>OX101754.1:88170730-90570730 GCA_944452675.1 Tachina lurida
ATTTTTCTAAACACTTTCGATGTTAATTTTTTAAATTTTAATAAAATAGACACATCCCCTGAAGCGCTGAACATAAAATTCTTTGAACGTCAGGAAAAATATGTAATAAAAATTTAGTTTTTGTTGACATAAAACAAGATAGGCCTCACCAGCTAAATAATAAAAGATAAATTCACAACAAATTTGATTTGGCCAAAAATAAATAAACAACAATTTGTTTTATTTTGTCTCAGTCGACAATTAAAATACAAGTGCCTGCTCTTGACTTTAGAGTTCATACAAATGACTGAAAAAAATTTTATTGGGTCACAAATTTGTATTGAAATGCTTACGTTATCGTTCGCACTCATTTTCTTTCGACTTGTCGAATGCAAAACAGCTGTTGTTATTTAAAATGAGTGCGAACAAACATGAGTGACATCCTGAAACAGGCAGTTAATTTTGTATTCTCGTAACATAGTCACAAAAATCCAAATTCTATAGTTAACATTCTATGTTAATGAAAATTATGACTTAAAAAATTAGGGTATTTGAATATTGAATGAAGTTAAATAAAAAACATACGTACATACATATGTACATATGTATACAAAAACCATGCAAATAATATTGAAGTACGTGGTCCAATCTAGATGAAACAGACCAGCTACAACATGGTCCCATGTAATGCAGTCATGGATAATGTCGTTTTCATACAAGCATTCAATGCTGCACGATAACTGTTCGTTTAGTCTATAGCTATTTCATATGCGGTAGTTTTGGGGTTAGTCCGATGTAATGCGAAGTTGGACATGTGGTCCAACCCTAAGACATCGCAATGTTAAATCGACTACCTTTTTTCATATATTTGAAGAAGTTTTGGAGTACTCCTGTATGGACTAATCGCATTATCTGCAGGGAATGAATCCCTATTTCCCTTGGTCACGACAGCACGCGTGAACGCTTGGATCGATTCCCCCATTTCTTTTTTTGTTTCGTTTATTATTGTCTGGAGAATGATATGAAAGAAAAAATTGAGAAAAAAGTGCGGAACAGAATAAATCGAGAAAAATTTTCACTGTTGGTATTTTATCTGTTTTAGATAAAATTGGGATAAATACAATTTGAAGCCTACTCAGTTTCTTTCTCAGTGCGAACAAAGTCGCGGAAAAATGCTAGTATAAATATAAATATGTATAAGGGTAAAATCTGGGAGCACAGCTTGCTCTTCGATTGTTTGTGAAAATTGTACATCACTCGCAAAATGAGCTATTAGCAAAAATGTCGCATATTGGATAGAAAGTGAAGAATTACTCATTGGCATCAAATAGCTATTTGAAATGGGTTTTTGGTATGCTCCATGAGCATAAAAAAGGATGTATGTATATAAAAATCTTACTTCTAATGAGATTTGCCCTCTTTGGTCATCAAAGTGTCTTAACACTTCAATTATATATCTGCAGATTGCTTTTAGCAGTTGTAAAGAAAATGGATTGGTTTTATCACGTAATGGCTGTATATTTAACATATCGGAGCTGTAATTATGTTCTTCCAAATTCTTTCGAGATCTTACATGTATCTGTGATGAAATTAGTAGGTCTGAAGAGGCCGCCAACATATTCTGTCTAAAGTTTTCGTAGCCTTTGTTTTTGCATTCCTGGGCTTCTTATGATAACTCTTCGAAATCTTATGGACCGTATGAGTAAGTTTCTTCTCAAGGTACATTTGAGCCAAAAGTTGGTCAGTTTTTGATGCATAATAATGAAACTTTTGGCTATTTACCATTTCTCTACAGCTTATAACATTTAGGATAACTGGCAACCTTTTTATAATATGATGGTCGACCGCAGTAATTCGGCCTGTTACCTCATCATTTTTAAAAAATGCTCTGGACATATTACCATCGTTAGTATTTTCATACACCTGCTTTGGGCAGTCTATTGTCAGTCCAAGCTTTTTAAGAAATTCATTTTGTGTAATTTTTTTCGAGCATACACTCGCAGTTTTTCTTTTGGTGTTGCGTTCTTATCAAAACATTCTCCTTGTTGCGGAATTGTATACGCTAGTTTTAACATAAACTCCATGCACCTAATTCTGGCGTGTAACGGAGAAATTCCATATGAATCATCAAAATTTTTAAAGTATTTCTGTGACTTTTTGCAAATCGCACACTTCAAAGTTGACGAAGTATCTGAGAAGAATTTAAGACTTTGCCATCAATCATTGTAAGACAAAATTCATAATCAATGAAATCATTTTTCCATTCTTAATTTCAAGAAGCGATGTTCAGAATGAACTGATAATGGACAAAGATTTTCCAATGCTCAGGAATTTCACTTCTAAGTCGTAAAGCAACTACAGAAGCCATAAACATATTTGCATCTGTAATAGTTGTGTCATTTGTCGATATTGTTTGTTTGTAATCCATCACATATCCACTTATTTGTCAATGTAAGCCTATCTGGAAGTAATACTGCTTCCTTTTCAGGCAAACTTTGAATAAGGCGTTTGGCTGTATGATCCGATACCGATACTTCGGTAACCTTTACATTAGATGGCACTGCTTCTTTTTTTGGCAGATGTAACCTATTTGTATACAGGAAGAATATTGACATTATGATTCTTTAAAGAGCTTCGTAGAATAGAACGTTTTTCCTTTGACAAGCCCAAGTCTTAAATAACGATAACGCTTGTTCTATGATATACTTTGTGGGCAAAGCATTTGGAGGAGTTGGAATACTCCCATTAATCCTCTGCAGTCGATCTGGGCTTGCAAGCGCTACAGCGTTTGTAATGTCAGAACTTGATTTATCTCTATCTTTTACACACTTAAGACATAATGCTTCTAAAAGATGCGATTTAGATATATATTTTGTGGCATTTTAAAGTTTACGTTTTTTTGTGTACTCCGTAGTTTTTGCAAGTCTTCCTCTTCTGCTGTCAGATGATGTATGCGGTTCTTCGAAGTTTTCAAGAGTTTTACTACATTTAGCCAATCTGAGTTATTTTTCATAAAGGTTTGAGGCAAACCATTTGTATTAATTTTCAAGTAAACCAAGTGAATTTTGATTTTAACATCCATTTCTTGGTATCCTGGTAAATCGTGTAATTTTTCCACAATAGCCAATAGAGCAAAATATTGCTTATTATTTATACGTTCACACGATGACTTTACCGTGACTTTTCTAGAGTTTATTGACGAACGGGCTACAAAGACGATCGAAAGCGTAGCAACATAAAAGAGAATTCAAGAAAAATACAGGGAAAAAAGTCATCGTGTAAATCCCGTATTAACGAGAAGCAATGAAAATATGTTACAAGTGTAGCAGTGAAAACAATTTTGGAAAATTTTTTATTATTTATTTCTTTTCACATTTTGAAGAAATCTTTGTTACATACTTCAAAAATGGGGAAAAAATTATGAGATTGTAACAGCTTTCTTTATATTTCAAGAAAACCTGTAGTGCGATTCAGTAACTTTTAACGATCCGACAATCGTAATTTTTGTGTACACATTTTGTCGTTTGCAATTTGTGTGATTCTGTAACTTCTTTTTAACGGTAGTACTCATCTAATATTTTCTATTGATTTTTGTCGATAAAATAAATTATTATTATTATTATTATTATTATTATTATTATTATTATTATTATTATTATTATTAATTACATAAATTATTGTCGCCTAAATAACGACAAAGCTGACATTAACCTACAGCGAATATTGTTAAGAATGTTACTGAATAGCAAATTCGACAAATTTTCGTTTAATTATTTTAACGATGCGATTATCGTAAAAAAAAGTTAGTGAACTCCACTACTGTAATTTTTTGTGGCCAAATTTAGTTAAATTATTTTAACGGCCATATTATTCACTTTAGATAAAACCAGCTTGAAAACTAGTTTTCGTGCAAAAAATCTGAAATTCATTCAAAGCTAGTTTTAAAAAAAAGTTTGTATTATTCACATATGAAAACAAAACTGGTTTCAGTTTTCAAACGCATTGCTAGTTTTGTGATTAAAACTAGTTTTGTGCAATATTTTGCATCAAAACACATGCTTTCGCAGGCAGTGTTTACATTTTGAGTGCTTAAAATCATTGCGGAAAACAAAATATTGTTTTAAATATTACTCGTGAGTTCGATTTGAATAAATATTGATTGTAATATGTGTTTAATGTTATTTATTTTGTTTTTAGTTCTATTTTAGCTACTAAAGTGAATTTATAAATATGGAGCGTAATTCGAAGAAGCACACCATTTCTAAGAAAAAGTAATACATGTATTATAATTTGATTCCTTGTGAAATCGAAGATATAATCGACACTGTAATCAATATTAACCTGCAAACCCCCTGGCGATAATATTTTGATGTGAGTGCAGTGTATTGCTCCGATAGTCCGCGGAAAACCAGCGAGAGAATGAAATGCGAGTGCTGCCGCTTGTCGCTCCGACGATGTCTGTGGCATCCGAATAAATTCGGTAAAATAATTGAGCAACGCATCGCACACAATTGGCAAATTCAGACTAACGGTTGGCTGAGACACACGTACTAAATTTGCAGCATTCTGCTCAAAGCTTCCAGCCGCCAGAAATCGCAGCAGAATCAAAACTCTCTGCTCAGTGGTGAGAGAACGGCATCTGTGGAAGCACGAATTATTTCTACTTAATAGCGAGCACTCAAATATAGACACTTACCGCCCTGGCTCCGTTGTCATATTCGGTTCAACCATTGCAAGCACGCGCCGAAAAGTGGTCTTTTTCATTTGAAATCGCTGATGAAAGGCCACATCGTCCCATTCATCAACTACTGCATGGGTTCGTAGTGTATATGGTCGACGAGGGCGAACGTCTTCATATTCTTCGTCAGAGTTGGAACTGCATCGTCGTCATCTGTTAAGAAGTCGGCCATCCACATTTCTTGCAGTGCCATTTTTTTTCAAATTAATAATGTGATACAGAGGCAAAACTAGTTTTATCTACCCCAAAGCCAGCTTTTTCTAGTTTTGACGAAAACTAGTTTTCAATAAAACTAGTTTTCAAAATCCACGTTTTATCCCTCAAAACTACAATGAATAATACCGAATTTCTCAAAACTAATTTTTCAATTGCCTATAAAACCAGTCTTCACGTTAAACTAGTTTTCAAACTTATCAATAATACGGCCGTAAGTATTGTGTAGAAAATATACTCAGAAAATATGGGTGGGACCATTTTTAGATATGCTCTGATGAACATTTTGATACTTTTTTTAATAAAAAATAAACATACCTTTAAAACAATACCAAAATAAAGTAATGATCAAACGGCAATGTTTGTGATACTTCAATTCTAAAATGTATTTTTTTTCAATATAACCTTTTTTTTGGCTTTCTAAAAAATTTTCGAATTTAAGCAGCTACACCAGCTATAATTTTTATACTATTAAAGGCTATGATACACTATCATACACAGTCGTTCGATCTGTCAAAAAAATCGTGTATGCTCAAAAAGTATGATGTGTGATATATTTGATATGTGTGACAGATTTTTTGACAAGTCTGTCCGATTTCCAAAAGTCTATGAAAATTTTCATAAAATGATAATTTCTATTAAATCAGAGATGCATTTTGTAAGGCAGTTGATAAGAAAACAGCAAATTCTGCTTTATTTATTTAAAGATATAGAGATACATTTTGAAAATTACATTTTGCGTTATTATTTCTTTAGAAATGAAAAATAATTAAACATAAAAATTATTTTAAATGTGTTTGCATCTTTTTTGTGTGATAGTGTGGCACGTGTAAGAGATTTTGATGCGATTTTTGGAGTGTGACAGAATTCAATCCGATTTTCCAGTGAATGAATCGCACGACTGTGTATCATAGTGTATCACAGCCTTAAGAAAACCGTTTTTGCATAGGGATCAGTAAAAAGCACTTTATACGATGTTTTCATTCATTTTATAAAATTTTTTCATCTAATTTTGTATTCTTGCTTGAATTTGTTTTTTTTTCGTTTGAAATGTGACTTTTAAATTTTTAATTTTTGATTTAATTTTATTTCTTAAACTTTGTAACAAGATATGTACACTAGGCATAAAAAGTCTGCGTACATATGCTTAGAAATAGTTTTATTTTCCAAATTATTGTTAAATACTAAAACACCTAATCTAAATTAGGGTTTTTTTAACAGACTAACTCCTTACTAATTTATTTATGGCAACTCTGTTTCACAATGCTCGGTAACATTCATTTTATCGATCTTAAATTGGGAAAAGTTCCATCTCTAGCTAAGAAAAAGTCTGCGTACATAAATAATCTAACGGGATTATTTAAGTTGTAATTATTCGTTGCATATAGTTTTTGTTTAAATTCGTGTTCTTACGTGTATTTGGTGTATTTAACAAACATTTTAATTGCATAGTTGTTATGGATCGCAAAGAAAAAGATATAAGTCCCGCAGAGCGCGAAATGTCGTCAACTTATGGAAAAAAGGAGAAAGTTTTAGAAAGATCAGTGAGACTGTGGAAAGATGTCATTCTTCTATTCAAAGGGTGATAAATAATTACAAAGAAACTAAACTATTCATATCTAAGCCGCGATCTGGTCGTCCATCCAAACTTACTGAACGAGAAAAGAGGTTTATGATTCAATCTGTTAAAAAGAATCCCAAGGTAACAGCCTCAAAAGTAGCAAACGATGTTGAAATTAATTTTGGAAAAGTTATTAGTAGTGATAGTGTTCGAAAATTGCTAAAAAAAATGATTACCATGGCCGTATAGCACCAAGAAAGCCATATATTTCACATTTCAGCCGACTAAAGAGAATAGCATTTGCTAAAGAGCATATAAACAAGCCTCTAGACTTCTGGGAAAAGGTAAATTTTTCAGATGAGAGCAAATTTTGCCTTTTTGGTATAAAGGGAAGGCAAATAGTGTGGAGAAAAGATGGCACTGCTCTTAATAAAGAACACTTATCTAGTACAGTGACGCATGGTGGTGGTGGTGTCATGGTTTGGGGGTGCATGGCAGCAAAAGGTGTTGGCCAGCTGCAATTCATTGAAACAACTATGGATAAAAGGGGCTATTTGGACATCTTAAGAAGCAATTTACAGCAAAGTGCAATAAAATTGGGCCTTCAGGGTCAATTTATCTTTCAGCAAGATAATGACCCTAAGTATACCGCTGATATAGTGAAACTATGGCTTCTGTACAATGTTCCTAAGCAATTGCGAACGCCTCCTCAATCACCAGATCTCAATCCTATTGAGCATCTTTGGGGTTTACTGGAGAAAAAGATCCGACAACATCAAATAACTTCAAAAGCAATGCTTAAAGATGTTATGCAGCGGGAATGGAACAATATAACACACGAAGAAACTACAAAACTAGTTCAATCTATACCAAAAAGATTAATGGAGATTCTGAGACGTAAATGCTATCCAACCAGCTATTAAAACCTTTTAAAAAATTCGATTTATAAATATATAAAAACGTATTTTGAAAGGCGTACGCAGACTTTTTCGTACGTTTTTCAATAAATTTTTTTGTTTTTATTATCCTGTTGTTAACTGTGAATTACTTTTGCTTAAGTTTTACATTATTTTCTAAAGACTGATATGTATTTAATAAATAAAATTCGTTTTTGAAATAATATATATATATTTTTATAATTATTTTGTTTCTTTTTAATAGGCAAAGTTTATGTACGCAGACTTTTTATACCAAGTGTATATGTAAATTGTCGCATAGTTTTGCGATTCAATTGCTTTTTGTACATCAACTAGAATAGATGCTTAAGAAGTTATGTAAATTTTTTGGGTTCTACTAGTACATATTTCTAGTTGTTAATATTATGATAATTTATTCGACCTTTTTATTTAATTTACGAGAATATCGATATACATACATATTAATAAATTTGTTTTAAATTTTTTAAAAAAGGACCTAAAGCTGAAATAAAACTTATATATATTCAGTTGTGAAATGTCAAAATATTTGCCATTTACAGTATTAAAATGCGTTTTTAATTATAACCATAGTCAAGAGAATTTTATTTGCGATAGCTAAATCATTAACGAATTTAAGAAATTTTGTCAGAGTTAATTGTTAAATTGATAAAAAAAAAAGTAAAAAAATATTGAACTGAAATGTTATTGACTTTATTCAAAGCACTGTAGTTTAATCAAAATCGCGCTGAAACGAAAAAAAGCGCGTTTGGCATAGTTAAAACGCGTAAAATCTAGCGCGAAACGCACTAAATTAGCATCGCTGATGTAAGATACAAGATGTGCTTTTCCCCTGTATTTTCGTTTACGGCCTGTCCCACGATGTCACAAGAAATCGTTCGATCGTATACTCATATTGAAAACAACAAAGAATTTTATAATGTTAGTCCCAGTCCAGACTTGCAATTTTTGTTGCAGCAACTTTTTATTTTTTAGTGCAAAAGAGCGAGAGAGGAGTACAAAAAGTATATATTTCTATTTCAACACTCTCACACATATTCAAGAATTGCTGCAACAAAAATTGCTAGTCTGGACCGGCACTTATTGTTGTTTGTAATACAAGTTGCCACACAACGAAAAATATCGGAAATGGCAAACGTAGCCACTAGTACACACTGTTGCGATGTCACAAAATGCCATAGTGTCTACTCAGCATAAAGACCGGGGTACATAGAATCAGTCATACGTTAAAGTTCGCCTTTTTTAACTGACATTAACGCTACGATGGAGAAGGTTGACACAATGAGTAGTTCCTTTATTGACGGAATCTTCAATAGGTTGGTTCTCCATTTTATTTATTAAATTCAACTTTTATTTTTGCTGCCACAAAACACAAAAACCTAAATTTTTGTACTTTGAATGTAACACCCCTTTTTAAACACGCAAAGTTTACTTTCCAAAATCTTAATTCAGCTGGGGGACAGAAAGAAAGAGAAAGCATTTCTCCCTTTGTCTTTTACACAGCTGAATTAAGACTGACAAGTAAGCTTTGCGTGTCTAAAAGGACCTCAGAGAAACCCACATCATAAGAAACCAAGTATTTCAACTTAGCTTTCAGTTGAAAAAGGCGAAGTTTAACATATGGCGGATTCTATGTGCCCCGGCTTTAAGTCCATTGACTTCATAATTTCGAATTTGCTCACAGATTACTTCTATTAAACTTTCTCACCCATATTTTTTGTGGTTTTGTCACTTTTCTTACAAATTAAAATTAACGAGTTTATAAAAAGACGGGTAGTTCATATTCAAAAAGGATTTTTAGTTTATTATTCATGTAATTATACTCTACACTTTTTGGGTTCTACACTCTGATTTCAATAGCTTACTTAAAAAAATTCATAGTTAAAATTCATATTGTATATCAGATGAAAATAGAAAGGGTTCTATTTTCAACTGAGATAAGGTGAACGTTATTGAAATTTTATCTATTAAAATTAGATAGTGTAAATATACATAGTACAAGATATGTTCCCGATGCATAACGAAACATTCCGAACTTGTACAAAGTTAAACAAAAGCGTGCCAGATAACAATTTTTAGAGCGAATGAGAGAGTAATTTTTTTTTTCATATCCTGTACAAACCAGTGTGCACACTTCTACCGATATTCGGTAGATTCTACCAAATATGTTTGTGAATTTAACAATCTACCAATTCTACCGAACAAGGCATGAAATCTACCGAATATTGAACGAAAATTTTGATTAACACTGATGCTACAAGATCAAGCTGATCACACATATGTATGTTCTAAAATGTGGAAAGCTTTGCGCGGAGAAGAGAATATGTTTAACGAATTGTCATTTAGTAATTTAAGTCGATATATGTGTAAATTGGATATGTTGGCACATAGTACTGCAGCCGCTGAGCGGTCATTTTCTGCCATGAAAATCATTAAAACAGAACAAAGAAATCGGTTAAAAATTGTGAAACTATAAGTAACATAATATTTGCCAAAGAATTGTGCCTTGGGGATGAAATATTTATTCCTCCCAATGATTTAATAATTTTTGCACAAAAGTTTAAATTCATAAATGGATCTTACATATAATCTTTGTAGTTACAAATGTTTGTCAAATAAAAGTTATTTTAGTAGCTTTATAAGACATATGTGCGAAAACTAATTTCCAGTTATTTATGTATATTATTTTATGTATGCATATCATATCTATATAAAGGGCAAGGGCAAATAACTGGGGATGACACTTTTTTTGGAAATGCTTCATTGTTTATGGCAGTTTAATTTCCAATCACATGTGAAGTTTTAAATGCGCTTTTGGAATCTGTTTAGTTTGATACTCCTTGCACTTACTCTTTATATATAAGAACATATATTTTGTTATTTTTTATGTTTCTTTGAATTGTTATATTTTATGTTTCTTTGAATAAA
Organism: Tachina lurida; assembly: GCA_944452675.1. Classification (NCBI taxonomy): domain Eukaryota; kingdom Metazoa; phylum Arthropoda; class Insecta; order Diptera; family Tachinidae; genus Tachina; species Tachina lurida. Next base: position 88,181,085 of record OX101754.1, read on the forward strand.
AAAATTGTCTACCGAATTTCATTCAAATCTACCGAATTTTTTTGTCGATTCTACCAAATTAAAAAAAAAAATTAAGTGTGCACACTGGTACAAACGTGTGCGAACTTTTTCTGTGGGTAAGTTTGGACAAGAATTGAATAATCAGCTGTTTTTGTTTACAGAAGAAATTAATCAGAAAATTTGTAAATAAAGCAAAATAGTTTTTACATACAAATTTATTAAGAAGCATAATGAAAGGTTTATTAAACAAAGTTGAAGTTGTAAGTACATTTGTGCATGTTTCTCCATTTCTTTAATATAAAAAATGTTTTTATTTAATAATTCATGTAGTTTATACTTTTTTGGAGATTATTTTAATTTACTTTTTACAGCTGTTGCCAGTGATGCAAAATTTTTGTTTTTATAATGTTATGCGTTTTACGTGCCTAAAATCACTAAAATCAAATTTTATTTAAAAAGTAAGCAACACTATTATTTCAATTATTGCAATTATGGATTTTTGCGTTCCTGCAATTTTGGATAACATTTGTACATTCAGAGAGTAACAGCTGATCGATATTCTTATGTGAAAAGTAGTGCAAATGGTTATAGAGATGTAATGTAACGTAACATACTTTTCATATAAAAATATCGATCAGCTGTTTCCTACGTTGCAGTTACGTTACATTACATTCAGGTAACTGAGCCTTAAGGATCAGTTCACATACTTCAACTTTTGTTGATCAATTCGTAAATAAAATGATGATGAAAAAAAAAGTATTTCTGTTTTTCTTCCAGCTGAATTACGAGTTGATCAACAAAAGTTGTACCCCTTTTAGACACGGAAAGTTTACTTTGCAAAGTCTTAATTCAGCTGGGAGAAAGACAGAAAGAGATAGCGTTTTTCACACAGTTGAATTAAGACTTTGCAAGGTAAGCTTTGCGTGTCTAAAAGTGGTATTGAAGTGTATGAACCGGGGCTAATTTTCTTTTTACTCTCTTTAGTCCGAACTTGTACGAAATCTTAGGGGAACACACCTGCATATGTGTATGTACAAACATATATTTGTATGTACATACACACATAAACATAAAAAATATATGTACGTACATATTTATGTAGAGTTAGCAAAAAAACTTGTACAGCAAACGGTCCGCTGTTCTAATCAAGGTATCCCTGTTGCCCTTAAGGATTTTAAGCTGAAACCAAAAGCAATTTAAAGGCAAATGAATCAGCTTTCTATGAAAATCTTTCATTTTATTAAAAAAATTTATCTTTAGTGCAAAAAAATAACATAGCGTAAAATAACTCGTGTTTTGAAGAACAAAAAAAAAACTTGTACACTAACTTTTCCTTTAGAAAGAAGCTATAAAATTAGTAATACATTAAAAATAATTACTAAATGTGGCCACGTATATCATCTAATACATTATTCTTATGGAATAAACTGAGTTTTTGGTAATATTGGGAGGTATATTTTCCCATATGCCTTGGAGAGCACTTTTGAGTTAATTTCTGCCTCTAATCTACCGCTCGCGCAATTTCTTCTCCATATACGCCCTCGAAATCTCGTTAATACAATGGCAAAGGCTCTAGGGAGGATGTGCCAGTAATTTTTTATATCGAAGTCATTCTCTATATATATTTAGTCCGAATGCTTCGAGTAATTATCTTGAACTAATCAATAATCTCCAGTTATCTTTAATTTGGTAGCTAACTATGCTAAATTATATTTTGGTATTTTTAAATAGTCCAGTTTATTTCTTGTTCGTTCTATAAAAACCGGATTTTTTATACCATTCGACCACATTGAGCCCCATACCACCACATCACACCGGTAAAGCTTCACGGTTTTATTCAGGTTTTTATCATTAAGGCTGGAGTTTCTCTTCTACAATCGAGGCATTCGGCATCAATAGATAAATAATGACTTCCATACAATCTAACAAATTGCTAGCACATCCTTCCTAGATCCTTGGCCATTGTAGTAACGAGATTCTAAGGGCGTATATGCGCGAGCGGTAGATTAGAGGCAAAAATTAACTCAAAAGTGCTCTCCAAGGCATATGGGAAAATATACCTCCCAATATTACCAAAAACTCAGTTCATTCCATAAGAATAATGTATTAGTACTAATTTTTAATGTATTACTGATTTCATAGCTCCTTTCTAAAGGAAAAGTTAGTGTACAAGTTTTTTTTTTGTTCTTGAAAATATGGCTATGTTATTTTTTAGCACAAAAACTTAATTTTTTAATAAAATGAAAGATTTTCATAAAAAGCTGATTGATTTGCTTTTAAATTGCTTTTGGTTTAAGCTGAAAACCTTAAAGGACAACAGATATACTTTGATTGGAGGAGCGGAGCGTTAGATGCGCAGGTTTTTTTTCTAACTGTATGTACATTAGAGCCACTCACCTTGTGTGGAGATGGAAAAAGCGACTTTGTTACCCCTCTCAAATTAAAGATCGGTCTTTTTAAGGGCTTTAGCAATGACCGTTCGTGAGCTGGACCGTGTCTTAAAAAGGTCTATATTTGAAGTTGTTTGCATATTTTCCCATTTTGTCCCAAGACAATATATTAAAAAAGTACATCATCTGAAAGATTTTTTCAAGCCGCTTCCAACAGTTTATTAAACTTTACCATTCGTACCATCAGCAATGCGCTATTCCATAAAACCTAAGATTTTTTAAGCATTTCATAGCTGGAGATACTTATATTAAAATAAATTCTATTGTTTCTTAAGCATTATTTGATTTGAGTCATTGTTAATTTAAGGCCGGGGAACAATGAATCCGTCATACGTTAAACTTCCCATTTTTCAACTGACATTAACGCAATGACGGAGAAGGTTGGCACAATGAGTACTTTATTGACGGAAGCTTTTGAACAGTTTCTATAGGTCGATTCTCCATTTTATTTATTAAATTCAACTTTTTGTATTTATTTCGTTTATTTACTTTGTTTAATTTTATTTTTGCTGCCACGAAACACAAAAATTTAAATCAGAACATACCAAAAAACCAACCAATATCTGTGAAACTACTCAAAATACGTAAAAAGTTAAAAGTTTACCAAATTGTTTACTTTGCATTGACGGACACGTACTGAATGTAACCGACCTCATAAGCAACCATGTATTTCAACTTAGCTGTCAGTTGAAAAACTCGAAGTTTAACGCATGACGGATTCATTGTGCCCCGGCCTTTATTTCCGTTACATAATAGCTTTCGCAAAAGTTCGCGACTCAAATCAAATAATACCTAAAAAAATTATAGATTTTAGTTTAACATAAGTAGCATCTGCTATGAAAATGCTTTAAAGTCTATAGTTTTTATGGAATAATGCAGTGCTGATGGTATGAATGGCAAAGTTTAACGCACCGTTGGAAGCGGCTTGAAAATATCTTTCAGACGACATACTTTTTTTAATATGTTATCTTGGCAGCAATTACGAAAATATGCAAAAAAAAAACTTAAAAATTAGACCTTTCTTAGACACGGTCCAGTTCACGAACGGTCATACCTAGAACTCTCAAATGCTTTGGGAGTCCTCATTAAAATGATCGAACTGCAATTTGAGAGGGGTAACAAAAACTTTTTGTCTGCGGGTCGCTCTAATGTACATATTTAAATACATTAATAATGGAAATTAGTTTTCTTAGAAAATTAATATTCAATTTGCATTCAAATAATAAAAGTATATGTATATGTACATATGTAATAATATTTACAAGAATTATTGCAATGCAATCTTACAGAGCTAGGGTAACAATAAAAATGCTTTGGCATTTTTGTTTTTTTTTTGGTATAAAAATAGAGGAAACGGGGAGTTAATTAGCTAAGTTTGCATTACTTAATCAATATCAACATCGTCATCTTCATTGTTCTCCTTGCGATCCAATTCTCTCAGTACTTCATCGGCTCTGGTAATAAGACCAATTAAACGGAAATTTTCACGCTCTAAAGCGAAATCTTCCAAAAGTTTCAAGTATTTTCTACCCTCGGCATATGAGCGAATGGGTGGTAGTGATGGACCATCATTGGATTTGAGGCGCTTGTGACTAGAGCGATTTGAAGGTGGTAAAGGGGTTAGCGAAGGAACTGCGGTTGGAATTAGTACCGATGACGTTGATGGGGGCAGATTTCTTTGGGTTGGTGCTTTGGTTAAAGGAGGCATAGGTGGGATTTCTACAGATTTTGAAATTGGTGATGTTGCTGATAATGTTGACAATGGCGGTGGTGGTGGCGGTGTATTATTTTTTTCTAATAAATTTTCTTCCGCGCTAGGTCCTTCAGTTTTGATACGTTTTCTTAAAGATGAGAGTGAAAGATCGTCGAGGGAGTCATTTGTTGATTCTTCCGTCATATCCTTATGGGCTAGAGGTATAGATACAACATGTGAGGGATTTTGTATTTCTGAAGATCTTTCAGGAGGGTTAGACACGTCTTCATCATCTGTTAAATATTCCTTTTTTATTTTTATTTCCACAATGTCCTTTTCAGAGGCACTTTCTTCGTCTTTTGGCTCCTGTTTGATTTCTTTTTTTATTTCTGGCATGGGAACTGGGATAGTAATTTGTTGATCTTTAGAAAAATTGTAATTTGTAATATTGTTATGAGAGTTTGAGGTAGCAGTAAGTGCTATATTTGTGGATGTGTTTACTGCATTTGGTGGTTGAGCTAAGGATGTCAATGGTATAATTGTCATAGTCATGGGTTTGGAACCTTGCGTATGTCCTGGTGCAACAATAGGCGTGGCTACTAGTACTTTTTGAGCCATGCCCGGTAAGCCATTTGATGGTATGGGCAATGCCACCAACTGTCTTATTCCTTGTAACTGTGTAGTTGACATTAATTGTACTGGCGTAGAGCTGCTTTCACTACTTGACGATTTCTGAATAGTTTTCTCATTTATTTTGTTTCTCAATTCGTTTCTAACTTTAATATGTTCTTCATCACTATCCAAACTGATACAATCATTTTCGATATTACAATTTTCTTCCTCTTCCAAACCATCAATGTATTCTGGTTCATCGTCATCATCTGGATCCGGTGAACATTCGGATAAGATATCTTTTATAACATCCTTAATTTGCACTGAATGTCCCTGGGTATACCCAATATCTAACATTTTACTATCACATGTGGGTATATTGTAAGTTGACCGAAATTTGTCACACCACTCCTGATGAGGGAAAAAGTTCTGCAGACCCATGGAACTTTTAAATTGTAAAGCCATCTTTTGTATGAGACCATCCGTTATTAAAATGTCTTTATAGTACATCATCCGCCGTATCCATTCATAAACGGCTTTTCCTAGCATTGATACTTTCACTACCTTCATTTCAAGTGTTTTCGCATCTCTACTTTTGCGTGTTCTCTGTTCCCAAGCATTTAGTATGACTTGCTTTTGTTGCACTATGCGCTTAATTTGATCGGGACTACAGTGAAACATGCGTCCAATACGCTTATAAACCGGACGTTTTTCATATTCTCGAATAGCTGCTACTTTTTCATTCAACGCTAACACATTTTTGCGTTTAATACGGTTATCAAAAACCACTTTTTCCACGCGGGGTATCTGAAAAGAAATGAGAAGTGGTTTGAATTTATATTTCTTTATAGGTACAAACATATACAGAGATACTTATTACAACTTAAAGTTAGTTAAAAATAGGATTTTATCGGACGAATAAAAAGTTTGTGATTATAATAATAGTGAGTAGAGATGGGCGCGTGCGTGTTTCGTACGTGTTGGCTTAATTTTGTAAAACGCAACGCTTAGCGTTGAAAATTTTTGTAAGTGTTTTATTTTTGTAATTTAAATTTTTTCCATATAAAATTTCTCAACGCTGTTCGCTTCGAACTCGAATTTAATAATTGTTTTATGATAATAAATTATATTTTTGTGTCCACAAAAACGTAACCACTAATTCACTAATTGATTCAGACACGTATTTATTACGAGAATCGTCTCCGTGCTAAAGTTCTTGCTGCCCCTCGGGGTAGTAAAAGCTTCTGGTCATTCGTTAAAAGAGTAAAGAATAATGCTAGTTCCTCAATTCCGACTCTTTTAAAGGATGACCTAATATTCACTGACCCGGCTGATAAAGCTAACCTACTAGCTGAAATGTTCGCAAGTAATTCCTACTTGCCGGAAAGCAATCAGCCTCTTCCTATGCTAGAGAGAGTATCCACTACTATGCCTAAGATATTCTTTCGAGCTCGGGCAGTAAAAAGGGTTTTGTCGGAACTCAACATAAATAAGTCTCCGGGGCCGGATGGCATTCCAGCACTGGTCTTGAAGCAGTGCTCCTCGACGCTAGCACGTCCATTAGCTAACCTTTTCAGCGCGTTGTACCATGTTGGTGAGTTTCCAGTGTGTTGGAAGATTGCTAATGTTACGCCAATCCCTAAAAAAGGAGAAGCTACTAACCCTGAAAATTATCGCCCAATCGCAATATGTTCTGCACTTTCCAAAGTAATGGAAAGTATGGTGAATTTCCATCTTGTAAGGTATCTGGAGTCCAACAGCTTACTCAATGACCGGCAGTATGGATTTCGTAGAGGCCGATCTACGGGAGACCTACTTGCCCTCCTCTCGGAGAAATGGTGTAATTCAATCCACCATTTTGGCGAAAGTAAGGTGGTGGCTTTAGATATCTCCAAGGCGTTTGATAAAGTGTGGCATGGTGCACTTTTGTCAAAATGTATTGCCCTTGGTGTCGGTGATAACTTCGCTCGATTCTTATCGAGTTTCCTCAGGGATCGCACTATAAAAGTTGTTATAGATGGGATCTCATCAAATGAGTTCAAGTTAAATTCAGGGGTACCGCAAGGTTCCGTCCTTTCACCGACTCTATTTCTTATCTTTCTAAATGACCTTCTCTGTAAAACTTTCAACCCTATCTATTCTTTCGCGGATGACAGTAGCATTTGCCATTCTTTCTCATTCAGCAATAGACCTGGCCTGCCGCAGGTTGAGGCTATGCGACAAATAATGAATGAGACTTTAAACCATGATTTGGCGAAAATTTCTGAATGGGGTCATGCGAACAGGGTCGACTTTAACGCCCGTAAGACCCAATGTTGCATGGTTACACATACACGCATGACCGAAAATGCTGCTGCCTCTGTAACTATGGGAGGTATAGGTATTAAGGAATCAGACGCTCTTGATGTTCTTGGCATGAAAATACAGTGTGATGTTCGATGGACTGAACACATTTTTCAAATTGCAAAAGAAGCATTCAAGTGCCTCGGCTTTTTGAAACGGTGCAAACGATATTTCACCCCATCTGATCTCCTTACTATTTATGCCACTTATATCCGACCGAAAATGGAATACAACTCTCATGTATGGGCCGGCGCTTCAAAGTCTATTTTGGGGCTGCTCGACCGCGTACAGGAGAGGGCGAAGAAGCTCATCGGTGACAGTAGGGTATCCAATTCTATTGATTCATTGGAGCATCGACGCAATGTGGGGTGCGTTTCATTGTTCTATCGTTACTACAACGGAATGTGTTCTAATGAAATTAGGGAACTTGTTCCTGAAACCCGCACATTTATACGTACAACCCGTGCCTCATTCAGAGCACATCCCTTTGTGGTGGATTGGACAATGAATCGCACTACGCATTATAGAGAGAATTCCTTTTTTAGCCGAACTGTACGTATGTGGAATCAACTACCTGCGGAGGTCTTTCCTGTCACTACCAGCGTGGGAAAGTTTAAATCAAATGTCCACAGACACTACTCCCGCTATCCTCCTTCCCTATAACCTATTTTCCTTGTTCTAGCACAATGCATTGCATGAGTAGGGGTTATCCCCTGAGTGCTGGTCCTAGAAAAAAAAAAAAAAAAAAAAAAAGATAAACAGTTTCATGCATAAATAATAGACAACTTTATATAACTCAACTTGATTGGAAACTGTTTATATCAATAAATACATGTTTGAATTAAAAAAATAAAAAAAGGTTAAGCGAGACTGTGGCACATGGCACACAGATGTGAACCAGGCCTAAGTCTCGCTTAAGCTTTTTTTTTATAAATAGAAGTAACACTCAGGCAATGAATGAAGGAATGCCTACTACTATTACTAGGTGTTACCTTCTTTAGGAAAGGGATAGTGACAGAGAAGACAGGTGGTGAAGGAAGAGATAGAGGAAAGCTTCATTATTTTTTTATTTTTTTTACAACTCTGTGTTTTTTTGGACGTTTTTAATTATCCAGTGCGGCAGCGTCTCTGCTGTTAAATGAGGCGTATTAAATTTTGTTCGAAGCTGTGTTTTAGTAGCCATTTTATTTTATTGGTTATTTTACTTCACCGATGATTCTGCTACACAACGGAGGAGGGCGCTCTGATGTTACTATGCCTTCATCACTTGAATTTTCCTACAACAACAGATACAAAGCGACACTAATAAACATCAGTGGTGCGATTCAGTAACTTTTAACGATCCGAAAATCGTAATTTTTGTCTATACATTTTGTCGCTTGCAATAACGATTGTGTGATTCTATAAATTCTTTTTAACGATAGCACGCAGCTGGTATTTTCTGTTGATTTTTGTCGATAAAATTAACAGCACATAAATTAGGTCCGTTTGTTTGCTTTTCCAGTAAAATCCAGTAGTTGAGTAAATTTTGGGTAATTTTAAAATTTTACTCTCAAGAATGTCTCTTGCACAAAAAAGTACGCGAACGGAAAAATTGCCAAAATTTGCAGATTTATCAAAACAGCTGATCATAGTTCTGTATAATATGTGTTGTTTTGAAATAAGTATTCACACATATATAAACCTTACAACTCTAAAAAATTAAAGTAAATAACACAAATTAAATTTAAAAACTGATCAATTTAACGATTATTATTCTTTAATTTGTTTCACCTTGAACATAATAATCTTCAGTTCTTTTTTTTTTTTTTTGTTAAACTTTTACTTCAAGTTTTTTTCTTTCAAATGTTTTTATTAAAAAAATTATACTTTGTATTTGCTTACTTTTGTTTATTTTATTGAATCATATGTTTTTCTCATCTACTGGATTTTACTGGCAAAAATTTGTCCAGTAAAAATTGGCAGACTCTCAATCAACAACTGTCATTTAACTCTCTCAATTGGCACTCTCTTTTGAAAATGTATGTGTAAACGAACGCATTTCAGTGCAAATTTGCACAAAATTGCACAAATTTTGGGGTAAACAAACGGACCTATTATTGTCGCTTAAATAACGACACAGCTGACATTAACCTACAGCGAATATTGTTAAAAGTGTTAATGAATAACAAATTCGATCAATTTTCGTTATAATTATGCGATTATCGTTAAAAAAAAGTTATTGAATCACACTACAGAAAAATGCGTGGTGTTGCTATTTAATGACTGTTGGATACCGTGGTCGAACCCAGGACCTGTGGTTTTTGTAGTCAACGTGCTAACTACTTCAGCCAAAGCCACAACGCGGCACGATATATATGTACATAGGTATGTAGATTAGTGTGTACCAAAAAAATATTTGTTTTTGTCTTACCTTTTTTTGAAAGCTTATAGTGTGAAGTATTCTTGAGATGTTTTTCAGATTTTTCGGAAGAGGTCTAAAATCGAATTTAACCCACAAATCTGGGTTTCTCGCCTTTTTTTAATTTTGCTGATTGCTCGGCCCATTAGCACGATTTTCTTTGTTACTAAGTAAATTTTTTTAAGGAAAACTTTTCAAACTTTACTTCTCTGTGCAGATATTATAAGTTTCCAACTACTTTTGATGGCAGAGTTCCTTTCCAAAATTTAGGCCATTAAAAGTAGTGAGATAAACATGTTGACCACGTTCTTCTGTCGTTCAATACCTATCACTACAAACTGCCGTGCATTATATAAATTTGTAACCGTCAGGGTATCACAACATTGACAACATTTGTTACGTGCCTCGTTATGACTCTGCAATTGTGATGCCAGCCAGCTCAAAAGTACCATCAGGGCAGGTTCCAACCCACAATTACAAGCCAGAGACAAGCACAACTAAATTGAACAACATAAAAAAAAACTATTGTACAAACAAAAAGAAACTTTACCCCTTCACGGAAACACTTAGAGGGAAAACTAGGTGATTGTGTTCCCCACTTCGCCCACCCTATCTAGGACACTTTTGATCCGTTCTCATTTTGTTTGTGTCCCCCAAAAATCCTGAGGCACAATCGCACCCCCGCAAACAAACAAAATCATCAGCCAAAACCATATGTATGTGCCAAATACGTCGCAACAAAACTCCGGTGGTACCAAGTGTACGCCAGTATAACCGGTGTGCGGCGTAGTGTATGGGGTGCTTGTCTCTTCACTATATTCATTTCATTTTTGGCCATCACAAACGTGGGGAACTCCCACACCCTGTCAAGTCTCAAGCCGGGCAATTACACGTAAGTATCTGCGCTAATCTGTTCGTCTATTTGTGTACTATCTTGGTTAACATTTCGTTTAAGTTTATATACTATTGGTGAATCAATTAGTTGTTTCTTGCGTTTGTAAAAAAAATTGTAGTAAGATATAAATCATAAAAAAACGTATGAGAAATGAATACAAACAAATGAATATACAATATTGCACTCTACCCTATCATAAAATTCTTAATCCTATATCACAGTAGACCGCAAATATCACAGATAAAAAAAATATTGCACTTATTCTCAGACTTTTATGTCTTTTGCATGGAAAACTCCAATTGGTTTTCCCTGGAGTGACTCCAGTTCATACATGTTGTTGCCAATTGGTTTGCTTATGCGACACTTTATGTATTTCTTACAAAATTTTGAATTTATATTATTTTTGTAATCTGAAAGTTAAAATTTTTTTCGATATACCTCTTGGCCTGGGTGGAATTTTGTCTCTCGTGCTCTCGTATTATATCTGATTGCACTTTTTTGATATGCGTTTGTTAGGTTAGTCCTTATTTTGTCCCGAATTATTGCTAGTTTGTCGTCTTTTTGCAAATTTACTATGTGGTGGTCTGACATGGACAGTAATTTTCTGGCCAATTTGTAGTCTGCACCATTTGAATAAATATGGTATCCATATAGCGCAAAAAATGGTGAAACTCCAGTTGCTGAATGCACGGCTGTACGTAGTGCGCATTCTATTTCAGCCAGGTACAAATCCCAATCCCTTTGGTCGTTTTCTAAATATGCTCTAATGGCTGTAAGTACGGACTGATTTACTCGTTCGGCTGCGTTCGATTGCGGCGAGTAAAAGGCTGTTTTCATATGTGTAATATTGTATGAGTTTAACATTTCTTTAAATAACGTGGAGACAAATTGCTGACCGTTGTCACTATGCAGTATTTCGGAAACCCCAAACTTCTGAAAACACATTCTTTGCTGTGGCTTCTTTCATGGCTTTGAGGAATACGAACTTTGTGAAGTGATCCACAGCAATGAATATGTATGCGTTCCCATTCTTGGATCTAGGATACTTCTACTACGGTCTATCGGTTTGTACTTCATCTCCTATAGTCGGCATGGTATGGTAATTTGGAGCTTTGGACTCTTTACATATTTGACAATTTCGCACGTATTGATTAACTTGAATTGCCATTTTTGGCCAGTAATATAGTCTTTTTAGTCTGTCAAGGGTTTTCCTGACACCGCCATGCGCTGATGTAGGTGTGTCGTAAGCCTTTTCAATCAGGATGTGGGTGATGTCGCATGGAACCCAAGTTTCCACACAGCTTCACCTATGTTTTCGACACTATCGAACATTGTTTTTTTATAAATTCGTCCATCATCCACGCGTAAATAAGGCAATTTCTCATGATTGTCTCGTATATTCCGAATTAATTGCAAATGCTGTGGTCTCAAAATCAAAAAAATTTTCTTCAGTTATCTCAGCTATCTCTACAGGTATTCGTGAGAGCATATCAGCCACTACGTTTTCAGAGCCCTTTCGGTGCTCTATTGTGAAGTCATAGGCCTGTAACTGAAGTGACCACCTGGCCAAGCGTCCACTCAGGTCCTTTAATGACATCAGCATTTCAGGCTGGCGTGGTCCGTGATTACGGTGAACTTCATCATTTCAACGTAAAGCCTAAAACGTTTAATAGCTAGTATTGCTGCCAAGCATTCCTTTTCTGTCACAGAGTAATTTCTTTGACAGGTAGCTAGCTTTTGAGAATAAAATGCTATTGGATTTTCCTGCTCTAAGTCATTTTTCTGAAAGAGTACAGCACCTATTCCAGACTCTGAAGCATCACACTGAATAAAAAATTGCCTGCTGAAATCTGAAAGCGCAGGACCGGCTGGTAAGGAGAATTTTTAGCATTTCTATGGCTTCGATCGCGCCGGGAGTCAATGTAAACTTTTTGCCTTTCTTAAGGGTATCAGAAAGGGCTGCTGAGATGGAGGCGAAATCTTTTATAAATCGCCTGTACCATCCAGCAGTCCCCAAAAATCTCATTACTTCCCTAGGTGATTTAGGCAATGGGATTTTTTGAATGGCTTTCATCTTTTCGGGGTCTGTCTTCAGCATACCTCCTCCAATTATAAAACCTAAGTATCTAAGTTCTCTGAAGCCGAACATCGATTTCTTTAGACCTATGGTGAGATTGGCTTTAGTCAAGCACTCCGCTACCTGTTTTAAAATTCCTAAGTGTGTTGAAAACTCGTCTGAAATAATAAGGAGGTCATCTAAATAGATAAAAACGTTGGGCTTTAATCTTGCAGGTATCACCTTATCCATAAGGCGGCATAGACGCTGAGCCGCATTGCATAGACCAAACGGCATTACCCTGAATTGGTACAGCGGTCTACCTGGGACGGTGAAAGCAGTATAGGGTTTTGCTTCTTCTTCAAGCTCTATTTGCCAGAAGGCGTATTTCAGGTCGACGCTGCTTATGTAGTGCGTTTGATCTATGCGGCTCAGGATGCCGTCGATGTTTTGGAGCGGATAAGCGTCTTTTACAGTTACCGCATTAAGCTTGCGTGCATCCAGGCAAAACCTGTTCTTACCAGGTTTCCTGACCACAGTCGTTTTATTGGACCAAGGAATATTGCTTTCCTCTATCACGTTTAATTTTAACATGTTATCCAGCTCAGCATAAACAATTTCCTGCACTGCTGGAGAAATCGGGTAGTGCTTATCTTTGATTGGGTTGGTGCCTTCCAATAATTTTATTTCGTGCTTCTCCAGCTTGGTGCATCCTAATCCTTTCTTTTCGAAGGATGGAAATTTATCCACTACTTCATCCAATTATTTTTGCTGTTCTGGGGTCAATAAGTGTTTGCCTATTTTATGTTCGACTTGTTCATCATGCATTTGCCTGGCCGTTTCTAGATTTATTTCAGCTGTTAAAAATATTTCAGGGGCTATATCGAACTTCTGCCAAAAATCCACTCCTAGGTAAAGTTCCTGGTCTAATTCAGGACATAAATAAAATAAGATTTTGTGTTTGGTATCCTTATATTCCACCTCTAATTCACACCTCCCTAAAATTCTATGGCGCTGGCCTGTTGCTGTACAGACGTTACTAAACATTTTTATTATATTTATTTGTAGCTCTTCTACAATTTCACGACAATTCTTGCCTAATAAACTAACGGACGCACCTGAATCTAATAAGCCTTTAAAATATTTACCATTAATTAGGACTTCTGCGTAAGGTCTCGGGTCTTTTGCTATATTAGAGTAAGTGCGGGTATTGTGGTATACCCATTTGTTTTTAGATTGCCAAATTTTTAGCTTTTGTCCTATTAAAATATGATTTAACCATCTACATGCTACATGTGTTAACCTTCCACGAAGCGATTTGGGAAAAACATTACACCAACATTTTCAGAAATATTTGAGAAATAATTGCATATCTCATTATACGCGACCTTAAAAAATGTGCTGGTAATGTGGTACACCACAAAATAGTTGAGTTTGATATAAATACAGACTTTATTATAATTTCTAACTGTATGTATAGCTCTTTTCATATCCTTAAGTATCCATTTTCTTATTTCACCTGTGTTTGGCATTTTGTTTTATTTGGAAGGTAATGCGATACGCTATATGAAATTAAGGTATACCACATTGGCAGCACTTGGGTTTAATGCAGATATTTATTTATTTTAAAATATTTACTGCATATATAGTTCAATTGCTTATATTATTCGCCACTGTAGTAGTTACCAATTACTTTAACATTACACTTAAGTACTTTAAAATACCATTTTAAGACAAAAGCTAATTTTTTAGCAGCACCCAAAAAAAAAGTCAACCACGCATCAAATCGAATTTTTTCAATTGACTCTTAGAATGACTTGCAAAAGTAAAATGGATCATTGCTCTCTTGATTCTCTGAGAGCAGCAAACTATTAAGCTTATTTCCGTTATTCCTATATTGTTAGTTAGGAAGAAAAGCTACTATACCACATTACCAGCCTATACCACAATACCCGCACTTACTCTATGCTGGTTTATTGATTCGTTTATCATTGTGCGCTAACGTTTTCTTGCATTGAAATTGTTACGAAGTTTGTGAATGTATTCACGTTTGCGGTAATTCGTATTTGATTTGTTTGTTTGAATTTCACTATTATCATTTAATTCTTTACATCTCGGCGTTTTAGCGTTGTTCTGTTTGACTTCGGGATCATTCAAGGGATTAAATTGTTTCATGACTGAATCCATGGAAACTGGAATCTTAGGATTTTTTTAAAAATAAGATTTTTGATAACATCATAGTTTTGTTGCCTAGCTGCTAGGGGTAATAAATGACGAATTTTTGCGGGATCCTAGTTGGCAATGGGCGATTCTAGTGGTTTCTTGGGGCTATTTCGATGGACCGTGGCTCCCCCGTTAAAGCCACGCCCCTTTTCAAGTTTTCCCGTTTTAGGATACACTTTGCACAGTTTGGCAGTAAAGTGTTAGGTTTGCCACACCCGTAGCAGAAAAGCGACCTTTGCTGGGACAAACATTTTCTAAACGTGTGACCCCCTTGCTGACAATTCCAACAATCCGGCTGGTCATTTATTGCAGCGACTTCGTCTATAAATTGTATTTCATCTTGTTCTTCCTCACTAAGTATTGCTTCACTGACATACCTCGAATTCCTTATCGGTTGGGGTAGCACATTACGCACGTCCTTTCTGGAAAAGGTCGTTTCTGCTTCCAGACATTCCATTCTCAAGTGCTCGACAGAGTTCACGGCCATTGGGTATACAATCCGCGCTACATTTTCTTTCAAGTTCCTCTTGGCAATCCTAATCATTTCCCCTTCATCAACGCGTACTTCTAGCCTAGCCCTGAGTAGATTAATATTGTGAAAATAGTCATCAATAGACTCCCCAGGCATTTGTTTTCTTTCGACTAGTTCTTGCATTCGCTCCCAGTTGCATCTAACCGTTTTGTACCTATTTAATAGAGCTAGTCGCAAAGTTCTCCAATCAGTGATAACTGTGGTCCGTAGGAGTACCCAGTACCACTGTTGTACTGTACCTGACACTAGTAGATGGAGCAGGATTTCCTCCCACGGAATCTGATACTGCCTTTGCATGTGCTCTACTCTAAATATAAATTCTTCAACTGAGAGTTGATCGCGCCCGCCTTGATTTTCCTTGAATTTAAGTCCAAATTTATCGACCCTAATTCTCCATGTATCCCGATTTTGGTTTGCATCTAGAGGTGGATTTGGGTTTTGAGCTGAATGTGGTGGTGGAAAGTCATATCTATGACCTTGCGAAAATTGTTGTTGCCGGTTTCTGGTATTATTTTCGTTTGCGGGGTACGTTCTATCCCTTACCGCTAAACTTCTAACAGCTTCTGACAATTGGCCTATACTATCGTAAACTTTCCTCATTTCCATTTCAATCTTGTCGCTTATTAGGTTCTGCATCGATCGATCTAGACTAGCTTTCATACCTTCAACGCTCTCAGTAACCATTAACTTAACTGATGGCGATACCTCATCCTGAACGGGATAGCGATTACGCTGTTGGCCTACGCTTTTCGGAATAGTACCATGTATACCTGCCTGAGAATTAATCGTCGCTGACATATCTTCTATTTGAGGTGATTTTTGAGCCATTTTGGTGGACTTATTATCTTTCTTATATTTTTCTTTTACATGTGGTGATGACAGATTTAAATCGGATGATGAATTTCTTAGCCTGTGTATTTTTAACCTTCCAGACTCTCTAATGGATTCTTTATCCTTAGTCGTGCGTAAATCGTCCATAAAAACAAATTTAACCCTCAAGAAAAACAATCCGATAACCACAGTCAAACAAAAATTATTGCAGACACCAAGGTCCGTTTATACATAAACACAACAAAAAATAATAATATATAATTCCAAAAGTCCGATAAAACAAGTAAAAAAAATTTAAATCGATAGTCTCAATATACTAGGTATATTATAGATGCAAGCAAGTCACTGATTGTATGTCACGGAAAATATGACGCTTTGACATCAATTTAAAAAATCCACAATCAGGATTATTGTATAGGCTAATTACTACAGAAATTAGAAATTAAACACGATAAACAAAACTTTTAATCAAAGATAAATTAATCACAATAAATTAATACTCTAAACATACATAAACACATATAATCTTATAAGACGTAATACACAAAAACAATCAGGACACAGGGATAAACCCGTACAAATACAATTCAATAAAACTTTTACAAATTAAACAATATACAGTTACTAACAGAAATATTTTGCTTATGTAAATCTCAACAAATTTGTAAAAAGAATGCTATATAAAAATGTCTTCTTTGAAAAATTCATGTTTATTTTTTTACATATTAAATAAGAGAAGTCTTAACTACAAATATTTTAATTAAAATTTGAACAAAAAATTTATTTTATGAAATTTTTAAAATATAATGAAAAAATCGCTTATTTATCAGGTCACAAAAGTATTTTGCTTTTTGAATTTTTTACACATATTTTTCATTATTAAAGCAATGTATTATGTTTTAATGTTTTGTGTGATATTAATTGTTAGATATGACCGCTTGCAGACGTCCTAGCATAGATTCCACTAAATTTCGGAAATTTTTAAGTACTGTTTTTTATACATTTCTTCTTCCAATACTCGTCCTAAGCATACTTTTGATAAAATGCTATTTTCCCGGATTTATTTTTCCAAATAAGCCCAAGATTTTCAATAGGACTCCTGTCGAGACTTTGTGGTTTTATTGGCAGATGTTTGGTATTATAAAATAGCCATAATTTAATGTCCAGGGATATATGTTTTGGGTCATTGTCATGTTGGAAGTAATACTCATTGATATATTGATCCATTTGTTCAGCACTGGCATGTAGGTTTTCTCTAATAATGGACAACCATAGATGTTTATCCATTGTGCTTTATATAAACACCAACTTTCCTACTCCTAGTGCCGACGTAAACCCCCACACCATGAGAGAACCACCACCATGTTTTACTGTTGGCCTTATACTCTTAATATTTAGTGATCTATTTGGCTTGCGCCGCACCATAAGCCGTCTATCTGATCCAAAAATTATAAATTTACTTTCGTCGCTAAATATTATCGTGTTCCCGAAATTAGAAGTCTGAAATTTATGTAGTTCAGCACATAACTAACGCTTCTGTCTATTAACTTCCGAAATCAAAGTTTTTTTCTAGCTACGCTGCCGTTAGTATTGTTGGCTTTTAGAACTTTACGGATGGACTTGCCACTTAGGTGTGTCCGTAGTATGCCCGTAAGGTCCCCTTTAGCATTTCTTTAAGACTTGAAACATATAAATGGTGGTTTTCCCTATTTTTTTTAATAGTTTTTCTTGCGTTTCTCACCGTTAACAACTTTCATCGACTTTTTCGTGGAATATTTTCAATATATCTGCGCTTTTTTGCACCTTTAAAATAATTTTCTCTTGTTTGTCTACATCGACTAAACATATCACAAATATATTGGATTTATTTGTTTTATTGTACAGATATAGAATGATCTCATTCGTAGATCAATTTAATTCCTTTACTGTAGGCATTTTTTTAAACAAAAAATTCACGTGTTGCACTCAATAAAAAAAGATTGGAACCAATTATGACAAAAAATCATAACAATTACTATTACAAACGAATAGAAAAAAAAACATGCAACAACACAAATACAGTCAAATCCCGATAATTCGTACCCCGATAAATCGTAATTCCCGATAATTCGTAATAAACAGTCGGTTCCTTGAAAAAATCTCGTTAATTCGTAAAATTTCCATACATTTTGGTCCCCTCGATAATTCGTAATTTTTTTTTTGGAAATAAAATCTCCTTTACCTCTTATACAAGGTATACACGATACTTAATTCCGTACTTTGCGTAGTATGAGTTGTAGTACGGGTTTTCAGATACACGTTACTAAAAATCATACTAATTCATTTGACAGAAAATTTTTAAGGCAATGCACACGCGGATTAATGAATAATGTGGTGGATTTATTAAAAATAAGTAAACTGCAGTTGAAAAGAATAAAAAAAATAATGCAAAAACAAAAGGAGCATGTTGTAGAGAATGGTTATAATAATGTTTTATGTTCTTTTTTTAATTAAAATATCCGCTACATAAAGCTAATTTCAAAATTGAGCCGCAGAAACACTGCGTTTTCTAAATCAGCCCATCATACAACTAATTTCGCTGTACAACAGCATGATACACAATACTTATTATCGTACTTAGCGAAGCTCCGCCCACAGAAATCAAAAATTTTTGATTTTCATACTACAAGGTATACTTCATAAGTACGACAGCATGATACACGTTACTAATTTCATACTTGTACGATTTATCGTACGATTTTTAGTATCGTGTATACTCGCCATTATATATCGTAATTTTTTGCTAACTACCACTTATAACACGGTGCGACAGTCCAAAAAACCTGGGACCGCACATTATTTTTCTTGTAGGGCTTGTCGAGTTAAAGAAGAATCCAATAGTGAAATATGCCGGACACCTCCAAAATCCGGATTTATGGTTAAAAAACCGGTTTTTTTACCTTTGCGCACTTATAAGCCTGTACCTTTTTTAATAACGATCCGATTTTCAATTTCTTACTAGATTTGGAAAGAAGAAACTGAGATCTTTCGAATGATATATAATTTCGTTAAGAAAACTTGAGAAATTTTGGTGTTATTGTCCAGCAAACACAAATTTTGTAGATTTTTCAAAAATTTCTCAACTTTGGTGACGTTTTTATACACTATTTTATTAAGAAACTATAATATTATTGAATTTATTCAAAAAGTACATTTAGTTACGATTACAATGCATATTTAGGGTTAAAAATAGATACGCAATTGACTGAGTTATTTAACTTTTCATGAAAACAAAATTTTTTCCAAAATGCCTGCACAATGTTTTTGGTGTTGTTTTTATGCACCTTCTATTAAGTTACAAATCAATGTTATCCTAAACACAAAAAAAAATTGTAATGAGAGTTTTAGTCATTCAAAAATATTGTCTTTTTCGTGTTCTTTTTATGCACTTTCCTTAAAATTACAAATCACTATTAGCGTAAACACAACAAAAATTATAGTTTTTTATTTTAATATGACGTTTTGTTAATGTCTTCTTTTTCACTTTGAATCTGTGTATTTAAAAAAATGTTCACAATTTAATAAAAATCGTGTGCAATTTAAATTAAAATTAATTAAAAAATGTGTGGATGGAAGGAACTCTTCTTGTTCAAAATCTTTTTCTGTTACATCGACACATTTGCTCGTTGTCGGTAGATCATTACTTGCAGGTATCGGTTTTATAACAGTTGCAACATTTGCATACTTAATGTTTTTGCGCGTTTAAAAACAGTGACCTAAAACATCGGTTTGACAAAAGTAGCAATCATTTGGTTTATGATATGGCTGATGATGCCAAATCATAGGCGTAGAAAAGGGCAAAACAAACGAAGGTTGAATTTTCTTTTTTTTTAATGTATTACAGAAATATTGACAAACAAATTCTGGCTCGTACCAGCGACTAGTATCAAAAACACGATTAAATACTTTATTGTACACTTCTACCACTCCAATATTGTTTTTAAAACCACGCCGGTGACTGATATCAGTAAATAAGCCACAAATATAGCAAAATTTGTTACGATTGTCACACATTTTTTAATTAATTTTAATTTAAATTGCACTCGATTTTTATTAAATTGTGAAAATTTTTTTAAATACACAGATTCAAAGTGAAAAAGAAGACATTAACAAAACGTCATATTAAAAGAAAAACTAAAATTTTTGTTGTGTTTACGCTAACTGTGATTTGTAATTTTAAGGAAAGTGCATAAAAAGAACACGAAAAAGACAATATTTTTGAATGACTAAAACTCTCATTACAATTTTTTTTTGTGTTTAGGATAACATTGATTTGTAACTTAATAGAAGGTGCATAAAAACAACACCAAAAACATTGTGCAGGCATTTTGGAAAAAATTTTGTTTTCATGAAAAGTTAAATAACTCAGTCAATTGCGTATCTATTTTTAACCCTAAATATGCATTGTAATCGTAACTAAATGTACTTTTTGAATAAATTCAATAATATTATAGTTTCTTAATAAAATAGTGTATAAAAACGTCACCAAAGTTGAAAAATTTTTGAAAAATCTACAAAATTTGTGTTTGCTGGACAATAACACCAAAATTTCTCAAGTTTTCTTAACGAAATTATATATCATTCGAAAGATCTCAGTTTCTTCTTTTCAAATCTAGTAAGAAATTGAAAATCGGATCGTTATCAAAAAAGGTACAGGCTTATAAGTGCGCAAAGGTAAAAAAACCGGTTTTTTAACCATAAATCCGGATTTTGGAGGTGTCCGGCATATTTCACTATTTGATTCTTCTTCAACTCGACAAGCCCTACAAGAAAAATAATATGCGGTCCCAGGTTTTTCTACTTCATTCAAATTTGTAACACTGTGTAATTCGTAATAAGAACAACAGAAACCTGGAAAGAATGATTTTTTGTTTAATGCTATTTTTTGGGTTGGTTTTTGCTTCTGCTTGTGTGTGTTTATTTTTTTAAGATCAGTTTTTTACATGAATAATAAAGAAAAATGTCAAAGCGCACGCATAAAACTCTGTCGGTGTTACAAAAACAACAAATTTAGTAAATAAATTGAAAAACCCCGTTAATTCGTATTTATTTTATTTTAACCCCGTTAAATAGAACCCCCGCTAAATCGAAAACCCCTAAATTCGTAAGAAATGGCCGGTCCCTTGCGATTACGAATTATCGGGATTTGACTGTATTTAAAAAATAACGGGAACGCTAAAAGAAGCAAAATACTTTTGTGATGTTGAAATTGCGCAGTTGATACAAGAAAAGGCAAAAAAAGTATAACAAGTAAATTCAAAGTTGTTGTTTTTATACCCTTTACCAACAAAAATGGTAAAAGGGTATATATAGGTTTGTCATTCCGTTTGTAATTTCTATAATATCAATAAGCGACACATAAAATATATATATTCTGGATCCTTATGCATAGGGAAGACGAATAAGCGATGTCCGTCTGTCCGTCTGTCCGTCTGTCCGTCTGTCCGTCTGTCCGTCTGTCCGTCTGTCCGTCTGTCCGTCTGTCCGTCTGTCTGTACGTGAAATCGGTTTTCCGAAGCTCCCAGAAGAGCTAGAGACTTCGTTCTTGGACTGGTGTGTCAGAAATTTTCCAAAATAGATTGGTATTGAAATTCAGCAAAATCGGGCAGACGATTGCAGAGCTGGAAAACTGAAACTTGATTTTGCCATATAAAACTAACTAGATAACACAATTTTTTTAATTTTTTTGTTAAATAAACTTATTTTGCACTTCAGTACGACTAAAATTGGAATTTTAAATTAAAAAAATATAAAAAAATTAAAAAGACGTTTCCAGGGTTGGAAAACTTTAACTTTTTGTGTTATGTAAAATTAACTATGTCTAAAACTATATTAGTATTTTCTCGAGAACCGTAAGAGCTACATACCTGAAATTTGGACACAGTGTGTAGACCCTTGGCCGCTACAACAACAAATACATGAGAATTAGAAATTAAAGGGTGTTCCAAAACTAGCAACGAAAAATGTTAAAATCCAATGTAATATACATACAATTGTATGTATGTATGTATATACACTTGAAATTTATAAGGTTAGTGTATTTTTATACAGACTACAAAAATTAACACTAAAATTAAAAAAAAATTAACTTAAAGGGTGTACCATCAGTTAATGCAATTTTGACAACTTGCTGTATCTTGGAAACCGTAAGAGCAAAACTCTTGAAATTTTCAAAAACGGTAAAACTAAAAAAACTAAAAATTATAAAATCGCCAAACCGAAAAAAATCGCAAAAAACAAAAAAAAAATATCGCCAAAACGAAAAAAAGCACCAAATTAAAAAAAAATTTCTAAAGCTAAAATAAATCGCATAAAACGGAAGAATTGCTAAAATGAAAAAAAATCGCCAAAATGAAAGAAAATCGCAAAAATGAAAAAAATCGCCAAAATAAAAAAATCGCCAAAACGAAAAAAACCCAAAAAAAACAGAAAAAAATCGCCAAAATTAAAAAAAAACCCCAAAACAGGAAAAAGTCGCCAAAAACAAAAAAAAATTCCAAAAGGAAAAAAAATTCCCAAAAATGAAAAAAATCGCCAAAACGAAAAAAAACCTTAAAAACAGACAAAAATCGCCAAAATAAAAAAAAATCGTCAAAATGAAAAAAAACAAAAAAAAAAAAGAAAAAAATCGCCTAAATAAAAATAAACCCAAAAAAAAAAAAAAATCGCCAAAATGAAAGAAAGTCGCCAAAAAAAAAAATCGCCAAATTGAAAAAAAATCGCCAGACGAAAAATTGCTAAAATGAAAAAAATCGCCTAAATAAAAATAAACCCAAAAATAAAAAAAAATCGCCAAAATGAAAAAAAAACGTCAAAATGGGAAAAATCTGCAAAATGAAGAAAAGCCCAAAAACAGAAAAATATCGCCAAAATTAAAAAAACCTTCAAAAACAGAAAAAAATCGCCAAAACGAGAAAAAGCGACAAAACTGAAAAAACCCAAAACAGGAAAAAATCGCCAAAAACAAAAAAAATTGCCAAAACGAAAAAAAATCGCCAAAATTAAAAAAATCGCCAAAACGAAAAAAACCTAAGAAAACAGACAAAAATCGCCAAAATGAAAAAAACAAAAAAAAAATAAAAAAATCGCCTAAATAAAAATAAACCCAAAAATAAAAAAAAATCGCCAATATGAAAAAAAAATCGCCAAAATGAAAAAAAAATTGCCAAAATGAAAAAAATCGCCAAAATGAAAAAACCCCAAAACGAAAAAAACCCCAAAAAAATCGCCAAAATGGAAAAAAATCGCCGAAATCAAAATAAACCCAAAAACAAAAAAAATCGCCAAAATGGAAAAAAATCGTCAAAATGGGAAAAATCTCCAAAATGAAGCAATTTATTAATTTTTTACAAAACAAATATGTATGTATGTGTCTGTATACTATATATATGTACGTACGTTGGTAAAGGGTATATAAGATTCGGAACAGCCGAATATAGCACTCTTACTTGTTTTTTTTGTATTTTCCATTCTATAGGCTTTGTTTTCTCAGTTAGAAAAGAAATAAATTTAACATGTTGCCTAATTTTTTTATTTTTAATAAATTTATTTAACTTTTTTGCTTAAAGAATGTAGGCAAAATATTTCTGAGAGTAACTGTACATATAAAAAAAACTACTCAAGTACCTGGAATAAACATAATCAACTAATTACAGACTTAAATAACTAAATAAAGCGTTTAACAAACTTTTAATCATAGCCACGCAAAATTTCATTTGCAAGGCCATGAGCTTGCGCAGTCGACCAAACAACTCGAACTGCAAAAAGAACAACAAATACACATAAAAAGCAGAAAGAACATACGCATGCGCACAAAAGCGCTCAGTCACGTTTGGGAGGATCTGCTTCTAATAGACAATGACAACAAATTTTCGGGTTTAGCTGATATGATGTGAAAAATAGTGTGTGGTTTATTTTCTCTAAAGTGCCCTTTACAAGCCTCTTAGTATTCCCTTAAGTCAATCTACTAATAAAAATTTACAAAGCAAATGTATTTCAGCTATAACTGGATTTAGAAATTTGTATGGAGTAATTCACGCAATTGAATCCATCGTTCAAAGCGGCTATCCCACTAACTTCATACTCAGGTCCAAAAATACTTCACCCTTCCAACTATGATACTACAGACCTCCACATATTATCAGAGCGGCTATCACAGTAATTACTGAAAAGAGTGAATTTTTTATTTTATTTTGAAAGTCAGTCATTTAAGGCATATCAAGCCTCTGACATTTAATATCGACCGGCTGCCTTAATTTCGTGATTTTTCAAAAATATGTTAAGCGGAATTTACGTTAAAAAAAAATGCTGGATACTTTGCCCATACAATGGAATGTTATCTTTTACAATACCACGCTATAGGACAACAATATCTGGTTAATTTGAAGAATAAAGACTTAAATTTCAAAATTGTACAAAATTGACTCCGCACAACAGGTCCTAATAATAACTAGTCCCTGCGGCTAATAGGCTCCAGACCTATGGGGTAACAAAGTGACAAATTATACCATATTCAAATCCAAAACTTAACTTTTAGGCTATAAAACAAAACCAGTGATGTTGCTGAGTATACCTAGGTGATCTGTATACCACAATATTTCATTAAGTTGGGCGCCATATTGTTACGTGCCTCGTTATGACTCTGCAATTGTGATGCCAGCCAGCTCAAAAGCACCATCAGGGCAGGTTCCAACCCACAATTACAAGCCAGAGACAAGCACAACTAAATTGAACAACATAAAAAAACTATTGTACAAACAAAAAGAAACTTTACCCCTTCACGGAAACACTTAGAGGGAGAACTAGGTAATTGTGTTCCCCACTTCGCCCACCCTACCTAGGACACTTTTGATCCGTTCTCATTTTGTTTGTGTCCTCCAAAAATCCTCAGGCACAATCGCACCCCCGCAAACAAACAAAATCATCAACCAAAACCAAATTCAACACATGAGCGGTTCATGGTGGTGGATACTAAAGTCCTGCACAAGACTATTTATAAGACCTTTCAAGACATGCGACATTTTTTAAACACTTTACTACAGCGAAATATTCTAAAACAAACGCTAAAAACACTGTTGGCAAGACAAATAACTAAAAACAAATCTTGCCAATAGTTTTGTTTAGCGTTTGTTTTAGAATATTTCGCTGTAGTAAATAAAGCGTTTAAAAAATGTCGCATGTCTTGCAAGGTCTTATAAATGGTCTTGTGCAGGTCAATAGTGGATACATACATATGTATGTGCCAAATACGTCGCAACACATTTTTTCCCATATAAAGAAGTGAACAAATGCCCATTATTATTTCTTTTTTTAGAAAGGTAAAGTAGCAGGTAAGTTAGCAGATTGTCCAGAAATGAATGTCAAATTTGTATAACTAATGCACGGCAGTTTGTAGTGATAGGTACTGAACCAAAGAACTTGGTCAACATTTTTGTCTCACTACTTTTGACGGCCAAAATTTTGGGAAGGAATTTGGCCTTTTTTCACATTTATGTTTTTGTGAGGACTACTTTTTGAAAAATATTCTACAACAAAACTTTTTAATCACTTACAGAAAATAATGGGTTAGAGCGTAATGAATGTAGGACTATTCACCTTAAAAATTCAATATTGTTAATCATGGATAGAAATATGTCAAATATATCGCAAATTTTAGTGGACGTGACCTCGCCTACTTATCTGATTTTATTTTATTTTTATTTATTTATTTATTTCTTTTCGATGTCCCATACACAAGACTTAAGTCTTATATTGCAGTATGGAACTGAGCATATGCAAATACAATAAATCAGATACAATAAAAAAAAAATTATAAGATTTAATTAAGTAATTTTGACATAAATTGTAGGTAATTTTAATAAAATATAAAATAAAATTTAAAATTTAATAAAATTTAATATTATAAAGCTAGTGAAAAGTTAACAAAAACTATTTAAACCCATAAAATATCTAACCTGAAAAGTTAAAAGCATACATAGTACGTTGTTATTCAATCAGAATTTGTATATATTCAACTTGAAAAATGAGAAAAAATATTTTTCCTAAATTATCGTGCGTTATTCAAGATTTGTAATCTATAAGGGATTCCATTCCAGAGACTGATGGCGTGAATAAAGAAATGGTATTTAGAAATCAGTGTGCGATGGCCAAATGATAAAATTCTTTTGCCTCTATTAAGTGTAGAGAAGTTTAAACGTTCATGGAGATGTGCGGGCTGTTGTGTATATATAATTTTGTGCATAAACAATAAAATACGCACTCTTAGATAATCATCAAGACTAATGCCGTAAAGCAATGTTACATAGGGAGAAATATGTGCATATCTTCTTATACCATATACATAACGAATAATATTATTAAATGCAACATTAAGTTTTCTTTTGCTTTCACTATCGCAGCTGGCAAATAGTTCACAGCCATACAACAAGATAGGTATTAAATACGATTTAGCAAGAAGTATTCTAATTTTAATTGGAGTACAATATTGCGTTTGCCAGAGATTTCTTAACATTGAGAACGTTCGACCACATGCAAAGTTAACGTGGTTAGACCAAGTGAGGGTATTGTTAAAGTATATGCCGAGATTTTTGACTGAATTTACAATATCTATGGACTGGTTATTTAAAGTTATAATAGGATTGCAATCAAGTTTTAATAGCCTCTTTTTAATAATCAAGCACTTGGACTTGGTAGGATTAACTACTAGCCCATTCGCGGTGGCCCACTCATAAACACGACCAAGTTCCTGGTTTAAAGTCCTTACACATTCATCAACCGCCGTGATGCTACAACTAATGTAAAGCTGAACATCATCTGCATATAATCTAAGCTTACATTGCTCGATTTTGCCTTGAAGATCATTCACATATATCGAAAAAAGTAGAGGGCCTAAGATCGAGCCTTGTGGAACACCCCGAATTAATGGCAAAGAGCTGGAAACTGAGGTAGGTGTTTCAACATATTGACTTCGATCAACTAGATATGAATATATGAGATCTGTGGCAGATGATGTAAATCCGAACATATGCTTAAGTTTAAGACACAACATGTTATGGTCAACAGTATCAAACGCTCTAGAATGATCCAAGAGAACTAAAAATGTAACTTTACCACAGTCTACCTGTTGTCTTATATCTTCAGCAACATCTACGAGGGCCGTTGTACATCTATGATTTTTACGAAAACCGTATTGCCGGTCAGTGAGCATATTATTCATTTCAAGATACTGTGTAACTTGGATATGAATTAATCTTTCAAAGGCTTTAGATAAGAATGGTAAGATTGATATGGGCCGATAATCGAAATTAGACTTAGGTATAGGTATAATCTTAGCAAGTTTCCAAATTTTGTGATAGCGGTTGATAGTAAAGATCTTGTTAAAAACAAATGTTATAAAAGGAAGAAGTTTTGGAATAAGTATTTTTAGAAACCTTGGATCTAACCCATCCACACCAATTGCATTGGATTTTATTGACAGCAGGCTAGATAAGACATCAGACTGACTTACGTTTGAAAAGTTGAAATTGTTGCTTATATCATGAGAAAAACTATAATAATGAGAATTCGGTTGAACATTTGGAATATTTAAAAATTGGTTATTTAAGATGTTAGCATCAACAGTACATGGCTCTTGACTACAACGTTTGCCAACTCCAATTTCGCGAATTGTTTGCCATGTTTTCTTCGAGTCTATAGCAGCAGAGAACTTTGAAGCATAATAGTCAGACTTAGCTTTTTTCATTAAATTGTTGGTTATGTTACGTGATACCCGATATACTTCATGCAATTCTGTGGTTTTGAAACGTTTCCATCGAGAATATAGAAAATCTCTACGCTTAATCGCTTGTTCTATGTCATGAGTGAACCAGGGCTTGTTATGTCTGTTAATAATTTTTGTTCTTACGGGAACCACCAGATTGTATAAATTATTTAGGTTGTGTTGCAGAAAAGAGAGCTGATCATCAACAGAAATTAAACTATAGCACACACTCCAATCAATACTGAAAAATTCTTCTTCTAGCCTTAAGTAATCAATATTTTTAAAATCCCGATATCTAAAAAATTGTTCGGGCAGGTTTAACTGAAAATTATATGTCATACTAATTAGGCCATGACGTGAAAAACAGGATGCTGACAGTTGGTCATAAAGCAATACCTTCGAAATATCACTAACAAAGAAAAGATCAAGAAGTGTATTGCTGGTACTCGTAAAATGTGTAGCAACATTTGTGTTAGGTG
This sequence comes from Tachina lurida, assembly GCA_944452675.1. Lineage (NCBI taxonomy): Eukaryota > Metazoa > Arthropoda > Insecta > Diptera > Tachinidae > Tachina > Tachina lurida. Next base: position 88,209,397 of record OX101754.1, read on the forward strand.
AATTAAGACCAAGCGTAAGCATATTATTAGTTAGATTATTGTTTACTAGAATATTTGAATTAAAATCGCCTGTAATAATAACATCTTCGTATGTGACAGTATATGCTTCTAGGGTATACATAAATCTCTCCATGCAAATACGATCATTAGGTCTATATACACATCCTAAGAGTAATTTCCTTCCCTCATAACTTACTTCAAGAAATAAATATTCTACTAAATTTTCAGATCTCTCGGAACCAGTTACTACCATATCATTATCTGCAGATTTACTGAACACACCTAATTTGTGTTGTGTGGTTGATTGAAATAAAAATGTCAAAACGCGTGGAAGGTAAGTAAAATTAAAAACAAACTATACCTTCTTATTAAATTTATCCTCCAGGAAATGCGAATAGTGAAATTGTGGTGATTTACTAGTGCCATTGTCAGTATTACTACTGACCAGGTATACCCCAGCCAATGTAATCATCTATTGACATTTAACATTAGCTTGTCATTGAAAATCCACCACTAGACTGTAGCACTACTGACTACGCATTTCTTTTGGGACCACATGGAGACATTGGCACCAAAGCTTCACTAGTAAATTTTAGGGGCTCTAGTCTGCAATATCGATATTTCCTAGCTCGATGTCAATGATCATATGGTGACATTTGCACCAAAGATTCAATAGTACATTTTAGTGACCCTCGTCTGCAATTTTATAAGGATTGGGGTAACAAACTTAAACACATACATATATTTTTGTTTAATATTATTTTTTATTCAAAATTAAATAAATTATTTTTAAATTATTTATACCGAAATATTTTTGAAATATATACCTTTTTCGATTGCAGCTTAAAACATAATTATTAAAATTAATGGCCTGTTCATCTAAATGCGAACGATAGGTTCGATCGAATATTTATATTGAATACAAAAACAAATTTGTTTTTTGTTTTTGTTTTTAATGTAAATTTTCGATCGAATCTATCGTTCGCATTTAGATGAACAGGCCCTAAAAGTTTCCATTCGAAACTAAAATTATAAATTCAGTTTAAAAAATTTCAATTCAGTTTAAAAAAGTATCAATTGAAATTCAAAAACTATCAATTGAAATTCAAAAATCAAATTTGAAATCCAAAATTCTATTTGAATTTCAAAAACTACATTTGAAATTCTAAAAGTACATTTGGAATTTAAAAATTTTTATTGAAATTCAAAAATTCCATTTGAAATTTAAGAATATCATTCATAAGACTTAGCTGTTGAGCTCAACAGGTGTGAAATTGTTGACAACTGTTGGCCCCAATAGTTACGTCTTAGAAACGGCTTGATGTATATGATTTAATTGTATATCTTTATTTCGTTATTTTATCGCATTTGTAATGCTAAATTTAACAAATATTTGCTCCTGCCACCTAACAAAGCATATAGAAGGCATAACTCTATTCGATTAGCTGTTCAGGCTGAGCAAAACATGTTGACTATAGGTAGCGAAAAAAATTTATGATGGAAAATTACTCAATTGTTGAGTGGAGCTGAGTCCGTTTCTAAGACAACCACTCAACGGTTGCGCAACAGCTACGTCTTATGAATGCACCCAATGTCACCAGAAATACAATAGAACTTTTGTCTCTAAAGTATCTCTACTCGCGCATAGAAGGAAAATTGTCAACATTTTAACTAGTGGAATTGTCGCTAGAGAAAAGAATGTTGACGTAGAGACACATGGTTCCAGGCTGACTAGAGGGTAGTTTTTTTTAGCGAATATTTATTAAAAGTGTTTACATTTTAACAGCCTAATGCCAGGAACACAACTGGGACGAACGACGAATTTTTCGGTGCGAACTTTCGTCATAAAAAATAAAACACATGAGTGCATATGAAAATGAACACAACACCGCCGTACAACGAAATTCGTCGTGCGTGACGAATTCTGAGATAGATTTATTTCTAATTTGTACGCCGACGAACGACGAAAAAACAAATTTTTCTCTCTCTCTCTGTCTTTGTACACACAACAACCCAGCGGCGAACGCTGCATACCACATTACATCTCTTTAATGATGTTTGTCATACTTTGTGTTCAATGAATGCTAGCTTACAAAGTGTACGAAAGTAAGCTAGATTGTATTCGAACTGCCCACTGCCAACTTAAAATGTATGTTAGGCAATACTGAGCTTTTATGTTGATTGGATGAACACTTCCGTATCTCGCTTACTTTGTGTGCAAGTGAAAGGCATTCACTCCACAAATGCGGCAATGCATTTGAAAATGTATACTAGGTACGTATATGAGGTGGTGTGCATTACTGTCTTACATGTGTGCATCGAATCATCGCTTCTGTAATCGAAATTTTCGCCGCTGGGAACCAACTTTATGAAATATAAGAGAGGAATTCGCTGAGTAAATTCGTCGTTGTTGTGCTGTGAACTTTTATCGACGAATTACTCGACGTGGACGAAATTCGTCGTTCGTCCCAATTGTGCTCCTAGCATTATTTACACAAATTATTAAGGCTTTATAAAGGCTCAAAAAGTTAAAAAATAATTTGGTAATTTACACAATATGGAATAGTTTCAAAGGTACATTATGCTCGCTGGAAAGTATTCATGCATATTTTGTTACATACTTAGGTTAGGTTAGGTTAGCAGGCTGCTGGTAAGGAAGGGTGAAATTTAGAGTCCAGCTCACTTGGGTCCAATACAATAGTCCCTTTGTGCTACATGTTAATTGAAGAGAAGATAGTGAGAGAGGGTGATAGGGAAATGATACTGATAATGAAGACAGCTCATTCCAAGGCAAATTCATTTCCAGTTAATATCAGGATTACAAAAACAATGAAAAAATACGACAATGAAAAAAACAACATGGGCTGTAGTTCATCCAAAACTTCAAAAATATAATTTCTTTAACATAATAATAATAAAAATTATTCACATAAATTTGAAAATATTTCTCCACGGCAGCTACCACTAACAAAATTTGCAACGTTTAGCACTTCATTCATTCTTTTACAACTCTGCTCTTTGCACATTTTTTGATAATGAAGTGTTGCATCGCCATCTGGTGTCAAATGAGGCGTATTAAATTTTGAAGCTGTGTTTAGTAGCCATTTTATTGGTTATTTTACTTCGCCAATGATTACGCACATTGCTTTTTTTATAACTGATGGTAACAAGAATGATTTTTGAACTAAGAAATATGCGGCTGACAAGTCTGAAAATGTGTATTACTATTAATAGTGAATGCTTTTTAATAATGAAGAAGTATCCAGGCAGATTAACCAATAATGAGCACTACAAAAACCAAAATACGCAACAAAATTCAATACCGCAACAAAATGTAATATGACTTGTTGGAAGCACATCTAAGAATAAATGGTGGCATGTCACAATGTCCAAGGACATAGTGTCCATGGACGTTATGACAAAGAAAATGTGTCATAGTGTCCATGGACATTACAACACTCCAAAAAGTGCCATTACATCCATTAACACAACGTCATAATGTCAATGGACTTTGGCAGTTTTTGTCGTGTCATAGTGTACATAAAAATTTAAAAGCAATTATTGTCCTACATTTTTTGACTACCGTTATAAATTTACAGTACTAATGATGCAATGGAATACATCAATTTTAGTGTGTGAATGATCGTGATATAATACACAACTAATAGTCTAAACATGTTAAAAAATGTCCAAATGGAAAAATCGTATTATAATTATGAATTTTTTAGTGGATTTGGAAAAAACTTAAAGCTATTGGTCTTAATAGATGAAAAGCAAGTTTTCAGTGGATGACAAGGGTTAGTTTCATTTGTGACTTTTATATATAAGAAAGTTAAAATTATGATAATGATTAATAGAAAACAAAAGTTAAATTCTGAATAAAATATTATTGATTATTGGGAAATGAAAAACCAAGGAAAAAGGGAGATATAATACTACATAACTTTGAAAGTAGAATTAAGAAAAATCGGCGCCGAAAAATCTATTCGACTTGTGTTTGTCATTCAGTGTGTAATTTCCATAATATTTAGAAATGGTCCAAAATAGATTGGTATTGAAAATAAACAAAATCGAGCTGACGGCTTTAGAACTGGAAAACTTAAACTTGATTTTGCCATATAAAAGTAACTAGTAGATACCGCAAATTTTTTATTTTTTTTGTTAAATAAACTTATTTTATATTTCAGTACGAATAAAGTTGGTATTTCAGATTAAAAAAAATTAAAAAATTAAGAAGACTTTTCCAGGGTTGGAAAACTTACACTTGTTTGTTATATAAAAGTAATTTACTAAAACTAATTTTTCCTTTTTTTTCTATAAACTAAACATACATATATTATATTCTTAAAAGAAAGAGATTGGTCTAAGAGATCAAAAATAAAAAAGGATGATTCCAGGGTTGGGAAACTTACACTTTTTGTGATATATAAACGTAAGTAGGTCTAATTAATTTTTTTCTTTTTCTTTATAAATTAGATATATTTTACGTTTTGGAAAGAAAAATTTGATGTAGAAAATTATAAAAATATTAAATTCTACTGCTTCAGAGCTGGAAACTTTCAAATCTTTTTCTGGATATTAAAGTAACTAAATAAAACATATTTTTAATTTCCTTTTTTCTTTGTTCACTTAACATACTTTATACATTTTTTTAAGGACTACTATATTGTTACAAGGAATCAGAAAAAAATCTAAGATTATGATTCTAGGGTTGGAAAATTATTTTTTTTTTTTGTATATAAAAGTAACTAGGTTAAATTATTTTTTCTTTTTGTTAAACCGTAAGAGCTACGGACCTGAAATTTGGACAGAGAGAATTTTGGCCGCTACAACAACAAATACTTGAGAGTTAAAAATTAAAGGGTGTTCCAAAACGAGCAACGAAAATTTTTAAAATCCCATGTAATATACATACATACTAGGGATGTAACGAATGTTCGCATTCGCTTTCGCATTCGCAAATAATTCGCTTACTTTTGCTATTTGCATTCGCTTTTGCATTCGCTAAAATGTATGCGAATATTTAAAGCGAATACTAAAGACAAAAATATTGGAAATATTTTCCAGTTTTTCAAAAAGAAAAGGCAGTGTTTGAATTGCGAGAAAATATTTTCTACTTAAGACTAGTCTGTTAGAACTTTTGAAAAATGGTAAGCACATCATTACTTCGTTCAAAAATTTTTAAATGCAAAAATATTAACTATTCCTTCTTTGTTGGAAATTTTTTTGCGAAATAAGTGCCACTCATATTATTTCGCATGTAAACTTAAAATGTTGAAGATATATTTCATATGTTTTTCCCAAGATGAACAGAGTACTACTTCTGGAAAAAAATTTCATGAACAATTCATTCCAATTTTTTTTAATCGCCCTTATTCCAGTTGTCGACATCGACGTCACTTTAACACTATACCAAAAAATTGGGGTTTACTCGATCTCGAGAACAATTTTGTACTACTGACAATGTAATTCCGTTCCCTAAGGTCTAGAAAATAGCATAAAACTACCACTTTTTTGGTATTGTGTTAAAGTGACATCGATGTCGACAAATGGAATAAGGGTGAATATGTATTTTGGTAGCATTTTACAGGAAATGTTGAGCTTAGTACAAGGTCTTAAGGCCAAAGTACGAATGGGATGATTACCTAATATTTTGTAAATTTATTTTTAATTATTATCTATACTTATTTTAATATGATTTCATATATCTTTCAGTTTAACAATTTTTATTTCTAATAATATAATAAATATTTGCTGAATTCAAGACTCAAGTAGATCTATGTATACAACACAACTTTATGTTCTAAGATAATTTTTTTTTCATGTGATTTTTTAACGTATTGTAATATTTGCATTCGCTTTCGCAAAAATTAAAATGTATTATTCGTTTTCGCATTCGCATTCGCTAAACTGGTATTCGTTACATCCATAATACATACAATCGCATGTACAGTCGACTCTTGATAATTTGAAACTGAAGGGACCAGAGAAAAAGTTCAAATAATCGAGTTTTCATTTTAACGAGACTTCAAAATATCGAAAGAGAGATAGAAAAAATTCAAATTAACAAGAGTTTATTTAAAATTTAAAATTTTTTATTGGGAACTTTCTTACAGTTACAGATATATGTACCTAATATAGATACAATTTATAATGAAAAAGTCAGTAATTTTTTTAAAGTTAAAGTCTTCAATCTCTCTTTGTCTAACCCCCCTTCTCGACTAGCAATAAATATGTTGGCAATATAGCAATAACGCCGGCAGAATAACAAAGCAATATTGCTGATTGCTTTACTTATGTTAAGGCTATGGGAAATCGCAGCCACAATATGGAAAAAGTCAACAAGAAATGTGCAGAATAAAAATATAATTCACTTGTAAATATCTTGTTAATCGATCAAATTTTTATATGTATTAACTTATAATAATACAATATATTTCCCTACACACGTTTTTAAGAGACTATTTTCCTATTTTATTATACATTCATACGTACAATTTCCCAATTTCACTAATATTATATAAATGTCAAATGTAATACAGAAAATTCGAACATAAATTAACACCGAGTTTGACGTTTCACGCTTGCAATAATTGTTAACGAAAATGCGTTGACAATTATTGCAACATATATTGCAAGTTCCTGCAATGATATAATTTTGACAACTGCTGCAATATATGTCGACATATTTATAGCTAGTCGAGACGTAGGGTAATGAATTTTCAATCGTGATTAGAGCTGAAAAAAAGTCATCACTTGTATCCGCTGTGAGAGCATAGGAGCGTAATGTAGTGAGACTTGACATTGCTTGGCTTAGTGAAACTGGAAATGGTGGTTGCACAGCAATTAAAATAATTCAAATCATAGAGCGTAGAGCCAACAAATTCAAATTATAGCGAGTCGGCGATCAAAATGCCATTCAAATAATTTCAAATTATTGAGGGGACCAAATTACATAGATATTTTTCAATTTATTGAGTGTTTTTCAAGGGACTTGGAAAACAGTTCAAATTACCGCGAGATTCAAATTAACGAGTTTCAAATTATCAAGAGTCGACTGTATATGCATTCGAAATTTGTAAAGTTAGTTAGCCCAATGATGAATATTCCCTCGGAATTTATTTCTCACGGAAAATAATTTTCTCGAGAAAACATTCCTCCAATCACAAATTAATTGAGAACAAAAAAGAGTAATACGTGGCATCACCGCATTACGAAGCTCGTTGATTTGCTTGTTTGTTGACATTTGTTTCTCCTTTTTTTTTTGAGTGAGAGAGCAAACAAAATCACTAAAATTTACCAACTTGAAAAATATGTAAAAAAAAGTTTATAACTGATTTATTTGGACATTACTTGTGTTTTTTTATATACAAGAACAATAAAATAGAAGTTTGTGTATATAAATTGTGTATCAACTATGTTTTTATGTAAACTCCCTTCTGTTTTGCAAGGGAAAGATTTTTAGTGAAAAAAGCAAGTTCAACGGCGTTCATTTGGTAAAAAAAGGGGAAAAAATTCATAATAGGAGAAAAGGGAAAAGTGAAAAAACTCGCACGGAATTGTTGTTCATGATTGGGCTGAGTGTATTTTTATACGGACTACAACAATTAACACATTTAAAAAAATCTAAATTAAAGGGTGTTCTATCAGTTAATGTTATGTTGACTATGTACTTTAGACAACTTGGTGTATCTTTGAAACCGTAAGAGCCAAACTCTTGAAATTTTCAAAAACGGTAAAATTAAAAATCCCAAAATTAAAAAAATCGCCAAGCCCAAGAAAAAATCGCCAAAAACCAAAACAAAAATCGCCAAAAAGAAAAAAAGCGCCAAATTAAAAAAGATTTCTTAAACTAAAATAAATCGTGAAAAACCGGAAAATCCACCAAAATGAAAAAAATTGCCAAATTGAGAAAAACAAATCGCCAAAACGAGGAAAAAGCTACAAAACTAAAAAAAATATTTTAAACTAAAAAAAACGCCATATTAAAAAAGGCTTGAAACTGAACGTACGGAACCTTGCGTGCGCGACTCAAAGTCGCACTTTTGATTGATTTTTTATACATGTTAAATTTTTATTTAAGTGTAAATCACATGTTGCTTGTTATGCTGTCAGCACGGTTGTGTTTAAAAATTATGGTCTTTCGTTGACAGCTTGTAACAAGTTATTTTTAATTTTTAGTAAATAAAGATAAAAATAAAACTTATCGGTAAAGCACAGTCCTAACTATAAAATTAATTAAAGTACATGTTCCGTTTCATTTCCTTGAAACCGTTCCTTTGTGCTGAACAAATTTTAAAAAATCCTTAAGGAATAATTCTTTTTGATATTGCATGACGTGACTTCGTTTTTGACAACTCGAATAAGGGTAAATGAAAAATATTTCTTAAGTACAGAGCGTAGAATAAAATATTCAACTCATTGCTAACATCGAAAAAAAATATTTAATCGGAAAATACCGAGAGGTCACTTAATAAAAATTGCACTAAAGCAAAAAATTATAAATCTTTTCACAAACAAAAAAATATGTTTGTATGTGCTTATGTATGTACTATATCTATACTACATATACGCATTTTGGTGAAGGGTATATAAGATTCGGCACAGCTGAATATAGCATTCTTACTTGTTTACATTATTGGGCTTAAATTAAGTTTAGTGACATAACTCCAAAATTAATAAAAAAAAAATTGGTATCCGATAGAAAATTAAAAAATAAAAAGAAAAACTTACATAAAAAAATTGGCGGCGAGCCTTAGTTTCCGAGTTATGGGCCTTCGAAGTTCTAGTATTACTGTCAACTTTTTAGTGTTCTTAAAGAGTTCCTAAAAAGCTTTTAAATGACACCAATATTGGATAACATTTGTTGAAAAATACACCATCTAATCAGAATTTTGTACTACAATTTCAAAGGCCCATAACTCGGAAACTAAGCCTCGCCTACAATTTTTTAATTTAATATTTTTTTCCTTTTTACTACAATTTCAAAGGCCCATAACTCGGAAACTAAGCCTCGCCTACAATTTTTTAATTTAATATTTTTTCCCTTTGCCAATTCCACCATATTATCACAATTTTATACCAGAACTTAAAACGCCCATAACTCGGAAACTAAGGCACGCCGCCAATTTTTTTTAAGTTTTTCTTTTCTAATTTTCTTTCGGATACCAAATTTTTATTACTTTTGAAGTTATGTCACTAAACTTAATTTGTTCCCACTATTGCAATAAATTTTCGTGACGAGATGTACTGTGAGCGTCAAAAGAACGTAAACAGTTATTTCATCTGTATAATATCTTTTGTTACAGTACAGTAATTAATAGAAATTAAAACCTTTAATTGTAGTGTAATATGCTTATATAATGAGAGCTTAATTCTGAATAAACAGTAAATGAAAAGAAAATACGAGTAATAACAAAAATAATTCACTTTAAAATACTGATGATTTTTACGCGTAAAAAAAGTAAACAGAACCAATTAGAATAGATAATTAGGTTCATAAGCTAAATTACTGTCAACTTTTACTATTTGGTTTGTTTTTCATTTGCATTCAGCAATACATTCAAACTCCTAGGCATTGATTCGATTTTTCCTTATATTTGGAATGATTGCATTTCATTGATTTCATTCTTCAATTAGAGCGTTTTTCAAGTCGTTCTTGTTTGAAATGACCCTCTGCCTGATATTTCTGTCGAGGTGCTTCCAGAAATTTTCGATGGGATTAAGGTATGGAGATAGCGGTGGATATAACAATCATTCCTTAACAATTATCGTCGTATGTTTCGGATCGTTGTCATTTTGAAAGACAAAGTTGCTTAGAAGTCCCAAGTTTTCAACGATGGGCGCAACATTTTCTTTCAGAATATTTGATTAATCAATTTTATTCATTGGAGACTCCCCAAAAACTAGATTACCGACTGTAGATGCCACATTGCAGCCCTAGTTGAAAACCGAGTCTCCGCCATGTTTGACTTTGCAAAGCAAAGCTTTATTCTTTGATTGCAATATTTTTAGAGGCTTTTTCACTCCAAATATGTACACTAGTGGCAAAAACTAAAGCAACTGAGCTATTATTGGGTACGTTCGTAAAAGCGTTTATAGTGCACGTCTGCAGTATCACGAACATCTAACGTTCAAAAATGCATAACTTGGCAGCACTGTTTCGAGTCAAACGTTTTTTAATGCATTTAGGCAGGTATGCCCGCATATCTCTGCAAATGGCGCAGTAAATTATTTTAATATGCAAGAAGTTGCAGTGGAACAATATGTTGAATATACATATGTATGTATTTCGATATTTAAATTACCTGTTTCGAATTACCAAACAAGGAGATTCTTAAATTCGAAAATAACTTTGAAACACGTAATCTTGGTAGTTTTTTATTATTTTAAAGGAGTTGTTTTATTTTAGTTGATTCTTTTTACAGACAATTAATTTCTCATAAGAAATAGTCGCTTTGAATTTCTTTAAATTTTTTTTGCTACTATAATTTAAAAGAAAATTGTCACTTTTATTACGATCACGATTTTCTTAAATAAAATTTCTTGCCAACTTGAAAATTGTTTGCAGTTCGTTCAAAAATGTCAACTGAGCACAGACGTTGAGCAGTTGCAAAGCTTGTGCAACAGATGATCACGCATACGCTGTAAAACCTGGCAGAACTGCCGCATAAATTTGCAGAATTTACGAACGTACCCATTATTACAATTCCGTACAAGTATTATAAAAAATAGTATTTAAATAGGTTTAGCAGTTCCTATTACAAACTTTTAGCGCTTTTACCTTTTACCACCAAATTTTTGTTCAATTTAATTTAGTTAGAAAAAAAAAATAACACGAAAATAAAAATAATGCATATGTGCATGGCAGAAACTAAAGCAACTCACAACAACTTATTAAAATTTTTAAATCTATTTTAATAATTAATAGCATATCCACTATTTTTCAAAACAGCAGCGCATCTTCTGAGCATTGAGGTGATTAACCTGTCAATTTCGCTTTTAGAAATGCTTTCTTGGGCTTATTTTCATTCTAGGAAAAATTTCGGTTATTCGACCCTTGATCCCATTTTATCTTTCTGTCGACCATATCCCACAAGTTCTCTATAGGGTTTAAATCAGGTGATTGGGCTGGCCACTGAAGTAAATTAATATTTTGATCTTGAATGCAGGACTTAACAAGTTGTGAAGTATGCTTTGGATTGTTATCGTGTTGAAAGATCCATCTAGCAGGCATTTTATCTCTTGCAAACGGAAACATGACAGTTTCTAAAATGTTTTTGTAGAGGTAGCGGTCCATGGTTTCTCTAATTTCATGCAGAGACCCGATTTCATTGAGTAAAAAACACCTCGATACTACAGGGAGGCAGGGATTTGAATGTAAGACCGTGATCCAGAAAAACTGCAAAAACCATTTATTTCCCTGAAGTACCGCCAGGCAAGAAAAGAGTTTGCGAAGGAAAATTTTCATTGGAATTTTGAAGAATGGCGTAAAATATTGTTTTCTGATTAACTAAATTTAACATTAAAGGATCCGTCTCAAAAAAATAAAGCCATTCGACGACCTCGAAGTATTATACTTATTGTATTGTAGGAACTGTTAAGCATGGTGGTGGAAATGTTATAGTGTGGAGGTATTTATCACTCAATGGTATCGGGTCTCGGCATGAAATTAGTGAAACTATGGACCGCTACCTCTACAAAAACATTTCAGAAACTGTCATATTTCCCTTTTGCAAAAAATAAAGTGCCTGTCCAATCAGTTGATTTAAACCCTATAGAGAACTTGAGGGATGTGGTCGACAGAAAGATAAAGTGGGACCATGGGTCGAAAAAACGAAGGGCCTAATTTTGTAAAACACAACGCTAAAAGTTGACAAATTTTGTATGGAAAAAATTAATATTACAAAAACAAAATATATACAAAATTTGTCAACGCTAAGCGTTGCGTTTTACAAAATTAGGCCCGAAATTTTTTCCTAGAAACAAAAGAAGCCCAGGAAAGCATTTCTAAAAGCGAAATTGACAGTTTAATCACCTCAATACCCAGAAGATGCGCTGCTGTTTTGAAAAATAATGGATATGCCATTAATTATTAAAATAGATTTTAAAATGTTAATAAGTTGATGTGATTTGCTTTAGTTTCTGCTATGCACATATGCAATTAAATTATGCTCAGAGATTTTGGCGAAAGAGAGAAATGAAAATACTAATTCATATCTAAAAAAACTAAAACCTCAAAACTGTACAATGCTACTAAATTTCTCAAGCGACCTGCAAAAAGATATGTTCCTATCAAAAATGCTAATGATTCTTGGCTCAGAACTGACAAAGAAAAATCTAATGCATTTGCTGGATATCTAGAATCAATTTTTAAGCCTCAACAAACGAGTAATTATATTGACGATGTAGCTCATTTCTTAGACATAGCTTGTCAAATGGAGTTGCCTATAAAGCATATTACACCTAATGAAACAAAAATGGAGATATGTGCCCTTAATAACAAGAAATCTACGGGATATGACAAAATAGATGCGGTTGCAATAAAGTCTTTGCCTTTTAAGGGAATCTTATTCCTAACTTTAATATTTAATTCCATTTTACGTCTCCAGCACTTTCCTTCACAGTGGAAGTGTGCTGAAATTATAATGGTTTTAAAACCAAGCAAGCCGGAAAATATAATGACATCGTACAGACCTATTAGCTTATTGCCTATTTTATCAAAAATGTTTGAAAAATTATTTCTCAAACGTTTAAACCCATTTCTTCAGAAATGCAATATTATTCCTAATCATCAGTTCGGTTTTCGAAGTCAACATGACACACCAGAACAGTGCCATCGAATTATTAAGGTGATAACTGACTCTTTTGAAAATAAAAAATTTTGTTCTTCTGTATTTTTGGATATACAGCAGGCTTTTGATAAAGTATGGCATGAGGGATTATTATACAAATTAAAAAACATACTTCCTGCTCCATTGTATTTATTCTTTTTATCATATTTGAACAGATGTTTCTACGTCAAATTTAACAACGATTTTTCTCATATTCATCAAATAGAAGCTGTGTTCCTCAATGGCACTTAAATCCCTATTGTTAATACTGTCAAATACTTTTGCTTACATTTAGATAGAAGACTTACATGGAAAGCACATATTAGTGCGAAAAGAAGACAACTTGACGTCAAATTGAAACAAATGTACTGGCTTCTGGGCCGTAAATCCCAACTTTCAATGGAAAATAAGATCCTGCTTTATAAAACTATTTTAAAACCTATATGGACTTATGGCATAGAATTATGGGGCACTGCTCGTAATTCCAATATAGAAATATTACAAAGATTTCAGTCCAAAGCTTTGCGCTCTATAAGAAACGCTCCGTTTTATATAACGAACAAAGCTCTACACAACGACCTAAAAATACCTTTTGTCAAATCCGAAATTAGACGATTCAGCTCCAATTACTTAGAAAGGCTTAGTAATCACGTAAACATACTAGCAATTACACTTTTAGATGAGACTGATGAAATTAGAAGGCTTAAACGAAATCATATCCTAGATCTCCCTTACATTTAAGTATACAGTCTTGATAGACTGACGTTAGTAATGAAATAAAAATATAAATATATGTATATATAAAATGTTTATAGTCGTATTTCCTACGATATTGCTTATAATATTAAATATTTAATTTAACTCTATATATGTAAATATTACTTTCATATATAACTTAAATTTTTGTTTTCAATTGAAAGCAATCAGACATGTTATTTTTTAAACTTAAGCCATTTGCTTATTATCGTAAGATAGATTGCAAATAAATATGTAATAAAAAAAAACTATGTCTGTTATCGTGAATAAACAATTGCATTTTTACTGTCGAACGATTCACCCTGCTTCTCTTTTCGTATGTATATGCAGTTTCCAGCAAAAGAGAATGCCTGCTCGGATGAAGCTCAGGTTGCCGGTATTCCAAAGCAAATATTTGCAACTTTCGCAATGTTTGGAAATGTCTGAAAAATAAAATCTTTGTAAGAGAATCTTCTAAGTGGATTTATTTAACTTTTACCTCTTTATTTTGTTGCCCCCAGTCCATGGTTCCTATTTCGAAGACTTTTGTTGCAAAGTATTTTTGTATTTCCATTTCTATCTGACCACCAACAGCATTCGAAGGCGGAGATAATACAAATCTGAGCATCTGCTTTCTGCATTGTGAAATTTTCTGTTATTAAGAGGAAGAATTTTATTTCAGTAGGAACAATCAGCTTATTAAAGTATTGTGTTGTGTGTGTAGATACCTGTTTTTTACTATTGTGGTCAAGAGATTGTGGGCTAGATGATGGTAGACTTACATCTGCATCTTCTGTTCTAAATTTCTCAATTTCTTCATGAATTAAATCCTCTTTAGATGTTGGAAGATTAACATAATTTTTGAGTTCATATGAACTTGCGGCCGTCCTTGGAATTTTTTTGATATATTTTTCCAATATTGGCCAATTTTTGGCATGGGTCCATTAGAGATGCCACAACATGCATTTTACAAATTTTAAAACGGTTTGTGAGGAATGTTTTTGCAAAGTTACATAAGTCAATAGTTAAATCGAAGCTTGAATTATTCTCTGCTTCTGTCAATGCACACAAAACATTTTCTAAAAAATAGATGCAACACGAAATTGTCGGGTATTCCTGGCCTTGCAGGTACCGTGTAGCTTCTTCAAACACTTTTAAAAAGTTGCCAAATTCCTCAATTATCTTCTTCTCCATTTCAGGTATTAGCAAGGGTTCCTGGTTTACTTTAAGCAAAGCTATGTTGATTATTTTGGTATTTTTTACAAAGCTGGTTATCATAACTAAAAGAGAGTTCCAACGCGTTGGAACTGAATTTTTAAATGTTGGTAGATGGTTAACGTGCAATGTATTTTCGATTTCACCGAAATCGTTATCGCCATTTGAAAATTCGTCATCGCATTGCAAGCTTTCAATAATATTTTGGGCTTCAATTATAATAGTTATTATCTCATTTTGCTCCTGCAAATTTTGAAGCCTTGACAGTTCTTCGGAGCTGTACATTAAGCTTAGAAATATTTGCTTCAATTTTGCCAATATTTTATTAATATGTGCAAACCGTTGATTGCTTAAAACATCATGCATCAAAAATCTGTGCAGGTAGTGAGAACTGCATCCGTAACGGGTAATATCTCTGATTTTTAAGGCTGCGATAATATTACTTCCGCTATCCGTAACCGCAAAAATGCGCTTGTGTGTTAAATTAAATTCCACTAGAGCACTATTAATTTTTTCCGCTACTGCAGCTGCGGTATGAGGACGAGCAAACACTTCAGTTTTAAGAGATGCAACGTTTATTTTAAAATCCTGGCTGAAATGAATTTTGATATTAATGTAAGACAAGTGCTTGTACTTGTCAGACCACATATCCAGAACTAAGGTAATATCATGTGGTGCCTTGGAAAGCACTGTTTTAACATGATGTAAATAGACATCGTATATATCTCTCAACGCTGATGTTGAAACCGTACGATCGGTTGGTAGTTCAATTTTCGGATTCAAAAACTGAACATATCTCTTGAACCCAGGACGTTCTACTATTTTTAAAGCCTCTAAGTCCCAGCAACACATTTCTGCTATTCTACGAGCATTTTGAAACTTATTTTTACTTGTTGTAGAAGTTTCCAAAGCGTTTTGGGTTATTAAAGATTTTTCGCGTAATTCGTTGATTTGGTATAAATATTGTGAACGTTTAACAGATGGCTGTTATAATTTGATGTGGATGTGGATTTAGAAAAGCTTTCAAAGAGGAAATGATTGAAATTTGCACAGAATGTAATCTTAAGTTACTCACCTTTCCAACGTAAAATTTTCATTTTCCAAGCACAGTTTGCAACATTTAAATTTATCTAAAATTTTGCGATCCTTGAAGTAAAGGTCTCCAAAATACTTCCAGCATTCAGATATGTTTGCATTTTTTGTCGCAATTTTAGCTAATTTTTTAAACTCACAACTTTTATTAATTAAATCTTCATAATATTTAATGTCTTTTGAAGAAGTACCGCCATAATTTTCTTCCAAATCAGACGTATCGGAATTGTCCGACGAACTATTTTTATTTGCTCTTTTAGAAAAATAGTTTTATATATTCTTTTGAGACATTTTCACAAATTGTAATCACTTTACAAACTTTTTTTGATCTTTTTGACACTTCTTTGAATGATGCTTAGAATATATAACGGCATATTCTGCAAATGCCATGAAACAGTGATACCAATTTTTTCAACTTAGTCATGTTTTACACTCGGCAGTTTTACTTGAAGCAAGTCTGAGTTTATAGGAGAGAAAGGAAAGAAGAAAGAAGAGGGGTACTGACTTGCCTGTACAGAAAAGTTACTTCAATTCTGTTTTGTTATTTCATTCGCTGCATTAAAACAATACGAAAATTGAACAAGAAACCGTCTGAGTGTAAACAAATGGGCAGTTTTAAAAGAGAATTGAAGAGAACTGCTTCAAGAAAAACTGCCAAGTGTAAAACATGACTTAGTCTTCGTAGCAATTGGAAATTTCAAAGTTGGTATTGCTGCATGGTGGTATTTCACGAAGTCGGCGATATTTTTAGCCGAAATTAGCCGCCAGAATTGGCGGCGGCTAAGGTACTTGAAAATAAGCCAGCGGCGGCTTAGCCGGGGCTGAAAACCGGTCGGCTTCGTTCTCTGCACTACATCGGGCTATCGGGTGGCCAGATTAGTAACTGCTTTTCCAAGAATTTTTGGTTTTATCCCGAAATATTTAAACAAGACTTAAGGTAGAATTAGTAAAATCGTATCTTTCTACTTTACAGCTTGCCGTATCGTTCAGCTTTGTATACAAGTTATAGAAAATGTAACAGTTTGCACAGCACTTTTTTTTTTCTGGTATTGAATGCGGCTTTTTTGACATTCGTTACAGAAAAATCTGTTTTCTGTAGATTTCTACGTCAGCAGTGCTACCACCACATATTTTATAACTAGTAACATGCATTGCATATGGTACGGCTTTTGTCAGCTGACACGCAACTTCACGATACGATTTTACTAATTCTACCTTTAAGGAATACCGCAACTCTTTACTTTTTTTTGACGAGTAAAAATCATCAGTATTTCAATATAACGTGTATTATTTTTGTTACTATTTTCTATACGTTTACTGTTTATACAGAATTATTATATAATAGTATGTTTCGACCGACTTTAAATCAAGTAGGTTTAAGTAAATCACTTCAAAGTGTTTCCACCGAACTTGTGAGTGATTTGTTGTTCGAAAGTTCGTACTCAATTTATGCACGTGCTTTATAAGGTGGACGCAGCAGCTGTAATGTGAATTTTATTCACATGTGGTTGACATTTAAAATTGATTAAATATTCCTTAATGTCATTTTTTCGAAATTGTCAATCACTATTGATGGATGACCAAGGGATGGAGTTTGTAATTTTAAAAGCAACGCAGGGTTGCATACATAAATGGAGTTCGAAAAATAGTATTTTCGATATTATTTAAAATAATTCAACCACTTTGAGGTAGTTTATTTATATGCAGAATGTATGGTAAATCATGTATAAATTAACATGATTTGCACAAATCATCATGATTTGTATATATCATGCCGGTGGAAACATACTATAAGTGTCTTAAGCTACAATTAAACTTTTTAATTTGTATTATTTACTGTACTGTAACAAAAGCTTTTATACAAAGAAAATAACTGTTTACTTTCTTTTAACGCTCACAATATTTGTGTGAAATGTATTGAATCACTGACAAATTAACAGCCTAACCCACGAGATCGTTTGACAACTCGAGCGACTGACGACAAGTCACTCATAGTTCGTTTGAGCGACTTACTAACTATCGACTTGTCGGTCGTTAGGCTTTACTTTGTTAACTTAATGCATTTTCTCATTATCAAACTAAGGTATTGCCACATCAAAAATTTCACAAATAAAACGCCACTTTACAAATAAAAAGGGCTGAAATGGGAAAAGTTTACCATAAAAAATGCAACTCTATGCTACTTAAAGTTGACACAAATAAATAAAAAAACAATAATAAAGATTTTGTGAGCAGCAAGAATGTAAGCAAAAATAAAATAATAGATACTACTACAAGATTATTATATTATAGAAATATATTTGATATTATATCAGGTATAGACGCTATGTGATATAGTATCAAATATATTTCTATCAGCAAACGTCAATTTTTGCCAGCAAAATCCAGTAAAATGAAACCATATGTTTTTAAATATAAACAAACAAAAGCAAAGGGAAACAAAATTTTTTGTTTTTTGATGAAATTTTAAAAATAACAAAAAACAAGTGTATTAAGTTATAAACAATGTTACGTTTATTTAAGTTTGATGCCAGAAAAGTATTAGGGGCTGTTATGTATTCTACGCGAAATTAAAACGTGCGGTATTTTCATACAATTGTTGGAAATATGTATGTATGTATTCATAACAACAATTTCCGAAACAAACGTGAATAAAGTTAATAGATTTTTATAGTTAAATTTTTGTTTATACATATCGTCGGACGGTTACTGGTTCCCCGCATGGAACATTTAAAAAAATTTACTTATTGATCGATTATATGTACATATGATTAATGTGTACTTTTCTCAAATTTGTTTTCAGTTTTTCGATATCTTGAATATATCAGGATATTTATTATTTATTTAAGCAGCTCTAGGGCGAAGAACAGCATTTCGCGTCATCGTAATTATTTCTTAAGTGCGGTCAGGCTTAGTTCTGTTGTTAGGCCTTCGAGAGTTTTCGTCTCGCTCCCACTGGTTGACTGATCTGCAACGGATAACCGTATAATCTTGCGGTTTTTTGTGGAATTTCTTTAAAAACCACGTTGATACTTCCTATGTAAAGGCATAGGTCGTATAGTCAGTAACGGAAATTCTGTTAATAACATCTTGGGCATATGGTCTAGTTACTCCGCCCATATTCGTGCAACACCATACTATGCAAACTTACTTTGGATAGTATGTTTAATAAGTAAATAAATATATCAGGATATATAAAGTTATTTTCCCATTTTATATTTCTCTTAATAAATGCACTCATTGGACCTACTTGAAAGGAAGTGAAGAATATTGTTAGCGTGATTGCTTTAAGCGGCAACAAACATTTTTGTCTTATTCTGCACATCCTAATCAGTTTTCACGTTGAGCGTAAAAAGCATAGAAACTTTAACGGCCTGACCCGCGATGTCGACAAGAAAAATTTCCAATCCAGTAACTTTTGCATCTGAGTACACAAAAACTATACAATATCATTGCTTCTGTGAAGTTGAATGTATTGCTTCTAGCTGACTCATCTCGCACAAAAAAAACTCCTTATTCATGCGCAACAGCAAGTGATTCTCTAACATTGTCTCCCTTACGAAAACGCTTCTAGGAAGCAGTAATTTTAGCTGGGTACCCGACGATATGTATGTATATATGTGCATATGTATGTATAGTTTGGTATATTCCCTGCAGATAATGTGACTAGTCCATACATGTATGTAAATACTCCAAAGAGGAGTAGGAATACTCCAAAACTACTCCAAATATATGAAAAAAGGAGGTTGATGTCCTAGGGTTGGACTAAATGATCCAACTTTGCAGTACATCGGACTAACCCCAAAACTGCTCCATATAGAAAAGTTATAGACTACGATCATAACCGTTTAAGCACTAACACTTATCGTGCAGCATTGAATGCTTGTGTGAAAACAATATGATCCATGACTGCATTACATGGGACCATGATGTAACTAGTCTGTTTCATCCAGATTGCACCACGTATTCCAATATATGCAGGGTTTTTGTTTGCATATACATACATACATATGTATAATTTTTTAGCGCCAAAATTTTCAATCAGATGTTGTATAAATTTTACTGGATTTTACAATTTTTGCGTTCGCGCACTTTTATATGCAAACCTTTTTATTGAGAGTAGTTCCTTTAAATTACTCAGTATTTACTCAGTTACTGGATTTTACTGGAAAAGTACTCAAACGCACCTATTAATGTAAATATATTTTTCTCCTTATTCTGCCGACGTTCTCTCTCATATTCTATCAGAGTTAATATCACGTATAGACGCTTTGTAAGAAAAAGAGTTGAATAGTTAAAAGTTTATATATTTTTCAACACTATGTGGAATTGGAGTCAGCTGTTTCCTTAATCTTACTAATTTTTACTATTTTTCCGTTTGCGTACTTTTTTCGGCAACAACTCTTTTTGAGAGTAAATTTTAAAAGTTTTGCAGTAACTACTCATTTACTGTATTTTACTACAAAAGTAAAAAAACACACCTAATTTTAAAAAATTTTATTTTAGATTTTCATATACATATGTAAATTTATATTCAAAATGTGGAGTTTATGAAGATGCATGTGCACTTATTTGTTTTGTCGACAAGCACAACACAAGTGACTGATTTTGACATTTGTTGTCGCTTGACTTTTCATAGTGGATTCCAAATTTGTATGAAAATGGTTACGTTATCGTTCGCATTCATTGTCGATCGACTTGTCGTGCTGAGAAAGTTTAGTGGGTCCCAAAGCGGCTTTTTGTCGCTAAAAATGATTGCAACGACAACGTTCGATATCGTGGGTTTGGCTGTAAATTTCGTAAATTAAGTTAGGGCCTTTTTACTTGAGACCATCGATATGTATGTACATAGTATATATGTACATACATACCACCTATGTATGTACATACATAGACTGCCTCGCTCACGATGTCGACAAAAAATTTTCGTTCGCTTATTTATATTGAAAACAAAAACAAAATAAGAAAATTTGTTTTCGTTTTTAATATAAATAAGCGAACGAAAATTTCTTGTCGACATCGTGAGCCAGGCCGAGAATGTATGTATGTAAACGTAAGGCAGAGTATATTTCTAATTGTTACAAGAATTTTAATTCTGACACATTTAATTATTTTTTAATGATGAATTTAAATCACATGTGTCTAATTATACCCCAACTGCATTAAAAACTTTATTTTTCAAGCAAGTCAGCACTGTAAAACGAATTATAGTTTCTGCTTCGGCGCAGTAGTTAGTATAAATGTCTACATCATTCATTTCAGAAAAAAAACAAACTCTTGGGCATAAACTAATTCAATAGAAAAAAAATTAAGAAATAACAAGTGGGGGTGTGAGAAAAGGGCAAGCACAAAAATAATAAAACTCACCTTATTGTGGTCATTAATAGTTGTTACAGTAACATCTATGTTGCTATTGTTGTTATTTGTTGTTGTTCTCTTTGAGGCATTCATGACGTTGTCGTTAATCGCAATCAGCAACAACAATGACCACACTTTACGATTTTGTTAATGCAAATTTAGCAAAACTGATTATTTTAACTATGAAAATTTTTTTATTCTTGTGTCTTAATAAATTTTTGCTGATAAGCAAATGCACTTTCACAAGTGTTTAAAATATTTGTTATTATTTTAACAATTATGTACGTACGTAGTAAGTACATATGTACTTAGGTATTTAGTGTGGAGTTGTAATTATGAAAATATTTATATATGTATGTATGTATGTACATAAATATAGTAGGTATGTACATAGTAATTGCATAAATACGGTTGTATGTACATACATATGTATTTGTCCACTTCTCTTTAAGTGACGTTTCTCCTTTTTTTTGTTTCTATTTCATCTAATAGTTAATTTGGAATATGTTTGAGAGTGTGTTGTTTTAAATAATTTCACTTGTGTAGCTGAATATTTTCTTATTTCGATTGTATTAGATTTCTTTCCCAACCTCCCCACTTTGCGCCTGTGTTGTTTTTCTGTTTGAACAAAGATACAAATACGACTGATAAGTATTTGGTATGTACATACAAATGTGTAGATATAAGCAAAACCGAGGGCTCTTTACGCCTTGAAAGCAAACACAACTAGAGACAGATATATGTACATATGAATGTATGCGTGCAGCAGTTTTATAATTTTTTTAATTTTTAGTATAATTCACTTCTCAGCACCACACGTTTATAACACGACGTTTAATATACAACTAGAACTTTGCGTTTATTCAAAAGCGGAAACAACCCGTGTATTTCTTCCATCGTTTTATGGTGCTCACTGAGTGCCAATGTTGCGTTTCACCGCTAAGCGGAGAGTACATTGGCTTGCCAGAGAAATTTCCAAGCGAAATATATAATACTACTCGTATCAATTAGTATAGATTTTTCCAATTTACACTCTTGCTCTCATTTATCATTGTTATAGCAAGATGTGATAGTGCGCCGGTGCCAGGGTGTTGTATCAGCTCTTTTTATACATATGTTCATAGTATAAGCATATATGTACATATTTACAAATAAATTTCATACGAATCCATACATACTTTATATGTATGCATATACGTATGTATATACATACATACATACATGCATATCTATGTACATACATACATATATACTCATGTTTACCACCAGTTTGGTTGGGATTGTATTTATACCTATGCACATATGTATGTGTGTACATACAACAGGCATATAACATTTTAAAATATTTTTGTAGATATAAAATTTATATTATTATTTAAATTGTAAATATGAATCTGTGAGAATGTGATGATGAAACATTTACAAAAAAGTTCACGCAGAAAGCGCCGCACGGTGGCTCAGATTTTCATCGGCCAAAATCTATTTTTTTTTCTTGACATAGATTCTTAAAATTTTTACACCATCAGAAAGGAAACATATCAAAACTAAAGTAACCAAAAAATTTGGTCAAAATATTCTCAGTATTGGGCGTGACAGCTCCTAAAAACAACAAATTTATGTTAATTTAAAAAACAAAAACAAAAATACCTCATATTTTATCTGAAATAAATGACGATTCCTCGAAAACTATTATCGATAAAGGGCTGCGGTCATTCTTGTTATGTTGAGTAAGCTGTTGTTTTTCAGAAATGGAATGTGCACACCCTATACAATTTGTAGTTAGAGTGCGATGTAAGAAATTTTAATCCCCCATAAGAAGACGAAAGTGTCTTCTTTAAGCGTATACTTTTGCACCCGCCACGACCCGCCTGTGGAACACTTTTTTTATTTTAATGAAAATACTCAAAAATTATAAACAAATATTTGTACCAAATTGCTAGAAAATTTACCTTAGAAATCACTTAAATGCCATTCTACCTGAACAAAACAAAAATAGCAGTAGCAAACCTATTTTTATTTACATAACTTTGAATTAAAAAAATAGATATTAATATTTAAAACCGAATACGTCAAACTCCAAATAAACAATCATAAGTACAAATCGCAGCTAGCAAAACGTATTACATATGTTGATTGTTTTCCTGCAATTTTGTATAGTTAATTGATTTTTTAATATTAGGTTAGGTAAACAGGTTGCTGGGAAGATTTATGTAGATATAAACTCACGTTCATTTCGAAGGTCTTTTCAGGCTTACCTGAAAGAAAATATAGAAGGAGAGAGAGGGAGCGAGTGGAGTAGTTAATTTTATTCGAAAATTGAGAGTAGGTAACCTATACTAGCTTTAAAAATTTTATGTTTCGTATAGTATATAAGGACAATAATTTCGAAATAAAATTTAGTTTCATACAAATATTTGATTCTAAAATATTGATAAATTTTTGCAAATTTTACTTTATATCGTTCTAACAAATACATTACTTTCAGCTTAATAAAAATATGGAGAGTTTCAGCTATAAGGAATTGACTGAAAAATATTTAAATATAAGGAAGATGTTCTAAGCTACATTCATACAAAATTAAACTTAAATTCTTACAGCAGTGAAACAGACTTGGACTTACAAAACAAAGTATCTGCTTTGGTCAAAATTTTGAAAAAACCTACAAGGAAGCTGATTGGAGTAAAAGTAAATTCAATATATGCTTTGCGAAATGGTTACAAGGTAAACTTACTAGCCAGATAACTTCTGAAACTATAAGTAAAAACAGTGGAGGAAAACCACAAAAATCGCTAGATAAGTGTAGCGGTAGATCTAAGAGGCGAAAACTGAAAAATATAAATGAAGAAATTGGATGTGAAAACATTACAGATAGTTTGCTTTACCAATTGCGATCACAAAAACAACTAAGGAAAGTGGACATATTTGAAAAAGCTATTTTCGCTAGTCCAGTGAGAACTAAACGGATCCTTAAAAGCATTCCAACACCAAACGAGGAAAAATAGTTCACAAATAAGGAAGCGTTTGCATTATTTCTGGATTTGAAGTTAACAAAACAGCAGTATACTCAGCTCAGATTGCGTGATATCGAAAAAGGCTCACATTTATACCCATCATATCATCACATAAAAAGGACTTTTGACCTTCAAATGAAGCTATTACAATCACACGGTACAACTACTTTTTTGTAAATGGGGATGCGATGTATCTTCTGGGCAAAAGCAATATAAATAATTTTTTGTGAAGATATTTCGGACACAGATGTTTTCATGTAATTTGTAGCACTGCGATTAATAAAGAACTTAGAAGAGCCAGAACCTTCGACCAGTACAATGCAAACAAAGTATATTTGGAAAAATCAAACACCATCCTCTACTAAATACTGCAGACCAATAAAATTTGAATTTAAAAAGGAAACTCATGATACCAAAAAGAATGGAGTAAGTGATATTAGAGCTTAATTTTCAACAATACAGCCATTAGAATTAGAGATAGATGGACAGACTATTGAAATAAACTACCAATTAGTGCTTTCAATGATAGATGGAAAAATTGCCTAGGTTTTGACTGACACAAATGCTTCATCCAGCAGTATTATATACAAAGCAACATCAAGTCAGTTAAACCAAGAACCGACAAAGTCAGTAGATAGTACTGGTGCATATGAATTTGGATTATCACCGCTACATACAAGAATAAGGTTTATGGAACACATACTGAAAATAAGCTATGATTTGGATTTCGGATCTTCAGGAACAGTAAGAAATAACGACACCAACAAAGAGCTAAGGAAATTAAAAAAAACAAGTTCAAGGTGAATTTATAAACAAAACTTTTTTTTGTTTTTATAAGAATGATTTAAGTTTCATTATAAGGCCTTTTTTGAACAAAAATAAAAAGCTCGCATTTCTAAGCAAATTAAAAAAAATTTAAAGTTCAACTTTAACCTTAATTTTTTCCACAACCACTGTACTGATTTTAATGAAACTAAAACTGGATAAAAGCTTAAGATCTTTATTAGTTCAAAAGTTACAGAGTTTTGGCCGATGAAAAACGATTCTGAACCACTGTGCGCCGTTAAGTTTGGAATTAAATTTTAATATGCATATATTTTAGCTTCCCAATAAACTAAAGAACGATATATGTACATACATACATATACATGTATTTGTGACATTTTTTACTACCGTTAGAATACCCAAAATATATTCAATTGTGGGATTCAAACGGTTGTCATAACGGTCATCAGTGATGGATTTAATTATGTGCCCGTAAGTCCCGGGCTTAAAAATGGCTAATCGGTACGGAAGAAGTCTGGTCAGAGGCGCAAAGGTCAGATCCTGTACTGGGAAAAATTATAGCGGCTAAAGAGAAAGATAGAACACCCACCCGTAATGAGATATCAGCTGAAAGTCCACTGGTAAAATCGTATTGGGCCCAGTGAAGCAGCCTGAAAGTGATGAATGGTTATTTATACCGTATCTGGGAAAGTGTAGACGGTAAAGCGGTTTCCAATCTGAAAGTGGTACCAACATCCAAGAGGCTTATTCTGTATTGCGATGCGAAAGTCAATGCGACTCGAAAACATGCAAATGCGAACACTTCCTATTCAAAGTACTTTTTTATTCGCATTTAAAATGCGAAAAGGTGCCAAGTTGGTATTTTGTATTGCGAAAATAAATGTCAGATATGTACATACGAAAATCTCAAAATATATTCGACGGCAAAACAGCATTCGCAAAGCACAAAAATGCAAGCGAAAAATAATAATTTTGTTTATTTATTCTTAAATTAATTGTTAAAATTATTCAGGGAAACAAACAACAAGACCACCAAATCGCACCGATTTGAAAGAATGGTGAAATTTATGATGAAACACAGCCAAAAATTTTTATAAAGCTGGAATAGAAATATTTTACAATGCTTCAAAATAAATTACCGATTTACTTCTAAGCAATCTTCTTTGCACCCTTTAATTTTGGTCATGCGCCTCTTCATCATCAAACTATAGTGCCACAGAATCCATTTTTGGTAAATTACACAAATATATAAATTAATGTTATTTTGTAAGCACAATCACAAATTTCTTTTTCTTTTGTAAATTTAACTTAGGACGTTTATTTTAGACCAGTGTTGTTATTACTGGCCAGCGTTTTTATTTTTGGCCGGCGTTGCTACGATTTAAAATAAAACTCGAATGCGATTACGAAAGCCGTATAGAATACCATTTTTCTTTCGCATCGCATTTCATTTGCGCATCGCATTGATTTTCGCATGGCAATTCAGAATAAGCCTCCAAGACGAGCGAGGTGATGAAGGAGTTCCATAATAGACCCAGCGGTGGTCACCTGGGTGTAACAAAAACACTTGAGAAGTTAAAACGTCGTTTTTATTGGATAGCAAACTGTACACAGTGTATGAAAGCTAAAGGTCAAGCAAAACAAAGTCGGAGTCTGCTGCAAAAATATAACTCGGGAGCACCATTTGAGAGGATAGCAATGGATGTAGCAGGGTCTTTTCCAGTCAGCAACGCCGGGAACCGTTATGTTCTTATAGTGATGGACTATTTCAGCAAATGACCAGAAGCTTATGACATACTATAGACCTGCGTAAATAGTCTTGAAATGTAAATACGTCTTGTTTTTTAAATATATTCTCGTGGCTGTAGAATGCTAAACCAATAATAAATGCTGTCGCATTATAAGCAAAGCACCATAGATGCATTTGTGTGCGTGTATGATATAGACCTGCGTAAATTGTCTTGAAATTTAAATACGTCTTGTTTTTTAAATGTATTCTCATGGCTGCATTATACTTAACCAATAATAAATGCTGTCGCATTATAAGCAAAGGACGATAGGTGCATTGGTATATGTGTATATGAGTGCTAACAAGCAATGTCGTCAAGACTTCTTGTTACGAACAAACAGTCAACAAAGTAGTGTTGATACGTGTATGCTTGTTATTTTCCATATTGTACGTTTGAGTGTGTGTGTAAGATGTAGATGGTAAGCTATTATGTGTTTAAGGGAGTTTTTTTTTAAGCAAGCGCACACAACTAATGTAAATGCATGTGAACGTTTGTTTGTGTGCAGAAAAATAAAAGAGCATACACACAACGTGTGTGTGTATGTACATGCATGACGCTTGTATACGCGCCCATGCGTAGAAAGAAGCAAGCATCACAAATTTTTCAGTCACGAAGTATTTTCTTCTTTGCTCCTATACTTGCAATAACTGAAACAAGTTCTTGCAAACAGTGTTGCTTAGCGTTTGTTTTAGAAGACTTCGCTGTAGTAAAGCATTTGAAAAATCCCTCATGTCTTGAAAGTTCTTATAAATGGTCTTGTGCAGGACTTTATGACATACCCAAACAAAAAGCCAGAACGGTTGTGGACGCGTTTGTATGTCGCTATGGAGTTCCTATTGAATTGCACTCTGATCAAGGTAGAAATTTTGTGTCTGCTATATTTAAAGAAATGTGCGAGCTGTATGGGATAAGGAAAACCAGAACAACGCCATTTCACCCACAGTATGATGGCATGGTAGAGGTGTTCAACCGTACATTGGAAGAATATTTGCGAAAAGTGGTGAACGTGCATCAAATGGACTGGGGCGAGCACATTCCAATATTTCTACTAGCATACAGGTCAGCTGTGTGAAAATTGTCTTTGGAACTTTTGAAGCCTACACAAATAAATCAGGAAGATGCAGGCCCTACCCAAAAGCAAGAAAATTTAAATGAGATACATGTCAGTAATAAGATGAAAGCTAGATACGACCGAGCTGCAAATTCGAAATTCTTTAATGAGGGTCAAATGGTTCTACTTTTTAACCCACAGCGGAAGAAAGGATTATCTCCTAAGCTACAGACTCACTGGGAGGGAGCATATACGGTGGTAAAAAGTTTAAACGATGTCGTCTACAGAATACATTTAGAAATACTCGCAAACTATGGAAAACCGGATAGTGGCTTAAGTGGGCGGCAGTGTTACACAAAAAATATTCCAACAGTGTTAAAGTAAGTTTTACGCAAAAATATTCCTACTGGGTCAATGCAAAGAATTATCTAGAATAGTAGCTAGAGAACTAAACGTACACACGTTCAGGTACAAGCACACAGAAGAACTATAGCAACAACAATAATTGTATAGCTATGCACACGTACACATAAAAGTACATACACATATGGTAACAACCCTGTATTACCAGTAACACACAGTATTACCAATATAAAAGTCGTTACACGGTAGCTCTGAAATTCAAAATAACGGCCAATCGAATTATCTACAAACAGCTAGAAACAGTAATATGAATTTTCCAGATAGTGTTCTTCTTCTTCTTCTTCTTATTCCTGTGCTGACATACTATGTATGGCAAAAAAGGTGGCTTCGGACACTTAATCCATGGTGCCACCTTTGAGGTGATAATTTTGTTTTGTTGTGTAGGAGCTTCCTTCGGTTGCTGCGAACGACCTATACCTTCATATAGGAAGTAGGAGTTTCCAAGATCCACTCGCTTGTTTTTATTATTGTTGTTTTTGTTTTTGCATGTGGTTAATGGAAACCAACGGGATATCGCGGTGATACCGTTAACCGACGCCAACCATTAATCACATGCGGTGAGACGCAAAACTCTCGAAGGCCAATAAACAACAGTGGCCTGGTTGCATTTAAGAAATAATTGCCAACGACGCGTGATGTTGACTCGCCCAGAGCTGCTTTACGAATCCCAGATAGTGTTGAAAGACTGTTTGATCACTTGGCTACCAATAGTAAATAACTATACCGATGGTAATTTGCGCATAGCAGCAACATCGATATGCAGTAATACAGTTCCTGCTATTTGGCTTTACTAAGTACACACATGTCAGTACGCCATCTAGCGAACATTCTAGAACCGCACCCCGTACTATATAAGGAGGTACTTTGTGTGAGAGTTAGTCAGTATAAATCAGATTTTAGTAGAGTAAACATAGATGAAAGTAAAGACATCGTGCGGTGGATAATAACGATAAGAAGTAATTAAGTAAAGACAGTTTGTAATTGTATTTAGTCAAGATTAAACGGAAGAACAGTAGCCAGGAAATAATTGTGCGTTATTTATTTTTGAGCAATCAAAAGAACTCACACGTTTAATAAACTTAAATGTAACGATATTTTTTAGAAAAGCGATATTGGAAAAAAAGGTCTTGACCAAGTGTCCGTGAAATTTATTAGGTCTATGCTCGGGAGCAGGAACATAACTACTTCTATGGGTAATGATATGGTTACTATTAAAGCAGTCGAAGGGTGTCCACAAGGTGGTGTTATATCACCACTCCTTTGGTCAGTGGTGATTGATGAACTTCTCCTCATTCTTAGTCAACAAGGACACGAAGTTATAGGGTATGCTGATGACCTGGTTGTGATGGCAACTGGAAAATTCAGCAACATTCTCTCGGAAGTCATTAACAATGCTTTGTGCACTGTAATGACATGGTGTAGGAGACATGGCCTAGCGGTCAACTCTGATAGGACTATTATGGTACCTTTTTCTCTTAGAAGAAAACTTGTTCTAGGGACGCGTTGAATGGATGCAATGTTCCTTATTCGATCGATATCAAATACTTAGGGATTACCCTTGATAGAAAGCTAACTTGGAACCAACATGTTGAATGCGTAACACAGAAGGCCGCTAGGGCAATCTGGGCGTTGAAAAGTTGTGCTGGTTGCACCTGGGGCATGAGCCCGAAAATGGTTATGTGGATCCACACAATGATTGTTAGGCCAATCATAACGTACGGCGCGATAGTTTGATGGCGAAAGACTCACCAGGTTGTGGCGACAACTAATCTCTGTAAACTTCAGAGATTGGCGTGTCTTCTTGCAACAGGCGCAATGAGGTCATGCCCAACCTTAGCCATTGAGGCCTTGATTGAACTACCACCCAAACAAATCTTTATTAAATCATCTGCGGCAATGGCCACTTATATGATGGGTCTCGGGACATCTGCTCGTTGTGTTGGCAACAATCACTCGTCGGTCCTGAGTACAATGCCCAACTTAGGACTGCTAGGAATGCCTAGTGAGAGGATAAACTGTGAACTGAGGATCAACAGGAGATTCAATGTCACAATTCCACCCAGGGCAGTGTGGGACGAAAACGGTCCCAATGTGGATTCCAGAAGTTTATGCTGGTATACGGATGGATCCAAAACGGAGGATGGAGTTGGTGCTGGAATTTTTGGGCCCAACGTAAGAACGTTCAGTTTGACACTTTGCTTAAGCAAATGGCATTTGACGAAAAGTTTACTTAAGTATATTATAGTTTTCCACATACGTTTTATATGTAAACGCGCAGTTGCTTATGCATATTATGGTTGGGCCTTAACTAATTCATTGAACTAAAATGACCGGTCACTGAAATGAACTAAATGGCACAAGTCTAGTCAAAACCGTTTTAAAATATTGCAAGATGACAACGACAAACCCGATGTATGCACGAACAAAACATCCAAGCCGCCACCAATCTATTTGAGAGAAAAAAGATCAAAAAATTAATATCGGTCATTGGTGAGAATAAATTTCACATTGTTCCAATAAAACGTGGTAACATTGATGAAATGAAAATTCAAATTTATGAGGAAAATGATTAATGAATTTGAAAAAAGTAAAACAAGTT
Organism: Tachina lurida; assembly: GCA_944452675.1. Lineage (NCBI taxonomy): Eukaryota > Metazoa > Arthropoda > Insecta > Diptera > Tachinidae > Tachina > Tachina lurida. The sequence goes on from OX101754.1 coordinate 88,240,290, forward strand.
TCTACACATACCAGATTAAGAGTGCTAAAGGCTTGCAGATCATATTGAAGGGCATAGATTCTTATGTTGTTCCCGAGGAAATAAAGGTAAAAAATTTATCTAACATAATAAATAAGGAGAAGAACCCCCAACCTCTGTTTCGCGTTGAACTTGAGCCAAATGATATAAAATTGAAAAAAAGAGCAATGTGAGTCCGGTCACAGGGGAGATGTGTAAACATCTAGTAATGAAATTTTTTAAAGATGAAAGTACTTATGCTTTTAGTATATTTTTTTTAAATTAATCAATTAAAGGTATCAAAACTTTCAATATTGTAAATACATAGGAATTTTCACGTTCACACGTTAAATTTTTGCTCCAATTTTTGTTTCAAAGTTCAATACGTTCACACTTTGTTACTACCACACTCATACATTTGGGAATTGAATACCGGGTGGACTTCAATTTTTCTTTCAATACTTCATTAAATTTTTCTTTCAATTTAGCAGCTGTTTTAAAATAATTTTTGTGTTTGCAAAAAATTTAAAACAGAAGTAATTTTCTTTGCTGGAATAAAATATGTATGTATGTATAAAAAATTTTTTAATTTTTTCCTCGACAGCTCTTAGACATAAAATTGGAAATCAAATTGCTTGCAGCCTACGTCACAACTTAAATTTTAGGAAATTTTGGCAATCCATGTGTGAAAAAATTTAAAGAAATTTTGCCGCAAGGTAAGCAGTAGACTTACTGATTATGGAATGGAAGTACCAAGGCACATTCACGAGGTAGTAGCGGAAATGCAGCTGAGCTATTATTATTTTTCAAATTAAAGTTCATCCGAAAAAATTTCAATATGAAAAATATTTTATTAAAAAAATTCTGTGAAAACAAATCTAAAAATATGAAAAAACTATTAAAAATTTGTGAAAAGTGCTAAACGTTGCAAATTTTGTTAGTGGTAGCTGCCGTGGAGAAATAAATAAATAAATAAATTTTATTATTATTGTGTTAAACAAATTAATTTTAGATGTTTTGGATGAACTACATACAACCCATGTTGTTTTTTTTTTCATTATAGTATTTTTTCATTGTTTTTGTAATCCAGATATTACCTGGAAATGAATCTGCCTTGGGAAGTAAATATCTTCTATATTTATATTATGGGGTTATTCCAGTGTTGCCGAATCGCGGGTAATTACCCGAATCAGGTATAATTTTTGTTTGCATGTGTAGCGCGTGGGTAATTGCTATCAGGTGTAGTTCACGAGTAATTTGAAATTCTTTTGTTTTATATAATAAATACATATATGTACATACATATATACGTATAATATAATAAATATATAAATAAATAAAATAAAATAATTAAAATTTACTTGCTGGTGGTTTAGGATGTCTATACACGCATCCCAACCAAATCATCACTAGACTTCAATCACAAATTCTGAAGAGTCACAAACCTCTTACTTTATGCATAGACTTTCAAAAACTACTAATTCGGATAATTTTGGTTCCTACGAGGTGTAATTTTGAATATATATTTTGGTAACACTGGGTTATTCATATGAAAACTTAAATAAATTTACAAAAAATATCAACAAAAATAGGTTTTTACTTTCCTGTGTTTCACAGTTTGATGCTTTTTTCGACTCTAAAAATTCTAAAATTTGCTATACATACATATTAACCAAGCACTTGTTTATGAATGAATGCAAAATGCTTTTGTTGTTCACTTTTGGATCTTGTCAACTTTTTTTTTTCGTTTCTATTTTGTTACTCCAACTGTTTTTCACAATCGGAGAATAATTTGGCCAGTTCGAAGAACTATTACGCCATCACCAATTTACACGATTTGTCGTGCTACAATTTAAGAGACTCCTCCAAGAATAAAGCGTCGATCTTCACCGTTGTGCAGAAAGCCGGAATCCTCAAAGTCCTCTCCCGTTTCAATGAGTTTTATTTGGTACTCCACCACGATTTCAAGGTATGCTTTCTTAAAAAGCTAGGTTATTTGCATGCGGAAACCGACGCCACGAAACAGTAACTCGGTACCGTTAACTGGCGCCAACTACTAATCACATACGGGTGTTGAGACGCAAAACCCTCGAAGACTAGTAAACGAACAGTGGCCTGGTTGGATTTACGAAGTAATTGCCAACGACGATTGATGTTAACTGGTTAACTCGCCCAAAGCTGTTTTACGAATGCGCTGATTTACACGGGATTAATTGTGCTGGCATAATTTTTCAACCAGCTACAACCCCGCATTAGCAGCACAAAACCAATACACAGACAACTTAAAAAGCTGCAAATGTTAAATGAATACGAAAAACACTAACACACACAAAACTGTGAATACGTATACATTTTTATGTCGGATGAATTAGTCTCGTGTGTTCTTAAAAAAACAAAAATTGTGCCGCATAAAAATTAGTCTCGTGTAAACTACCTCTATGGTTGTCAACTTTATGATAATTTGCGTTCGAAGTTATTTTTGTTCTTTTTCTATATTTAAACGAAAGCTTAAAGCTTTATGTGGCTTTAGCTTGACAAAATAAGCTTTAAGCTTTTTTTAGCTTCCAAATTGAAATATGTATATTAGCTGAATGAATAATTTTTTTTTTAATTAACTTTTATCAATATGTGTACATCAGCTACGTATTTGTATTTGAGGTAAACAGCTTTGAAAACTCTTAAATTTGTTCCTGTTTCTTTGCAAAGTAAGAGCTAGCATTGGTGTCTGCTGTGTTGTTGTTGTGGATGTTGTACTCTCGTCGGTGTGAAAGCACAAAAAGCTTTTCATAAAAGTTTGCACGTTGTGCATATGGATTGGACGTAGCTGGTGTACATACATATTTTGAAAGTTTAGATGCGTCATTTAGTATATTTTCATATGTGAAGGGAATATTTTCATGTGTTAGCTAAGTATTTACATTAGTGCATAGTTTGTTTTGTTTCTTAATTCGGGTATTTAATACAGGAATAAGGGTGTATCAGGTAAGCTATGGCAAATATCTTTATTTTTCTTCATGACTAAGTGAAAAATTCTATAACTTTAATAAGGCCTATTGTTATTCTGAAAACAGTTTTGTTTTTCTCTGCCACATTGCGCTATGGTCAGTAATGTCAACCGTATAGAAATAACTGTATGTGTGTACATATTTTACAGTAACAAAGCCCATTGTTCTAGGTACATACACAGCTGGGCGAAAATAAGTAGGTATTCACATAGCATCTTTGATTTCGACCTCTTATTAATTTTTTTTTTAATAAAAAGACACAGCGCGATACGTTTTCCATTCCATTCCAACTGTGATATTAGAATTTAAGGAAAGGCTGATTGATAGGTATTTTATTTTTATTTGCAATTATTTTTTACGTTATGTGTTTAATGTTGTACATTTTATGCCTCTTTAAAATACATTTCAAAAACTTAAAAGTAAATTGGAATAAAGGATAAAATATATATGTATATTTCAATAAAAATAATTATGCCTGAAGATTTTGGACAATCCCCACGAAACGAGGGATACATTAAAAATTAAATAAAAAACATCTTTTATTTACATTTTATATATAAAATATAATATTAATTAACAAAATATAAATATATTTCCTGCTGTCAGATTATTTCCGAAAGTTTTGTTTTGATTTGAGAAATTATCAGCTGATCGTCAACTGTTGAATTGAGATCACCTGATGTGAATTCGCCTTGATAGAGGCAGCCGTATTCATAAAATTTTTAAACCATAGAGTACTAACTAGAGGCGACACCGGCGAATTGAAGAGAATTCGCTTTACTAAGATCTTGCGGTAGAGACAGCAAATATGACTAATTTCTATTTATTTTGTAATCATGTTATTAAATTTCTAATTTCTTCATTTATGGGAGCCGTCTACTAGTACTGGATGCATATGTCTGATTATTTGGTATAAATGTTCGACCAGTATTTGTTTCTGATCTTCTTGAATTTACCAACAAAGAGGCCAAACGATTATCTGGAATAATCGATGACAATTAATATTTCAAATACTGAATTATTTATTTATTCAATGGATGTAATAATTATTGTTCAAATAAAACTTACCGTTTTGATGCATAGCACCAGATTTTACAGGTGGCTTTGCCAAAGCAATATAAGGTGCTGGAATAGTTTGCTGGTCAGTTATATCATATCCGCACATGTGCAGGTCAGCGTGGTGTTATACGTATTTGTGTATACACTTGCGGATCCAAAAAAAAGTTGGCCGGGCCCCATGTTAGACACAGAACAGTCTAGCTGCATTATATTAGAACACTTGGCCAAATTGTTGCATGGGCCGTATACCGCACTTGAGATGCACATATTGTGAGTCCAGACGAGCTTTATTTTCGTGGAGCTAATGCTGATTGTGTTTTGCCAATAGTTTCTTGGCCAGCTATTACTTCAAGCAACATACCATTGATCTTACTAGCCAAAAATGGATGCAAATGTCTGTCTGAGTATAAACGTTCGACCAGTATAGTAACAAAGAGGACTAACGATTTTCTGGAATAAACGGTGAGAACAATTAATGTTTCAAATACTGAAATATTATTCAAATAAAACTTACCGTTTTGATGTATTTACGACACAAGCTGACTTGCTGGAACCTTTTGAACTGTTTGCGTACACCTTTTTTGGTAGCACGCTGTTGAGCAGCGTTAGAGGTGGCCCGGCCAAAGTAATATAAGGTGCTGGAATAGTTTGCAGCCCAGGGTAGAGTATTACACATTTATGTAGGCACTTACAGATCAGAAAAATGTGTCCGGGTACATTAGGCGTGGAAGCACGCGTGCATTTTTATTTGGTAGGACTCTCTTGAGTAGCACCAGCTGTTAAAGGTGGTCCGGCAAAAGTAATATAAGGTACTGGAATATTTTGCTGGCCAGTTATATCACAAGCGTCCATGCACAGCACAGTGAAAGTGATATACGCATTTGCGTAGGCACTTGCGGATCCAAAAAAAGTTGGCCGGGCCCCATGTTAGACACACAGAAACTTCCAGTTGCATTATATTAGAATACTTGGCCAAATTGTTGCATGGGTCGCTTAACGCCCATGTGATGCACATATTGTGAGTCCAGATGAGCTTTCCAAACTTATTTTCGTTGAGCAAATGCCGATTTTCTTATGGGGAAGGAACTTGCAAACGTATCCTTTCTCCATATATGTATAAACAACATGCACAACTTTAGCAATTGTTTCATTTTCTACATCTTCCGAAGTGCACAAAGCCGTTTGCTTTAGATGAGTCTCCATCATCGGTAGTAACTTTGTGGCTACATACCCATATTTCCAAATTTCGGGAAATTATCACAATGCCCTTATCCACTTTTTTTGTAAAAACTTTGTAATTACGAAAGTTTGTTACATTATTGGGGCAACAATTTACAATCAGTAGTTAAGGAAGCCCACTGACCATCAATTACACAACTTATTATATCAAAAACACATCTATTTTCAACAAAAATTTAATTTTTACTTAAAATTTTTCACTTTTGAACAATTTTAATTTCTACTTTTTTAAGAACATATGTTTGCAAAGGCAATATATAGCTTTTGCTTTTTATGCATGTAAGAAAACAATTTTTTCTCTCACTTGCAACAACTTAGTAAAAATTAAAAATTCACACCAATCGGCTGTTATCGCGATTTTTCATCACTCACTGGTGGGTCTTCTGGTTCATATTCTGTGTTTTAAACAGCATTTCAAATGTTATTTAAGCAATATTCGTTAAAATTGTATCCATAATAGAATTTTAACTTAAAAAACGTAAATCAGCAAATTTTAAAATTGACAACCAAATTTTAAGATAACGTTGTAATTTTGCTTTGCCTGTATGTACATATGTATGTACTTACATATCGTCATGTGAGAACTTAAGTGTCCAATACGCCATTATAAACTATTGGATATTGGACACTTAAGGCTGAGTTTACATCTGGCATTTCTTGTGTGTCATTTGCACAAAAAAGCGTAACCAACTAATTAATAATGAAAAACTGTTTGATGCAGACATTTATTTATTGATTTAAACTGTTTCCAATCATGTTGGATTCTATAAAATTGCGTATTAGTTATGTATGGAACTATTTAACTTAATAAATACATGACTGAATAAAACAGTTTTGCATTAGTAATTAGTGGTTACGCTTTTTTACGCTTGTGTGGCATTTGGCACACCGATGTAAACTCGGTCTAAGTTCTCACATGACGATATGACATATACATTTGGGGTATTCACAACAGTGTCTTAAGTGTCATAATGTCTTAACATTTTAACATAGTTTAAAAAAATTGTTGTTGTGGCTCAAACAAAAAGGTCATAAAGTAATAAGACTTTCTCAGCTATGTTTATTGTTTGTCATAACCAGCGATGCCAACTATTTATAACCCAAACGCGCTATACCACTTCTCAAAACGCGCTAGAACGCGCTAAGTTACAACATTATCAACAATTTATAGTCAAAACGCGCTATTTTCCTACACGCTAAATTAAATTTTAATAAAGATCGATGTATGTATTACTAAATACGAGTACAATTAATTTTTTAGTAACTCTTTTTCAGATTATGCAATATTGCTTCTTCGAAATTATATCCTAAATAACTAAAATCATTTAATACAGAATCAGTCTCCCCTTCGAAATATTCGAAATTGTTAGTTTTGATTTTAATTTTATTTGTAAAACCTTGTAACAACTTATATAAATTATCGAATAGTGTTGCGATTTAAATGCTTTTTGAAGTACAAAAACAATAGATGCTTAATAAGTTATATACATTTTTTGGGTCACGAGTACGAGTACATACTTGTAACTGTGAAATTTCAAAATATTTGCCATTTACAATATTAAAATGCGTTTTAATTCTATACACTCAAGAGAATTTTATTTGCAACATCTGAATCATTAACGAATTTAAACAAAAAGTTAAATTTTGGATATTAAACACATGTTAAATTTATACAAAAAAGTAAAAAGATATTGAACTGAAATGATATTTTTGACTTTAATCAAAACGCGCTAATTTAGCGCTTTTTTTACTAAACGCGCTAAGACGAAAAAAGCGCGTTTGGCATAGTTAAAATGCGTGAGAGTTTACCAAAGGAATTGAGAGAGAGAGTAAGCAATGTACAAAGGTGCTAAAACCAAAATACAAATAAGTACAATATTTTTAATTGTAAATTATGAGGGGTTGCTCACAGCATTATATATTTTCGTGTTATTACTTTAAAACGTGTTAATTTATGAGTACCATCTGAATACCCCAATTGTATTATCCCGTTTATACGCACTTCTCAGTGTTGTCAGATTTATTTTCAGCCTCCTCGCCAAATGACTTGTCGAATATCGCCAAATATCGCCAATATAGGTAATAAAACATTAAATTTTAGCTACAAAAATATTTTTATTATGTAATTGCATTGCAAATATCGTTAAATTTTAAATTCAGTAGGTAACGTCTATCGTAAAACATAAAAAATATGTTGTTTAAAGCGGCACACCCACTTGCAATATATCTGTGGCAAAAAGGAAAAAGTGCTTAAGTCGAGATAAGCAAATTTTGAGTTAATGGTACGTCCGTAATCTGCATATTTGAAAGTATCACTGGTCAAAATCTCAATTTATTAGTGAAGTTATAGCACTATGACTTCGACTTATTTTTTTTAGACTTCTAATCTCATTTGGAATAATATCTTAATTAAGGTTATAATATGGTATATTTCAACTCAAATGTCTTACTTATAGTGTGTAAAACAATGATTGGTTAAAAAAATAAAGGTTAACAGAAAATTTCCTAATTTATCTGTAAAAGAAATAAATTTCTGAAAATCGACTTGAAACCTTAAAAGTGCTATCCTGTAAAAGAGTAAAATATGACTTAAGCACTTTTTCCTTATTGCCACAGATATGTAATTGTGCAATTTTTCGTATTGTACGATAATATCGCCAATGTGTATGTCATATTCGAAGGCAAATTGCTTTATATAAGCATATTGTTACGGAAATGGCCGTCGACAAGATTAATAAGTGTTACGCAAGAATATTCGAACAGGGCCAATATAAAGAAACATCCAGAAGTATTTAAATAGATAACTAAACGTACACTCGTATTAACATACAAGCACTATAGCAAACAACTATATACACATGCGTAGCACATACATACGTGATTAAACGTAAACAACCAACAACAACTACAAGGGTCTGCTTATTAAGAAGGTATACATAGCTACATGCATACATACATACATGCCTGGCAATTCCAACTAAAGGCAGAAATAAAAGTAAACAACCACTTAATGATGTATGCATATACACACGTATGTACATAGTTACCACATGAACTTAATTACGCGCTTTGTAAACAACATTGAAGATAATGATGATTCGGTCTAGACTTTGCATGAAAATTCTAGTGGTTGTTGTGCGAAGTATAAAAAGGGGTTGACGCATCCAACAGCAGTTCAGTCGCGATCAAAAGTTAGTTGGGAATAAGTCAGTTGCGAAGAAGCTCAGTTACGAAGAAGCTCAGTTGCGAATAAGTGCAGTTGCTAATAAGAAGTCTGTTGTTAATCAAGTGAATTGACAATTAAGTTGTGTGCAGTCCGTGATTTGTGATACAACAGTGAGTTGATATTTGAGTCTGTGCTTTACAATACGTGAGTTGGAAATTGAAGAGACTATAGTACAGTCTATAGTGACAGTTAGAGTCTGTCGTGACTTGAGATTATTGTGGAGTCCCTTGAGTAAAGAGTAAGGGAGCAGTGGAAGCTGATAAACGTGTGTAAGTGAAGCCAGCGAGTCCTGATTAGTGTATCAAATGTGAGAGTCTGCCATAGAGTTGTTATTGGTGTATCAACTGTGAGTGACGGCAGAGTGAGTCTTGTGTGTGACGTGCAACAGAGCAAGCAGAATTGTGTCAACACTAGCGCAGCCAGTGGTCTGAGACGTGCATATACAACAGCAAAGAAGGTGTAGTGGTAACCAGTTGTGAATATTAAATAATATTTGTGTTTGTATTTAAGCTCTTGGATTAGATTTGGATTAGTGTTATTTATTAGTAAATAAAGTGTGTATCATTCTTAACCCTAATTAGTACACTGGGGTCTTTTATTTATTGCAAATCTACGAATCTACGGAAAAGCGTTTTTAACAAAGAATAAAAACGTAACAATATTTTTTAACATTATTCTATTTTATTGAAATCTTAAAAATATAGCCAAGAATATCGCCAAGGAGTTCAAATATCGCCAAGTAAATCGCCAATCACCATTTCAAAATTTTCATCACCAAACCCAAATTTTTGTCGCCACGTTTGGCGAGATATCGCCATATCTGACAACACTGGCACTTCTTATTTGCAAATAAAACCGGAAAGCGTTGCCGTATAACTTTTTTATTGTAAGTTAATCGTCTATGTTCTGGCTTCCACGTCGTTTTCACATATTCCAGTTGGCCACGTCTTTAAGACATCTTTGACGACGGGTACAAGACAATGGTAAGTCGTAGAAGACATATTGAAGACAGCCCTATACAAATCGTCGAACAATTTTCATACAAATGGCGCCGAGGTTACAGAAGACGAGATGAACGACAATGTCGCTCAGATTGTCGTCAACACTGCTTTATTGAAGACAAAACTTATATGACACTGTCGCTCAGATTGTCCTCAACAAAGTTTTATTGAAAACAAAACGATGGATATTGTCGCTCAGATAGTCATGAACGACGATTTCCTTTCGATTTTCGATTAGAAAACCTAATGAACAGGCGACATCGTCGAGGACAATGTCGTCTGTGACGATTTAGCCAACTGGGGTTTTCTTGTGTGATCGCATGTTAAAACACATGCTACACATGTTTAAGTTGAAATTTAGAAAATAAAAATTAATAGTATGTGTTCTAACATGATTTCTAAGTGGACGATTTCAAACTTTTAAATTTTTCGTTTTCACTTTTTCTCCATTCCACTTTGTGGCATATGGGACAGTGATGGGAAAGTTGGTACGATCGTATTTTTTTGATACTATTAGACATGAAAAAGTACCGTAATACTCCCCCAACATATTTGATACTCTCACAGTTAACTTACAACAAATGCATTTATTTTTGCCAGGAATTAAATTTCTTTTTCACATAACTTAGTTCGCAAAGATATTTTAGAAAACTGTAATCTTAATTGTGAAAGATATAAACGGAAACCATATTTCACTCAAAGAAGTTGATCTACATATATATATATACAACTCATGTTTTAAATCAGTTTAAATAAAATTATAAAAAGTTCTAAGGGCAAAAGTGTACTTTGGTTTAGTAAGTTTTGCACAAAAAAATTTTTTATCAGCTAAACCCAACAGATTTGCACCACTTTCAATTAAAATGTTTCCCATAGCTAATATGGAAGAACTGAAACCATTAACAACAGAAAATATATGATCTACAGTGCAGAGTGGGGACTTTTGCAAAATAAATGGCAATAAATCTGGAACTTCTGGCTTAAACCAGAAGGCTGTCAAGAAATGTGTTATTAAGCCTAAGTCGAAGCTTCAGAAAAAATTAAATGGACTATATATACACAGTTAATTTTTCGTTACAAAAATATAATGGACTATACAACGTGCAATTAGTAGTTTAGAAGTTCGAAATTTATTGCAATTCATTTTTCCGAAGTTCCCACTGTGCAGTGGCTAAAACTAAAACTACATTAGATGAAAACATGTTTCCCGATATATCGAGAGTAGTTTACGAAATTATGTCCATACCTAACTCCTCTGCAAATGTCGAAAGATTTTCTCTTACCAAAATCTCATGAAAATAAAACAAAGGAACATGTTTTATGTTCCAACAGTATCAAGTTTTATCCAGTTCAAAGATTTATTGAAGTCTAAAAACTTTAATATTTGCACCTAAATATCGTTACCTTAATATAGAAAGGCCCAAAGTCATTAATTTTTTTAATCGAGATTTTCGAATTTTTTCGATACATTAGATGTTCCATCGAAATCTATAAAAAATAATGAGTTAGGGCCTTTCTATATTAAGGTAACTATATGTACATATCGATGTCTTAATATAAGAAAGGCGGATCTCGAATTTTTGTATGTTATAAGAAGCAAAATCTGAAGAAAAACTAAAGCATGCACATGCAGAAATATTTACATACTCCTTTTTCATTTCCTTGTAAATGTATTTTATATAATTTTTTGTTAATTAAATTTGAATAAAATATAATAATAATTTTTGGTACTCTCGACATCAGAAAAGTACTTCAAAATATTTTATTTGATACCGAAATGCAAATCTCATTTCCCATCACTGATATGGGATAAACCTATTCTGAGGCGACGATATGTATGTCCTAGTTTACACAATGCAAGTCTTATTGCTGAGTTGATTAGTTTGTTGGAGAGTGACGAGGGGATAAGAAACGAATACTCAGCTTCATGTACTGTCAATAGGTTTTGCTTTCCTATTCGTAATGTTAAAAAAGCACACATGCATGCACAAAACTACACTGAGAAAATTAAATCGTAAAATCAAAGAAAATACACTTTGTTGCAAAGACTTTTATTGGTCAGATTGCATACTTTTTTCTTTCATTTTTTCAAAGTAATTTAAATTTAGCTTATCCTTTATGTGTGTAAGGAATATGAGAACACACATATCTGCTTCAAGTTGAGCTATTTTATTGAAAAGATTATTTTCCTTGCCAGGGAAAAGCCAGGCAAAATCTACATTGATAAGGTCGCAACCAATGGGATCCTTATACCCTGGCCAATTAAAAATAGTGCTGAGGTTCTCTCTTTGTTCCTTCATTCGGAGTTCGCGTGTTTCTTTCCATATGTCGAGGAGATTGGATGGCTGATTATGAATTTAAAAAAATTTTTTTTGATCAACTCTACAGAATTGCATTCATCTTGCACTGCATCATCAGTCTCAAGCCTAATATTTTTTGTTGACGTTTTTAATGGCTTTCGCTTGTACATGGAATTGAAGTACCTGCCACTATGGACTTGAAAACCATTAGCATGTGCCTCGGCTGCATTTTGATATTTTTGAGTATGAAGTAATCGACAATAATTCGTGAAGTTGCCGACTGATCTTGTTCGTTTAGGTGGATTTTTAATTCATATTTTTGTAGCACATCTTGTCCAGCAACTGATGTTGAAAGTACTTCTTTTAAATCAAATGTTGACTCACAATCATTTTGCAACCAATCAGAAATGGTTGAGCTGCTATTTGTCACTGTTTTGTCGCTACCGCAGCAAGATATTGCATCAAACTGAAGAAAAACAGAAACAAAAAAATTATTATTACGCCACGATAGTTAACAAATAAATAATTAATAAACTACCACCCTATACTTACATTATTTTGTAAACGCCACTTTTGCAAGTGGTAGCGAAATATAATTTTGCGGTCTATGTCACATCGGTTTACGAAAATTTCATTAATGTCACAGGATCGAATCATTTTTAATACATTGATCGTAGAAATACCGCTTTCCGAAAAAAAATTTGATTCCTTCATCATCGATGCCCCACTCACGGAGTAAACTTTCAAGTTCAGCTTTCATTTCTAAAAAAGAATTATATATCATATAAAGGTTTCTGGAACGCAAACGGCATTCGCCAACATAAAAATGAATCAATCATCATCAATTTACTCCCCTCCCAGATTCGCAATTACTGAGAATCAATACGAGGATTTCTATAAATCTCTTGGCCCTTGTTTCGTAGCAGCTGGCGACTATAATGCCAAACATACGTTCTGGAATTCTCGCCATATTACACCCAGAGGTCGAGCATTGTTCAACACAATTTCAAAAATGAGCTTGGACGTCATTTCGAGTGGGGAGCCTACTTACTGGCCTACTGACATAAATAAAATTCCGGATGTTATAGATTTTTGGCGTCATGAGGAACATTTCTAGAGAATTAATTAACGTTGAAGCTTCTTTAGATCTCTCGTCCGATCACTCTCCCACGATCGTTACAATCTGTAGCCCACAGAGAAGTGATTTACCGCTGTCATGTATTAGCTATTAGCAAAGTATGAATTTGTGATTCATGCTTTGTTGGTACACTTGAAACAACGATTACAGTTAAGCCATACTAGAAATAAGTCAATGTATTGAAACCAGATATTTTTATTTATTTCTGTTCGTTGACTTTTCGGTTATTGCTCTCGAAATCGGATATTCTTATATTTTATTATTTCTGGTTTACCAATATGTTGACTTGCCAAATTCAAGTGACCTTAATATTGCATATTGCTATTTCAGCAATGTGTTGTTCTTTGTTTGTTTGCTTTTGTTTTAATGACACCTAAACCTTTATATAGTATAAGAACATTAACATTAAGAACTTTTTCAGTCAGTCAATAAAGAACATTTTATATGGCGACCGTGACAGGACCGAGTCTCTAAATAATTGAAACAAGTAAGAGTGCTATATTCGGCTGTTCCGAATCTTATATACCCTTTACCAACGTACGTACATATATATAGTATACAGACACATACATACATATTTGTTTTGTAAAAAATTAATAAATTGCTTCATTTTGGAGATTTTTCCCATTTTGACGATTTTTTTCCATTTTGGCGATTTTTTTTGTTTTTGGGTTTATTTTGATTTCGGCGATTTTTTTCCATTTTGGCGATTTTTTTGGGGTTTTTTTCGTTTTGGGGTTTTTTCATTTTGGCGATTTTTTTCATTTTGGCAATTTTTTTTTCATTTTGGCGATTTTTTTTTCATATTGGCGATTTTTTTTTATTTTTGGGTTTATTTTTATTTAGGCGATTTTTTTATTTTTTTTTTGTTTTTTTCATTTTGGCGATTTTTGTCTGTTTTCTTAGGTTTTTTTCGTTTTGGCGATTTTTTTAATTTTGGCGATTTTTTTTCGTTTTGGCAATTTTTTTTGTTTTTGGCGATTTTTTCCTGTTTTGGGTTTTTTCAGTTTTGTCGCTTTTTCTCGTTTTGGCGATTTTTTTCTGTTTTTGAAGGTTTTTTTAATTTTGGCGATATTTTTCTGTTTTTGGGCTTTTCTTCATTTTGCAGATTTTTCCCATTTTGACGTTTTTTTTTCATTTTGGCGATTTTTTTTTATTTTTGGGTTTATTTTTATTTAGGCGATTTTTTTCATTTTAGCAATTTTTCGTCTGGCGATTTTTTTTCAATTTGGCGATTTTTTTTTTTGGCGACTTTCTTTCATTTTGGCGATTTTTTTTTTTTTTTGGGTTTATTTTTATTTAGGCGATTTTTTTCTTTTTTTTTTTTGTTTTTTTTCATTTTGACGATTTTTTTTTATTTTGGCGATTTTTGTCTGTTTTTAAGGTTTTTTTTCGTTTTGGCGATTTTTTTCATTTTTGGGAATTTTTTTTCCTTTTGGAATTTTTTTTTGTTTTTGGCGACTTTTTCCTGTTTTGGGGTTTTTTTTTAATTTTGGCGATTTTTTTCTGTTTTTTTTGGGTTTTTTTCGTTTTGGCGATTTTTTTATTTTGGCGATTTTTTTCATTTTTGCGATTTTCTTTCATTTTGGCGATTTTTTTTCATTTTAGCAATTCTTCCGTTTTATGCGATTTATTTTAGCTTTAGAAATTTTTTTTTAATTTGGTGCTTTTTTTCGTTTTGGCGATATTTTTTTTTTGTTTTTTGCGATTTTTTTCGGTTTGGCGATTTTATAATTTTTAGTTTTTTTAGTTTTACCGTTTTTGAAAATTTCAAGAGTTTTGCTCTTACGGTTTCCAAGATACAGCAAGTTGTCAAAATTGCATTAACTGATGGTACACCCTTTAAGTTAATTTTTTTTTAATTTTAGTGTTAATTTTTGTAGTCTGTATAAAAATACACTAACCTTATAAATTTCAAGTGTATATACATACATACATACAATTGTATGTATATTACATTGGATTTTAACATTTTTCGTTGCTAGTTTTGGAACACCCTTTAATTTCTAATTCTCATGTATTTGTTGTTGTAGCGGCCAAGGGTCTACACACTGTGTCCAAATTTCAGGTATGTAGCTCTTACGGTTCTCGAGAAAATACTAATATAGTTTTAGACATAGTTAATTTTACATAACACAAAAAGTTAAAGTTTTCCAACCCTGGAAACGTCTTTTTAATTTTTTTATATTTTTTTAATTTAAAATTCCAATTTTAGTCGTACTGAAGTGCAAAATAAGTTTATTTAACAAAAAAATTAAAAAAATTGTGTTATCTAGTTAGTTTTATATGGCAAAATCAAGTTTCAGTTTTCCAGCTCTGCAATCGTCTGCCCGATTTTGCTGAATTTCAATACCAATCTATTTTGGAAAATTTCTGACACACCAGTCCAAGAACGAAGTCTCTAGCTCTTCTGGGAGCTTCGGAAAACCGATTTCACGTACAGACAGACGGACAGACGGACAGACGGACAGACGGACAGACGGACAGACGGACAGACGGACAGACGGACAGACGGACAGACGGACAGACGGACATCGCTTATTCGTCTTCCCTATGCATAAGGATCCAGAATATATATATTTTATGTGTCGCTTATTGATATTATAGAAATTACAAACGGAATGACAAACCTATATATACCCTTTTACCATTTTTGTTGGTAAAGGGTATAAAAAGTAGTGAACATTGAACATTTGAAAAATGGGCTGGTGGTCAAAAGTGCTTCAAACCTTACCCGCCATAATTGCGGGATACGAGGTAGGAAAAAGTGTCAGTGAAAGTGATGAAAAAAGAAGACCCTAACACCCACTTAATTATAGAAGTTGGACTAGGCCTAGTATTAGTAATACTAATCGTTGCTTATTTCTAAAAAAAAACTAATGATAAGTCAACAGCCCCATTCCCGTATTTAACAACATTAAAATATAATATATATGTATATACAACAAAAAACTTTCATGCTTGTGCCAGTGGGAGTGTTTATGAATATGTGCGACGTACCAACTCGTTTCTACAATCAACATTAGCAATACAAGGCCGTCAAACATCTGGTATTTCAGGCAACCAATTTAACTCAGGGACCATCAAAACTCACAACTTCATGATAAATATGCTGGTAATTTTTTTTATTTTATACATATTTATATAAATATAAAAACAAACTGCTTAAATGAAACAATTTTAAAACCTATGCAACAAGTGTCAAATTTTATTGTTTGCTTTTATTGTTACTAAAATTAAAAAGTTACTTAAATTTCACATTAACCAAAACAATTAACAATGAGAAAGACAAAATTATAAAAAAAAATAATAAGTTAAAAACGTCAAAATGTAATATGATTAAATTAAAAAAAAAAAAAAAATTTGTATACAGTCTAAACAATTAATAATTTGTGCTAGCAATTTAGAAAATTATGCAATGGGAAAAAATAATACATAGTATCAACCCATTGGAAATAAAGTTTAAGCAATCATATAAATGCATAAACCAAAATAGAGAAATAAAAACTGAAACAATTAAAAAACACATTCAGATTCTAATTGACACTTTCAATTCAATAAGAGCAACATTAAATAGACAATACGACAGATACACAACAGACCATAAAAACAAAGCCGATGAAATATTTTTGAAACTAAGAGACAAGCTAATTAAAATATTTAGCAAACATAGTGTTAATATTAAAATCCCATTAACACTAAGCTCCCAAGTAGATATAAATATCACTGAAACGGACGACAGTGATCAAGAGGATTCAGAAACAGACAAAGAAACTGACGAAGACAAAACAGTCAAAATGCCTCGAACTGAAGATGATATAATAAACAAAACAACAAAAATTGTGCCCGTATTTGACGGAAATGTAAGCGAACTACAAAGTTTCATTGATGCTCTAACCCTAATTGAAAGAATAAAAGATACACATGAGGCAGTTGCGATAGAAATTATAAAAACTAAGTTGAAGGGACAGGCACGACATCTTATTACAAATGAAAATACAATTGCAGATATTAGAGCTAAACTACTATCGTCCATAAAAGGCGAATCAGTTGAATTGCTGTGTTCAAAACTAATGAACATAAAGCAATTATCGAAATCAGCCACAGCATACGCTGATGAAATTCAGAATATTACTAAAAAATTAGCTGGTGCCTACATTCGAGAAGGTTACCCGCAAAACATAACAGAAAAGTTAATAAAACAAAATGCAACTAAAGCCCTTGCTCGAAACGCTTCAAGTGATGAGGTTAAACTCATCATTAAAACGGGAAATTTCAATTCTCTCAACGAAGTTGTATCTAAATTTGTGGAAGCCAGCACAGAAGCTGCCGCAACAAGCGGTTCGATATTCTATTCAAAACAGCAGCGAACTTTCAATGGAAATCGCAGATTTAATAATTATCGGGGATGTACGCAGACTAAGTCGCACGGAAAATCAGATTACAACATGGTACTCATGACGTCTTAATTCCTCACCAACAATTAGAGAAAGATGTGTTTGTAGCAAACACAGTTACAAACCTAGCAAACCCCATAATAAAAATTATCAACACTTCAAATTCTATAAAGATTATTAAGCTACCAACCATAGAATTTGAACCTCTTTCAAATTATAATTTAATTACTAAACACAAGTGTCAATCCCCAAACCGCTCAGAAATCATTCTGAAAAAATTGCAATCACATGTTCCAGAAATTGCAAAGGTTGAATTGTTAACACTATGTCAAGAATTTTTGGATGTATTTGGATTGGAAAGCGAACCGATCACTACAAACAATTTTTACAAACAAAAATTAAGACTAAATGATGATTTGCCAGTATATATAAAAAATTATAGAATACCAGAAACGCAGAAAGAAGAAATCGAGAAACAGGTTGACAAACTGATTAAAGATGATTTAGTGGAAACATATTTTTCACCTTATAACAGTCCAGTTTTATTAGTACCGAAAAAATCATTAGAGGGCAATCAGGACAAAAGATGGCGTCTGGTAATTGATTACCATCAGGTTAACAAGAAATTGTTATCAGATAAGTTCCCACTTCCTCGCATTGACGATGTGTTAGATCAACTAGGAAGATCCAAATACTTTTCTACTCTGGACCTTATGTCAGGCTTTCATCAAATTGAACTGGAGGAAAATTCAAGAGACATAACTTCTTTCTCAACAACTAAGGGGTCGTTCAGGTTTAAAAGACTCCCTTTTGGATTAAAAATTTCCCCAAATTCTTTCCAGCGCATGATGACGTTAGCCTTTTCCGGTTTAAGACCATCGACAGCACTTTTGTATATGGATGATCTTATTGTCATTGGTTGTTCAAAAAACCATATGATAAAAAATTTAAGAGAGGTTTTTCAGACTTGTAGGAAATACAACCTTAAGTTACATCCTGACAAGTGTAGGTTTTTTCAACATGAGGTTACATTTTTGGGTCATAAATGTACGAATGAAGGTATTTTGCCAGACAGTTCTAAGTATAACACTATTAAAGACTATCCCATACCCAAAAATGGCGACGAAACAAAACGCTTTGTAGCTTTCTGTAACTACTACAGGAAATTTATTCCAAATTTTGCAAGTTACAGCAAGCCTCTGACAAATTTGTCAAAGAAAAAGGTGACATTCAATTGGACTGATGAATGTCAGCGTTCATTTAATTATTTAAAAAAGGCACTTATAAGACCAAATATATTGAAATATCCAGACTTTAGTAAAACGTTCTATATAACAACGGATGCCAGCAAGCTAGCATGTGGTGCTGTTTTAAGTCAAAAACACGAGGATATGTTACTACCAATGGCATATGCTTCCAGATCATTTACTAAAGGTGAGTCAAATAAGGTAACCATAGAACAAGAGCTTTTAGCTATTCATTGGGCCATCAATTATTTTAGGCCATACGTCTATGGGAAAAAGTTTATAATAAAAACAGATCATAGGCCACTAACTTATCTATTCTCCATGAAGAATCCTTCATCAAAACTTACTAGGGTCCGTTTGGATCTCGAAGAATATGACTTTGAAATAGAATATGTGAAAGGAAAAGAAAATGTAACAGCGGACGCCCTATCAAGAATCACTTTCGAGGATATACAGGCATGTAAAGTATTAAAGGTACAAACTAGAACGCAACTTAAAAAACAAACTAGTAATGAACTGAAAATCATTGAAGGCATTGTGACAAGCCAATTCAAAAAACTTCCCAAAGTTTTAACCCACAACCGAGGTTGTTCCTTGTTAAAGGGAGGAAAGATAATTATCAACATTGATAAAACCAACTATTTGACAAAAAGAAACATAGACTTAGGAAAATTTTTCTTAGAGCTTGAAAAACAAGCCTGTCAAATGAGTTTAAGAAAATTCCAAATGCAATTAAATGACGTCATATTTAAAGAAATTAAAATAGAAGAATTTAAAGAGATAGGTAATAATGTTTTAAAAGCCATTAATATTGTCCTAACACCTGCTGTTACAACAGTTTTTAATGAAAATGAAAAACAAAATATTTTGAAAAAATTTCACGAGGATCCCCTACTTGGTGGATACACAGGAATCACTCGAATGCTGAATAAAATCAAAAGATTTTATTTTTGGAACAACATGACAAAAGATGTATCAAGGTATGTCAAAAATTGTATTGATTGCAAAATGAATAAAACCATAAAGCATTCTAAAGAAAAATTAACTATAACCCCTACCCCGAGTAAGCCATTTGATATAGTGGTAATTGATACTATAGGACCACTCCCTGTTTCAGAAAGTTCTAATCAATATGTAGTTACGATGATTTGTGATTTGACGAAATATTTAATTTCTGTTCCTATTTGCAATAAATCTGCCAAATCAATTGCAAAGGCGATCTTTGAGAATTTGAGTTTAATATACGGTCCAGTGAAGCGAATTCTAACAGATATGGGTACTGAATATAGAAATGAGATCCTTAAAGAACTGTCGGGATTATTAAATATAAAATTATCACATTCCACTCCATATCACCATCAAACCTTGGGAACCGTAGAACGTTCGCATAGAACATTCAATGAATATATTCGATCTTACATTTCTCAAAAACTCGATGACTGGGACCAATGGACTCCTTACTTTACTTACTGTTACAATACTACACCATCCACAACTCACACTTATTGTCCATTTGAACTTGTATTCGGTAAAAGACCAGATATTTTTAAACCTTTAAAGGATAGTATTATAGAGCTGGTATATAATTTTAATAGTTATGTAAAGGAAATAAAATTCAGACTGCAGACTGCTCATCAAATTGCCAACAATCTTTTAATAAAAAACAAAGAAAAACAAAAGGCTCAATATGACAAAATCACAAATGAAATAAACTTTAAAATCAATTTTAATGTTCTAGTTCAAAATGAAGCAGGTCATAAACTTGCTAATGTTTATAAAGGACCATATAAAATCATAAAAATAGATCAAAATAATTGTACTTTATTATCCAAGAAAAATAAACAAATTGTAATTCATAAAAATAGATTAAAATTATCTATGTAATATTTGATATTTAATCCATTACTTTAATTATAGCAATAAGGAAATTAAAACGGGCGCCCAACATAAAATAAAAATTAATATTAATAATTAGAAAACAAAACTATATAAATATAAATATATATATATATATATATATATATATATATATATATATATATATATATAATAAAATTGTATTAGTTTAATAAACGATCATACAATTTCAAACAAATTGTAAGTTCGTTCTTCTGAAGGGGAAGGTGTCATGTATTAGCTATTAGCAAAGTATGAATTTGTGATTCATGCTTTGTTGGTACACTTGAAACAACGATTACAGTTAAGCCATACTAGAAATAAGTCAATGTATTGAAACCAGATATTTTTATTTATTTCTGTTCGTTGACTTTTCGGTTATTGCTCTCGAAATTGGATATTCTTATATTTTATTATTTCTGGTTTACCAATATGTTGACTTGCCAAATTCAAGTGACCTAAATATTGCATATTGCTATTTCAGCAATGTGTTGTTCTTTGTTTGTTTGCTTTTGTTTTAATGACACCTAAACCTTTATATAGTATAAGAACATTAACATTAAGAACTTTTTCAGTCAGTCAATAAAGAACATTTTATACCGCACTCGTATGTGAAGATGATCAGTCGTGTAAATTGGCTGCGATTCAAAAAATATCTTAGTAGTCATTGCACGGAAAACATTACGCTAAGAACACCCGAGGATATTGAAGCTAACATCGCCAACATTAACGAAATGATTACACAGGCTGCTGAACATGCTACTACACACAAAAAAGTATTATGAATGATTTTGTAATATTAATTAAAAAATTTGTAATATCAATTAAAAAATTAATTAAATTTTCACCTATAAACAATTTGATAATATTAATAAAATTTTTCTACTCAAATTAATAAATACAATTAAAAATTTAATTGATTCAATTAATTGGTGAATACTTTTTTCTGTGTACCTCCCATCCGCAGACTGGATTTAATAAAATTTATTCTACCGATATTGAACGTGCCTTATGTGAAAAAAGAAGAGCTAGAAGGGAATGGCAACAGCACAGATCACCACAACTTAAAATCAGATTTAAAGAGTGCACTAAACGACT
Source organism: Tachina lurida (assembly GCA_944452675.1). Taxonomy (NCBI): domain Eukaryota; kingdom Metazoa; phylum Arthropoda; class Insecta; order Diptera; family Tachinidae; genus Tachina; species Tachina lurida. The sequence goes on from OX101754.1 coordinate 88,261,893, forward strand.
CCAAGAGTTACTTGCAATTGAAAAAACTGCATCTCTTGAAAATTATCTGGAAGGTCTTGATGTCACACCAGCATCTAATTACTCTTTGTGGCGCGCTGCTAGAAAGCTGAAAACCCCCGTTGAGCTTAAACCACCTCTGCGCATATCTACCGGAGGTTGGGCAAGAAGCGATACTGAAAAAGGTAACATATTTGCTAATCATTTAAAATACGTATTTACCCCAAACACATGTACTGGTGTTGCTGATTTGCCAAGTGTAGTTGCTCTACCCCTGCGACCCATAAAGTTTAAGATGCGCGATGTACAAAAACTAGTTGCTGAACTTAATCCGAAGAAAGCTCCAGGTATTGACGGAATTAGTAACAAGATGCTGACGAACTTGCCTCATATTGCAATAAGAACCCTGTTATTTATTTTTAATGCCATTTTGCGAATGCAGTATTTTCCACATAACTGGAAACTTGCCAAGATTAAAATGATTCCGAAGCCGGGCAAAGATCTTACCAAGGCTGAGTCATATAGGCCTATAAGCTTACTGTCAACAGTCTCAAAACTTTTCGAAAAGCTGCTCATGACTAAATTGTCCACAATTTTGGCTGATAATGGGTGCATCCCGGACCATCAATTTGGCTTTAGAAGTCAGCATAGCACTATTGAGCAAACACATAGATTGGTTCAAGTTATAAGGAGGACTTTTGAAGAAAAGAATTATTGTTCTGCCCTTTTTATTGATGTTTCTCAGGCATTTGACAAAGTATGGCACGAAGGCCTATTTTTAAAATTGAAGACATATTTGCCAATAAATATAGAAAAACTTTTGGAAAGTTATATTGTTGATAGGAAGTTTACTGTTGTGGAAGGAGACTTCACACATAATCACGCAGCTAGCGACGCGCCGCCATCAAGCAAAAACGAAAACAATAACAACAATATGATGCTACTGCGTAATGCTATTAAAAACACAAATAAAAAAATATCAGAAAGCAAATATAAGAATTCACATGAAATAGCATCAAATAGTCTAAGCCTTCAAAAAAACAAATATTGATAAAATGCGTGTGACCAAATATTTTCATATAGGTAATTAGAAAAAACACAACACTTCACTTAATATGTAACTTTTTTAATTAACTTACCTTTTATTCACTTTTCACCTACTAATAGTTATAAGTATATTGACAAAGGTCAAGCGCTGCCACGACGATAGAGCGTTTTTTTATTTTATTTTTTTATATTGTTATTATTATATATTTTATATTGTTATTATAATATATTTAAAAAAAACACAACACTTCAATTTATATTAAAATTACATATTAAATCACTTGACGAAAAAGAAAAAAAAGACAAAGACAAGGCGCACATGCACAATTGAGCGTTCCTATCGACTGACTTACAATTAATGACAACCACGAAAACAATTCTTTTTATTTTTTACATATATTGTAATCAATCGGCTACACTTGTTTCGTTATGCATTCGTAAACAAATTTAACTTTGAAGACTAAATTCTTTAAAGATACAGACTTTATCATTATTTTTTTACCACTCTTGTTTACCGTTGCAAGCAAACACGTGTGAACAAGCAAAAATGTTCACTTATGCATTGAAGACAAAATTCTTTGAAGTTACAGACTTTGTCTTTGTAGCAAGAATGCTTAGCTTTAAAAAAACAAAGAAAAGTCTTTAATTTTAAATACGTTTTTCAATCCCTTATTAGCAAAGAAATTAATCGTTGTAGCAAATATTTTATCTTTACGGAAAAGATAATTTCCTTGATTAAGCTTCAAAGAGTTTTAATCGTTTGTGTTGAAGACGCACCATTTGCTTGTTTAAAGAATAAATCATTGATGCAAGGATTTTTTCCTTCTAACAAAGATATTTTCGTTACAATTTTACAAAGACGTTTTTTCTTTGATTTTAAAGCTTTTAATTTTCGCAGTGTATGCATGAGAAATATGAGCTGAAAAATAAGACTTGAATTGTGTGGACGCCGATGAAAGTCCAAAGAAGAAAACGTGATAAGCTTAGCAATAAGACTTGACTAGTGTGACTGGGAACAGTTAGAATATCCTGCGTGATCTATGTTGGGTTAGTTTAAATATATGAGAATACCATTCTGTTTAGTTAACATACAATTTGTGGTACCTAATGAGACAGTTTCTTCGATTTTTTTGAAAACAAAGAACAATAAACTATTCGAAAACAAAACATACGTACATAATAAAAAACATAATAAAAAACAAACATACATATAACATAGCGTCTATACCTGACCCTACGTCTCGACTAGCAATAAATATGTCGACATATATTGCAGCAGTTGTCAAAATTATATTATTGCTAGTGGAGACAGCTCATTGCAGGAACTTGCAATAATTGTCAACACATTTTCGTTAACAATTATTGCAAGCGTGAAACGTCAAACTCGTTGTTAATTTATGTTCGACTTTTCTGTATTACATTTGACATTTATATAATATTAGTGAAATTTGGAAAATATACATATGAATGTATAATAAAATAGGAAAATAGTCTCTTAAAAACGTGTGTAGTAAAATAATTTGTATTGTTATAAATTTATAAACATAAAAATTCGTTCGATTAACCAGATCTTTACAGAATTGTATTTTTGTTCTGCACCTTTCCTGTTGACTTTTCCCATATTGTGAGCTACGATTTCCCACAGCCTTAACATAAGTAAAGCAATCAGCAATATTGTTCTGTTATTCTGCCGCCGTAATTGCTATATTGCCAACATATTTATTGCTAGTCGAGAAGGGGGGGGTGATATAATATCAAATATATTCCTAACAGCAAACGTCAAATTTCATAGCAGAGAGAATCATATTACGTGTGGACTGCAATATTAGTATTATATTACTATTATATCAGATATTATAATATTGTTTTCATAATATATATTTAGAAAATAATATTATGATATCAAGTGTCAAAAAACGCATACATACCAGGGATCGCAAATAACGATTATTTTCCAAATTTAAAGTAAAAAAATCACAATAATAGAGAAGTGCTACATGCACAAGGAATATACCAAGATACTCCATGTTACATGGACTACCGATAGATGCAATGATTTTTATTTTTTTGATTTTTATTTATTCCTCACAAAATAACTCTTATTTTGTGACTTTTATTTATTCCTCAGAAAATAACAGTTATTTATTGATTTTTATTTATCCCTCACAAAATAAGAGTTATTTTGTGACTTTTATTTATTCCTCACAAAATAACAGTTAATTTTTGATTTTTATTTTTTTGCTCAAAAAAATTTTAACTTTTAAAATTAATAAATAATAAAAAAGTAAATTTAATTTAACATATAAGAGTTTTTTTTAAAGACTCTGGCGATAAATTCAATTTTAAATCGGTTAATATTCATTTTAACGCAAAAATTACGCTTTCTACATTTTAAAAGTTAAGCAAAAAAATAAAAATCAAACAGTAACTGTTATTTTGTGAGGAATAAATAAAAGTCACAAAATAACTCTTATTTTGTGAGGGATAAATAAAAATCAAGAAATAACTGTTATTTTCTGAGGAATAAATAAAAGTCACAAAATAAGAGTTATTTTGTGAGGGATAAATAAAAATCAAGAAATAATGATTAAAAAGTGATTTTTAAAATAAAAATTATAACCGTTACGGTCCCTGATACATACATAAATACGTGAAGAGAATTTTGTGTATTAAAGTGAAAATTAATATTTTTTGATACAAATAATGCTGAAATGTTTTAATTATACACGAAAAAATATAAAAAAATTTCTAGATAAAGAAATTTAATAGCAATAATGGCAGCACTATTTATAAAAAAAAAGAAATGCAAAATAAAATAGTTCTCAACACTTCTTTTTTTCTTCACAAGTCAAATTTATATCGCCGTGAAGAAAAAAAACTTTTGAAAAAACTTTTTCAGTCACGAAAAAACTTTTTTAAGAGTTGCAAAAAAGGTATCATTTTACGTGTAGGTGTGAGCACGTGCATTTTTTTGAGAGAGTATGTGTGCCACGTGTTCGAATGAAATTTATATCCAGAAATTTAATTTAAATAAATAACAAATATATTAGATGTGCGCTATTAATGTATAAACGTTTCGATAGAAGACAAAATTAGGTATCAGAATTATTAAATGTCATTATTTTAATTAGTTGATTTCGAAAGTTATAGCCCAGCAAACTTTTTATAAAAAAAAAGTTTTAATCTTATCAAATCAAAACGATTAAGTGTGCGCTATTGAGACATATATTAATCAATGGGGAATTAAAATACCTTTAAGAACTGATACCTGTCATATTCAGATTTACTTTTGTTCTGAAGTTATAGCCCAGCAAACTTTTTAATGACGAAAAAACTTTTGCCTTTTTAAACCAAAACGGTTAATTGTGCGCTATTGACACATATATTAATCAATGGGGGAATTAAAATACCTTTAAGAACTGATACCTGTCATATTCAGATTTACTTTTGTTCTGAAGTTATAGCCCAGCAAACTTTTTAGTGACGAAAAAACTTTTGCCTTTTTAAACCAAAACGGTTCATTTTGCGCTATTGACACATATATCAATCAATGAGGAATTAAAATACCTTTAATAACTGATATCTGTTATATTCAGATTTACTTTAGTTCTGAAGTTATAGCCCAGCAAACTTTTTAGTGCCGAAAAAAGTTTTTACCTATAAAACCAAAAAAGTTCATTGTGCGCTATTGACACATATACCAATCAATGAGGAATTAAAATACCTTTAAGAACTGATACCTGTCATGTTAAGATTTACTTTTGTTCTGAAGTTATAGCCCAGCAAACTTTTTAGTGACGAAAAAAGTTTTTACCTATAAAACCAAAACGGTTGATTGTGCTCTATTGACACATATATCAATCAATGGGGAATTAAAATACCTTTAATAACTGATATCTGTTATATTCAGATTTACTTTAGTTCTGAAGTTATAGCCCAGCAAACTTTTTAGTGCCGAAAAAAGTTTTTACCTATAAAACCAAAACGGTTCATTGTGCGCTATTGACACATATACCAATCAATGGGGAATTAAAATACCTTTTAAGAACTGATACCTGTCATATTAAGATTTACTTTTGTTCTGAAGTTATAGCCCAGCAAACTTTTTAGTGACGAAAAAAGTTTTTACCTATAAAACCAAAACGGTTAATTGTGCGCTATTGACACATATACCAATCAATGGGGAATTAAAATACCTTTAATAACTGATATCTGTTATATTCAGATTTACTTTAGTTCTGAAGTTATAGCCCAGCAAACTTTTTAGTGACGAAAAAAGTTTTTACCTATAAAACCAAAACGGTTCCATGTGCGCTATTGACACATATACCAATCAATGAGGAATTAAAATACCTTTAAGAACTGATACCTGTCATATTCAGATTTACTTTTGTTCTGAAGTTATAGCCCAGCAAACTTTTTTGGTCGTTAAAAAGAGAAAAAAGTTTTCGTCTTATTAAACCAAAACTATTGGTTGTGCACTATTTAGAAGTGTAACAATCGATAAAGGATAAAAATACTTTTCAGAATTGGTGAGTTTCTTTTTCTGAATTACTTTAGTTCAGAAGTTATAGTGTATCAAACTTTTACAAATTTTCATAATTTTTGTGGTAATGCAGTTTTTCCCATTAAGTGTGCTAGTGGCAACCTCGTGGTAATTTGCCTAGTAAAATATGTAAACAAACTGTGTAAAAAAATGCTGATTTTGCAAATCAATAAAAATAGGTAATTTTTACTTTTATTTAAAAAAAAAGAATTAAGTTTTATGCTTTCGTATGAGTAGAGTCAGATTTAGTAGATGTCATTATTTTTATTTGAATAACTATGGAGAAAAAGACTCTCGAAAATTACTCCAACCAAAAGTTTGTTCTTGCATATAAAATAAAAAGTACTGATTGTGCCCATTTAAGTCATATACCAATCGATAGGAAATCAAAATACCTTTTTAAATATGTGACTTTCATATTCTGAATTACTTTAGTTCAGAAGTTATGCCCAAATAAAAAAACTTATATCATTAAAATTTAACAGAAAAGTTTAATGCGCATAAAATAGTAACTATTGTTTGTCAGATATAAAATTATACATCTTTCGATAGATAATAAAAATACCTTTCAGAATTAATGACTGTCATTTTCTGAATTACTTTATTTCAGAAGTTATATCCTAGAAAACTCGTCGAAAGCACAAAAATAAGGGCAAAAGTTTTCTACTTATAAAATAAAAACTACTTATACTATCGTATTGTGATATACAGCAATCGATAGAAAACAAAACTATATTTTTAAATTGGTGACTGTCATTTTCTGAATTTCTGGAATTCAGAAGTTATAGCACATCAAACTTACAACTTCGTAAATACTTTCCTATTCGCAGACTTTTTATAAAATGTCAATAATAGTGTGCAGCTACTGATAATACAGGTATAAGATGTAGATAGCACAGTTATATGTGGCAGCACAAATAACTACTACCACCACGAATTGGGACTAATAATAAATATTAATATTAATAATGATTATTATTAGCTTATATTTGCAATTATTAATAAATATTAAACAAATTAAACATTAAAATTTACATTTTTAATTGTGTCGATAACAGTGCTGTATTACAAGAACAGGGATGGCTGAAGAAGATAATATGCAGTGGTTGGTAGCACTACATGATTGTTGAAATATTACAGCAAGTTGGCAGCACTGCAGTTATTATTATTATTGGGTATGTTCTGTATTCCACAGCGTATAATAAAAGAAAAAAAGCATGGAAAGAAAATCGGAATTTGATCAACGAAAAGAAGTGCATAACATGGACGTTATGCGACCCATGCAACAATTTGGCCAAGTGTTGTAATATAATGCAGCTAGACGCTTCTGTGTGTCTAACATGGGGCCCGGCCAACTTTTTTTGGATCCGCCTACGCAAATGCTTATAACACTTTCACTGTACTGTGCATGGAAGCTCGTGATATAACTGCCAGCAAACTATTCCAGTACCTTATATTACTTTGGCCGGACCACCTTTAACAGCTGGTGGTACTCAATAATTTGCAACTTAACATATTTTTTTATTCAGTATCCGTTTTATTACGTTCTTCCAGGAATTTTAAGCGTCTTTTACGCAATTCATTTATATGGTCTATTGAATTTGTCAGAGAACTAGGCCTAACGATTATCTGGAATAAACGGTGAGAACAATTAATGTTTCAAATACTGAAATATTTTTCAAATAAAACTTACCATTTTGATGTATTTGCGACACAAGCTGACTTGCTGGAACCTTCTGAACTGTTTGCGTACACCTTTTTTGGTAGCACGCTGTTGAGCAGCGTTAGAGGTGGCCCGGCCAAAGCAATGTAAGGTGCTGGAATAGTTTGCAGCCCAGCGTAGAGTATTACACATTTGTGTAGGCACTTACAGATCAGAAAAAGGTGGCCGGGTACATAGGCGTGGAAGCAGGCATGCAATTTTATTTGGTAGCACGCCATTTCTATTTGTAGCACGCTCTTGAGTACCACCAGCTGTTAAAGGTGGTCCGGCCAAAGTAATATAAGGTACTGGAATAGTTTGCTGGCAGTTATATCACGAGCTTCCATGCACAGTACAGTGAAAGTGTTATAAGCATTTGCGTAGGCGGATCCAAAAAAAGTTGGCCGGGCCCCATGTTAGACACACAGAAGCGTCTAGCTGCATTATATTACAACACTTGGCCAAATTGTTGCATGGGTCGCATAACGTCCATGTTATGCACTTCTTTTCGTTGATCAAATTCCGATTTTCTTTCCATGCTTTTTTTCTTTTATTATACGCTGTGGAATACAGAACATACCAAGGCACATTCACAAGGTAGTAGCGGAAATTCAGCTGAGCTATTTTTTTTTTCAAATTAAAGTTCATCGGAAACTTCAAAAATTTTTTACGAAAGAGAAATTAAAAGAAAATGTTAAAAAAATTCAATATGAAAAATATTTTATTAAAAAAAATTCTGTGAAAACAAATTTATAAATATGAAAAAACCATTAAAAAATTGTGAGAAGTGCTAAACGTTGCAAATGTTGTTAGTGGTAGCTGCCGCGGAGAAATATTTTCAAAGTTATGTGAATAATTTTTATTATTGTTATGTTAAACAAATTCTATTTTTGAAGTTTTTGATGAACTACAACCCATGTTGTTTTTTTCATTGTTGTATTTTTTCATTGTTTTTGTAATCCTGATACTACCTGGAAATGAATCTGCCTTGGAACATACCCAATAATAATAATAACTGCAGTGCTGCCAACTTGCTGTAATATTTCAACAATCATGTAGTGCTACCAACCACTGCATATTATCTTCTTCAGCCATCCCTGTTCTTGTAATACAGCACTGTTATCGACACAATTAAAAATGTAAATTTTAATGTTTAATTTGTTTAATATTTATTAATAATTGCAAATATAAGCTAATAATAATCATTATTAATATTAATATTTATTATTAGTCCCAATTCGTGGTGGTAGTAGTTATTTGTGCTGCCACATATAACTGTGCTATCTACATCTTATACCTGTATTATCAGTAGCTGCACACTATTATTGACATTTTATAAAAAGTCTGCGAATAGGAAAGTATTTACGAAGTTGTAAGTTTGATGTGCTATAACTTCTGAATTCCAGAAATTCAGAAAATGACAGTCACCAATTTAAAAATATAGTTTTGTTTTCTATCGATTGCTGTATATCACAATACGATAGTATAAGTAGTTTTTATTTTATAAGTAGAAAACTTTTGCCCTTATTTTTGTGCTTTCGACGAGTTTTCTAGGATATAACTTCTGAAATAAAGTAATTCAGAAAATGACAGTCATTAATTCTGAAAGGTATTTTTATTATCTATCGAAAGATGTATAATTTTATATCTGACAAACAATAGTTACTATTTTATGCGCATTAAACTTTTCTGTTAAATTTTAATGATATAAGTTTTTTTATTTGGGCATAACTTCTGAACTAAAGTAATTCAGAATATGAAAGTCACATATTTAAAAAGGTATTTTGATTTCCTATCGATTGGTATATGACTTAAATGGGCACAATCAGTACTTTTTATTTTATATGCAAGAACAAACTTTTGGTTGGAGTAATTTTCGAGAGTCTTTTTCTCCATAGTTATTCAAATAAAAATAATGACATCTACTAAATCTGACTCTACTCATACGAAAGCATAAAACTTAATTCTTTTTTTTTAAATAAAAGTAAAAATTACCTATTTTTATTGATTTGCAAAATCAGCATTTTTTTACACAGTTTGTTTACATATTTTACTAGGCAAATTACCACGAGGTTGCCACTAGCACACTTAATGGGAAAAACTGCATTACCACAAAAATTATGAAAATTTGTAAAAGTTTGATACACTATAACTTCTGAACTAAAGTAATTCAGAAAAAGAAACTCACCAATTCTGAAAAGTATTTTTATCCTTTATCGATTGTTACACTTCTAAATAGTGCACAACCAATAGTTTTGGTTTAATAAGACGAAAACTTTTTTCTCTTTTTAACGACCAAAAAAGTTTGCTGGGCTATAACTTCAGAACAAAAGTAAATCTGAATATGACAGGTATCAGTTCTTAAAGGTATTTTAATTCCTCATTGATTGGTATATGTGTCAATAGCGCACAATGAACCGTTTTGGTTTTATAGGTAAAAACTTTTTTCGTCACTAAAAAGTTTGCTGGGCTATAACTTCAGAACTAAAGTAAATCTGAATATAACAGATATCAGTTATTAAAGGTATTTTAATTCCCCATTGATTGGTATATGTGTCAATAGCGCACAATTAACCGTTTTGGTTTTATAGGTAAAAACTTTTTTCGTCACTAAAAAGTTTGCTGGGCTATAACTTCAGAACAAAAGTAAATCTTAACATGACAGGTATCAGTTATTAAAGGTATTTTAATTCCCCATTGATTGGTATATGTGTCAATAGCGCACAATTAACCGTTTTGGTTTTATAGGTAAAAACTTTTTTCGTCACTAAAAAGTTTGCTGGGCTATAACTTCAGAACTAAAGTAAATCTGAATATAACAGATATCAGTTATTAAAGGTATTTTAATTCCCCATTGATTGATATATGTGTGAATAGCGCACAATCAACCGTTTTGGTTTTATAGGTAAAAACTTTTTTCGTCACTAAAAAGTTTGCTGGGCTATAACTTCAGAACAAAAGTAAATCTTAATATGACAGGTATCAGTTCTTAAAGGTATTTTAATTCCCCATTGATTGGTATATGTGTCAATAGCGCACAATGAACCGTTTTGGTTTTATAGGTAAAAACTTTTTTCGTCACTAAAAAGTTTGCTGGGCTATAACTTCAGAACTAAAGTAAATCTGAATATTACAGTTATCAGTTATTAAAGGTATGTTAATTCCTTATCGATTGGCATATGTGGTAATAGCGCACAAGTAACACTTTTGGTTTTATAGGTAAAAACTTATACATAGATATACATATAAATTTATTTTATATGTTTGAATTGATATAGGCATTGCACATGTTGTAATGTTTACAGAAATAATGTTTTTTTTATTAAAACGAAATTTCATGGAATTTTTGATCGCGCACGTGCTTTTAATGTAAGCAAAGACAAAACCGCGCGCACTAGCACGTGCGTTTAATGTAAACAAAAACAAAAATACTCCTTTTTTTGCAACTCTGAGGAGAAAAGTTTTTTGGGCAAAAGTTTTTTTTCTTCTCTTCCGTCAAATTTATGTTTTTCTTCTTTTAATTCCGATTTGTTAACAACCGTTCACAATGGAAATAAAATTATAATGAAAATTTGTTCGTGCTTGACGGGTTAACACATACACGTATATAAAAAGTGACAGCAAGCATGCCAAAAATCAAAATTTTTGATTTTCCATCAAGCGTCGTTGGTGTCACACATACTAGCAAATTTTCACTCATACTATAACCAATCTCATCAAGCATTTTGCCCGTGTCTAGACCCCTTTACAAATTATGAATTTTTTTTACAAAAATATGTTTAAAAATCTTATCAATATCAAAACCAGCGGCTGTCAATGTCAGCCGGCGCAAGCCGGCTTATGAGCCGCTGACGACTATTTTTTACTAAGCCGCCGCCGACTTTTTAAGGCGGCTTGTTTCTCTGTTTCACTCATAATAATTAAGAAAAAACAAAATTTCTAATAAATAAAAATTATAGAGCTTATGAAAATTTTATAAAATAGAAAATAATCAAAAAGGTATGTAAATTTAGATTTTTGAAAAAAAGTAATGCAACATAATTTGTTTGTTAGTGTGTCTTTTTAGATATAGTTTTTGGTGGTCGTTTATCTGTTCCTTGGAGTATGTTTTGTGCTTGGAGTAGTACTTTGTATATCGGGGCGGCTTCCATAAACTTTTTGTATGTAAGGAAAGGTATTGATGTTTGATTTAATGTGTTTATAAATTTAAGTGCCCCTAACAGCAAACTTCTACAATGTTAGATTGCATAAAAGTCGAAAATGCGAATATTGCAAAATTGTCAACTATAAGTGTAATAAATTTCAAAAAGTGCTATTATAACTGTTAAAAAGAAAATTTATAATTTTTGTGCGTGTGCTAATCTAAAGTGGGTCGCAAATTATGGATGCTGGACTGAATACGATAAAAGAGAAAACTTATGGTTATCATGTGTAACCGAGCTTAAATAAACAAATAGTAATATCGCAATCAAAAAAGGTCGTGTATATGTTTATTATAGGGAATGAAGTGTGCGGCAAAAACGAAAAATTGCTTCCGAGTACTCGTCACCACAGTGAAATGACACCAAGTAACTGCTTCATACTGCTTCAATTGTAGCTCATTCAACTACAGAAAATGATTTGAATTTTATTTTAAAGGAAGCAGCTTGTTCCCCTGCAAGATCAACTAAAATTGGACAAAAAGCTGTTAACAAATCTTGGTTAATCACACGGCAAACAAGTTCCTTAAAAAGGAAAGAATTGAACACACACGAGAGCATTCTGGAGAACACAATCTAACGGATGTTCTTAACACAGCTATGGATTCGCCGGACTCGCTGTTTAGTATTTATCTGAAAAACCGTCAGACAGCAAAAAAAAATGCAGCTTCCAAGAGAAGCTATTTCTCTTAAAATCCCAGAGATTCCTGAATATCAATTGCCATTTACTTCAACTGCCACCGAAAATGATCCTGATTCTGAAGAGTAAGAGATTGTTACCGAAAATTTGTTATTTTCTGAATTTAATGAAAAGAGTTGCGAATAATCTTTATTTTTGTATACTATTAAATAATAAAATAAACATGTATCTAATCTCACTTTAAACTCATAACCTGGGCTCAAATCGTCACATCTGTGATAGTATTTGCAATCGTACGAAAACAATCGTAAGCTGAATGGGATTTCAGTACGATCATGTGTCATAATCCGAAAATGGTGTTTTTATGTGACGAATGGTATGTTTACGGATGTGAAGATTCGACGACTGTTTGTAATCATGACCTGCCGCTCACCCAACACGCTTAAAGTGGGCGCAGTATCGAGCGAATCCGATTAAAATTTTTACCTAACATTTTAAAAATCATAGACATCAATACAAAATTATAAAACTTAGACCCACAATAAGACCCCGCTAGAAGTATGCGTGACACTGCTCGATCCACTTGACATTTTTATTAAATTCTGTGATAGGTCTCATAGTTAGTTGTTCAAGTGCCTAGCTACTTGCTGTGATTTATTGCCTCAAAAACCTGTCACTGGGCCTACAGTGCATCATATATAACCTGACCAGACATCCCGCTTTAGGCGGGATTATCCCGCTTTTCTGAGGTTGATCCCGCCTTGAATTTCTTGAATTTTTATCCCGCTTTTTAGAGTTTTGAAATTTCTTATCTCTTAATATATTTTTATTAATATGTAACTAATAAAAATTTATTCCAAATATTTTTTAGTGTAGTTATTGTTTATTTTTTTGGATCTGGCAGCTCCTCAAATGAAAAAAATAAAAATACAAACGTACACACTCAAAGATCCTTTTGTTACAGTGCTTTATATGTGCAGACATTCTGCTGCTTTAGGAATTTATTACCAAGAGGGCTTATTAGGAGAATAACAACTGGCATTCACCAAACTGTCAATAATAAAATAAAAAGTTCTTGCATATTTTTTTATAAAGAGTTTGACACATTGGTGTAGTCAGTTGATGATAAAATGGACTAACAAGGCCACTTGCTATCATTCGCCTTAAGTTTTTGTACATTGTTTTGTATAAAAATCGTATTTTGTTTTGCAAATGAAGTCAAAAAATCTTTAATTTTATTTGTTTTACGTTACTAAATAAAAATTTTTGTTAATAAAAACTTTTGTTTATTTAAAATCGATTCTTTTGAGTTAAAAACTGTGTTTCCTAAGTACATACGAAACTTTTTATGTGCGTATTACACATCCCGCTTTCAAATAGTTGTTTATTTAAAAATCCCGCTTTTTGGCCGTATTTTCGTCAAAATCCCGCTTTTTGAACGATCGTGTCCCGCTTTTTGTAAAAAGCTTCTGGTCACTTTAATCATATATCATATACGATGCATCGTAGATTCGATGAGTAAAACTAAGGACAGGTAAAGATAAAGATTTACTCAAACAAATCACAAAATCTATGAAACATGTACATACATATGTATGTATTTATGTGTTGGCGATGTGCTGAATGTCAATTTTATATTTTCGCGAATACGAATTTTATAAGTGAAACTTATAGCCATTTAATTGGTGTTCTATTTACGTCTGCAAAATGAAATATGAAATTTTTTTATGAAAAAGAACTTCATACTCCTGTTCGCGTACATCAAAGTTAATAAGAAGTATACAAAATCTTAATAGTCATTTATTTAATTAACATTTAAAAATGATATAAAACACAAATACCTATAATAAATTAAACTGATTCCTGTAAATGACTATTTTTAATTTTTGCAATCTATAGACAAATAGTAAACTATTTATAGGTTTTTATTTGCTCATTCATCTCCTCTTGTTTTACATTTTTACCAATAAATTTGCCAAACACATACCTGCACAGGAGGAAGTGGTCTTGGAAAAGTTTATGAAAATATTCCATGGATATGACAATATAAAATTATTAAGTTTTAAAAATTTTGTTCGCCCACTTGAGGGTACAATGTACACGTATTTTCAAAAGGATATTATTTTAATGTTTTATGTAACAGAACTTAAGAAAATCTATACATACATCTAGACATATGTACATATAAAATCATTGTGTGTATTTGTTTGTAACGCATGATCTCTGGACTATAAGAGCTGTGGAGCTGAAATTTTCAGCACGTGTTTTTTTTTATTTGACCCAACAAGTGACAACTGTGTGGAGTAATTTTTACTTTAAAAAAATAATTGCGGGTAAGACAACGTTAAACTAAATTAAATTGAATACTTTTTGGTCAAAATTACAAACTGTAAAATTTTTTCAACATCACTGCATTAAAGCAAGAGTAAAAATCATATCTTAAAATTTCAGGATCCTTAAACAACAGTTAGCGGTATTACTCAGGAAAAAATTTAGCAAAAAATATAGTTTTTTGAGAAAGTTCGTTTTGAAAATTTCAAAATTTTTCAGAAATTAATTAATAATAATAATAATTTAATATTTCACAGAATGTGTATTAAATTAATTACTAAAATAATATTGTAATGAAATTTTTATATTATATTAATATGATTAAATTAAAAGTATGCCAAATACTAATTATTATTTAAAATAAAAAAAAAAAAATTACTGGCAAGTTCTGCGAATTTATCAAATTTTGAATATGACATAACTTTTGAAAAAAAATTCTAATTTTTTTCCGTTGTTATATGTATGTATGTAATAGAATGAAAGAAACAATCTGACCAAATTTCATCCAAATCGAAAGGGGTCGTGTCTAACTCTTAAGCGATTTGACATGGAATTACCCAAATACTAAAATTTGCCACACAAGAGATGCAAGAATACGAGTAACAAGGAAAGTAAAAAAAATTGCAATAAGAGTACTAGTAAAAAACGAAATTTTTTAAATCACAAAAGTTTTTTAGAGCACAGCTACTAAAAGTAAAATAATAATTTGAGATAACGAGTGCTTTAACAAATAACAAATGTTAATTTGTTAATTGTAATAATTTCCAAAAGAACATCGATAATTTAAATTTTTACCCCGTCTAAAACCTAATTACAAGTTCCTAATGTATTTTACTTTATTTTCATTAGCAGTGACTAAGATGAACTTAAATGTGGATACATTTATAAAACAAGAATTCCTAAGTGCTGAGGAAGAACTGATGAAAAGCGTATCTAATATGGACGTAAATATACCCGTTAAAAATGAACCAATAATGGATGAAACTTTTCCATTAGAAACGATCAAAATTGAAACTTTTAATGAGGATGCAATTCCAGAGGATGCTGTTACAATTAAAAGTGAAAACTGTTTTCAAAACCCCGAAACAATAACGAAGCACAAAGATAGCTTTATAATATATGAATTGGAAAAGCCAACCGTACAAAATCCACCTCCCGCACTACTCCCGCAACCTGTACAGCATATATTTAAAGAAATATCTCCTGCGGTACCAGAAATATGTAGTCCAAATATCGCTCAAAATAAACAAATAGTGAACACAAAGAAACCCACATGGAATTCTAATTCAAATCAAAATAATGTTAAAAATACAAACGGTAGTCATATAAGCGATTCAACAGTTAGTACTCCTCCGCCAGTTTTATTAAATTCTCAATTAAGAAAACGCCATAAAGTAATTTCATCAATGAATCCCATAGACAAAAGAACACGTTATAATATCGAAAGAACAACACCAGTGTTAGCAGACGAGGGAGATGCTGCTGCAGATCCTATAGAAACTTCAAACACGTCTCGCTTATTAAACACGGGAATTAAAAAAATTATTAATCATATAATAAAATATAAGAGGAAGCAAAGAACTATAGAAGAAAATAGTTTGCCAAACACAAGTAATCCTAAGAGTATAGAGATAGAATATTTAATTGCCTCTACTGTAAAAGAACAAACTTTAAATACAGTTTCTACTAATTGTTTTCATAAAACAGCACAAAGAGCAGCAGCAATGCCTAATGTATCAAATGTGTCGAACACTTTTACCCCTACTGCCTCATTGCCATCACAAATCATTCAAGATTCACCGAATCAATCAACAGATGCCATAACTATGCCGGAATTAAGAGTAAAATGCTTATGCAGTCTGACGGAAAATACCACAACGGACAATACTGAGCTTAAAGAATTTTTTAAGGAAATGTATGACGAGACCAGATGTCTTAATAGGGCACAGCAACGTAATATTAAAATGTTACTTTTAAAAACTATCTCTGATGCTCAAGAGTCTGTGGAGCAGGGAAAATGTTGTGGTTTTTAAATTTTAGTACATAATCATAAGCAAAATTAGTTTTATTACTGCAAGTAATATGTATTTATTCCAGGGACCGTAACTAACTGTTATCGAAAAAAATTTAACTCAAAAACTCCCTGTGTTAGAGTCAACTTAGACCTATATTGTCATATACCAATAGATTCGTATTGGCGAGCACTTTAATTCTGATTTATTCAATTGCAATGCAAGGTAATTGTATTGGGAGACAATTTACATAAACTGAGTTTTATTTTCGGTCGGGAAAAATAAAACTCCTTAAAAGAGTTTTTTTTTCGGTCGGGAAAAATAAAACTCCTGAAATGAGTTTTATTTTATGACGGAAAAATAAAATTCTCTTTTTAAGAGTTTCATCCGACCTTTTATTTTTACGTTGAAAAATAACTGCCTTAGATGAAGTTTTACTTTTTAATTCACAAAATAACTGTTATCAAATAATTTTTTGATATCGATAACTGTTATTTACGGTCCCTGATTTATTCTAATAAATACATACATACATAAGTATGACGTGTATATGTACATACATAAGTTTTATGCAATAGGTATCTGCAAAATCATGTTAATTAATAATTTTTTTAATGTTCCTTACACTAGTATTTATTTAATATCTTTCCTTAATTAATTAATTAAATGAATATTTACATTTTAAAAAGTGTCACAAAAAGGTGATTTTAAAAAAAGGGTTGGTGATTTTTCAGAAAAAGTGCAAGCAAGCTTACTAAGTCCTAATTTGCACTATGCAAGTCTTATTGCTAAGCTGATTAGCTCGTGGAAGAGAGCGACGAGGTGAACATATAAGTTTCCTTTCCCCTCGTCTCTCTTCTAACAAAATAATCAGCTTAGCAATGAGACTTGCATAGTTTAAGCTAGGACAAACAAGAAAAATGAAAACAAATCGGCTTATTTTTAAAATCAGCTTGTGCATATTTAAAGACTAAAAAAAATACTATTTTTATATAAAAATAATTAATATAATCTGTGTTCATCATAAGAAATACTTGCATTTTCTGAAGATACAGATACATTTTTAATGTACACTTGGAATCAAGTCGTCCAAATTACTTTGGTACAAACTTAAGCTAATAGCATTGAATGACAAGTTTCCACTTTCAGTCTATTATATATATTTTTTAATGATGAAAAATTAAAAAATACCCGCTCAGCAAAATTACTACGATGCAGCTATCTAAATGTATTCTTATATGTATGAAGCAAATGTCTACAAGTTTTGATATAAATTTTCTTCCAAAAAAAATTTTCAAATTCCGTGGCAACATTTGAGATATTTTGAAATTTTGCATCAGAGCTTTTTTCATTCGTTTTGCTTTTTAATAACTTGAACCCTTTTACAAAAGCCTCAGGTTAACTTATTGTGTACACTAATCCGGAAAAAATTTCAAGTTGTTAGTGTCCTCAATTGATTTTATAAATACAGTATCTAAATACTTTAATGCACTCAGTCCTTTATAGCTTCTATTAATTATTCACACAATTTCTGATAACAAAAAAATATTTTTGAAGTATTGAAAAACATCAAAAGGATTTTTTTTAAATATATGTGGCAATATAATAATCGCTTTAAGCAAAGCAGTGCTTACGGAAATTTTGACTCCCACACTAATGACATTTTCTTTTCTGGAAAAGAATGTTACACTTATTACAATTTTCAATGAAAAATCGCAATATAATGATTTTCTGAAGTATACATTTTATTAGAAACTATTGTATCATCCCTTGCGAGCTTAAATTTTTTCTTTAAACGAACGATAAATTGTATATTTTTTTTCAATAAAAAGTAAAAAAAAATTCAAAATTGTCCAGAAAAGAAAACGCCATAAGATGTTAAAAATTAACGGCCTTATGTATAATCAAAAATTGGCATGAAGTTAGCATAAGTGGCAAAATTGAACATGGTCTTAAAGTATTGTGACGTACAATTTTACATTAAAAATCATGCTAGGATGTAATCGTGTGTTAAAACTACATATAAACTACAAATTGTATAGAGGAACTCGTTAACACGTAGTTCAATTTTGTCACTTATGCTAACTTCATGCCAATTTTTGATTATACATAAGGCCGTAAGTCTCTAATGCTTGCTTCCACTTTTAATAAAACATTAAGTACAAAAAATATATATCTAAATATTTAATAAAAAGAATAAGGGCAATAATTACAAAAACTAACACATTTGAGTGAATTTTCTAAAAGTAGCAAAATGGTATCCAAGCAGTCGAAAAAGTGGCAAATTGCTACTTCAGTAGCACCAACGGTAACACAGTTCTTGAGAAGAACAATTCGTGAGAGAGAGGGAAATAGAAGACCAGCGTTGCCACTTTCTGTGTAATAGTGCAAAATCTGTACTATTTAAAGTTCCTTGCACTATTTTTGCATCATACATATTTTGTGTATTTTTGCACTATTGCAAAGTTTTTCGCTTTTATTGCTTGAAAGTATGCAACGTTGTATAAAATTCCGTTCGAAAAAAGTAATGCTCATGTTAGCTGATTCCAAGACTATTCTCATTCACTCTCAAAATTGCGCAAAAATTATTATCTGTAACGCTTTTGGATAACTGTACAAGTTCAGACTGTTTACATATCGTCACCTTAAATGCAAACAGACAGAACTACACTTATATTTTTTACAGGAGAAACAAAACACGTTACAAAACCAATAATAATAAAGTGTTCTTGAAAATTGTCTTCGAAATTTACTTGTAGTATGGATACTTATATTTTTTTAACCATTTATTTCCTTTTTGTATATATTTAAGCTTTTATGATAATACGTTCGTTGCAATAAAAAATGGATACATTCGTAATTACGTCCGTTTGAATTTCTTTAATAAAGTCGCCATTTTTGATCGCAGAGGTCTAAATATTTGCGTGCATATGTAGTTTGATAAAATGAACCATAATCAGTCAAAAAGTCGATTTCGAATTTTTGTGTTGTTACGTCCCTTTGCATTTAAGGTGACGATATGTACATACAAATATACACGTTTAAAAAATAAAGTATGTAAAAATCTTAAAAAACTCTGAATACTTTTGACTTACATTGGTAATTATTAAAACCAGTTTACTATGATATATGCAAAGTTTAAAATATTTGTTTTATTACTTTTCATTGTATCTATTTACTCTTATTCCAGTTGTCAACATCGACATCACGTCAATACAATACCAAAAAATGAGGGCTTATGTACGCGCTTTCGAGAACAATTTTGCATGAGCTTGTAAATAACAGTCAGGTATTTTCGACAACGGTTAGACAAGTGCCATTTATTTGGTATTTTATTGACATGACGTCGATGTTGAAAACTGTAATAAGGGTGTTGATTAGTTAAATCTGCCTATAAAATAAGATTTAAAATGTATTAATTACATTAAAAAATTATAAATAAATAAACATTTAGTGAGATTGTATTTTATATTTTGTTTTACAACTATGATTAATGCTTATTAGATAAAAAATTAAATAAAACATGTACACATGTACATCTACATACATATGTTTTTAAATAAATTCAGTCATACAATAAACAAAACAAAGAAAAAATTAAATACTTAAGAACCTTTTTTATTTCAATTCACAAGATTCTTTTATCAAATGCTAAAGTTAATTCAAGTTGCTTACAAAATAATTGTTTATTTTTGTAATTTTAAAATTATTGGCGTAGTGTGACTTTCAAATGGAAAATAAATTAATACGAGTTTGTAGAAACTAAGTACTATGTATTCATGGAACAACAATGTTATGTACAAAAAAAAATTGTTTGTGGATGAATTTCAGTTTGTAATACTTTTTGTAACCGATATCTTATTGGCTTTTTTTAAGATAATTTCCAGTTGTGATATTAAACCTATGGCTCTGAAATTTTCTTTAAATAATGCGAAATCTTCCAACGGTTTTAGATATTCGAGTGCTTGGGCATAATTCTCTAGTTCTTTTGTTCTATTAGTCGATTGGCTGGGTGTGGGTGAGGTGTTTCCGTTAGTGGTTTGTCCATTTACAGACTTAGGAGAATTGGAGCGGGAATTCGAATTGTTAGCTTGAGAATTGGGTGTAGAGGAGCGCTGAGAATTTGCACTACTGCTACCGCCACCACCAGCGCCGCTACCGTTGGCCAGTGGCAATTTAATTTTAAAACTATTATCGATATTGTTGCTATTGCTTTTTGTAGCGGGCCCATTTTCTGCTGTAATTGGGCTTTTGGAGGCTGGTCGGGTGGGTGAACTTGCAGCAGATCCATTGATATTAACCGGTGAAGTTCGTGAACTTTTTGCGGGTGGTATTTCTTCATGTTCTGGTTCGATGGATCGCGGTCTTTTAGTAGGATTGTATGGGCTGGCTCTGTCGGCTGCTGATAAACCATTTTGTTGAGACGGAGAATGGGAAGAAGGCCGACTGGTCGCTTGTTGCTGCGGTTGTTGCTGAGGCTGTGCTGTTGGTAAAGGGGCGTGCGGCTGCTCGACATGATGTGCTTGCGCAGGATGAGCCACATAGGCGCTATTATGCTGCTGAGGATGGTGCTGGTGATGATAGTGTTGCTGGGGATGCGATGGCCTCTCATTGTAATAGTCATGATAGCTGCTATATCCTGCTCCAGGATGCATGCCAGGATGCGGATGATTATTGTAATGATGATAACCATTTTGTTGCGGCTGGTGATGATGCTGCTGTTGATAATACGTTTGTGCCTGCTGCTGTTGATAATAAGATTGCGCTGTTATTTTATCTGGGCCATAGCCACTGTTATGTTCTTGCTGATAGGTCTGAGCGGGTTCCTGTTCACTGCCATCGTCTTCTTCCTCGTACTCTCCATACTGTTTCATATAGTTGATGTATTGTTCAGGAACATTTTCAAAGTTGTCAATGCGTTCTGCACTAGTGGGTGGGAATAGGCTAGCCAAGTCCTGCACAATATCGGGAATCCACAAAGAGGGCCCAATCGGTTTCAATTGATTGGAAGCCAACTTTTGGGCGAAACCTGTCAAGTGTGTCTCTCGAAAACGGTTCAGCCAACGATTATCAGCCATAAAGGATTCGCAGCCTATAATTTGTTTGGCTGTTTCAGCTTTTTCTTTAATCATACCATGCGTTATAGAACCTCTCAACTGCGGGTTTAGATTGGCTCTAACCAGCCATTCGTATACCACAGCATTAATGTAAGCACACTTTCTACTTCTTTCAATTTCTTCAACCATGGCTTGTTGCTCAACAGCCTTTAAATTTGAGGGCACTTCCAACTTTAGAGTAGGCACCGCGCTGCCTGTCAAACGTCTACCACCTATGCAATGGGGATGAAAGTGAAGAGCACACACAACTGGTTTCTTAAAAGGTAAAATACGGCTTAAAGAAGCTTGGCAAGCTTGAGTCCAAAGTTTGTAAAAGGGATTATCTGGCCTGGGAAATTGAAAGAACTGCAAATTTGGAGTTTGCCTCGAGTTGGACATGCACCCTACTATACAGCATCGTCTAACAGTAGGCATATTCAATTATTTCTTTATTTATATATCTTTGCGTTTTCTTCCGTTTTGATAGCGATCTGCAATGAAACATGTAAACAGAGAACACAACAAATATTAGGAAAATATCAAAAACAAATTGCAATTTAACCCAAAAACAATTTTAACACACATACATATGTAATATTAATAATTAAAATACTTGGCTACACTGTTTAGTTTTTCGTTTTCTTTTGCAGCAATCGGTTCTTTTTTATTGACGAAAGCTTTCTAAATAAAAATTATTAAAAACAATAATAGTATTTGCGTTAAAATTAAACGAAAAGTGTTCCATATTGCTAAGAAAATTTAAAAGAATATATTCTAGTAAATTTTATAAGAGGCTTCGCGTTGTAATTAAGTTAAACATAAAATGTAGTAGAGATACACCAGCCGGTCGGTCGATATCCTTCTTTTTGATGCAGTTTTGATTTTAATGAAAGGATTCTTGAAGAAATTACTAATAATGTCTTAAAGTGACGTCGATGTCGACAATTGGAATAAGGGTGAATATTTGACGTTAAAATTATAAGGTTAGTGTTTTCTATTACAAAGAAAAGGCTATAAGAGGAAAATATTAAAGAAAATATAATACGAAATACGGTTATCGGCCGATGGCAATTCGTGCGTCTACGTTTGAAGCAATCGGTTAGTTGTTAGTTATCGAAGATTTGACAATGGGAATTATCGATAAAAAGAAAAAGCGATATATAGATTAATAGGAAATAAAAGGAAATACATAATCGAACGGTATATTTGTCCACCGGCCCGGGCACTTCTCTTTGTATTTCGTTATATTATACCTAGTTTGGCAAACTTTAAATAAAATTTTTGCCTCACTAAGGCGAAAAAAAGATGTGTAAGAAAATTTATAGATTTTTGTGTTTTATTTAAGTTGACATAAAAGAAAATATGTTAAAATAAGAATGCCAGAGTGTCTGAAATAGCGGTCGCAAATAAAATTATGAAGATGTATACAAATAGATACGACTTATCCAATAAAGGTTAGTGCCAAATTTTATTATCTTAAATTAAAATACTACATAAAGCATTTATTTACTATTGGAGATGGTTCCGTTTGTTTTTTCCGCTGATACTAAATTTCATAAAAAACCGTACCTATTTTGTTTTAGACTCATTTTATCCCACGAAAATTAAATCTTCGTTTGCAGAACAGTAAGTTTATGTATTTTAATTGAATTTACTGAACTATCGAAAAATGGTAATCAATAGAGTTTAACTCAGAATACCATAAATAATTGTTACACGTCAATTGTATGTAAATAATATTTCTGTTTTCTTATGAATTGAATAGGCTAAAGTTCGTAACGCTTTTTAAGCCAAATTACATGTGATAATTATTAATGAACAAATAACATCAAAGTTAGTTGTAAATATTCTGACAACAACACATAGTTGAACGGAACAGCCAGCCGTTTTCGAAGGCCACTAAACCTTCCTCATCAGCGTTCTTCTGTGTTTTGGTCCACTGTGTGTGGTGTCAGTTGATGTAGATGTCTGCCTTATATACGTAACTTTATTGCAAATGGAATATGTGAATTTGTTTGATTCATTGCATTTCAATTTGCCAATGTGTTTCGTAATGTATACGCAAGTTACCATCTATATATATATACGATCTTCTATATATATTACCATCTTCTATATATATTACAACAGTCTTACCATTGTCGTTTTGTTCCTTACTAACTATACACATGTTTGTTAATTTGCTTATTTTTGTTCTACTTAAGACAAACTTTTTTGGTTTGTTACTATTAAGTATATTTTTATTTTTAATTTTTGCCACAAGCCAATGACTATTAATTAGTTAATTTAATTATTATTTTTCGAACTGTATTTTTTTCTATATTCTTATGAATTGAATAGGCTAAAGTTCGTAACGCTTTTTAAGCCAAATTACATGTGATAATTATTAATGAACAAATAACATCAAAGTTAGTTGTAAATATTCTGACAACAACACATAGTTGAACGGAACAGCCAGCCGTTTTCGAAGGCCACTAAACCTTCCTCATCAGCGTTCTTCTGTGTTTTGGTCCACTGTGTGTGGTGTCAGTTGATGTAGATGTCTGCCTTATATACGTAACTTTATTGCAAATGGAATATGTGAATTTGTTTGATTCATTGCATTTCAATTTGCCAATGTGTTTCGTAATGTATACGCAAGTTACCATCTATATATATATACGATCTTCTATATATATTACCATCTTCTATATATATTACAACAGTCTTACCATTGTCGTTTTGTTCCTTACTAACTATACACATGTTTGTTAATTTGCTTATTTTTGTTCTACTTAAGACAAACTTTTTTGGTTTGTTACTATTAAGTATATTTTTATTTTTAATTTTTGCCACAAGCCAATGACTATTAATTAGTTAATTTAATTATTATTTTTCGAACTGTATTTTTTTCTATATTCTTATGAATTGAATAGGCTAAAGTTCGTAACGCTTTTTAAGCCAAATTACATGTGATAATTATTAATGAACAAATAACATCAAAGTTAGTTGTAAATATTCTGACAACAACACATAGTTGAACGGAACAGCCAGCCGTTTTCGAAGGCCACTAAACCTTCCTCATCAGCGTTCTTCTGTGTTTTGGTCCACTGTGTGTGGTGTCAGTTGATGTAGATGTCTGCCTTATATACGTAACTTTATTGCAAATGGAATATGTGAATTTGTTTGATTCATTGCATTTCAATTTGCCAATGTGTTTCGTAATGTATACGCAAGTTACCATCTATATATATATACGATCTTCTATATATATTACCATCTTCTATATATATTACAACAGTCTTACCATTGTCGTTTTGTTCCTTACTAACTATACACATGTTTGTTAATTTGCTTATTTTTGTTCTACTTAAGACAAACTTTTTTGGTTTGTTACTATTAAGTATATTTTTATTTTTAATTTTTGCCACAAGTCAATGACTATTAATTAGTTAATTTAATTATTATTTTTCGAACTGTATTTTTTTCTATATTCTTATGAATTGAATAGGCTAAAGTTCGTAACGCTTTTTAAGCCAAATTACATGTGATAATTATTAATGAACAAATAACATCAAAGTTAGTTGTAAATATTCTGACAACAACACATAGTTGAACGGAACAGCCAGCCGTTTTCGAAGGCCACTAAACCTTCCTCATCAGCGTTCTTCTGTGTTTTGGTCCACTGTGTGTGGTGTCAGTTGATGTAGATGTCTGCCTTATATACGTAACTTTATTGCAAATGGAATATGTGAATTTGTTTGATTCATTGCATTTCAATTTGCCAATGTGTTTCGTAATGTAACTTGCGTATACATTACGAAACACATTGGCAAATTGAAATGCAATGAATCAAACAAATTCACATATTCCATTTGCAATAAAGTTACGTATATAAGGCAGACATCTACATCAACTGACACCACACACAGTGGACCAAAACACAGAAGAACGCTGATGAGGAAGGTTTAGTGGCCTTCGAAAACGGCTGGCTGTTCCGTTCAACTATGTGTTGTTGTCAGAATATTTACAACTAACTTTGATGTTATTTGTTCATTAATAATTATCACATGTAATTTGGCTTAAAAAGCGTTACGAACTTTAGCCTATTCAATTCATAAGAATATAGAAAAAAATACAGTTCGAAAAATAATAATTAAATTAACTAATTAATAGTCATTGGCTTGTGGCAAAAATTAAAAATAAAAATATACTTAATAGTAACAAACCAAAAAAGTTTGTCTTAAGTAGAACAAAAATAAGCAAATTAACAAACATGTGTATAGTTAGTAAGGAACAAAACGACAATGGTAAGACTGTTGTAATATATATAGAAGATGGTAATATATATAGAAGATCGTATATATATATAGATGGTAACTTGCGTATACATTACGAAACACATTGGCAAATTGAAATGCAATGAATCAAACAAATTCACATATTCCATTTGCAATAAAGTTACGTATATAAGGCAGACATCTACATCAACTGACACCACACACAGTGGACCAAAACACAGAAGAACGCTGATGAGGAAGGTTTAGTGGCCTTCGAAAACGGCTGGCTGTTCCGTTCAACTATGTGTTGTTGTCAGAATATTTACAAACTAACTTTGATGTTATTTGTTCATTAATAATTATCACATGTAATTTGGCTTAAAAAGCGTTACGAACTTTAGCCTATTCAATTCATAAGAATATAGAAAAAAATACAGTTCGAAAAATAATAATTAAATTAACTAATTAATAGTCATTGACTTGTGGCAAAAATTAAAAATAAAAATATACTTAATAGTAACAAACCAAAAAAGTTTGTCTTAAGTAGAACAAAAATAAGCAAATTAACAAACATGTGTATAATTAGTAAGGAACAAAACGACAATGGTAAGACTGTTGTAATATATATAGAAGATGGTAATATATATAGAAGATGGTATATATATAGATGGTAACTTGCGTATACATTACGAAACACATTGGCAAATTGAAATGCAATGAATCAAACAAATTCACATATTCCATTTGCAATAAAGTTACGTATATAAGGCAGACATCTACATCAACTGACACCACACACAGTGGACCAAAACACAGAAGAACGCTGATGAGGAAGGTTTAGTGGCCTTCGAAAACGGCTGGCTGTTCCGTTCAACTATGTGTTGTTGTCAGAATATTTACAACTAACTTTGATGTTATTTGTTCATTAATAATTATCACATGTAATTTGGCTTAAAAAGCGTTACGAACTTTAGCCTATTCAATTCATAAGAATATAGAAAAAAATACAGTTCGAAAAATAATAATTAAATTAACTAATTAATAGTCATTGGCTTGTGGCAAAAATTAAAAATAAAAATATACTTAATAGTAACAAACCAAAAAAGTTTGTCTTAAGTAGAACAAAAATAAGCAAATTAACAAACATGTGTATAGTTAGTAAGGAACAAAACGACAATGGTAAGACTGTTGTAATATATATAGAAGATGGTAATATATATAGAAGATCGTATATATATATAGATGGTAACTTGCGTATACATTACGAAACACATTGGCAAATTGAAATGCAATGAATCAAACAAATTCACATATTCCATTTGCAATAAAGTTACGTATATAAGGCAGACATCTACATCAACTGACACCACACACAGTGGACCAAAACACAGAAGAACGCTGATGAGGAAGGTTTAGTGGCCTTCGAAAACGGCTGGCTGTTCCGTTCAACTATGTGTTGTTGTCAGAATATTTACAAACTAACTTTGATGTTATTTGTTCATTAATAATTATCACATGTAATTTGGCTTAAAAAGCGTTACGAACTTTAGCCTATTCAATTCATAAGAATATAGAAAAAAATACAGTTCGAAAAATAATAATTAAATTAACTAATTAATAGTCATTGGCTTGTGGCAAAAATTAAAAATAAAAATATACTTAATAGTAACAAACCAAAAAAGTTTGTCTTAAGTAGAACAAAAATAAGCAAATTAACAAACATGTGTATAGTTAGTAAGGAACAAAACGACAATGGTAAGACTGTTGTAATATATATAGAAGATGGTAATATATATAGAAGATCGTATATATATATAGATGGTAACTTGCGTATACATTACGAAACACATTGGCAAATTGAAATGCAATGAATCAAACAAATTCACATATTCCATTTGCAATAAAGTTACGTATATAAGGCAGACATCTACATCAACTGACACCACACACAGTGGACCAAAACACAGAAGAACGCTGATGAGGAAGGTTTAGTGGCCTTCGAAAACGGCTGGCTGTTCCGTTCAACTATGTGTTGTTGTCAGAATATTTACAACTAACTTTGATGTTATTTGTTCATTAATAATTATCACATGTAATTTGGCTTAAAAAGCGTTACGAACTTTAGCCTATTCAATTCATAAGAATATAGAAAAAAATACAGTTCGAAAAATAATAATTAAATTAACTAATATTTCTGTTGTTTATAATTTAATTAGGCTAAAGTTCAACAATTCACATATGTATTATATTTGCAATAACGGCTGAGTATATAAAGCAGGGGTTCTATTATGTAATCCGAATCGAACGGAAATGTGTTCGAACTGCAATGTTAATAACATACAAATTCTATCAGTTTTCGTTTCGAATCGAAACAAATAAAATTTGAGCAATAATAATAAAACTAATTAATACTACTTTTGTTTTTAATCCCCTACCAAAAAATGGGGTGTTATAAGTTTGTAGTGTGTGCCTGTGTATCTGTGTGTCTGTCCGTGTCTACGTACAGACCAAACGGCTGGACCGATTTGGATTTAGTGTTTTCTGTTTGAAAAGTGACTTGATAGACAGAGTTCTTAGCTATGTTTAAAGCAAATCGGTCCAGCCGTTTAGAACATATCACATATTTTTTCACTCTTTTTTTAATTTTTATATAGTATAGAACATCATATATAAAAAGTCTGCTGGACCATTATTGCTTTTAAAATCACATGTGATCTGAAAAATTTGATTTTCAGAACATGCACGAACATGGTGTAATTATACAGGAGACTGCGTAAGGATTTGTTATACAAAAATACGGCAACCATAGCTGTGTAAAGAACCGAAGAATGTCAAAAGCACAAAAATAATTGTACCAAAACCAAAACAAAACGAAGTTTTTGACATTCGTTAGCTACAAAGCACACAGAGCAAAAAATTATCTGCTGAAGTAATGCTGCCACCTGTTTAAATACACCTTGTGCACGAACTTGTGAAAATCGAGCAGTTTTTAAAGCATGCCACACTGTTAAAAATTATTATTTTTTTAATATTTTATACGCGAGCAAAAAGATATTCTTAACTTAAAATTTTCTATTCAATTTCGAATTCCTTTTGACAATCGTTGATAATGAATGAAAAATGAATTATTGAAATAAAAACTAGAACTTCATTTTGTTCTCATGCTTACAAGCAAAATTTTATAGACCAAGAATGGATATCCATATATGTAAGAGCATTTTAGAAGATCATTCGTAAGCTTCAGTGTATAGTTTAGACCTTGGACATCATTGGATCTTTCAAAGAACATTCCGATCCGAAGTACATTGCATTTTTATTGAAATAGTGGCTTTATTGTGCTCCACGATAACTTCATAGTCCTCAATCTCCAAGCATTAATCCCGTAGAGCATGTTATGTATGTAATGAAGGTTAGGTTGCCCCTGCGGCTGAGTGGTAGCGATGCTAGGCTACCTCAGTCGAGAGGTCGTGGGTTCGATTCGCGCCATAGACCGTGGGTGTTTTCCGCAGACAAGCTAATCGCTTCGCGGGTTGTGTTGTGTCAAAAAAAAGATGTTTAAGGTTGACGTTTTGTAAATAAATTATTAAAAAAAAACGTATGGCTAGAAATAACAACTTCAGAAATGACAAATTTGATGCAGTCAATTCCACATCATTTCAAAGCTGTCATCGTAGTCACGATGGGTTAACAAAATACTAAAACACTCCATTTTTATTGTTCTTAACTTAATTTTTAAGGGCCAATTTCACCAACTATATTTAAATATCAATTTATATTTAAACATCGATTTTCATTAATTTTTGTATGGAAAAATTACATTTATATATGAATTGATATTTAAATAAGTTGATGAAATTGGCTCTAAGTATCTCAACATGAATTTAAACTTTTGCACACCCAATTTTTTGCATTTTTAAATAATTGCCGTTATGTCTAAACGTAATTCAACATTTTTGTTATATATATTACTTATGTATTAACGAAGATAAATAAAAAAATAAAAATTTTCAGAGGATCTTTAGTTGGCTTAGTGCATTTAAAATTTATTATCTGAGTGTATGTGGTATCCACCAGTTAAATAAATAAACTGATATTTAAATGGTGCTCCACTAGAGTAAAAAATGTGATATACGTTTAAAAACGTCCGTTTGGTAGTAATTTTACAGACACCAAAAATCGTGAGAAGATAAAGATACAACTGCCGTAAACAATGGGACAGTGAGAGACCACAAAGCAATCATAGACTACACAGCAAACGTAAGCCCATGGTGATAAGCCTGATAGTGATAGTAGTTAAAAAAAACGAAAACTGTTTTTCAACCCAGATGTTCAATAAAACACGTGTGCTACATAAGATTTAATATTTACTGGGTAACTCCAGTATCCCAGCTGCCAAAAGTACCTAGGTTCTTTTAGGATTTGAATTGTACCAAAACAATTACAATTGTACCAACTTTATTATCCCTGAGGCCAGTTTCTCAAAACTACATGTTACAAATCTACAAATAACCCTGAAAATAACGCGATATAGACTACTAGCATACAATTTGTAAGTGCCTAAGAAGAACGATCATAATCGTTTAAACACGAACACATATCGTACAGCATTGAACGCTTGTGCGTAAACGACATGGTCCTTGGCTGCATTAGATTGGACCACGTAGTCCAATATTATTTGCAGAACAACAATAAATTTTTTAAAAGTATTGTTGTTTTGTGTGTATTTTATTTGTAAATTTGTAACTTGTAGCTTTGAGAAACGGGCCCCTTGTTATGACCAACGAGAGAAATGTATTCATGTATATGTATGTATTCATTTTAATAGGATGCCGATTGAAGTTCGGTACTTTGGCCAGTAACGCTATATACCCTCAAAGCCTACACTAAGGGAAACAACGTGCTAAAATCAAGATTTTACTGTCGAAATCAAAGCATTTCTGTTAAATGCGAAAATTCTTGATTCAAGAATAAAATCTTAATATTTTTAAGATCGCATTTAAGATTGTAATCTTCAAGATTTTGTTCTTATTAAAAATCTTAAATTAAGATCACATTCTTTAAAATTTAAAAAATGCGTTGAAACTACACGTTTTTAAATTGAAGATTAGGATTTGAAAATTAAGATTACGTTCTTGATTTTTTGAATTCATTAAATTTGAGAACGTAGATCTTACTGACCAAATTTCAAGATTGAAATCTGAAGGTTTCTGCAATCTAAACTCAAGAATTTTGTACTTAAGTGTAAATCGCCATTTTTCTCTTAGTGTAGAAATTGTAAAAGGACTTCGCTCCTTCCATTAATGTCACTACTACCCCATACTGTGTGATGAGCAGGGAAACCAGAAATATGCTCTAAAAAAGTGTTTTATGTGCATTCGATATGCACTTGAAACTTGAAAATATGCACTCAAAATTAAAAAAATATGCTCTTAAAAATAATATAAATTGTTTTATTTGTAAATGAAAATATATTTTTAATTCAAAAATTCAACATCATTTGCATTAGGTGCCCCTGTGGCTGAGTGGTAGCGATGCTAGCCTCTCAATCCAGAGAGAGAGTTCGATTCCTGCCGTAGACCCTGGCTGTTTTCCGATGACAAGCTAATCGTTTCACGGGTTGCGTTTGTCAAAAAAAAATATATAATTATATAGTATATATGTATGTGTATATATAAAATACGAGAGAAATAAAATAACCAGAAAAGGAAACAATATTAATATAAATAATTTGGGTTGGAAGTGCGCATGGTGTATCTAACTAGGTGGCAGCGTTACTTCAGCTGATAATTTTTTGCTCTATGTGCTTTGTAGCTGAAGAATGTCAAAAACTTCGATTTTGTTTTGGTTTTTTTTTTAACTCTAGAAAGGTTGGCGGCATATTAGTACATTCACAAAATGCCAGGTTAGTCCTCATTGAGGAGCCTCCTCCGAGAAAATTCCAAACGACATACACCGTCGCATACGAAGCTGGAACCTCCAAATTCTTCTCCTTTTTTAATTTCTTCAAAAATGAGTTTTTGTTTGGTTCTCCAACCAGTATTCTTTTATATTTTTCCTTATAATTGTTTTTGCATGTGGTTAATGGAAACCAACGGGATATTGCGGTGGATACCGTTAACCGACGCCAACCACTAATCACATGCGGTGAGACGCAAAACTCTCGAAGGCCAATAAACAACAGTGGCCTGGTTGCATTTAAGAAATAATTGCCAACGACGCGTGATGTTGACTCGCCCAGAGCTGCTTTACGACTGTTTTGTTTTGGTTTTAGTACAATTATTTTTATGCTTTTGACATTCTTCGGTTCTTTACATAGCTATGGTTGCCGTATTTTTGTATAAAAAATCCTTACGCAGTCACCCAAGGTGTATCTAACTAGGTGGCAGCGTTACTTCAGCTGATAATTTTTTGCTCTATGTGCTTTGTAGCTGAAGAATGTCAAAAACTTCGATTTTGTTTTGGTTTTAGTACAATTATTTTTATGCTTTTGACATTCTTCGGTTCTTTACATAGCTATGGTTGCCGTATTTTTGTATAAAAAATCCTTACACAGTCACCTGTATAATTACACCATGCAGTCACCTGTATAATTACACCATGGAAGTGCGCGTTAAAACAAAATTGACATTCAAATTTTCACTAAAGCAAATAATACAAATTATTTTTTTTATTACTCTCGTAAAAATTTAACTTCAATTTCAAAAGAGATCACGATATCAGAATTAAAACGTTGGACTGTATTTTGGATAAATAATACAAGATTTTTTCTTAAAATTTTTAATGCCTGACACATCTAAATAAACTTTTATACATTGACAATGTTCCTTCAACGTCTAATCGGGGCACAGCGTCCGTCACAAATAGCAAAACTGGATTTTTATTGAAACTGAAGTCCGAAATAAAAAATTTATACACTACATGGAATATTGGAAATGAGATTTACAAGCTTGTAAGCATATTAAAATCAAAAAATTGTATTAAGTGTCAAAATATGCCCTAAAAGCGTAAATTATGCTCTTAGAACTCGAAAACAAATGCTAACAATATACGTGTAAGACGGAAATATGCAAAAATATGCTTCAAATGGTAAAATATGCAAAAATATGCACTAACAAATCGATGCCAAAATTCATAAAAAGTTGTGAAACGGATACATATCTTGTTCCCGTTTTAATATGTCACACAAGAAAAAACATGCAATTGCATATTCGCGGTTTCCCTGGTGATGAGCATTAGAATCACAACCAATTATAAACTGATAATTATATTTAAGGCAATAACTTACCAGTTCCTTAATTTCAGTAGGAGGTATAGGTAAATCACTTGCCAAATATGCTGACGCATAGACCCTTGTTACGTTGGGATCTCTATAATAAAATTGAAAAATGTCTAAAAATTATTTAAGGTAGTACATATTTTTTTTATTGAAGAAGTGATTGTTATTAAATTATTTTGGAGCGTTTATCGTGCGAGAAATAGCTTGATTTCAAATTAATAATATAAAATCAAGCGATAATGTTTTCAGGGTCAATTCATTTTATATTTCCAAATTTATAACATGAAATTATATTTTGCATTAAGAAAAAAACATGTAATAGTTAGCTTTTGTACAATAAAATGTACGTGTGTAAATAAATACATATGTACATACAAGTATGTGTTTGCTTGTAGCTTCCCAGTTGACCACGGGTTTCGTTAATGATATCGATTTCGAATATATCTCGAGCATTTATCGTATAAAACTATCGAGAGTGACACTCAAAAATGAATCGAAAAATTTAAGATTTTTTAAGAAGTGTTGCATATTTTGCGTTTACAAAAGAACAATTTTCCAACAAGTTTCGGCATAAAACAATGACGAACTAAAAATGATTCATTTTTTTCATAGACAATAACAAAAACAGCTGTTAATATAATGCTGCACTCATGCCCCTTTAATGAAAATGAGTGTTGAACATGTAGCATTTTTCTTCTTTTTAAGGGCAACATCATGAGAAAAGAACGCGTTGATTTTTAAAATAATACATACTTTTCAGAAAAGTACACGAAGAAATGTAAAAGGCAGCATAAATGCATCATATTGCTCAGAAAAGAAAACGCCATTAGTTTTGTCCCAAGAAACATTCGATCTCGAATTTCGATTGCGAATTAATTTCTATACCGCAAAAAGGTAGGAGAAAAAGTAAAAATTTTTTTTTATATTTATTTTAACTTACTTATTTTATTTATTTGTTTAATTCCATGATACAATTATAACAGGTTCATGCACAAGCCCAGCCTGTTACTGTATACATTGCAGATAAATGTCAAACTTTGTTTACAAGCTGCAAAAATGTTAGTGTATGTGTGTGAATAAAATGTTTATAGTGTTGCCAATGAATTTACACAAGGCTGTGTCTGCAATTACACATTGAAGAAAATTACACTACACATCTTTTGTGTAGGTTAAAATTAAAAGAAAAATAAATACAAATAGAACCCAAAGTAGAATTTCACAGACATTATACAAGAATTTAATTCCATGGCCTACACATGTGAGTAGAAATTACACACTATTTAACTACACACAGAATGGCAACACTGAGTAACTATAATCATGCAGGAATGCCGCGTCTGCAATTGTACTTTAGTTGCCCTGTAATTGCAATTTTTTATAAACAAAAGACATTTGTTTCTGACAATTTATCGTTTGTTTATAGCAACAAATACAACAAAATTCCAATTGTTGTAGTCGTGCATGTACCTAGTATAATTGTATCATGTTTAATTCCGTAACTTACGCTGCAGGCTTTGAACATGGTACCTCCATTCTAACAGACTCGCACACATCCGCTAGGATATCGTGGCAAATTTGTTTCTGTTGAATTATTGCACATTAAAGTCCTGAACAAGGCCATTTATAAGAACTTTCAAGACATGAGGGATTTTTCAAATGCTTTACTACAGCGAAGTCTTATAAAACAAACGCTAAGCAACACTGTTTGAAAGAATTTGTTTCAGTTATTGCAAGTATAGGAGTAAAGAAGAAAATACTTCGTGATTGAAAAATTTGTGATGCTTGCTTCTTTTTACGCATGGGCGCGTATACAAGCGTCATGCATGTATATACACACACACGTTGTGTGTATGCTCTTTTATTTTTCTGCACACAAACAAACGTTCACATGCATTTACATTAGTTTTGTGCGCTTGCTTAAAAAAAACCTACTTTAAACACATAATAGCTTACCATCTATATCTTACACACACACACTCAAACGTACAATATGGAAAATAACAAGCATACACGTATCAACACTACTTTGTAGACTGTTTGTTCATAACAAGAAGTCTTCACGACATTGCTTGTTAGCACTCATATACACGCACACAAATGCATCTATCGTGCTTTGTTTATAATACGACAGCATTTATTATTGGTTTAGTATAATGCAGCCACGAGAATACATTTAAAAAACAAGACGTATTTACATTTCAAGACAATTTACGCAGGTCTTTATTGCACATATCTTATTTTATTTTTTAATTTACAGTGCTGTTATGCATCGAACTTGGTACTTCTAGACTAACAGGCTGACACACTTCTACGCACATTCGAAAAACTGTCGAGAGAAGTGCGAAGTTCGTAGATTTAGCGAACATTCGAATTTTTTTAGATTTGCGAACAAATATCGAACAATTTTGTTTCGAAATTTTTTCGCTTTAGTGAGCATTCGTTTTTATCGAATCTCAGGTCAAGTGGGTTATTTAATTTAACTTTTTCAAACACAATAACAGCTCTTTAAATTAAAAAGCCGTTAACGGAAGCCAAGCAAACACTAAATTATTCTAATATGACAATACTGGTCAATGTATTGTTTATGTACTTGGCAGCACTATAAATAACACATTTATTTGAATTTGAATTCAACAATATCAACTGCTTTTTTATTTAATTTCTAAAGTAATGAATTAAAAACAAAACTTTACACCAAATTACAATTTATGTAGCTTTTTCGGAATTTGTTCGCATTTTAAGTAATTGTTCAAAAATTGCATAACTTTTGGAAATGTTTTTTTTTATAAAATGTGAAAAATATTCTGTTTCATTTAGAAGAGTGAAAAATCGCTCTAAAAACAACGACTTGAAAATATGCAGGATACTATGCAGGTGCTCTTCTAAAATATGTATGTATATACCATACATAGTATACCTATTTAACTTTGAATTGCATAGACATATCGCACAGTCAGTTTCAATAATAACTCAAAAAATTCGTTTTTTTTAATTAATAATAATAATTATTATTCTAATGCATTTCGTATTTTATCTTGAGTAAAAATTTCATATAAATAGCTTGTACTATCAACTCCTGAGAGAAGAATATTTGTTCATGCATTCATTGAGTATGTAAATTGAAAACTTTAAACGTGTTTTCTGCAAAACTAGTTTTTTTGAGTTATGACACTATTGAAATGAATGTGCGATATGTGTGTGTATGTACAAAGTATTTCTTCCGAAAATCTTACTTTAAATATTGAGTTTTTCGAAGCAAAAATTTGTGTAACTACGAGTATTCAAACATACCCCCTTTTCTGAAAATCACGGTGATTTCAAATCACGTGATTTCAAAAGTAAACTATTAATAGCTGCCTTGGTAATGAGTTTTTTTCATTTATAATAGTATATTTTCTTCCAACTTCCAAAGCTATAAAACGTAAAATTTACAAAAGCAATGATTTAGCTTTTATTAATTTTTAGAAATCACCGTGATTTGGCATGTAGTGATTTGCAGAACAGGCCCGATAAATAGCTTTTAACCTTCTGAAAAAGTTTTATTAATATGCACATCCATATTTGTAGGTATCTTTTGAAATAATGCCAAATAAAGGTCCGTCCCTTCATTCTATGCGAAAACTTTTCCTATCCTTTAATGCATATATGTACATATGTATGTATGTATGTATCTTTATATACACAAATATATATGTATGTAAGTATATGTATTTGGTTGTGTATCAAATACAAAGTGTTTTCTATATACAAATTAGGGAAGTAACGAATGTTCGCATTCGCTTTCGCATTCGCAAATAATTCTCTTACTTTTGCTATTTGCATTCGCTTTTGCATTCGCTAAAATGTATGCGAATATATAAAGCGAATACTAAAGACAAAAATATTGGAAATATTCTCCAGTTTTTGAAAAATAAAAAACTGTTAAAACTTTTGAAAAATGGTAAGCACATCATTACTTCGTTCAAAAAATTTGAAATGCAAAAATATTAACTAATCCTTCTTTGTTGTAAATTTTTTGCGAAACAAGTGCCACTCATATTATTTCGCATGCAAATTTAAAATGTTGAAGATATATTTCATATGTTTTTCCCAAGATGAACAGAGTACTACTTCTGGAAAAAATGTTCATGAACAATTCATTCCAATTTTTCTTAATATGTATTTTGGTAGCATTTTACAGGAAATATTGAACTTAGGGCCAAATTACGAATGTGTTGATTGCCTAACATTTTGTAAATTTATTTTTAATTATTATCTATACTTATTTTAATATGATTTCATTTCTTTCAGTTCAACAATTTTTATTTCTAATAAATTAATAAATATTTGCTGAATTCAAGACTCAAGTAGATATACATATGTATGTATACAACACAACTTCATGATCTTAGATACATTTATTTTCATGTGAATTTTTTAACGTATTGTAATATTTGCATTCGCTTTCGCATTCGCTTTCGCAAAACTTAAAATGTATTATTCGTTTTCGCATTCGCTAAACTGGTATTCGTTACGTCCCTAATACAAATCCAATTCAAAGGTGCAAACTGAATTAAAGGCAGGGGATAATACCTTTCCATAAATTATTTATAAATTTCTAGTACTTATACATACACAATAAAACTTCTCCAAAAACCTATTTGGAAGCATTTAGAAAAAGCAAAGAGAAGAAAAAAAAAAACACTATCCGGTCTTGTGTTTCATTTTGCTGTACGTTTCTTGTATTCCCCAGTTACTAAGGAAAAAACATTGAAAACCCAGGGCTTTGTAATTGCAGCATACTTGTTCGAGAAACACGCAACGTGATAAATATCTAGATGGAATCGTACAACCACCGACTAAAGTAGCAAAAGTACAGAAACTGTGTTTGGCAGGCATAGCTCTACGCCCTTTTGAGAGCAAAGAAAAAAAACATTTCTTGTGTGAGAACTCGTTTAAGGGAAAATTTTTGTTTTTGTTAAACCTTTGTGTTTTGGAAACTTAAATTTCTTAGCGTAATTACTGATGGCAGTAGATGACTGGCGTGGCATGAAGACTATCTTATAAATTAGTTCTTGTGGATGGATGGTGGGAGAGTGCTTACAAAATATAATATAAATTATAATTTCTTTTTTGAAAATCGAATACTCAATTGGCAGCCATTTTATATTATACATACTTACGTATGTACATATGTACATATGTATATACATTTATTTAATGATGTTGAAATATGAAGAATGATAAAACCGTTGAGCTTAGGGGGGTTTTATACGTTTTACGTATGTACATGGTATGTAGTACGTATATAGAGATATAAATTTTTGAAATGCTTAAAAGCAAATTTTTAATTCTAGATTTTTGTAGATAAATAAGAGTATCGGGTATGTTCTGTATTTCACGTGAAATTAAAACGTGCGGAGTTACCATAGAATTATTTTTGGAAATACATACATATGTATTTATAACAACAATGGTATGGCAATTCCGCAAGAACTTTAGTTAAACAATGTACTGTGAATATGAAGTATTAGTTAAACAATAGTTATAATTTTAGTTTACTAATAATTAACTAATGATTGTAAATTTGGCCCTAAGTTTATGTTTAATAACTATACATAGGTACCTATCTAGGCTTAACATTTTAATACTTATTGTTAGTTAATTTTTTGAAGATAGATACCTACAATAAATAAATATACTAAATAGGTATGTACTAGAGATCGACCGAAGGCGTTTTTTTTGGCCGAAGCCGAACTTCGGCTAAAATCCTAAACTTCGGCCAAAACCGAAGCCGAATGTTTTAAATTTTAAAAATGATGATGAATTAAGAAAAAATTTTGCTTTTTTGAGATCACTGAAATAGCTGTAATATCTATTGGATACATAACAAGAAAAATAAAACTATTTTGCAATTTCTAGATTGCTTTTTCATATGATCACTCACAAGAACGTCCAAGTAAAAGAAAATAGAAAGCAACAGGCTTGTATTTCAAAGCAACCCTTTCAAAACGTTTTAAATACAATAGAAACTGTCGGCGAGCAACGACCAAACATAATTTTATTTTTCAAGCTTTTAATGAAAAATATTCGGCTTCGGCTAATCGGCCGATTTTTGCCATAGGCCGAATGTTGGCCGATTACCAATTTTTGGCCGAAGGCCGAAGCCGATTAATCGGTCGAACTCTAGTATGTACCTATGTATGTAAAAAAAAATTTAGTTTGTTTTTGTACATTAATTATTATTAGAAAAAGGTTAAACTGCCGGTTAACTCTCTTTTTACTGCAACGCACAAGAAGTTATTCATAGTTTTCCTAGAATTGAAAATGTGTAAGCATATGTACATGCATAAGTTAAATGAAAACTTCTGTATCTTAACTCTGAACATTTCTTAATGATTTGGTTGAGTCATCAATAATTGCCTTGACGTTCTCCTCACTTCAGTTAGTGCCAATTACGTGGTTCCATTTAGAATTTCGAAATTTGTTTCTTAGAAGCTTATGATTTAACGCCTATCTTCTGTTTTTTTTATTGTACGTGGGTATTTAATCGTTTTTATTTAAATATGTATGTAGTACATGTATGACTTGATCTGGGGAATTATACATTATGTATCTACAACATGAATTTTGTATGTATGTATGTACATATGTGGGTACATACTTATGTATGTATGTGATGTAACTGTTTCAGTATAAAAAATTATTCAAACCGGTTTTGTATTTATCTTACTTTGGGTACAAAATTGTATCGTTTGAAAATTATATACATATTTATTTCACTGTGTTAGTATCTAGTATCTGCCTCGAGCTGTTCTCTTTTCGATTGATTTTTTTTTTGTATACATACCTCTAAGGGTTACTATTTAATTATTTTACGAAATTCTTCAACATCATTATCATCTTGAGTATGTTAGCACAAATCGTGGGCTAAATAAAATTTCTAAACGAACAATAAATAGGTATGTATGTATGTACCTACATATCTTCTATTATCGCACGCTTTAATAAGCAGGTAGTTAGTTGTGTATTTGAAAGTGCCTTTTTTACAATATCCACACTTCTCATGCCCGTGAGGCGTGTAACTAACTATAACTCATCAAGTAATTTGTGTTTCCAGCTGTCGGTTAGTTTGTCTGTTCCACCAAACTGTCTGACATCACTACTACTATTAACCCTCTTTTACCTTGTGTATATAAATACATACATATATGTATGTACATACATACATACATACCTACATATATAGTATTTATACATGAAGATTCCAAATATATTTGTTTCAGCTCTACGAGTGATTTCACACAACCAACAATGGGCTGACTACTAAGCAAAACGCAGTACATATGATACTGAATTTTTTTTTGTTTATTTTCTACATTTTAATGAAATTTTTCAGCACAATGTTGTATTACGTTCTACTTACATATTTCTGTATTTTCTTACACTTTATATCGTTCGCTCGTGTTTTATTTTGTACATCTAGCATTTAAGAACTTTAGACCTTGACGAATTTTAAGAATTAAGTCATCTAGTCAGGCAGACAGCTCACGTATGTATGTATTTAAGTATTCATACACAAACAGCTACTCTTTCTCAGATTTTTGTTCAGTAGTACTATATAACTATATACCTATGTATGTATGTATATGGAATAATGGTGGTTGAAAATATTTTTATTGCCTGTGTAAGCGGTGTTGAAGGTATCAAAACCCATGTATGTACATATGTACGTACATACATACATAGGTATTTATTTTAAAGGGATGTTCGAGCTAACGCAGTGTGGAAAAAATTAATACATAAATACTTAAGCATGTACTCTGTGTATATAATGGTCGTGTAGGTATAATGACCTCCAGCAAACAAGTTATGCAACCGTATACAAAGATAAGAAGTAATATTTCCAAAAATATTGATGTATTTTTCAATTTAATTCAGTTCAAACTATTCATGTGGAGAGCTTTAGACTGAAAGACATTCGTAATCTGTATTCCACGTAAAATAAAAGTTTTCGGAATTGTCATAGCTTTGTTGTTATAACAATAATACCACGACAATTCCGAACGTTTTGATTTCACCTGCGATGCTAAACCGACAGGAGTAGTTGACTGCCTTTCAAAATACATATACATACATACATACCTACATAGAGAAAACAAATTCGTCGAGATAACCGAATTTTTTTCCAATCGAATTTTGGCTGTTGCTGCAACATCAACTCTTTTAATGGTGCTGTTATCAAACCGTGCATTATACCAGGGGCCAAATTACGGCATTCGATATCGAACAAATTTTCATAAAATTTTAATTGTATTTGTATGGAGGTTTCGATTGATATCGAATGCCGTAATTTGGCCCCAGGGCTGTCGATTTATGTATATTCACCTTTTTCGCCAAATCCAATGTCAAAAATCGCCAAAGCCTCTTTTTTAGTTTTTGACAATGAAATACATACTTATGTATGTATATATTTGATAAATTATTAAAAATATATTTTTTACATTATAAAAAATTAATTTGTTCCGAATCGCTAAAATTCGC
Source organism: Tachina lurida (assembly GCA_944452675.1). Classification (NCBI taxonomy): domain Eukaryota; kingdom Metazoa; phylum Arthropoda; class Insecta; order Diptera; family Tachinidae; genus Tachina; species Tachina lurida. Next base: position 88,303,521 of record OX101754.1, read on the forward strand.
CAAAAATGGAAAAAATCGCCATTATATGCATATGTACATATGTATGTATGTATATTTTGTTTAATTTTTATTTAGAACAATCTAAAAATGATTATGAACATAAGAAGGTACAATGATTTATATAAAATAGTTTATAATAGTCTACATAAAGAAGATTTTGCGGTTAGTGTTAATCAAATATTGGTATCCAGTATAATATTAATATACCTAGTACAGTAGTTTCCGTTTAATTGCTTCCCGCTTAATTGCTCTAAAAAACATTCAATGAAAATGTTCCACAGAAAACAGATGGAAAAATACCCGTTTAAATGGGTTCCGTTTAATTGCGTTACCCTACTAATTGACTCTTAAATAAAATCCCTTTTCGGGAATTCCAAACAAAGGTACCGGTTAATTGAAACTTGAAAGTTTTCCCAAATGGTTTTTGGTAAAGCTGGATTCACCCATTGTTTCGGAACAAAATTTTTGTCCGGACAAAATTTTTTTATATGTAGTTTGTCGTTTCTCTTTTTGAGAGAGAGAGAAGAAGAGAACAAATTTTGTTCGGAACATTTTCTACTTGAATTGGTTTAATTTTAATTTTTGTCCGGACAAAATCGAACTGAGCTGCCAAATTTTTTATTTTTTCAGCCAAAGTTGAACTGAGCTGCCACATCATGTTATATGAATAATAAAAGCACAGAGTGTACTTGTATTTATTACAATAGAAGTAAAGCAAAATTAAGAAAAACATATCCAAGTGTATGGAGTTGAACGAAACCATTGCAGTAAACAATTAAAAAGATGTGTGTGACACAGCAAATTGTAATCATTTGCCGCTGTGCTGCCACTTGCAAAATTAATACGCATCGTTTACACACGTATTTCATATGGTAGCTTTGATTTTCCAGACAAAATGTTCGAAATGGATGAATCGTCTTGCAAAAAACTCTCAGTAAAAAAAAATTTTCTCCAAACAAAACTTTTGTTCCGAAGCAATGGGTGAATTCACCTTAATGCTATGTTTAGACGACGAGTTGAATCACCTGCTTCGCTCTCTGAATCATGTTTATGAATCTTGCTGTTTAGACTATGCATTCGTGCTTCGTGTGCAGCGTGCCAATTTAGTGCTTTTCGTACTAGATTTAGAGTTTTTAAATTTATAATAGTGCGGAATTTTTCAAATTGTTGCTTAAAAAAAAGGCACTAAATTGGTGCTTTTCACCTTTGATTTTAGTGCGTTTTACATATCTACTAAATATTAATTTGTGAAAGTGTGGGGGTTTATAAGAAACACCAAATAAGAAATTTTCACTTTTCAAAAACTATCTGCTTTCACCCCTTTTAGATATGCAAAGTTTCCTTTGCAGAATGTTAATTCAGCTGGGTGAAATACGAAGGAAGAAAAACGTTATCTTTCATAGTGAGAAAAAAGAATATATTTCTAGAAATTACAGTTATAAAATAACTTAATTACAACAATAATCTAATTACTAACCACTGAGTGAAGCAATGTATTGCTTTCTTGATAACGAAAGCTTTCAAAAATGCTTCTGAAAAGTACTAACGTAAGGCTCTCTAACAAAGTGGACAAAAGTAAAAAAAATGTAAACCAGTAACTTTTTCATCTGAATACATAAAAACTACACATTATTACTTCTGTAAAATGAATTAGTAAAGCAAAACATGAATGGCTTTTTGGAAACTGAATGCATTGCTTCTAGCTGGCTTACAAAAATTCTTCTGGGAAGCGGTAATTTTTGCTGGGATGGCGAAATTGAAGAAATAGAACGAAGTATCAGACATTTAAGGATACATAAATGGACAAATTTTCTCAGAACTGATTAATTTTGGATTGAAATTTATAATTATAGAAATTCAACTAATCATAATCCATTTCTAATACTACCAATATTTTCTCTAAGACTATTAACATTACCATGTTCAAATGTTGAAGTAGAAATAACTTTTAGCACTTATAACTTTTTTAAAAGTAAGTTAAAAATACAATAATGATTTTATAAATCAAATTGTTTCATTCATATAAAATACGGTCTAAAAGGAAAAGGCTTATGTTGTTCAGTAACTCGTTTCTGTAATTCTCGCATCGTAAAATTTCTCACATGAAGTGTGAAACACAAAATTCCATCGTTTCTCGATTTGTGAAAAAAAGTGTTTCTGTATTTGAATGTGAAAACCGACAACACTGAATCTGTTTTTACTGGAATATTTCCAGTAATCGGGTGTCGAATGAAAACAAAAGTCACAAAAATATAATTTCAATAACAAAAAAAAATTAAAAATTTTCAAGAAAAATAAAATTGAATAATGAACATGAACATAAAGTGAATGTAAAATGCTTGAAATAAGTTTTTTCTAGCAACTGTCTCTATTATAGAAAATTCCAAAAAAAAAATTCTAAATAAATATAATCATATCGAATCGTTAATAATAATTTTAGTTCAACAATTCGTTGCATATCTTTTCAACTAGTTTATTTTTCATATTTTCACACACAAATTCAAAAATTCACATGTTTTTGTACAATTTAAAATCCGAGAATTGCGAGAAACTATTCACAAAATATTGTTACAGAAACACTTTTTCTCACATCGTTCCAATAATTGCTGGAAATTTGTTTAAATGACAGATAGTTCTCGCAAAGTAACGATACAGAAACACTTATGTGAGAAAAGCCATTATGTGTTTCAATTTACACTGTTTCCACGATTCCCTTGTTTCATGCGGGAAATTTTACGACGCGAGAAATACAGAAACGAGCTACAGAATGTAACGTACTGAACTATGTTCATATAAAAATTAATTCAGATGAAACACCTAAAATCTAATTGTTTTTTTTTAATACACCATAATTGCAGTGTCTTGCGAAATGAACTTCAATTATTTTCCTACTCATGTTCTACTTATACGCAAAATCGAAATATGGCTCGATATAATTGAAATTATTACAAAAACCTATGAAATGTAGTAAATTTAAAATTGTAGTTAACTTAAATTTTTAATTTCTACTCATTCAATACATATATAATTAGCCATGTGGGCTTTCTCTGTATTGAAAATAAATAGATAAATATAAAAATATAAATAAAAAATATATTGCACTTAGTGCTTTTTTATGAACACACAGTGATTTTTGCTCGGAAAAAGTTGGCATCACTGTTCGCGTGGCATTTTTTTTATGTATATTTACACATTCATACGTATCATACGCACGTGTATACATGCATACATACTTACATAAATTCGATTCAAGCAAAATCTTGTTTTTGAAGGCATCTCTATATTTTATTCTTATTTTCCCTTTTTATATTATTCATAACTTAATTAAATTTATTTATATTAAACTCACATCTATGTTTTTTTGGCTTGTTTTCATTTGTTTACAAACACACACATACACATATACCTATTTTGTTTTGACAGCTAGTTCAGATAAAGTGGCGATTACTGCGATAAAAGTTAGAGAAGATACCAATTTTACGTGCTTCGCAAGTAGATTCGTATTGAATCTACTTGATTCGCTCTCATAAATTTGTATGGCGAAGCAAGTTGATTCGGTCATGATTGGGGTGTGAAGCATGAATAGAGCACGAAGCAGGTGTCGTCTAAACATAGCATAAAACTACATAAAAAGATGTGACAACTCTTAAAATCATATATTTTTATTTACTTTTTTCATTGCATATGCACAAGTGTAACATGTTTCCGATTATTGATCTCAATGCTTAATTAAACGTGTTTTTTTTACTTGCGTTAATGGAGCAATTAACAGAGTATCGGTTAACTTTTTCCGTTTAATTGCACCAAAAACCGCGCATTTTTTAAAAATTAACTAAGCGGAAATTACTGTATTCGTACGCTAGTTGTTAATGTAAACAATTTTTACGTTTGTTATACATACATACATACATATCTGATTTTCGTTAAAGCGAGATTCGTTATATGGAGATTTCCCTGTATGTATTTTGTTTGAAAATCTTCATAGGATATACATACATACATATGTACTTAATTTAAAATTAAATGCACATTTTAGCCGCCTTTTTGTTTTTGCAAAATCAAGGCAAAATGCAAAAATAAAAACACAATTCATGTCTATTTATTTACCTTCTCTTTATAGTTGAATATTGTTGTTGGTTTAAATAAAAATCACTCATACACTTGCATAAATCTCAAGACCCCGTTTGTTTATTTGTTTTGTTTTTATTGATGTTGTTGTTATTGCTACTGATAATGTTTATATGTATGTATAGTTGTTGTTGTTGTTAAGTAACTGATTGTTTTAAGTGAATGTTTTAAATACACATTCAAGCATTGACTTTCACATCAAAACCGTTTAATTTTGTTTATGTACTCTTATATTTGTTATTGTTTTTTATTCTACCTTCTTACACACACTTCAATTCATAATCGTATACTAGCATGAATGCATGTACTTATATACAAACAATTACTTCATTGCTACATACATGTAGTAAGCATGTACATACATACATATGTACACACATGTGCACTATGCATGCTTGTATATAGCGGGTATATACTATTGCTACTCGAGGCACACAATTTCCTTCCAAATCACGAGAGCGTAAATGAACATTGAGCACAAAGCACGAAGTGATATTATAAATTGTAGTGTGGGTCTTTATATGAACCGATTTGATATAAAAATTATTCTTTCCACACAGCACAGTACATATAACACAAAGAAAAAATATTTTTATTCAAAATTATTCGCACATCCGATATAGAATTTTGTACAAACGTACCCAACGACTGCTCAACACAAAATGAGACGAGCTAAAAGACCCAACAAACACACGATTTTGTACGATTCGTACATACCAATAATCAAGCTAAAAACTATAGCATTGGATGATGTTGTTAGCAGCACGCTAAAACTCATACACACAACCACACGCCATATAAAATTGATTCAAACATCCATGCACACACACACACACACATTCAACACCCAACATATCTGAACTTAAAAACAGTTTCTGTACGTCTGACTGACAAAGTGACTGACGGCTTGCTTGTCTGACTGACTCTCTGAGCAAAGGGAAAGAAAAATTTTTATAATATATAAATCCCAATATACCAACCATACCAGGCAGGCTAGGCCACCAGACCAACCGAACCAAATAAAACTAAAAAGAAACACACGCACACACACGATATGAAAACAACCACTCGACAAACGAACGATGCCTAAGCAACCCAAAGAGATTTTGCGCGACTCTGAGTGGGACTTAACGACCGTCTGAACGTAGTGATGGCATTTAATGCCCCGCTTACTACTTGCAGCTGGGTAGAAACTCACTGCTAAGCGAGCATGCAAACAATATTATTTACAGGTTTACCTGATTAGTTTGAATTTAGGTAATATAAAACTGATTTTTACACTGAGAAAAAAATGTCATAAACGAACCATCTAGATTCTACTTAAATGCCTAAGTGGAGTGAGCAGCCACGTTAACCAACCCAGAAAGAAATATATTGAAACATGAAGGTGGAAAACTATCGATGGTAGTATCGATGTTTTAATTCTGCAATCGATTAATACTTGAAAACAATCGATATTTTTTAGTCACTAGCGATAGTAAATGATACACCACTAAAACCAAAAATTTAAATACATACTGGCATATTCATAAAAAATATTTTAGGTTTATTAAGCGCTTATTTGACGTAATTCTATGGGAAATTTGTCAATTAAACCTGTAATAAACCTAAAATATTTTTTATGAATACGGCGGATAGTATGTTGCTTTTCATAAACAAAAATAACTGAATGACGGGAAAATTTTTTCCGCTGATCTCACTTATTTTTCATACAATTATTTTATCTTCGTTATTTATTTAATTAAAAAATAAAATTATATTTTATTTTGTTTTTATTTAAAAATAGTTAGTTAATAATTAATTATCGATATATCGATAGTATTTCTAACTTTCGATAGTATTGAATCGATATATCGATAAACTTTTTTAAACTATCGAAAGTTTTCGATAGTTTCCCACCTCTAATGAAGACCATTGGTTTTAGTTAAAAGATGTGTTCACAACTTTTGTATAAAATCTAAGCCAAATTTTATGGAATGATGAATTTTTAGGAAATTTTAATTGTTTTGGCTGGTTAATCTTATTATATATAATACAAAAACACGTTTATTTGTTATGGGTACACTCTTCAATGCCCCAACAGATTTTCGCCTTCCACCCCGCAAAATATTCGTAAAAGACCTGTGCGTGTTTATATATATATATTCTATCCCGGTAAATGCTACGCCCCTTTCAGAAATAGTGATTCGTCCGACTAATGGAGCAATTTTTAGTTTTTTTGTGTTTTTGCACCGTAACTCAAGAACTACTGCACCGATTTAGACCAAACTTCATATACATGCTCTATGGGGCGTGAGGAGTGTTTCTGTGTAGTTTGAAGTTCGTCCAACAGATGGAGCCATATTTAGTTTTGTTTTTTAGTTTTTGCACCGTAACTCAAGAACTACTGCACCGATTTAGACCAAACTTTATATACATGCTCTATGGGGCGTGAGGAGTGTTTCTGTGTAGTTTGAAGTTCGTTCGACAGATGGCGCAGTATTTATTATTTTTGTGTTTTTGCACCGTAACTCAAGAACTACTGCTCCGATTTAGACCAATCTTTATATAGATGCTTTATGGGGCGTGAGGAGTGTTTCTGTGTAGTTTGAAGTTCGTCCGGCAGATGGCGCAATATTTAGTTTATTCGTGGGCAAAATCCAATTTTCATATTGTACCACCAATGCCATATACAACACTAATGTTTGCTTAGGGCCAGCAACGCGGGCCGGGGTCAGCTATTATGTATATATGTATATACATACATACATATGTATGTACTATGTATGTACATATGTACAGTAAAAAAAAATTGTGAAATATTTTTAGGCAATTTTTCGTTTGCTAGAACTGAATTCAGGAGGAAAGTAAAGATAATTTTTTAAATTTATTGTTTACTAGCATCTTCCCTCTACTTCGTTCGCATCCAGAAAGAAAACGAAATTGACCCATAAACTGTATTTATGTATACCAAGTTTACTAAAAACTGAACAAGTGTCAAAAGTACAAATTTTTAACCACTTTATCTACCAAATTTTCATCCAAACATACAAACTTTAAATATTATAAAACTGGTAGGATTAGTGGTCAGTAATAGGTCAAGAATTCATGTCAGTAATCTTACAACTTCTTTCTCAAGAATATCTTTCATTCTGTTACAACAAATATGCCCCTGATTGGAATTTAAAAAGGTTTTAAGAACAACACAGGCCCATAATGGGGGAGTTAAACCGTGTAATTTACGAAAAAAAAGTATGACTCCAGTTTCAATACATCATATAACCAGTCTGTATACATTTTACATTTATAATATTAGTATAGGATTATTAGGGTGGTATACCAACAAAAGGGGATTTTTCCGTCAACTTCAACAAACAAAAATATATAGACAATTGTATTATTGTTTAATTTTTTTCTATGCGAAAATTTCTCACATATTGCAGAAACGAGACACTGTGCCTTAACATGCTTATTTCTTGTTAATAATTAAAAATTTTCACAAACGAATTATAATATGTTCTGTTTAACAGAACAACACAAAGTAACTGCATCACCATAACGTCTGAAAATATGGAATGAAAGAGAGCAACAATAATAGGGCATTCCTAAAAATTGTAGTAAACCACCTTTTGTTATTCTAAAGAAAATGGAGCTGAAAAATCGTTTTTGCATAGATCATAATATTGCAAGGTAATAAAGCAATTAAATAATTAAAAACAGCAACTGTGGGTTACACCGCTTCTGCGCTGATAGCCTCAATTATGAATAAAATTGAAACCATAGCAACTAATAAGGAAAACAAAAATTTCTAATTGGAAAAGGGAGAAATTTCTTGAGGAGTTCGATTCATAATTGCGGTGTAATGGCACTTATCTACATGTTGTCGGTAACAATTGAGTACTATTGACAGCTCCTTAATAATTCAATACAAAGCAAGTGCAAACTTTTTGTTGTCGGGTTGAAGTAAAATCGAAAAATATTTACAGAATAATGCGGAGTATTTTGTTTAAAAAACAATTCGAGTTGGTAAGTATGTTTTTTAAATTGCAGTTCAAAAGTATTTTCGTTTTATTTACACCGTTTAGGTTGTTTTTGACACAAAGCTATGATCAACAACATTTAAATTACATGGGTTCGATCATCGTTTGTGTCAAAAATGCCGGACGGAATGAGTTCGAACGAAGTCTAGTTTTATTCGAGTTAATGAGTAGAAGACCAGCACACTAATAAACCCTACTCCCATTAGCGAATGTAGGAATATGTACATATCTGTCGATGTTGTAGAAAACTACTTACATATGTATGATTTTAAAGTTTTTCAGTAGAGCAAAAATACTGTTAAAGTGCTCTGGCAAACTTTGTATGTGAGTAATAATTGCCTATAAAAATGATTAGACGTGATTAATTGAAATTGATAAGAATTGTGTATACATTTGTTTTAATTTTTCGACATGTTCAGACTTATTATGGTTGTCGTAGTCGTGACGAATGTCCCTGTCACGGTTCTCAACTAAATTCAGTTTGGTCGTCTAAGAGTAGGCCAAACTTACACACGACTAAACTGTGTTTGAGTATTATGAACCAGAATTGTTTTTTTTAGTTGAAATTGTCGTCGCGTTGCCAACTTAAAATATCAACACTGTATTCTTTAATAGCTGTTGTTGTTATTTACATTTATTTTCTTTTACATACTCTTAAAACTACAATTTGAAGCTGAAAAAAAGTCAGCCAATGTAGCAATGGTAAAGTAAGAAAATAAAAAAACATGTTGATTATTGAGTTCTTGTTTCAACTTTGTTATTTGTTGTTAGGCTTCTCATTTGTTTAAATGAATGTTTATAACATAATAACTCTAGTTGTTCTAAGAAATTTGGGTAAAGGTTCCCTGATGATCTGCATTAGCAACAGTGAAATGCGCATAGGATCCAGCTAAACCCCTCAATAATCAATTTCAATGTATTTTTAATAAAAAAATATTTTACTTAATAAGTAAAATAATTTGGGATTATTAGTGCGCTTAAAAAATTTTTAAACTTAAATATCAAGTTTGACAGATATTTGATGATGAAAATTTAAAAAACACAAAGTTTTAGAAAAAATATATGTGTTTTTAATGTTTTAGTTCAAAGAAATTATAACAAATGGTTGCAAATAGTACATATGTGTAGATTTATTTTATAACGATGAAAACGAAGTCGCAAATATAGATGCGTGATGATTCCAACCCTCTTGAAATTCCCAATGCGAGGTAAGGAATAATCAAAATAGGGAAGGAATTCCCCTGCATGAAATGGAACTGACACAAGACTAGTCACGTGATCGGTCTTTAAGTGATAAGCACCAGTCCGAGTTCTAACACTTCCTATGAAGCGGACCAGTCTCTTTTATATGGAGATGGCCTAGGATGGGGTTAATTGACACTTTGTATTCGCCTCTTGACTTGTCCCTGAACTATCCCACAGTGACCTATTCGGTGTAGAATAATATAATTATTTAAAATTCTCTTTCCGACACTTAACTGTAACAAAGAAAACTTATTACTTTTGTTTTTATTGTTGCAAATTCAATTATAATTTATTTTTGAGCAGATATTTTTTGGGACTCGAACTGACCACCTCGTGCATGACAGGCTTGCACACTACCCAATCGACCACAGAGGCACTCATATTTCAAAAGTATAAACACCTGTTAAGCTAGGTTAATATCTAGTATATTTACGGGACTTGTTCCAGAGTGACTTGACGGTCCATTTATATCAATTCATTGTCTTTCCCAGCCAAGTCTTTTTTATATATATACTTAACCAAAAAAAATAAAAAATAAAAAATATATTCGTAATAGATAATACATGCCCCAGCGGAGTCTTTCTTATATAGACATACTAAACAAACAAAAATATTCGTAGTACATATAATATTCGTAATAGTACCCTATTGAACTATAGATGAACAAATGGAGAATAAAAAGTAAACGAACAAAAATGTGTTCAAGTAAGAGATACTTGTTCAGATACATAGGGTGATTAGCTAGTAGAAATTCAATCCTCAGTCTAGATTGTAAACTTTTAATATATGTACTTTTGAAACCTTTATGGTACTACAAAACTCAGCTACGGGTAACCTGACCACACATCCCGCTATTGAAATTTTCAATCCTTTATTAGATTTTTATTAAAATGTAACTGATACAAACTCAATTCAAATATTTTTTTTAAGTGCAGTTATTGCTTAACTATCCAAATCCCTGTGTGTTTCGTAGTTCAGCTAATTTGTAGAATACAATTCTCATTATTAACATGTCATGAAGAGTTTTAAAATTACCACTGCATTATTTTCTGTCGAAATCGGCGTAATTTCAAGTTTGTGCTTGTATAGATTTATAAGCCTTGACACGAACCTTGTGCTTTAACAGAGCTTTATTGGCGTCTTAACAGAGCTCTGTTCAGCTATAATGCATTTCTAAAGGACTTTTCCAGTAAATGAGGCAACCCAGACGGAAAAAAGTGATAATCCTAATTTATTATTGCCCATGAATCTATGGCCTGTTTCACAATAACGAAACGAAACTTTCGACTGACAATTTATATTGAAAACAAAAACAAGTTTTTATATTTTATTTTTGTTGTCAATATAAATTTTCAGACGAAAGTTTCGTTTCGTTATTGTGAAACAGGCCATAAATTTGCCCTACCTGTATTAACATTTTGTAATGTTAAAAACTGTGAAAACTGTGTATTTTAAGTACATACGAAACATATTATCAACATAAAACCTTTTAAAATGCATAAATTAAATAAAAATCTGTTATTAAAGAACTATTTATTAAAAAAAGAAGAAAAGAGGTAGGACACCAGATTATATGTAGCTGCCCAGTTATATAAAACAAATTACATGTGTGAAATAACAATGCAATAAAATTATTTGATATGATGAAGTCAAATTCTTTGCAAATATTTCAAACATTTCCATTTATTATACCCTTTACCAACAAAAATGGTAAAAGGGTATATATAGGTTTGTCATTCCGTTTGTAATTTCTATAATATCAATAAGCGACACATAAAATATATATATTCTGGATCCTTATGCATAGGGAAGACGAATAAGCGATGTCCGTCTGTCCGTCTGTCTGTACGTGAAATCGGTTTTCCGAAGCTCCCAGTAAAGCTAGAGACTTCGTTCTTGGACTGGTGTGTCAGAAATTTTCCAAAATAGATTGGTATTGAAATTCAGCAAAATCGGACAGACGATTGCAGAGCTGGAAAACGTAAACTTCATTTTGCCATATAAAAGTAACTACCGAAAACAAATTTTTATTTTTTTTAATAAATGAACTTATTTTACACATCAGTACGATTACAACTGGTATTTTAAATTAAAAAAAATATAAAAAAATTAAAAAAACGTTTCCAGGGTTGGAAAACTGTAACTTTTTGTGTTATGTAAAATTAACTATGTCTAAAACTATATTAGTATTTTCTCGAGAACCGTACGAGCTACAGACCTGAAATTTGGACACAGTGTGTAGACCTTTGGTCGCTACAACAACAAATACATGAGAATTGGAAATTAAAGGGTGTTCCAAAACGAGCAACGAAAAATGTTAAAATCCCATGTAATATACATTCAATTATATGTATATACACTTTTTATACAGACTACAAAAATTAACACTAAAATTTCCAAAAATTTAAATTAAAGGGTGTTCCATCAGTTAATGCACTTTTGACTATGCAATTTTGACAACTGCTGTATCTTGGAAACCATAAGAGCAAAACTCTTGAAATTTTCAAAAACGGTAAAACTAAAAAATCAAAAAATTACAAAATCGCCAAACTGAAAAAAATCGCCAAAAACAAAAAAAAATCGCCAAAACGGAAAAAAGCACCAAATTAAAAAAAATTTCTAAGACTAAAATAAATCGCATAAAACGGAAAAATTGCTAAAATGAAAAAAAATCGCCAAAATGAAAAAAAATCGCCAAAATGAAAAAAAATCGCCAAAATGAAAAAAAATCGCCAAAATGAAAAAAAAATGCCAAAACGAAAAAAAACCTAAAAAACAGAAAAAATCGCCAAAATGAAAAAAAAAATCACCAAAATGAAAAAAATCGCCGAAATGAAAAAAATCGCCAAAACGAAAAAAACCCCAAAAAACAGAAAAAAATCGCCAAAATGAAAAAAACAAAAAAAAAAATCGCTTGTATAAAAGAAACCCAAAAACTGAAAAAAATCGCCAAACTGAAAAAAAATCTCCAAACTGAAAAAAAATCTCCAAAATGAAGAAAAGCCCAAAAACAGAAAAAAATCGGCAAAAAGAAAAAAACCTCCAAAAACAGAAAAAAATCGCCAAAACGAGAAAAAGCGACAACACTGAAAAAATCGTTTAAACTGAAAAAATTTTCGGAAAAGCAAAATATCCTGCCTGAATCGTGCGCGATTCAAAGTCGCACTTTACTGAATTTTTTAATATTAAAGGAATTAAATGAAACTAAGTTTTTCCTTATTTCGTTTTTGCTTTGTTCACTTAACATATTTTATGTATTTTTTAAAGGACTAGATTGGTATCAATAATCAGAAAAATCCAAAATTATGACTCCAGGGTTGGAAAACTCACACTTTTTGTGTTATGTAAAATTAAATAGGTAAAAAAATTTTTTTCGTTTTCTTTATAAATTGAATATATTTTATGCTTCTGAAAGAAAAGTTTAGCGTATGAAACTTGAAAAATGAAAATTAAAGCTCCCAAGATGGAAACAAATATGTATGTATGTCTGTATACTATATATGTATATATGTATGTACGTACGTTGGTAAAGGGTATATAAGATTCGGCACAGCCGAATATAGCACTCTTACTTGTTTCCTATTATTTTCTTTTCCAGCGGCGTACGATTAAATAAATGTATTGTTTGTGACCGGCTTACAACCGATCGGCTCAGTTCTGTGGTTTGTGCTCATGTGCAAAAACAAAGTAAAAACAAATTGAAGACTCGTTCTCATTGTGTTTGTTTCACTCACTTCAAAGAACGAAACAAAACAAAATGAAACAATTTGTTTCGTTTGTTTTCGTACTATGCTTTTAAGTACCAAGAAATCAATACAAAAATAAATTTATAACTGTAATAGTGTCGATTATTTTTGTTACGAAAATCACTTCCTAACTCCTGTATCGCGAAATAAATAGCAAAGCTATAATCAGGGCTATCATGAATAAAATTCCACGTGAAACTTCTGCCTTTTCCAATTATAATTTTATGTTTTCCCTATTATTTGCTATTTGTTGGATTTTTTCCTGGGGAAAATTTCACGTGGAATTTTATTCATGATAGACCTGAATAATTTATTTTACCAGCAAATTTTAGATCCTGAAATCCCGCAAAATCTCGGGATCCCAAAAAAAAAAATCAATCCCGATTAGCATCCCTAATACATACACACAAGTATACATATGGTATTTATTTGTGCTTTCGATCCAATAGAGGCAAATATCCGGGTTCCACTGTACTTACTGCTGAGTAATCGCAATAGCAGTATTCGATATATGGGAAAGTAAAGCAAAATTAACTGAGTATGGAGATGTTGATGATAAATGATATTTTGTGAGGGTAAAATATTATACATTCTACTCGTACTCGAATGCAGGCTATAAGACTGGGTTTGGCAAATGTTTATAACATTTGCCTGACATACACATATACTTATGTATTTATATATGGAAGTATGTATGTATGTATGTACGTTTTTGAATGAAGAGTGAGTATCTTCGTAACGACGCGCCATTAGTTGTCCGACGGTCTGTTTGTCAGTTCTTTTGTTGGTTGATATACAGGGAAAATGTTTAGCTTTTGGATTGTACTATAGAAAAAAAAAACAGTTGTTAGTTTGTTCGGCTGAATGCTTGTCAGATGTTGAGTTCTTCTATATATTTTCAATGCCTTTGGGTATAGATAATCTTGATATTTTGTATAAACCTCTCATTGTATTCACCACTACAACGACGTCGCGACGTCGAAGCCATAGTATGATGATGATGATGACGTTATTATTATTCTTGCTTTCAAAATATGGAATTTCAGCATTTATGTATGTATGTATCTTTAATGAGAAATAGGTACCATTTAATATGTATCTACCTTTTGAAAATTGTTTTTGTTGCGCCAATCCCTCTAGACATTTTTTTGAAACTACCAACTGCAGTTTTAAGTTTTTTTTTGTTGCCGCTTGTTCTTTGTTCTCTTTTTAGAATCGTGTGTATACCAGGGTTTCAATTTACATATTCTGAGTAAATATTCTTGCGTTTGTACTCGCTGTGTCAAAAGAAGCCCTTAAAATGTACAATTTTACTCGTAAAAGTTGGGGTTCGTAAATTTCCATGCACCCTTCTGTCCTTCAAATGCTCGATTTTACAAATACATACAAACAACCAACAGTTGGCGATCCGAACACATGCATATAAAAAAATTTCATAGCTTTTTTCACACACACACACACACACACAAAAGCACACAAATACTTAGTATATATGTATGTGCATGCGTGTAATCCCATACTTACACAAAAATTTTAATTTGAGTGTGTACGTATGTATGAGTACATCCGCATTTCTAATGCATGGATGTATGAGTGTGTGTGTGCGTTTGTTGAATTGATTATGATAAAACCGTGCTTCTCAACAAAAATGTGTAGGGCGTATTAACGAGGGAAAGCCGAAAATTAGTTTTTCTCAATTTTAATTCTTTTAATGTTTAACTAAACTAAATTCGAAATCCTTAATGTTATACAAGTGTGCCATTCATTTCCTGGTTAGATTTTACATAGTACAGTAGACCGCAAAACTAAGGACACACCAACAATTTTTTTTAGGTTTAACTAATTAATTTTTGTTTAAGCAAAAATTTTAAGAAAAAACTGAAGTTTATTATTAATTTAATGGGGTTTCTTTATTTTTCTTCTAAAAAATATGAATTTTTATACAAATTTCTAAAAAAAGATTTGGTACCATTCATAATAATTCATAATATGGCAACGCAAAATTAAGGGCACACTTGTTGTTTATTTGGAATAGCGGTACAACAGAAAGCGCAAATAAATAAAGGTCAAATGTTTTGTACATAAACCATTATAATTACGACGAAAAACATAAACTTTAATAAATTCGTTAAGTTATAACTTAATAATTTTTGTGAAAAAAAAGGAAAATAATGCCACGTAAACAGCTAACTCTTGAGGAGAGACAAATTATAATAGATTTGTTTGACAAGGATAACAAATCTTATGGAGAAATCAGTAAAATAGTGTCTCGTAGTCGTTTTACGGTGAGAAAGTTATTCAGCGAAAAATAAAGAAGGATCGGATAGAAAATAAGCCTAGAAGTGGTCGGCCACCAAAATTAACCAACAAAGATAAGAGACATATGTATGAAGTGCACCGTTGAAAAAAATCCGTTCATAAGTGCCACAAAAATTGCAGTTGAACTCGAAAAATACCAAACCCAAACGGTTTCCGCCGATACTGTTCGAAAATGTTTAGCTGATCAGGGGCTGATGTCATGTGTACCAAGAAAAAACCGCTTATAAACAAAGTGAACAGACGAAAGCGCGTGGATTTTGCATAAATGTTTTTAAATAACCCCCAAGAGTTCTGGAACAAATTTATATTTACGGACGAATCTAAATATAACATAACATAATTGGTTCTGATGGACATTGAAAACTGTGGCGCAAAAAGGGCGAAGCGTTGAATCCAAAAAATACGATAAAGACAGTTAAACCTGGGGGTGGGGGTTTTATGGTATGGGACTGCATGTCGTCTTCGGGTGTTGGAAATCTTGTATTTATTGAAAATACAATGAACCAATATATGTATTTAGATATTTAAAAAAATAATCTCCAAGAAAGTGCGACGAAAATGGGTTTGGCCAACGAATACTATTTCCAACAAGACAACGACCCGAAGCACACAGCCCACAATATGAAATGTTGCTTCTCTATAACACCCCGCATATGCTAATAACACCACCACAAGGTCCTGATCGTAATCTCATTGAGCACACATGGGAAACTTTGGAAAGAAATGTGAGAAAACATGAAATTCGAACCAAACT
The DNA here is from genome assembly GCA_944452675.1 of Tachina lurida. Lineage (NCBI taxonomy): Eukaryota > Metazoa > Arthropoda > Insecta > Diptera > Tachinidae > Tachina > Tachina lurida. Next base: position 88,319,732 of record OX101754.1, read on the forward strand.
CCAACTGAAACGGGTGCTTCTGGATGAATGGAACAAACTAAGTTCCGAAACAATAAAAAACTTAGTTAATTCTATGAATAAAAGATTAAACGTAAAATGTTCCGTATATTTGCTATTTTTAAAAATAGTTTGCTTATACTTTTATATGTGTGCCCTTACTTTTGCGGTGCAGATTTAAGTTCTTACACTAACATTTTCTGGATTTTTCTGCCATAAAAAAATTAAATTCCTTATTTTTTAAATAAATTGAATTATTAGAGTTTATTTTTGTGTTTCTGAATAGTTTTGCTTGTTTTGCTAATATGAATAAAATTTTTTTAAAGAAAACCTAATCACATATTGCTGTGTCCTTAGTTTTGCGGTCTACTGTACATAAATACATACATACATACAAGTGCTGGCCTATAATCGTCGCTTCCGATAACGAGCTGATTCTATCACGTTTTTTTTAGTTTGAGATTATGGCATTCGATATCGTACCACATTATTACATTGTACGATATCGAATGCCATAATCTCAAACTGAGCAAATATGATCGAATCAGCTCGTTATCGAAAGCGACGATTAGACTCCTGAACTTAACTATGGTTTCCCATGCCAATTCACCAAAGCAATACGTTCAAAATTTCAAATAGTACATTTATATTTTTCATGGTCTCCGCCGAATCAATCATTATAACTCATTACTGATCTTACCTCGATTTAGTGGCCATGAGAATATATTCTGACTACTTTTGTGATAATGTGTGTATGTATGAATGGTTGTGTACCCAGTTTGCACTTGTCACAGAGGACACTTTCATCAACGATTACTTATTAAAATTTCGAACGATCATACATATGTGCATAGTACATATCTGTGGTCTTTTGGCACTAGCGCTTTAGTTGACTTAAGAAAATTTTTAGATTCACTTTTATTAAAATAAGTTGCAAAAATATTATTGTTTTGTTGAATTTATCTATTAAATTTTGTTTTACGAGTAATTGCGATTGATCAACAACAAGTGGCCTTTACTGTTCTCGCGACTACGGCAACCATAATAAAGCCGAACATGTCGAAAAATTAAAATACTTAAAATAATTCTAATAAAATTCAATTAATTGCGTTTAATTATCACATTTTTATAGGCACATACATATCGAGCCATAACCTCTAAAATAGCTTAAGCGACAATTTTTTTTTTACTTCGTTTTTGACGAAAATCGGCTGTTTACGATCGGAAATAATAAATTTTTGCCAAAAAACTAAGTTCGAAAATTATGTCGCTTAAGCTTTTTTGGCTGTTATGGCAAGATATGTACATAAAAAGTTTGCCTGAGTTTGAACGGTATTTTTGCTCTACTGAAAAATTTGAAAATCGTAGATAAGTTGTTTTCTCTAAAGGCCATGTCAGATAAAACTTTTGCTTCGCGTTGCGTTGAAGATTCTCTTTGACATCTAAAATGAAATGAACATGGTTATATGAAACATGTCACATAAAGTACTTTTAACGCAAAGCGAAGCGAAAAGTTAAGCAACTCTCAACTTTTTGCGTGCTTTGACAATCAGTTGGTATACTTTTCTTAATATGTTTGACCAAACTCGCATGTAAATATGAAATATTGTTAAACTTTTGGTAAATTTACTTAAAAAAATGAGATAGTGATATCAGAGTAATAGAATTGTGCTGTATTTTATGCATTAAACAAAGCAGTTAAACAAAAAGTGAGTGTTGTCAAAGTTTTCATTGTGTCATGCACATTTTGCGTCATTTTTTTCCCCCAAAGTTAGAAACGTCACGCAAAGCGTTGAAGTTGTATCTGACAGCGCCTTAAAGTCGACAGATACATATCGTCACCTAAAATCCAAAAGGCCGTAACAAGCAGTAAATTCAAAATATACTTTTTGATTGATTATGATGTGATTCACGAAAATACATATTTCCTTAAAATATTGCTCACATATGTTCAAAAATACCGATTTTATTCGTTATTCAATTTGGCTCCTAACAAATAAGTAGTCTTAAATTTATAAGGTTTTTTGCTTCTCCTGTAAAAAAGTAAAAAGTGTACTTACGGCCTTTTGGATTTTAGGTGACGATATGTACTCGTATCCTTCATTAGCTAATGGGAATAGGGCTTATTAGTGTACTAGCCTTCTGATCTGTAACTCGAATAAAACTAGACCTGCGTCAAACTCATTCAGTCGGTCGTTTTTGACACAAACCTATGATCGAACCCATCTAATTTAAATGGGATTAATCAAAAAGTTTGTGTTAAAAACGACCTAAATAGAAGGAATATATTCTTGAACTGCAATGTAGAAAACATACAGAAAAATTGGAATAGCTTCTTAAACAAAATATTCCCCATTATTCTGTAAATATGCCTAAAGCTTAAATTAGACGTGACATAGACATAATGCCATAGCCATAACCAAACCAAAATTCAATTGGTTTCTATGGTGAGAGTGAGAGAGACTCGCCATAACGCCATAACTCTCACCATAGAAACCAACTGAATTTTGGTTTGGTTATGGCTATGGCATTATGGCTATGTCACGTCTAATTTAAGCTTAAGGAGCTGTCAATAATACTCAATTGTTACCGACAACAAGTAGATAAGTGCCAATTTTTTTGTATAGGGTTGATGAAAGTCGACGTATCGAGAGTTATATATAGACGGGAATTATGAATAAAATTTCGCAAGTAATTTTTCCCTTATCCAATTAGAATTTTTTAGTTTTCCTTATTACTTGCGATTGTTTGAAATTGAATTTCTCGCAGAATTTTATTTATAATTGCCCTCATAATACAGTATTATACCCCGTTTAATTACACATCGGTTAAATACCTTTATCGCTTATTTACCCCAAATATTAAATCCCGTGTTTTACACTCATTTTTACACAAAAGTCTACGCTTAATTAACTTTCGATTAATTACCCATTTTGAGTAAGTACCCTTGAAATATTTTACCACAAAGTGAAATTTCGCCAAAAATCTCCTCATTTATTTGCCAAAACAACCTAAGTTCATATTTCTACAATTCTGCAATCGAATATATGCACCTTATGTATTTATTTTTTGTAATATGAATTGTTTTTGTTGTGTAACAAACTATTTTATTTGAAGGAATACATATTTATGTGCATTTTATTTCAAGCAATTATGTATGTACTGCATACTACAATGAATTCGGATAAATTCATTTCCAAAGGTATTTCTCGGAAAATTATCCCAAAAATCATGAAATGTTTGATGATGTAATTAACCGAGGTTTACTGTATATAATAAGGGGGAATGAATTTTTCAAACTGAATTTTCCAAATGCTATTTTCTTCCAATAAATGCTCCTATTTGTTTTCAAAATAATTCTTATGCTGGTCTTAATTTTACAAATCCCGGGAATTCGGGATATACCGTTAGGTATTCCTAGTACGTACATATATTCTACAGACGTTGACCTCACTTATATCATGAGATAAGGAACCGATTTTTTCTATTGATTTTTAGAACTCATTAATTTTGATCTAAATCTATTATTTCAATAACTCCAAACTCTTTGTCAACTCGATTTTTTAAGATTTATTACATTTTAATTTAAAATATACATATGTGTATAACTTAGAAAAAGATGTTTTTTATATACTCTGGATGACTTCAAAAATCGTGTATCAAAAAGCTGGATTCATATGGAAGTAATACTTTTTCTACCTCGATCTGGAATGACTTGGACCTGTAAGGTCGAACATTTTTCATTTCATTTTGTATTTTGCAATGCTAAATATTTATATAGGGTGATTTTTTAAGAACTTTCGGATTTGATTTAAAAAACATACATAAAATTTAGATAAACATATGATATATTTATTTGGGTAGGTACAACGATATATAAAAATCAATGTTTACGTGGTAATACAAAGTATTACGAGTGTAGAATCAAAATATATATTATGAAATCCTCTCCGTGTTAAAAAAAAGAGAGCAAGAGTCTGTTGTAGGTATTGTTCATCAGGGAAGGAAAATGACTTCTTGCATTTTGTACCAACTGTGAAAACAAAATGTACTTTTTGGACCATGACGGTACCATTTTTTTAATATTTATTAATAAGAACGGAAACGTAAGAAAATGTGTAAAAATTCAGAAGTAAACAATAAAAACCAGAAACTTAACAAAAATGTGTAAAAAAATTCAGTATAAAGGTTAATATAAGAAAAATATTAACGGCCTGGCCCACGATGTCTCGAGAAATCGTTCGATCGACAACTTGTATTGCAAACAAAAACAAATTTTCTAAAGTTATTGTTGTTTGCAATACAAGTTGTCGATCGAACGATGTCTGGTGACATCGTGGGTCAGGCCGTAAATATTACATTCATAAGGATACATTCGTAGATCAGAGTTGTTAGAGATCGGTTATTTTACAACTTTTGATTATTAACAGGCCTGTTATTTTCATGCACCATAAAATCTAAGTTATGCGCATAAAAAATACGCGATAAAACCTAGAACACACTATTGAAGTAAAGGAGTTAACAAAAATAAATATAACCACATCCAAGGCGAGTTCATGTACGAGGTGCTGTCAAGTTAACACATACAGTTAAAGTACTAGACAGATTTTTTGTTGCAGACTTGACACCACCTGCTACATGAATTTGCCTTCACAACAGCCAGCGTGACCGTTTGACCGACTAAAGTGGCAAATTGCCACTTTTTCGACTGCCTTGCCACTTTTTGTCCCCGTTTTTTTAGAGTGAATTATGAGGGCAATTGTGAATAAAATTCCGCGAGAAATTTTCTCTAGGGAACAATTCCAACTAATAGCAAGTAATAGGGAAAACAAAAAACTCTAATTGGAAAAGGGAGTAATTTCTCGCGGAATATTATTCATAATTGTCCTGTATATACAAATACATTAAAAATAAAAAGCTCAGTGTAGTTTTCTCTTTTTTTTTTAATTTTGCCCCTCTTTTTTGATAAATCCTCTATTTGGTGCCACTTTTTGAAAAATGTCATCGGTCACCCTGACAACAGCATTGCAACAAAAAACAGAAAAGCTGACCGTCTAAAATAAAACATACACAAAAAAATTAAAGACAACATAGGCATTTTTAAATTGTACCAAGTAACTCGCGGTAGTACCACGGTACCAACGAGGTCAAAAATGTACCATAAAAAGTACAATTGTACCATGATTTCCATCCGTGTTGTTCATGTTTACACTGATAATATAAGTAAAATGCAAGCAAAGATATCAAACTGCTGAGTTGATAACAAAGAATGGGAAATTGGAAAAAAGATGCGTACTAATAAAACTGAATATTGGAGAAAACATTTTATTATTTCAATGTAATTTTACTACAAAATATAATTTTTTGTATAGGTTTGTTTATTGTTTGGTTTTGCTGTACCATCAGCTACTTGATGGTTGCAGTTGTACAATATTTACAAAAACAACTTGAAAATTTCCTGAGTTGATTTTGGTTGCTTCTGCAAAAGTGTTAACACCTTCAATAGATACCATTAGTGCAGCCAATTACTACGTTTATACGTGCACTATTTGCAAATAAAATTATTTGCAAATAAATTAACTCACTGTTTATACGGCATAGCAAAAGTACACAAACTTGGTATCACTTCTATAGAAAACTTACTTATGTTGATAAAAAAAAAGTGTAAATGCACAAAATATCAAATAATTACTTGTTTTAATTGTTATTATTTGCTTCTATCAATGGTTTTTGTTGCAATATTTGTCCATTTATTGTTTTTGTTATCAAACATTTGTAAGCGTGGCAACCTCAGGCATTTTATTTGCAAATAGTGTGTTAATCGTGAATAGTTTTCTGAATTAGTAAGTCGCAATAAAGAGAATAATATGGCAACAATTTACAGTTTTATTTGCAAATAAGCCCTGCGTATAAACGTAGTAAATGTTTGCTTTGAAATACACCTCTGGTGTGATGAGAATACTGAAGTTTCTAAAATGGTTTAGAAAACAAAACATTTACCGACCGCTTGTCAAATTTTCTCTCCTAGTCATGATAAGATTTTGTACATTCTACAGCATTTTTTGACACATCGTAATACATTGTATTACCATGTAAAGACAGCTTTAATGATGATTTCAGGTAAATGTTTACCGTAGCTATGCAAGAAATGGTTCATACGCAGGGTACAATTTTGGCATACTCTCGCCAACATATGTCAATGTAAATGTTGACCACAGATATGTCTAAAATGGTTCATACGTTGGGTCCAATTTTGGCATAATTTCTCCATGATATCGCCCGGTACCTAACGAATAAATTCTTCAGTATTGTTTCTTTTAGACAATGAGCCTTAACATAGCCAGACAAAAAATAGTCTATAGGCGTTAAATCACAAGATCTAGACGGCCAATTTACAGGCCCCAAACATGAAATAAACTGTTGATCGAACTAGCCTCTCAATTGGCCCATTATTTCGAGTGACGTGTGGTATGTCTAGCTGAAACCGCATGCCAGTCATGTAAAGCTATTCCATTTTAGGGGGTGGGGAAAAGAAAAGAGGCCCAATTGCTGCGAATGGGGCCGAATCGATAATTCATGGTCATCAACAACACTGGCGGATACAGCTGCGATATTTACCTCTGTCCGCACTCTACGTATGTGTTGGAGGTGTAATCTTCAATAGTATAATTTTGGTGCGAAACTGAATCACAAGATTCCGAATAGCTGCCTCAGAAGGTCGCCCAAACTGACCATAAAATGGAAGAAGTGCACTATGCAGTACCTTAACCAAGCATGAATTTTGATAATTAAATTTAATAATCTACAAGCGTTGTTCATTTGTAAGTCCATTCATGATTAAATTATTACCAAACTGAAAATGTTTAACATAGCGTCTATACCTGATATTAACTCTGATAGAATATGAGAGAGAAAGTCGGCAGAATATTTACATTAATATTAATATCTATGTAGGAGAAAGCGTGCTATTAAAAATATCATAATATTTCATAATTATCATGCAGCCGTGCAGTAAACATCTCCGTTTATTGTAATAGTAATGTGCGTGTCATAAAAATTTTGGCATTTTCTTAATACATCGTGTATAATTAAAACATTTCAGCATTATTTGTATCAAAAAATATTAATTTTCACTTTAATACACAAAATTATCTTCACGTATTTATGTATGTATGTGTGCGTTTTTTGATACTTGATATCATAATATTGTTTTTTAAATATATATTATGAAAACAATATTATAATATCTGATATAATATTAATATAATACTAAAAATATATTTGATATTATATCAGGTATAGACGCTATGTAACAGTAACATGATATGTACATGAAAACAGCTGAGTTGATAAAGACAGTGTTGCCAAAAAGAAAGTTGATAAAAAATCACCCTTTGCCAATGCCAATGCGCACGTTATGAAAAAACAGAGTAAAAATGTTTAGATTAGAGGTTACTAAACCAAAAATTGCGAGTCTAATTTTATTTTTGTTTTTAATATACACAAATGTATGATCGGATCTATCGTTTGCATATAGAAGAACAAGCCCTTGTTTTTTTTTAATCATATGGAAATTTAAATATGAAAAATTTCTACAACTTTGGTCCTGTAGTTTCCAGATATTGGATACAAATATCAACTGAAATTATGAAATTCTGCGGTCTGATTTGAAAAATATTCAACGTTGAAAATTGTTAAAATTTTGAGTTTTCGACTGTTTTTACCAAAAGAAAAGCATCAGCACTGTTTTATATGTACAACAATTTATTGTTTAGGCACCACACAACAATTGTATACTTATCTGAAAGGTATCTCATCAGAAATGAATATACAGTAAATAAATAGTTGAATTTTCTATTTTTGTTGGACGTGGGTCCTTTCGAATACGGCTATGGACTTTAGTACAAAATTGAAACTTCTTACAACCGTTATGTGTGTGCCTTGTACCAAGTGTGGGCGCGGTGGGCAAAGTTTTTCAAAATTTAATTTTATGGATTTGTTGGAAAAATATAAACGTATTTGTACAGTAGCTTACTGAAATATATGAATGACAAAGTATGTCACGTCCGCAACAGGATGAATTTACTCTAAAATAGTATTTATAACCTAACATTATTTTAGGAACATCACTGCGTTATTTGAGCACCCATTTAACAGCTGATAGTTGCTTTTTGTTTAGTTTGCTTTGAAATTTCACTACACCAGAGCAACAGGCGTAAATTGTTAAAATTTTAAAAAATTAAAAATTTTTATTTTCCGATGAAGCCCATTTCTAGTTGAATGGGTACGTAAATAAGCAGAATTGTTGCACTTGGAGTGAGGAGAATCCACCATTACATCCACAGAAAATTACTGTTTGGTGCGCTTTATGGGCTGGTGGAGTCATTGGCCCATATGTCTTCAAAAACGATAATGGTCAGAACGTTACTCTCAATGGTGAACAGTATAGGAACATCATTCGAAATTACAGGACGTAGGCAGATACGGCCTTATCTCACGGGTGCCAAGCAACGGGTGTAGGTAAGACGCCAGACCATCGCCCCCATGCACCCTTTTGAGTGAATGAATCACTAATGCACATAGGTTGCAATCTTTGTGTATAGTTATCCCTGCACTATACTCGTATTCAAGTACCTTGCTGAGGTACTTTGAGCTATCTAAACTCTTGGCCGTAATGACTTTGTCAAAACATTACTATCTGTTGTATGCCAACAGCACCTAGAATAGTGTCTGGCTGACCGCGTCACGCCAATCACTGGCACTGATTTAACACTGGGAAGCCAAGACGATTTTCCCAGCGTTTTTGGTAGCAACCAGAGCCACCACCTTTATTCTCCCGGTTCTCACGCCACAGGTGTTGTGTATACACCCACAGCGAGGTCCCCAAGAGAATTTCCCAACCATTGCCGGGACAGCTCAACCACTCATCTGAGATGGACGCATGCCTGTGTTGCCAAAAATCTAGTGCCTACTCCACAAACATCAAAATCATCCGTTTAACCCCGTGGGTTAGGACGAACTCGACGTTGTAGCAAAGAATCCTGACGACCGCTATATACACCCAAAACTTCAGAGCAGCTCGACTGTCGGGCAACCGGCACCTGCAGCACCAGAAGTAGCCTCTGGTTAGACCTCGAAGTTCCACCACAAGGGCTTCGCCTCTATCGTCTTTTGAACTCAGGGGCAGTTCCAGGTGACGCTGCACCTGATTGACATCAACAGACCTGTATTCCTTTTATAAATATGTGCACATCCTTTACTCGGTTGCCAGAGATCGGGTAGTAACACATAAGTTCAATGGGTAGTGTGCCAAAGGTGCGTCAACGGAAAAAGCCACATCACCCCAGCTGGGGCCCCGGGATTGTCCCTGGGGGACAAGATGGAGACACATGCCACACGGCGGGCGCTACAATTGATTTACTCGAAACGTTTGATGAAAAAATAATTTCACATAATGGCACAATTAATTGTCCACGAAGATCGTGTGATTTAACCCCCTTTGATTATTTTCTTTGGGTATATATATGTTAAGTCACTTGTCTATGTCGATAAACAACAAACAACTGAACACCTGGAAATCAACATTCGAAGAGTTATGGGCAAAATACGGTCCCAAATGCTGCGAAAAGTTATTGAAAATTGGTGTTCCAGGTTGCGCCTTCTACGCGCCAGCCGTGGCGGCCACATAGCAGAAATCATATATAAAAATTAATTTCATAAAATTTTCTTTCCAATAAAGTCCGTTTGATATTAGAAATATATTTCCTTGTTTTATTATGATTTAAACTTGTGTCACTTTATAAAAAACACCCTTTACATATGTATGTATGTATATATTTCATTATAGCGAGTTTTTAAAATTTATTGTTATATTTAGGAAGATAAGGATAGGATAAGAAAAAACTGACTAGAAAGTTAAAAAGATAGGAAAAATCTGAAAGAATTTCGTAAATTTACATGTTTTCCTAGCTTTTAATAGCATGCAAAAATAATTATCATTGTTTTAAAAGTAGTTTTGAGACTGCCTTCGTATGATATAGCTATATAGAAATATACAGATGGATATCAAGCCTCTGCCCATTATATTTAAATCATATTTCTACTAGCAGCTGCCGTTGATTCTGGTGCTATACATTTTCCGTTTCATAGTTACTCTTGTTGCTTTCTCTTTCTAGTTATTATATGAACAGTATTTTGGTATATAATGGGTTTGGGTATTCGATATATGTATGTATAAGGAAAATATTGTTGCTATTAACATTAACAATTTATGGGGCCTGAGAGTATAAAAAAATATTTCTCTTTTTTATTTGACTATTGAAAAAATGCCCATTATTATAAATCTGTACATACATACATACATATGTATGTATCTATTTGTGTACATACATAAATATGTATGTATATATTTGTGTACATACATACATATGTATGTATCTATACTGAAAACACGAATTGAATGACGAAGCATTAAAAATCGTTGCACGTCTATTAAGTGAAAAGCACCACGATTTTTTCCTATACGTATTGTTTTATCATGAATATATTTTAGATACAAAAAAAACAATATTATACATAGAAAGAAATCAACGACAAAAAGTTTATTGAAATTCCTACACAAAAAAAAATAATAGTGGATATATTTTCATACTAGGTACTCGTAGTATATGCAAGTAAGTAAATATTATATTTGTAGCAATGACGCTTCAAAACTCATTCCCCGAACTTGAGGTACCTATATATATGTACATTTGTACATACATACATACATACATAATTATATACTTACACACAGGTTTGTGTATTCGTGTGAGTTTCTTTCGTAAGCATTTCTAGATTCAATGCAGGGGGACCTATAATTAATTTTGCCAGTTTTCTGACTTTATTGATTTGACCTTAAAAAGAAACAGTTCATACAGTTTTATTTGTGTGTACCTATGTATAATAAATATGTAGGTACCTACCTATCTGTAGTATTTTATAACACCGATAACCGCAATTGAGAGCAGGGAGGGAGGTACATACAATTAATGTTTATAATATTTTTAGAGCATTCTTTTATTTTCAGATATAGGTACCTACATTGTACATTAGCGTGGCCGTTAATATTTTTTTTTTTGATTTCATATTTTCTCTCCCCCCAAATAGGTTCAGTTTTATGTAAAACCAAGTAAGAGTGCTATATTCGGCTGTGCCAACGTATGTATACAGATACATACATACATATATACATATTTGTTTTGTGATAAAATTTATAATTTTTTGTTGTAGTGCAATTTTCAGTAATTGACCTCTCGGTTTTTTCGACTAAATAATTTGCTTGAGTAAAGATCTTCATAAAACATCAAATACATATGTTTAACTGAAAAAAAATAATTTTTGGTTATTTTTTACCCAAATTTTTTTTTTTCAATTTCCAACCCTGGAACCATATTTTAATTTTTTCTGGTTTTAATACGAGTACTTATTTATTTCTTTCTAAAATATAGAATATATTTAATTACCAAAGAAATAATAAGCTTTATTTAATTAGTTTTGTATATGTGACAGCGCATAGAGAAAGGGACCTAAGGGTAAAAAAATTAATTTTCACTTTTTTTTTTGATGTGGGCAACATCTGAGCATCGGATGAGACGGATCCCATGCCCTCCCATGTTCCCTCCCAGAGATATGCGCCTTTTATGAAATTCAAGTCGACGATTCTAAGGTTATGTGAAAAAAGTTTCGTACTAACAGAGTGATATTCACGATTTAAAAGAATTATAAATGAGTATTTATTATAATTCACAATTAATAATTTCAGAAAATAAACCTGGATTCGAAAAAACTCGAGCAACATTGATATCAAACTCATGGAAACAGCACGCTACGTACAAAAAAAGTAAAAACCAACTACACAAAACAAGAGGTAGGGACGACCTACGCGCGTTTTCAAGGTTGAAACATGCTCAGTGATGGTACACCAAAGATACACGTATTTAAATCTTTAAAATGGCTCTCCTGAAAAAACCAGTTTTTACCCTTAGGTCCCTTTCTATTTTGCGCGTCACATATTATAAAAAGTTTAAGTTTCCCAACCCTGGAATCATTTTTTTGTAAATTTTTCTGGGTCCTTATACCAATTTCGTTCTTTAAAAAATTTATAAAATATGTTAAGTGAACAAAGAAAGAAAGACATAATTAAAATACTATTTTTATTTAGTTACTTTAATATCAAAAAATGTGAAAATTTTCCAGCTTTGTTGTTTATATTTTTCTAATTCTCTATACCCAACTTTTCTTTCCAAAACATAATATATATATATATATAAATTAAAATATAAAAAAAATCATTAGACCTTGTTAATTTTATATATCATAAAAATTTTAAGTTTTCCAACCCTGGAATCATATTTTTAAATTTTTTCTGATTTCTTAGACTAATATTTTTTAAGAATGTAAGATATTTTAAATTTATAGATAAAAAGAAAAATTAGTTTTACTAGGTTATTTTTATATAACAAAAAATGCTAAAGTTCCCAACCCTGGAAATTTTTTACATATTTTTTTATATTTTTAATACAAATTTTGTGCGTACTGAAATATAAAATAAGTTTATTTAACAAAAATTAAAAATTTTCTGTTATATAGTTAGTTTTATATGGCAAAATCAAGTTTAAGTTTTCCAACTCTGAAACCTATTTTGGACCATTCCTGATACACCAGTCTAAGACCGAAGTGTCTAGCTTTTCTAGACACTACCGATTTCACGTACACCAGACGGACGGACAGACGGACATCGCTTATTCGTCTTCCCTATTCATAAGGATACAGAATATATATATTTTATGGGTCGCATATGAATATTATTTAACTTACACACGGAATGACAAACCTATATAGGTATACCCTTTTCCTATTTTGGCAAAGGGTATAAAAATGCTAAAAAAAAGTAATACAAAAATGCTAAATGCCAAATAAAAAATTCGCTGCTAAATCAAAATGCATAATGCTAATAGGACACGCCGATTCTTATTGGCTAAATTTATTTGAAAATTTTGTATACCCTTTACCAAAATTGGAAAAGGGTATATGTATATAGGTTTTTCATTCCGTGTGTAATTTCCATAATATTGATATGCGACCCATACAATATATATATTCTGGGTCCTTATGAATAGGGAAGACGAATAAGCGATGTCCATCTGTCCGTCCGTTCGTCTGGTGTACCTGAAATCGGTTTTCCGAAGCTCCCAGAAAAGCTAGAGACTTCGTTCTTGGACTGGTGTGTCAGAAATGGTCCAACTTAGACTGGTATTGAAATTCAGCAAAATCGAGCAGACGGTTTCAGAGCTGAAAAACTGAAACTTGATTTTGCCACATAAAAGTAACTAGATAATACAAATTTTTTTATTTTTTTGTTAAATAAACTTATTCTATATTTCAGTACGAATAAAAATTGTATTAAAAATATAAAAAAAATAATTAAAAAAATCAAAAAGACGTTTGCTGGGTTGGGAACTTTAATTTTTTTGTTATATAAAAATAACCTATTAAAACAAATTTTTCCTTTTTATCTATAAATTCAACATATCTTACATTCTGAAAAGAAAAAATATTGGTGCAAGAAATCAGAAAAATTTTAAATTATGTTTCCAGGGTTGGGAAACGTACCTTTATATAAAAAAAGCTAGGTCTAATAATTTTTTTTTATATTTTAATTTATTTATATTTTTTATGCTTTAGAAAGAAAACATGGGCATAGAAAATTAGAAAAATAAAAACCACAGCTCCACAGCTGGAAAATTTAAACTTTTTAGGGTTCCGTACACCAAAGGTCAAGAGGAACCCTATTGTTTTCGCTACGCTGTCCGTCCGTCTGTCACAGGCTATTTTCTCGAGAACCGTTAGATCTACGGACCTGAAATTTGGACAGAGTGTGCAGACCTTTGGTCGCTACAACAACAATATACGAGAATTAAAAAATAAAGGGTGTTCCAAAACGAGCAACGAAAAATGTTACAATTGTATGTATATACACTTGAAATTCGTAAAGATACTCGTAGTGTAGTTTTATACAGACTACAACAAATTAACGCTAAAATTTAAAAAATCGAGATTAAAGGGTGTTCTATCAGTTAATGTACTTTTGATAATGTAATTTGGACAACTTGCTATCATTGGAAACCGTAAGAGACAAATTCTTAAAATTTTGATAAACGGTAAAACTTAAAATTTCCAAAATTTTAAAATCGCCAAGCCGAAAAGAAATCGCCAAAAACCAAAAAAAAATCGACAAAAAGAAAAAAAGGCGCCAAATTAAAAAAAATTTCTAAAACTAAAATAAATGGCGAAAAACCGGAAAAATCGCCAAATTAAAAAAAACGCCAAAACGAGAAAAAAACGACAAATCTTAAAAAAAAATCGTTTAAACTGAAAAAAGCCAAAAACGCAAAAAAAGCCATATTAAAAAATGCTGAAAATCTACCGTTCGGGACCCTTCGTGAGCGAGTCAAAGTCGCACTTTACTGAATTTATTTGATATTAAAGTAACTAAATAAAACTAGTATTTTCCTTAATTATTTTTTTCTTTGTTCATTTAACATATTTTATATATTTTTTAAAGAACAAGATTGGTATAAGGACCAAAAAATATTTAAAAGGATGATTCCAGGGCTGAGAAAAATAAATTTTTCTTTGCTATATAAAACTAATTAAATAAAGCTAGTTATTTCTTTGGTAATTAAATATTCTATATTTTACAAAGAAATAAATTTGTGCTCGTAATTAATTTAAATTATTCCAGGGTTGGGAGTTGGAAAAAAATTTGGGTAAAAAATAACCAAAAATAATTTTTTTTTCAGTTCAAAATATTTCATGTTTTGGGAAGACCTTTACTCAAGTAGTCGAAAAAAACCGAGAGGTCACTTACTAAAAATTGCACTATAACAAAAAATTATTAATTTTATCACAAAACAAATATGTATGTATGTACTTATGTATGTATCTGTATACTACATATATATACGTTGATAAAAGGTATATAAGATTCGGCACAGCCGAATATAGCACTCTTACTTGTTCTTATTGATAAGCATTTAAAATCAAAAGGGAATTTTATAATGAAACTGTTATAGTCATAATTGATGAAAACAGCCCCTACTTCTTTTGCGATCAAATCATTTGAATTATGCACTTTTGAAACCTTGCACGTCTATAAAAACTATATTTTCATCCATATTATTTAATTTATAAGACTTTACGGACTTGGTCTTTGATCAATAATGAATGATTCGTTCTAATGAATGATATCTACTGCAATAATAGGAGCTTTTGCCCTAAACTCTGATGCAGTTAGAAGAGCTTGGGATTCTTTCATATAGTAGTTTTTTTTTTTGGATCTTAGATACCTACATGTCATATAGAATTGCATAACGTACATTCTTAAATTGTATGTTAAGATCATCATATGGATATGATACTGAATTTAAATATACTTTTAAATTAGTTAAATCATAATGAAAAAACTTATTTTCTTCTTGAATAGCAATCAACAGAAAACGAAGTCGTTTTCTAAGAATTTAAGTATACCCTCTCGACAGGAACCAGGGAAGAAAAATGACTTCTTGGATTTTGTACCAACTGTGAAAATAAAATGTACTTGTTGGAACATGACAGTACCATTTTTTTTTAATATTTATTAATAAGAACGGAAACGTAAGAAAATGTGTAAAAATTCAGAAGTAAACGATAAAAAACAGAAACTTAACAAAAATGTGTATAAAAATTCGGTATAAAAAATTAAAAATAACATTAAAAGAATATTAAATATTACATTCATAAGATTACATTCGTAGATTAGACTTGTTAGAGATCGGTTATTTTACAAAGTTTGCTTATTCACAGGCCTGTTATTTTCATGCACTATAAAATCTAAGTTATGCGCATAAAAAATTGCGCGATAAAACCTAAAACACACTATTGAAGTAAAGGAGCGATATGTAGTTACCAAAAATAAATATATCCACAGCAAAGGCGAGTTCATTTACGAGGTGCTGTCAAGTTAACAGGTACTGTTAAACTACTAGACAGATGTTTTTGTTGCAGACTTGACACCACCTGGTATATAAATTTGCCTTGACAACAGCATTGCTACACAAACAGAGAATCTGACCGCCTGAAATAAAACACACACAAAAAAAATTAAAGACAACATAGGCAAAATTAATGTTACCACATAGTGAAACATTGGCATTTTTAAATTATACCAAGTAACTCGCGGTAGTACCACTGTACCAGCGAGGTCAAAAATTTACCATACAAAGTACAATTGTACCATGATTTACATACATACATCCGTGACAGAAACCGTAGTATATAAGACGGATTCGGTTTACAGAACAGGGCCGAATATTTCATAAGCTATCTGCATGCAAACGGAATGTATATCAACCCAAAGGTCAAAAGGTCTATCATATAAATACACACTTATAAACAAATAGACTCTCATAGGCAAATAATTTGACAGATAGCCTACCTGGGCTCTGAGATACATACATAGTACATATATGGACGATTATAAATACATATACTATGTAGATACATATGTATGTATGTATGTACATATGTAAGTATGTATGTACTATATGTGTACTGCTCCTAAATATCAACTCATTTAAATTTTTGCTTGTGTTCTTGGAATAAAAATCTTATCGTATACTCTAGACCCCTAGAACAAATAATAAAAAGTTATTTAAACTCGTACTTGTGTTTTTTTATACACATGAATTTATTTCATTCCCTTGACTTGCCTCATGTTTCCACTTTTTTTTCGCATTCCCATGAGTCTTTCGATTGAAATTTTTTTTGTCCTCCCCATATTATTTGAAGTCGTATTATATTTTCTGTATACCCAAGCCAATGACTTGGTATACGAGAATGAGTGCTCTGCGTGTCTGTCTCTCTGTTATACACACTTTAATGGCAGGCAGCCATATCTGAAATTTCACATCAACTTTTTGCCGCCGCTGCTGCTGGCAGCTACGAGTGAATACTGCTGCTTGGTAAAGATGACGATAATAACAATGATGATGACGATGATAATGATGATGATTGTAATGTTTTTGTTGTTGCTGTTCCACATAATCATCTGAATCTTCTTATGGTGATAAATGAATCAAGAACAAAAATAAAATTTAAAAATGGTTTTAACAGAGCAAAAGTATGTACATATGTCGTAGAACCAACTTTAATAATGGATGGGTCTCATGATATAGTCTTTGCTTTCGATGTTGTTGCTGGTATTTGTTGTTACTGCTGCTTCTTTATTCATTAGTCGTGCCAATTTAAAATGAGAAAAGTTGATACCTACTCAGTTTTACCAAATACAATTAATGGGTATACGAGTATAAACCGATGCATATAACAGCTAGAAATAGCAATAGAGAATATAAAACTTGCTTTTGCCAAAAATCGACTATTATTTTTAAAGGCAAATAATGGCATCATACATAGCTACCGACTGACTGACTCACCCTAAAAACACAAACATACAACTCTACATGCATACATACATACATACATACATATGTACATACTTAGATATAATCGAATGACTCGCCTTCAATGTTGGAACCCATACCCACATAACGTACATAGTATGTATACTATGTATATAAACACGGCGTTACCAAGTTGGGTAACTATAAGCCAACCAACTATAAACGTGTGTGTATGTACATATTTACATACATATGTATGTATGTATGTACTTAAAAATACTCGTAATGTCAGGCCAAAGCAAATGTTTGGAATTCGAGCCAACTGAAGTCAGTCAAGTCACGGAATAAAACAAGAAATGAAAACGTTTTCAGTTTCAAGTTATCCAAATCTTTGTAGAAATTTTTATGCACGAGTAGTAAAAATTGGTGCCACGCCAAGAGTCTTAAACGAAGAATGCGACTTGAGCGTTCGTAAATAATCGGGGTTTCCTTCATTGTACATTGTATGTAGTGTTGTTGCTATTTATAACGGTGATATAGGTACCTATTGGCTTTTTTTTTTTGGCACGAAGCAGCTGAGTTAAAAGCAACGGAAACAAAGGCGATAACGTTAAGCAAATAAACTACAGACTACGTTCACTTTGCCCATTAGCGACATGCTGTTACTGCGCACAGTGGTACAAAAAGTACGATCATTATTCGAAAGATAGCAATTAGCGATGCTATTACATTTTCTTATATTCACAACTAAATGTATGTATGTACATTAGGTTGTATGTACCAAGAAAATATTTTGCAGCTCAGGCATATTTTGAAAGTACAGGGTGGGCCAAAAGTTACCATAGGTTTTAAAAGTTTAATAACTTTTTCGTTTATTAATTTTTTTAAATTTTTTTCTCAGATTATAGGTACACTTAGTCGCAAAACTCTACATACATTTGTACGATTTTAGGTATTTCATATCTTTTATTCCAAATTTTTATTTAATGTTTAATTTTTGAAAATATTGTATCTTGAGTATTATATTGGACCCACTTTATAACTTCGAGATAAAAAACATAAAAATCACTGTTACTTTTTTGGTAAAATAAAAATTACTGAAAAATGATGCTTAGCCAACGTCGCAAAAGTGTACATACCTACATACGCGTTTGAATTGTATTAAATACAGATATACAGGCATGTTCTGAAAATCACATTTTTGAAATCACTAGTGATTTGAAAAGTAATAATGGCCCTGTAGACGTTTTAAAAATCATATACGATAAATTTCTTTCAGAAATGATATTTGATGATCTATACAATAGAAAAATTAAAAAAAAGAGCGAAAAAATATCTGCATGACCATTATTACTTTTGAAATCACTAGTGATTTGAAAAAAGTGATTTTCAGAACATGCCTGATAGTAGCACGTTTTATTTTATAATTTTGTGTTCATTTAGTCTTGTTTTAACAATATGTGTTAGATTTTGCTTGAAATTTTGATTTGATTATTAACAGTAGTTGGAAAAAATGGGGAAAATAAGGAAATATCAACCAACCTTCGAAAATTCGTCATCAATCTTTCAAATGAAGGGAAGTAAATGAGAAAAACCGGACAAACCTTAAATTTTTGTAAATTTACAATCATAACTATCATTAAAATTACTAAAGAATCAAAGTTTTCCACGATTGGGACGAATAGCAAGGCTTAATGAAAGACTAAGGCGCAAAATTGCGAAAAATACAAACGGAAGTAGCACAAAACTGAAAGAGGGCCTTGAAAATAATTATAAAATTCTTGTAGATGCTAATATATTTCGCCATTACTTAAAGAAAGTTGGATTATAGACGTGTATAGCCATAAAAATACCATACATAAGTCACATAAACAAAACTAAACGATATACCTATGCTCTGGAGTACAAACACGTTCATCTTAACAAATCTAAGTTTTGGGAAAGAGTTATTTTTACGGATGAGCGTAAATTCAACCTATTTCAAAACGATGGACGACCAAAAACATGGATAAAATGTAATATTGGCTTGGATAATAAAACGTATGCAGTGCTGTCAAACATGGTTGGGACTCCGTATACGGAAAAAATTATTCCCAAAAAAATTTCAAACAAACGTATGTTTTGAAATAAAATTTAGTTTCGGTAAATATTTTTACTGTTCCAGTAAATTATTTGTTTCAATTTTGTTTCATATAAAAAAACTGTATCATTTAATTTCATTTGTTTGTGTTGGTGTTTTCCTTGCTTGTTGATTGACTCAACGTGGTCATGTGCTGATGTTGTTGTTTTCTTTAAATGCTGGCGTTGTATACGTGTGAATTCGGACAAGAAGCCGAAAAACGTCGTGGCTTGTTTTTTTTTACTCAACAAAGTTATTTTTAGATTAGAAGAAACCAAGGTTGGCAAACGGTATCGTAAAAATACCGATACCGATTCAAATACCGCTAAAATTAGATACCGGTATCGTTACCGATACTGAAATCCATTTCGGTTAGAAAATACCGGTATCCAGATTACCGTTTACGTCTATACCGGTACGTACCGGTATAACGATTCCGGCCAAAAAATAAATGATAGTTGAGTTGTAGTTGCCAAATTTTTATTATGTAGGTATTACAACTTTTTTCACTATGAGACAACTGCTTTTCATCAGTTGTATTTTGGTTTTTATTTCGACCATTGTGTTCGTTTTACTTTACTATTCCAGACACCAACCAATCCCATTTGTCAACCAATATTATTGCCATGTTCATAAAACATAGAATCTCAAGAAAAAATAGCAAGGCCAAAACTAAAAATATTTAAAATGTTTTTTAATGGATACTATGGTTTCAAAACATATAGCATAGATAAGAACCTCTGTTTTTCGTGCATTGTTTCGAAGTCAACTAAAATTAGTTGTTATTCAGAATACCAAAAAAAGTTAAGTTGTTTCAGTTTCAATCAAAATTAGTTGAGCTGTAAAACGTAATATGTGCAAAAATTGCAAAAATATATTTCAATTAACTTTCTTTCTTTAGTGTTGGTCTTGTTTACACACTTCACCGTAATATATAAGGTTGGTAGAGAAAAAACTTCTAAACTTTTATATTTGAAGTTAAAGATTCCTCTTGAGGTGAAGAAAAGTACTTTTAAAATGAAGGAATACATTTTGGCGACCACTGTTGTACCAATTTTGTACTCTGTGTTTATATACTACATCTATTAAATTGTACTTTCATCATCCTGGAATCTTAAATACACCGAAAGCGTGTAAATAGAACGCGAAATACATCATACAGGAAGTTTTTTTTAACAAAAAGTCTTCTAACAAAATATTTAAAACAGTCCTGTGAATTACTCTTATTCAATTATGTTTTATAAACAAAGTTATAAACAAAAATATTGCCTAACAACGTGTCCAAAGTAGAAAAATGTCGGGAAAACCGAAGAAATCATATTTGGTGAAAAAATAAAGACTTATTTGAAATTTACTGAAACAAGATATATCTATATGGTTCAAAAGGTCTTAGTCTCTTCTTTCTGTATCCGTTTATAAATTTAAAATCGGTTGATATTTAACTTAGTTGGAGGTTTATAAGTGTCTACGGTTACGAAAAACCGCTTTTTACCCGTAACTCAAGATTTTGGAGGTGTCTGGAAAATTTCAAATACAATTTCTATTGTTATGCTCGACAATACGTAGCAGAAAATTAGTAACATATCCCAGGTATTTCGATTTCATCAAAATTTGTCACACAGTGTGATATATCAGTATAAACAAAACTTTTATTTCTACTAGTTTGTTTAATTAACCAAAATGTATACTTTATATGTATATGCAAAGTTTGGACTGCAGTCTCCTTGTTTCACTTTTTTAATAAATTATTTTTTAATAATAGTATAAAAACATATATAGAAACAAATAAGTTTGTATGCTTTTATACAAGTACATATGTTAATGTAAAAATACTCCCTCTTTGAAGTAATTTAATAAAAAATAGTTTTTTTGCTATGTCCACTGCCTGAAATAATAAATTTGTCAGTAATATCGGTATACCGGTATTATAAGCTCGATAACGGTATGTACCGGTAATACCGATACCGAAATAAAAAAAATACCGATACCGCTACCGATACCGAAATTTAAAAAATAATTGTACCGGTATCAATACCGATACCGTTATTTTTTTCGGTTTCCAACCTTGGAAGAAACAAAAGAAATCTTGTTTTGCGTGTATTCATTATTTGCGTATCCAAAAGCGATTTGCTCTTTAGCTGAGTGGTAAGTACGTTAGTTTATTAGTCAAGAGATTGCAGGTTCGACTCATCCCAAACACATTTGGTTTTACACAAAACAGTATGGAGTGAAAAATTCTAGTTCATACAAATTGGTATAAAGTACAATTGTAACAAAATTGTTAAGAGAAGATTTCTGTTCCAATATAGAAATTGCATACTGTACAAAATAATTTGTTTTATTTACTTCTCATTTTCATAAAAAAAATTTTATTGAATCAGACAATTTGTTGATTGAAAAAATCAGGGTTTTTTTGCAAACAAATTATTACAAAATTTTGTATTTGAATTTACGAATTTCTTTGTAGGACCTAAATTGAAAAAATTAATATTTGATTCAGAGAATTTTGTGTTTGAAATGGAAAATTAGTTTTTTCTGTGTAATGGTGTTGGAGTGCATAAGTACTGATGGGGTTGGAGAATTAAAACTTTCCTATGAAATTATGGATCGTCGTGGTAATTTAGATATTTAAAAATATATTTCTTTTACAGAATGTGAACAAATTGCATCCTAAAAATAAATAAATATGCATGATAATGACTCCAAGAATAACTTAAGGCTTCTTAAGGAATGGCTTCTTTATAAAGTAAAACCGAAACTTCCACATCTTCCACAGTCCCCAGATTTAAATCTGATCGATTATTTATGGGCTTCCTTGAAGGAAAAATGGGAAAATGTATCGGCGAAAACAACTAAAGATTTGGTTTCTTCGATACCTAAAAGGCTTACAGAAGCTTTGATCAAAAATCGGATACACAAACTTTTAAAATTTAAAAAAAAATTTTACAGAATATACTCAACAATACATCGTATGTACATTTTTGCAATCGGATAAAATATTGAATTTTATAATCTTTTGCTTGTTTAATATTGTTTAGTGAAATCAAATATGGTATTTTTATTTAATTTAAACTACTTCTACTTTAAAATAAAAAAAACTTGACAAAATTAATGATTTTCCTTTAAAAAGTAAAATTTTTTAAAATATTAAGTCGTATGTAGAGTTTTGCGACTAAGTGTATATACAAAATGGAAATTTTTTTACACTAAGTATGAAAAATAATGTCTCTTAAATGACCACCGTTTTCAGCTTCGCACTGATGGGCTCGTTTTAGAACATTTTTCATAGCATCGCAGTGGTAAAAATATGCATTACGTAATCGATGATGTCAGTACTACTTAGTAGCAGCCAGTGGTGATTTGTTCGCTTATTTTGCTATTTAGATTTAACATAAAAGTGTCATAGGACGCGTAAGTAGTGCGCTCTCGCTTACAAAGTAACCTACGATGTCAGTACCTACCGCTAGCACTGCGCTTACATAAGCGCGGGCATGATAATAAATTTACCCTAAAAGTAGGCCAGTATTTTAATTTTGTTTTAGAACAAACTGTTTTCAACAATAGCTGAAACCCTGCTTACATTGTAATCGAAGTTGTTAGTAGCACATGATACATCAGATTACACGTAGATTACAATCCAAGTACTTAGATTGCTCGCTTACGATGTCATACTGACGTCAGTGATTATTATCGAAGTAGTTCGCCTAATTTCCTGCTGGGATCTTTCAACATTTGTGGCTGTAGCGTTCGAATTTCTGCAACAATGTTTGCCTTGAGTTCAATGATTGTCTCTGGCTTGTTCACATACACTCGCTCCTTCAAATAACCCCAATGAAAATAGTCGGGTGCTGTCAAGTCTGGCGATTGCGCTGGCCAACTAATTTCCGAATTTCTGGAAATTATTTGCTCTCCAAATATTTGACTTAAAAGCGCCATTGTGTCTCGGGCAGTGGCTCCGTCCTGCTGAAACCACATACCAGGGGGGTTATTATGTAATCCGAATCGAACGGAAATGTGCTCGAATTCCAATGTTAATAACATACAAATTCGAACAGTTTTCGATTCGAATCGAATTACATAATAACCCCCCTGGTCTGTTTTCATTAGCAGGACGTAAAAAATTTTCTATCATAAACCCATACCACTCTCCCTTTACGGTTACAGCACTTCCATCTTCATTCCCGAAGAAGTAAGGCCCAATGATATTTTCAGACCATATTGTACACCTAATGGGGTACAATTGGCGTTGATGAATGGCTCTTGGATTTTCAGACCCCCAGAACCTAAAGTTCTGCTTATTAACAAAACTATTCAAATGAAAATTAGCTTCATCACTCATAATCAAATTTTAAATAAAGTTGATTTCATTTCTGGCCAACTGTTGAAATTTAACTGCAAAATTTAGACGTTGCCGATGATCTCTGGGTTTTAATTCTTGCACCAATTGCACCTTATAAGGGTATAAATGTAAATGTTTTTTTTTTAATGCTCCACAGTGACGTACGAGACATTCTTAGCTGAGCAGAACGCCTTCTGGCAGATGTTTCTGGTGTTTCGTTAACACTTTGCTGTACTCGTTCAATATTTTCCGCAGTGCAACTTAAACGTAGTCTACCGGTTCGAGGCAAATCCCTTACGGTGCCATGTTGGTGATGACGATCAACTAAGCAACGAATCATGGCTTCAGAGGACGAAATTCTGACATTAAAAAATGTCGACGATATGCTCTTTGCGTTAAAATAATTGATCTCTGATTTAAATAATAAAATTCTATTGTTCTAGTTATTTGTTCAGTTGTGAATCTCTCCATTATTTATTCTCCAAGTGTTGTTTATATAATCTGAAAAAAAAAATTAATAACTGTGTCAAAAAACACGATTTTCTTCACTTTTGAGCAAACAAGTTAAGAGAAATTAATTTGTCTGAATTTTTTTTTTCATATAAAAGAACTACTCTATATATTGATCGCTGCAGATAATTGAAATTAGTACGTATGTATTTAGATTCGTATTGTCTTATGTTACTATAGGATTGTCGCCAAAAATCAGTTAACAAATATTTTTATAAAAAATATTTTTATATAAAACTTTTTTTAATATAGATTTTTTTAAAATGATCGTATAAAAATTTAGCAGAAAATTGCCAAAACTAGAAATAAAATTGCCAAAAATTATTTCTTGTAATATAAACACAGTAGCACATTTTTCAACTTCAAAATCTTGAAACAATTGAGACGCCCAAAATCTGAAAGCTTATGATGGTAGAAAAAAACCCGAGCTGGGTTTTGAATTATTAGCTAAGGTTTTTTTTAAGTTCATTTTTGAAGTTTTCGACTGAGAGGACGATTTTAGTACATGTACCGTCTGAAAGCGATGACTAGTGTTCAATATACATATGTATGTATATTTAAAAAAATTTAAGTGTCCTTATTTTTCATTCCTTATGTTCAATATTATAAATTTTTCTAAGTATCTATTTTAAAATATTTGAAGTGTCCTTATATTTTCCATCACCAACAATAAAAATCTATGACGAAATTTTACGTGTTTTGACAGTTTTGCTGTTTTGAGTAATTTGTTGTTGTTATTTTTATTTAATCTCAAGGTAAAATTTTTAGATCTGATTAAGAACTAAAATTTTGCAGAAGAAATACAAGCAATATTTCAAATAGTTCACAAGATATAGACTTAAGAATCACTACTTGTTTTTTGAAAATTGTACTAAAATCCACCCCCAGTCGAAAACTTCAAAAATGAATTAAAAGAAAACCTTAGCTAATAATTCAAAACCCAGCTAGGGGTTTTCTTCTACTTTCATAAGCTTTCAGATTTTGGGGGTCTCAATTGGTTCAAGATTTTAGTGCTGCACTGTGTAATTAATCATCAAAATCAAATTGTTTTAATTACTTTCAGACGAGTTTTGGTAGGATGTATTTATTT
This sequence comes from Tachina lurida, assembly GCA_944452675.1. NCBI lineage: Eukaryota > Metazoa > Arthropoda > Insecta > Diptera > Tachinidae > Tachina > Tachina lurida. The sequence continues at coordinate 88,345,267 of OX101754.1, forward strand.
AAACGAGTTGAAAAATCAACACGTTTGGCGAGAAATAACTACATATATCTGACATAACTGCTTCCTGTTTAGAATTAAAATAATAATCCTTAAAAATATAGTTTCAGTGTTAAGTAATCTGCATTAAAATGAGAGTTTCTCTGTGGGGCACTAAGTTACAAAATTGCATGGGCTTGAAAACCGTTTTCAACATCCAAAAATTACCTCTCCAGCTTGATTCCTAATTGTGATCAACCCCGGTCCCACACGTGTAGAAATACTGACACACAAAATTCAATCAGTAACACCTAGTTTTAACTTGATATTTAACTACGTATATGACTAAAATGAAGCGGTATAACTTCGCAACAGCTGCTAGTACGGAGGAAATTCCGTGCAATCCAGTACAATGACATCAACGCAGGTTCGCAGGCCTATGATGTCAAAAGAATATTATAATTTTGAAGGTAGCAGCCCTACCACCGCACTAGGAAGATCTGGGTTAATCGCCTGCATCTTTCCAAATTTTAATCGATTCGAGTATTCACAAATAGAAATAACAAACGGAATGACAAGGCAACGAGTCTTGCCAATGTTAAAAGGACTCAATTTGGTCAGTGGAAAGTGCGTACTCTTTACCAAGCAGGTAGGTTAGGTTAGGTTAGGTTAGCAGGCTGCTAGTGAAGAATGAAAATATAGGAGTCTAGCTCACTTGGGTCCAATACGATGATCCCTTTGTGCTGCCTGTAAGTTTAAAGTATAAGAATAAGGGGGAGACCGGGAGTATACGGAGAATATAGATGGAGAGTTTTTGTACAATAAGAGAGAGTAGAGTAGAGAAGAAGTGGGACAAGGAGAGGGTCTGGTACATACACATGCCGTGAAGGCTAGCGGCCATGCCAGCCACTGCTCCTAATGTATAGACTTAGGTTTCTAAGTCCTATTTCCGATAGTTCGGTCAAGCTATTGAAGGATATTCTACCAAGGAAGTGCAGACGGAGATCCTCCAAAGCAGGTCAGAAGCAGAGAAGATGCGAAATGCTTTCCTCCTCTTCCTCATCACTGCAGCTGTAACAGTAATCATTATACGGGAGACCCATACGTTAAGCGAGGGTTCCGAAAGTGCAGTGGCCTGTAAGTGTGGCCAGGAGATTCCTCAGATGCTTTCTGGTAAAGCTAATGAGGTTTCTGGTTCTTTTAGTATCTAGACGAGGCCAAAGGGTTCTCGATATAACGCAGGTAGGTTCATTGCGCCATATTTCCTGAGCTAAATTAAGAAAGGCAGTATCGAAGCGTCTCCAGGAAGACGACAGAGGGAGCCCACAGAGATTGTCAATATCGACTTCCCCGAGTAGGGTTCCTCTCTTTGCTAGTTCATCCGCAACTATATTGCCTGAATTGGTTCCGTGTCCACGCACCCAATATAGTGTGATGGTTGAGTGCTGCGCCAGTTCATCCAGGACTGTGCGGCATTCTTGGACAAGTAATGATGTAGAATATACACCTGCAAGGGTTTTGATCGCGGGTTGGCTGTCCGTTATTATCTGGATATTACTATTGTGTATCCGATAATAACTCAACCAGTGTGTTGCTCTTTTTATGGCGGATATTTCTGCCTGTAATATGCTACATTTATCCGGGAGTATGAAGGATATTTCAATTCCAAAATCTGGAATATATATCCCCCCTCCAACTATTCCCCTCCGTATAGAGCCGTCCGTGAAAACCTGCACGTCTCTGTCCGCTGGGGAGAACCCTTCTGTCAAAGAAATATTGAAATTCCTATTGAAGTAGGGTTTGGGAGTGCAGTAGTCAATGAGTTTAGGTATATTGTTTGCTGTATTTAGGATGCTAGCGTGACCCCATGGTCTATAGTTCCACACGCCTATTGCGTTCACCCTAACGGCCGTATGTAGGGCCAGTTTTCTAGCCATTAAGTCCACAGGAATCCAACAAAGCATAGCGAAGAGTGCCTTTGTCGGCGTGGATCTAAGGGCACCTGTTATCATACGTGCCGCTTTGCGGAGAATACCTTCTATACGGGTCTGGTTTCCCGCTGATTCTAGTGCTTTCCATAGACCGAGACCCCATAAAATAAGATAGGTCTTATGACCATCTCTAGTATTCAACCGCTTTCCTACAGATGTACATTGCCATAGCGGCTTTCTCTATCCTCACCTGAAGATTTTCCCTCCAGGAGAGTTTACTATCTAGAACAACACCTAGATATTTGGCACTTTTCGACATGGTAAGTGCAGTACCATTCAATGCCGGGGGATGAATTGTGGAACTTTGTATCTCCTTGCCAAGCAGGTAAACTTGAACAACTTGAAGCAGAATATGAACGACTCAAACTGGATGTTGTTGGTATAAGTGAAGCTAGGTGGAACGGCAATGGCGAGTTTAGAAGCAATAAAAGCAACCTTCTCATACATTCAGGGATGCCTCGGGATGAAGACCCCAATATACATACATGAGGTGGCAATCTTTTTGAATAAAATAATGAAGAATGCACTAATCTCATGGAGTGCTATTTCTGAACGCATCATTACTGCCCGATTAAGAAGTGGTAAAACGAGGATAGTGACCTAAATAGAAAAGAAGAATTTTACAGCCTCTTAAACAGCGTACTAAGTAACCTTCCAGGCAATGATATAGTGGTATTAATGGGCGATTTTAATGCCCGTATAGGTAACGACAATTCTGGATATAAACAAATTATGGGTAAGCATGGTACCGGGCAGTGTAATGTAAATGGCGATCTTCTTATCGAAACGTGCGGTAACAATGACCTCAAAATAGGAAGGTCTGTATTCCCCCCACAAGAATACGCATAAGATGTCTTGGAAAAACCCAGCAGGACATGGAGAGACCCAAATTGATCACTTTTGTGTATCTCGTAAATGGTTCTACATAGTCCACGATGTACGAAATAAACGAAGTGCAGATATCGACAGTGACCACTACTTAATAATAGTAGAGCTTTATTTAAAACTGCATCCAAAGTGAAATATAAATACAACGCGAAGACCATTTACATACATAGATAAACTAAAACCTGCAAATAACCTAGCAAACTTCCAAGCCAGAATAAGAACACTGGATACCCTCCCGGATAATAATACTGCTAGCGAATATATGTAGTCCAATTTAAAAACACAATTGTATACAATTTGCAGAGATACACTGGGCTAAAAAAAAATCTAGAAAAGCAGTGGTTATCCGAAGAAACATGGAAGATAATTGAGGAAAGACGTTTAGTAAAAGTACAGTTTCTGTCTGAAAACGATCCAGTAAAGAAAGTTGATTATGGTAAAAGAAATAAAAAGAAGTGTCAAATAGGACAAGGAGAATTATTACAATAATATGAGTACTTCAACACAACTTGCATCTAACAGAGGAGATATAAAACAACTTTTTAAAATCACGAAGAATGTAGCAGGAAAACGTGAAAGCAATATCACGCCAGTAGAAAATGAGGTTGGTGCCATATTCACAGATAGGAAAGAACAAGTAGAAATATGGAAAACACACTTTGAGAGAACGTTAAACAACAACAACATTAAGACAATCTTGTCCAAATAGAAGCATCACCACTGTTCCCCCCAGTTTAATTGAAATCCGGCACGCCATCACAATGTTAAAACCAGGCAAAGCTGCAGGATTTGACGGCTTTAAAGCAGACCCAGAGACTATTAGAACCATTATTTAGATGCATTTGAGCTGAAGAAATTTTTCCAAGCGAATGGAAGCAATCTATAATAATAATAAAGATACCCAAAAAGGGTGACAGGCGGAAATGCAGCAACTGGCGAGGCATCTCATTGGTGCCATCTGTTATGAAAATTTTTAACAACATAATTTTAAATAGAATTGCTGAACCACTAGATAATCAAATAAGTCGAACACAAGTCGGATTCCGCCTAAACAGGTCATGCGTCGACCACATCAACACCATGAGAATTCTTATTGAACGCACCACTTTACATGACATTTATAGATTTTGAAAAAGCATGCGATGCTATAAACCGTGAATTTGTTTGGAAATCCCTAAGTGCCAGAGGAATCCGATAAAAAATCGTAGATATTCTACGAAAAACGTATGTGGGAGCAAGCAACAGAGTGAGTTAAACAAGGTTGTGGATTATCGCCTTTACTTTTTATAACAGCTCTCGATGTTGTATTTGAAGTATCAGACCAACAACATCTCGGACTGAATTGGAAGCTAAACGACGAACTTGGTGACCTTGCTTATGCAGATGATATCGTCGTACTGAGTAACAGTAAGAGCGAAATGCAACAAAAATTAACGCTTATCACAAATGAAGCAAGTAAGGCTGGCCTCCGAATAAATATTGCAAAAACAAAAGTCATGATAATGACCTTCAGCAATAACATACATCTTTTCATCAATAACAACGCACTTGAAGAGGTAGATAAATTAAATAGGTTTGTCCTTCCGTTTGTAATTTCTATAATATCAATAAGCTACCTATAAAATATATGTATTCTGGATCCTTATGCATAGGGACGAATAAGCGATGTCCGTCTGTCTGCACGTGAAATCGGTTCTCCGAAGCTCCCAGAAAAGCTAGAGACTTCGTTCTTGGACTGGTGTGTCAGAAATTTTCCAAAATAGATTGGACCAAGACCATTTACAAGACCTTTCAAGACATGAGAGATTTTTCAACTGCTTTACTACAGCGAAATATTGTAAAACAAACGCTAAACAGCACTGTTGCCAAGACAAACAATTGAAACAAATGCCTTGCCAACAGTGCTGTTTAGCGTTTGTTTTAGAATAGTTCGCTGTAGTAAAGCAGTTGAAAAATCTCTCATGTCTTGAAAGGTCTTGTAAATGGTCTTGTGCAGGACATTATTTCACACATTTTTTAAGAACGCACGAGACTAATTCATCCGGCATAAAAATGTATACGTATACGTAGGTTTGTGTGTGTTAGTGTTTTTTTTGCATGCATTTGATATTCGCTGTTTTTTTAAGTTATGTGTGTATTGGTTTTGTGCTGGTGATGCGGGGTTGTGCCTGGTTGAAAAATTATGCCAACCACAAAACCACTCTCTTTACCTCTCTTACCAACAAAGTGGCATGTTATACCAGCACAATCGTTCTCGTGTGTGAAATGCCACTGAGAATATTGTAAGATCTTTCAACCGTCTGTACTGTAAAGCTTTATTTTTTTTCAACTGCTTATACGTACTTGTTAAATTAATCAAGAAAATTGGATTTTTTTTAAATTAGCGCTAAAAATTGACAAATAAAATTGCAAAAAATAATAATCTGCAACAATAGCATTAGCTTTTAAAAAACGAGCAATAATAGGTTTAAAACACATTTTGCAAAAACCATTGTTGTTATATTGATTCAGTAGCTATGTATTTTAAATTATTTATTTGAACTAGAAAAATAGTTTGTTTGCTCATCTAAACCAAAAGAACAATTCGTATAAAAAATAATATAAATAAATTAATAGTAAAAAAACATTTTCAAAGCATTTTTTATATGTTTTTTAATAGAAAAAAAAAACATTTTAAATGCTTTTACTTAAAACAAAGAAATAAATAAACTTTAAATTAAATCAACACCACGAATTATGAAATAATTCAATTCATATGATATTCCCTTTTCCCCAAATTGCAATCGTGAATCCCCTTATCGTGAATGATATTTTTCACTTTTCCCTTGGTTTTAATCACTTAATTTTTGCAGGCGAACTGAATTAATACACTTCGTAATTTCAATATTATGCTTGCAAGTACATGTACTTAATTAAAAGTTATAAATAATTATTTTTAGGACAAGATCAGTAAATAATGTCCACGATCAATAACAATAATTTCTTGCAAAACCCTTTTTCATTGAACATGAATTCTAAAGCATTTTTTCCATGTCACCTAAAATATTTAAAAACACAACTTTACACTCAAAAACATTTCATTTGAAACCGAAAATATGTTTATTTCTTATTACTAAACTTAATTTGTTTGATTTTCAATTAACTTTTAAGCTTTACAAGTCTTCTTCCCGTGTTTTGTATTCATTACGCATTGATAGCGGCAACAGACAGACGTTCCCATGAAATTCACGATTGCAAATTGACCTTTATGGGGAATGAAAATTTCATGGGAACAAAAATTTCCATTTTATTCACGATGGGGGTGAAAAAGTATATCACATCTACCATGATACAATTATACAAGTAGCCGCAAATCTACAACAAATGTACAACAAATAAAACAACAGTGATTTTTATTGCTGTTTTGTGATTGACAAGAGAGACAACCAAGAGAAAACAATATTCATGTACATGCGTTTTCTCTTGGTTTTGCAAAGCACGTTTGTATTAGTGCAGTTTTAATAGGCACTGCGCGCGTGTGTTGGTAAAACTCAATCACCATCACATCAAGAAACAAGCAAAACAGCTGGCGCTTCGCGGTTACCTGTATAATTGTATCATGACATCTACGAGCTGCACTTGCAAAATATCATTATTTTGTACCGCCTGTCCACTTTTTTAAAATCAAAATGTTGAATTGTTACGGGACTTTAATGTGTGCATAAAGTTTCATAATAATCGGTTAAGCAGAAGTATTTATGAGGTCGTAATTTATTCTTCATACACCGAAGTAGGCTATGCCACACCCATACGAAAGAAATATCTTATATCTTGAAAGCTATAGGAGTCAGAGTATTGAAATTTAGTATGAAATCATTTGAGAGCAAGGTGCGAAGTAATTCAAAATATTGGTAGAAAAGGACCAGGGGAAGGGGCTCTCCTCACACAAAGTAATTATACAAATCTCATATCTTGAAAGCTATGTATGTATAAGAGCAATAGTCTTCGAATTTGGTATAAGTTAATTTGAGAACAATTAATAGTTTTAAGTATAAATTATAATAAATTTAAAACAATAAATGTTGAGTGTTTTGTAATTTTTATATTCCGTCATCGGTCACAGTACTCCCACAATTGAGTACTTATTATTTCCTTCCCTAGAAATAATTTATGTGGCAAAACAACGATTTTGCCGGGTCAGCTAGAATTTGTATAATTTTAACGTTTCATGCAAGACGTGCATATGTGCATTTATTTACATTATAACACCCAAAAAAATTTATGAAATGCCGAAATAACGTCATAACTCAAAAAATTGCATTACATTCTTCGAATGTTGATTTCCAGGCGTTCAATTTTTTGTGGTTTATCGACGTAGACAAGTGACTTAAGGTATGGTCACACTTGACAAACATTTGCCCAAAAATGCGTAACCAGCAAATACTAATGAAAAATCTTTTGATTCAGACGCGTGTTTATTAAGTTCAATAGTTTCCAATAATATTGTATTCTTTAACTTTTCGTATTTGTTAAATACGAAACTAATTACTTTAATAAACACGTGTTTGCAGCAAAATATTTCTCAGTAGTATTTGCTGGTTACGCTTTTTTGGGCAAATGTTTGTCAAGTGCGACCGTACCTTTAAAATAACCCCAAAGAAAATAATTCAATGGTGTTAAATCATACTATCTTGGTGGCCAATTAATTGGGCCATTCGCGAAATAATTTGTTCATCAAAAGTTTCTTTGAGGAAATCTATTGTAGCGTCGGCTATGTGGCATGTGGCTCCATCCTATTGGAAGCACATATCAGCAGGATTAATGTTACGTAATTGAGGTACGAAAAAATTGCGAATCATGTTCTCTTACCGTTCATCCGTCCATTGATAGTAACATGCTGACCATCATCGTTTGTGAAGACATATGGGCCAATGACTCCACCAGCCCATAAAGCGCACCAAACAGTAGTTTTCCGTGGATGTAATGGTGTTTCGACAAAAGCTTGTGGATTCTCCTCACTCCAAATGCGACAATTCTGCTTATTTACGTACCCATTCAACTAGAAATGGGTTTCATCAGAAAATGGAAGAAGTGTACGATGAGTTAGACGAATAGAACAATTATTTTGATTAAACATTTCAACAATTTGCACGCGTTGCTCTGGTGTAAGTCGATAAAGAGATTTCAAAGCAAACTAACCCAAGAGCAACTATCAGCTGTTAAATGGGTGCTCAAATAAAGCAGTTACGCCAACTCAAAGTTTTGACACTACGTCGTCTACGGCCGGTATTAAGATTAGTCCACAATACCCTCTCACTAGGCGTGTAACTTATAAAAAAATTAATTCATTTTTTCAAGCGTTGCTTTTCAAACTATGACGTCCAGTTGGCACTGCCAACAGCTGATACTCTCGGTTTATGTACGGAACAGAGCTTAAGAGGATCATATATTCACAAATTTTCATAAGCATTTTCTTATAACTCATAGTAAAGGGCGTTTTTTTTATAGAGGTATAGAACTTTGAAATGATATAAAACAAACATTATTTTTTTTAATTTACATGAAATTTACTTTATTCGAAAGATAATATTCTGGCATTATAATTTAAATATGACTTCTGATATATCGACGGTCCCATTCCAAAACATGCTAAGATGACATAACATGTTATGCTGGGAATAGCATTTCCGAATTAATCGTTTATTAAATTAGATTGTGTAAAATTTTTATAGTAATCGGACTATTCTATCAAAAGTTATGAGCAAAAATGTACTTAGCATAATTTGTCAAGTTTAAAACACTTCCATTTTAAAATTTTTTAACTACACTTAGCATGATTTAGTTTGAAATTAAAAAGTAAAAAAAAATTAATTTAAAAATGTTCTCCAAACTAAAACATGCTATATGTACTTACATGACCATTATAGGTGAGAAAGGATCGCAGAAAGATGCCAAGTCTACTTAGAGGACTAGAGGTAATAGATTTGTGTACAATCTTAAGTATTCTAAGGCACTTTTAACTATGTTATACAACAAATTTATAAAGTTCAAATAAACTAAAAAAAAATCTATTGCAATTATTATATGATTACAAAAAATCTTAAGTTTCTATCTTATAACACTCAGACACATTCTAATCTGGAGGTCCAATTTTCTATTACTTTTTCCTACATTTGTGGCCGTATATTGGCAATAACGCGGCCAATCGTTTCAGGCTTATCGGCGTAGACTTCACATATCCTCACAGAAAATGTCTAGTCTAACTAAATCAATTGGGGCACAAGCAATGTGTCATATTGCGCCGTCTTGTTGAAACACCAGTTCCTGCACATCATAGTTATTCAATTGATGAACGGAGAAGTCAGTAATCATGGCTCTATAGCGGTCACCATTGACTGTAACGTTCTGAACAACATCGTTTTTAAAGAAGTACTGAAATATACAGTCAGTTTTTCTGGACGTAACGAGGTGTCTCAACATACTCTTGAGGATTACCATCATAAACTTGGTGTGAAAACGTCCCATAGTTAATCCAATTAATTGCTCTGATGGACGAGTATGTTGGCCGTAAAATGGAACTAGTGGGCGATACGTATTTCTAACAGAACCATGATTTTCAAAATAAATTTGCATTGAAACGTTTTAAGGAGTTGTTTTATTCATGTTGAAATGCCAAACCAAACCAAACCAAACCAAACAGAAATGACTTGACAGTTGACAAAATGACCGCCAGTTAAAAAATATTGCCAACTTAACGTGTTTAACATCTATAAAAAAAACACCCTTTAAAAGTCAATGGCGGTATTCGGTGTTTGATGCAAATTGTATGGCGTCATTGTAAATTTTCGTAGATTTTCTTTAAAATCCAACAACAAAATACACAGACAATCCGAACAAAAGCTACGATATTTTGTATTTGCACTTACGCAAGACCATTTGCATCAAACATCGAATAACGCCAATATGTTATGAAAAAATGCAAAGGTAAAGTTTTTTTTTACAAGTTTGTTAACAATTGCCGTTGGTTTTCTTTCTGCAAATTTTTATGCTTCTTAAGAGTAGTCTTAAGTATATTTTTTGGGGGGGAAAGCACAGGGGCTGATGTCTATATCTTGGGAACGAACGTTCCTAGTTCTTCCAGACTTTGCAGGCTGCACAGAGAAAACAGCGCCTACTTAATACCTCATAAAATAGAACAAAATTAATAAGAAATCTCTAAGGTTTTTTTTTCAATAGGCAAATCTTATTAATTTCATAGAGAAAACCTTTTTGAAAAAATCAAGAAGAAATCTTGTGGTTTTTATTATGTTATCTTATTGATTTTTTCAATAAAATAAATTTATCTTTATTCTCTGTACTTATGTATTTTCATTTAAATTCTATACCATATACATACATATGTATGTATGTAGTATATTGTAGATGTTATTTATTTATACATACATACATAGACATTATATTATATTCTTAATTAACTTACTCACCAAGTATTGAACCAGCAAACTTCTGACTGAATAACCATTGAAATTATTGTGCATACATTCTTATACAAAAATGAAACAGATCATGAAAAAAATTTTCATAAAATCAAGAAGATTTCCTTATTAAAAAAAATCAATAAGATGCTTTACACATAATCATATAGCAACCTACTAAAATCAAGAAGAAAACCTTATTGAAAAAATCAATAAGGCAATCTAATAAAATCAAGAAGAAAACCTTTTTAAAAAAATCAAGAAGGCAACCTAATAAAATCAATAAGAAATTCCTATAGTTTACAATTTATAAGAAAATCTAATAGAATCAAGAAGTTTTTCTCTATTTTTGTTTTTTTGGTGCCAAAAATAACGGAAATTGAGTAAAAAATTTGTGAATAATAAGATTTCTTCTTGATGTTATGTGGTTTTCTTCTTGATAAAATTAATAAGATTTACCACATAAAAATAATAAGGAATCTCTATGAAAAAATCTTCGCTTCTTTCTGCTGGGATACCCCTTAGCCTAAAAACGTTTCATAGATAAAATCTTATTGATTCTATGAGGCAGTTTTTTCTATGTGTGATATCTTGGCGATTCTCAAGGCCACGGAGCAGGTGGCCAGGAATGTAGCTGAAGGTGAGAAGGTAAACTTCTACATCGACAGCCAGGCAGCGCTTTGAAGGGACACAATGTCAAATCGAAACTTGTTAGTGACTGTAGGAGAGCCCTCAGCTTGCTTATGGATAAATATAGTGTGAGACTGTTGGGTTCCTGGGAACAGCAGTGCTGACGAAAATGAAATTGGCGATGAGCTGGCAAGAATAGGGTCGGCGTTAGATGAGGGAATGTGTGACAGATCGGTGAAATTACCAATAGGTCATTACTATAGGGAACTCCTTAATTGGGTAGAAAGTAGGACCAACAGTTCATGGCGAAGTAGGGAGGATTGTAGAGTCCCGAAGGCTATGTGGCCAAAACTTGACTTAGGAAGATCCAAACTGCTACTACGCATGACTAGGGAGCCGATGCGAATCGTGAAAGGCGCATTGACTGGTCACTGCTCGGTCAGAGCAAGAGCCAGCATTTCGGAAACTGGCACTTCAGATTTCCGCAGGATGTGCGGGGATGAAGAGGAACCAGACATTATTGAACATATTATCTGTCACTACCCGAAGTTACAACGTCATAGGCTTAGATGGCTGAGCAGACATTTCCATGAGAGCATTATTGATATCGGGAAGAGCAAACTAGACTACATTAGGGGCTTCATTATGGGAATTCAGTGGCTTAATGACGGATAATAGGGTCACTTCTTGATACAAGCGAAAGGGGGGGGGGGGGGTGTGTGGTAAATATTACTTTTTAATGGACAATAGAAGAATTGGTCCTCTGAGTGGAGATGGGGTATAGCACCACCCTTCCTAACCTGACCTAACCTAAGACTATTTTGTTTCTAGTTTTTGTGAAGAGTGTAACGTAAAAATGTTACAACAGTTGTAATATCTTCTGAACGGCTGGACCGATTTTCTTCAAACATAGCTAAGATACGGACAGATACACAGACACACACTACAAACTTATAACACTCTTTTTTTGGTCGGGGGTTAAAAACACACCTCATTAAATTCGTAGCCCTATAAATCGTTCTTTTATATTTGAAGCTCCTCTAATTCGTAAAAGGAAATCGCTCACTTCGATAAAGAATTATCGAGATTCTACTGTACTTGGCATATAATGACTCAGTTTTATGATTGATTTGTTCACAATTGTTGAAACACAAATTCAAGTATAGCTACATAGTTTCAATAAATTATAAATTATTTTAGTCTCACTCCTTATTAATCCAGTTGGGAATTTCTTTTACCCAAAATGCTTAATTCCAAACTCGACTACATTTTTTAAATTCTATCTTACATTCAGCCCACTGTGTGCCTTGTCTTCGCTACAGTGCTGTTGCAATGTAACTTTCGTTGTAGTTATTGTTTTTTTTTCCTTCTTTGCACTTCAGTTTGTGTTTGAGCGCACCTACCGGCTAAACGGACTTAACGACTAACCGACAATTTAACTTACTGACAAACTGACTGACTGTCTAACTGAATGTCTTAAATGCCGGGGTTCTTTAGTTTATGGTCCCGCGCGCGCACACTATCTACTTTCTGTGAACGAGTGAGCGCATACTGGGTCTCCTCTAGACATTTTCTCTACATGAGTTTCTGTTTGTTTCTGTATTGTATACTAAATGGAACGCTAGTGGCACCATCATTATTTCACAATTGCTTAATGGGTATGGAATATAATTTTTCGAAAAACATACGATTTTGTATATACGAGTACACCACATTCATTACTAAATGGCTGGCTTGACTGGTTGTATGATTCGCGCTGGCTGACTGTTTGCCATACTGGTTCTTCGTTCGCTGCCAGTTGTTTTTTTTTTAATACTCTAGGGGCAATAATCACTGAACGATGCCTGAGTGAGAGAGGCAAAGACGGAGGGAAGCAGTGGCATGAACATGAACATTTCCATTTATTCTATATTATACGACCACGAGTACTGACTGCATCTATGTAAGTAGTATACCACTGCTGGTTGTCTGTTTAAAATTGAATGGCTTTTCAGTTTTTGTTGGGGCGTTCGATTTTTCGTTTTATTTTTATATACACTTACTATGTAAATGCAAATTCTGCTCGTTTCCAAAAGTTTCGATTTTTTCTCTACACAAACAGTTCTGATGATGTGATGTGAGTCTTTTTTTGTGTGTGGGGTTCCGTTGTATTCCTAAAATATTTGAATTTTTAATAACTAAAATGTGCTCCACACCCTCGAAAAACTTAAAAGAAATCTATACGAGACATATTCAGCTGAATGTAGGTAAAATTGGCAAACTGCTCTTAGCGAGTGACTTACTTACTACATATACAGTCTTCCCAATCAAATGTGGCTTTTTTCTTTTCTTTTGAATCCATGACTTTTTAACATTCTGCAGCTGTTGTGATGGCATCATAATCTGTATGGTCGAACTCGTTTGAAGAACGAGTATAAAACTGAAGATGTTTTGCAAAGTGTTGGACAAGCTGCCAGCCATTTACTTTAGCCTAGCAAGACCATCTGCTTGTTGTGGCTGTTAAGTCTGCATATGTTTGATTTGTCATTGTCATTAAAAAGTTGGAATTTCCTTCGAGAGGTTTCAAAGGGATCTATCTTACAAAGAAAATTGTAATTTCCTGGTTTCATTTTGATTTTCTTTTCTGGGTACCGAAAAAAAAATTTCCACTTCCCTTTTCAAAAGCAGTGAAACAAAACAACAACAAAAAAAGTTGAACAAAAACTCAACTTTTGAAAAAGTTCTTGAAGCATAATATTCAATTCCTTTTTATTATACGATATTTTTGTGTGCCCCAAGTGTTAACGTCAATAAAAATCTATCCTCATTTTTAATGTGCTTTGAGGAGGGTTGCAAAAATAAAAATTTACTATATACTTTGCCATTTATATAACTAAGGATACGTGTATAGCGTATTTATATAGCAGCAGTGTGTTGTGAGCGAGTGTTTCCTCCTCGCCTTGATGTTTCGACAGAAATGGTTGAAAATTGTATTTAAAAAAAAAAGTGGGTGGCATACATTAATTCGCCTTTGTTGGGCTTGGTAGAGAGCGCTCTAGCTATTCATTCATTATACGTTAAGGTTGTTTCGTTCACTTTGGGTATCTGCCATTTTTAATATTAATGACCTTATCTCCTATGGAGTTATTTCTGTATAAAGCATTAATTATATTTAATGCTTAGAGCATATTTTACCGACATCGATTGAATTTGTTGAAAAACAATTTTTATTGTTTGCACGAGTATGCACGTAGGACAGTCAGTTGACTCAAAATAGATGTGCGGGTTTCTTTTGTATACTGTAAAAATTTGATGTTTAACAGTAAGAGGAACTTTGTTTAAATAATAAAATGTAAAGCTTTAATTTAACGCATAACATTTGAATAGTTAGTTGAAGCTTTACTTTAATCAAAGTTAGTAAGATAAAATTAAATGCTTTTTGAGGCGACTTGTTTTAAAAGTTCGCCAGTAATTACATCTTCTATCTCTAAGATATAATAAATAAAACTTAAAAAAAAAATTAAACCGACTTCAAAAATAAGCACTAAAAAGCAACAAATAATATAGATCTAGTTAAATAAAAGATTTTTTTATATGTTACCTACAGTGCCGTTTGAAGTTGGTGCCAGTAATACTGGCAAAAAAAAAAAAAAATATAGACGAATTGTTAACCTCCTTCTTTTTTTGAAGTCGGTTAAAAAAGAGCTGATCCCGCACCAGCCTTGGGAGGAATTTTTAGGAAAATAAAATCCGAACTTTTTGTTAAGATGCTTATTGAAGAGCACGATTAATACTACAAAACATGCACCCAACAATAAAGTAAAGTAAATAATTATGATTACGATTAAGGTCTATTTATTAGGTCTATGCAACTCTACCAAAACACAGCAAGAGTGCTATATTCGGCTGTGCCGAATCTTGTATACCCTACACCAAAGTGCGTATATATAAAGGTATGTAGTATAGAGGTACATACATACATAAGCGTATTTCTTTTGTGAAAAAATTTATAATTGTTTGCTCTAGTGCAATTTGTAGTAAGTGACCTCTCGGTATTTTTCGATAAAATTTTTTTTTCGATATTAGCCATGAGTTGAATATTTTATTCTACGCTCTGTATTTAAGAAATATTTTACATTCGCCCTTATTTCAGTTGTCAAAAACGACGTCACGTCATACAATATTAAAAAGAATTATTCCTAAAGAATTTTTTAAAAATTTGTTCAGCTCAAAGGAACGCTTTCGGAAAATGAAACGGAACATGTCCCTTAATTGATTTTATAGTTAGGACTGTTCTTTAGCGATAAATTAAATTTTTATTTCTATTTACTTAAAATTAATCGGAACTCGTTACAAGTAGTCAACGAAACACCATCGATTAGAAACATAACTTAGTGCTGAGAGCATAACAAGCAACATGACACAAACCTTAATTTATACCGTAATGTGTGAAGGTGCAGGATTCAGATTTTAGCCCTAACGTGTAGTAGTTAGTGTGCGTGTATGGCCCTATAGTCCCTTGTTTAGTTTTTACAGCTGTCAGGGAGACCAGCTTGTCAGTAGGCGCTCAAAAGAGGTGCCAAAAGATTTGAGAATTTAATTAAAAAACTAGGCAAGTTATTGCCGGTTTGCGTTTAGAAATTAAAGTCTGATTTATTGAATGCTTAACTCTGCTTATATACTATTTTACATTTTATTATTTTTGTGTTTCTTTATGTCTACTTTTGCTGACCATCTATAATAACATAATTTTGTAATGTTTTTGTTTGTTTTTGTTTTGTTAATTATTACAATGAACTGTGTTGCAATGCAATTATATTATGATACAGTGTATTACAGTAAGTGAGGTACACTACAATACTTATATAGAAATAGAACATGCATAAAAAAATTTTGTAAAGTGTAACTTTGACTCGCGCACGTTTTTGGCGTCTCTTTTATTCAAACGATTTTTTTAGTTTCGTCGTTTTTTTCACGTTTTAGCGATATTTTTTCGGTTTTTAGCGTTTGTTTTAATTTTGGTGATTTTTCTTCATTTTGGTTTTTTGCAATCTATTTAGTTTTAGAATTTTTTTTAATTTGGCGCTTTTTTTCGTTTAGGCATTTTTTTTTTGGTTTTTGGCGATTGTTTTCGGTTTGACGATTTTATAATTTTGGGATTTTTAATTTTACCTTTTTAGAAAATTAAAAAAAAAAATTTGGCTCTTACGGTTACCAATACACAGCAAGTTGTCAAAATTACATAGTCAGAATTACATTAACTGATAGAACATCCTTTAATTGAATTTTTTTTTAAATTTTAGTGGTAATTGTTATAGTCTGTATAAAAATACACTAATTTTAAAAATTTAAAGTGTATATACATACAATTGTATGTATATTAAATTGGGATTTTAGCATTTTTCGTTACTCGTTTTGGAACACCCTTTAATTTTTAGCTCTCATGTATTTGTTGTTGTAGCGGCCAAAGCTCTACATACTCTGTCCAAATGTCAGGTCCGTAGCTCATACGGTTTAACAAAAAGAAAAAAAATAATTTGACCTAGTTACTTTTATATAAAGAAAAATTAATTTTCCAACCATGGAATCATCCTGTTAGATTTTTCCTGATTCCTTATACCAATCTAGTAGTTCTTAAATAAGTATATAAAGTATTTTAAGTGAACAAAGAAAATAGGGAATTAAAGAAATTATTTTATTTACTTACTTTAATATCCAGAAAAAAAGTTAAAAATTTCCAGGTCTGGAGCGGTGGTTTTTATTTTTATAGTTTTCTGCACCAAATTATTCTTTCCAAAACGTAAAATATATATAGTTTATAAAGAAAAAGCAAAAAAAAAAAAATAAGTAGACCAGTTACTTTTATATATCACAAAAAGTGTAAGTTTATCTTACGCAAATCTCTTTCTTTTAAGAATATAAGATATGTTTAATCTAAAGAAAAACCGGAAAAATTAGTTTTAGTAAGTTACTTTTACATATCAAAAAAAGTTAAAGTTTTCCAACCCTGGAAACATCTTTTTAATTTTTTTATTCCAATTTTATTCGTACTGAAATATAAAATAAGTTTATTTATTAAAAAAAAATAAATTAAATTTCTGACACACCAATCCAATCTCTAGCTTTTCTGGGAGCTTCGGAAAACCGATTTCACGTACATACAGACGGACATCACTTATTCATCTTCCCTATGCATAACGATCCAGACTATATATACTTTATGGGTCGCTTATTAATATTATGGAATTTACAAACGGAATGACAAAACTATATATAACCTTTTAGCATTTCTTGGTAAAGGGTATAAAAATAAAATTACTTTTTACTTTTTCTGCTGCATTTTTTCCATATCTAAATTAGTTCGAAATTGTTCACTTTTGATATTGCTAGTGAAACTTCGAAATCTAATGTTTCTTTGGGACAAAACTGAGCGACATTTGAACTTTTTTCGATTAATTTTTGAGTGTCACTCTAGATAGCTTAACACGATAAATTATTAAGATTATATTCAAAATCGATATCAATAACGAAAGTCTTGGTCAACTGGGTCGATTATATAACACTAGTTGACCAAGACTTTAGTTATTGCTATCGATTTCGAATATATCTCGAACAGTTTGGATCGGAGCCAAATTAGTCCAAGGTGGGTATGTCGGGCAGTAAAATCATGGCGACCGTCCACATTGACTACCTTCAAAAGAGTAAAAGAATCAATGTCCAACTTTAAGGGGCAATTTAATGTGAATTGAAAATAACAACCGTATTTATCCTACAAAAAAAAAAATTTTTTTTTTACCAGGATGCACACATTTGCTGTTTCCATGTCAAATATCCATTTATTGGGCTGAAGAAATGACTCGGCGTTAAGAGATTTGATTCCTACGATGAAATCATCTTGATAACCTCGATCAATCTTATTTTTTGGAAAGAATAAAAAAAAATTGGGGAAACGATTTTCTTTATCGTAAAACCTGTACTTCTTTCAAAAATTCACGGACTTATTGACCCGCCATAACGAGGTGATGAAAAATCTTCATTCAACCAATCCGATGTAGCTTCATTTGTATTGGAATATACCGGACGGATGGGAATGGTGTGGGTGTATAGATCGTGCTCCTAAAAGCATGCTGCTCTTTCCTAACAAGAATTTGTTTTCTCTGTAAAAGTTAGAGCAGCCAGCGTTGCCAGAATAGTGATGATATTTTAAACAAAATTGGATTTTGCGATTATTTTTTCTCCAATGAGGATTTTTCATTTTTAAATATTATAATTTTTCCTTTGTAGAATTTAATAACTATTTTACAAGTACGTATAGATGATCTCTCTGTTGAATTCTGCAGTATTTTGGTCAAAAGTGTCAAAAATCACTCGTGGTGATAATGTCGCAGCCTTTTCGATCCTGTTAAAATTTATTCAAAACTTAATATGTCTTCCCATATCGTCTGCAAATGTTGAAATTTGATTTCTATATATGTATATTGTAGTTAGCTTTTCTTTCACCGACTTCAAAAAAGGAATATGTTATATGTTCGTCAAGTATTTTTTTTTTCAATACATATATTTATTTAATGAATCTTCAAATAATGAACTAACAATAATTAATCAAATCTTAATTCTAATTATTAGGCCCGATCAGTGTCGGATTAATTAGTGATTAGTGATTAATTAATAATACATAAGAGTCGTGCTAAGCAAAATATATTTTCAAGCAGTTTCATTATTATTATTATTATTAGAGCCCTTGTGTCCCTATTTTTTAAGCGGATGTATCCAGTGTGACTCGAATTTTCTTAAATATTTGCCTGCGCATTTTGCAATTTCAGCAATCACAAGTTATACATTTAGATAACGATGTAAATTTGAATTTTTGATGTACCAAGGAGCCGATGTTATTAGCTTTAAAATATTGTTTTGCTTTCGTTGGTTTCTCTCCACATTGGAAGCTGAAGCAGTGCACCATAGCTGAATTCCGTAGCACAATATAGGTTTCAAAAGCGACTTGTAAATTAAAAGTTTACAATCTAAACTGAGGGTTGAATCAGCCAATGTATCTGAGTTAATTTTATTTTAATTTGTGTTAGCTTAGAGCCAACATGGTGATTCCATGTAAGCCGTCGATCAAGGTGTATACCAAGGTATTTCACATGTGAGTGTTGAGGAACAATTTAATTATTGATTCTAAGGGGGGAACAATTGCCTTTTCGTAGTGTAAATGTTACGAGCACCTGAGCACACTTCTCTTCGTTTACCTTTATTCTCCATAAGTTTAACCATACTCCCAGCTAGTTAATATGTTCATTCATACTAAGCCAGGCTGTATCATCGGCAAATGTAGAAGTGTGGATATTATTCCTCACAGGCATATCACAAGTATAAATCAAATACAAAACTGGGCTCAGTAGACTCCCCTGTGGCACATCGGATTAGATTGATTCGGGCACACCCATGAAGTCTCCTTCCACAACAGTGAACTTGTGGCCAAGTGCGTAACTTTCCAAAAGATTTAGAATGTTAATTGGTAGATATGTCTTCAATTTTAAAATTAGGCCTTCATGCCATACTTTTTCAAATACCTGAGAAACATCAATAAAGAGGGCAGTACAATACTTCTTTTCTTCAAATAATTCTCTTATAAATTTAACCAATCTATGAGTTTGTTCAATGGCATTATGCTGACTTCTAAAACCAAATTGATGGTCCGGCATGCACCCATTATCAGTTTAAATTGGGGACAAATTTCTCATGAGTAACTTTTCGAAGAGCTTTGACATTGTTCACAGTAAACTTATTGGCCTATATGACTCAGCCTTGGTAAGATATTTGCCCGGTTTTGAAAGCATTTTGACCTTGGCAAGCTTCTAAAATAGTATTAAAAATTAATAACGGTATTCTAATTGCAATACGAGCCAACTTCATCAGCATCTGGTTACTAATTCCATCAATACACGGAGCTTTCTTGGGGTTAAGTTCAGCAATTAGTTTTTGTACATCACGCGTTTTAAATTTTATGGGTCGAAGGGGGAGAGCAACTACACTCGGCAAATCAACAACAGCAGTACATGTGTTTGAGGTTAATACGTATTTTAAATCCTCAGAAAATATGTTAACGTTTTCAGTATCGCTTCTTTTAAGCTTCCTAGCAGCGCGCCACAAATAGTAATTATTTGCTGGTGTGACATCAAGACCTTCCAGATACCTTTTAAGAGATGCAGTTTTTTCAAATGCAATCACTCTTTAAATCTGATTTTATGTTGGGGTGATCTGTGCTGTTGCCAATCCCTTCTAGCTCTCCTTTTTTTCACATGCAAGGCGTTCAATATCCGTAGAATAAATTCTATTAAACCCAGTCTGTGGATGAGATATTTTTTTGAATTTGAGTGAATTAAGTAACTTCTTAGTCGTCGTGGGAGAGTGATCGGACGAGAGATCTAGAGAAGCTTCAACTGGAATTAAATCTCTAGATATATTTTTCATGACGCCAAAATCTATAACATTCGGAATTTTTTGTATGTCGGTAGGCCATTATGAGGGCTCCCCACTCGAACTGACGTCCAAGCCCATTTTGAAATTTTGTTGAACAATGCTCGATCTATGGGTGTAATAAGACGCGAACCCCAGAATGTATGTTTTGCATTGTAGTCGCCAGCTGCTACGAAACAAGGTCCAAGAGATTTGTAGAAATTCTCGTATTGATTGAAAATCTGGGAGGGGAGTAAATTTGTTAGTGTAAAATTTCCTGCTGTTAGAAAATTTCCGAGCGTTTTGCTTTGATTTGACACAAGAGAAATTAACAGCTGATCACTGTATGCTGAATCGAGATCATCTGGAGTCAATTCGCCTTGTGTACATACAGATTAGAGCAAAAATAATTGAGAATTTTCATTTGTTAAGTTTATTAAGGAGAAAATTTCCTACAGTTCGGTGGTATATATGTCATATATGTCATTTCACTTTATTTTGAAAAATATGTCATAAAAATTCACCAAAAAATGCTTACATACATATATGGACATATCGAGCCATAACCGCTAAAATAGCTTAAGCGACACATTTTTTTGGATTTTGTTTTTTTGACGAAAATCGGCTATTTACGATCGCAAGTAATCGATTTTGTTCAAAAAATCAGGTTCGAAAATTATGTCACTTAAGCTATTTTGGCGGTTATGGCACGATATGTATGTATGCATATATAATCCTATTTTACAGCGTGTTAAGAAGACGGCTTGAGACCTCGAATTTTATAGTTTCTTCTACTTAATAGCTTAATAACCTCAATTCTTTTTAAATTGTCGGCCATGTTGGAAGTTTTAGTTCTTAAAAATAGTCGTTTAACAACTTCTTATGTATTGACATACATACATATGTACATACTTACATGTACATATGTATGTATAACAATATTACACCAGAGATAAGACGTGGAGATCCAGCCCATTTTTGTTCTCGTATCTTTAAGACTCTCTGTTCCATTATCTAGACTTACTTACTTCATTTACAGAAAACAACTTACACATGAACACACGATTCAAACCCTAAGAAAAATATGTACTTATCTGCATCTTAATATTTAATTGTAGTATGAGCATTAGGGTGGCAATGAATTGTATGGAATTTTTTATTTTTGTTATTTAAACAAAAGCAGTGCGGATTATTATAGTACTAGGTCTAAAACTCACGTAGTGAAAATCTTAGCTAAATTGGGTAGCACCCTGGCGTGCCACACTTGGGTCAAAATTTCAATTTTATAAAATTTACAAAAATAAGACTCAAATTACATAAAGCGATATTTCAGTAAGCGGATCCCAAAAGTTGGGACAAATCGGACAACTGCGAGGCTTTGTTTTGAGCTCTATTGGTCAAGCCTTACAGTTGTCTGATTCGGCCCAAATTTTGGCACACTCTCACTGAAGAATTGTTTTATGTAAATTTAGCTTAATTTTGGTAGATTTTTTAAAATTTGAAACTTTAACCCTTAGGGGGTCAAGCCTCGCACTTGTCCGACTTGGCCCAAATTTTGGGATCCGCTTACTGAAATATCGCTTTATGTAAATTGAGTCTAATTTTTGTAAATTTTATAAAATTGCAATTTTGACCTAAGTGTGGCACGCCAGGGTGCTACCCGATTTAGCTAAGATTTTCACTACGTGAGTTTAACACCTAGTACTATAATAATCCGCACAGCTTTTTACAGAATTCCAAAACGGATTTTCATTGCCACCCTAATGAGCATATAGCAAAGAGTGTAGTACATAATTATGTTTACCAAGACCCAGTGCAAGAGACAAAAACACGTTTTACCATTCACTGGAAAAGGCATCCGAAGTCCAAGAGCCATATGCTCGTATATGCTGCTGGATGTTGTTCTTAATATATATTTTTTTTGTATTTTCAGTTTTACTCATTCTTATTTACTTCTACCGCTTACGATAAATTCAATTTTATTTCTATAATGCAAGTGTATAGAGAATATCCTATGCCATACATCAATTTTGTAGATACATAGTATGTACTTAATCTGTAAGATGTTACTCGACGAAAATTTTGTAATTAAATGAACGCTGCGGAAGAAGGGAGGGTTGTTTCCGTTGTTGTTATTTTTGTAAATATGGATTAATGGAAAAATTGTATGCCGTGAAATTTTAAACATGGATTATTCGTTCAGTTTGGTGTAAGAAATATATGTGCATACTACATATTTTAATTTTTGTATATTCTCAAAAATACACACGCACATAAACAAACACCTTGACACGTTTTCAAAGTTATATAATTAGTTCCATTTTGTCGGTGTATTTGTGGATTTATAGTGTCAAACAAAATTAAGGAATCAAGGTTTACAAATATATTGTTGTTTCGGTTGCAAGAGGCAATCGAATTAGTTCTACCTGCTTATTTGGTTAGACTAAAAATGAAGGACTGTATAATTTTAATACAAGGTATACGAAAAATTTAAACGAGTTCCATTTAACTTCGTAACCCTTATAAATGATTTCTTAGAAAATGCTTAAAAAAATTCCTGTTAATTTCAATATTAAAATTGTATTTTGCACATCATTAGCAAAATGTACTTATTTTTCAATTATCGCCATTGCACAGTGGTCCAAATGCTCAAACTAGCGGGAAGAAAGTCATAACTCGCTTTTGAAAAGCCGCATTGACATGAAACTTTGCACGTTCAAAGATTTTATGAATAAAAATACTCACCAAAAAAATGGGCGCATTCTGCAAAATGGGCGTGGCAGAATTTTTGTTAAATAAATAAAAACAAATACAGGGCAATTATGAATAAAATTCCGTGAGAAATTTTTCCCGGGAACAATTCCAACTTATGGCAAGTGACAGGGAAAACAAAAAATTCTAATTGGAAAAGGAAGAAATTTCCCTCGGAATTTTATTCATAATTGCCCGGATAATGTACCTGTATTTATGTAAAACATTATTTATTTGTCTAAAATTTTCACATTAATAGGAGCTATAGAAAGAAATAATGTTTACAATTTAATGAAATATGAACATACATATGTATATCTAATCCAAATATTCAAAATGTTAAAGGTTAGTGAATTATAAAGGCAAATCAAAGACAACTGAAATTTATTCAAAAAAGCAACGGCCTGTAGCGAACAAATACAATAGATCGAAAAAGAAAATATGCTTGCTTTAATCTGGTTCACTTTCAGAAACGAGGAACGACTCTGGTATAGAAGCATCTGAAAGTAACGCAAACTGCATAACAAACTGCAAACAAGTGTTCATTAAAATCTTGCTTATACCGCGAATGCCCACGGCTACCATTGCATCCCCATTTATAGGACAAAATGAACTATGTAAATTTAAATTTACACTGTTGCAAAACTTCTTTTTGCTGCTTTAAAAATCTTTTTGCAGTGTGCTCTACTAAGCTTTGCAAATATAATTCCGCCGATATTTCAGAAATGTTAATACCATCATTTGGATAGCATTTCCTTTTCGCAGGCAAACGTTTATGGTATGAAGGGTAGATATTAGCGTTAAGGTTTTTAGCAGAGTGCGGAGAGTGCTCGAATTAAGCTCCTCTAGAAAATGAATTCAATTCGAGCGAGTTTTATTTTTTGTATTGAAAAGAGCTACTCTTGTCTGCTCGCGAGTTAAAAAAATAAAACTCGCGAGCGCATTTAATTTTTGAGAATCGAAAATATGAATCGCGAGAAGAATTCAATTTTAAAAAGAATTATTCGCGAGTTTTATTAATTTTGTTTGCTCAAATTCTGTTTTCTATGTTTAAATTATATTTTATTACTGACAGGTAAGCATATGCATAACTTTTCATGAAGCAGAAGCCTTAAAACATTTTAAAAATACCTCATTACATGAAAGTAAGAACATATATTTTTATACATATATGTATATGCATTTGTAACTATACTTTTCAAATTCGCATATAAATACATATACTTTTTCGAATAAACAAAAAATTTTTTTGTAATAACTACACGTTTTGAATTCACTTATGCTCGTTTTGCACTCTTTTAAAATTTGTGCTTACGAGTTTTAAAATATAACTCGCGAGTACACATTTTAAGGCGAGTCATTTAATGCTTACGAGTAGAGCACAAAAGGAGCACGAGTCTTATAAAATTAGCTCAAAATTAGAACTCGCGAGCACAAATTTTAAAACGAGCGAGTTAATAAAAATTGTTCTCGCGAGCAGAATTTTTACCTACCCTAGTTTTTAGCACCTGCAGTCAAAATAATGTGCCTTGTGTATCCACCATCGATATACAAAACTAACGCCTCCTCATTTGTGTATGGTATTGGTACTTTTGGAAAAAAACTCAGTCAGTTCTTCTGGGAACCAAGTCTCCAATAAAGGTGCAACTTTCTTTTGCTTTCCTCTCTCACTTTTATCTAAGAATTCCTTAGAAGGTCTGCCATAGTTTGATATCGACGGCCGATCTAGTAATCCGTCATCCTGAGATGCTGCATAAGGCTTAATTGGAATTACAAAATTCCCATCTAGCCAATATTTATTTGTAGCCTCGAAAACTAGGTTTGTTCGATTGGCTTGATCCCACTTCTTAGCCAGAAACCATACCAAAATTCGAGCAGATTGCTTCACTTGTTTGCAATAGCTATCCGTTTCATTATTCTGAAGCCCGATCTTAGCAAAAACATATGATACAATAGTATTAAGTTTCTTATTTTGTTGTTTTTAACTATACCCAACATCAAATAGTTCCCTCTTAGTAATGGACCTTTTAAACTGTAAACCAAATAAAAAGCATTTAGGCAAAAACTGGTAGCTAATTTTGAAAACATTGACAAGCTACAATCATACAGATTACAAAAACGCAAATAATCGAATTAAAGTTTTATAAATTCCCATTTAAAACTCTAATTGAATTTGGATATTGAACAAAACTGCATTTTTTTTAACAAAACATTTTATTTGGAATATAAAAATAGTAAAATTTGTTAAATTAATTTCAGCAAAAAAATATTTCAAAAACTTTCTTCATATTTTTTTACGACGACTTTAATTGTGGTACTAAATATCAACTGAGCTACTCGTATTAATAGAAAAACAAAACAGCAATTACTTGTGTTTAAAACAGGGATCGCAAATAACGATTATTTTCCAAATTTAAAGTAAAAAAATCACAATAATAGAGAAGTGCTACGTGCACAAGGAATATACCAAGATACTCCATGTTACATGGACTACCCATAGATGCAATGATTTTTATTTTTTTGATTTTTATTTATTCCTCACAAAATAACTCTTATTTTGTGACTTTTATTTATTCCTCAGAAAATAACAGTTATTTCTTGATTTTTATTTATCCCTCACAAAATAAGAGTTATTTTGTGACTTTTATTTATTCCTCACAAAATAACAGTTAATTTTTGATTTTTATTTTTTTGCTCAAAAAAATTTTAACTTTTAAAATTAATAAATAATAAAAAAGTAAATTTAATTTAACATATAAGAGTTTTTTTTAAAGACTCTGGCGATAAATTCAATTTTAAATCGGTTAATATTCATTTTAACGCAAAAATTACGCTTTCTACATTTTAAAAGTTAAGCAAAAAAAATAAAAATCAAACAGTAACTGTTATTTTGTGAGGAATAAATAAAAATCACAAAATAACTCTTATTTTGTGAGGGATAAATAAAAATCAAGAAATAACTGTTATTTTCTGAGGAATAAATAAAAGTCACAAAATAAGAGTTATTTTGTGAGGGATAAATAAAAATCAAGAAATAATGATTAAAAAGTGATTTTTAAAATAAAAATTATAACCGTTACGGTCCCTGGTTTAAAACAAGAAAGCAAACCAGAAACATATGTTAAATGAATAAAAAAAATGTACCGTTATGCACTGTGGGGATTAATTCTGCATCATTAAGTCAAAGATTAAATTTTTTGAGTTATGGCGCTCTTTGAGTAAATGGACGATATGTAAACTTAACATCTAGCATTTGTATCTTTGTAAACATAACTTCAAAATTTAATGCGCCTCATTGAACCAGGGGCGCTGCAACACTGCATTATTAAAATGTGCAAAGAGCAGAGTTGAAAACATAACGAAGCTTTCCTCTATCTCTTTCTTCACCACCTGTCTTCTCTATCAGTATCCCTTCCCTATCATCCTCTCTCACTATCTTCTCTTCAAATTACAGGTAGTACAAAGAGATAATTGTGTTGTATTGGACTCTAAAGTTCGCCCTTCCTTACCAGCAGCCTGCTAACCTAATCTAACCTATGATTTTATAGCAAGTTGTGATATCTTAAACATAAATATTAGGGTACCCAATAAAGCACAAAAGAATCTATCAAACTTAGTCAGTTTAAGAACCTAGTTCTCTCGATTTACATATCTAATTTCATGAGATTTTTTAACTCTGTATGTCCCGTTGTTATACTAACCAAATTCCAAAGTGTTGGCCTTTTTAAACTTAAAATTTCTTTTGTTCTTTCACTATTTGGGTTTCACCAGAGAATTTCGGTCACTCTTCCAACAGTCAATCTCTGGCTTGTTCTTCTATAATCCATTGTTTCAGTTCATGTTTTAATTCTTGAAAAGGTTTGGCGTTTTCTAGTGTGATGTTATTCAGTAATGATCCCATCCTTGCAAGCTTATCGACATCTTCATTTCCAGAGACACCCTGATGTCCTGCAATCCATATAATATCGATTTCTCTACAATATCTGCATGAGTTTATCTTATTTTTGCATTGAAAAATACTTCAAGGTTGAACTTTATGATTACTTAATATAATTTTTCGATACGGATTGGTAGTTCATTGTCAAATTTCTTTAGATATTTAACTCTTTCAGTCCCGCCCATAAACCAGCTGCCAGAAATTTTTTTTCATGGTTTTCTTTATTATTAGCTCTAAATTAAGAAGTTTTGACCTTTTTCTCTCTATATATCAACTAATGGAACTCTCATCATACTTTGAATCCGGTGGATTTCATATTCACTTTGTATAGCTTGAAGCTGGAACTAAATGCAAAAGAAGACAGAGATGACGGTACTGAACTTATTTCATCTTGCTTCAAACTTTTCCCGCTGGATCGTCATTTATTTCCATCTGAAATTTTATAATGAATATATGATTAACGTCTGCCGCTGAATCGAACTCGAAGCTGGCAGATAAAAAAAAGTTGGAACGAAATAAAAACTGGCATCGGAAAAATCACAATGGAACCAATTTGTTATGGCCCTATGCTCCTGAAAGGAACTATGGGAACTAGTATACGTTGTCTTACCCCCAGTTATTTTTTTAACTACAAATTACTCCACACAATGGTCACTTGTTGGGTCAAAAATAAAACGAAAACCTACCGGGTATTGACCCGAACCTGTGTTGAAAATTTCAGCTCCATAGCTCTTATAGTTCCAGAGATCATGCGTTAGTAACAAACACACACTACGATCTTATATACATACAGGGTGTTTTTTTAGAGGTATAGAACTTCGAATTGAAATAAAACACAAGAAAACACAGCCGCGGCTGGCTCGAATAAAGCCAATTCTACAGGTCCAATTTTCAACCACTTTTTCGAGCATATGGGGCCGTATGTTGGCAATAACGCCACGAATGTTGGCTTCCAAGTCCCCTAACGTTTCTGGTTTGTTGGCGTAGACGAGCGACTTCACATATCCCCAAAGAAAATAATCCAATGGTGTCAAATCACACGATCTTGGTGGCCAATTGACAGGTCCATTCCGCGAAAT
This sequence comes from Tachina lurida, assembly GCA_944452675.1. Lineage (NCBI taxonomy): Eukaryota > Metazoa > Arthropoda > Insecta > Diptera > Tachinidae > Tachina > Tachina lurida. The sequence goes on from OX101754.1 coordinate 88,373,411, forward strand.
TATGCGCTCATCGAATGTTTCCTTCAATAAATCGATTGTGACGTTCGCTGTGTGGCATGTAGCGCCGTCTTGTTGGAACCACAACTCATCCACATTCAAAATCTTCAAAATCTTCCATAAAGTTTATGGACAAAGCTCCAATTGCTGTGCACGGTGGCGAATCGATTCATTCGGGTCCTCTTCAACACTTTGCTCTACAGCGGCAATTGTTTCTTCGGTGCGCACTGTTCGACGTCTCTGCGGATGCGTATTATCACATAGAGTAAACGTAGTGCGAAAACGATCCATGGTTAACCGAATTAATTGCTCTGATGGACGATTATGTCGACCATAAAATGGACGGAGCTTGCGGTAAACTTCGCGAACTGAACCATTATTTTCGAAATAAATTTGCACGATTTGCAAGCGTTGTTCTTTTGTCAACCTGTTCATGATGAAATGGCAAACCAAACTAAATATTAATCACTTGACAGCTGACAAAATGGCCGCCAGTTAAAAAAGTGATGCCAACTTAAAGTTCTATACCTCAATAAAAAACACCCATTATATATATATATACATATATATATGTATATATATATATATATATATATATATATATATATATATATATATATATGCATTACATAATACTCGACGATGTTGAGGTTCTTGAGATACAAAAGCGTGGAATTGGTTAATGCCGATCCTAAAGCCCAGTACTATTTAGTAGAGCGATGATTAATTTTATCAAGCACCACGTGCATTTCAGAGAGATTAACTCCTCCCAAGTGCTGGTGTTCCGACATCAATAAATATTTTTCTGTTGCGATCTAACAGCAGTATGTTCCAATTGGCTCATCTCCAATAAATTCAGAAAGCAACTGCACTGCTTTGTTATCCAACCCACGAACTGTAGCCAGCGTGACCGATGACATTTTTTAAAAAGTGGCACCAAATAAGGGATTTATCAAAAAAAAGGGGGTAAAATTAAAAAAAAAAAGAAAACTACACTAAACTTTTTATTTTTAATGTATTTTTATGTAATTCACTCAAAAAAAAGGGGGACAAAAAGTGGCAAGGCAGTCGAAAAAGTTGCAATTCGCCACTTTAGTCGGTCAAACAGTCACGCTAACTGTAGCAATACACATTTCTCACACAACACAAATTTTGATAATAAAATTCAATAATTTAAAAGTGTTGTTCAATTGTTAGTGTAATCATGGTCAAATGGAATTGCCACAAGTTGCTTTTTTTACACTGAAAAAAATTCACACTGAAAAAACAAATAGTAAAAAAATAGCAGGATATATATTTCTAAATAAAAAGCATTACTTATTATCAAACACAAAATTTGTTTTGTGTAATTTGTAACATTTTGGATAATTTTGAAGGTTCTGTCTGTGTAAAATTGAATTTGGATTCCGGTTTCAATGGTCTTTCCAGAATAATCTCCAATCGAGTATCACTATGTATTAAGTATTTGCCCTTTTTGGTAATTTGCATTGTTTTGTTTTGAAATACGGAAGATTTTAAAAGTTTGAATTTTCCGCTTTGTCATGAGAAAGGTTAGGTTATGAAGGGTTGTGCTATAACACACCTCCACTCGAAGACCCTGTTGGGTCCATTATTTCTTGGGTTAACATCAAGTCCTCGCTTTATGGCCTGGCCCGATTGTAAGACAAGTTAAGAGATTCTGTAGTCCTTTCACATAATATTATAGAGTATTGTCCTCTTTTATTCTTGCAACTTGTCCTCTTGCAACATGCTTTTGTTTATTTGCCAAATTACAAATGTAATGGGTGCATTCATAAGACGTAGATGTTGCGCAACCGTTGAGTGTTTGTCTTAATGATCAATTACCCGACTGTAATGTAATGTAACTGCAACGTAGGAAACAGCTAATCGATATTTTTATATGCAACGTAGGTTACGTTACATTACATCTCTATAACCATTTTCATTACTTTTCTCATAACAATATCGATCAGATGTTTCCGGATAACTGATCCTTTAGAAACGCTTAGTTGAGAAGTTCCTCTCCACTCAACAGTTGAGTAATTTTCCATCATAAAATTGTTTCGCTACCTATAGTCAACATGTGCTCAACCTCAACAGCTAATCGAATAGGGCTATGCCTTCTATATGCTTTGTTAAGTGGTAAGAGCAAATATTTGTTAAATTTTACAATGCAAATGCAATGAAGTAACGAAATAAAGATTTAAAATCAAATTATATTCATCAAGCCGTTTCTAAGACGTAACCATGGGGGCCAACTGTTGAGCTCAACTGCTACGTCTTATGAATGCGCCCAATGACACCCTTTTTGTCGATTCTGATGTTTTTTTTTTTGATTATTATGTGTTTTGTGTTGTATTGTTAGAAAAAATTATTTTCCGCGTCCAAAAATAGCTCTTGATTGACACTTTTTGGTACACACTATCAGTCAAAAAAAAATATGGTCACTATCACTTAACCGCAAAAATGTTTGTGGTTGACTGTTGGCTGACGAAATTTGTATTCACACTATCGATCAAAAAAAAGCTATTGGCACAGAATTTTATACCAATATGTTCTTGCTCGTTAACCAGAAACAAATTGATAATTATCTCCAAAAGTCGCGTTGAAAAGGAAAGGAAGAAATACATACTATTTTGATATTTCAAATAGAAACTTATAAAAATATGTAGTTTTGTTCCACACTGTAAGTTTTTTGTTTTGTTACCAGCTTGGTATCTAGGTCTCATTCAGTCATAGATTTAATCCGACACTCGGTTGGTTGGTTGGTTGGTTGGTTAGACTGTTCGTCTGTCTGTTGTACTTTTTGTTGCTTAGTCATTTATAAACCGATTGGGGTTCTACACATAAGAAATATTATACGAGTATACGAGAAATAGCAGCTAGTTTTAAATTGCTTAATGCTTTATTTGGAATACTTCAAAAAACTACAAAAGGCAAGGTTCAACGATGTGCAACGATAGCTCGCTCCATGGTTATATAGAAAAAAATTAAATGATACATACTTTTTTTGAATTAAAATTCAATACTGTTGAAAGTAATCGGTGGATTTTTAAATTAAATTCTAAATTGTCATCCGGTTCTTTCTTTCTTTCTCTTTATGTTTTTGAATTTGCTAATGGTTCAATTTTTTCTTTCTTTTTAATTTCATTAATTTCGAAAGGGTGATTGATGGCTTTATTTTCAAGAAATTTCTTAATCAAAATATTTATTTACTTACCAGTGGAAAAGCAAATTGGGTAAAGAAAATGATTCATGTTATTCCACTTTTTCAATGGTGTTCTCTACCGCCTCTATTATCAATTAAAAAAAGTTTAACACAACAACTTTCCTGGAAAATATCGAAAAGTGAGCATGAAGCATGTCATAAGTCATCTGTTAGATAAAAATTTAAATGAGCGTGTTCCTAAACAAAATTACAAATTTTTATAATAAAATTTTTAAAAACATTAATGAGTATTCGCGAATGAAAATGAGTGCTAACAAAAGAATATATTTTTGTTTATATGCACCCTTTATGCAAATATCAGAGTGTTGTGCATATAAACGAGTGTTTGTATTTGCATTTCCCGCTTATATGCACCGAAAATCGCGCATCTTCAGGAATGCTTATAACCGATAATTACTGTGTATCAGTGATGCCAATTTAGCGCGTTTCGCGCTAGATTTGGCGCGTTTTAACTACGCCAAACGCACTTTTTTTCGTCTCAGCGCGTTTAATAAAAAAAAGCGCTAACTTAGCGCTTTTTGGATAAAGTCAATAAAAAATTTTTTTAATTTCGTTAATGATTCAGCTGTTGCAAATAAAATTTCCTTGCCTGTGGTTAGAACTAAAAATGCATTTTAATACTGTAAATGGCAAATATCTTTAAATTTCACAACTACAAATATGTAGTCATACTCGTGACCAAAAAATGTATATAACTTATCAGGCATCTATTATAGCTGAAGTATAGGGTGTTTTTTTAGAGGTATAGAACTTCGAATTGAAATAAAACAAGAAAATCGTTTTAATGTCCATCAATTTGGCTTTATTGGAAGGATAATTTTATGCCATTAATGTTTAAATATGATTTCGGGCATGTGGCCGCCGCGGCTGGCTCGAATAAAGCCAATTCTACAGGTCCAATTTTCAACCACTTTTTCGAGCATATGGGGCCGTATGTTGGCAATAACGCCACGAATGTTGGCTTCCAAGTCCCCTAACGTTTCTGGTTTGTTGGCGTAGACGAGCGACTTCACATATCCCCAAAGAAAATAATCCAATGGTGTCAAATCACACGATCTTGGTGGCCAATTGACAGGTCCATTCCGCGAAATTATGCGCTCATCGAATGTTTCCTTCAATAAATCGATTGTGACGTGCGCTGTGTGGCATGTAGCGCCGTCTTGTTGGAACCACAACTCATCCACATTCAAAATCTTCAAAATCTTCCATAAAGTTGATGGATAAAGCTCCAATTGCTGTGCACGGTGGCGAATCGATTCATTCGGGTCCTCTTCAACACTTTGCTCTACAGCGGCAATTGTTTCTTCGGTGCGCACTGTTCGACGTCTCTGCGGATGCGTATTATCACATAGAGTAAACGTAGTGCGAAAACGATCCATGGTTAACCGAATTAATTGCTCTGATGGACGATTATGTCGACCATAAAATGGACGGAGCTTGCGGTAAACTTCGCGAACTGAACCATTATTTTCGAAATAAATTTGCACGATTTGCAAGCGTTGTTCTTTTGTCAACCTGTTCATGATGAAATGGCAAACCAAACTAAATATTAATCACTTGACAGCTGACAAAATGGCCGCCAGTTAAAAAAGTGATGCCAACTTAAAGTTCTATACCTCAATAAAAAACACCCTTTACAAAAATCATTTCAATCGCAATACTATTCGACATTTTATCCGAGTATGTTGTTACTCGTACAAAGTTTGTTAAAGGAAATTAAAATAAAAACTAAGGATTTCGATTTTTGCTGATTCTGATTCTGTATTAAATTATTTTAGTTATTTAGGATATAATTTCGAAGAAGCAATATTGCAAAATCTGAAAAGGAGTTGTTTAAAACAGTATATTTATTTATACATACATCGACTTTTATTAAAATTTAATTTAGCGCGCAGAAAAATAGCGCGTTTTGGCTATAAATAGTTCACAATGCTGTAACTCAGTGTGTTCTAGCGCGTTTTGAGAAGGTGAATAGCGCGATTGGGTTGTAAACAGTTGGCATCACTGCTGTGTATATGTACATACATATATATATATATATATATGTACATATTGTATATGCAAGTACATATGTACATATATAGAAAATATCATGTGGGTAAAGTGCGATTGGGGTGGTTGATTGCTTGTGGAACGAGCATCTTTTATTCAATTCGTTATAGCTAAGGGTATCTTCAGATGTAATTAAGGCTTTTGTTGGATGAAGATTTTTTTTCTTTCTTTTATACCTACATTCAGGGTTGGGCAGTATTTGAAATACATGTATTTGAAATACGTATTTGAAATACAAATACGTATTTTGTATTTGTATTTTAAATACATGACGTAGAAGTATTTTGTATTTTAAATACATGACATGCAAGTATTTTGTATTTTGTATTTTAAATAAATAATTTAAATAATATCAGGATTACAGAAACAATGAAAAAATACAACAATGAAAAAAACAACATGGGCTGTAGTTCATCCAAAACTTCAAAAATATAATTTCTTTAACATAATAATAATAAAAATTATTCACATAAATTTGAAAATATTTCTCCACGGCAGCTACCACTTACAAAATTTGCAACGTTTAGCACTTTTCACAATTTTTTAATAGTTTTTTCATATTTTTAGATTTGTTTTCACAGAATTTTTTTAATAAAATATTTTTTATATTGAAATTTTTTTACATTTTCTTTTAATTTCTCTTTCGTAAAAAAATTTTTGAAGTTTCGGATGAACTTTAATTTGAAAAAAATAGCTCAGCTGCATTTCCGCTACTACCTTGTGAATGTGCCTTGCAAAATACATTACATTGTTGGCGTTTTGCATTTTGATCGATTTATAATGTATGATTCGTCAAACCGATAACAAAATATTAGAATCGCTAAAAAAAAACAACTATACCAACTCTTATGCAAGCCACACACCTTGCTACCGTTGGTATAATACGTTGGATTATCAAGTTTTATGTTTTCCGCACAAACTATACAACAACGTGGGCAACATTAGCATACAACTTAATTTCTTAAATTTTTTTGGAGTAAAATGACACATGTCGCGTATTGTAGTGGAATTTGTTTTTGGTAAAAAATGGTTAAATATCATATTGGTATTACTTCTAGCTTTCTTAAAAGAAATAACAGATTCATTATCTGTAAATGTCTAATACCCATGTCTTTCATTAATGAAATTAATTTCTACAGGTATTTATATTTAGGTTGTTAGAGAGATTTTGAGTTTAAATATGATGATGTTTTCAAGTTTTAGTCCATTAGAACTGTCTAGCCAACCAATCATAACATTATTATTATTTTTTATTTATTTTTATTTTTTTCGCAATTTGACATTTGATGACTCATCAAAATTTCGTACCATCCTATATTTAGGTTGTTTTACTAACCGCTTTTGTGTAACTAAATACTTTTTATAAATATTATCTGTTATTATAGATCAGCTGCCTGATAACCTGATCTGAAAACTAGACCAACTCCTGATATGCTGATCTGAAAACCAGACCAGCTCCTGATAAGCTGATCTGAAAACCAGACCAGCTCCTGATAAGCTGATCTTAAAACCAGACCAGGACTTGATAAGCTGATCTGAAAACCAAACCAGCTCCTGTTAAGCTGATCTGAAAACCAGATCAGGTCCTGATAAGCTGATCTTAAAACCAGACCAGGTCCTGATAAGCTGATCTGAAAACCAGACCAGCTCCTGATAAGCTGATCTGAAAACCAGAGCAGCTCCTGATCAGCTGATCTGATAGCTGATACCTGATCTAATAGGTGATACCTGATCTAATAGTGGGAACCTCTTATTTGCTATTATTAAACATGGATGAGAAAATTTTAAAACAGTTGGTGTTGACAAGAAATGTCTTGAAGAAAAAGCTTCGTAGTATAAAAACTGGTGAAATAGATACACGTGAAGAACTAAGAGATATATTTGATCCTGTAACAGAACCTCTCAAAGAATTCATAAATAGTTCTAAAAATATTGAAAGAATACACAAGAAAGAACAAAGTAAAAACAAAAGGAGCAATATTTGATAATACCATCTTATTTAATGATGTTAATACTGAGAATGAATATGATGATGAAGAAGATGATTTTTACCCACAGCCTTCCAACACCGAAGATACTTATATTGACTTATTAGTAGGGCTAGGAGTCTCATGCAAATGCATGTTTTCACTGGGCATCATAAAACGGAAACGGTTAAGTTATCTTTGCGAATCGTGAAATTTCCTTTGGAATGGCATTCAATCGTTTTTGCATATTTTTCATATTTTGCTAAAAATTCTCGTTTTTGCATATTTTTGCGCATATTTTTCAATAAATGCATGTTTTTTGTGCATATTTTTGCTATTTTGGTTAGCATCCATTTGAAAAAGTAAAACGCTCCTGATACTTAGTGTGACATCTTCTGGTAAAAGTTGACACATAATTGTTACAAAATATTTACCTGAATCACCCTGTTGAACTCAAAATTTTTATATTTACACAACATTTTTATTGTTTTGTTCGGGAATTCGCTGAAAGTTTTTAACATTACACAACATAACACATTTTAAATGGAAAGTGAGTTGGTTTTGAGATTTTTTCTGCAAAATTATGGAAATTAACGGCCTGGCCCACGATGTCACGAGAAATCGTTCGATCGACAACTTGTATTGCAAACAAAAATAAATTTTCTAAAGTTATTGTTGTTTGCAATACAAGTTGTCGATCGAACGATATCTGGTGACATCGTGGGCCAGGCCGTTAATTTAACTTAATTTTTTGTTGTTGAATTTATTGTTTTGTTTTTCTTTATACTAATTTTATATGTAGATATGTATATTAAATGAATTGTTTTCTGCTTTTTTTTTTTTGTTAAATTGTTTTTAAATAAAATACTAAAAAAATATTTTTAATTGCATATTTTCTGTGTTTTTAGTGCATATTTTCAAATTTTAAGTGCATGTTTTATGCGCATATTTTCGATTTTTTAGTGCATGAGATTCCTTGCCCTACTTATTAGTCTTGGAAGGAAGACTATGGCTCACCTAAAGATTTCAATAATAAATGGAAATTTGGTGATAGAAATCTAAAACTGAATAAAGATAAAATACAAGTTGATGGTCAAATATGGGGTTTAAAAGTGGGTTTATTTTCTTTAATGATGATAAAACGTGAATATACTATGACAAATGTGATTTGTCATATGCCCAACACCTCCAACCTATGAAGCCACTTAACGTATCCCCACAAACATACACACATACAAATTCCCACAAATTCGTATGTAGTAAACAAACAAAACTCCTTATGTAAACAAAAAATATTACAGACTTATTGAAACACCCTCGTAGGTATCAAATTTCACAAATTTCCAAGAATTTTAAAATTTGGGTAATTAAAATTTCAAAGTTTAATTGGGGCAGTATGAATATTCCCCTACTACTTTTGTACTCGTACAGCGTGAGAATTCGTGCGTGATTCTTAAAAATAACTCACGCACGAGTAATTTTTTTAAAGTCATACTCGCGCACTCACGCGTTATTAGTTACAAATTTGATCACGATTCACGCGAGACACGATAAAATCACGCCATTTGCACTTCTCTAGTTTTTGTTTACATCAACTGTGTGTGTGTATGTATGTATGTGTGACCGTGGGAATTTTTGTGTGCAATATTTTGTGAAAATACATTAAGTTAGAGCTGGCAAAAACTATCAATGGTATTATCGAAAATTTTTTCTACACAGCGATACCATCGTTTAAAAACTATATTACCAAATTGGCAATAAAATTGATTAAATTTAACACACCCATTGGTTTTCATTTTTTTAAAATACATGTAAGTACATATCGCTCATTTAATCAAATAACGTCATATCTCAAAAAATAAATTTATGGTGTTAATAATAGACATCACTTTGCCATGCCATATTTCATTTTGTGTAAAAAATTCATACAAGTGGCGTGTAATGGTTCAACTCATGTAATTAAATTGAAATCTTATTTCATTTTCTTCAAAACTAGTTATTTTTGGTTATGAAGTTGCTTGAGTAAATGAGCGTTGTGTATTGAAAAATGAAATATAACATTCATAATCTCGAATACATATCTGGCACACATGTGCCAAAAAAAAAGCGTAACCACTAATTAATAATGAAAAACTGTTTGATTCAGACATGTATTTATTGATTTAAACAGATTCCAATCATGTTGGATTCTATAAAATTGTCTATTAGTTATGCATGAAACTGTTTAACTTAATAAATACGTGTCTGAATCAAACAGTTTTTCATTAGTAATTAGTGGTTACGCTTTTTTTGGCATATGACACACATAAAATGTCAGATCTAAACTCAGCCCAAGTTTACAAATTTGTTGTCGATGTTTGGCTAGTACTTACGCTGTTAAGGCCGGGGCACAATGAATCCGTCATGCGTTAAACTTCGCCTTTTTCAACTGACAGCTAAGTTGAAATATATGGTTTCTTATGAGGTCGGTTACATTCAGTACGTGTCCGTCAACGCAAAGTACAAAATTTGGTAAACTTTTAACTTTTTGCGCAGGTTGAGTAGTTTGACAGATATTGATTTGTTTTTTGATATGTTCTGATTTAGATTTTTGTGTTTTGTGGCAGCAAAAATAAAATTAAACAAAAGAAATAAATACAAAAAGTTGAATTTAATATATAAAATGGAGAATCGACCTATAGAAGCTGTTCAAATGCTTCCGTTAATAAAGTACTCATTGTGCCAACCTTCTCCGTCGTGGCGTTAATGTCAGTTGAAAAAGGCGAAGTTTAACGTATGACGGATTCATTGTGCCCCGGCCTTTAGAGTATTAAATTGAAGGATCGAATATATCTCTTTGTGTGCTATCTCTTTTTTTTTTTGTCATTTAATATTTTAACTGAGTTATTAAAACAGATTACTTTACAACCAAATATAAACATGAGAAGTCTACACTTAAGATCAATTATACGTTAATGTTAAAGTTAGTTATTTCATGTTACGTGTAGACCGATAGTAAAGGAATTCGATACTATCGATAGTATTGATAGTTTTCCAACAACCTGTGTAAAATATCGAATGGCGTGACTATCGATACTTTGGCAGATCTACATTAAGCGTGTTCATAGTTTTAAGGTTTTTTATGTGTGTGATTTTCTAACGCAGACGGGAAAAACGTGAAAATTTTTTTATTTTTTTCTAAAGTCCAAACTATAATATGCATAAGCTGGCTTAAGCTACGATAAGCCTGTCAAATGCTTAAGCAATTCAGATGTGACTTTCAGGTGGCCACAATATACTTACATGACCTTATGTAGTTGAGATAGATCGATTGTTTGTGTGTGTGTATGTCTGTGGCAATTTGAGTCTGTCCGTGATTTGGAGTGGGTGAGGGTATTGTTGAAATATGTAGCCTTGGGATTTTGTGTGTGTGTGTGTCTGTGAGAATTTAAGGATGACCGTGATTTGTGAGGGACGGGGTGTTGTTGAAATAGTTAAATTTTTTCTTACATGAGCTCTGGTATGTGTGTGTATGTGGTTTCCTCATGCTAGTTTTAGGCATCCGCAGAAATAAATGGTTTATCATGCCGGCATATGGTGGTAGAAAATATTATCATATATCTGAACTCCCTAATAGTGTTTTCACACTGAAATGGTTTTAATAAAAGTTGGTTTTAACGTTAAAACCGACTGTTAAAACCTGGTTTTACCATACAAAGTGTTGTTGTTAAAACCAAATTAAAACCATCTTTGAATTGGTTTTAAGTTGGTTTTATGAAATGCAACCCTGTTTTCGCTGTGGTAAATTCAGTGCTGCCAAGTTAAAATGACTGACAGCAGCTGATAATGTTTATACCAGTGAATAACAATAGATGTCAGTTGAAAGATTTTCAACTTAAAAATGGATGCAGCAGCAACAATAATCAAAAAATTAAGGGAAAAAAGAGACTTTTGGAAGGAAAACAACGAAAATATTTTCATTGTCCTCTGGGAAGTGAAAATGGACGATACTATTGACATCGATCAGCCGATAAAAAAGTTTTATTTTGTGATATATTTGTGCATTTTTTTATACATACAATAACTTGATTTACAAACACTTCTTCACTTTATACCTATTGCTAGTTCCACAATTTTAAAACATTTATTTACAAAATATAAAATAATTTCCATTTTACAACGCATTATAAAATTTTCCAGTTTTTCATACAAACAAAGACAGTTGTTGTACATTTTGTCAAATAAGTGTTATAAAAAGCAGAAAAAAATACAGCAACAAACACACGCATTTCAGCAGGACATTTATTTTATTTTGAGCAAAGTTATTAGACAGTCTGTGAGTTAAAACCTGAATTTAACAAACTTGCAGTGTGAATGCAAAATCAGCTGTTTATGGTTTAACGTTAAAACCAGGCTAAACTTTCAGTGTGAAAACACTATAATCCTAGTATACTTTTTTTATTCTGGAGGATGAGGGTTTTTTACATTTTGTCAAGCATATATTTGTCCAGTATTAAAGTCTGTCGTGATAATTTTTTTTTATATTTTGCATATGTTTATTTAATTAATTTGCCATTTTTTGCCATTTTTAATTTTGTTTATACTTTGAGTGTGTTTGTTTAAGAAATATTTATTTCAGATTTTGTAAAATTCGCGTGTGCGATCGTGGGGAATTTGTGTGTGTGTGTGTGGGATAGAGGATATTTGTCCGTGATAAGTTTGTTTATATTTTACATGTACATATTTATTTAAGTGCGTCCGCTCCTTTGAATGAAGTCGCTGCAGTAGTACCGGCGTAAAAGGAATTACAAAAAACGTGTTTGTCTATTAATTACAATATACATACATACATATGTAGATGTTCTGGATATTTAATTTCCATTTGTTTAAAGTTGATCTAGCCTATGTATATAGTCAACGTTAGACATTTTTCGATATAAAACTTTTTCCAACCACCGTCTTTTATAGCTTTGCTATTTATCTCGCGATACAGGGGTTAGGAAATAATTTTCGTAACAAAAATAATCGACACTATTACAGTTATAAATTTATTTTTGTTTTGATTCCTTTGTACTTAAAAGTATAGTGCGAAAATAAACCAAACAAATTGTTTGATTTTGTTTTGTTTCGTTCTTTGAAGTGAGTGAAACAAAAACAAAACAAGAACAATGAGAACAATTGTTCAATTTGTTTTTGCTTTGTTTTTGCATATGAGCAGAAACCAGAGAACAGCGCCGATCGGTTGTAAGCCGGTTAACACCTGTCACCAGCCACAAACAATACATTAATTTAATCGCACGCCGCTAGAAAAGAAAATAATGGGAAATAAATGGAAACGTTTTGAAATATTTGCAGAGAATTTGACATCATCATATACATAATATAATTTTATTGCATTGTTATTTCACACATGAAAGTTGTTTTAAATAACTAAGTAGCAAAGCTATAACTCTCTTCTTTTTTCTTTGATTTTTACATTTATTTTAGAACATCTTGCATGGGTTTTTGAAAATTGACAAACATTTTGAAATGATACTGTTCCAGCAGTACAGCTTAGGTGATGCTAGTTTTTTGTTAGCCAGTTTGCTTCTTTTTGGGTTTTTCTTATTGACAAGCATTTAAAATCAAAAGGGGATTTTATAATATATTATATTTTGCGATCAAATCATTTGAATTATGCACTTTTGAAACCTTGCACTTCTATAAAAACCACATTTTCATCCATATTACTTAATTTATAAGACTTTCCGGACTTGGTCTTTAATGGGATATATGTACATACATACATATATTCTATTATTCGATCATCAATAATGAATGATTCGTTCTGATGAATGATACGAGTATCTACTGCAATAATAGGAACTTTTGCCTTAAACTCTGATGCACTTAGAAGCGCTTGGGATTCTTTCATATAGTAGTTTGGAATCTTAGATACATATCATATAGAATTGCATAACGTACATTCTTAAATTGTATGGTAAAATCATCATATGGATATGATACTGAATTTAAATATACTTTTAAATTAGTTAAATCATAATGAAAAGACTTATTTTCTTCTTGAATAGCAATCAACAGAAAACGAAGTCGTTTTCTAAGAACTTAAGTATACCCTCTCGACAGGATCCGTAGTATACAAGATGACTTTGTATGACGAAATTTCTGTCTGTCCTTTGTCAGCGTTATGGGCAATTAAATTTTTGAAATTTGAATTCCCCAAATTGTGTTAAGCTATGTACAGACGGTTGTCAGATCTTACAATATTGCCAGTAAAATGTGCTCAAAATTTCTTACAACCGTGTGAACTGGCAATTTTTGTCAGACGTCGTTGCCAGAAAAATCATTTTCAGTCCATTGCAAGACTAGCAGCTGACAACAAATTGTCAGACATCTTACAATCGTGTGAACACATTGTAAAATTATTGCCAGCTATTTGTCAGACATTTTAATATTGTCAGATGCGCGAAGTTCGTGCATCTGACAATGGCGTCATTGTAAGAGAATTATTTCTATGGGCAACACTGTACACGCTTGATTTTAAAGAAAATATATTTAATAAAATATATGCAGCCAAAATCATTGCAGTTGCTTCTTTATGGTCCATAATAATTAATATTTTCACTTTTTACATTTAACACCACCACAAACGATTGATATTTAACAATTTCTAACAAGCGCTTGGAGTCTGGCAACGCATAATAATGTCTGGCAATTTTTGCATATGACAACCGTGTGAACTTACAATTTTTTGCTGACGATTTTGTCAGCTGATTTTATTGTCATACAATCATCTAGCAATAAATTGTAAGATTTCCTGACAAATTTGATACAACCGTGTGAACTGTCAATCTGCCATACACTTGCAATTTTTGATTGTCAGTACAAGTTAAGCGTATTGTGTATATATTTCTGATATGATTAAGTGTGCTTTGTGTGCCTGTCAGACAGAGTGTACGTATCAGTTGGGCAGTGGGTCTCTCTTTTTATTTAGTTTTTCTTCTAATGTGTCACTACTTTTTTAAATGTATTCATACTCGTTTATACATATAGGTAAATATATGTACATATGTATGTAGAAATAAGTATATATAAACTGTATATACAAAGAAATACATGTTTAATAACGCAGCTAACCAAAAAATTCGTAAATAATATCGCATTCGAATGTTGCGTAAACATTTCTCGGAAAAAACACTCGAGACTCGACTATCGTGAACGGAAAGAGAAAGTTCTGCTAGAGCTCACTCGTCGCTCAGTTTGTGGCAGCAAATCTTTCGATTTCGATGTTTCGCTCTCGAATCAATAGCGAACCTTTAGATATATCATTAGCAATCGATTTCATTGCTTCTAAATAGCAAAAAATTTTATTCCTATATTGTTGTACATGAAAAAAAAATAAAAAATTGAGAGAAACAAATTGTTTCTTATTGCTAAACTTTTTTTACGAGAATGTTTCGAGAATTGTTGGCTATAGCGAACATTCGTTTATTTTCGAAACTCAGGTTGGCTGGGAAACAACTATTGTAGCAAATCGATCTCAAATAACTCATTTCATAAAGTGTCAGAAAGATTGGAATATTTATGTTTGGGAGAATTCTTACCTCAAGTGTTTCTACAAGAGGTTTGCTGGTTGACCCCTTAAAGTTATTATTGTTAACGTAGGTTAGGTTGTATCGCATTCATATGTAATCATTTCTCACTTAAAAAAGGTCCTCATCACCATCAATCATACCTGTATACAGTCGAATACGCTTTAGCGCAACACGCTTTACTAAAAAAAAATCGGATTACTGAAAACGATACAAATCCCCGCACTGATTTTAAACGCAGCTAGCCTTATTCACTTCGCTTTACTGAAAATGTCGTATTACTGAACACAACTACCTTTTGTATGAAACTTACTTCGCTTTAGTGAAAAAATAAACAATGACAAATTTATTTATTAGAAATCGATTGCATAACTTAAGGCTGAAAAAATTGTGCACGTTTTGTCCGTTAAAAAATTAAATGGCAAAATGTATTTGTCCTTTTCGCTCTTACGTACTTTATTGTATTTTTCTATTATATTGTCAATGCAACTGGCTAGACATTTTCGAGGAATTCGTGAAAAATTTCAACAACAAAATGTGCACATATTAGGGTTTAAGTTTAATCGCAAAAATTTTAATGGTGGGATGAACTTTTCTATTTTATGCACTAAGTCATGATACAATTATACTAGGTACATGCACGACTACAACAAAATTCCAACACCAAAAACACATATATTTTGTTAGTATAAACAAACGAAAAATTGTCAAAAACAAATGTCTTTTGTTTATAAAAATAGCAATTACAGGGTAACTAAAATACAATTGCAGACGCGGCATTCCTGCATGATTATAGTTATTCAGTGTTGCCAATCTGTGTGTAGTTAAATGTGTGTAATATCTACTCACATGTGTAGGCCATGGAATTAAATTCTTGTATAATCTGTGTGTAATTCTGCTTTGGGTTCCATTTTTATTTATTTTTCTTTTAATTTTAACCTACACAAAAGATGTGTAGTGTAATTTTCTTCAATGTGTAATTGCAGACACAGCCTTGTGTAAATTCATTGGCAACACTATAAACATTTTATTCACACACACATACACTAACATTTTTGCAGCTTGTAAACAAAGTTTGACATTTATCTGCAATGTATACAGTAACAGGCTGGGCTTGTGCATGTACCTGTTATAATTGTATCATGCACTAAATAAATCTTTATATATGTACAGCGTTACCACATATATTTTTTAAAAACTTGTTAAATCTAAAAAAAAAAAATAAAAGAAATTTATTACTCGACATATTGTCATAAGTTTATTTTAATTTGAAATTTATTTGCTGGTGGTTCAGCGATGTCTATATGCATTTCATTGTTGCTGTAACAAATCGTCAGTAGACTTCAACCAGACATTTTGAACAGTCACAAACCTCTTATCTTATGTACAGACTTTGAAAACCTATTTGAGAATTCAAAAGTAAGTAATGAAAATGGTTATAGAAAAATATCGATCAGCTATTTCCTACTTTGCAGTTACATTCCATTACTGTCGGCTAACTGAACCTTTAAATACTGTTGCAGTAATAAGGGAGTGAGAAAATATAAGATCGTTTTATTGCATACAAACATCACTTAATATTTTCATTCAATATAATGCAAAAGTTAAGATATGTACATATTTATAAAAAAAAAATTTAAATTTTCAAAAACTTTTTGGCATCTCAAAAAACTTCCAAAAAAAGGGAAAACTTGACAAATGGTAACGCAGTAAATGTATATCAGCTACGTCCAAACACACATCCACTGATATTTGCATTTGAGGTACAATTCTTAAGCCGCACAATTTTTGTTCTTCTCCAAATTAGGCCTGGTACTCTGTTCGAAGTTGTGAAAAATTTTCAGCAACATTGATTATTTTTTTTTTCGGGGTTTCAAATTTTATGGCTAGCTACCAAGAGCAAAGTGCCAGGTTCTTCAACAAATAGAAGTTTTCTCAAGGCCTCATTCGACCCACGCCTTCACATAGGAAGTAGAGAATCCTAGAGTCCACTCCTAGAGTATAAATGGTCTCCACCATTTAAAATCCGAGTTATATTTGGTTCTCCACCAGGTTCTACAACAAATTCCCAATTAAATCATCCGCTATCCACCATTCGAGTATTATATTTGGTCTCCACCAGGTTCTTCAACAAAATTATATCGTCAGATCAGTATTATGTGTTCCACAAATCAGGTTATTTATCAAGTTCACAGAGTATTCAATTTGGTCTCCATCAGTAAATTATTCCAAAAATTTAAAATGTCTATATCCAGTATTTATTAACGTTTCAACAAAATCCCTCAAGCGTCAATTCAATCCATAAAAAAGTGTGGTTATACAATTCACAATACAAGCGGTCGAACAGGTCATCATAATGTCACAAATCACGAACAGTTATACATATGAGTATGTACTTAACAAACAAATCGATTGCATATGCCAATGAAGAATTCCAAAAAGAACCGCAATTAATTACGGTTGATCGTGGAAAAAAAACATTAAACAATGCGACAGCCGCAAAATTCTCGAAAGCAAGACAACAACAAAATGCCTGGCCGCATTTAAAAAATAACTACGACGACGCGAAAAGGTGTTCTCCCACCCAGAGCTAAATTACGACTGACTGACATTGATTATTTCGCGTGAAAAATTTTACACGTAACAAGTGATGCCCATTTTACTTTTTCGGAAAAAATTTGCGTATTTATTGGTTTGAAGTAGGCAACACTGATCGACTTTTGTTAAAAAAAAACATCAGCTGTCAATATACAAAATATTTTGTATGGTAATACTGGTTTTAACTTCTAAAGCTTAAATTAGACGTGACATAGCCATAACGCCATAGCCATAACCAAACCAAAATTCAATTGATTTCTATGGTGAGAGTGAGAGAGACTCGCCATAACTCTCACCATAGAAACCAATTGAATTTTGGTTTGGTTATGGCTATGGCGTTATGGCTATGTCACGTCTAATTTAAGCTTTAAAGTGTACTTTGTTTTGACTATGACTACGCGCCATTGAGTTGATTTACATATTTTTTTGAGATTGTTGTGATCTACTTGATGCACTTTCAGCTATTTATAGCAACATGTAGTTAATTTTCCAATCTATAAATTTTATCGTTCCGCTGTTCAATTTGTTTTTAAAAAGATTATTTAGTTTTTAGATTGTGTTTACTGATAACATCGTTGTCCGTCAGTGAACGATGATGATTCTGTATGCATGCATTAGTAGAAGTTATATATTTTATTTAGTTTTCAAATTTGTCATAGTTTTTGATATTTTATCTATCATTAAAGAAAATAAACCCACTGTTGGAGTCCATATTTGACCACCAACTTGTATTTTATCTTCATTCAGTTTTAGATTACAATCACCAAATTTCCATTCATTATTGAAATACTTACATATTTATGTGGGCCATAGTTTGTATCTATCACCAGTTTTTATCAGAGCTCGCAAAATATGCTCAACCAAATTTCTTTGTGCGGTCTTCTCACTCAAAAGACCTAAAGAAATGAGATTGAATCACTCAGTGTCTGAACAGCAACCCTCTTTTTCCTTTCAATCGTGTTCTCGCTCCCGGGTTATGAGTTGAGCGTAACACACGAATCGGTCTCTTACTGACCGCATGATCAGTGCTGCCAGAAGTTTTGCGAAGAAAATCATCATTTGTCGGAAAGAAATCATATTTTGAAGAAAAAAATCATCACAAGTCCAATTTTTTTTTTCAAATAAAAGTAAAAATTGACATATTTACAGTGGGCAAACAAAACTATTCGACGTACACCAATTTTATTTTGTTTTCATCAATAAAAAGGTATTTACTAGCTTATTTTACAAAAAGAATTTGGAAAGCATTTTCAAATTGAATTCAATAAAAAAAATGAGATCATTAAAGTAACTTATATAAAAATTACATTAAATGAAAAATTAGTTAAGAAATTCAAACAAAATAAGTACTCGACATTGCCAATGTTTTTATCATACATATAAGGTACATATGTGCAGGAGTGATGCATTTTGGCTTTTTTGGTTTAGGGCCAAATTAACGATTTAAAAGGGCCAAAATACTTTTGATAGGGCCAAAAAAGTTTTTTAATGTACTCGACTATAATCTTTTAATTTAAATAGAGACAAAAGTATGTATTAATAATAAGTGATTTATTTTGTTTAGAGCAAAAACAGAACTTAGCGACAAAAGTTAAAATTTTTTTAAGTATTTTTGTTAAATTAAAGTAAATACATATTTTATATGTATGTATGTTGCTTAAAAAACTAAATTTTAGTTAAAAAAACATTATTTATGTAATTATAAAGTAATTATAAAAGTATTTTTTTGTGTTAAGTTTTAAAATATCTTCATCATAACAATTATTAGAACTAGATTTCATTATTTTTTTTAATTGTATTAAATATGACACAGTATTTTTTACATGACGATGATTTCTTCTATTATGGCCTGTTTCACAATATCGAAAGAAAACTCTCGACTAAAAATTTATATTGAAAACAAAAGCGAATTTTCAAATTTTATTGTTGATTTCAATATAAATTTTCAGTCCTACTAAGGATTGGTGAATAGACAGAGTTCCTTGAATAATTCTGTATATATTTGTATACAAAAGTTTACATAAACAATTTTTAATGGTAGAAATCATTTTGCAAAATTTACTTCTACTTAAATCTTTGAGCTTTTCAAATGCTGGATCTTGCGATATTGCTTATTTACTTGTTCTGTTCCTTTTGAAAAAGTTTAATAGCAATTGGTATAATACTATTGGTTTCCCCACTGAAAACATGATCTGGCGCAGATTTCGGAAACCAGTTTAAATAAAAATCTTCAAAAATAAAAGTAGTTTTTAACACGTAGAAAACTCAATTAAAAAGTGTACTCAAAGGTTTCAAGGAATTAGTTGAATTTTGAGCTGAAACGGCCAAAATATCTTAGAGAGTACTACAGGGCCAAAAACATCCAAAAGTTCCACAAATGGCCCAATAGTGCCACATTTTGCATCACTGATGTACAGTTGTTTTATAATTTTCGCTGGTACAAAAATGTTTTCTTTATAGGTGTAGCTATTGATAAACATTTTAGAACAACAAAAAAAATTGTACATACATATGTATGTATTGAAAGTAAAATTCATAATTTGCAAAATTAAAAAACATCATTCGAGAACAAAAATCTTAAAATCATATTTTGGCCCAAAAATCATCAAAAATATGATAAAATCATCATTCTGGCAGCACTGCGCATGATACGAACAGAATAGTTCGTTGCTCAGCTACTGAGGGTCAGTAAGTGAGCAAAACAAGCAAAGTGTTTGCAAAAAAGGTCTTTATTTTTATTGTTGCGTATGCTTTATGTTGTTGTCTTAAATATTTCGTCACAGGCAGTGTTGTTAGACAATTTTTTCTAAAAATCGTCAAATTTTAAAAATAAAATCGTCAAAATCGTCACAATTTTCAAAAAGAATCGTCGAAAAATCGTCATATAAGAATTATACGTTTTATTGAACAACAATACATCATATTAGAAATCAAAGACTATTTTATGTAACAAAAAACAATTCATCGACTTTATTGTCAAAGATAAAAACTATAGGGTGAAATTAAAGAAATAAATTCATGTAACATTCCAAAGAGTTACACTTGTAATAATTTTTTGAAAACATAATAATTTCAAGGGTTTCTGTTTCCAGTAAATTTTAGATCTCGGTTTTACTTTCTCATTCGTAATGTTAAAAAAAGCACATATGCATACACGAAACTATGCATAAAAAATATGAGCTGGATAATAAGACTTGCATTGTGTGAACGCCGATGAAAGTTCAAAGAAGAAAAAGTGATAAGCTTAGCAATAAGACTTGGCTAGTGTGAACTGGGACTTAGACACAAGATTTGAAAAAACTTTTTGGTAAAGAAAAAATTTCAGAGTCCATGTTTAAAATAACTGATGCTGTAATTAAATTAAAATTTTTAAAAATTGTGTTATCGCAATCAAATCTCGTTTCTGCAAGGACTTGTTGGCATATTTATGTTACTTAAGGCCGTTTCACACTATTATACAAGTATTAATACTTTTGACGAAAATGCATCTCTAATCTAATTTCTGTTTCAAAAATTTCAAAATACAATAACAACTCAACATGTCAGAGTTGCATTTTCCACAAAAGTATTAATACTTGTATTATAGTGTGAAAAGGCCTTTAATACTTATTTCAACAAATCGTCAAAATATGAGGAATATTGGAAACAAAATCGTCAATCGTCATTTTGGGAAATTTGTTATAAAAAATCGTCAAAATGACGTAAAATCGTCAAATCTAACAACACTGGTCACAGGCAAAGCATTAAAGAAGAAGGGAGAAGATAGTAATAACAACAATAAAAATATCTGTAAATCAAACTATTTGTTAACGAAGTGTAATTGTAATATGTATATAAGACAGATATGTGCACAACAAAAACAAAATTAATCTTCATGTATGTAAATGTTTACCTATCAACACTCGCAACACACATACATGCTCAAAAGACCGTTTGCGATATTTTACGAAATAAAGGCTCTCGAGTGAACACAAGAGCCGACCGATCGAACAAAAACGGTCGTTAGTTGAGCGAAGAGCAAGCCAAAGAAGAACGCATTTTGAGGGTTTTTTCGCGACAGCGTGGCTTCGTGTTAGTGGACGAGTGTTTTTTTTCTGACAACAAGCACAAGAGGGACCAATTATTACGAGCTCTGGTTTTTATACTACGAAGCTTTTTCTTCAAGACATTTCTTGTAGATACCAACTGCCTTAAAACTTTCTCGTCCATGTTTAATATCAGCAAATAGCAGATCAGGTATTAGGTATTAGATCAGGTTATCAGCTATTAGATCAGGTTATCAGGTAGCTGATCTGTTTATCAGATCAGGCTATCAGCTATCAGAAATCATGTTTTGTGATGTCATATAACCATACTATATTATTCTTTCTATTATAAGAGATAATGACCCCAGCAAAAAACTTTGCCTACTAGAATGCAAAAAAGTGTATGTAGTCCTCAGTCGTAAGTACTTACAATTTGACTGAATAACCCATTATTTTTGTTTGAGAAGTTCAAAAAGTATGCGGTACCCTATACTTTTTGCCTACAAACATGCAAAAGTAAATATATTACTGATTGCCTAAAAGTACTCAAAATTGTATGGGTTATTTTTTGCTTACAAGTATGCAAAATAATATAGATAAAGTTTTTGCTTAAACTTATTGAAAATTAATTTGCTATTTTTTCTAATAATTTTTCTAATTTTTTTATTTTAAATAAATAAATATTTGTAAAAAATTTCTCCAGATATATTTCCTTATTAACTGGAAAGTACTACAATAACTACTTTCACGTAATGATATAAATAAGTACTTATTTTATTCATTACATGACAGTCATTATTATGCAAATAAAATAATTAGATAAATAAGTATCACTCGTTACTTTGTAAGCCATTAAAAGAGTACTACCCATTACAAAATTTTGAAAAATTTTTGCTGGGACCCGTACTCATATCAAAAACAAAGGATATTTTTATCTTGCTTTGACTATGAGTATGCGTCAATATTTATGAAATGCAATTAGTTAGAAAATGCGGTTAGTAAAACAAAGTATATTTTAAGAGTTTAAAACCATAATTTTTTATGCTAATACTGGTTTTAAACACTTAAAGTATACTTTGTTTTCACTATGCGTATGCACCAATATTTATGAAATGTATTTCATATTTAATCTTAATGCATGTTTATAACTAAATGCATTCCATAAATATTGACGCATTCCTCCTCATTCTCAAAACAAAGGACATTTTTATGTTGTGTTGGTTATGTGTCGATTATTATCTCTTATTATAGAAAAAAAAATAAAAAAATGCAGCTATAGGATTTCAGAAATAATTTTCTGATATCGTATAGCTGTTTTATTTTATTTTTTTTCTATAATAAGAGATAATATTTATAAAAGCCATTTAGTTAAACAAATGCGGTTAGTAAAACAACCTAAAAATACCTTGGTACGAAAGATTGATGAATCATCCCAGCAAAAAATTTTCGAAATTTTGTAATTGGTAGTACTCTTTTAATGGCTTACAAAGTAATGACTGATACTTATTTATGTAATTATTTTATGTGCATAATAATGACTGCCCTGTAATGAATAAAATAAAAACTTATTTATATCATTACGTGAAAGTACTTATTGTAGTGCTTTCCAGTTAATAAGGAAATATATCTAGAGAAAAATTTATTGATCGTGAAAATTATTTTAATTAGAAAAACTAGCAAATTAATTTAGAATAAGTTTAAGCAAAATTTAATCTATAAAATTTTGCATATTTGTAAGCAAAAAATAACCCATTAAATTTTGAGTACTTTTAGGCAGGCAATCAGTAATCTATTAACTTTTGTATGTTTGTAGGCAAAAAGTATAGGGTACTGCATACTTTTTGAACTTCTCAAACAAAAATAATGGGTTATTCAGTCAAATTGTAAGTACTTACGACTGAGGAGTACATACACTTTTTTGCATTCTAGTAAGCAAAGTTTTTTGCTGGGATCAAACGTTGTTAGTTCAAAGAGGAACAAGTTTGGCAACCTTGTTTAAAATATGTATTTTTTGTAAGTGGATTCATCACAGTTAAAAAAAGTAATTATATTACATAAAATAAAATCAATAAAAAGTTTTCAACATATAAAACAAACACTAAATAAATATAATGTAACATTTTATGTCGAAAAAAATATTTTATTTTGCAAAAGTAAATAAATTTTTTTTTAATTTTTTTTTAGAATAACTAACAGGGACTTTTAATTTCTTGCTAACACTATTTGGCAATATAGTCTGAACGTGTCTAGGCAGCCTAATAGGTGATGCAGACCACTTTTTAACTCGAAAATTTTTAGTTTTTCACCTTTTTTCCAAAATCATATAATTGAGTTTCAGTAACACATTACAGAGATGCCTAATAAATACCTCATAAAAAAGAACAAAATTAATAAGATATATCTATGTTTTTTTTCAATAAGGAAATCTTATTAATTTAATAAGAAAACCTTTCTGAAAAAATCAAGAAGAAATCTTCTAGTTTTTATTAGGTTATCTTATTGATTTTTTCAAAAAGGTTTTCTTCTTGTTTTTATTAGGCGACCTAATAAAAAACAATTATCTATATTCTCTGTACTTATGTGTTATATTTTAGATGTTATATATTTATACATACATACATAGACATTATGTTATATTCTTAATTAACTTACTCACCAAGTATTGAACCAGCAAACTTCTGACTGATAGACAAGCACTCTAACCAATATGCTAACAAGCAGCCTGAATAAACATTGAAATTATTGTGCATACATTCTTATACAAAAATGAAAAAGATCATGAAAAAATTTGTCTCTATGTCTATGTATAGAAACGAAATAACAAGACACCTCATAAAATCAAGAAGATTTCCTTATTAAGAAAATCAATAAGATGCTTTACACATAATCATATAGGAACCTACTAAAATCAAGAAGAAAACCTTATTGACAATATCAATAAGGCAACCTAATAAAATCAATAAGAAATCCCTATAGTTTACAATTTATAAGAAAACCTAATAGAATCAAGAAGTTTTTCTCTATGGATTGTTTTTTTGGTGCCAAAAATAACGGAAATTGAGTAAAAAAAGTTGTGAATAATAAGATTTCTTCTTGATTTTATGTGATAAAATTAATAAGATTTACCACATAAAAACAATAAGGAATCTCTATGAAAAAATCTTCGCTTCTTTCTGCTGGGATACCCCTTAGCCTAAAGATTTTTCATAGAGAAAATCTTCTTGATTCTATTAGGCAGTTTTTGCAAAAAAAAGTATAGTCTAGTAAAAAACGAAAATTTAACATCCGAATTTATTCAAAGGAGCAGTTAGTCAAACCGACAACTATTCGAACATGTCGAGTGCTAAAATTCACCGTTGTGTATAATTTTTCGCTTTGACTGCGACTGTTTACATTTTCGGCGTAAGCAGAAGCAAAAGCAATTTTGCAAATCAGAAGTTTTTAAACACTGCTTGTTAATACCTCTTAACTAGAGTCTGGTTTCGTAAATAACATGTAAAATACACTTCAGTCGTAATTTAGCTCTGGGTGGGAGAACACCTTTTCGCGTCGTCGTAGTTATTTTTTAAATGCGGCCAGGCATTTTGTTGTTGTCTTGCTTTCGAGAATTTTGCGGCTGTCGCATTGTTTAATGTTTTTTTCCGCGATCAACCGTAATTAATTGCGGTTCTTTTTGGAATTCTTCATTGGCATATGCAATCGATTTGTTTGTTAAGTACATACTCATATGTATTATAGGGTTGCATGAACAACTCCATCCATGAAACTACTGAAATGTTTGTTCACTAAAACCCAACTTCGAATAAATATTTTAAACTGAACAAAGTGTTGCTTTTATCATAATGTGAGTGAAAACATTTCGCTTCATACTGTTAAGACAAAGAGATTGTTCATTGAAACGAGTATTGTTTCATGCTGCTTTCTCTCATCTCATTTTTTGTTATTAATACGCAATAAAAGTGTTGCCAGAAAATGATGATGAGAAAATGTTAAATCTGTAAAAAAATTCTGCTAAAATGTTCTGCAGAAGAAAAGTATTGTACTTTTCATCAGATTTAAATTTAAAAATAAATTGTTGAAATAGCTTTGAATTTCATGGTTATACAATCTCATTAGTATTTACAGGTATTTTTATAGCACATACATACATATGTACATATGTATTTTTATTATCCATAGATATGCATGTTTATGTTTTTTCAAATAGTATTTATATTGAGAAGTGTGAAACACAAAATTCCATCGTTTCTCTATTTGTGAAAAAATTGTTTCCGTATTTGAATGCGAAAACAGACAATACTGATTCTGTTTTTACAGGAATATTTCCAGTAATTGCGTGCCATATGAAACAAAATGTCACAAAAATATTATTTAAATAACGAAAAAAGAAATAATTTACAAAGAAAAGAAAATAACATAATGAACAAGAATATAAAATTAATGTAAAATGCTTGAAATAAAAAGTTTTTTCGATAAAATGTCCATACATAGGACAATTACACAAACAAATTATGAATAAATATAATAATATCGACCTGTTAATAATAATTTTAGTTAAAAAATTCGATGTATATCTTTCCAACTAGTTTGGGAATTAAATAAGTCTAAATTTCCTCTTTTATACCAAGTAAGCTCTAAGATTTTTTCATACCAGCTAGCAGTGAGTCTTCGGAACGGGTGTTTTCGGCAGCAAGAAATTTACTTTCTGAAAAACGTTGCATCATTGGGTGGAATACAGCGTCAGTCGAAAAAATTATGTTTTTACATCATAATATAAAAACACAGAATTTCGAACGTGATGCTTAATTCATATGAAACTTTTTTCCATTAACACTAACTGAATTTATAATTTTTATATAAATCACGCATTGGTTTTTGGTTTTCTTTGCAATAATATAATTTTAAAATCATATTGAATTTTCCTGATAATTACTCTTTTTTCAAATTGCATTTCAATAAACCACATAAAATAATGATCATTTGTGTTTTATTATGTTCTCTTATTATGATTGAGCGAAATTTACAAAAATGTCGAACCAGCGTAAGCACATGTACTGAAAAAGAAATTTAAAGTAATAATGTTCTGTTCTTTAGTAATCAGGTACCTCCGACCAAACAAGAGGAGTTTTATAAATTTCAAGTGTGCATCTGTGTGTCAGCCTACGCATTCGCAGAACCAAAACGTCTGTACCAATTTCCATTTAGTTTGTTATTGTTTGAAAGGTGAGTTTATCGAGAGTGTTGTAAGCAATGTTTGAAGAAAATCGATCCAGCAGCTTGGAAGTTATACAGTTTTTAATTAACTTTGTGATGATTATATTTTAAATTTTATGTACGAACTATTTAAATAAATAAGAACTTAAACCAGTTCATAGGGCTGAGTTTACATCTGGCATTTCTTGTGTGCCATTTGCAAAAAAAAAGCGTAACCAACTAATTAATAGTAAAAGCTGTTTGATTCAGACATGTATTCAGACATGTTTCCAATCATGTTGGATTCTATAAAATTGTCTATTAGCTATGTATGGAACTATTTAACTTACGGCCTGACCCACGATATCGACAACGTTCGACTTGTCGCACACTTACATTTGAAACAACAACAAAATATTAAAATTTGTTTTTGTTTTGAATGTAAGTGTGCGACAAGTCGAACGGTGTCGATATCGTGGGTTTGACCCTTAATAAATACATGTTTGAATCAAACAGTTGTTCATTAGTAATTAGTGGTTACGCTTTTTTACACTTGTGTGGCACATGGCACACATGTGTAAACGCGGCCTAATAGTTTATTAGTTGTGTGACAAAAATTAAAGAAAACACAACAAAAGTACTCCTTTCCAAGCGAAAATAACTATTTATATACTTCCAAGCAAAAATATAACTAAAAATTATTTTTGAAATTAATATTTGTAATAAAACTCAAACAATTTTATTATCACCCTAATGCAAAAATACGAAATTTTAAACAACAATAATATTGCATTTAAAAGAAAGATAATTATGTGTACATTTAACTTATGTCTATAAATGAAATATTTTACCGAGGTTGCTCTCACTATTAAAAACTAAATTTAATTTAGATCTCGTTAACATCTTTTAACTTCCTTTTCGGCGATTATTCTAGTATTTTCCTTCAACTGGCAACACTGATCTTTAAAAGCATATTGTTTTTGCATGAACTTAATCGAGATTTACTCAACGCATGTTCTGTTTCACATTTGTGAATGTTTGTATGCTCTTGTATATATGAACAAACCAACATCGTTTTACTGCGTTCTTAACTATTGAGTGTTCATTGTTATTGTTTCATAGTTATTCATCTGTATGAAATAGGATGAAACGAATAAAAAATTTTAGCGAACATTTCATAAACATCATTATTAAGTTTCATGCAGATGTTTAATATGTATAACTAACTGTTCGTGATTTGTGACATTATGATGACCTGTTCGACCGCTTGTATTGTGAATTGTATAACCACACTTTTTTATGGATTGAATTGACGCTTGAGGGATTTTGTTGGAACGTTGATAAATACTGGATATTGACATTTTAAATTTTTGGAATAATTTACTGATGTAGACACTCTGTGAACTTGATAAATAACCTGATTTGTGGAACACATAATACTGATCTGACGATATAATTTTGTTGAAGAACCTGGTGGAGACCAAATATAATACTCGAATGGTGGATAGCGGATGATTTGATTGGGAATTTGTTGTAGAACCTGGTGGAGAACCAAATATAACTCGGATTTTAAGAAGATTTTGACTGGTGGAGACCATTTATACTCTAGGAGTGGACTCTAGGATTCTCTACTTCCTATGTGAAGGCGTGGGTCGAATGAGGCCTTGAGAAAACTTCTATTTGTTGAAGAACCTGGCACTTTGCTCTTGGTAGCTAGCCATAAAATTTGAAACCCCCAAAAAAAAAAATACACTTACCCGAACTGTCGTTAAATCTCAAGAATGCACAATGGGCTACTAAAGTGTTTTAGAATACTATCATATGAATCTAAAAAATTTACATAGCACCGATAAAATAACGGGCGAGGTCAGAATTATATTCCAAATTTTTAATTTATTGACAAAAATTATCAATATCAAACTATTGAAAATTTTAATTCTTAAAATTTTGCCGCCTTAGGCCCGGGCCTCACGTGCCAATACGTAAATCCAGCACTGAATGAAATTACGCAGTATGTTAATTCAGTTCGCCTGCAAAAATAAAGTGAAAAAAAACCAAGGGAAAATTGAAAAAATTCATGTGAAAAATATTATTCACGATAAAGGGAATCAAGAAAGAAAACACATTTCTGGGGAAAAATTATTCATAATTCACGATAGCGGTGATTATTTAAAAAAATATTTCATTCTGTACATACTGAACTTAAGCACGATTGAAAAATTCGGCCCTGTTCTGTAACTCTGACAATAGAAATATGTATTTTTTTAGTTTTTTTTTAATTTTCTATTATATAGATAAAAAATTATCGTGTATGATTTAAAACACGTCTGCAGGACTATTATTAATTTTTTGAAAATGAGAAAAATAAGAAAAATATAGCAAAAATACTGAAAATCCCATTTGTGCGATGCTGATGCAAGAAATCAGATTACATTGATGTACCCGAACACAACACATTTCATTTGATTACAATTTCGAACGCGAGAACATTACAAATTGATAGATTAATAATTCATTTTCGGCTTGGATGAAACCAAACCAAACAAAAAATAAGAAAATTTTGAAAACTAAAAAAAAATATTTATTGCTGAATAAATAAATTAAATTCATACTTTTACTCATCCATTTCTGTGATTAGGGCCGCTGCACATAAAATCCGTCACACGATATGCACCGCCTTTTTCAACTGACATTGACGCAATTACGGAGGAGGTTGACATAATGAATACTATGTTGACGGAAACATTGCAACAGCTTCAATAGGTTTATTTTGAATTTTATTAATTAAACTTAGTTTTTTTTATCCATTTTGTTTATTTGTCAAATTAATAAACGTAAAAATTTTTCCAACTTTTGTACTTTACGTTTACGGAGATACTGAATGTAACAGAGCTCTTAAGAAACCCTTCAGTTCAACTTGCTGTCAGTTAAAAAACTGACACGGATTCTATGTCATTCGGCCACACATCTTTGTCAAATTATTTGGAATTGAAATCGCGTCTTTTCGACTGTCTTATGTAAAGAACACAATTCATAGCCTATGTATTTACATACATATTTCAATCTTAGTTTGTTTTTTTTTGGCAAACTTTTTAATTCAAAAATTATATTTTAGCTTTTGGTAAAGTTAATTTTTTTGTCTTAAATATGTAATTAAAACTAAATAATAAAATTATATAGTAAATGAAGGAACTCTAAAAACTTGTATTTACTACTAGTCCTATTAACAGTTTCAAGGAAAAAAATTACATTTAAAACAATGCAATTTGATCTAAACTTTGTATGCATATGCTCTTATCCGATGAATTCATCGTCGCCGGTATTGGGTTCGGGATCATTTTTCAAAACTTCTTCAAGTTGTGTTATGAGCCCGATAGCACGATAGTTTTCTTTTAACATAGCATACTCTTCTAAAGGTTTCAGCAGCAGCAGCACATCTCTGAAACTGGTGATATGACGAGGTAATTCCTCAATATCATGATCATCAAACGAACGAGATGAATCCTGAGGTGATGACTGGTGTTGGATAGGAGAAAGGCTGGAAGAAGAGTCAAGTTTATGAACTTGCTGTATTCTTAGTTGTGGCATACCATAATGAGCGGTATTTGTTGGCAATATGTAATTACTGTCATCTATGATTTCGTTTTTTATTTGGACATTGGCAGGTTGAGGTGTTAAACAAGCAACATTTTCTTTAGGGAAATTATCGGGCACCTTTTGAATATAGATTACTGTTTTGGCGGCTGGTATTACCGGTACTTTTGGTGGTTCTGGTCTCATGGCGACGAAGGGTAGTTTTCGCATTTCAATGTTGGCCGGGATTTTACACTGCAATTCTGGGTCATTGTTAATTGATTCAATTTTACGTATTTTTAAAGGCAGCGGTTGCTCCAAATTGGTTTTCTGCACACGCATTTCTTCTATATCGGGTTTAATATCCCTCTCTCCTCCTTCCTCATTTAAATAGGGAGTGCAATTTTTTTGAATTTGTTGAAACTTGGAACTAATTTCGGGATGTTTGGGCAAAATACGCATTTGAAGCGCCGTTTCCTTAGGAGCCAACGTAACGGCCTTGTGTTTAGTTTTATTTTGCATTCGACTACAATAACTTAGTATATCTTTCAAATCTAAATTTAAAGGCGGTCTCTTTGCATTTTCCAAACATTTCTCATTATCATGATCTTTTCTAAAACAGTCTATCCATTCCGCAGTGGGTTCAAAGTCTGGAACTTTTAAAATTTCATTGAGATCTCGTGCCACCTGGCGCAGTGTAGTTGTATTTAATTTTATGGTTTTGTGATGAAATTTTACTCTGAGTAAATATTCTTTAAGAGCCTCTTGCAAAAACTTTAATTTGCGCAAACGTTTTACATCATCGTCGTGATTTTTGTACTTTGTGATGAAACATTTGCTTGTGCTCGTCTTTGTGCAATGAGTCATTATATCTTTTATATCCAGTGAACTTTGGGGTTCCGTTTGTATTGAAATCTGTTTGTTAGACAAGCTGAAATTGTACGTGGCCTTAAATAAGTTTAACCATTTTTTGTTGGGAAAAAATCCTGGTATACGCAAAACATCTAGAAACTCCAAAGCCTTATGTCTAATTAGCTCCTCGGTTATGGGCATATTTGCATGATATTGCAAACGTTGTAAACATTCGTATACACATTCTCCTAGAAATTTAATCTTATTCTGTCTTAATTCCAATTCTAAGTCATCTTCGGTGTCGCCTTCAATTTCTGTCTCACATTTAGTATTAATTTTGGCTGCATGGTAAAACTCCATTATTGCTGTACGATTTATAATGATATTTTTTATTTGTTCCCAGCTACAATTAAACATGCGCGCTACTTTTTTGTATTTGGGCCGCTGTTCGTAGGCCTTAATAACGGCTATTTTTTCATCTAGCGTCAATATGTTACGCACACGTTGTGAACTTATTTTACCGACGGTGTTCTGCACATCCATAAATTTATTTAAATTAAGATTCTGTAAGAAAAAATTTAAATTAATACTCCGGTTATTTAAGTAATATGTTTTATAAGTTGTTTTAAGTGCTGCACATATGGAAAATTAATCGGCCCTGTTCTGTAAACCGGATCCGAGTAAATTTCTCGTTTTCAAATATGATATTTGAGAATCTATGTAATAGAAAAATTAAAATAACTCTAAAAAAATATTTCTATTATCGCAGCTAGTTTTCTAAAATCGTTCGATTTCAAATCTACTCGGTTTACATATGTACCTACTTTTTATAACTATAACGATTAAATTTTTCGGAAATTATTGATTGTAACTACAGTTGTGTCTAACAGCTCTTTTTGAACTAGTTCGTTCTGTTGGTCACAAGGTCCGGCCAAAAACATCAATGTAAATTAATTAAGTGGATTTGAAACAACCTTTTGTTCGAATGCCCTCAAACTAGTTCAAAAAGAGCTGTGGGACACAAATCTTATTGTAACCTATAAATAACAAAAAAAAAAGACTAGACGACTTGAAAAAAAATTAGATATTTCACAAAATAGGTATTAAGTTGGAAGTTTGATGATTCCCTCCTTAACTGTATTATGAAGTCTTAGCTTTCGTAATGTTATCATTGATATGCCGCTCAGTGTACTATGTACACACATACATACATATATCTATCCATATGTAGATGCATACATACTGTGAGCGTCAAAAGAAAGTAAGCAGTTATTGCATCTGTATAAAATATTTTTTTTTACAGTACAGTAATTAATAAATATTAAAAACTTTAATTGTTTAATTTAGTTTAAGAGGCTTATATAATAACGGTATAATTCATAAAAAATATTTTAGGTTTATTACAGTTTTATTTGACAAATTTCCCATAGAAATATGACAAATAAGCACTTAATAAATCTGAAATATTTTTTATGAATATGCGAATAAGAGTTTAATTCTGTATAAACAGTAAATAAAAAGAAAATAATATCAAAAACAATTCACTTTATCTTAAAATACTAATGATTTTTACGCGTCAAAAAAGTAAACAGTTGTAGCATTCATTCCTTAGTCTTCTTTAAATATTTAAAGTTCTAAAATTCTTTGAAAAACAGTTACTAATCTCGCAAGCCGTTGCAGTGAAAATATTTTTGGCAGTTTAGTATCTAATTTCCTAAGAAAAAGTGCAAACATAGATATTAAACTTTAAGAAATTGGTAAGCATACCACCAACGAAACGCGAGAAATCATTTTAGATTTATATAAAAAAAAAATTTCGTAAAATTGGAGAAATCGTCGGAAGGAATCACTGCACTATTAAAAATTATATCTAAATACATATGTGAAGCGTCATACGGTAGAGAATTTATCATAGTCGGGACGACCAAAACGGTTTAGTTGCACAGAAGTTTGAGCAATAGTACGAGAAGTAAGGACAGATCCATTGCCAAGTGCTGTTCGAATATCAAAGAGACATATGGAAAACCAGTTAACACCAGTAAAAGAGCACTTTACAAAAATTTTCTACATGGCAGAGTGACACAGAATAAGCCTTACATATCTAAAAAAAACCAGCAGAAGCGCGTGGAATTCGCAAACACGTACAAAACTGAGCCTGTAGATTTCTGGAAAAACATTTTATGTAGTGATGAGAGCAAATTCGATATATTTGGAGTGTAAAACCCTCTAAAAATATTGCAGTCAAAGAATAAAGATTTTCTTGAAAAGTGTGTTACAAGAAACGTTAAACATGGCGGAGACTCGGTTATGAACTGGGGCTGCAATGTGGCATCTGGAGTCGTTGGTCTAGTTTTTTGTGAGTCTACAATGATTAAAAGTGATTAATTAAATATTCTGAAAGAAAAAATCTTTGAAAAATTGGAACTTCTTCAAAATGACAACGATCCGAAACATCCGACGATAGTTGTTAAGGAATTATTGTTATAGTGAACGCCTCAGACTCTAGATCATCCACTTTGACAGAAATATCAGGCAGAGGGTAATTTCCAACAAGAACGACTTGAAAAAGGCTCTAATTGAAGAATGGTTCAAAATCTTTCCAAATATAACGAACAACCTTGTCGAGTCAATGCCTAGGAGTTTGAATGTATTGCTGAATGCAAATAAAAAAAAACAATGTAAGTCCGATCACAGGGGAGATGTGTAAACATCTAGTAATGAAATTTTTTTTTTTTATATTGGCTAATGGTAACTAAAATAAGCTTTATAAATTTTTGACTCTACTGTATTTAAAAATCTATGGAAAACTGCATCTATAGTAGTGGAATTATTAGTTGTGGGGGTTTGTGGAGAATTGCTCATATGCAAGTAGAAAACGTTAAATAAAAATTTTGATAAAGCTTGCGACTGTGGGTTTGCAAAATTTGTATTAAAATCTCCACCCATAATAATTGCCATGAGATGGAGATTGTTACCAAATTGTCGTGCACCATCTTCAGTGTAAGAAACAGTACGTAATGAATATATTTTATAATATAATATTATAAATTCTTTATAAGGACTGTTATATATCTTTTAAACAAATATTTGACATTTAAAACGCTCTTTTGTTTAAAAGTTTATATTTATTTTATTTATTTTTTTCAACTTTTTAACAAAATTATCCCCACTGGCAACACTATTACACTTCACAAGCAATTTCAATTAAAATTAACATTGCTCCTGAAGGTATGCTTTAAAATTCGGTTGAGTGTATTTCTATGCAGCTGTTATGTTTCTCTGTACTTCTTGTTGTCCGTATGATTACACTAATGCACTCATACATACCTCACACCGATTTGATAGCGCTTTACGATCTTACTCAAAATTTGTGATTGTATTGTGAAAAAGATTTTTACACCCCAGCGTATAGATGCTTACACATCAATAAACCAAATATTAAAAGTAATGTAATTTGTAATGAGTTCTTTTTACTTTTTTTTTTTGACGCGTAAAAATCATTAGTGTTTTCAAATAAAGTGAATTATTTTTGTTATTTTTTTTTTCGTTTAAACTCTTGCAGCCTTATTTATAAAACTTATTAAGGCTTTTAAAGGTTTTTTAAAAAAATTTTCATAAAAATTTTTTTTTATAAAAAACCTTTATAAAGCCTTAATAATTTTTATAAATAAGGCTGTTATTATATAAGCATCTTAAACTACAATTAAACTTTTTAATTTTTATTATTTACTGTACTGTAACAAAAGCTTTTATACAAATAAAATAACTGTTTACTTTCTTTTGACGCTCACAGTACATACATACATATGTATGTATTACACACGGTTATGTTTGAAGTTGTATTTAACATTTGAGAGTAACTAAATGCAAAAATTTTGCTATAAATTACATTATTTTTAGCACACAATTCGTCTAATAAATAAATCCACGTTCATTTGTTATCTAAACAATAATTTTATCATTTTGTTTGCACTGTCAAATACCAATTCAATTAAATTTTTAAACTCACCTGAGCCATTTTATATCAACGACTAAACTGTTCAAAGTTGTTGGAAACATTAACAAAAAAATGTTTTACGCCAAGTTGTAGCAAAAACAATATCAGTAACAGCAACGGCAGCGACAATGTTAAAAAAAATCTTAACTTGAATTCAGTTCAGAAAATCAAAAACCGGGTTAACTTGTTCCTTTTCAAAAAACCAGTTTTAATGAAATTCCAAAAACCATGCCTGTGTGGTTTTCAACATACTGCTACAAAATAAAATCGCTGGAAAGGCCTGCTAAATGTTGTTGATTTTTTTATCGTGTTAAGTTGTTGATTCAAACCAGATCTTGAAACTATAATAAGAAAGAAGAAAACCTGTTTTATAAATAAAATATTATGAAAAAAAAAAATTATTTAAAAGTGTTTAAAGCCATGACACAAAAACCAGTTTTATAATACCTACTAGGTAAGTAAGTATACAATAAACTTTTTTTTGCTGCATAAATGGAAATTGTACCCCTCATACAAATCGCTCTTCGTCATACGCTTACAAATTATGAAAAAACAAATGTTCTTTGCATAATTTGTTGTTGTTGGTTTTCTTCGTGGGTTAGTTTTGTTTTACTTTTGCTCAACAGCTGTTCAGGAAAAACATAAACAACAATTTTGTAAATAAAAAAAACGTGCTCCCACAACACAAAATCAATGAGAAGACAAAAGAGGAGGATGGTCTAAAAGAAACTAAAAATAACAGTATTTACCGGCAAATTCTTTCTGCTGTTATTGATACATACTATGTGTGTGTTTGATTGATTTGCGTTTTTTGTTGTTGTTTATGTTTTCAATTCTAGGTTATTCGCAGTCAGGAATGGATGTCGCTTATTGTAAATAGTTCGTAAAATTAATTTAAATAAATATTTTTTTTGGATCCAGCTAAAAAAAATTAACTATTTTTAATTTCAAAATAGTTTTCATGTTTAAAACAAGAATGAAAAATTTTAACATAACAAAAAACAAACTTAGTTGTACCTATATGCAGCGATGCCAACTATTTATAATCCTCTTCTCAAAACGCGCTAGAACGCGCTCAGTTACAGCATTATCAACTATTTATAGCCAAAACGCACTATTTTCCTACGCGCTAAATTAACTTTTAACAAAAGTCGATGTATTAGTAAATCAGGGCAATTATGAATAAAATTCCGCGAGAATTTTTGCTTTCCCTATTATTTGCTATTAGTTGGAATTGTTCCCGGGAAAAATTTTTCTCTCCCTGAATATTCAGGGCTATCATGAATAAATTTCCACAGGAAATTTTTCCCAGGGAAAAATTCCAACTCTTAGCAAATAATAGGGAAAACAAAAAATTCTAATTGGAAAAGTGAGAAATTTCACGTGGAATTTTATTCATGATAGCCCTGATTATTTTATTTAGTAACTCTTTTTCAGATTTTGCAATATTGCTTCTTCGAAATTATACTGAAATAACTAAAATACAGTATCAGAATCACCTTCCAAATAATCGAAATCCTTAGTTTTTATATTAATTTTCTTTGACAATCATTATAACAACATAAAATGTTGAATAGTTTTGCGATTCAAAAGCTTTTCGTACTTCAGCTATTTATACCTATAAGTTATATACATTTTTTGGTCACGAGTACATATTTTTAGTTGTGAAATTTCAAAATATTCGCCATTTACATTTAAAATGCGTTTTTAATTCTAAGGCCGAGTAAACATCAGTTTTTCATTAGTAATTAGTGGTTACGCTTTTTTGGGCACATGGCACACAGATGTAAGCTCGGCCTAACCACAATCAAGGGAATTTTATTTGCGACAGATGAATCATTAACCAATTTAAAAAAAAATTTATCAGAGTTTTGGATACTAGAAAATTGTTAAATTTATACAAAACAAGAAAGAGTGCTATATTCGGCTGTGCCGAATCTTATATACCCTTTACCAATGTACTCGTACGTACATATATATAGTATACAGACGCATACATACATACTTGTTTTGTAAAAAACTTTATAATTTTTTTCTCTAAAGCAATTAATAGTAAGTGAACTTTCAGTATTTTTCGGTTAAAGAATTTGATTCAATTATTTTATTTTCGATATTAGCAATAGTTGAATATTTTACTATACACTCTGTGGTTAAGATATATTTTACATTCACTTTTATTTCAGTCAACATCGACGTCACGTCAATAGAAC
Organism: Tachina lurida; assembly: GCA_944452675.1. Taxonomy (NCBI): domain Eukaryota; kingdom Metazoa; phylum Arthropoda; class Insecta; order Diptera; family Tachinidae; genus Tachina; species Tachina lurida. The sequence goes on from OX101754.1 coordinate 88,410,675, forward strand.
ACCAAAATATTGGGGGTTATTTACTTGCTCTCGAGATGTTCAAAAAACGTGCTGCTATTTAATAACTCTAAGATATTGTTAGTATTGCACCTTCATGCCAAGTAAACTAACTCGTTTTATATTTTCCCGTATTTAATAATCATTGATGTTGCAAAACTGCTTAGTGTCTTAATTTAAAGTTCCCATTGCAAATGCTATACATCGTGGTATTATGTAAACGTTTTATTCCTACAGGATTTTTTTTAAATTTGTTCAGCGGAAATGAAACGGAACATGTCCTTTAATTTATCTTTAGCGATAAATTTTAGTTTTATCTCCATTTACTAAAAATTAATAGTTATTATGCTGAGAGCACAATAAGCAGAAACCTTCGTTTATACTTCAATTAGATTAGATATCCATAAAAAAATTAAACATGTATAAAAAATCTTGAGTAATGGTTTTCCTAAAACATGAAATCTGTTTAACTGAAAAAAAAATATTTTTGGTTTTTTTTTACCGAAACTTTTTTCAATCTGCAACCTTGGAACCATATTTCTGAGTTTCTTAATACTAATTTATTTCTTTCTAAAATATAGACTATATTTAATTACCAAAGAAATAATTCGTTTTATATACCAGAAAAAAATTAAGTTTTCCAGCTCTGGAGATATGTCTTTTATTTTTCTAATTTCTATGCCAAACCATTTCATTCTAAGTCATAAATTATATAAAACTTGTAAACAAAAAGAAGAAACTAAATTGACCTAGTTACTTTTGTAAAAACAAAACAATAAATTTTCCAACCCTGGAATCTACCTTTTAGATTTTTCTGATTTAAAAAATTAATAAAGTGTGTTAAGTGAACAAAGAAATAAAAAAAATTAATTTTATACTTTAATATCAAAAAAAAAATTCAAAGTTTCCATCTTTGGAGCTGTAATTTTCATTTTTCAAATTTTATACACCAAACTTTTCTTTCAGAAGCATAAAATATATTCAATTTATAAAGGAAAAGAAAAAAATTTTTAGACCTATTTAATTTTACATAACACAAAAAGTGTAAGTTTTCCACCCTGGAATCATAATTTAGGATTTTTCTAATTCCTTATACCAATCTAGTTCTTTAAAAAATACATAAAATATGTTAAGATAGGTAACAAAGCAAAAACGAAATAAGAAAAAACTTATACTATGTTTAGACGGTACATGCTTCGCTCTCTATTCATGCTTCACGCCCCAATCATGACCGAATCAACTTGCTTCGCCATACAAAATTATGAGAGCGAATCTAGTAGATTCAATATGAATCTACTTGCGAAGCACGTAAAATTGGTATCTTCTCTAACTTTTATCGCAGTTAATCGCCACTTTATCTGAACTAGCTATCAAAACAAAATAGGTATATGTGTATGTGTGTGTTTGTTTACAAATAAAAACAAACCAAAAAACATACATGTGAGTTTAATATAAATAAATTTAATTAAGTTATGAATAATATAAAAAGGAAAAATAAGAAGAAAATATAGAGATGCCTTCAAAAACAAGATTTCGCATGAGTGGAATTTATGTAAAGTATGTATGCTTATGTGTGTGCATGTATATACGTGCGTATGATACGTATGTTTGTGTGAATATACATAAAAAAAATGCCACGCGAACAGTGATGCCAACTTTTTCAGAGCAAAAACCACTGTGTGTTCATAAAAAAGCACTAAATGAAATAAGTACTCGTATATATGTATGTATGTACATAAATATATTTTTATTTATTTTTTTATATTTATCTATTTATTTGCAATACAGAGAAAGCCCATATGGCTAATTATAAATGTATTGAATTAGTAAAAATTAAAAATTTAAGTTAACTACAATTTTAAATTTACTACATTTCATAGGTTTTTGTAATAATTTCAATTATATCGAGCCATATTTCGATTTTGCTTATAAGTAGAATAAGAGTAGTAAAATAATTGAAGTTCATTTGGGAAGACACTCCAATTATGGTGTACTATTTTAACAAAAGATAATCAACGAGAATTATACTCCTCGTTTCAAGAAATGCAGTTTTATCTTTTTCCTCTGGCCATAAAACTGTTTTAATAAAACAATTAGATTTTTAGGTGTTTCGTCTGAATTAATTTTTACGTGAACATGGTTCAGTATGTTACATTCTGAACAACATAAGCCTTTTCTTTTTAGACCGTATTTTATATGAATGAAACAATTTGATTTATAAAATTATTGTATTTCTAACTAACTTTTAAAATAGTTATTAGCACTAAAAGTTATTTCTAATTCAACATTTGAACATGGTAATGTTAATAGTCCTAGAGCAAATATTGACAGTATTAGAAATGTATTATGATCAGTTGAATTTCTAGAATTATGAACTTCGATCGAAAATTTATCAGTTCTGAGCAAATTTTTCCATTTATTTATCCTTAAATTTCTAATACTTCGTTCCATTTCTTCAATTTCAGCTAGAAGCAATGCATTCAGTTTCCAAAAGGATATTAATTTTTTTGCCTTACTGTTTCCATTTACAGAAGTAATAATGTGTAGTTTTTATGTACTCAGTGGAAAAGTTACTGGTTTACATTTTTTTTACTTTTGTCCACTTTGTTAGAGAGCCTTAAGTTAGTACTTTTCAGAAGCATTTTTGGAAGCTTTCAAGAAAGCAATACATTGCTTCCCTCAATGGTTAGTAATTAGATTATTGTTATTAAGCTATTTTATAACGTGCATGGTATCCTCTGTAATTTCTAGAAATATATTACTTTTTTTTCTCACTATGAAAGATAAAGTTTTTCTTCCTTCATATTTCACCAAGCTGAATTAACATTCTGCAAAGGAAACTTTGCATGTCTAAAAGGGGTGAAAGCAGATAGTTTTTGAAAGTGAAAATAAAATTAATATTTAGTAGATTTGTAAAACGCACTAAATCAAAGGTGAAAAGCACCAAAAAAAGGCACTAATTTCTTTTTAAAGCAACAATTTGAAAAATTCCGCACTGTTATGAATTAAAAAAACTCTAAATCTAGTACGAAAAGCACTAAATTGGCACGATGCACACGAAGCACGAATGCGTAGTCTAAACAGTATGATTCATAAACATGATTCAGAGAGCGAAGCAGGTGATTCAACTCGTCGTCTAAACATAGCATTAGTTTCATTTAATTCCTTTAATATTAAATAAATTCAGTAAAGTGCGACTTTGACTCGCGCACGAAGGGTTCCGTACGTTGGGCTTTGAGCATTTTTTAATACAGTGTTTTTTTACGTTTTTTTTTTTTGATTATTTTTCGCTTTTTTTCGTTTTGGCGATTTTTTCAATTTTGGCGATTTTTTTCATTTTGGCGATTTTTTTCATTTTGGCGATTTTTTTCAATTTGGCGATTTTTTTTTCATTTTGGCAATTTTTTTATTTTGGCAATTTTTCCGGTTTTCCGCGATTTATTTTCGATTTAGAAATTTTTTTTAATTTGGTGCTTTTTTTCGTTTTGTCGATTTTTTTTTTGATTTTGGCGATTTTTTTTTTTTATTTTGGCGATTTTATAATTTTGAGATTTTTTTGTTTTACCGTTTTTGAAAATTTCAAGAAGTTTGCTCTTACGGTTTCCAAGATACAGCAAGTTATCAAAATTACATAGTCGAAATTACATTAACTGATGGTACACGCTTTAATTAAAATTTTTTAAATTTTAGTGTTAATTGTTGTAGTCTGTATAAAAATACACTAACTTTACAAATTTCAAGTGCATATACATACAATTGTATGTATATTACATGGGATTTTAACATTTTTCGTTGCTCGTTTTGGCACACCCTTTAATTTCCAACTCTCATGTATTTGTTGTTGTAGCGGCCAAGGGTCCCATGTAATATACATACATACATACAATTGTATGTATATTACAAAGGATTTTAAAATTTTTCGTTGCTCGTTTTGGCACACCCTTTAATTTCCAACTCTCGTGTATTTGTTGTTGTAGCGGCCAAGGATCCCATGTAATATACATACGATTGTATGTATAGTACATGGGATTTTAAAATTTTTCGTTGCTCGTTTTGGCACACCCTTTAATTTCCAACTCTCATGTATTTGTTGTTGTAGCGGCCAAGGATCCCATGTAATATACATACGATTGTATGCATATTAGATGGGATTTTAAAATTTTTCGTTGCTCGTTTTGGCACACCCTTTAATTTCCAACTCTCATGTATTTGTTGTTGTAGCGGCCAAGGGTCCCATGTAATATACATACATACAATTGTATGTATATTACATGGGATTTTAAAATTTTTCATTGCTCGTTTTGGCACACCCTTTAATTTCCAACTCTCATGTAGTTGTTGTTGTAGCGGCCAAGGGTCCCATGTAATATACATATATACAATTGTATGTATATTACATGGGATTTTAACATTTTTCGTTGCTCGTTTTGGCACACCCTTTAATTTCCAACTCTCATGTATTTGTTGTTGTAGCGGCCAAGGGTCTCATGTAATATACATATATACAATTGTATGTATATTACATGGGATTTTAACATTTTTCATTGCTCGTTTTGGCACACCCTTTAATTTCCAACTCTCATGTATTTGTTGTTGTAGCGGCCAAGGGTCTACACACTGTGTCCAAATTTCAGGTCCGTAGCTCTTACGGTTCTCGAGAAAATACCCTGTGACGGACAGACGGACGGACGGACAGACGGACAGACGCACAGACGGACAGCGTAGCGAAAACAATAGGGTTCCATTTTCACCTTTGGTGTACGGAACCCTAAAAAATCAGTATGGTGCGACTTTGACTCGCGCACGAAGGGTTCCGTACATTCGGTTTTGAGCATTTTTTAATGTGGCTTTTTGAAGTTTTTTTCAGTTGAAACGATTTTGTCAGTTTTGTCGCCTTTTTCTCGTTTTGGGGATTTTTTCTGTCTTGGAGGTTTTTACATTTTGGAGATTTTTTTTCTGTTTTTGGGGTTTTTTCATTTTGGCGATTTTTCCTGTTTTTGGGGTTTTTTAATTTTTGCGATTTTTTCTGTTTTTTTTTTCGTTTTGGCGATTTTTTTCTGTTTTTTTTGGGTTTTTTTCGTTTTGGCGATTTTTTTCATTTTGGTGTTTTTTTCATTTTGGCGATTTTCTTTCATTTTGGCGGTTTTTTTTCATTTTAGCAATTTTCGCGATTTATTTTAGTCTTAGACATTTTTTTAATTTATAATTTTTTGATTTTTTAGTTTTACCGTTTTTATAGCTCATTTTTGTCTGTTAACTAACCAGACAACTGGGTTTGGCTGTTAACTAACTATAGGGGTTTCCAATAAGGACTATACAACTTTTTTTTCGGAGAACGTACGTCGCGTTAAATGCTCAATCGGCTTAAATTCTTGAGCCAGTTTGATCTTGTGTGGGTGTAAACCAAGATCTTTACGCAAAATTCGCCATAAAGTGGTCTTGGCGATGCCCAGTTCTTGAGAACGCCGCGGAATCGACTGATTTGGATCGTTTGATATGGATGCCTGAACGGCAGCGATATTTTCGTCACTTCGACCACCCCGTTGTCTCACTGGCACGGCAGCATCACACAATGAATATGTTGACCCGTGGTCGGCAACCTATACCACTACATTTTACGATTGTATGAGTTATACTCTCACCACAAACCGGTGTTGCCAGCAAAATTTTGTGTCATTTCCCTAATTTGAAATTTTAAATCTTCAAAGGCAAACTTTATTTTATTATGGTCAGAAGCAACGCTCAAGTTTTGTTTGTAAAAGAGGCATCTTTTGTTGTTGCTACGTCAATGTAATGGTGATTAAAAGATGGCTTTGTGAAACATTTTCTTAAAATAATTTAAATACTCGTATATGCTTGAAAATGTGTTTGCATGTCACGTTTTTTCTTGCACGTTGACAAACTAAACCTTCTGGTTTGCCATAGTAATTTTCTGAAAACAAAAAATTTTGTAAATTCCCATCACACATAGTTTCTTATTATTCCGACAAATTTTTTGCTCTGGCAAAGCTAATACTTATGAAAATGGCAAGGTACATCAATCAGGTAACCTCATTACTACAACAAATATTACAACAGCAATAACCACATGTACTTTGTTGGTATAAATTACCATCTTACTTTTCAAAACAGGGTAGCATCGCCAGTGTATGTTTCTTATAGGAAATGTCAAACAGCATACAAAACTGAATATTCGTTAGGTGTTTGAGGATAACCCAAATAAAAGCATGTTTTTAGGCTTATACCTACACAATTCAAATTTGACATTTGGCTTGGTATAATGACATTAGTCACCTGGTGTTGTGCTGCCATCTAATAAATGCGCCTTGGAGAATGGGATACACACAACCAGAGCTGCCAGAATGATGATTTTATCATATTTTTGATGATTTTTGAACAAAAATATGAATTCAAGATTTTTTTCTCGAATGATGATATTTAATTTTGCAAATTATGATTTTTAGTTTCAATACATACATATGTATGTACAATTTTCTTTGTTGTTCTACAATGTTTATCAATAGCTATATATAAGGAAAACTGTTTTCTGTCACCTTGTTATATATTGCCTCCATTCACTTTACTTATCCACTAGGATGTCTCGCAAAAAGAAATTTGTGCCGTACACTACCGAATAAAAAGTATTATTGCAAGGCAGTTAAAAAAAATTTACCGATTGTAGGGGTCGCCAAAATACATTTTTCGTTATATCTTCGGCATTTACAATCGGATATTAAAGTGTGATATATCGATGTTTTTGTCTCGAGGAGACCAATGTTTTGCTTCAGTAGTCATTGACCTCAAATATCCCGTTCTAGTATTTACCCACCAGAGCTCAGTTCCTACCACACTAATTTAAAAAAATTAAAGCTCGCAAGATATCATTAAAGTTTTCCTAAGGAATTATTTCAATAATTCCAGCAGACCCATTTTAATTATTATTTTTCATTAAAAGCTCTATTCAGACCAGGGACAGAAAATAACTGTTATTTTTGAAAATTTACATCAAAAAAGCACACATAAAAAATTATAGTAGAAAATTTTGGTTCTAATCATTATGATACATATGTAGGTGATGTACATGCAAATTTTTGTATGACTTTTAAATTTGTGCCTTTTTTGATAAAAGTCAAAAATAACTTTTAATTTTGACTTTTATTTTTTAAGACAAAAATTAAAAGTTATTTTTAACTTTTATTTTTTTAAGGCAAAAATAAAAGTTATTTTTTAACTTTTAATATTTTAAGGCAAAAATAAAAGTCATGAATTAAATATTGCATAGTAATACGCAATTATTACTGCTTTTAATGCTATAAATGATAAAACATCCGTATAGACTTCTGTAATATACATCAATTATTATTACCTATAAATAGGAGGAAATAAAAGTAGAGTATTACTATGCAATACTTAATTCATGACTTTTATTTTTGCCTTAAAATATTAAAAGTTAAAAAATAACTTTTATTTTTGCCTTAAAAAATAAAAGTTAAAAATAACTTTTAATTTTTGCCTTAAAAAATAAAAGTTAAGAAATAACTTTTTTTTTTGGCTTTTTCGATAAAAGTCATAACAGTTACGGTCCCTGATTCAGACCATTGCTCGGCTAACAGAAAGAAAGAAACATAATCTGGCCATGAAGTATCGGAGAATACATTCACAATTGCATATACTGCAAGTTTATTATATTAAGAGTTTTTAACTAGACTTGGTTGTATTCTGCATACTATACTTCAATGTAATTGTGAGCATTTAATTAATAATTCGGATCTTTTATTGCTTATTCCGTTTGGTCAGATCAATAAAAATTTCGAACACATTAAAATGAAAGAAATGCCAGCGAACATAGAAAGCTGGAATATTCGATACGATCAGTTTAATTTGTATGGTATGGTTCTAGTTTTCATACCGGAGAATGCGATGAGAGATTAGCCAGCGAAAAGCCATGGCTGTCACCAATGAGCTACGCATGGGCCACATTTTTTTCAAACTCGACAGTCGCCAAAATAAAGCCAACTTGAATCAATTAACAATATCATTGATTAAAATTTCATTATTTGATCTATAATGAGTAAGTACTAGAAGAGGGTACTTGAGGTCAATTACTATTAAAGAAAACAAAAGCTCCTCGAGACAAAAATATCGATATATCATACTTTAAGATCCGACTGTAAGTTCCGAAGATATAACGAAAAATTTATTTTGGGAACCCCTACGTTCGGCAAAAAAATAATAATTTTTTCGAAACTGCCTTGCAACAATATTTTACATTCGATGGAACACCACGATTTTTTTTTGCTTGTAAGGGTGACGGTCTATTGCAGGGTGCACAATGTATCAGTGTTTTGGGCATATACAATAGTCCAATTCATAGTCTTGTGCAAATGTGCCTCGTAGCATGTGCAAAATGGTATAGTATATTGATACTCGCCACTTCAAAGTTTTTAGTCGTGAGTATCAACATACTATACCATTTTGCACATGCTACCATGCAATACCATTTGCACAAGATTGTGAATTGAGCTAATAAGAAATTTGATTTTTATATATGTACATATCTCAATTGTTGCTACTTTTTTAATTAAAAAAAATTGGACTTGTGATGATTTTTTTTCATCAAAATATGATTTTCTTTACGACAAATGATGATTTTCTTCGCAAAGCTTCTGGCAGCCCTGCACACAACTTGTTCTCAAGAAATCGTGCGTCCACCACGGATGGCAAAGTTGGTACAAATTTACGGCCTGGCCCACGATGTAACGAGAAATCGTTCGATCGACAAATTGTATTGCAAACAACAACAAATTTTCTAAAGTTATTGTTGTTTGCAATACAAGTTGTCGATCGAACGATGTCTAGTGACATCGTGGGCCAGGCCGTTAACTTTTTTGTTACTATTCAAACTCGAAAAGTACAGTGGTGCACCAATGCATTTCTTTTCAAACGATTACATACTTATGTCAATTTTCACTTTTGAACCAAGAAACTCATATTCTTCTCACTTAAAAACAGTCCTGTGAAAGCAAAACGCTGCGAGAAAATAAAAAAATTAAAACTCGTCCTTTTCCAAATAATTTTTCTTCTAAATTCGGATGCTAGAGCACATTCTATTAATTTCAACTTAAAGAGATGTAACAATGTGCTTTAACATACCAACTTACAAGCAAATTTGTGAAAAGGATTCGGTATTTAGAACAAAGTCGATTATTTTAATAAAAATAAATAAAAATATGTAAATTGAACTAAAAAATCTTTTAGTACAATTAAGGTAAAAAAAGTACCATTTTGAAAGTTGTTGTTACAATTTTACAATTCTCAATACCGTGCCTGGTGTACACCAGGGATGGCAAAGTTGGTACAATTGTACCTTTTTTGGTACTACTCAAAATCGTAAAGTACAATAGTACACCAATGACTAATTTAGTACATTTAGGGAATCTCCCCAATTTCACTCCGCATTTATTTTCAAACGATTGCATACATATGTCAATTTTCATTTTGAACAATGAAACTCATATTCTTCTCACTTGAAAACAGTATTGTGAAAGCAAACCGCAGCGAGAAAATAAAAAAAAGGGGAACTCGTCCATTTTCAAATAATTTTTCTTCTAAATTCGGATGCTAGAGTTGTAACCATATGCTTTAACATCCCAACTTACAAGCAAATTTGTGAAAACGATTCGGTAGTCAGAACAAAGTCGATTGTTTTAATAAAATCAAATAAAAATATGTAATTTGAACTATAAAAAATTGTTGAGTACAATTAAGGTAAAAAGTACAATTTTTAAACGTTATTGGTACATTTTTAAAATTCTCAATGCCTTCCCTGGTGTACACATATGTACGTAATAGAAGAGTATATTAAAAGGCGCGGCGCCCTCAATTTGCCGACCAGTGTTGTCAGTTTAGGGAATTTGTCCCCAATGTGATGGTAACAAGAATGACAAAGTAAATTTATATAAAGTATATGCAAGTACTCAGGTGATTAATTTTTTTCTCGTGTAGTGTTAATGCATGAATGTCAAAAGTTGTTTACAATTTTCGTACGCCATTTTGTTTTGCTTTGCTTTGTTATACACAATTGTGTGTAGTGAAAAAGTTGAAATAAATTTTTACTTAAAAAATGTGTTACAAAACATTTAAAAACAATTATATTTAATTATTAAAATAAATATGTAGCTTTTATTATACTTATTTCACGTAATAAAAGTTTATCAATTAATAAATTTGCTTTGGTTTTGTCTATCCATACATTTCCTTTTTGTTGTATGCAGATCTGGGACTTGCATTAAATAAGCAAATGCATTGACCATTTTCCCACACCAAACCAAATTAATACAAATGCAAACTTATTACATTATAACTAACTTTGATAATTATAATGCAATTTTTTGGCATTAAACTAAAATCTGTTCAAAGTAATACATTAATATTGCGCTAGCACCAAATCACATGGCAAACGTAAATGTGTACATACATAAAAACATACGTACATACATAAATATGTAAACTTTTTCTATGTACATACATACATATCGCCACTTGAGGCAAAAATCATTTCACTACCATTTTTATAATTTTTCAAGAGCAAGACAAAATTTGATTAAATTGTTCGAAGCGGTAGTATATTCCGTTTATAAAATCACCATTTTTTAAGATATAACCTTACAATAAAATAAACGAAAACTTAAGTTCTGTAGGTCGTTTCTGTATTTCTCGCATCGTAAAATTTCCCGCATGAAACGAGGGAATCGTAACAAACACAGTATAAATTGAAACACAAAATGGCTTTTCGCACATAAGTGTTTCTGTATATTTACTTTGCGAGAACTATCTGTCATTTAAATAAATTTCCAGTAATTATTGGAAGGATGTGAAAAAAGGATTTCTGTAACAATATTTTGTGAAAAGTTTCTCGCAAGAACTGTCAAAACAACTCGCATTTTAACAACCAAATTTGTACAAAAACATATGAATTTTTTAATTTGTGTCTGAAAATATGAAAAATAAATTAGTTGAAAAGATATGCAACGTATTGTTGGACTAAAATTATTATTAACGAGTCGATATGATTATGTTTATTTATAATTTTTTTGTGTAATTGTCTTATGTAGGGACAGTTGATAGAAAAAACATTTTATTTCAATAATTTTATATTCTTGTTCATTATTTTATATTCTTTTCTTTGAAAATTATTTCTTTTTTTGTTATTTAAATAATATTTTTGTGACATTTGTTTCATTTGACACGCAATTACTGCAAATATTCCAATAAAACAGAATCAGTGTTGTCTGTTTTCGCATTCAAATACAGAAACACTTTTTTCTCACAAATCGAGAAACGATGGAATTTTGTGTTTCACACTTCATGTGAGAAATTTTACGATGCGAGAAATACAGAAACGACCCAGCAAAAAACTTTGCCTACTCGAATGCAAAAAAGTGTATGTACTCCTCAGTCGTAAGTACTTACAATTTGACTGAATAACCCATTATTTTTGTTTGAGAAGTTCAAAAAGTATGCGGTACCCTATACTTTTTGCCTACAAACATACAAAAGTTAATAGATTTACTGATTGCCTAAAAGTACTCAAAATTTAATGGGTTATTTTTTGCGTACAAATATTCAAAATAATATAGATTAATTTTTGCTTAAACTTATTCAAAATTAATTTGCTATATTTTCTAATTTTTTTATTTTAAATGAATAAAATTTTGTAACAAATTTCTCTAGATATATATATATATATATATATATCCTTATTTACTGGAAAGTACTACAATAAGTACTTTCACGTAGTGATATAAATAAGTTCTTATTTTATTAATTGCATGACAGTCATTATTATGCAAATAAAATAATTAGATAAATAAGTACCACTCGTTACTTTGTAAGCCATTAAAAGAGTACTACGCATTACAAAATTTCGAAAATTTTTTGCTGGGGAGCTACTGATCTTTTATTTGTATGCACGTACTTATACAGGTGCCTGCAATGTTTCTTTATTGTATTTTTTTATTTGTGCTATCTGATAAAAATAAGATTACGTTTTATATAATTTTACTGTGTACAATATGTGATATTGCAATAATACCTTTTCACCTTTGGTGTACGAAACCCTAAAAAGCACTGAGCACTAACTTTAACAAAAAGCACCGAGTTGACAACGCTGCTGACAACCAAATACACCAGTGTGACCAGATCCTAAAAATTTTTACAGCTAAATTGACTAAAGAAAATGCCAAAATTAATTAAAGTGCTAAAAAATAATGCTAAAATTTAATACTTCTTTTTAAGCAAATATTTTCTTTAAAAGTGGTTATTTTTGCAATTTCTGCTCAAACTGACTTACAAAATTTTTATTTCTTTTGAACAAACCGAATTATTTATTTAGCATAAAAAGCGAAACAAAAATATAAGTCACTGACGGTTCATCGAAAGCATATGGCTTTTCCCACTTTTGTTTCATTGATAAGCAATAACGTTTAAAAATTGGTGTTTTTAAAAAATTTCAAGTTTTCATCTATTACAATTTTACGTAAAAAGAACTTTTATCGATTAACCAAAAACGCATACAATTAAAAATTTTTTCGTTCGTTATTTTTAAGATCGTATGTATATACTCGTTTTTGGAAATCGTTAAATTAAATATTACATGTACTTGTATATTTGTGAATACATGCACAAATGTATTTATGTAAAAGTATGTAATTTGAACATTGCACTACACATTACACAATTAATATCAAAAATTAAAAAGATTGCAAATTATTATATACATATGTGCATAAATTTGTATGCAAATAAATGAATCATTAATTATTATACACACAGAGACTAAAGTTTAAATACACACCCCAAATCTGTAGTTTGAAGAAAATTAAATACAATAAAATTCGCTGGACAAAAGTTAAAATACATGTTGAGATACTTTAAAATGAAATTGAATATCGTAAGAAAAAATAAATAATATTTTAGTATTTTTTTTAACCCATTTGAACTCCCTACATTTTGGCATTGACAGAGTCAAATTTGGCGTTTCAGTGGGTGTTATTTCTGGCCATAAGCTTTTATGAGAATTTTTTGGATTTCTTTGCCAATAATATATTCTTTTCTTACCCAACCCTCATCAAATTCATAATATGCTCTATGGTTTACTGTCTGAGGTTCAGAGAGGGCTGTAAAATTGTCGTGGAGAATAATAAAGCTACCAATAGTGCAGTGTGCTTCAGATCGTTATCTAGTTTGGAGGATCCAATGAGGTTCAAGGTCTTACCTGACCGCCGAAGCTTGCGAATTATCTCCTAAGATGCTCTTGTATAGATATTGGTCGTTAAAATTACTAATATACCCAAAATGGTATAGATTATATTGTTAAACATAAAATAGATTATATTATTCAAAAATGTTAAATAAATAATTGAAAAACGATAACTGCTAAATTGAATATTTTACAGCTAAATCAACGAAAAATTGGCTAAAATTTAGCTGAAAAAATGCTAAAATGGTCACGCTGTACTGAGTACACAAATCACGGATGGAAATCATGGTACAATTGTACTTTTTATGGTACATTTTTGACCTCGTTGGTACTGTGGTACTACCGGGAGTTACTTGGTACAATTTAAAAATGCCAATGTTTCACTATATGGTAACATTAATTTTGCCTATGTTGTCTTAATTTGTTTGTGTATGTTTTATTTTAGACGGTCAGCTTCTATGTTTTCGTTGATATGCTATTGTCAATTCTGCAACAAAAAAAAAATCTGTCTAGTACTTTAACTGTACCTGTTAACTAGACAGCGCTCCTTTACTTCAATAGTGTGTTTTAGGTTTTATCGCGCATTTTTTTTGTGCATAACTTAGATTTTATAGTGCATGAAAATAACAGGCCTATTAATAAGCAAAATTTGTAAAATAACCGATCTCTAACAAGTATAATCTACGAATGTACCCTTATGAATGTAATATTTAATATTTTTTTTAGGTTTTTTTTATTTTTTTACTGAATTTTTATACACATTTTTATACACAAGTTTCTGCTTTTTATTGTTTACTTTTGAATTTTTACACATTTTTTACGTTTCCGTTCTTATTAATAAATGTTTAAAAAAATAGTACCGTCATGGTCCAAAAAATACATTTTGTTTTCACAGTTGGTACAAAATCCAAGAAGTCATTTTTCCTTCCCTGACACAAATACTCACAATGAGAGCAATGAACTACGCTCTTTGCTTGCTACTTTTCCTTTTATCTCTGTTGAATTCTTATCAATGTTTCTACATACTTACATATAGTATTCATTTTTTATACGCTGCTGTCTTTTTTTTTTTGTAGAAATCACATTTTATCATAATTGTGGTTAATTTTTATATTTATTTATAAAATTTCTGCAATTTTCAATCAAAATTTTTTACCCGGAAATTGCAAAAGTACCGCACGCAACGACTTCTCTCAACGGAATAACACACAAAAAAGATTTGCTCTGTAGCTCATTTCCACTCAGCAGTGTTGTCAGATATGGCGATATCTCGCCAAACGTGGCGACAAAAATTTGGTTTTGGCGATGAAAATTTTGAAATTGCGATTGGCGATTTACTTGGCGATATTTGAACTCCTTGGCGATATTTTTGGCTATATTTTTACGATTTCAATAAGATAGAATAATGCTAAAAAAATATGCTTATATAAAGGGTGTTTTTTATTGAGGTATAGAACTTTAAGTTGGCATCACTTTTTTAACTGGCGGCCATTTTGTCAGCTGTCAAGTGATTAATATTTAGTTTGGTTTGCCACACAAAGTACACAGAGGTGACACGAGACGGAAGATAATTTGTGTTTTCGGATTTCACACTCACACCGAACCCGTGTCTTCTTTAAGCTTCTTTCGTAGTTGCATTGGTTTAACGTTTTTGTATTTTATTCTTTGAGTACTCATTCGCTATGAGATTTTTGCAATTAAAATGTTAAAATTAACATTTATGAACTAAAAAGCTCAAAGTTAAATCAGGAATCGTTTGAAAACAAATCTTAATAACTTTTTTAATACTAATAAACATTTTCACATTCAGTTTTTTAATTCAACACAACAAATTCCTTGATTTAATTTTGTACAAATGTTCACTCGTTCAAATGTATTTTCATTTTATTCATTGTGGTCTTATTCGCTATATGCTTTTTGGAAGTAAATGGTAAAAACTAATATTTTTTAATGAAAATGCTTAAAATGATGTCTGTAATTATGTGGAAACTAATTTTAATCACTTTTTTTACCACTAATAACATTTAACACATTAAGTTTTCTAGTTCAACACTACAAAATCTTTCATTTAATTTTGTAAAATTGTCCTGTTGGTTATTTCACAAAGTACACATTTTTTCTTGTTTGTTTTGATTATATGGTTAGCAACTTAATAACAAATATACTACAGTTGTCCCTTTCTCGCCGAACCCGTGTCGTAGCTGATTTTAGCTTTTTTCATCACTCACTTTCTTCACCTCTGTATACTTTGTGGTTTGCCATTTCATCATGAACAGGTTGACAAAAGAACAACGCTTGCAAATCGTGCAAATTTATTTCGAAAATAATGGTTCAGTTCGCGAAGTTTACCGCAAGCTCCGTCCATTTTATGGTCGACATAATCGTCCATCAGAGCAATTAATTCGGTTAACCATGGATCGTTTTCGCACTACGTTTACTCTATGTGATAATATGCATCCGCAGAGACGTCGAACAGTGCGCACCGAAGAAACAATTGCCGCTGTAGAGCAAAGTGTTGAAGAGGACCCGAATGAATCGATTCGCCACCGTGCACAGCAATTGGAGCTTTGTCCATCAACTTTATGGAAGATTTTGAAGATTTTGAATGTGGATGAGTTGTGGTTCCAACAAGACGGCGCTACATGCCACACAGCGCACGTCACAATCGATTTATTGAAGGAAACATTCGATGAGCGCATAATTTCGCGGAATGGACCTGTCAATTGGCCACCAAGATCGTGTGATTTGACACCATTGGATTATTTTCTTTGGGGATATTTGAAGTCGCTCGTCTACGCCAACAAACCAGAAACGTTAGGGGACTTGGAAGCCAACATTCGTGGCGTTATTGCCAACATACGGCCCCATATGCTCGAAAAAGTGGTTGAAAATTGGACCTGTAGAATTGGCTTTATTCGAGCCAGCCGCGGCGGCCACATGCCCGAAATCATATTTAAACATTAATGGCATAAAATTATCCTTCCAATAAAGCCAAATTGATGGACATTAAAACTATTTTCTTGTGTTTTATTTCAATTCGAAGTTCTATACCTCTAAAAAAACACCCTTTATTATTACTACGATGCTGCTGGCACTTACTACTTCAAGGATATGATATGTGTACTTTAACACACATTTAAGTGAACGTTAATTCCGTTTTATCACAAGATTTAAATAATAATTTTGATCTTGGTGTTCAAGTTGAATTTATCCTATTAAGATTGATTTTTGCAATAAGTTATTTTTAAGTCTTTTATACGCCAGTACATTTTATATTGCAAAGCAAATATTGTCCAATATTCCTGACATTGAAAAAGTAAACAACCTTGAACAATGTTGCCACCACATTACGCAATTCTCTTGATTGTACAATAAAAATCAGAAGTGTTTTGATATTTACGAATATGACATACACATTGGCGATATTATTGTACAATAGGAAAAATTGCACAATTACATATCTGTGGCAATAAGGAAAAAGTGCTTAAGTCATATTTTACTGTTTTACAGGAGAGCACTTTTAAGGTTTCAAGTCGATTTTCAGGAATTTATTTCTTTTACAGATAAATTAGGAAATGTTCATTTAACCTTTATTTTTTTAACCAATCATCGTTTTACACACGATAAGTAAGACATTTGAGTTGAAATATACCATATTATGACCTTAATTAAGCTATTATTCCAAATGAGATTAGAAGTCTAAAAAAAATAAGTCGGAAGTCATAGTGCTATAACTTCATGAAAAATCATACTAATAGATTGTGATTTTGACCAGTGATACTTTCAAATATGCAGATTACGGACGTAACATTAACTCAAAATTTGCTTATTTCGACTTAAGCACTTTTTCCTTTTTGTCACAGATATATTGCAAGTGGGTGCGCCGCTTTAAACAACATATTTTTTATGTTTTACGATAGACGTTACCTACGGAATTTAAAATTTAACGATATTTTCAATGCAATTACATAATAAAAATATTTTTGTAGCTAAAATTTAATGTTTTATTATATTGGCGATATTTGGCGATATTCGACAAGTTATTTGGCGAGGAGGCTGAAAATAAATCTGACAACACTGCCACTCAGTGTTGCCATAAGATGTAACAGGAAAAGTGCTAGATTGCAGAAATAAAAGTGCTAAAATGTTCTACAGCACACACAACAAAGTGCTAAAATCAGTAAACATTTTTAAGGATCAGTTACCCGACTGTAATGTAAAGTAGCAGCAACAGTAGGAAACAGCTTATCGATATTGTTATGTGAAAAGTAATGAAAATGGTTATAGAGATGCAATGAAACGTAACCTACTTTTCATATAAAAATATCGATCAGCTGTTTCCTACTAGAGTTCGACCGATTAATCGGCTTCGGCTTCGGCTTCGGCCTTCGGCCAAAAATTGGTAATCGGCCAACATTCGGCCTATGGCAAAAATCCGAATTAGCCGAAGCCGAATATTTTTCATTCCAAGCTTGAAAAATAACATTATTTTTGGTCGTTGCTCGCCGACAGTTTTTATTGTGTTTAACGTTTTGAAAGGTTTACTTTGAAATACAACCCTGTTGCTTTCTATTTTCTTTTACTTGGACGTTCTTGTGAGTGATCATATGAAAAAGCAATCTAGAAATTGCAAAATAGTTTTATTTTTCTTGTTATGTATCCAATAGATATTACAGCTATTTCAGTGATCTCAAAAAAGCAAACTCTTTTCTTAATTCATATGAAACTAGTATCATTTTTAAAATTTAAAACATTCGGCTTCGGCTTCGGTTTTGGCTGAAGTTTAGGATTTTAGCCGAAGTTCGACTTCGGCTTCGGCCAAAAAAAACGCCTTCGGTCGATCTCTATTTCCTACGTTGCAGTTATTTTACATTACAGTCAGGTAACTGAGCCTTTAGTTTCCCTTATTAAGTGGTATATACTAGGGATGCCAATCGGGATCGATTTTTGGAAATCCCGGGATTCGGGATTATGTAAATCCCGATCCCGAAAATACCGGGATTTTTCGAGATTCCGGGATTTTCGAGATTTCGGGATCTAAAATTTTTTGGTAAAATATTTTTTTTTAAATAAATATTACTTTAATAACAAATTTTATGCATTTTAAAAGGTTTTATGTTGATAATCAGGGACAAGGACTTCATGCACTTTCAAAAACTATTTGAGAAACATAGAATAGATTTATATCGAATACAAATTATTTGCTGGGTTTTGTATAAGTTTCTAAGCCTACTATGCTTATTTTTCTTTTGTGATTTTCAAAAATATTATTATTTGTGAATTCTCAAATAGTTTTTGAAAGTCTGTACATAAGATAAGAGGTTTGTGACTGTTCAAAATGTGTGGTTGAAGTCTACTGACGATTTGTTACAGCAGCTGAACCACCAGCAAATAAATTTTCAAATGAAAACAATAACTAAATATGAAAACTTGTTTTTGTTTTCAATATAAATGTTTTTCTATAATCTAAACCAAAACGAATGTATGTACATATCTGTGGACTTGTCGCACTACCGCTTAAGTTGATTTACGAAAATTTTAGATTCACTTTCATACAAATAACTTGCAAAAACATTATTGTTTTGTTAAATATATCTATTAACGTTTTTTTAATTGCGATTGACCAACAAGTGGCCATTACGGTGTTACATACATATATCAAGCATTGCATATTTTTTTTAAATCGATTACGTCACTACTTGATAATAAGGCTGAACATGTCGAAAAATTAAAATAAATGTATACACAATTCGAATCAAATTCGATTAATTAGGTCTAATGATCACATTTTTATAGGCACATATATTGCTTGACCACTTGAACAGTATTTTTGGCCACCAAGATCGTGTGATTTGACACCATTGGATTATTTTCTTTGGGGATATTTGAAGTCGCTCGTCTACGCCAACAAACCAGAAACGTTAGGGGACTTGGAAGCCAACATTCGTGGCGTTATTGCCAACATACGGCCCCATATGCTCGAAAAAGTGGTTGAAAATTGGACCTGTAGAATTGGCTTTATTCGAGCCAGCCGCGGCGGCCACATGCCCGAAATCATATTTAAACATTAATGGCATAAAATTATCCTTCCAATAAAGCCAAATTGATGGACATTAAAACTATTTTCTTGTGTTTTATTTCAATTCGAAGTTCTATACCTCTAAAAAAACACCCTTTATTATTACTACGATGCTGCTGGCACTTACTACTTCAAGGATATGATATGTGTACTTTAACACACATTTAAGTGAACGTTAATTCCGTTTTATCACAAGATTTAAATAATAATTTTGATCTTGGTGTTCAAGTTGAATTTATCCTATTAAGATTGATTTTTGCAATAAGTTATTTTTAAGTCTTTTATACGCCAGTACATTTTATATTGCAAAGCAAATATTGTCCAATATTCCTGACATTGAAAAAGTAAACAACCTTGAACAATGTTGCCACCACATTACGCAATTCTCTTGATTGTACAATAAAAATCAGAAGTGTTTTGATATTTACGAATATGACATACACATTGGCGATATTATTGTACAATAGGAAAAATTGCACAATTACATATCTGTGGCAATAAGGAAAAAGTGCTTAAGTCATATTTTACTGTTTTACAGGAGAGCACTTTTAAGGTTTCAAGTCGATTTTCAGGAATTTATTTCTTTTACAGATAAATTAGGAAATGTTCATTTAACCTTTATTTTTTTAACCAATCATCGTTTTACACACGATAAGTAAGACATTTGAGTTGAAATATACCATATTATGACCTTAATTAAGCTATTATTCCAAATGAGATTAGAAGTCTAAAAAAAATAAGTCGGAAGTCATAGTGCTATAACTTCATGAAAAATCATACTAATAGATTGTGATTTTGACCAGTGATACTTTCAAATATGCAGATTACGGACGTAACATTAACTCAAAATTTGCTTATTTCGACTTAAGCACTTTTTCCTTTTTGTCACAGATATATTGCAAGTGGGTGCGCCGCTTTAAACAACATATTTTTTATGTTTTACGATAGACGTTACCTACGGAATTTAAAATTTAACGATATTTTCAATGCAATTACATAATAAAAATATTTTTGTAGCTAAAATTTAATGTTTTATTATATTGGCGATATTTGGCGATATTCGACAAGTTATTTGGCGAGGAGGCTGAAAATAAATCTGACAACACTGCCACTCAGTGTTGCCATAAGATGTAACAGGAAAAGTGCTAGATTGCAGAAATAAAAGTGCTAAAATGTTCTACAGCACACACAACAAAGTGCTAAAATCAGTAAACATTTTTAAGGATCAGTTACCCGACTGTAATGTAAAGTAGCAGCAACAGTAGGAAACAGCTTATCGATATTGTTATGTGAAAAGTAATGAAAATGGTTATAGAGATGCAATGAAACGTAACCTACTTTTCATATAAAAATATCGATCAGCTGTTTCCTACTAGAGTTCGACCGATTAATCGGCTTCGGCTTCGGCTTCGGCCTTCGGCCAAAAATTGGTAATCGGCCAACATTCGGCCTATGGCAAAAATCCGAATTAGCCGAAGCCGAATATTTTTCATTCCAAGCTTGAAAAATAACATTATTTTTGGTCGTTGCTCGCCGACAGTTTTTATTGTGTTTAACGTTTTGAAAGGTTTACTTTGAAATACAACCCTGTTGCTTTCTATTTTCTTTTACTTGGACGTTCTTGTGAGTGATCATATGAAAAAGCAATCTAGAAATTGCAAAATAGTTTTATTTTTCTTGTTATGTATCCAATAGATATTACAGCTATTTCAGTGATCTCAAAAAAGCAAACTCTTTTCTTAATTCATATGAAACTAGTATCATTTTTAAAATTTAAAACATTCGGCTTCGGCTTCGGTTTTGGCTGAAGTTTAGGATTTTAGCCGAAGTTCGACTTCGGCTTCGGCCAAAAAAAACGCCTTCGGTCGATCTCTATTTCCTACGTTGCAGTTATTTTACATTACAGTCAGGTAACTGAGCCTTTAGTTTCCCTTATTAAGTGGTATATACTAGGGATGCCAATCGGGATCGATTTTTGGAAATCCCGGGATTCGGGATTATGTAAATCCCGATCCCGAAAATACCGGGATTTTTCGAGATTCCGGGATTTTCGAGATTTCGGGATCTAAAATTTTTTGGTAAAATATTTTTTTTTAAATAAATATTACTTTAATAACAAATTTTATGCATTTTAAAAGGTTTTATGTTGATAATCAGGGACAAGGACTTCATGCACTTTCAAAAACTATTTGAGAAACATAGAATAGATTTATATCGAATACAAATTATTTGCTGGGTTTTGTATAAGTTTCTAAGCCTACTATGCTTATTTTTCTTTTGTGATTTTCAAAAATATTATTATTTGTGAATTCTCAAATAGTTTTTGAAAGTCTGTACATAAGATAAGAGGTTTGTGACTGTTCAAAATGTGTGGTTGAAGTCTACTGACGATTTGTTACAGCAGCTGAACCACCAGCAAATAAATTTTCAAATGAAAACAATAACTAAATATGAAAACTTGTTTTTGTTTTCAATATAAATGTTTTTCTATAATCTAAACCAAAACGAATGTATGTACATATCTGTGGACTTGTCGCACTACCGCTTAAGTTGATTTACGAAAATTTTAGATTCACTTTCATACAAATAACTTGCAAAAACATTATTGTTTTGTTAAATATATCTATTAACGTTTTTTTAATTGCGATTGACCAACAAGTGGCCATTACGGTGTTACATACATATATCAAGCATTGCATATTTTTTTTAAATCGATTACGTCACTACTTGATAATAAGGCTGAACATGTCGAAAAATTAAAATAAATGTATACACAATTCGAATCAAATTCGATTAATTAGGTCTAATGATCACATTTTTATAGGCACATATATTGCTTGACCACTTGAACAGTATTTTTGCTCTACTGAAAAATTTTAAATTCATACATAAGTTGTTTTCTACAAGTTCAACAGATATGTATATATGCAGTCCTACGTCCGCTAAGAGGAGTATGGTTTATTAGTGTGCTGTCCTTCTATTCTGCAACTCTAATAAAACTATAATTGAGTCGAACTCATTCAGTCGGTCGTTTTTGACATGTAATTTAAATAGGTCATATGTTTGTGTCAAAAACGACCTAAACGGTCTAACTAAAACGAAAATAATTTTGAACTGCAATTTAAAAAACATACATGCACACTCGAGCAGTTTTTTAGACAAAATAGTCCGCATTATTCTGTAAATATTTCTCGCTTTTAGGTCAACCCGAATTTCTATTTTCTACTTCAATTGTAAGGAGCTGTCAATAGTACTCAATTGTTACCGAAAAGTAGATAAGTGCTTATTTTTTTTATATCGCTGAGGAGTCGACATACAGAGCTATACATTGCAATTATGAATAATATTTCCGCAAGAAATTTCTCCCTTTTCCATTAATTTTTTTTTGTTTTCCCTATTATTTGCTACTGTTTGAAAAAATTCCCCGGGAAAAATTTCTCCTGGAATTTTATTCATATTTGCCCTTATAATATAGAATAAGACGGAATAGATTTGTGAAACTTATGAATTTTCCAAATGTTATTTTCCTTCCAAAGTAAGAAATATGTATGTCACGAAAAGTCATTAAATTGTTAAAAGTGCACGTATAAAATTGTATGGGACTTTTAAATATTATAACAAAAATACCATAAAATCAACGAAAATTTTAATTTATAAAGTTTTTAATATAAAAATTGCTAAGAAATCCCGAAAAAAAATCGCGGGATTGAATTTTACAAATCAGCGATGCCAATTTAGCGCCTTTGGCGCTAGTTTTAGCGCGTTTTAACTATGCCAAACGCGCTTTTTTTCGTCTTAGCGCGTTTAATAAACAAAAGCGCTAAATTAGCGCGTTTTCATTAAAGTCAAAAATATCATTTGAGTTCAATATCTTTTTATTTTTTTGTATAAATTTAACAAAATTTAACCTTTTGTTTAAATTCGTTAATGATTCAGATGTTGCAAATAAAATGCCCTTGACTGTCGTTAGAATTAAAAACGCATTTTAATATTGTAAATGGCAAATATTTTGAAATTTTACAGTTAAAAATATGTCTCGTACTCGTGACCCAAAATATTTATATAACTTATTAAGCATCTATTCTTTTTGTATGTACTTCAAAAAGCATTTGAATCGCAACACTATTCGACAATTGATATACATAAGTTGTTACAAAGTTTGACAAATAAAATTAAAATCAAAACTAAGAATTTCGAATATTTGGAAGGCGAGACTGATTCTGTATTAAATAATTTTAGTTATTTAGGATTAATTTCGAAGAAGCAATATTGCATAATCTGAAAAAGAGTTACTAAAAAATTAATTGTACTCGTATTTACTAATACATACATCGACATTTATTAAAATTTAATTTAGCGCGTAGGAAAATAGCGCGTTTTGACTATAAATTTTTGATAATGCTGTAACTTAGCGCGTTCTAGCGCGTTTTAAGAAGGGGTATAGCGCGTTTGGGTTATAAATAGTTGGCATCGCTGGCCAAGACATATTTGTAATATCTTTGTAAAACTCTAATTCGAGTCAATTTCTCGTGTTCAAAAAGAGATTAAAGCACATTTGATGTATTTTAAATAGTATATAATAACTTAATTTCAGATTTGATATTTTAAGCTCTAAAAAATATAAAACCTTTAAATTAAACTAATTTAAAAAGAATCCATTGTTGCCTAGTAAAATCCGACTACATGAATCTGTATGTCCTTGACGCTATAGCTCCCAAACGGCTTGACCGATTTCAATTTGGCTCTTGTCGTTTGAAAGGTGACGTTATCGTATATCTTCTATGTAGTCTATACGTGAGGAAAATCGGTCTAGTCGATTGGAAGTTATCATAAACTCTATATATATTAATTTACTCCTTTCTTATTTGTTATTCTGTTACTTCAATAATATTAGTGGAACATATACTACGTTTATACGCAGGGCTTATTTGCAAATAAAACTGTAAATTGTTGCCATATTATTCTCTTTATTGCGACTTACTAATTCAGAAAACTATTCACGATTAACGCACTATTTGCAAATAAAATGCTTGAGGTTGCCACGCTTACAAATGTTTGATAGCAAAAAACAATAAATGGATATATATTGGAACAAAAAACATTGATAGAAGCAAATAATGACGATTAAAAAAAACAATCATTTGATATTTTGTGCATTTACACTATTTTTTTCGTCAACATAAGTAAGCTTTCTATAGAAGTGCTACCAAGTTTGTGTACTTTTGCTATGCCGTATAAACAGTGAGTTAATTTATTTGCAAATAATTTTATTTGCAAATAGTGCGCGTATAAACGTAGTAATAGAGTTTTTAACTTATGCTACAGCTTCAACTGCGTGGAAGGTTTATAAAATTATAATTTTTGTTATTAATAATTTTATTTATTAATATTTCTAAGTTTGTTATGGAAATTATTTGGTTTTCTTATGTAATGAATTATTTTTCGCTTGTTAATAAGAAACAATTAAACTAAAACACACGAGTGTCGTGTTTTGCAAACCTTTAAAATTATTCGAATACATTTTTTTATTCTTTGTTCGTTCGAATACTCGAATAAAAGTTCAAAATTATTCGTCTGTTCGAACAAGAAAAAAATCATGAAATTTCATTCGAACAAATATAAAAAACGAATAATTAACAACACTAGTAAATACTGAGCTCACAGTTTATACGTAGATATCATGCATTACATAGTGTCCACAACTGATGAATTTATATCATGATGAATGTCAAATTGATATCATGATGAAAATTCATCACGTATAGACTCAATTTATTAATATTATATCAGCGTTATGATATAATCATCAGAGGTCACGGCCTGATGAATTGATCTTGATATCAAATGTCATTTTATGTGTTACTGTGCACTTAACGTTGATTTTTTAAGCAAATTTCGTTAAAAAAAAGGAGGCACAACAATTGTTTGTGAACAAAAAATTAAACAACACTCAAATTAGATATTTTGGCAAGTATTTTACAAATATTTGCTTGATTCATCATAATATAAAATCATCAACGTCTACCCTACCCCTTTGTGCTGATGTTAATGAAAAAATGACAGTTGCTCTGCAGTATAGCTGTGCCAAATCGTTCATTCAAGTGACCGCTCATTTTCGTTCATTTTCTAAAAAAGAACGAGGTCGTTCATTTCGTTCATCCGCTCTTTTCAAGAAATAGAACGAAGTGAAAACAAACAAGCAGTTGATTCGGTACATAAAAAGGAAAACATGCACAATGCATTTTGTTTTGAATTGAAAGTAAAGAAATGAAAAAAGATTCATATCGCCAAAATAGCCATATACTTGTACACAATAATGACAATGAAAATAAACTCTATATATCTAAACTAATTTTGTTAAAAAAACTATTAATGCCTACATATGTTCTAAAAGCTTAATAAATATGAATGGCAATTTAATTAATTTCATAATTGCCACAGTGTTAATAAAAGTATGTAAAAAGTCAAATGAAAACAAGAATATGACCACAAATCTCACATGAACAAAGAAAAAGCCAAACAAAACAAAAAAAAAAAAAAAGAGCCAAGTGTGCTCGGTCGTTCATTTCGTTCAATTGTACCACAGTTTTGTGATTGTACTTTTTATCAGTACTGCTGAGCCAAAACAGCTCAGTAAAGTGACCGGCTCACTTCGTTCATTTCACTGATTCGTTCAATTGTACTCGTTCGTTCATGAACGACACAACTCTACTCTGCAGGCGTTATGATATAAAATCATCAGGTGTGGACACTATGCTACTATCTGTGCATTATATTGCCACGCATTGTTAAATATGTATTACATTTCTTACAGAACAAAAATAATTGGCATCATTTTACACCTTATTTGCAAATAGTTTTCGTGAATTATTAACTTACAATAAAAAAGTTATACGGCAACGCTTTCCAGTTTTATTTGCAAATAAGAAGTGGGTATAAACGGGATATATAGCATGTAAATATAATAAAATTTTATCGACTTTGCTATTCAGTAACATATTTTAACGATATTCGCTTTCGGTTGGAGAAAAAGATATAAAATCAACAGCGTTGTCAACTTGGTGCGTTTCGCACCCTTTTGGGTGCTTTTTAAAATTTTTGTGCGGAAAATTCCTTAGTTGATGCGTGGTGTGCTTTTTTTAATTTAGGTTCGTTTTTTAATTTTTGGTGGCACCATCGCAAATTTAAAACAACAATGGGTTAAAACGGGAAAATTCTTGTTGTGAAACTTACAAAGTTCCTGATAGTGTTAATTACCATATTAATAATAATGATGTTTACAAAGCATCACATACTACGTTTATACGCACGGCTTATTTGCAAATAAAACTGTAAATTGTTGCCATATTATTGTTTTTATTGCGACTTACTAATTCAGAAAACTATTCACGATTAATGCACTATTTGCAAAAATGTGGCAACCTGCCACGCTTACAAATGTTTGATAAAAAAAAACAATTAATGGATAAATATTACACAAAAAACATTGATAGAAGCACATAATGACAATAAAAACAAATAATTACATATGTCATATTTTGTACATTTACACTACTTTGTTTTGCCAATATAAGTACGTTTTCTATAGAAGTGCTACCAAGTTTGTGTACTTTTGCTATGCTGTATACAAGTTAATTTATTTGCAAATATTTTTATTTGCAAATAGTGCGCGTATAAACGTAGTAACAGTTTGAAATGAAATCATGCCCCGATGATAACAACAATGATGGAAATATTAGCTTTATTAAATTGGAATAATTAATTTTTGATTTCTTTTTAAAAGTTTTAAACATACTTTATAAAATTAATGTACAAAAATGTATCATCTTGTACAAGTGAATGCAAGCATATCGTCGCTGTTTTAACTAACTGATACTACGTTTATACGCGCACTATTTGCAAATAAAATTATTTGCAAATAAATTAACTCACTGTTTATACGGCATAGCAAAAGTACACAAACTTGGTAGTACTTCTATAGAAAATTTACTTATGTTGACGAAATAAATAGTGTAAATGTACAAAACATAAAATGATTGTTTGTTTTAATCGTCATTATTTGCTTCTATCAATGTTTTTTGTTGCAATATATATCCATTTATTGTTTTTTGCTATCAAACATTTGTAAGCGTGGCAACCTCAAGCATTTTATTTGCAAATAGTGCGTTAATCGTGAATAGTTTTCTGAATTAGTAAGTCACAATAAAAACAATAATATGGCAACAATTTACAGTTTTATTGGCAAATAAGCCCTGCGTATAAACGTAGTATGACCTAACTAAAATTTTAAAAATTTAACAGGAGAGCAGCTTTTACTGTTATTTTATACATTCATTCTTAGTCATGTTTTATTCTCGGCAGTTTTACTTGAAGCAAGTCTGAGTTTATAGGAGAGAAAGGAAAGAAGAAAGAAGAGGGGTACTGACTTGCCTGTACAGAAAAGTTACTTCAATTCTGTTTTGTTATTTCATTCGCTGCATTAAAACAATACGAAAATTGAACAAGAAACCGTCTGAGTGTAAACAAATGGGCAGTTTTAAAAGAGAATTGAAGAGAACTGCTTCAAGAAAAACTGCCAAGTGTAAAACATGACTTAGGGCTGCGTCAGAAATCTTTTTACTTACATATATAGGCACAAAAGTAATGCTTACAGTCATGAAAATTGTAGACAATGTGAATTATGACTTATAAAGTTTAGTAAAGGACTTAACTCATTTTTAAAAAAAATGTCAGTTAGGTCGGTTAGTTAAAACAGCGACGATGTGTATGTGTCCTTAATTATGAAAGTTGTATAAGTCATATATTTCTTTGGTCGATATAATGAGTAGATAAAATTTGAACAAATCCAAAAAATATTTTTTTTTATTATGAAAAGTTTAATTTAGAGTTGTACTAGTCTCGATTAATATAAATTTATTTTTTTAAAGATTTATTTACTACGAGTATTTCGAATCAAAAATGCGTATGACTTAGACCACTTTCATAATTAAGAACACATATGTATGTATATTAGAGTGGCCGTTAATTGTATGGAGACTTGTTTTTTGATTTCTTCTACTCTCACCCCCAAAACATAAAACTGAACCGATTTCGGGGATGAGAGTAGAAGAAATAAAAGAAAAATAAAATAACGGCCACCCTAATGTACATATATACTATCGGCCCTATGTATAATCGTAAACTGGCATGAAGTTAGCATATGTGACAAAATTGAACTACGTATTGACGAGTTCCTCTATACAATTTGATATTAAAAATCGCTCCATAATGTAGTTTTAACACGTTAATGTATTTAGGATGTAGGAACTAATCTAGCATGATTTTTAATGTAAAATTGTATGGCAAAACACGTTAAGATCATGATAAATTTTGCAACTTGTGATAACTTCATGAACGTTTTTGATTATACATAAGGCCGTATGTATGTACGAATTTGTTTAGGTTTTTTCTGTTAAGTTTTTTTAATTATGTACATAATATGTGACGCGCAAAGTAGAAAGGGTAAAAACCGGTTTTGTTCAGGAGAGCCATTTTAAAGATATAAATACGTGTATATTTGGTGTACCATCACTGAGCGTTGGTATTGGTCTCATTTGAAAGCGACACATATCATGACGACAGGAACATGTTGGTCAACCTTGAAAACGCGCATAGGTTGTCCCTACCTCTTGTTTTGTGCAGTTGGTTTTTACTGTTTTCTACCTAGCGCGCTGTTTCCATGAGTTTGATATCAAATTTTGCTCGCGTTTTTTAGAATCCAGGTCTATTTTCTGAAACTATTAATTGTGAATTATAATAAATACTTATTTATAATTCTTTTAAATCGTGAATATCACACTGTTAGTACGAAAATTTTTCACATAACCTTAGAATCGTCGACTTCAATTTCATAAAACGCGCATATCTCTGGGAGGGAACACTTTTGGGGCATGGGATCGGTCTCATTCGATACTCAGATGTTGTCCACATCAAAAAAAACGAAAAGTGAAAATTGATTTTTTTACTCTTAGGTCCCTTTCTCTTTGCCTTGTCACATATGTACATATGTATATTGTAAAATGCTGTTTGTTTTAATTGTTATATTTTTAATATGAAAATATTAAACTTCTGATAAAAAAAAAATGTTTAAAAATATTTGAATAAAATGATAAATACTGAACTTTTATTAGTTTTGAATCCTTACTATTAATCGTTGATCTCTTTAAAAAGTGTTGTACAGAATTTATGAAATTCAAAAGAAAAATTATTAATCTATGTAGTACAAATGAATATAGACAAATTTGTTTAGTTATTTTAGGTCTTATTGTTTTTTAACCGTGAACTGTAAAAGCCTGTTTTATTGTTAAATTTTTAACACAACAAAATAACATTATACTTTTTATGCAAAGTTATTTCAATAAACATTTTAAATTAAAAAAAGAAATTCTAAGCTTGGCGTTTTTTTTTTGTAAATGGTGCGTTTTTTTCTCCATTTTGGTGCGTTTTGAAATTTCACTGCCTGTTTCACGATGTCGACAAGAAATTTTCGTTCGCTTATTTATATTGAAAACAAGAACAAAATAAGAAAATTTGTTTTTGTTTTCAATATAAATAAGCGAACGAAAATTTCTTGTCGACATCGTGAAACAGGCAGTCAAAGTTGACAACGCTGAAAATCACAAACTCAAATTCATTGTTATACCCTTTACCAACAAAAATGGTAAAAGGGTATATATAGGTTTGTCATTCCGTTTGTAATTTCTATAATATCAATAAGCGACACACAAAATATATATATTCTGGATCCTTATGCATAGGGAAGACGAATAAGCGATGTCCGTCTGTCCGTCTGTCTGTACGTGAAATCGGTTTTCCGAAGCTCCCAGTAAAGCTAGAGACTTCGTTCTTGGACTGGTGTGTAAGAAATTTTCCAAAATAGATTGGTATTGAAATTCAGCAAAATCGGACAGACGATTGCAGAGCTGGAAAACGTAAACTTCATTTTGCCATATAAAAGTAACTACCGAAAACAAATTTTTATTTTTTTTAATAAATAAACTTATTTTACACATCAGTACGATTACAACTGGTATTTTAAATTAAAAAAAATATAAAAAAATTAAAAAAACGTTTCGTTTTTGTGTTATGTAAAATTAACTATGTCTAAAACTATATTAGTATTTTCTCGAGAACCGTACAAGCTAGAGACCTGAAATTTGGACACAGTGTGTAGACCTTTGGCCGCTACAACAACAAATACATGAGAATTGGAAATTAAAGGGTGTTCCAAAACGAGCAACGAAAAATGTTAAAATCCCATGTAATATACATACAATTATATGTATATACACTTTTTATACAGACTACAAAAATTAACACTAAAATTTCTAAAAATTTAAATTAAAGGGTGTTCCATCAGTTAATGCACTTTTGACTATGCAATTTTGACAACTGCTGTATCTTGGAAACCATAAGAGCAAAACTCTTGAAATTTTCAAAAACGGTAAAACTAAAAAATCAAAAAATTACAAAATCGCCAAAGTGAAAAAAATCGCCAAAAACAAAAAAAAAATCGCCAAAACGGAAAAAAGCACCAATTTAAAAAAAATTTCTAAGACTAAAGGTCAGATTTTGTAAATTCAAACGATTTTTTCGTTTTGAAATTTGTATGGAAAAAATATTTTTTGGAAAGAATTTTCGTTATTTTTCATACAAATTTGAAACGTTTAGAAACAAAATTTTTTACAAAATCTGCTTATAAAATAAATCGCATAAAACGGAAAAATTGCTAAAATGAAAAAAAATCGCCAAAATGAAAAAAAATCGCCAAAATGAAAAAAAATCGCCAAAATGAAAAAAAATGCCAAAACGAAAAAAAACCTAAAAAACAGAAAAAATCGCCAAAATGAAAAAAAAATCACCAAAATGAAAAAAATCGCCGAAATGAAAAAAATCGCCAAAACGAAAAAAACCCCAAAAAACAGAAAAAAATCGCCAAAATGAAAAAAACAAAAAAAAAAAAAAATCGCGTATATAAAAGAAACCCAAACACTGAAAAAAATCGCCAAACTGAAAAAAAATCTTCAAACTGAAAAAAAATCTCCAAAATGAAGAAAAGCCCAAAAACAGAAAAAAATCGTCAAAAAGAAAAAAACCTCCAAAAACAGAAAAAAATCGCCAAAACGAGAAAAAAGCGACAACACTGAAAAAATCGTTTAAACTGAAAAAATTTTCGGAAAAGCAAAATAGCCTGCCTGAATCGTGCGCGATTCAAAGTCGCACTTTACTGAATTTTTTAATATTAAAGGAATTAAATGAAACTAAGTTTTTCCTTATTTCGTTTTTGCTTTGTTCACTTAACATATTTTATGTATTTTTTAAAGAACTAGATTGGTATCAATAATCAGAAAAATCCAAAATTATGACTCCAGGGTTGGAAAACTCACACTTTTTGTGTTATGTAAAATTAAATAGGTCTAAAATTTTTTTTCGTTTTCTTTATAAATTGAATATATTTTATGCTTCTGAAAGAAAAGTTTAGCGTATGAAATTTGAAAAATGAAAATTAAAGCTCCCAAGATGGAAACAAATATGTATGTATGTCTGTATACTATATATGTATATATGTATGCACGTACGTTGGTAAAGGGTATATAAGATTCGGCACAGCCGAATATAGCACTCTTACTTGTTTTTTCATTATTATTCTTTGTGTTTTTTCTTATTTTCACATATTCTATACAGATATGCCACATAATATTGAATTAAATGGTGAGTACCATAAAGTTAAAAACTATTGTAAAAAACAACAAGTAGGAGTGATATATTCGGCTGTGCCGAATGTTATATACCCTTCACCAAAGTGCGTATATTTAGTATAGAGATACATACATACATAAGCACATACATACATATGTACATATTAGTTTTGTGAAAAAAATGTATAATTTTTTGCTCTAGTGCAGTTTTTAGTAAGTGACTTCTCGGTATTTTTCGTTTAAATATTTTTTTTCGATATTAGCAATGAGTTGAATATTTTATTCTACGCTCTGTATTTAAGAAATATTTTATATGCATCCTTATTCCAGTTGTCCAAAACGACGTCACTTCATACAATATTAAAAAGAATTATTCCTAAAAAATTTTTAAAATTTGCTTAGCACAGGGAAATAAAACGGAACATGTCCTTTTATTAATTTTATAGATAGGACTGTTCTTTAGCGATAAATTTTATTTTTACTTTTGGAGTTTTTGGCGTTTTTTCTGTTTAAACGATTTTTTTTAGTTTTGTCCCTTTTGTCTTGTTTTGGCAATTTTTTCGGTTTTTAGCGTTTGTTTCCATTTTGGCGATTTTTTTTTGGCAATTTTTTTCATTTTGGCGTTTTTCCCGGGTTTTCGCGATTTATTAAGTTTTTGAATTTTTTTTTTAATTTTGTGCTTTCTTCGTTTTCGCGTTTTTTTTGTGTTTGGCAATTTTATATCGGTTTCGCGATTTTATAGATCTGAGATTTTTTAGTTTCACCGTTTTAGAAAATTTCAAAAGTTTGGCTCTTACGGTTTCCCAGATACAGCAAGTTGTCAAAATTACATTAACTAATAGAACACCCTTTTATTTAACTTGTTTAAATTTTAGTATTAATTGTTATAATCTTTACAAATTTACGGCCCTATGTATAAGGAAAAATTGGCATGAAGTTAGCATAAGTGGCAAAATTGAACATGATCTTAAAGAGTTTTGCGATGAAACTTCTCATTTAAAAATCATGC
The DNA here is from genome assembly GCA_944452675.1 of Tachina lurida. Lineage (NCBI taxonomy): Eukaryota > Metazoa > Arthropoda > Insecta > Diptera > Tachinidae > Tachina > Tachina lurida. The sequence goes on from OX101754.1 coordinate 88,443,758, forward strand.
TAGGACTTAGAGGTGGATTAAAATTAGGTAATGCGATCATTTTTAATGTCAAATTGTATGGAGGAACTCGTTAACACCTAATTCAAATTCGTCACTTATGCTAACTTCATGCCAATTTTTTCTTATATGTACATAGGGCCGTTAAAGTGTATATACATACAATTGTATGTATATTGCTTGGGATTTTAACATTTTTCGGTGCTCGTTTTGGAAGACCTTTTAATTTTTAACGCTTATGTATTTCTTGTTGTAGCGGCCAACGTTCTACATACTCTGTCCAAATTTCAGGTCCGTACCTCTTACGGTTTAACAAAAAAATATATTGACCTAGTTACTTTTCTATACAAAAAAAAGTTAATTTACTATCCTGGAATCATCCTTTTAGATTTTTTCTGATGCCTTATACCGATCTTGTAGTTCTTAAAAATATATATCAAGCATGTTAAGTGAACAAAGAAAAAAGTAAATAGAAAAAAAAAATTGTTTAATTTAGTTACTTTAATATGCAGAAAAAAAGTTAAAAGTTTCCAGCTCTGGAGCTGTGGTTTTTATTTTTATAATTTTTTACACCAAATTTTTCTTTGGAAAACGTAAAGCATATACAATTTATAAAGAAAAAGAAAAAAATTAATTAGAACTAGTTACTTTTATATATCACACAATGTGTAAGTTTCCCAAGCCTGGATTCATCCTTTAATAATAATTATAAGATATGTTTAATTTATAGAAAAAAAAGGAAAAATTAGTTTTAGTAAGCTGCTTTTATATAACAAAAAGAGTTAAAGTTTTCGAACCCTGGAAACGTCTTTTTAATTTTTTTATTTTATTTTTTAAATTTGATATACCAATTTTATTCTTACTGAAGTATAAAATAAGTTTATTTATTAAAAAAAAATAAAAATTAGTTTTCGGTAGTTACTTTTATATGGCAAAATAAAGTTTAGGTTATCCAGCTATGAAACCGTCTGCTCGATTTTGCTGACTTTCAATACCAATCTATTTTGGACCATTTCTGACACACCAGTTCAAGAACAAAGTCTCTAGCTTTTCTGGGAGCTAGATTTCACCTACAGACAGACAGACAGACAGACAGACAGACAGACAGACAGACAGACAGACAGACAGCGCTTATTCGTCTTGCCTATGCATACTTTATGGGTCGCTTATTGATATTATAGAAATTACAAACGGAATGACAAACCTACATATACCCTTTTACCATTTTTTGGTAAAGGGTATAATTACGGAATCAAATAAACAAAAAAGTACACACTTACATATCTTCACTTAAAATCCAAAAAGGCGTAACTGAACTTTTTATTTTTTTGGCGACAATATTTAAGAAATAAGGTTAGAAAGCAATGCGGATGTGCCGCAATACATAGTATGTACATAAAAAAGTGAAAAATAAATAATTTTATTTCTAATGGTACTTACAGCCGTTTGGAATCGCCTATTCTGAAACCAAAAAGCCGGTAAGTGCATTGATTTTTTTTTAATAAAAGTAACAATAAGATGGATGTTTACTCAAACTAATTTTCTAAATTTCTACTCCCTTTGTTTTAAACATAAATTAGACAAAATTCATTATAAGTATATATTTAAATTTTTTTCCCTAAATTATGAAAGAAAAAAGCAAAAAAAAAAATTATGCACAAAATTAGTTCAGAAAACAATTGGGGGATTCAAACGGTAATCAAACAGATCATATTGTCATAATTTTTTAAATAACATTAAGCGGCCTACCCACTTGGAATATAATTGTTAAAATTTTCGTATTGTACAATAATATCGCCAATGTGTATATCATATTCGAAGATGGCACAATATGTTGGCAAATATCAAGACTTGATTTTTATTGTACAATCAGGATAATTGTGTAATGTAGTGGCAACATGGTTCAATGTTGTTTACTTTTTCACTGTCAGCAATATTTTGTTTGAAAATATTGTGTCATTTATTGCATAGTATAGGTCAAAACGACATATGCAATAATATTGTATAATGGAGGGACCCTTAAATATATTTCTTTTTGCTTTTGTTTTCCCCTTCTAGCAAAACATTATGACAATATGACCTTTATGACTACTGTTTGAATCCCCCATATTTATGTACATATAGCTCATTTACTTCAACAGTGTCACAACTAAAAAAAAAACTAGTTTCGCATACAATACATACAATTCAATGAAGAAATTAAAAAATATTCTTCTCACGAGGTGGTACTAAAAGATATTTGTATGAAATTTTTACACAAGATAAAATACAAAATGCCGAATTATTTTCCAGTATTAAGTAAAAAAAAAATAATTTTTTTGAGTTATGTAAATATTGAAGTAAATGAGTGATATAAATTTGATGACACATTTGTTCTATTTTATTTTTTTAATATAAAAGAGCAGTTACTGCTCTTTGGCTAACACATTTGTTGGCAATGTAGTTACGAACCTTTAAAATCCGTTAATTAAATCGTTATTTTTTGACGTATACGTGTAAATTTTTTTTTTATTATTTACATCATTATCAAACAAAAAGTCTATTTAGAATTTTTTGTCATCACGGCATTTTCGATTTTAGCTGACGAAATAGGGTTTAATGAGATACTGATGTATTCATAATAATTTCCTCTCTTTGGTGTCTTTATTCTAACTTATCAGGCTGTTTGAAGATCTGTTCTAATTGTGTTAGTAAACCAACAGCTCTAAAGTTGTCGTGCAACATGGCATATTCTTTTAAAACTTCCACATGTTTGAGGGCCTCATCGACCGATTCGATATCAGGAAAAGGTAATGTAGCTCGTTGTTTGACCGTATATTTGTTTGTATTCGAGGAAAAACTACCATGTGCTGATACTTTGGCGGGTGAATCGTTGGAACTAAATTTCTGAAATTCTTCACCTTCGTTCTCGATTTCATAGACAATTTTTGGCTCAATCGGCGAATCAAGGCAGTCATCGCCATTTATTTCAGCTTTAGGAGTACTCTCTTCCATCATTTTACGATTTACGTACCGTATCATGTCAATGGCGCTTAAAAGGGGCCGCTTGGCTTCTGTCATAGCGATATTATTGCGCAACGATTGCGAGTCCAGATCTTGTATGTTATAAGTCATTTTGAAATCTTCTATCCAGTCATCCGTGGGTTGAAAATTTTCCAAACCTATGCATTCCTTAATCTGTAACGCTTTCAGTCGAAATTTATGGCAGTCAATGTTCTGATTAAAATACAACATTCTCTGTAAATACTCATACATGACTTTGCCTAAAAAGTCGATATTTTCTTGTCTCTTTTGAAGTGCCTCGGTGCCGCTATAAATCTGCTTTGGCGGACCAGCATTACTTCCACACGACTCTAAGATCGAGTTTCGATTGATTAGTATATTTCTAATTTGCTTTGTACTACAATCGAATTTTTTCGCTAAGCTTTTTATGCTGGGTCGTTTCCAGTATTTGTCGTATTCGCGTATGACTTCAACGCGGTCCGCAAGCTTCAAAATATTTGGCATTTTGTGTACGTTGTAAATGTGAGGTGCATAATATTTTTCCATGTTGAAGACAAAGTCATTTGCTATACATAGACACACGCACTCATTCAATATTAAATCTACAGCAGCAGGAAAATATTTCTTGAATACAGAATAATAAAAATTTAGTTTTCTACATACCCTTAGTAATATGAATACAATTTTTTTTATCACGACTATAACGGAATTTAAGAGACTATGTATGAATATGTAACTCTAGGCAGCGGCAGTAGGAACAATTGAAAAGTACAACCTTCCGCAAGTAATCACAACAAGAGACTGAGAACAAACCAAGGCACATTCAAACAAACGTTATGCAGTTTGTTTTTCTTACTATAATTAGATCCAGTTTCACGAACTCTACTTAAATATCAATTCATATTTAAATGTCGGTTTTCATTTTTTTGGAAAAACGACATATCGTCGGTTTGTTTCTGGTTTGCTGCAGACATAATCAGCCTTATCATGAATTCCACATGTGAAGATTTCCGAATGAAATTTTTCGTTCACATGGATTTTAATTTCGTATCGTCAATTCCAATAAAATTAAAAACTTGCATGTTTCCACTTTTTCCAACAGACAAATCTTTGTGAATAATTTTTTTTCATAAATTGTCAGCATATTTCGCAATCGTATGAAGTTTTTTAATACCAATTGTTCACACGTTCGGAAATTTCCATGTGAAATTTTATTTATGATAAGCCTGAATGTATTTTGAATATACCGACGATATTTATAAATATGAATTTTTGGTCTTGAGGCCATATGTTTTACATCCATTGAATAAATAAATATGAAATATATGAAATATTTAAATAAGTTGGTGAAATAGGCTCTTAGGGCGAATTTCACCAACTCTATTCATGTTTATTTAAAGGTAGATTTTCATTAATTTTTTATGGAAAAATTACATAAATATTTATTTACAGTATACCCCGTTTAATTACCCATCGGTTAAATACTAGAGCTGTGCAGAAGATGTTTGTTTGCTTGGGCTTCATGATGTACAGTATTGAATTGTTTTCTCTTTTTAGTGCTCTTGATTTTATGAGAACACTAAAACTGGTATTCAATTTTATCAAAAGCATGCAACAGCATTTGTTTATCTGCAAAGCGAGGGCATTAGTTATTTCCAAGATACAGCAAGTTGTCAAAATTACATAGTCGAAATTGCATTTACTGATAGAACACCCTTTAATTTAATTTTTTTAAATTTTAGTGTTACTTGATATAGTCTGTATAAAAATACACTAACCTTACAAATTTCAAGTGTATGTACATACATACAATTGTCTGTATATTACATGGGATTTTAAAATTTTTCGTTGCTCGTTTTGGAACACCCTTTAAGTTTTAACTCTCATGTATTTGTTGTTGTAGCGGCCAAATGTCTTCACGCTGTGTCCAAATTTCAGGTCCGTATTTCTTACGGTTCTCGAGAAAATACCGTGACAGACGGACGGACAGCGTATTGAAAACAATAGGATTCCTTTTCACCTTTGGTGTACGGAACCCTAATAAATAAATTATCAACCCAGCTAAAAAAATATGTATGGAGCATATATAATATCCCATATATGATTCGGATCCGAAAAATGAGGGTATATGGTCATATATGATAATATATATTCATACATTTTCATACATATACATATTTGTAAATTCATATTCATATTTATTAAAATTACTTTTTTTAAGATTTCAAAAATCGAAGTTGTATTTCATGACACATTTGTTTGGATAAATAATTAAAAACGAACTAAAAGAGAAAAGGTGCATCGATTATTAAAAAAAAACAAAACTCATCTTCGTACACAAAATTTAATTTAATAAGAATTTAGATTAAAAACTAATGCAATTAATCGTTAAAAAAATTATCAATTTTATTTCAACTCTAGTTTTCAATAAAATTTTTCGCAGTAATATGAACTTTGTTTCTTAAAAGTATCTAGAGTTTTCCGATATTTTCTATAAAATTAATGACTGAAATATCCTTTTGATTATTTCATTTATTTAATAGGGCCGCAATGTAAAAAATCGTACAAGAATTTGGTTTCTTTTTTAAACGCTGAGGCTGTACGAATATAAACTTTGCAAACCGTTTGTATTTTCTAATAGATTTGCAATTCACCAGTGATAAAAAACAGAGGCGGTATTCGATGTTTGATGCAAATGTTCTTGAGTAAGTGCAAATGAAAAATGTCGTAGCTTTTCTTTAAAATCCAACAACAAAATACACACACAATCCACAGAAAAGCTACGATATTTTGCATTTGCACTAACGCAAAACATTTGCATCAAACATGGACTACCGCCAGAGAAAAAGTTCGAGTTAATAAAACGCAAGCTTTTTTGATTACAATCTTATGTGAGATATCATGTATGCATATATTTTTATATGGCTCCATATATTACATCTTATTTCTATATATATGAAGAGCTTCATAATTAAATTTCCGTATATGACCTCATACATTATAATACATTTCATATATTAGTCCATATATCAATTCATATAAAATACTTTTGCCATGTATAATCCTATATATGTATGTCCATACATGAATTCATACATATTCATATATATTTATATACATTCCTATATTAAAAATATATGGACCATACATAATTTTTTTAGCTGGGAAGTTAAATAAAACAAACAAAAACCAGCAAATTCCTATGTATTTACAATATTTTAAATAAGTTTGTGTTGCTTCTTTCAAACACTAATACACTCATACTTTACAGATGACGATCTTACTCAAAAGGTCTGTTCCAGATGCATAACAAAACAGTCCGAACTAGTACAAAGTTATCCAAAAGCGTTCCAGATAGCAATTTTTGTACAATTTTGAGAGCGAATGAGAGAGTAATTTTCTTCTGGGTAAGTTCGGACAAGAATTGAAAACTCAGCTGTTTTTTGTTTACATATGAAACTGAAAAATTAATCAGAAAATTTGCAAATAAAGCAAAAAATTTTTATTTATTAAAAATCATAATGGAATGTTTTGAAATAAAGCTGAAGTTGTAAGTACATTTGTGCACATTTCTCCATTTCTTTAGTATGAAGAAAAATGATTTTTATGATTTTTTTTTATAATTCACGTAGCTTCTATTTTTTTGGAGTTTTTTTCATTTACTTTTTACAGCTGTTGACAATGATGCAAATTTTATGTTTTTATAATGTTATGCGTTTTAAGCGACTAAAATCACTAAAATAAAAGTAATTTAAAAAGTAAGCAGCACTAGTGTTTCAAGATGGGCAGTTATGGTTTTTTGCGTTCCAGCAATTTTGGATAACTTTTGCATATTAAGAGTAATTTTAATTTTTCTCTCATTAGTCCGAACTTGTACAAAATTTTGTGGAACACACCTTAAATTTGTGATTGTATTGTGAAAAAGTTTTTTACCCCCTAGCATTTAGATGTTTACACATCAAAAAAAATTTTAATGGACGAAAGTGGGTAAATTTTGAAGAAAAATTTTAAAATTATTAGGCTTGAGAGGTTATAGAACTGAAACTTCTGTATTAAATGCTTAAATGTCTTCACAAAAAATAAGTGAAATATTGTTATTGTCCCATCAAAATCGGTTAAGCGTATCAAAAGCTGTTATCAACCAAGTAAAAACGTATTTTTGAAACATGCCATTTTTTAGCCAAAACGCTTTATCGATTTTGAGCGACATGATCAATTTTCATGTTAATACACCAAAATTTTTCTTTTATTAAATACAATTAGAAAACAACTTGTGCCATTGACATTTCAAACTTTTTTTTTTTTTTTAATGGTTTAATGTACATATATATTTATATATAACAGCACTCTTGTCGATTTTCAGAAGAATAGGATTAAAATTGACGAATGCAAATAACAAACTAAATAAATTCGTATTTAAAATATATCCTGCGAAATACTAGAAAATGTTTGTAAAGTGGCTTATAGCAAATTTTAAAAAATCAGAAAAAATAGTAGTTATTTGTATCCCACAACCACATATGTAGGTCTTAAAACTTTGTGAAAAAAATCAAAGTTTTATATACACACACAGAGAAAAAACTGCTTCATAGAATCAATAAGATTTTCTCTATGAAACGTTTTTAGGCTAAGGGGTATGCCAGCAGAAAGAAACGAAAATTTTTTCATAGAGATTCCTTATAGTTTTTATGTGGTAAGTCTTATTAATTTTATCAAGAAGAAAGCCACATAAAATCAAGACGAAATCTTATTATTCACACCTTTTTTTTACTCAATTTCCGTTATTTTTGGCTCCAAAAAACAATTCATAGAGAAAAACTTCTTGATTCTATTAGGTTTTCTTATAAATTGTAAATTATAGGGATTTCTTATTGATTTTATTACGTTGCCTTATTAATTTTTTTAAAAAGGTCTTATTGATTTTTTCAATACATATACATATATATAGATCACGTTGTTATCTGTGCATTATATTGCTTACAAAAAATATTTTAATAATAATTGGCAAAAATTTACACATTATTTACAAATAGTGCGTTAATCAAGAATTTCTTCGTGAGTAAAACTGGGTTAATTTTTATTTGCAAATAGCTCGTGTGTATAAACGAGGTAATATACTACGTTTATACGCACAGCTTATGTGCAAATAAAACTAACTTATTGCCATATTTATTGTTTTATTGCGACTTACTAAATCAGAAAACTATTCACGATTAATGAGGTTGCCACACTTACAAATATTTGGTAATAAAAAACAATAAATTGATAACTATTGTACAAAAGAACATTGATAGAAGCAAATAATTACTACGTTTATACGCGCACTATTTTTGCAAATAAAATTATTTGCAAATAAATTAACTCACTGTTTATACAGCATAGCAAAAGTACACAAACTTGGTAGCACTTCTATAGAAAACTTACTTATATTGGCAAAAAAAGTAGTGTAAATGTATGAAATATCAAATAATTGTTTGTTTTAATCGTCGTTATTTGCTTCTATCCATATTTTTTGTTGCAATATTTATCCATTTATTGTTTTTTGTTATCAAACATTTGTAAGCGTGGCAACCTCAAGCATTTTATTTGCAAATAGTGCGTTAATCGTGAATAGTTTTCTGAATTAGTAAGTCGCAATAAACACAATAATATGGCAACAATTTACTGTTTTATTTGCAAATAAGCCCTGCGTATAAACGTAGTAATAGTCGACTTGCAGCTAACTTCAATAGAATAATTAAAAATACAAACAATTTCCATTATTTATTTGCAGGTTACCAAAACCACCGCATAGGCAGAGGTAAGTCCCATTTTATTTAAATATATTAATGGTTGATACATATAAAGGTACTTATACGGCCATGTCACAGAGTTCAATTCCGTTCGGAAACGGAATTCAATACACCCCGTTTTTGTAGGAGATGGTGTCTAAAAAAGAAAACTAAAATACGGAAATTTGTCAGGGGTGGGGTATGCTTCGGCTAGTGCTTGACATATTGACGGGGATTGAATTCCGTTTCCGAACGGAATTGAACTATGTGACATGGCCGATAATTTCAATTTAAAGCATATTTTCAAAATATAAATAGTATTTCTAATATAAATACATATATACTTATAAGTAATAAAAAAAATCATAAGAATGTTTCAAAATATACACAAGAGGATATATAACACATTTAAAACAATGTGTCTTTACTTAAACGAAGTACAGTATTTTCCGTCCTGATTATTTCAAAGTATTTTGGTCTTTTAAGCGGCATAACATCTGCACTTATCCGTTAAAAAATACCTGTCATAAGTGAAAATAGGCGAAATGCAAGAAAAAAAATAAAATAAAACTTAGAGTACGAAATTAATTCATTTTTAAATGTATTCTAGTAAAATTCATATCATTTGACATCTCAGTATTGAAAATTCGCTTTCACTTACATACTTATAACTTTTTTTGCATGAGAAAAATTTACAAACTAATTGTATCTTATGCAGTTAAATTATAAAAAAAACGCGTAGTTCCGTACATAAAAAATAAAAAAGGGGCCAATTACAGCATTCGACATCGAATTAGTTTTGTTTGTATGGAAATTTAGATAGATCTATTGAATAACAGCGTGTCTCAAAATCTCTATGGCAAAAAAGTCTCATGGATGTGGCTGACTATCGTACATAATCGTACATTGTTGACTAAATTTAACATTGATCTAATAGAGCTTATGAAAGTTTTTCAATAGCAATAGCAGTTCCATTATATTAGAGTTGCATTTCCATGAAAAGACGTGCGAGTAGGTGTCATAATGCATCTACATACATATAATGCTTATATTACTTTTCTTTAAATCCAATTCTCTCAACGATTTTCTGAAAAATTCAAGAATTCCAGTAAAATCGTCAAAAATGGACTTACGCTGTTATTCGTACTATTTTCTGCAGTTATAAATATATGTATGTATGTATGTAAATCCATATAAAAAAGTGTTTTACTTTGAATTATTTTTATCTTTTTTCTGGAAGATTTGTTCCAGTTGAGTCAGTAAACCAATGGCTCTGAAGTTATCCTGCAACATGGCATATTCTTCCAAAACTTTTACATGTCTCAAGGCCTCATCAACCGATTCGATGTCGGGGAAGGGTAACACAGCTCGCCGTTTGTTACTTGAAGCGGAACTGGTTCCTGGTTGCGACTTGGGAGACGGTTCGTCAAAACTTAGTTTTTTCAATTCTTCATCTTCTTCATCCTCGATTTCATAGATAATCTTTGGTTCAAGACTAGAATGATTTTTAGGTGAATTGAAACTGCTATTGCCATTTAAATCGACCTTGGGATAGTTATCCGTCAAACGTTTACGATTTGGTTGTTGGTCGGATTCCTGTTCCATTCGACTGACATATTGTATCATATCAATGGCACTTAAATGGGGCCGCTTGGCTTCTGTTATAACGATATTATTGCGCAATGATTGCAAATCGAAGCCTGGTATGCCATAAGTCATTTTGAAATCTTCCAGCCAGGCGTTGGTTGGTACGAAATTTTCCACTGCTATGCATTCTTTTATCTGTAAAGCTTTTTGTCGAACTTTCTGATCATCAATGCTTTGATTAAAATACAACATTCTCTGTATGTACTCATACATAACTTTTCCCAAAAAGGCAATTTTCTCTTGTCTCTTTTGAAGCACATCGTCACGACCATAAACCTCTTTTTGGGGACCAGCTTCTCCAGTTCTATACGATTCTAAAATCGATTCTCTATTGATTAATATATTTTTAATTTGTTTCGAACTGCAGTCAAACTTCTGCGCTAGACTTTGTAGACTGGGTCGCGTCAAATGTCTATCGTATTCGCGTATGACTTCAACACGTTCGGCCAGGCTTAAGATATTGCGTGTTTTGTATTCGTTGTAAATATGAGGTGTGTAATTCGCTTCCATATTGTAGATGAACTCACTTGGCATACACACACGATATAAAAAAAAAACTACCACCACTGAAAACCGTTTGCTTTTGCAGCTACAGCAACAAAATATTCTTGAGTACCAAGCAACAACAACAAAATACAAAAATGACAACTGCGTGCTTAATAAAAATGTTAGATGCCAGTTATTTTTGAATGCGATCACGGCCGGCTATGGCAAAAACAAGAGACTGACTGTAACTCGAAGAGGCAAAGGCTACAGAAACACAACCTTTTCCAGTTAATAGCACTGAGAAACTGAAAATCAACGTTATTGCATTTGTCTTTCTTACTCTAGTATTGAGGTCGATCTTTCGTTCGTTTACTCGCTCACCGACTTGCTCTCTAAGGCACGCACTCGGCTCCAGCTCGTTTGCCTTCATCGGAAGCAACTAAAGTGCGACTTTGTGCGCTCTATCTGTCTTTCTGTACGTCTGACTGTATGACTGTTGGTCAGTGTTTTATTTATGAAAAAATCTAAAAAGCTTTAAAAGCGTTTTCTCAACTCTGTAGCCAGCCCATGGCCGTACTACAAAACTGTTTCTGTATACAGACTTTGCATTGAATATTTTTAATCAAATACAGCGCTTCTGTTCCCCCCGGTCTAGTCAATTCTACATGTTTAGAACGAAAGTTCATTAAGTGGTTTTTTCTGCTTCCCGTGGTTGCGATCGTCATGGTCGTTGATGTTTTATTCACATCGTTGTTGTTGCAATGAGTTTGCTTGCCATAACCGAATGAGGGGGGAACACAACCAAATAAAAATAAAGATAAGCAGTAAGCTAAATTAAAGCATTGTAAGGTTGATTACTGCGTTTCGATTTCACAATCGAATTGTTTTCAAAGTTTTTAACACTTATTATAGGTACATATTATGTACATATGTACATATATAAGCAAGGGCCGTGCAATAAACAATGTGGGTAGGTAGGTGAATTGATCTTGCCTTTCTAGATACTCCTTTCTCAACTTCATGAACCATCTGCTTAGAGAATTTTATTATCGATTTTTGATTTGATACCTATTTGTTGTTTACTACGTAAATATTCTGGGGCGTGTGTGTGTGTGTACATACACACATATATATATATGTATGGCTGTAGGTATGTACATATGTATGTGATCTAGATCAGTGCTTTTTTATCACTATTAGTGTTGTTGTTACTACCTCCATGCATACATACCTACCTATTTGTTTCTTTTCTGCTTTTTGGGAGCATAAAGCTTTTAATATCAAATTTTTTTGTAGGTAAGTACCTATGTACATAGTATGTATGGATGTGTGTATAGGTACCTGTTTAGTACATACCACAGAGGATATACAGAGATGTCACGAGACGGAAAATAATTGTGCTTTCTTTATGTCTCGCTTACACAGTCATCAAATCCTCTTTATTTTTCTTTCGCGTGGTATTATTTCAACGTACCTAATTGCTTTTTATTCTTTGTGGTCTCATTTGAGAACGACAATGTTTAAAATTGAGTCTGTTATCGTTTGAAAAATAATTTTAATCACTTTTATAATACCTACTACATAATAATGTTTTACAAAATGTGTATTTTAGTTCAACATTACAAAATCTTTCATTTACATAATTTTGTAAAAAAATGTTCAAATGTTCATTTCATTAAGTATGCATTTTCTGTTGTTTGTTTTGATTATTGTACTAAAAATACTTAATAACAAACACACTATATTTGTCCCTCTTTAACCACTGTTTAAAATCAGCGGATTTTAGCTTTTTTCATAAGTCACTTTGCAAAGTAAACTTTTTGTGTCTAAAAGGGGTAAATCAAACAACAGTAAATGATCAAACAGAATATGTCCGCAACTTCAGGAAAAAACGTTGTCAAATTAACAAAGCCCATAATAAAATCAACGGCAGTAACTTCAAATGTTCTATAATCTTAGTTTTATTTTCTTTTGTGCTTATTTTTCTTTGTAGTTTTGTTCACAAAATGTTTGAAATTTATTGAAAGTATGGTAGCATTGTTGAGAGAATATTAATTTATATGTGAGAGCATAAGAAAAAACGTTGTCAAAATAAAATAAATTCTATATATCGACTGCTTTCTGGTGCTGATTTTTTGTGTCAATTTGTATGGAAAATGTGTTTATGCCGCAATTCTGTTTGATCATTAAGAAGTTTTTATTTTATTTAGCAAACAGTATGTACTTAAAAAACAAGAGTTAGTTAATTACAGTCACTTGTTAGAGAGTTAATACTGCAAGCAACATTATTAGTAGGTATATAATGATGTTAAAAAAACAAAACAAAAGCATTGTAAATGTGAATGGACAGCACAAGTGAATCAACTCATGCAGTTCTCTGGTATGTACCTATATATATATATATACATATATGTGTACACTGTACATATATGTGTATACATGTTTAGTAAATACAACAAACTTTATTAGAACATAAAATGTTTTTGGATTACTTTACTTTCCCCCTGTTCTGAAAATCACGGTGATTTCAAATCACGTGATTTCAAAAGTAAACTATTAATAGCTGCCTTGGTAATGAGATTTTATTGCGTTTTAAGTTTATTTCATTTATAATAGCATATTTTCTTCCAACTTCCAAAGCTATAAAACGTAAAATTTACAAAAGCAATGATTTAGCTTTTATTAATTTTTAGAAATCACCGTGATTTGGCATGTCGTGATTTGCAGAACAGGCCTGTTTATCTTTACTTCGACTGGGTTCACACCAGAGAATGACAAAGGTATCGTTTTGAGTACTTTTTGACTCTTGGCCGTCAAAGAACTACGAATGCGTGCAGCTAAAAATAAAAAAACACGCAAAATACAAACACACCCATTCATTTTAAACCAAATACGTATCTATATAATTAATAGGCGAACACGTTTCTTGTAATCCCTTTTACGCCGGAACTACTGCACCGATTTTGGAAAGATTTATATCATTTTAAAGGAATTTCTGCGCAGATGTGCAGAATCTATATTTAATTGAAATCGGTTTAGTATTTTGGGAGCTATAAGCGTTTAAAGTTGCTACTACTACATGCAAACATAGTACACGCTCATTTGTTAGTTTACACTGTGTGTTTGTGTGTGTGTGTGTATTTGTGTACAGTATTTTTCGGTTAATTGACCCTACGGTTAATTGGTTTCCACGCTTAATTGAACCATATGATCGGGCAAAAAAATATTGCATACGAAAGCACATGTAAATTTCCTCGGATAATTGAACCCGGTTAATTGATTTTCCCGTTTAATTGGTTCAAAATTCATGTCATCAAAATTAATTGCATTATTATTGAATAATAATCTAGCATTTTTGCACATACATATTTGACATCATTTGTGAAAAACACTGGGTGGTATCTCTACTAATTGAAGTAATAATAAATACCTGCGTATACACATATATGTAAATTTTTTTCTGTTACTTGCATTTTTTTCGTTTAAGGTAAAAAAAAATTATTTTGAAAAACTTAAAGTGCACATATGCGATTTCTTTTAATTCATTAGTAGTTCCAATTATGCGTGATTTCTGTAATTGAACAAACTGTTCAATTAAACGGGATTCTTGTAATTGAACGAATTGTTCAATTAAGCGGGTATCGGCTAATTGGTTCCCCGGCTAATTGAACAAAAAGTTGTGCAAATTTTGATGTGCAATTAACCGAAAAATACTGTACTATTTTTCATGCTATTCCATTTTTTTTTTCTTATTTGTTGTTGTATGAAAGCCATAAAACCAGGGTGGCCGATGACATTTTTCAAAAAGTTGCACCAAATAGGGGATTTATCAAAAAAAGGGGCAAAATTAAAAAAAAGACGTGAAAACTACACTAAATTTTTTATTTTTAATGTATTATTATATAATTCACTCTAAAGAAAGGGGAAAAAAGTGGCAAGGCAGTCGAAAAAGTGGCAATTTGCCACTTTAGTCGGTCAAACGGTCACGCTGCATAGAACTTATAGGACGAGAGTTCAATAAATTGAATTAGGTTTAATAAAGAGATTTTGTTTCTGTTTAGAATGCGGACGATTCTGTCGTCCGTTTGGTATATCTAGTAACTATAAACATCCAACAACTATGTGTATACACATTTTTTAAATTACCCGGCACAAATGACAACTAAAATTTATAGACTGTGTGAATATAAAAATATTCTGAATAGGTACTAATAGTATGTTTACACGGTACGTTCTTCGCTCTCTATTCATGCTTCATGCCCCAATCATGACCGAATCAACTTGCTTCGCCATACAAAATTATTAGAGCGAATCAAGTAGATTCAATATGAATCTACTTGCGAAGCTCGTAAAATTGGTATCTTCTCTAACTATTATCGCAGTTAATCGCCACTTTATCTGAACTAGCTATTAAAACAAAATAGGTATAGGTATGTGTATGTGTGTGTTTGTAAATAAATGAAAACAAATTAAAAAAACCATAGATGTGAGTTTAATATAAATAAATTTAATTAAGTTATGAATAAAATAAAAAGGAAAAATAAGAAGAAAATATGTATAGGGCTGCCTTCAAAAACAAGATTTTGAATGAGTCGAATATATGTAAGTATGTATGATTATGTGTATGCATGTATATACCCTGAAGGAAATGTCGATGGTGAAAATGTGCCTAGTCGCTTTTGACTTTGTCACCAGTACTACTCTCTAATTAATCCCCATACAATACTTTGTGCTATAGACATTTAGCATGTGCTTGTCATTGAAAATCTACTAGTAACACTAAAACAATTGACTAGGTAGTGAATACATACTTCTTATGGGAACATGGAGACATACCAACCAGACATTTATTGGTACATTTCTATACCTTACGTACATACAATTATATGAATATTGACAAGTTGTTGCAAAAGCCATCAGAAATAGACCTCATTTGTTGTCTCTCTTTCTTTTATACTGACGAATAGAAAAGAAATTGTAGACAATGTACTTACTACTAGAAATTTAGTGTTGACAAAGAGACATTTGGCCCCAGTCTGACTGCAGGGTACGTGCGTATGATACGTATGTATGTGTGATGCATTTCATTGTTGCTGTAACAAATCATCAGTAGACTTCAACCCGTGATACAATTATACAGTTAACCGCGAAGCACCAGCAGTTTTGCTTGTTTCGTGATGTGATCTGCCAAATTTTGCTTATGTTTTACCAACACACGCACACAGTGCCTATTAAAACTGTACTAATACAAACAAGCTTTGCAAAGCCAAGACAAACGCAAGTACATGTATCTTGTTTTCTCTTGGTTTTTTGACAGTTGTCATCACAAAACAGCAATAATAACACTGTACAACAAAATAACATTTTTTGGCTGTCCTTTAGATAAAATTACACGGACTATATGGATTTCGATGCTTTAAATTCAAATCTGCTGTCAGTTTTTCTCTATCACGCAGAGATTTTTTTTATGGGCGTGGCTAATTTTGGCCCCTAAATTAGTCGGCCATACTAATATATTTTACTATAACTCGAAAACCGCTATTTCGATTTTAATAGATAATAAACCAAAAGACGCGCCACAAAGTTTTGTTAAAAAAAATTAATAATCATTTTTTACCTATCTTTTATGGTTTCGGAGTTATTCAGAATTTAAAAGAGAAAAAAGTTTTTTTATGCAAAAATCGCGTAATTTTTTCACATGAAAATTGCAATAAAAAAATCAGAAACTCAAAAGTTTCATATTTTTTAAATTTTTCTTAAAACCACATATCCTAGGAATAAAACAAGCTATAAAACGTGAAAATCCAGCAATAAATCTTGATTTTATTCACAATTTAAAACAGGTACCTAAAAATGGAAAAATGTGTGTAATGCATTAAATGCAGTCACATTTACATCTGGCAGTGATGGGAAAGTTGGTACGATCGTACTTTTTTTGATACTATTTGACATGAAAAAGTACCGTAGTACTCCCCTAAGAAATTTGATACTCCCACGGGCAACTTAGAAATGCAGTCAGAAGACCCGCGCATGCATATATTTTGCCAAGAATTAAATTGTTTTTTCGACAAATAGAACGAAGCTTTATTAGTAAAGATCTTTTAGAAAAGTGTAACCACAATTAAATATCAACGAAAACCATATTTCATTCAATGATATTTTATGTGGCACAGAAGTTGATCTATTGAAACAACTGTTTTAAATCAGTTTAAAGAAAATTTTAAAAAGTTTATATTAAGTTCTAAGGGCAAAAGTGGACTTTGACAATAAAATGTTAGGTTGGTTTAGTAAGTTTCCCCCTGAAAGTATTTTATCTGTTAAACCAATATCATTATACCACTTTTAATTAAAATGTTCCCAGGGAAAAGAAAAAACAAAGAAAAGAAAAATAATTTGAAATATTAACAACCAATATAGAGCACTGGCTTATATAAAAACGCATTAGATGAATACATGTTTCCTGATATATCGAGAGTAGCTTACGGAATTTTATCCATGCCTCACTCCGCTGTAAATATCGAAAGGATTTTCTCTTACCAAAATTTCATGAAAACAAAATATAAATCAACAGCCATCGTATTCTGTAACTCGCTAAAGCTAAATCTCTATCGCTAAGAATCCATAAAATCAATTTGTCGATTTTCGGCTACGAATGCAATTTTCAAACGGGTATTGATAAATCAGGTAATGGCTTAAAAATGTAATTCGCCGAAATTTTATTGCTTTATGTCATCGCCAAAAATTTAAAATTTTCTATTTGTTCAGCATTTTAGCGGTCGAACTTAGCTTTAGCGAGCTATGGAATACGGGGGCAAGCTTTATGTTCCAACAGTATTAAGTCTAATCCAGGCTACACCTATTTGTATATTTGTACCTATGTGTTCCTTTTTTTGTAAATGAATTTCTTATAATTTTTTGTTAATAAAATTTAAATAAGAAATATTATAATTTTTGGTACTCTCGGGATCAAAAAGTACTAAAAAAATTAGTTTTTGATACCGAAATGCAAATCTCATTTCCCATCACTGACATTTGGTAATGCTATTGAAAGGGCATTGCGGGCAGGTAACAGAACATTAAATTGTGAATAAAATCAAGATTAATTGCTGGATTTTCACGTTTTATAGCTTGTTTTATTCCTAGGATATGTGGTTTTAAGAAAAATGTAAAAAATATGAAATTTTTGAGTTTATGATTTTTTTATTGCAATTTTCATGTAAAAAAATTACGCGATTTTTGCATAAAAAAAACTTTTTTCTCTTTTAAATTCTGAATAACTCCGAAACCATAAAAGATAGGTAAAAAATGATTATAAATTTTTTTTAACAAAATTTTGTGGCGCGTCTTTTGGTTTATTATCTATTAAAATCGAAATAGCGGTTTTCGAGTTATAGTAAAATATATTAGTATGGCCAACTAATTTAGAGGCCAAAATTAGCCACGCCCATTAAAAAAATCTCTACGTGATAGAGACAAACTGACAGCAGATTTGAATTTAACGCATCGAAATCCATATAGTCCGCATACTTTTATCTAAAGGCTATTTTGGCTGTTGTACAGTGTAATCACTGTTGTTTTATTTGTTGTAGATTCGCGCCTACCTGTATTATTGCTTCAACCACACATTTTCAATAGTCACAAACCTCTTATCTTACGCTGAACCACCAGCAAATAAATTTCAAATTAAAATAAACTTCTGACAATATTTCGAATAACAAATTTCTTAAATTTTAAATTTAGATTTTATTTTTCATTTTGCCTTATAATTGCTTTTATTGTTATCCAATGGATTTCTAATTGTATAAAGGTGTAGAAAAATATAATAGATTCATATCGAATATAAATTATTTGCTGGGTTTTGTATTAGAGACCTGCGTAAATAGTCTTGAAATGCAAATACGTTTTGTTTCTTAAATGTATTCTCGTGGCTGTATTATACTAAACCATTAATAAATGCTGTCGTATTATAAGCAAAGCACGATAGATGCATTGGTGTACGTGTATATGAGTGCTAAACAGCAATGTCGTGAAGACTTCTTGTTACCCAGCCAACCTGAGTTTCGAAAATAAACGAATGTTCGCTATAGCCAACGATTCTCGAAACATTCTCGTAAAAAAAGTTTAGCAACAAGAAACAATTTGTTTCTCTAAATTTTTTGCATGTACAATAAAAGAGGAATAACGTTTTTTGCTATTTAGAAGCAATGAAATCGATTGCTAAAGGTTCGCTATTGATTCGAGAGCGAAATGTCGAAATCGAAAAATTTGCTGTAACAAACTGAGCGACGAGTGAGCTCTAGCAGCACTTTCTCTTTCCGTTTACGATAGTCGTTCTCTAATTTGCAATCATTTTATGATCATATTCTGCATCATTTTGAACCCATTTTTGAAATCGTTTAATGATCGTATTTTGTATGATCAATTTTTGAAACGAATCTTACCATAATTTGAAGTCATATTATGATCATATTATGTATAATATTTGACCATTTTTTTAATAGAAATCAGACTATAATTTGGTATAGTTTTATGATAAAATTTTTATTATAATTAATTCTTATGCATTTACAAAACAAAATAAAATAATAAAATAATTTCTTAAATTCATTGCTCTTAAGTCTAGGGGTATAAAATTATGTTATATGTACGTATACTATTAATTAAAAAACAAAATAATAATAAAATAATTTTAAGAATTCATTTTACTTAGATCTAGTTTATGTTAAATTATGTACATATGTAGTTAACAACGTTTTCGTTTATTGGCAAGTTCCTTCGCATGGACAAAATGTTTCTGAAGGATACTATTTATTTCCTTGTCCTCGGCCTTGTACTTCAGATGACATATATCTATAAAAAAATATATATTAAATTTAATTAATATAATTTTTTAATTGAAATCATTACAAACTTACTTTTAATAACTGTTGCTTAGCAATGCGTCTAATTTTTTTGACTGACATAATTTCACTTGATTTTTTAAATTTTCTAATTTTTTAATTTATTTTTAATAGTTATTAATATTTTGTTTATTATAATTATTAACTTTTTTTTAATTTTTTCAATAAAAAGTTTTTTTTTATAATAAAAATAGACACCAATTATCACTTTAGCGATCAAAAACAGGACTTCTCACTAAGCTGGTCACTTTTGATGGTTGAGAAATGGTGGGGGTAAAAGAGTAAGTAAGATGACTACCGAATTGTATCACATTTTGGTCACCAAGAATAGTCAAAAAGAACTCAAGCAAATGATAAAAATAATAAATTAATCAGTTTTTAATCATAAAGAATAGAAAGGTTTTACTGTTCTTTTTGATGAACTGTATGAAAACTCAGTTTTTAATCACCATAAGTAATCAAAAATGAGTGAGTAAGATGACTACCGAAAATTCTATCATCCAAATGCTATCTGGGTGTGTTTGCAAAGCTTGTTTGTATTAGTACAGCTCTGATAGCTAATATGCGCGTGTATTGGTAAAACCTAAACAACATTTGGCAGATCACATCACAAAATAAGCAAAACAGCTGGCGCTTCGCGGTTATTGTATCATGTATTTGACTATCTTATATTTTTAACAGGCGTTAAAACATTATTTCCAAAAATTTTATACATAACGTGCCTGGTGCATAGATGGCATAGACTAGCTGATTTTTTTGATTTTGAAAATGTAAACACGTTAGAATCATGTTCTAAGGTCAGAATTAGTTTTTACTTTCTGATCTGTTTCGAATCAGCTGACTCTTGTTTGTTTATAGATATATAATACCGGCCTTATGTATAAGCAAAAACTGGAATAAAGTTAGCATAGGGCCGCTTTTAGAATTTAAAAAATTTAATTTTTAAAAGAAAAACATAAAAGTGTTTTGAAACTTAATAATGGACGATGCAAAAGTCATAATTTTAGTCGATAACTACGACTCTTCTGGTGGGAAACAGCTGATACGTTACTACAGAAGAAGTAAGTACTCAAATTCAGAAGCAGAACGACACAGCACAGAACAGCAGCTGAAAGTAAGGAATAATGAAACTATAAAGCTGTATTTCTTACACGGATGGAAATTATGGTACAATTGTACTTTTTATGGTACATTTTTGACCTCGTTGGTACCGTGGTAGTACCGCGAGTTACTGGGTACAATTTAAAAATGCCAATGTTTCACTATATGGTAACATTAATTTTGCCTATGTTGTCTTTAATTTTTTTGTGTGTGTTTTATTTAGAATAACCGATCTCTAACAAGTCTAATCTACGAATGTACCCTTATGAACAGGGCTAATTTTTCTGGCTTTTTGCCAGAAAAAGCATTTTTTTTGCATATTTTAGTTTTTTTTGTAGAAAAATGCTTATTTTGGAGCACCTTGCATAAAAAAGCTTATTTTTCACTCTGGCAACGCGATTAATATATAACAACTCACATAGCTCAAACTGGTGTAAAAGAAATTCACATAAAATATATTTCTTTCCTTTTCTTGCACATGTATGTCTGCATGTTATTAATTTTTTTCTTTACTTTTCTATAACTTCTACCACAAAATCGAACTGAAACTATAATCGCCGGAGGCTTAGGATTGTTTGCTTGCAGATATTCGATTCAAAAATACCTTTCGTTACCCTACGTCTCCACGAGCTATCAACTTGGACATGACATGAACATGACGCCAGCAGAGCAACTGTGAAAAATTCATCAACTTCTTTGTTGTGGTGAACACGGGCGATGTCCATGTTCAGGCATATCAAAGTATTTTGCGGTAGCGCAACAGGGATAAAATATTTACCAATTTTGTTCTGTTTATTTTCTTTCTATTGTAAATGGTTGCGGACGGCGAATCTCATGGCGAACATCGTTGCTCAGTCATATGTTGGGGCATCCATGTCAGAGCATGGACGAAACATGGACATGAGCGGTCTCCATTCGCATTTAAATACGCTCCTGTTACATCTACTGATGTTGAACGCATATTTTCCATGTATTCATTTGTTTTATGTGACAATAGAAGATCATTTCTTTTTGAAAATTAAAAAAAAAAACACATTATTGTTCATTGTAATAAATATCTCTTTGAATAAAAATACTTTGAAGTAACAAAATTGTTGATTTTATTCTTGCATATTTTGCATATTTGTGCATATATGTACATAACAGTGCATATTTTGAATTTTTTTCGTGCTATTCCTGGCGCATATTTTTAATTTTTATTTGCATATTTTAATTAGCCCTACTTATAAATGTAATATTTAATATTCTTTTAATGTTATTTTAAATTTTTTATACTGAATTTGTATACACATTTTTGTTAAGTTTCTGTTTTTTATTGTTTACTTCTGAATTTTTACACATTTCTTTACGTTTCCGTTCTTATTAATAAATATTAAAACAAGTAAGAGTGCTATATTCTGCTGTGCCGAATCCTATATACATATGTATATAGTATACACAGTAGTAGTAGTAGACACATACATACATATTTGTTTTGTAAAAAATTTATAATTGTTTTCTCTAAAGGAATTAATAGTAGGTGACCTTTCAGTATTTTTCAATTAAAGAATTTGATTCAATTATTTTATTTTCGATATTAGCAATAGTTGATTTTCTGATTTAAAAAATTTATAAAGTGTGTTAAGTGAACAAAGAAATAAAAAAAATTTATTTTATACTTTAATATCAAAAAAAAAATCAAAAGTTTCCATCTTTGGAGCTGTAATTTTCATTTTTCAAATTTTATACGCCAAACTTTTCTTTCAGAAGCATAAAATATATTAAATTTATAAAGTAAAAAAAAAATTTTTAGACCTATTTAATTTTACATAACAAAAAAAGTGTAAGTTTTCCAACCCTGGAATCATAATTTAGGATTTTTTTAATTCCTTATACCAATCTAGTTCTTTAAAAAATACATAAAATATGTTAAGTGAACAAAGAAAAAACTTAGTTTCATTTAATTCCTTTAATATTAAAAAATTCAGTAAAGTGCGACTTTGACGCGTGCACGAAGGGTTCCGTACATTCGGTTTTGAGCATTTTTTAATGTGGCTTTTTTGAAGTTTTTTTTTCAGCTTAAAGGATATTTTCAGTTTGGCGCTTTTTTCTCGTTTTGGCGATTTTTTCTGTTTTTGTAGGTTTTTTTTATTTTGGCGATTTTTTTCTGTTTTTGGGGCTTTTTTCATTTTGGTTTTTTTTCATTTTGGCGATTTTTTTCTGTTATTTGGTTTTTTTCATTTTGGCGACTTTTTCTGTTTTTTTTTCGTTTTGGCGATTTTTTTTCATTTTGGCGATTTTTTTAATCAATTTTTCCGGTTTTTCGCGATTTATTTTAGTCCTAGACATTTTTTTTTAATTTGGAGGTTTTTTCATTTTGGCGATTTTTTTCATTTTGAAGATTTTTTTGTTTTTGGGTTTTTTTACATTATGGCGTTTTTTCCTGCTTTGGGGGTTTTTTTTATTTTGGCGATTTTTTTCTGTTTTTTGGAGTTTTTTCATTTTGGCGATTTTTTTTCCTGTTTTTGGTTTTTTTCATTTTGGCGATTTTTTTTCTGTTTTTGGGGTGTTTTTCGTTTTGGCGATTTTTTTTCATTCTGGCGATTTTTTTTCATTTTGGCGATTTTTTCCTATTTTGGAGGTTTTTTCAATTTGGCGATTTTTTTTTCATTACTTCGCTTTTTTCCATTTTTTGGGGGTTTTTTCATTTTGGCGGTTTTTTTTCATTTTGGCATTTTTGTTTAATTTTGGCGTAATTTTTTTAGGGCTTTTTTTCATTTTGGAGATTTTTTTCATTTTGGCGATTTTGTTTTTATTTTGGCGATTTTTTCCTGTTTTGGGGTTTTTTTCATTTTGGCGATTTTTTCCTTTTTTTGGGTTTAATTTTCATTTTGGCGATTTTTTTCTGTTTTTGGGTTTTTTTTTCGTTTTGGCGATTTTTTTCATTTTGGCGATTTTTTTTTTATTTGGCGATTTTTTTCATTTTGGTGATTATCTTTTATTTTGGCGATTTTTTTTTCATTTCAGCAATTTTTCCGGTTATTTGCGATTTAATTTAGTCTTAGAAATTTTTTTTGTAATTTGGTGCATTTTTTCGTTTTGCGATTCTTTTTTTGTTTTTGGCGATTTTTTTCGGTTTGGCGATTTTATAATTTTTTGATTTCTTAGTTTTACCGTTTTTGAAAATTTCAAGAGTTTTGCTCTTACGGTTTCCAAGATACAGCAAGTTGTCAAAATTGCATAGTCAAAATTGCATTAACTGATGGAACACCCTTTAATTAAAATTTTTTGAAATTTTAGTGTTAATTTTTGTAGTCTGTATAAAAATACACTAGCCTTACAAATTTCAAGTGTATATACATACATACATACAATTGTATGTATATTGCATGGGATTTTAACATTTTTCGTTGCTCGTTTTGGAACACCCTTTAATTTCCTATTCTCATGTATTTGTTGTTGTAGCGGCCAAAGGTCTAAAGGTCCAAATTTCAGGTCTCTAGCTCTTACGGTTCTCGAGAAAATACCCTGTGACAGACATAGTTTTAGACATAGTTAATTTTATTTACATAACACAAAAAGTTAAAGTTTTCCAACCCTGGAAACGTCTTTTTAATTTTTTTATATTTTTTCAATTTAAAATTCCAATTTTAATCGTACTGAAGTGTAAAATAAATTTGTTTATTAAAAAAAAAAATAAAAATTTGTTTTCGGTATTTACTTTTGTATGGCAAAATGAAGTTTAAGTTTTCCAGCTCTGCAATCGTCTGCTCGATTTTGCTGAATTTCAATACCAATCTATTTTGGAAAATTTCTGATACACCAGTCCAAGAACGAAGTCTCTAGCTTTTCTGGGAGCTTCGGAAAACCGATTTCACGTACAGACAGACGGACAGACGGACATCGCTTATTCGTCTTCCCTATGCATAAGGATCCAGAATATATATATTTTATGGATCGCTTATTGATATTATAGAAATTACAAACGGAATGACAAACCTATATATACCCTTTTACCATTTTTGTTGGTAAAGGGTATAAAAACAAGACGTATTTATAATTCAGGACTGTTTACGCAGGTCTCTATTGTATAATACTATATTACTAATGAACTTTTAACTCTTTCTTTTTAATTTCTTACTTACAAAAACCGGTTGACCTGCTTTTCCTGCATTGTAAAAACCGAAATCGGGGTTTTCGTGATTTCAAATATTTGAATTATTCGAAACCCGGTTTTTGGAAAAAGTCGAATAATCGATCAACATAGTATCAACTCAAAATTTTCAGTAGAGACGAAAAACTGTTTGTAGTTACATTTTAGGAGAATTTGAAAAACCGAATAAGTGCGATATGTACATGAGGTTTTTGTGACAAGTTTCCCACAAGTCTGTGTTGTTAATAGTTTTTTTTTAAATTATTAAATTTGATTGCTGTAATACTTTTATTGTTACTAGGATCGCCCGGTGGTCTAAATTGGACCACTTGTCTTTATTTATCATAAAGATGTGTGCATTTGTGTGTTTTCATGCATAATGCTAAAAATTTTTAAAAACTATTTATATTGTGCATATCTACACAAGAATACCTTTTAAACCATATATATTTCATCAACGATAAGATACTTAAAAGTGTACGAAGTCGGTGCCAATCAGGTTAGAAAATTCCTTATTATACTTATTAAAATAAGTAAATAAGTAAACATATAACAAATGTTTGATTTAACTGAATTCCAGTTTTTATCTTTGAAGTCGGTTATATTTTTTGTTACATTTTATTTTAAAATGTTTGGTGGCAGTTTTTCAAGGGGCGTGGTTGCGCCCAATATTTAAAATACTAGTTCCCGCCCATTTTTCTAAATTCAAAATCACATAACTTTCAGAACTGAAGGTGTGTGCCAAGAGCACGTGAAATATAATGTAAGGGACATCGCCCCGCCCCGCCTCGCAAACTTCTTTTAAACAAAATTATGTTCTACTACGAAACTGTTGGCCAAGTTTCATGGTGATAGGATAGGTAGAAATACATACATATAATATAATACTAGCCTTTTTTTAGAGTTTAGGGTGTATGCCAAGATTTCTAAAAATCCTTCCATTTTGTGAACCTTGAGATTCTTGTCATTACGAGAACAAAAGGTGTGTGCAAAAGTTTCGCACAAAAAAATGTAGCGGGCGTGCTCCCACCCACTTTTTGACACTGAGACTAAATCAAAGCTATACCTTCGCAGACACATAAAGAATTTTTCACATCACTCTAAAAAATACGGAACGGATCTATGAAGCAACAAAAATAAAAAAGTACACACGATATGACAATCTCCTCCTTTTTTGAAGTCGTTTAAAAAGATATACATATTTAACCCTACGGTCAATGACCAAAAAAATATACGTTAGTCAATGACCCGGGTACCCGGTACCCGGGTACCCTTGTGTACTTTTTTTCATTTTTTTAATTGAAAATAAGTTCAATTGATGCTAAAATCATTTGATTTAAATATGTACGTTTGTATGGTTTAACAAATGTTGTTATATAGTCTCCAGGTAGGTCAAAATAGTGTGTCATGGGGCTTGGGTTAGTACTAACAGATTATGGTCATTGATACGTTTTATACGCTTCAACAATGCAAACACTAGAAAAAAGGGCTCAGTTGAAAGAGTGTAATGGAATATAACTGCAACGTAAGAAACAGCTGATCGATATTTTTATGTGAAAAGTAGGTTACGTTACATTACATCTCTACTGTAATTGTCTGGAGGTATCAATGTATTGGGGTATTAGGGTACCGGGGTACCTGGTCATTGACTCTCGTAGGTGTCAGCTTTGTTACCATTTTAAACATAGACCAAGTTGACATTATTAACATTTTCTTTTTCTGTAATATTTATAAACGTCTTAATCGCGATGATCTTAAGTTTTATCGCCATATCTTCATTATTACAGAATTGCGAGCATTTTTAAATTGAAAAAGTTACCCGGGTACCCGGTCATTGAACGTAGGGCTAAGCAGGTACATATATACATATGTATTAGAGTTCGACCGATTAATCGGCTTCGGCTTCGGCCTTCGGCCAAAAATAGGTAATCGGCCAACATTCGGCCTATGGCAAAAATCGGCCGATTAGCCGAAGCCGAATATTTTTCATTCCTAGCTTGAAAAATAACATTATTTTTGGTCGTTGCTCGCCGACAGTTTCTATTGTGTTTAACGTTTTGAAAAGGTTGCTTTGAAATACAACCCTGTTGCTTTCTATTTTCTTTTACTTGGACGTTCATATGAAAAAGCAATCTAGAAATTGAAAATAATTTTATTTTTCTTGTTATGTATCCAATAGATATTACAGCTATTTCAGTGATCTCAAAAAAGCAAAGTTTTTTCTTAATTCATATAAAACAAGTATCATTTTTAAAATTTAAAACATTCGGCTTCGGCTTCGGTTTTGGCCGAAGTTTAGGATTTTAGCCGAAGTTCGGCTTCGGCTTCGGCCAAAAAAAACGCCTTCGGTCGATCTCTAATATGTATGTACATTAGCTATGGCATAGTGTTATATGAGAATTCTTAGTAACAAGATTTCGACTTGCAAGAACCTGTCATTTTATGAGGTTCGGAAAAACATATTTGAGGCAAAAAATGGTGGCGGTCAGATGGGGGCAAAGGTCGCCTCTTCGTGCTCAAAGTTGTGCAAAAAAACATATAACTTTCCCGGGGTCACCGCTATAAGGGACAATTGTATGACCAGCAAACATTAATTTTCTCCGCCCAACATCTTTTTTATGCACACCGACCTCCTAACTCCTCTCTTTAAGGAGGCTCGTAAGGCTCTAACTTCCCCTAGGGCGTACCTATCGAAGTCAAATGTATGACCAACCTGCAATATTTTTTTAATACAAATATTTTCTCTAAACATACTTATCGTCTATCTTCAACCATTAAGGTTGTACCCATACAAAAGAAGAATTTTTTGAATAATTTTTTTTAAGAAATCCGCTTTTTCCGCTTTTATGGTACCTCTCACGGGGTAAAATGTAAGACCGACCCACAGTAATTTTTTATCTTCAACATTTCCTCCCAACATACCCATGCCCTATCTCGACTCCTTAAGGGGGCTCCCATATAAAGGTGAAATTTGTATAAAATTTACTCGCAGGGCTCTAAATGCCCCTAGGGTATACCTATTGAAGTCAAATGTATGATCGACCCTAAACATTTTTTCAATACGAAGATTTACTCTTAACATACTTGTCATCTATATTCAGATGATGTAATTTGTTTTGCTTTTACCTGCAACTTTGAGAACGAAGAGGCGACCTTTGCCCCCATCTGACCGCCACCATTTTTTGCCTCAAATATGTTTTTCCCGAACCGAAAAATCGTCCCCTATTCCATACCTAATGTACATGCAAACGTTGTTGCTGGCAATTTCTAGGTCTCTTATGATTGTAGATTAGATGAATTATATTTATTTTGCTATCAGCAATCTAGACGAGTACGTAAACACTAGGGATGCCAATAGGTATTTTTCGAGATCGAGATTTCCTGAAATGACAGAATCGAAATTTTATAGTTTTTTTTTCGATAAATCTTCAATGGATGTCAAAAAAAAAACGGGAACTAAGTAAGGAACTTAAAGAAAATAAAGAGCAATATGAATTACATTTAGCGTTCGAGAGGGACAGAAATTTATGATGGCTAGGAGGGAATTATTGGATGAAGGAAGAAAAACTTATCGAGAAATACGGAAAAAGAATGAAAGTCAAATTGTAAGCATTTTGAATACATACTACATCTAAAATTGTATATACTTATTTGAATTAAAAAAATTACTTTAAAACATGGAATATTCTGCTGTCTATTATGTTATGGATAGCGAATAACATAATTTCTTATGATTTTGTGATTATTTTGTTGTTATATTAAATTATACGAATAAGGTAAGTAAAAAGCTTTATTTCTTTAAAGGTAAATAAAAGCAAATCCTAATGAAACTTAAAGTCTTTGTTTTCAAAAATGATGCCGGGATTATACAATTCAAATGCGGAAATCTCGGAATTCAGACTTGCTTATGATAAATAAACTTAATAATAAAATTATTATTGAATAAAATTAGCGCAGTAAGAAATGTATGGTAGATACTTACCTGTACAAAACAATTTTTTTTTTTACAGTCAAACTTCTCTTTAACGTAGTAGCTACCAAAAATCTTGGAGACGTAATCAGAAAATAATGATGAATATGTGCAAACATTTATATATTGTATTCATCTCAATATATATGGGCAAGTCCCCAAAACAGTCTACCAGCTAAAACAGTCTACCAATTATTCCAAATAAATAATAATCCAAAAAAATTTTTTTTAAGGAACATTAGACTCGATATCTTATTTTATAAATATGTAAAAAAATATATTTCGATGATCATTAATACAATAATTATTACAAAATCTTACCCTACCACAGGTCTCTTAATGTTATACAAAAATTTAACATTTTTTTACATGTTCATATCATTACTTTAGTGTTAACATAGGTGGTCAACTCGAAAGCCATATTGTTATTCACTCAATTCTCTTAGATTTTGGCAAAAAAAAAATTTCTTTTACTCGTACTATTTTGGAAACAGTAAAATTAGGTATAAAATGCCAGGTCCATGCGTTGTAGCGTGCGTCACGGAAAATTAGGTTTTTTTATATTGTGGGCAGAAAAAATTTTTTTTTTACAATTCTTCTATAAATTTAAATTAAATTAATATCCTGCTTTTAAGTAAATAAAATAATAAAATTCTACAATTAAAAAAAAATATTACAGCTTATTAAATTTTTGTAGCGTGCGTCACGATTTCAGTTCCACCAAAAATTACAATAAAATCCCTTGCAATTTTTATTCTGTTTTCTTATCACTTCGCTTCTTAAATCTAATTTTCGCCTATTATAATGAGCAGAGCAACAACAATAACGTTCACTTTGTTGGTATCATAGGCGTAGCAAGGGGGATGCTGGAGGGCTGACGAACTTTTTAGTCCCTCCGCCCCAAAACCTATAGATTTTTTGTAATACATTGATGAATAACAATAATGTTGTCTGTTATTGTGGGGGAGGGGTCTTGCCCCCATCACTTCCCGAGGAAATCTATTGCCCCGCTAATGGTTCGTACTGATTGGCGCTCACTTTTCGCAAACGGTAAATTTCACGTTGTCTTGCCTTTGGTTTCTTTTGCATCATCTGCAATTACACAGGTCAACAGCAAAAAAATGCTTTTAAAACCCCTATACAATTTTGATGTATTGTGGTGCCAGTAGTACAAAAATTGTCCAAATTTTAAATTCTATGGAGAGGTTTTTTTTTCAAATTTTTAAGTAAAATTGTCAATTTTTTCAGACATGTCTCCACTTATGTTCTCATAACTAAAAAAAAACCGGTCCAATTTTGTTAAACTAAATTTACAAAAATTACTATTTACATAGCCTGGATAACTGGATTTCTTTCGGAGAGATGGGCTAACGTTAAGAGCATTCCCGGAATTAAAAGCAACCATTATTTTTCATCACTTAATGAAAATGTGCTCGAAATAGCACTAACGGCAGATTCATCAAAACATAAAATTTATTTATAAACACATATGTATACATTAATAAATTAATTTATTAACATAAAATATGAATTAAATAATGTTATTAACAAAGAATATAAATTGTTTCGTTAAAATAAATACAATGGTTCTTATTTACTATATGTGACAGCGCATAGAGAAAGGGACCTAAGGGTAAAAAAATAAATTTTCACTTTTTTTTTGATGTGGACAACATCTGAGCAACGAATGAGACCGATCCCATGCCCCAAAAGTGTTCCCTCCCAGAGATATGCGCGTTTTATGAAATTGAAGTCGACGATTCTAAGGTTATGTGAAAAAATGTTCGTACTAACAGAGTGATATTCACGATTTAAAATAATTATATATGAGTATTTATTATAAAGCACAACTAATAATTTCAGAAAATAAACCTGGATTCGCTAGGTAGAAAACAGTAAAAACCAACTACACAAAACAAGAGGTAGGGACGACCTAGGCGCGTTTTCAAGGTTGACCAACACGTTCCTGACGTCATGAGATGTGTCGCTTTCAAATGAGACCAATACCAACACGCTCAGTGATGGTACACCAAAGATACACGTATTTAAATCTTTATAATGGCTCTCCTGAACAAACCCGGTTTTTACTCTTAGGTCCCTTTCTATTTTACGCGTCACATATACTACTGAAAAAATGTAGCGTGCGTCACATAGCGTGCGTCACATAGGATTCACGGCTTTTGAGAAAAATCTACAAAATGTTTTTATTATTTATTATTAATTAACTAAAATGTTTTGCCTGCAAATAACTTATTTTAGAATGCTCTTATATTCATCTTTATGCAAAGTTTGCTAAAAATTACGAAAACATACCACAACGTTCGAAGTTACTTCCATTTTTTGTAGCGTGCGTCACATTAATTTGTGATAAATTTTTTCGCAACTTATACCTGTCAAAAAAAATTTTTTTATGGCATTCTAAAGTACACTCAAATCCCACTAAACACCATGTATAAGTTAAAGGTATCTCTCTAAAAAGACCAAAAAATTTTTATATTTTAATCCGAAAACGCGTACGAATGTAGCGTTCGTTACGCAGGATTTGCCCATATGCATACATACATGTAAGCATTTTTCTCCTTAATAATCTTAATATAGAAAATTCTCAATGATTTTTTCCCTAATCTGTATGTACACAAGGCGAATTGACTCCAGGTGATCTCGATTCAGCATACAGTGATCAGCTGTTAATTTCTCTTGTGTCAAATCAAAGCAATACGCTCGGACATTTTCTGACAGCAGGAAATTTTACACTAACAAATTTACTCCCCTCCCAGATTTTCAATCACTGAGGATCACATAGGGTGCGTCACATAGGGTTCACGGCTTTTAAGAAAAAACTAAAAAATTTTTTGCCTGAAAATAATTCATTTTAGAATTCTCTTATATTCATATTTCTTTTAGGCTTTTCATTTTGTGTGCTTTATTATGCAAAATTTGCTAAAAATTACGAAAACATACCACAACGTTCGAAGTTACTTCCATTTTTTGTAGCGTGCGTCACATTAATTTGTGATGAATTTTTTCGCAACTTATACCTGTCAAAAAAATTTTTTTATGGCTCTCTAAAGTACACTCAAATCCCACTAAACACCATGTATAAGTTAAAGGTATCTCTCTAAAAAGACCAAAAAATTTGTATATTTTAATCCGAAAACGCGTACGAATGTAGCGTTCGTCACGAAGGATTTGCCCATATATAATTTTAATTGCAATTAGGATGAGGGTCAAAAGAAAAAAAAAACAAACATTAGCGGAATTCACAGTTGGCCTTGTAGATCTTGTACATCTTGTAGCTTTGGTAAATTGTTGCTTTTCTTTAAATTTACAAACTTTGGTAGAGCGATGTAACTTGGTACTAATCTGAACATAAAATGACGATGGAAGCTGAAATGAATAATTATGCTTAAAAATGTATTTACCGGCTGTAAATTAATAATTGCGTATGCAAGCTATGTAATACATATATTCCATTACATTGTAATGTATTCCATTACATTGTAATGTATTCCATTACAGTGTAATGTATTCCATTACATTAAAAGTTCATATGTACTTAAATAGCTGATGTCAATAACTGATCTCCGCCCATTAGATAGAAGTTGGTACTGAAGAAAATCACAAAATTAGAAAATTCTTATTACAGCTGTCGAATTTTATTAAAAAAACATGCATAATTTTTCTTTAAGCTTATGAAAACTGTCGAAGTCGAATCAGAAAATTCGACAACCATAATAAAGCAGAGTGTTCTTAAAAATAATTCGTTATAGAGAAAATATGTAATTATACCCTTTACCACAAAAATGGTAAAAGGGTATATATAGGTTTGTCATTCCGTTTGTAATTTCTATAATATCAATAAGCGATCCATATAATATATATATTCTGGATCCTTATGCATAGGGAAGACGAATAAGCGATGTCCGTCTGTCCGTCTGTCCGTCTGTCCGTCTGTCCGTCTGTCCGTCTGTCCGTCTGTCCGTCTGTCCGTCTGTCCGTCTGTCTGTACGTGAAATCGGTTTTCCGAAGCTCTCAGAAAAGCTAGAGACTTCGTTCTTGGACTGGTGTGTCAGAAATTTTTCAAAATAGATTGGTATTGAAGCAAAATCGAGCAGACGATTGCAGAGCTGGGAAACTTAAACTTAATTTTGCCATATAAAAGTAACTACCGAAAACAAATTTTTATTTTTTTTTAATAAATGAACTTATTTTACACTTCAGTACGACTAAAATTGGAATTTTAAATTAAAAAAAATAAAAAATAATAAAAAGACGTTTCCAGGGTTGGAAAACTTTAACTTTTTGTGTTATGTAACATTAACTATGTCTAAAACTATATTAGTATTTTCTCGAGAACCGTAAGAGCTACAGACCTGAAATTTGGACACAGTGTGTAGACCCTTGGCCGCTACAACAACAAATACATGAGAATTGGAAATTAAAGGGTGTTCCAAAACGAGCAACGAAAAATTTTAAAATCCCATGTAATATACATATAATTGTATGTATGTATGTATATACACTTGAAATTTGTAAAGTTAGTGCATTTTTATACAGACTACAACAATTAACACTAAAATTTAAAAAATTTTAATTAAAGGGTGTACCATCAGTTAATGTAATTTCGACTATGTAATTTTGATAAATTGCTGTATCTTGGAAACCGTAAGAGCAAAACTCTTGAAATTTTCAAAAACGGTAAAAGTAAAAAAATAAAAAATTAAAAAATCGTCAAACCAAAAAAAATCGCCAAAAACAAAAAAAAATCGCCAAAATGAAAAAAAGCACCAAATCCAAAAAAATTTCTAAGACTAAAATAAATCGCAAAAAAACGGAAAAATTGCTGAAATTAAAACAAAAATCGCCAAAATGAAAGAAAATCGCAAAAAATTAAAAAAAAATCGCCAAAATGAAAAAAATCACCAAAACGAAAAAAAACCATAAAAAACAGAAAAAATCGCCAAAATGAAAAAAAAAAATCGCCAAAATGAAAAAAAAACGCCAAAACGAAAAAAACCCCAAAAAACAGAAAAAAATCGCCAAAATGAAAATAAGCACCAAATTAAAATAAATATCTAAGACTAAAATAAATCGTAAAAAAACGGAAAAATTGCTAAAATGAAAACAAAAATCGCCAAAATGAAAGAAAATCGCCAAAATGAAAAAAATAGCCAAAAAGTAAAAAATCGCCAAAACGAAGAAATTCCCAAAAACAGAAAAAATCGCCAAATTGAAAAAAACCTCCAAAAACAGAAAAAAATCGCCAAAACGAGAAAAAAGCGACAAAACTGAAAAAATCGTTTTAACTGAAAAAAACTTCAAAAAAGCAAAAAAGCCTACCTTTCGTGCGCGATTCAAAGTCGCACTTTACTGAATTTTTTAATATTAAAGGAATTAAATGAAACTAAGTTTTTCCTTATTTCGTTTTTGCTTTGTTCACTTAACATATTTTATATATTTTTTAAAGAACTAGATTGGTATCAATAATCAGGAAAATCCAAAATTATGACTCCAGGGTTGGAAAACTCACACTTTTTGTGTTTTTTCTTTTTCTTTATAAATTGAATATATTTTATGCTTCTGAAAGAAAAGTTTGGCGTATGAAATTTGAAAAATGAAAATTACAGCTCCAAAGATGGAAACTTTAAAAAATGATAAATTTTTTGTGTGTCTGTATACTATATATATGTACATACGTTGGTAAAGGGTATATAAGATTCGGCACAGCCGAATATAGCACTCTTACTTGTTTTTAAATAAGTTCGTTATAGGAGAGCCTTCCTGTATGTATGTACGTACTCGTATGTACATATAATATGTATGCATTTGTACGTACTTATAACAAAAGTATGTTATGCAAATACAAAACAGAACAGAAAATTTCACAAAGACTGATGTCATATGCACTTGAGTATATTTCAAAAATTTAAAAAGTTCTCTTTGTTAATTTACTCTGAGGTATACAAAAGGTTTTGATTAACCTAATTTATTTTGGCTAAGGCACTCTTTTGGAAATATAATACGAAAGTTAACTCATTACTTTTCTGTGCAGTAAACCCCGGTAATTATATTCTTTTAAGAATATAATATATGTTTAATTTATAGAAAAAAAAGGAAAAATTTGTTTTAGTAAATTACTTTTATATAACAAAAAAAAAGTTAAAATTTTCCAACCCTGGAAACGTCTTCTTAATTTTTTTATATTTTTTTTTAATTTGAAATATCAACTTTATTCGTACTGAAATATAAAATAAGTTTATTTATTTAAAAAAAATAAAAATTAATTTTAGTAAGTTACTTTTATATAAAAAAAATTAAAGCATTCCAACCCTGGAAACCTCTTTTTAAATTTAATTTTTTTTTTAATTTGGAATACTAATTGTATTTGTACTGAAGTATAAAATAAGTTTATTTATTAAAAGAAAATAAAAATTAGTCTTCGTAATTACATTTATATAACAAAAAAAGTTAAAGTATTCCAACCCTGGAAACGTCTTTTTATTTTTTTTATTTCTTTTTTAATTTGAAATACCAATTTTATTCGTACTGAAGCTTAAAATAAGCTAATTTATTAACAAAAAAAATTAAAAATTAGTTTTCGGTAGTTACTTTTATATGGCAAAATCAAGTTTAAGCTTTCCAGCTCTGAAGCCGTCTGCTCGATTTTGGTGATTTTCAATACCAATCTAAGTTGGACCATTTCTGACACACCAGTCCAAGAACGAAGTCTCTAGCTTTTCTGGGAGCTTCGGAAAACCGATTTCACGTACACCAGACGGACGGACGGACAGACGGACATCGCTTATTCGTCTTCCCTATTCATAAGGATCCAGAATATATATATATTTTATGGGTATATAAAATATACCCTTTTGCATTTTTGGTAGAAGGTATAAAAATAAGTACATAAGTCGCATAACGTCACCTTAAATGCAAACGGACGTAACTACACAAATATTCGAAATCGAGTTTTTGATTGATTTTGGTTCATTTTTATCAAACTACATGCTCACACAAATATTTAGACCTCTGCGATCAAAAATTACGACTTTATTAAAGTTATTTAATTGGGCGTAATTACGAATGCATCTATTTTTTATTGCAAGAAACCTAACTAACATAAAAGCTTAAATATACATATATATAACAAAAATTAAAAATTTTAAAAACCCCCGATATATCCAGAAAAGATGTGATATCTTCCAAAATAGCTGGACCGATTTTCTTTAAACATATTTAAGAACCTTCTCGATCAAGTCACCTTTCAAACAGAAAAAACTAAATCAAAATCGGTCCAGCCGTTTGGGCTGTACGTGGACACGGACAGACACACAGATACACAGACACACACTACAAACTTATAACACCCTTTTTTGTCGGGGGTTAAAAAAGGAAATAAATGGTTATAAACATATAAGTATTCATACTACAAGTAAATTTAGAAAAACATGTTCAAGAATACTTTATTTTTATTGATTTTGTAACGTTTTTTGTTTCTCCTGTAAAATATATAAATGTGTAGTTACGTCCGTTTGCATTTAAGGTGACGATATGTATGTATGTATACATAAAACAATGCAAAAAGAAACCAAAACTTGGTCTTAAAGAGTTTTGCCATAAAACTTTATACTAAATATACATAGTCCTCTTTCACACACGTCAGGTCTGACTCGTCAAGGCTTGAGTTTTTAGGAGATAGAGGTAAAGAGAATGAAGAGGGTTACAGACTTGACCGTACCAGTCAAGTTTGCTTTTTCGTTTTGTTTTGTCATTCGTAATACTCTACGACAAGGCAAATTGATGAAACTTGATGAAACAAACTTGACGGCGTGTATGAACGCAAATGCATAGACAATATAGGAGTCTAGCTCACTTGGGTCTCGCAAATGCATGTTCGAAGGAGTATTTAACAAAAACTGCTCAGGTAAACCTGACGTGTGCGAAAGAGGACATACATATATGTATATGTACATAGATTGCAAAGTTTTATATGGGAAATAAAACTGCAATTATTAGCCGATGTGAGCCCAAAAATTAAGGTCGACAGCTTTGCGCCGCCCGCTGTGAACCACACGACTTGGACCTCTGCTCCTTGGCCCAAGTTTAAGGTTTTGAACTTTCGCCCACGTTAAAAGTTGCATTTGCCAAACAAAAGTATGGCAAAAGTTAAGAAAAAAATTTAATTTTCAGAGGTAGGATTAGTTCCTCTGTGGGGATATTTTTTCCTCTTTGTCCGATTTTTCTTATTTTGAAGGTTTAACAGCCTACGACTATTAGACATATGTATATCTGCCAAGTTTCATTGATCTAGAGGCAGTCAATAACTTTTCACAAGTTATATAAACTAAAAAAAGGAATGGACAGCTTTTTGGCTCAAATACTCCTCTGTGCGCCGTCTATTTTCAAAGGCCGGCACGTCCACAGTTTGCATCAAACTGCTCTGCCACCGGAAGTCAACGATTAATGTAGGGCTTTAGGGCTACAGGCTCCTAGAGTAGCCCTACATTGTAGGCATACTCTGGGTGCACAAATATCAATTCAGAGCTTAAGTTTTTTTTACTTTAAAATTTCTTTAACGTTGTTTATATAAATATAGTATTTGAAAGCCCTCAACCACGCTCTCCATTTAGTTACTATATACGCAAAGGAGCTTTGCAAAACAGTTTATACACATGAAATTATTACGGAACCGGTAAAAAACACAAAAAAAATGTTTGGGTTTAAAAGGGGGTTTATCCCGTGCTTTTGTTTCTTTTTTCAACAGTGTTGGGACCGAAATGTGGGACTTTTAAAAGAAATAGTTTCTTTGCTGTTTACGGTCCCTGATTTTTATATATTATTTTATTTATTTATTGCCATTTAGGAACTGAAAGAAAGAGAATTGTCAAATTTATTTTACATTTAAGCAAATGCTCAAACGACACAACATACTCGTAAGTATATGTATATCAGCATACGAAATTCAACATATCGTGTAGACAAAAAAATTGTATGCTAACTCATATGTTGTATTATCATTTGCTGACATATTAGGTGTGCTCATTTACTTTACTAGTAAAAATTAGTAACGAGAGAGTAACAAGAAATTTTTCAAAACTACTCTCAAAAATGTGAAAAAGTAAATGAACACTTTACTAGCTAAAATTTTCAAGTTAAAGTAGTGTTGTAATGTATAGGTATATATGAGTACTCAATAACTACCCCTATGTTTTCTGGACATATGATACATATGTATATGTATATTATTATAAAAATGATGTGATTATGGTCATTTATATTCACCATTGTCGTGACTAATAAATTATGTGTTAATTCTAATTTATTTGCATATATCTGAACTAATTGAATTATTTGCCTGCTTAGTGCCTATTCAAATTATGCCTTTTTAGTCTGCCTTGCTTCGAAAATTTTCTTTTAATCCCCTTCGAAAAGTCACGCACATTTACATTAAGACTTTTTTCTTCAAGACTTTTTGACGTTAATATACATGCTTAATGCTGAGAGTACGAAAAAACAAAGATAAATGTCAAAAATCCCCTCGAATTTTCATTTCGTGCCTTTTGTTTTACTCCGCCTGCTTCTCAACACCTCTCACCAACAAACTTAAAAAGCCTGCCTGCACAGATAACCAGAAAAGGCCCAGTGTAAATATCGTCTTAGTGTAAATTACCGAGTAGCTAGGTACTCATAATATTTACAACACTAAAAATAACAGCTGGTCTGTGAAAATTAAAGAAAAACAAAAACATTTCAGAGGCTGTAGAAAAATATTAATGCATATACATATGTATATGTATATTAGTTCAATTTCATTAGACATATTATTTTGCTTCTGTTGTTGCTAGTTACACAAAAATAAATTTTTTATCTTTTTAATACTTTCTATCGTCTTAAAAGTTTACATTTACTTACAATTTCCAAAATATTTTTATTTTCAACTTAATTTAGAAAATTGTTTTGCAAACACAATCATAAAACAGCTGTTTGAAAAATTATTACAAGTAACAATTTTACTTGTAAAAACTTGCAAGAATTTTTCTGTCTCTCAATTTTTTACGCTCTTTCGACGCTCTCTCGTTGCAAATTTGTTGGGTTAATGAACACTTTCCAGTAACAATTGTTACAAATTCGTAAAAATTTTTAGTAAATGAACACAACTATTATGTTGACCTTAAAAAATTTGGTACTTTCAGTAACACAGTATACGCGTGACACATATATGTATATATATATATATATATATATATATATATATATATATATATATGTATTGATAGCGAGATTTGTTGTTATTTTAAAACATATGAATACAAGCATATAATTGCTGATTCAACATATCGTTTAAACCAGAGGTTCTCACAAGCTCTTTCTTCGGTGACCCCTTCAGAAATTTTAATAGTAGCACGGCCTACCGCAATGCGAAATATACGTTTTACATTTATTATACAAAAGCCATATTACTAAATCTTATTAATATTAACTTTTGAGGAATCATAACAATATTTGTTTAGCTCTTCGCGGACCCCTTGGAATTTTCATACTGACCCCCATTTGAGAACCGTTGGTTTAAACACTTAGCTTTATAAATGTCAAAGTGAGCTTGTTTGTTTCTTTGATACGCTTTCAAGCGCAAACAACCAAACCGATTTTGAAAGTTCTTTCACCAATGGAAAGCTACATTACCAGCTGCAAATTTCGCCTATTTTTTATCCGATTCGGAACCGGTTTCTTATATTTAGTTCGGATTTTTTTCCGAAAAACTTATTTTAGGGCTGGTTAGGGCAATTTTCGTTCCGTGTTTGATTGTTTAAACAGTTTTAGAACCGATCTTAAATCTTGTTTTTTTTAAATTTTTTATAACTTTTTTTTGTCGGTTTATATAGTTTTTCTAACATTATCAGTGAGTAACAAAACATTAATAAATTTTAAGTATACACCCAGAGAAAAACCAGCTTAAAATCAATAAAAACCATATTAAATTAATAAGGAACATTAACGAAAGTCTATTCATGATGAAATTTATTATTTCAGTATGGAAAAATATTAATTTACAGTATTAATTAATTAATTTTATTTATTTTCAAGTATCTTAAGATACATTTTCTATTATGTATATTGAAAATTATTGAATTAATGTGACGCATTACTATTTTTAAGTTGCAGCTTTTGCTTGAGTATAGTTTTTAAAATATCAGATCAACGCGAGTGGAGCCGCTGGTAAAAACTAGTAAAGAAATATAAATAAAAAATCAAAGAATAGATTTTGTAAATACAGACGATTTTTTCGTTTTGAAATTTCTTTCTTTGCATGGAAAAAATATTTTTTTTTTCATACAAATTTGATACGTGTAAAATTTTTACAAAATGTGCCTATAAATAATAAAAAAATTAAAAAAATTTAAAAACTCTGCACATGTTAAAAACATGTGATATCTTTTAAACAGCTGAACCGATTTTCTTCAAAGATAGCTAAGAACTCTGTTATCTTTGGTTTTCATTTGAACTATTTACCACATTTTTTTACACACGTTTTACTTTTTATAGCATCGTTATGTTAACTATTATTTTATATACACATTATTCTACATTCATTATTTGTTTTACTTACAAACTTACCATATTATTTAGAAATGAGAATATAATATACTTCCCGTGCGTTACTTTATCTTACCATACAATAAACTTTTATGAACAGTTTAAATAGTAATAGGGCTCATTCTAGAGGCGGTATTGGGACAATGATAAAAGTGTTGGCCACTCAAAGGAATGGTATTAAAATCTGTCATATCAATGCCCAAAGCTTGAGACCTAAAATTGAAGAATTTAGATTTATTTTTGAGAACTCTGGCATTGATTTGATATGTGTATCTGATACTTGGTTTAAACCTGAGTTCTCTGATTCATCAATTTCTTTGCATGGTTATAATATCAGGAGGGTTGACAGAAATGGGTATGGAGGTGTGGCGATTTATGTAAAAAAAGGAATTGCAATTAAAGTTCTCAGTAAATCTGCAGATAATGATATGGTAGTAACTGGTTCCGAGAGATCTGAAAATTTAGTAGAATATTTATTTCTTGAAGTAAGTTATGAGGGAAGGAAATTACTTTTAGGATGTGTATATAGACCTAATGATCGTATTTGCATGGAGAGATTTATGTATACCCTAGAAGCATATACTGTCACATACGAAGATGTTATTATTACAGGCGATTTTAATTCAAATATTCTAGTAAACAATAATCTAACTAATAATATGCTTACGCTTGGTCTTAATTCACCTAACACAAATGTTGCTACACATTTTGCGAGTACCAGCAATACACTTCTTGATATTTTCTTTGTTAGTGATATTTCGAAGGTATTGCTTTATGACCAACTGTCAGCATCCTGTTTTTCACGTCATGACATAATTTTTATGACATATAATTTTCAGTTAAACCTGCCCGAACAACTTATTAGATATCGGGATTTTAAAAATATTGATTACTTAAGGCTAGAAGAAGAATTTTTCAGTATTGATTGGAGTGTGTGCTATAGTTTAATTTCTGTTGATGATCAGCTACCTTTTCTGCAACACAACCTAAATAATTTATACAATCTGGTGGTTCCTGTAAGAACAAAAATTATTAACAGACATAACAAGCCCTGGTTCACTCATGACATAGAACAAGCGATTAGCCGTAGAGATTTTCTATATTCTCGATGGAAACGTTTCAAAACCACAGAATTGCATGAAGTATATCGGGTATCTCGTAACATAACCAACAATTTAATTAAAAAAGCTAAGTCTGACTATTATGCTTCAAAGTTCTCTGCTGCTATAGACTCGAAGAAACCATGACAAACAATTCGCGAAATTGGAGTTGGCAAACGTTGTAGTCAAGAGCCATGTACTGTGGATGCTAACATTTTAAATAACAAATTTTTAAATATTCCAAATGTTCAACCGAATTCTCATTATTATAGTTTTTCTCATGATATAAGCAACAATTTCAACTTTTCAAACGTAAGTCAGTCTGATGTCTTATCTAGCCTGCTGTCAATAAAATCCAATGCAATTGGTGTGGATGGGTTAGATCCAAGGTTTCTAAAAATACTTATTCCAAAACTTCTTCCTTTTATAACATTTGTTTTTAACAAGATCTTTACTACCAACCGCTATCCCAAAATTTGGAAACTTCCTAAGATTATACCTATACCTAAGTCTAATTCCGATTATCGGCCCATATCAATCTTACCATTCTTATCTAAGGCCTTTGAAAGATTAATTCATATCCAAGTTACACAGTATCTTGAAATGAATAATATGCTCACTGACCGGCAATCCGGTTTTCGTAAAAATCATAGTTGTACAACGGCCCTCGTAGATGTTGCTGAAGATATAAAACAACAGGTAGACTGTGGTAAAGTTACATTTTTAGTTCTCTTGGATCATTCTAGAGCGTTTGATACTGTTGACCATAACATGTTGTGTCTTAAACTTAAGCATATGTTCGGATTTACATCATCTGCCACAGATCTCATATATTCATATCTAGTTGATCGAAGTCAATATGTTGAAACACCTACCTCAGTTTCCAGCTCTTTGCCATTAATTCGGGGTGTT
The DNA here is from genome assembly GCA_944452675.1 of Tachina lurida. NCBI lineage: Eukaryota > Metazoa > Arthropoda > Insecta > Diptera > Tachinidae > Tachina > Tachina lurida. Next base: position 88,486,372 of record OX101754.1, read on the forward strand.
CCACAAGGCTCGATCTTAGGCCCTCTACTTTTTTCGATATATGTGAATGATCTTCAAGGCAAAATCGAGCAATGTAAGCTTAGATTATATGCAGATGATGTTCAGCTTTACATTAGTTGTAGCATCACGGCGGTTGATGAATGTGTAAGGACTTTAAACCAGGAACTTGGTCGTGTTTATGAGTGGGCCACCGCGAATGGGCTAGTAGTTAATCCTACCAAGTCCAAGTGCTTGATTATTAAAAAGAGGCTATTAAAACTTGATTGCAATCCTATTATAACTTTAAATAACCAGTCCATAGATATTGTAAATTCAGTCAAAAATCTCGGCATATACTTTAACAATACCCTCACTTGGTCTAACCACGTTAACTTTGCATGTGGTCGAACGTTCTCAATGTTAAGAAATCTCTGGCAAACGCAATATTGTACTCCAATTAAAATTAGAATACTTCTTGCTAAATCGTATTTAATACCTATCTTGTTGTATGGCTGTGAACTATTTGCCAGCTGCGATAGTGAAAGCAAAAGAAAACTTAATGTTGCATTTAATAATATTATTCGTTATGTATATGGTATAAGAAGATATGCACATATTTCTCCCTATGTAACATTGCTTTACGGCATTAGTCTTGATGATTATCTAGGAGTGCGTATTTTATTGTTTATGCACAAAATTATATATACACAACAGCCCGCACATCTCCATGAACGTTTAAACTTCTCTACACTTAATAGAGGCAAAAGAATTTTATCATTTGGCCATCGCACACTGATTTCTAAATACCATTTATTTATTCACGCCATCAGTCTCTGGAATGGAATCCCTTATAGATTACAAATCTTGAATAACGCACGACAATTTAGGAAAAATATTTTTTCTCATTTTTCAAGTTGAATATATACAAATTCTGATTGAATAACAACGTACTATGTATGCTTTTAACTTTTCAGGTTAGATATTTTATGGGTTTAAATAGTTTTTGTTAAATTTTCACTAGCTTTATAATATTAAATTTTATTAAATTTTAAATTTTATTTTATATTTTATTAAAATTACCTACAATTTATGTCAAAATTACTTAATTAAATCTTATAATTTTTTTTTATTGTATCTGATTTATTTGATTTGCATATGCTCAGTTCCACACTGCAATATAAGACTTAAGTCTTGTGTATGGGACATCGAAAAGAAATAAATAAAAAAAAAAATAAAAAACTATCGATCACGTCACCATTCAAACAGAAAACACTAAATCCAAATCGGTCCAGCCGTTTGGTCTGTATATGGACTTGCACAGGCACACACTAAAAACTCAAAAAAGGAAAGAAAATATACATACATACAAACAAATCAAATAGAAAAAGAAAATACAAATAGAATGGCTAATAAAATTAAATTAAATTAAATTAATTATTAAAAATTATTAAAACCCCCTGCTGCACTTCACTTGCCTAAACATCAATAAATGAACTACGAAATGGTTTTCTCAGTGTGCACTTTCAAATTCTTTTTATTGAAAAGCTTTTTTTTTTGGCTTAGCACAGACAACAGTTATATTCCTTTATAGCTTAGCATTGACAACAATCTTTGCACGCTTGGCGGGTGTTAAAGTCCATGTTTTACCGTTCAGACGCCCTCTGCCGGTACGAAACTTAAGGTTAGAGTATTGGCTAGAAGAAATGTTTATGGTTTGTATAAAACACTGTAGAGCGACGAAATTCAATCGTTTGCTAATTCTGCAATGCTCATGGGTACGATTATATGAAGCACGCACTTAAAATTTATTAATAGGGAAAGGATTTTCATGTAAATATGTACATGTTTTTTGTCGTTGGTCGTGATCAATATAAATAAAATATTTGTGGCAATAAGGAAAAAATGCTTAAGTCATATTTTACTGTTTTGCAGGAGAGCACTTTTAAGCGTTCAAGTCGATTTTCAGAAATTTATTTCTTTTACAGTTAAATTGGGAAATTTTCTGTTAAACTTTATATTTTTAAGCAAACATCGTTCTACACACTATAAGTAATACATTTAAGTTGAAATATACTAAAGTATAGCCTAAATTACGCTATTATTCCAAATGAGATTAAAAGTCTAAAAAAGATAAGTTGCAAGTCGTGGTTCTATAACTTCCTGAAAAATCACAAAAATTAATGGAGATTTTGACCAGGGGTACTTTCAAATATGCAGATTAGGGAGGTAACATTAACTCAAAATTAGCTTATCTCGATTTAAGCACTTTTTCCTTTTTACCACAGATATCTTTGCGAATCAATAACTTTGCTACAAAATGGCATCGATTTGTTAGTGCATATTTTTGCATATTTTATAATAAATACATATTTTTGCATATTTCATTATAAATTTATATTTTTAATAAATTTTTTAGTTTTTTCATGCTATAATGCCCGTAATTTCTACCCATAGATATCTACTAGTGTGAAGATATCTATCGTGTAAGTCAAATTTTATAAGGCAAACTCGTAGGTAAAAAGCTTAGGGAAATTATCTGTGTGTAGAAATTACGGGCATAAATCGAATTTTGGTTTTTTGATTAGTTGCAAAGTGTTTAAAAGCTGGCTGCAGTTTTTCCAAAATAGGGTAAATTAAGGAAATTTTGCGTGTTGCAGTCTTTAATGAAAAATATCCAGTGATACGATACAGATACATCCTATAGAAACTATATTGTAAATGTGACAGAAGCCTGTCGGGTACTATATTTCTATTAATAAAATTAAAGAAATTTTAAAGTCAAAAAATTTAAGCACTAAATTGATATTTGTGCTTTTTAATTCACACTGTAGCCCAATTAGCGGCTTTTGTTACTTTAACAGCTCAAGTTGAATTAATTGAAGATGCGGTAAAAAAATTGAGCTCTCAGAATAGGTTAGAAATAGTTATACAAACAAATTATGTACTTAAAACTATGAACCAAATTGCATCAATAGTTTATAGTTCTAACAACTAAAATTTAGAAACTGAATATTCCACAAATGTATTTAAATGCGCACTAGTGATGTAACGAATGTCAATTTTTGATATTCGCGAATACGAATACGAATATTTGAAACGATATTCGCGAATACGAATACGAATGCGAATATTATATGCGAAATTTATAGACATTAAATTTGTGTTCTATTTACGCCTGCAATATGAAATATTAAAAAATTTTTATGAAAAAAGACTTCATTCTCCGGATGGCGTACTTTAAAGTTAAAACTACGCAAAATGTTAATGTTCGTCATTAAATAATATTTGAAAATGATACAAAGCACAAATTTTTATAACAAATTTAATGGGTGTGTACAAACTAATATTTTAAGCCATTTATTTAAATTTCGTTTAGGAATTCTGCATTTATTTATTTAATTTGTTTGGAAAAATATTCTGAATTTGGCGAATACGAATAAGGATACGAATATCTTAAAATGGCCGAATATTCGACAATTCGAATACGAATATTCGTGCATCACTAATACGCACCAATAACTTCTGCTGACGTCGAACGTTTATTTTATTCATTCATGTACGTAAATAAAAGTTCAACTTAACTTTATTTTGTATTTTATATGATTTTACAAACTATTTGTTAAGAAAGCTTTGAAGCTGAGCTTTTTATATTTTTTTAAGTTTTTAATGACAAAATGTTTGTTAAGAAAGCAATGAAGCTGATATTTTAAAGTTTTTAGTGATACTCGTATTAAATGTTGAAAAAAGTTGATAAATGCATATTTTATTAGTTTTAAAAACATATTTTTATATTTTTACTGCATTTTTTATGTAAATAAAACTTGATTTTAAATGCATGAAAATCCTTTCCCTAGTTATTAACTTTAATGTGGAAGTGTTTATTTGCTACACTTATTCTATTTGTTTTAATAGTATAAATGATTATTTCGAAATATGCATTTGTTATTGTCGATTCAAATTTAATAAATTAAAATCTCAATAAATTCTCATAAAATTTTGCTGTCCCATTTATAAATCGCCTATTTGGTGCCACTTTTTCAAAAATTTCATCGATCCCCTGTGCCCCTGTGGCTGAGTGGCAGCGATGCTAGCCTCTCAGTCCGGAGGTCGTGGGAGCGATTCCCACCATATAGACCTTGGGTGTTTTCCGCAGACAAGCTAATCACTTTGCGGGTTGTGTTTGTTCTTAAAAATTTGTTTTTTAAAAGTAAAGAACGCAAAATTTTATGTTGTAATGTGATGCACATTAATTTACAAGACACGAGGTGAAAAGAAACGTTTCTGTTTCCTCGTCTCTCTCTCCCACAAACTAATCAGCTTAGCAATAAGACTTGCATAGTGTAAATTAGGACTTATGGTATTGCCAGATTTTAATTATCGGCACTAGTGTTGCCAGTTCCCGAAATATGGATAGTATCTCTCGTATGTAAATTGTTTTTAATTTAAGATAATTAAGCAATTTTCGAGCCACAATAAAAACTTTATAAAAAGTTACCTTAATTGAGTGAATGGTAGTGTATAATTTTTGTTACAGATACATAATATTTCATGCCAAGGTTATTAGTTATCAACAGCTTCATTAAATTAATTCCCCTTGATGATATTTTTCTCAGCAATTATACAATAAACAACTTGAAAAAACTTCCGCAATTCCTTAAACTCAAACACATGTGCTCTTTTTGTTGTTGTTGTTATTGGTTCTTTTCCTGCAAGCAGCTACGAAATTCTTCCCTTGTAAAATCTTTAAACATCCCTTAAATGGTTTCGGCATAAACACAAGAACGGTTAAAAGAAAAGGAAATTCCTTTTTAAAGGTGCAATTTGGCTGGAATTAATTTGTGCAAAGGTCACCTACATCTTGAAAAAAAGACAAACATGCTACTGGGTCAATGGTCTGACTGCCTCCCTCTCTCGCTCTCTCAACCTTGTAGCAGATATATATATATATATATATATATGTGTGTGTGTGTGTGTTTGTGTTTATGACAAAACACTTGTCTCGGAAAAAGACTTGCAATCTTCTTCTTATGGTATTTTTTTATATTCATTTAATGCCTGGTTGAATATTTTCATAAACATTTCACACACTTTTTGTGGCCTGTTTTTAATTTTAAATTCTACTTGTTGTTGCTGTGGTTCTTGAGAATGCAGGTGTTTGTGAAGGTTTAATTTACGTGTGAAATTTCATTTTATGCATTAAACACATTCGACACAGCAGGCTACGGGCTACAATCTGTCAAAAATAGAATACACACATTCTTATGGTAACAATTATTTTAACGACAGCAGGCTACACGACTGCACGACCACCGTTGTAGCTGTCGCCAACTTTAAACTAATTTCTATTTCTCTGGCTACAATGAGCAAATGCAGTGTTACCAGTATAATACAAAATGGTGAATGAATGATATCGTACAATTATTTCATACTATTTACTAGAAACAATATCCAAAAATTGATGTAAAGAATAAATTGATTCATTATTGTACTTTTATGCAGTGTGACCAGATTTTAAAATAACATTAAGCTAAATCACGTTTGAAAAAAAGCTAAAATAAGCTAAAAAGTTAAATTTTAAGCCAGAAAATAAAGCTAAACTTTTTTCTACTTCTTTGATCACTTTTCAATAGTTTCTTATTTCTAAACTAACATTAAATATTTCACAAACATATTTCTTTATTATACATATTGAATATTTGTTTAATGAAATTATTTATTAATTATTATATTTTAGATTTAATGAAGAACAAAACAAAAACTTTAGCAAAATAATCTTAAAAAGTTTTTATAAATGTAAAAACATTTATAGTAAAATACGAAAGTTTTTTTAAGTGAATTAATGCTATTTTAGGTAAAGCATGGATCACACTATCGGCTAAATGTACCGAGTTTCGTCAGATCAGTGAAATAAAGTCATAAGTAAAGAGCTAAATTTCCTCTAAATTTATCGACTAATTGAAATACAAGGACATAATTGCGCCACAATGCATTGGTAATAAGACCATATAGACTTATTCCAGAATTAATTGAGTAATAATGCCATTTTGACTTATTACCTATGACTTTATTGAGGTGGCCCGACGAAAATCGGTACATAGTGTTATCCAGACTTAAGGCTATTTCAAGTTTTTATTTTAAGTTAATTGATACCGCTGAATGAACGTTCAACTCAAGTCAAATAATTTTATACCCAAAAACTCGAAAAGTGTTTTTAATATGATTTTAACTTTCTCCATTGTAATTCTTACCATTCTGCCATTATCTACTATTTTTCAACTTTCCATTTCTGTTATAAAATTGTCGTATAATTTACATTTTGTATTTTTTGTAAACTATTTTACAATGTTACAAAATTATAATTTTTATAAGGTGTTTATCCCTTTATGGCGCCATATGCAGATATGCAACAAAATATTCAATCCTCATAAAAAACATCAAGTACAGGCAATTGATAATTTTATTTTAATGCAATAACTTTCAGACAATATCTAGTTTCAATCTGTAAAATTCGTTCTTAATAAAAAATTGTATCGCTTTCATCACAACAGATTTAAAATACCCTACGATTTTACTAAATCAATGTTACCGTAGTGCAATTTTCTAAAAACTTATTTTGCCAGCGTTTTAATTCAATAAATTTTGTAAATGACCAAGTCAATTATTGTTTTGATTGTTAGAATATTATCAGTAAAGTTATTTCTGAATTGGAAGTTTTATTGCCAAGATATCTGACTTTATTTCCTCTTAAAGTTTACCTTTTTTACTCTAATAAATAAAATTTCAATAAAATCCTAGAACAAAATTTTTTACTTGTGCTATGAGCTCCTATAATCTGTAGAAAAAAACTATTTTCTCAATGTTGCGTCACAAAGGGTTATGTTTTTAATATATTTTTAGAGAACACGCAATTTAAACTAAAAAAAAGGCTAAAAAAGCTAAATGAGTTTTTAAAAAAAAGCTAAAAAATAAGCTAAGAGCTAAATGAAAATTTTAAAGCTAAATCTGAAATAAATAAGCTAAATTTAGCTCAAAATAAGCTAATATGGTCACGCTGCTTTTATGTGAAATAAGTACATTTTAAAAGAAAAATTAATTTTTATAAATGCAAAATATATGAAAGTGGCAATACTGAACTATGTATTTGTACTTGAATATCAGCTGCAGATGGTGCTGCTGCCGTCTCCAAAATAATTAAGTAGCTGGCTACGAGGTGACAAATGCTGCTAGCGGCATTTGAAGTCGTGTGTTCGTGTAGCCTGCTGTGGTGAATGTGTTTAATGCATTATACTTGCAATCGATGTACATATGGATGTATGTATGTATGTACACAAGAGTGATTATTCTTCAGGTCGTATTCATGTAAATTGTTGGCAGTTTTACAGAGGGAAGCGGAAATTGAGAATGAATTTCAGTCGTATTGTTAAAAAGAGTTTGGAAGTGTCTCGTAATGCTTGATTAAATTTTGATGATGTTGACAGGTGTAGGTGGCCTATTGAGCTCTAAAAGAATTAAGTTTCTTAAGCATTAATATTAATACAATAATAATTCTTTTGCCGGCTGTAGTTTATTATGAAAAATATGTAGTTCTCTAATAAATTTTAACCAATAAGTTATTTTTTTTTTAATTTACAATTGTCATACTTTGGATTATAATTAATTAGGGAATCCAGAAATAAGCAACTGCGTGCGAATATGATTATTACAAGTTACAAACAATTTTAAAAAGTTGGACATCGACTTGTTTGACACTTCTTTTGTTGTCATTTTCAAAACATGTAATACAGGGGCCTAATTCCCGCCTTTGATTGCGGGCGAGTTATTTATTACTCGAACGTGCGAGTTTTTTAACTTTTAGGATTTTCGATTTCGAATAACACTTATCGAAATTTCTAATTACAGCATTCAATAACGAATAGCCATTCGAATGCAACCCTTCGTGTTTTTTACTCGCAAGAAGAAAGGCATTCGAAGTAACGTTTAACATAGAAAAAGCGAAGGAAAAGAAAATATAAGTTCAAACACATTGATTTGGCAAATAACGCTTTGCCCAACAGTTGTCAGGGAAAATAAAAAAATCGACCAATCCTGGGTGCGTCTAAATAACAAATTAACTGCCTCTGGCCAACCAATAAAATAATCGAAAATTTGGCTAGTGTTCTATACTCTAACTTTATACTAATTAATTATTATTAAATTATTAATTAAATAAAAGTTAAAATAACATATATATCGTTTCTTTTTTTTTTGCATATACGTGTGTATGTCGGTCCTGAGTACAATGCCCAGCTTTGGGCTGCTAGGAATGCCTAGTGACAGGATAAACTGTGCACTGAGGTTCGACAGAAAATTCAATGTCACAATTCCACCAAGGGCAGTGTGGGATGAAAACGATCTCGATGTGGATTCCAGAAGTTTATGTTGGTATACGGATGAATCCAAAACGGAATATGGGGTTGGTGCTGGAGTTGTTGGGCCCAATGTAAAAATCTCTTTGCCCATGGGCAAATGCCCTACGATATTTCAGGCAGAAATACAGGCAATCACCAAATGTGTTGACATTAATTTAAATAGGGGTATTAGCGGTGCGCATATAGCTATCGTTTCTGATAGTCAGGCAGCTCTTAAGTCTCTCCTTTCATGGGAATTCCATTCCAGGGTAGTTTTAGAGTGCTTTGACTCATCACAAAAGCTATCCATACGGAACAAGGTTTCCATTTATTGGATACCTGGTCACAGCGGTCATCCGTAGAATAAGAAAGCGGATGAACTGGCCAAGAGGGCCTCTGCTCCTCCTTTTATGGGCCCAGAGCCGTTTTGTGTCGTAAGTCGACTGTAACATCTCTGATCAAAGAAGTTGACACTTCGACCGCTAAGAAAATGTGACTGTATTCTTCTGGTTTAAGATAGGCCAAAGCATTGATGCAGCCATTTACATATAATGGCATCCTGAACCTAAACAGGAATAATTTACGGCTTGTTACTGGTTTTCTTTCTGGACACTTTGGAATGAACTATTCTCTGTGGAAAAGTAAGTAAGCTCGTTCACCCTTGTGTCGGTTATGCTTGGAAGATGACGAGACGACGCCACACATTCTTTGTGAGTGTATCGTCTTATGTGGCAGTATAAGGCGTATTTTTCATTCTAAGTTTCTGTGTTCAGATGATATTAGGCGGGCTTCTCCAATATCTGTACTGACTTGCATAAGAAGAGTCATACAGATATTGATTTAATTTCATCTACAGATCTATGGTACAAAAGATCGGAGTCGGAGTGCCGGTCTTTGGACCGGATCTTCCCTCTATTCTATTCTATACGAGTACATATGTATGTTTTTTAACACATACATACATACAAACATATATTTTTGCTTACAATTTATTAAGTGTTGTGAAATGAATTCATTTGCCTTTTTTCAACACTGAAACAAAAACTCGATTCGCTTGGTATCGAGTGACATCATCGGAAAATTTCTTGCTATCTAAATTAATTTCTATTCGAATTCAAATTAGATCACGAGTGCAGGAATTAGCCACCATTTCTTCTTAGGTTTTTTGTTTGCATCTCAATAACACATACCGAAAAATATTGGAAATAACCATGTCATATCTTGGGTTTTCAGCAATAATACCGCATATCTTAAAATTATTTATTTCGAAAGTGTAAGCAATTTTCTTTGAAACTCAATACAAAAATGTATATATAGAAGGCTCCGCAAAAGATAGTTTAGTTAGTTTAATTATTATTTTTAAAGTTTATATTATTAAATGCAACGAGTCTTGAAGGCGTGCGAACTGTGTCAGTCGGTAGCTTGGCTCTTGAGCATTCAGTCGGTTTGGAGCCTTTCTCGGGATCAGATCGTGCTATGTGCGTGCGTTACTCTTGCAAAAATGATAACTACTACTGTAGTACATAAAACATTATGCATTATTATATACAAACTCATACATATTTTTAATTTATTCTTTATAAGGAACATAGGGCATCTACGATCGTATTACATTCTTGTCTGTCTGCAGCAAAGCTTTTTGGCTTATTCCACGAGTTAGTGATCTAGGATACAGCGATGTCTAATTGTCCGCGCCATATGTAACGTGGTCTAAATTTCGTGTTGTGTCGATGTGATTTTCATCTACTGATCTGAACTGATTTCAGCGCTTGGTTACTTTCTTGCTATAGCCTGTTATTATTTACTGTGTTCGGCCAGAAAATGTGTGATATGCAACGCAAACAGGTATTAATGAAAGTCTGCATAGCGTTCAAGTTTTCGTTGCGTTTCAAGGGTTCGCAAAATGCCAAAGGAACAATCGGTTACGCAGTTGTTGAATATGTTAATTTTGGTGCGTAATGAGATCTGATTGGATTGCCAGATATCTCCTAGTTTATTCGGTTTCTCACATCTTCTGTCGAACGTTGTTATGATGGATGTTGTTGGTTCAGTATGAAGGATTGTACATTAGATGCATTGAACCTCATAGATGTAGGTTTGGCTATGTAGATTTCGCCGCTTCTAATGCAATATCGTCCAGTTTGGTTTGGATATAACAGAATTGGTGTCTTAGCAGGCATATTTCATCAGCATAGTCCATGTCCTCTAGCCGGTCGTACTAGTGCCCTTGGCTTCGAAACGATTTTTTTTCATAACTGCAACTGCCTTTATGTCATATTTGACATTTGGCATTGTCGTATAATAATTTGGTGAGATCAACGATCTTGCTTGGGATGCCCTTACATATTATAGCATTTTCTAGATATCTCCTTGTAATGCTATAGATAGTCTCTTGTTTATTATATTGATAATCACTTTAGTCAACATGCTCAGCAGAGTTATTCTCCTTTAGTTCTTGCATTCGGTGAAGTTGCCTATTCTAGTAGTTTCTTATTTATTTTTTTATTAAATGTTACAAATACAATTGCAAATTATATCATAACTTAATTTAAACGAGCAAAGTAACAAAGACCTTCACTCGTTGTAGTGAAACAGACCAGAGTCTATGGTGAGAATCGAACCCACAAGTAAGGTTAGGTTAGGATCATTTGGGTGGTCAAAGACCTCGCATAGAGCGGGATTGATCCTTAGCGATACCAGCAGATGAGAGAAGAGCCTGTAAGTATGGTAGCCTAGTTTGTGGTGCCTGTATCGAATGACTCCCACGCAGATTTAAAAAACTTTGGTAATCTACACACTTGATACAAGTTCAAGACTATGAAAAGTGTGAGCACCAAGATAGTTATATCTAGCGCGGTCTAGAGCCGTTCAGTGACACAGTAGATGTTCCATTGTTCCAATTACTCCGAATTCTTGACATTTCCTGCATGTACCGTCAAGTATTCCTCCTATTTTGACAGCATACGAAGCCGTCCAGCAGTGTTCAGTTAATACCCCCTCTAGAAGTTTGTAGTTGCTTCTAGTTAATGATAAAAGGAGTTTAGTAGATTTGGGATCATAGAAGCTCCACATGATTTTAGAAGTTTTGTAAGTTTTCATCGCACGCTAACTTTTCTCTGCTTCTTCCCTCCTCATCTTAGATCCTATGATCCCTTTCAAGTGTTGAATTGGCTTTCGGACATATACCGTTTCCTCAGTCGGTAATATAATTCCCCTTTTGGCCAGTGTGTCGGCCGTTTCAGTTTCCTCAATTCCCATGTGTCCTCGGACCCAGAATATATGTATGTACTTGTTCACCAGAGTATAACGTATTTAGGGAATTCCTACACAGCTGCTTGACTGTCTATATAAATATTTACATGCGCATTCATGGTTAGAGGGTTGAAAGCTAACTCTGCTGCCATTTTTACTGCATAGATTTCCGCCTGAAAGATGCTACAGTGATTAGAAAGTTTATAAGATTCCTCTTTACCTAGCTGCGGACAGTAAACTGCAGCTCCCACCCCTCCATCCATCTTTGAACCATCAGTGAAAAAGTTGAAGCGAGAACCACTATTGTAAAGACTTTCAAGATAGTCTTCTTCCCTTATAATGATCTGTGGTTTGGCGAAGAAGTTCATTACTGGAATGATGTAGTCCGAGCTACACTCCATGTCTTCCAGCAATTTACTGCGGCCAAATGATCTGTACGACATGTGTGCTGTTGTCCTGAGTAGGATAAGGGATTTGCATGGCGCGTTCACTGCAGTTAGTTTTATTGGTTTCAGGTCCAATATATCTTCGAAAGCTGTAGTAGGTGTGCTTTTTAGAGCTTCACTGATGCAGAGCTCTGCTAGTCTCTGGATACTAACTTTTTCAGGTATGCCTTTGTCTCAGTCGCCCTCCACCATACAAGTATTCCGTAGAGTAGAATTTTTCTAGCTACCGCTGTGTAGGTCCAATATGTAAGATTAAGCGAAGGGTCCCATGTCTTTCCCAGCATCTTTTTACATGCATATGAAGCAATGCTGGCCTTTTTAACTCGTATCTTCAAAATAACCTCCAGGTACTTTGTGTTTTGGGCGAGAGGGATATACCATAAATTTTGGTGTTCTCCATTCTTTGACTTTCCTATTAGTAAAAAGCACAAAGTCAGTTTTTTAGGATTTAATTTCAAACCTACCCGTGATGACCATCTATGAATATCTTTTAACGCGGACTCCATGAGGGAACTAATTGTGTCGAGGAACTTATCAGTTATGATAATAGCTATGTCAGTTGCATATGCTGTAATCCTAGCTGCTTTACCCTCGGAATTCCATGTCCAAAGATAGAACTCCTCTTTGGGGAGTTCCTCTATTAGCTTTCTTCTTTACAGTGAAGTTGCCTAATTCCGCAAATACTATTCTACACTTTAAGAGGTTGCGAACCAGTTCTTGACTTGTAAGTGAGCACCGGAATGATTTACGCTTTCCATAATTGCGTCCGTAGAGACATTATTGACAGCTGCTTTGATATCCAGGAAGACTCCTCTAGCATAATCTTTATAGTGTAATGATTTTTCGATCAGTTCGACAATATTATGAAGTGCTGTTTCTACCGATGTGCCCTTTGTGTATGCATGTTGTTTGAACCCACAACTCCCATACTGTTAGGCTAGCACACTACTCACTAGTCGATCGAGGCAGCCAATTTAGGAGTTTTTTTTATTATTAGTCCTTCTTTAAGATTGTCGTGCAGTTGGCTGATGATCCAGAAATCATTTATGATGTTTGTGTTTGAATCACATTCTCGTTCCCGTTACTAAGAGTATCGGGTATGCTCTGTTTTCCAAGTGAAATTAAAAGGTGTGGAATTGTCATAGAATTCTTGTTGGAAATATGTATTTATAATAACAATTCAATGGCATTTCCACACCTTTTAATTTCACATGGAATACAGAACATACCCGTATATCTTCGCGTTATATGGATGAGAAAGGGTTCCTTTTCACCTTGGTTCGCTGATTCTGTTGGCGCGTAACATTAGACACATATAATATGTATTTCTAGCTAGTGTTCATAAACATGACTAGTTAATATTCTGTCTGATTACGGTTGCGATTCGAAGAGAGAGTTTTTTTGAGATCGAGGCTGGACAGATTTCTTTGAGGAGTAGGTGAGGCAGCAAACTCCAGATGTTTTAAATTCTGCAGAGTACTGATTTGATTTTTTTTTGTTGAAAAAGAGATAAAAACGACCCATAACGGAGAAGAGGTGTAGTACGATATTTTCCCCCGTAAGATTTTACATAAAAGTCCTGAGTACATCATTTAACAAAATGCAACAGCGAATAAGTGCAAAATTAACACTTTCAAACTTTGCTATATTCAGAGACTTACATCAATTTAATGGCCAACGGTTTTATAGAACACTTTGAGCGTTACATACCCATTTAAGTGTACAAAAAGATCCATACGGAGCATAGTGAGATGGATGTTGGAAATGTTTTACAAAAATTATGATCGTAAGATATTACGTACAATTTCTGAACATTTCTAATGTCTAAAACGGAAGTATTTCGTGGTTCTCTGTACGAATTCCTTATGACAATGTGTAAGCGAGAGGGATGACTTTCAACCAATCTTATTAAATATCTTCGGTAGTAAACTTGCGAAACGGAGAATCACGAATATATTTTTCTTATCCCATCTTCCAGAATCAGTTACAAAGTTCTAACAACTTTATGAAAAAATTTTGATTTCGGTGTATAATGTTGTTGGAGAATGTTCTTATCCAAACTTTTGTGTGGTTCTACTGCCATATATATCGTCGATTGATAATTTAATTGTCGTATGTAAATTTTGATAGTTTCGAATAAATTGAGTTTTAAGCTCGAAAGTTGTATCAGCAAGTGCCACATACGACAAACTCAACACTCCATATCTCGAAAGCCGTATGAGGTATCGAAAAACTGATTACGCCAAATGAAAGATAAGGTCGGAAACTTTAAGGAATCGATCTTAACTCAAAACCGCTAAAAATCCACATACGACATTTAAATTATCAACCGACGCGACGATATGTATATCCAGCTTAACAACAGCAACAAGGTAGTATTTCTTCTTATCATAGAAACTCCAGCCAGGACATGAACTCTGATGTCTACGGCAACAGGTTGGGAAGCTGCTAAAATTCAACGACTGTTACACTTACATATTTTAAAGAAATATAATGTTTTGTTTTTGGTATTAATATTTTGTATATAAAAGCAAACTTTCTCACATTATTACTTCTGTCTGTCTGTCTATACCAGGGATCGCAAATAACGATTATTTTCCAAATTTAAAGTAAAAAAATCACAATAATAGAGAAGTGCTACGTGCACAAGGAATATACCAAGATACTCCATGTTACATGGACTACCGATAGATGCAATGATTTTTATTTTTTTGATTTTTATTTATTCCTCACAAAATAACTCTTATTTTGTGACTTTTATTTATTCCTCAGAAAATAACAGTTATTTCTTGATTTTTATTTATCCCTCACAAAATAAGAGTTATTTTGTGACTTTTATTTATTCCTCACAAAATAACAGTTAATTTTTGATTTTTATTTTTTTGCTCAAAAAAATTTTAACTTTTAAAATTAATAAATAATAAAAAAGTAAATTTAATTTAACATATAAGAGTTTTTTTAAAGACTCTGGCGATAAATTCAATTTTAAATCGGTTAATATTCATTTTAACGCAAAATTTACGCTTTCTACATTTTAAAAGTTAAGCAAAAAAAATAAAAATCAAACAGTAACTGTTATTTTGTGAGGAATAAATAAAAATCACAAAATAACTCTTATTTTGTGAGGGATAAATAAAAATCAAGAAATAACTGTTATTTTCTGAGGAATAAATAAAAGTCACAAAATAAGAGTTATTTTGTGAGGGATAAATAAAAATCAAGAAATAATGATTAAAAAGTGATTTTTAAAATAAAAATTATAACCGTTACGGTCCCTGGTCTATACCTTTTCGAATGTAATAATTAATTGGAAAATAAAAGACAATGAAATAATGAAAATTGCATTATTATTCGTGTTTTGACTTTGTATGGGCTGGGTAAGTTGCATGATTCTATCATGATGCCATTTAAGGGCAATTTGCTAACATGCATGCTGCACACATAATTGCGGTCTCTAATGTGTCTAAGCATACATGCATACTCGTATGAATAAGTCCGTCCACCCGTCTGACAGTTGCTGGTTTGCCAGTGATCTCATAAATGTCGTTTGTTCTCTTTTTGCTTGTAGCAAAAAGCAGCTGTGATTTTCAATGTGATATTTTTAGTTTGTTCATCTACGACTAAATTTTCTATTCTTGTTGCGCAGATTTTTAACAAATGTGTTCATTCGGTTTTTTTTATTTTATTTTTCTTGGGCTTTGTTTTGTTTTGGATTTCATTGCTCGCATACAGCTGCGCCTGCGCGTTTAATAAGTTTCTTCTAACCGCTGGACAATTGGCGTTTATTGCAAAATACAATAAAATAATACGAGAATGTTTGAATGAGTAAAAGAAAAGAGGAAAAATAACAACAAGGTTTGGTCGTTTAGTTTATTCACACACTCACTCCAACCATATGGAGAGGCCTTTACACACACTCACCGTGTGACAGTCATTGTAGCGTAATTCCTTTCACGTTGAGAAATTCTATAAATTTCTGCTTACGATCTATTGTCTGCTAAGAATGCCACCAACCAACCAACCACTCATATTTATTTTTTTCTTATAGGTATCAAAGTTATGATACGAACTGTGCTGCAAGAGGCTCAGTTGGCTTTGCCTTTGAGATCGATCGACATTACAACCACTTTTATGCATTTCAGAGCTATGCGAATACGTAGACTTGTAGTCGTTGTATATTGTAATGTTTGTGCAGTTGTTCGAAAGTTAAACAATTAAATTTATTCATATTAGTATGCCCATCAAACTCAACCTCATCCCCCTTTTTCTTTTCGTTCAGTATGTCGATTTAAGAAGTGCATTTGAAAAAAATAGTGTCTTGAGTTTGGTTTGCTTGCACTGAGAGAAATAATTTAGTTTTAATAATCCATTTAAGTTAGTTTTTTTTCTTTGGCCAGGAATGTAGCTGAAGGTGGAATGGTAACCTTCTACGAGTACGTCGACAGCCAGGCTGCGCTAAAAGCTTTGAAGGGACACAATGTCAAATATATACATACATACATATATATATATATATATATATATATATATATATATATATATATATATATATATATATATATGTATATAGTAGCTGGGTTCCTGGCCACAGCAATGTTGAGGGAAATGAAATTCCCGATGAACTGGCAATAATAGGGTTGGCATTAGATGAGGGAATGTCAGACAGATCGGTGAAATTACCGATAGGTCATTACTATAGGGAACTCAGCAATTGAAACAAAAAAACAGGACCAACAGTTCATGGTGAAATAGAGAGGATTATAGAGTCTCGAAGGGTATCTGGCCAAAACTTCACTCAGGAAGATCCAAACTACTAATGGACATGAATAGGAAGGCGATGCAAGTTGTAACAGGCTCGTTGACAGGTGACTGCTCGGTCAGAGCAAGAACCAGCATTTGTGAAACTGGCACTCCAGATTTTTGTCGAATGTGCGAAACCAGAAAACATTGAACATGTTCTCTGTCACTGCCCGAAGCTGCAATGTCATAGGCTTAGATGGCTGAGCAGACGTTTCTATGAAAGCATTACTGATATCGGGAAGTGTAAATTAGAGGACATCAGGGGCTTTATCATGGGAATTCGGTGGCTCAATGACGGATAATACGGTCACTCCTGGTTACAAATGGTGGGTGGAGGGGTGGAAAATATTACTTTTTTTTGGGCAACAAGGGAATCACAATGGACCCAATTGAGTCTCCTAGGTGCGGTATAGCACCACCCTTCCTAACCTAACCTAACCTAGCTTTAAACATTATAAGCTGATAAGAGAGCCAATAATTTCTGTAGACTCATTGATGAATAATAATGTATAACCTGCTCCTATTCTTTGAAACTAAAAATCTCATTGGCTTATCTTATTAATTAAGACTAATTTAGCAAAAACATTAAAAATTAATGCCTTTTAAACGTATTGTTTAATTTTAGTTATCGTCGCTCAAACATGCTGATTTAGCAAATCTTTTTTTGAAATATATTTGGGAATATGAATTCATTCGACTCAATAGCACAATGTATTTTGATTATTCAGACGTTTTTATTGTGAATGTTGCTTGCGGTGATATTAAAGCGCGTTTTTAGAGGTATAAAACTAAGTTGGCAACACTGCCAGCTGTTATTTATTTTGTGGTTAGTTTGATTTGGAATTTTATCAGGAATAAACTAAAAACTGAACGATACCCACAAGTTAGGCAGACTTTTAATGAAAACTAGGGTTCAGTTCGGGAAACTCGCCGCTCTCTTCATCCATTTTATGGTCGGGGTAATCGTCAATTTTTTTTTATTAATTTGATTATTTCGTGTTCGCAAGAAATGCCTTTGAGTGAGTACCGAAGAAGCAGCTGCTTTAGTCTGTCCTCTCCCATAATCTCTTCAATTTCTTGCAAACGGTAAACGATTCCTCCGTATTCCGACTGAGTAACTCCAATGTATTATTTATTCAATTTTAATAATAAAATTTAAATTTTAATATATAATAATACTGTGATATACTGTGAATATCCATATAAAACCAAAATAAACCAAAAAATTATATATGGAGCTTGGTTGATAGTTAGATAATGTTATACACTTTGCAATATGTACGCAACACGTTTACATTTCATGTTGAATATTTTGACAACCTACAATAAAACCATCTATGTAATCTGAAAATATCAAAACATTTTAATAAACAAGACTATACACTATGCGACCAACGATGAAATCTGCCTGGTTGCATTAATATGTCGCAAAGTGTGTACCTACCATTAAAACTTATGATATTTTCTTATCGCAAAAGTGTTACCATATATTTGCAAAAGCAAAAGTTCAATAAGAAAAAATATTGATCACTCTTTTAATGTAAGTATGACAAAAGATGACTGATAACAAAAAAAGACGACAAAGAGAGGACACAAAATTTAGAGATGACAGCCAGTTAAAATAGAGGATTGTCCTCTAAAAAAGAGGACGTATGGTCATCTTAGTCAAAACCAACTTAAAACCATTTGTGAATTGGTTAGGTTTATGAAATGCAACCTTGCTTTCGCTGTTCTAAATTCAGTGCTGCCAAGTTAAAATGACCGGAAGCAGCTGATAATGTTTATGCCAGTGAATAGATACCGGTTGAAAAATGTTCAACTTAAAAATGGATACAGCCGCAACAATAATCAACAAATTGGGAAGAAAAAGAACCTTTTGGACGGAAACAACGAAAATATTTCAATGACCTCTTGGAAGTGAAAATTGACGACATGACTGACACCCATTTGCCGATAAAATAAATTTTGCTTACAATGTATTTGTGCATTTTTTATATTTAATAACTTGATTTCCAATCACTTCTTCACTTTGTATAAGTAGTTCCATAGTTTTAAAATGTTTATTTAAAAAATATAAAATAATTTCCATTTTAGAGCGCATTGTAAAATTTCCAAGTTTTTCAAACAAACAAAAAACAGTTGTTGTACAGTTTGTCAAATAAGTATTTCCACAGTAGATTTATTTTATTTTGAACAAATTTAGTAAACAAGCTGTTGTTTAAAACCAGAAATTATCAAACTTGCAGTGTGAACTCAAAATCAGCTGTTTATGGTTTTAACATTAAAACCAAGTTTTAACTTTAAGCCTGGTGGTCTACTCTGTAATTCGAAACGAAAGAAAATGCTTTCGAATTTGTATGCTTAGTACCAGTTGTACTCAGTTCACAATTCCGTGCGAAATTCTGTCAAAGTTTGTATACTTTTCATTAACAAATACAAAGTTGCGATACATTGTAACCATTAGCATGAAGTTTGAAACCGATGCGCTGATCGGTTGTTTGCGGCATTTCTAATACTTTCCGACGATGTCGAGAATGGTGTGCTATGTCAACATTTTGTACTGTGGCATTAGGAGGCATTAGACTTTGTTCGAAAACAATGCAATTGACGTTTTGGAATTCAGCCAATTATCTACTTATTCATTAGTCGCAATATTTTTCTGCAAGTGTAGTTTGTATTCACGTGTGGCTGTTCACTTAAATAGGAAGTATGTACATTTGAAACACGTGTATAATGCGTATGCAAAATAGTTAGAACCTTTTGTATATAAAACGACATATGTACATACTCGAATATAAATCGTTCTCAAACATCTGTGGTCATCAAACACCGTTGCGGCATTGTTGTCGACAGCAGAGACTTCTTTTACCGGGTGTTTATTTGTTTTTTTTTTGTTGTTGTTTATTTGTTTTTATTTATTTTTTTTTTGATATTTACTTTTGAATTTGCTTTGTACTTTCGTATTTAAAAGTATATTGAAGTGTTAATTTCCTTTTTAGGATTTTCTTTACAAAATTTACATTTTTATTTCGGGTTCAAATAAGATATACTTATTTACATATTCTCAAAAACGTTTTAAATAATCATTACGGAAAATTTTTGTTTTCAAAGTCTTTTATTAAATAACGAAGTACTTACAGACATAAATGCTCTTTGAATAGTATGTACGTTTGGATACCTTAACATATTCACCCTTATTCTAATTGTCGACATCGACGTCACTTTAACACAACACCAAAAATTTAAGGCTTGTTGGCAGGTTTATGATATTTTCTAGACCTTAGGGAACGGAAATAGATTGCCAGTAGCACAAAATTTTTCTCGAGAGCGAGTAAACAAGCCCCAATTTTTTGGTATTGTGTTAAAGTGACGTCGATGTCGACAATTAGAATAGGGGTGATTAATGAATAAAAATACATATCGTCCCTATCATGTCAAACTATCCAAGATGCAAATTTGTACTTTTCAGAATAGCGCAAAGAGTCATGAATTGTGAATTTAAAGTCGGCATATTCCTAAAAATGCCAGGCTTAAAATATTTCTTATTGAGTTAGCTATCGTCTGTGAGAATTTCAGCATTTTGAAACGAGGCGTATCCTAGAAATTAGGGTACCAAGGTAATAAATCTATTTTAACATGGTAGGAACCAAGGCGCATTTATTAGGTGGCAGCACTACACCAGGCGACTTATGTAATTATACCAAGCCAAATGTCAAATTTGGATTGTGTTGGTATAAGCCTAAAAACATGCTTTTATTTGGGTTATACTCACACACCGAACGAATATTCAGTTTCGTATGGTTTTTGACATTTTCTATAAGAAACATACACTCTGACGATGCTACCCTGTTTTGAAAGGTAAGTTGGTAACTTACCCAGCAAAAAATTACACATTACCATCAGAACTAATTACTTGCCATATAATTACTTACTTTTCTGATTACCAAATTTCATTACTCGCTTACAATCACATTACCTAAAATCTAAAAAAAAATATGTACAAGTTGCTAAATGAGGAGAATAACTTTTTTAGATTAAATAGATTACGTGAACAAGTTGCCAAATAAAAAAAGTAAGTACTTCTCAAGAATCGATTATCTAAGTCTCATACCTTGTTAAAATCATTAAGTTGGTAATCCAGTAAGGAGGAGCTTCCACCAAAAATGCTTAATTCCAAACCCGATTACCTTTTTTGAAATTTTTTGTTGGGTATATATTGTTATATTGTTGTACTAATGAGGGTACCTGATTGATGTGCTAAGGCACGATATGTATAACAAAAATCAAACTTCTTTGAAAATACAGAACTAAAATTTTATCTTTTAATTATTCAAACTGGAAAAATATTAAAAAATTTTTTTTGTGAGATCATGTACCAAAATCTACACACATTAATGTAGCGTGCTCCACCCATATTGGCTTACAGCACTTAGAAGATCAATGTATTTGCCATCGGCACAGATTCCGATTTCTTCAAATCAACTAAAAAAAAAGACTTTAGTTCTGAATTATTTTCCAATCCCTACACTCTGAGTCACAGAAACTAGAACTTCTAATGACATTTATGTCGAGTACACCTCCACTTATTACATGCATTTAATTCGCCTTCATTGGAATCTCTATTAAGTCATCCAAAGCGTATATGAGGGATAATATCTCGGCTTCGTAAACGCACAAATACTCTCCTAAATGCAAGACGCAGAAATTAGGCGACCTTTTGCCTTCACAAGAGATCCACTGGTAATCCAAACTAAGAGTCCGATGTAGTTCTTTCGACTACTAGTCTTGCAGTGATGCATTCCAAAGGCAAGTGAATATTCATAGCACCTGTTTGAAAAGCTTTGAAAGCTCTTATAATTTGTTCTTGTTTATTTGCCATTGTAACGATGGTTTTTTCTTATCTGGGGTGATACTCGTCGATATCCAGCGTTCGTCACCAAATTTATTTATTTTGAGACCCTGAGAGAATGAAATAAGAATACAACAACACCAGGTTTGAGTAAACAAAATGACGATATCTTTATTTAATTTTGTTTAGTAAGCGATTCCCTATCAGTTTATGTCGCCCGTGAGTATGCCGAACACCTTGTCCGTGCGCCGAGGCTCGTACAAAGCAGGCAATAGGTTAGAGGAGAAAACGCACGCTCTTATGTCAAACGCCTTTTTCGTGCGCCGAGGCTCGCACGTCTTAAGATGAACAGCTTGTACGTACCGCGAGGCTCGCACCCGATGGTCATCTGCGTCTACTATCCCACTCACAAAGTCGCCGTGTGAATATCTTTCCAAGGCTGTCACCTGGTTTACTAAATATTTATTATGCAGATTATTGTTCGTACCCCGAGGCTCGTACAATAATCTGTCTTACAAGTTTGATAGTCACTGTTGTCGTTGAAATCTGATTGACTGTTATTCTCTCGTCGGTGTGAAAATACTAAGCTCTTTAGAAAAAGCTCGCACATTGTGCATATGGCTTGGACGTAGTCAAGGCATTTTCATACAACGTAGACTCGCCTGAATTTGCTTTGAAAATTATAATTTTTCAACGTCAAAATTAGTTGCTTCGTCAAATTCTAAACGTTTTGACATTTAAGAAGTGATGTTTGCTTGTATTGATATAGGAGAAGATGTACTCACCTGATCTGCCGAGATCACTTTTTACATATTTAAAATTTCTGCTGCTTTACATATTTAAAATTTCTTATTCAATGCAACAATTTTACACAATTTTTATTGTGCTGAATTGTTGTACAATAAATAAATTGTCCCAATCAAATACGTTGCAGTCACATGATTGCTGCAGTTTATAAAAACTTGATTGTTGCAAATTGGGGAAGAATGAATTTGTGGCAATAATTGCCGCATACCACTCATACGATTGTTATATTTTGTAGCAACACAAACAAATAGATGTTGTTGTTTTAGTTTTTTTAATTTTTACGTGAAAATGGTTTATTCGTTAAAGAAAACAGAAAACTGCATCTGCCTTGTAAATTTTGTGCTCAATAGAAAAAAAGGAGTATTAAAAACGAAGTAAATGGGGCAAAGATTATCTCATAACTCTAACGCTTTAAATAAATTATAGTTACATTTAAGCTTAAATTTACGGAATTTACGAAAACACATGGCTCACACGAAAAATTAAATTAATTTAAGAAATTGTCGCGTATTGGCTACTTCGTTTGCCGCTCGAGAGCACAATAAATGGGGCGATAAATTGTGAAATCACACAATTGGCATATAAAAAATAACCATAATTGGGGCATTGCGGCAATCGTGTGATCCTACCTTTATTAACTTTTAAGTAATTCAAGACCACTTGCACGAAAATACTCTCCGTGTAATAATTGCAATTGGAGGGAGATGTTTCACTAAATTTTTTCACAAACAATAAAAACAATATAACAATTTTATCCGTTCATCTCTTGAAGAGTTGAATTAACTGTTTTTATTTTATTATCCTGATCTGTATGACCAATTGAATCCATACAAATGAAACTCTCATAATCTTGCAAATAAATCATAACTGCTGCAATGCAACTGCCATTTATAGTCCTTTGTGAAGTAAGAGTTGCACAATCACTGGTAGCTTAAGATCTTCTCCTTATCGTCTTTTCCATTAATGAACAAATCATCTATAAAAATTTTATCAGATTATGCCAAATGTAATCTTAATCTTTGTCTTACTAAATCCTAATTGTTTCTTAATTTCCTTGCTGTTGCCTCTTAACGAAGCCGTCAGCTTGGCTATAGCACTCGGTACGAACATGTTAGTCTCACAATTTCCTGTTGAAACCTTAAACTCGCTTAAGCGATAAGAAAATCTCTCACAAATGCACATCAACGAAAACAAAAATTTGTCAGTTACTTGTTGCCACAAGCAAATTTTGGTTTTCTTGGGGTTTTTTTTATTGCCATGCTGCTTAACACCAACTTTGTGGCCCATAAAAATAAAAACAAAAAAAGCAAACAAACTTGCATCCATACACTTTTAATGCAACAAGTTTAACTGTAAGTTGATATCAT
This sequence comes from Tachina lurida, assembly GCA_944452675.1. Lineage (NCBI taxonomy): Eukaryota > Metazoa > Arthropoda > Insecta > Diptera > Tachinidae > Tachina > Tachina lurida. The sequence continues at coordinate 88,510,259 of OX101754.1, forward strand.
TGTTATTGATCTTGTCAGGCTTTAGGAAAACATGCATTCAGTTTTAAAGTACAATAAACAATTATCGGATCTTTTTGATCATTTTGCACAGCAGAATGACTGACAAAAATACAACAATTGAAAATTTAAACTCCAAAGTAATGGAAACAAGAGTGAGTGATGAACCGCACGATTGAAAGTTGAAAGGTGGAATGGGCTTCTTTTGGTTTTAGTGATTGACATTTGTAGGGAATCTTATTTGAACGGCGTTGTACACTTTTCATGAAGTTTTATTTTTAATTTGTTTCCATTTTTCTCTACAAAGTTAATCCAAAATATTCAAAAGCACTTTTAAATAATTTGTACCAAAGCGAGAAGTCGTCGGGGTTAAAATATCTCCAATATTAAAAATTTAATATCGTAATGTTTGCTTTCTCTGTAACTCTGTATTCAAGCGAGTATCTTGCTGACAGGCAATTCTAAATTCTATCTTAGGACCCACGTTGTGGGGCGAACCTAGATTTTCCAAATTTTTATTGTTCGGAGTATATAATCCAAGTACATAATGTGAGTCAGGCTGTCGGAATAGGTGATGAGATTTACTTTAATCACTACGCAATTTATTTCACTTTGAGCACACAAGAGATTAAATATTTATTCATATTTTAATAACTCTGTAAAAAATTTGGTGACAATTGACCCAAACGCACTCGCCCTATGACTTGAGAAAAAGCGAGTGTTCCCAAAAGTACGGAGTAGTGTATGGCGAAAAAAAAAGAACTATCTTGCAAATGGTTACATATTCGCCATTTTCCAGATGTATCGTCTTGATCTTGAGTCAATTTAATTGGGACTCGGTCCAGTATTGTAGTAAACGATACTGAACATGTTCGTTGTGGTTGAATGCAGGACCTATCAAATAGTGTAAATGTAACTCTGGAACCAGTCCCGTAACTATAGCTAGATATTAACCTAAGCTTAACTGGTATTTATACTTTTGAAATATGAGTGGCCCTGTGGTCGAGTGGGTAGTGTGCAAGCCTGTCATGCAGAAAGTTGTCGGTTCGAATCTTAAAAAAATTTCTGATTAAAAATAAAATGTCATTGCATTTGTAACAATAAGAAAGTTTATAAGTGTTCATTGTTAAGGTAGAATTAGCCGAACGTCCACGTAAGCTAACGAAACAGCTGATCGTTTTTGTTGATTGAAAACAGTGCAAACGCTTACCGAAATTTGCTGTAACGTTGACGGCACGTCTCAACCTGTATAAAATAAAATTTCCTAACGTTGTTAAGTGACGTTTTAAACCAGTGATGGTACTAATGGATTTGAAATGAAATGTGGGTATTTTGACTCTGTTTCTCGGTACTTTTACTAATAATAATATCTGTGCGAAAAAACAACTTAAAATAATACATAAATATGTATATGCATGTGTATATACATACTTATGTATGTAAATACATATATACATATATAAAAATTTCAAATTAATATATACATACATATTTATATGTACATACCCATCAAACAAAATGCTCCTAATGCGTAAAGAATTCGTAACGACTGGTCGACAAAATCTTCCGATTTCGGAACCGAAATATTACCGAAATCGCAACGATTTTTGTATGAAATGGTTGACACGACTTCGTAACGATATGTCGGTACGAGTTCGTTACGATAAGTCGGTACGAATTCGTAACGACATGTAGGTACGATTTCTTTTTGCTTTTATAGCAGAGTACCGCTTCACCGTTATGTTGCTGGTATTGTCGAAATAATTTGCACATACTCACGTTTTTTAATATTTGTTACAATCCTTATTTTTCATCAACATATACATTTATGTATTAAAAAAAATGTTCACAGACTTTTACTTATGTACTCAAAAATCAAAGTTTTAATGTTTAAAAAAAATTTTTCAGAAAAACTACCGAAATTTCTTAACGAGTTCGGTACGACAAGTCTGACTTCTCAGAAAAAGTCGAAACATTTTGTTTGGGAGGTAATGAAGAAATATACATGTACATATGTAATTATGTATGGGTGAGATGTAAAAAAAATAGATATATAAAAAAATTTAAATGCTATCAAAACCTCTTATTGTATATGCACATACATATGTATGTGAAAATTATTTAATTTGTAGCATACATATCGTTGGTCACAAGTAGAAAGGCCCTAATTCAAATAATTGTAATTTTACAGGAGAAGGCAAAAACATAATAATAAATAGTACAAATGCTTTGTTAAAATGCTTGTAAAAGTGTTATTTTTCACTATTGTAATAAATTTTTGTGCTGAAGTGTATTTGTGTGAAATGTATTGGAATCAGTGAAAAGCTCAATTCCATGAATATTCGAGTTAGGGCCTTTCTACTTGTGACCATCGATATGTATGTATGTATGAACATATTATTTATTTATTATGAATATATACATACATACATATATTTTTATGCACATGCTCCAATACAGTTTTAGTACCATTTACATATTTTATGTACTTTTTCTTCGCCGCAGTCACCATTTGAACTTTTTAATACCCATTAGGGATGGGCAAAAAATATCGATATATCGAAATATCGATATTTGAGAAAATAAATATCGATATATATCGCCGATATTTCAAAAACCTATATATCGATACATCGATTCTTATTTACGAGTATCGGGTTTCGATACTTTTAAGAGCTATAGCCGTTTTTTAACTGTGACCCAACTAAGGCAGGTGACTTTTTGGATTGTGTGGGTATAAGCCTAAGGGCAGAATTTGTTTTTACTTTCTGTTCTGTTACGAATCAGCTGACTCTTTTTCGTTTATAAAAATCATATACATATAAGCCATTAGTTTTTCTCTCCTTAATTCTGTTATGTCGCGTACACATTCCTCGATGCATGTCGTTATTCACTTTATGAATGCGATGGTAGAACTATAGCTAAAACTTTACAACAATTACGCTCGGGAACTGAAATTGTCTTATTTTTTTGACATGTGTTTATAAATGTTAAAAACCGAAAAGTTATTCCCACTTTCCCGGGTAATGAAAAAGTCCGGGAAAAGAAAAACTCTAATAACAATGGACGATGCAAAACTCATAGCTTTAGTGGAAAACTGTGACCATTCTGGTCCGAAACAGCTGATAATTTATTACAGAAAAAGTAACTTTTAAAATTTAGAAACAGAACGGCACAGCACAGAGCAGCAACAGAAAGTAAAGACTAATGAAGTCTTGAGGATCTACAGTAGGTTACGTATTACTAACATAAATAGTTTTGTTGTATTAAATTTCTTAAAGTAAGTAATTGTGCATTCGAAATTAATGCAGCAAAAAATATCGATATATCGAAATATCGATGTTTTCAAAAAATATCTATCGATACTGTTCAAAAATATCGATACGATATATATCGATACATTTTCTTCATTTGCCCATCCCTAATACCCATCACTGTTTTGTGAACAGCTGTTCCTTTTTCATATTAAAACAACAAAACAAAGTAAAGCGTACGCACGTTTTTAAATGTTCTATAAGTGCACGAACGTACTAACAGTACGGTACGGTACGGTACGGTACAGCAACAGCAACGTTCGGCTAACCCAGCCTTTACAGTTAAAAGTCGAAATAAAATTTATATGTATATAATTTATATTATTCTACACAGAATAGGTCCCTATGGGAAAGTTCAGTGACAAGTCACAAGGTGCATATAAAGTATCAATTAATCCGAATTTAGGCCATCCCATGTAAAAGTGACTAGTCCACCCTTTTCATGTTGCAGGGTGCCAGGCGATCCAAAATGACTGTATTAATATCTATATGCTTTCATTCAAATTGTTGCATGGATGGATTTATAGCTGACATTTGCTTTTTTATATTTTTTTTCTCCAGTATTTCTTCGTGTGATTTGGATTGTGGTTACCAGCAAATGTCACAAAAGTGATCGATTTCTTGAAAACAATTTCTGTTGATCACAACAGACACCAAAAGTTCAATTCAATTGTTTGCTTGACTGGATAATTTTTGTGTGTTGATGTTGATTTAACTGTTTTTTATTTGCTGCAGCTGCAATAAAATTAAATGACATTAAAATAGAGGATCGAATGAAAGGACGGCTGGCTGGCTGGCTGGGCTGGTTGGTGGAGAACGTGTATCGTGGCGTGGGTAAACTCTGGAAGAGTTTAAATTTACTTTTACAAGTATGTAGGTATGGCTTAAATTTTATTTTGTCTTTTTACATCTCATTTTAAAGGAAAAGCTTGAAATAAAAACACAAACTAAAATTGACAGTGTCGATGTTTAAGCTGCCTCAAAGTCGTGACCCACGATCAATGAACTTTTTTTTAATATACGTTTTTTTCAAAAAAAAACTTCCTTCTTTATGTTTAACAAGAATACGTGCTGTTTGGTGATGGTGGTCATGTATTATTGTTGTAAATTTGCCGCTTCATTTTGTGCTTTTGCACTTGGGTAGGGTGGGAGGAGGGAGGTGGTGCAGCAGTAGAATAACGAAAGAAGTCTACTCATTCTATTGGCATGTAATGGAATTCTTTGCAGCTTATTTATTGTCGAATCGTTTAAGTAAAAGGAGAGTATGTGTTATGTAGCAAAATGTAACTGAGTGACCAGTTTAATAGAATGTATTGGCTTAAGTTGGAAAGGTTATTCAGAAGATTTTAGTTTTGGTATATAATAGAAGGAAGTTATAGAATGGGGTCTTAGAGGCTTTTTGTCTGATATTGCTGCATACTAGAGTATTGATCTGTCAAATAAAGAAGTTTTGAGTTACAACTCATGGGAGTTTCATTATGTTTTGGAATTTGTGATCTATGATTAAATTCTAAATTTCTTCAAAAGAGATGTTTGGTAAAATCTATTCGGCTTTCTTAAACAGGTTATTATTTGAAAAAAAAAAATTCCGCTATTGTGTTGACTCCGTAGTAGGACCCTCTTAAGCTTAAGCTTTGCACATACAATATTGTCAGTAAAATGCGCTAAAAATTTCTTACAATCGTGTGAACTGACAACTTTTGCCTGGCAACGTTGCCAGACAACGTTGTCAGTACATTGCACAACTAACGGCTAACAATAAATTGTTAGATATCTGACAATCGTGTGAACACATTCCGCAGGCACTGTCAAATTACTGTGCGATATTTGTTATTATCAGATGTGCGAAGTTTGTGCATCTGACAAATGCCAATATACATAAGCATTGTTACACATTTTTTCTATGGCATCACTGTACAGACTTGTTTAAAAAATATAGGAAAGAGTAAAAATATAATTAAACATATGAAGCCAGAATCATTGTAATCGCTTTTTTATGTTCCATAATAGTTTATATTTCATTTATTACATTTAACACAATCACATAAGATTGATAATTGACACATTATCTCAAAGTCTTTGAGTCTGGCAACGCATAACAACAGATTTTACAATTTCTGCATATAAAAACGGCGAAAACTGAAAATGTTTGGACTGAGGATGTAGTCAAATATTGTCGTACAATCGTCTGACAATAAAATGCCAGATTTCTGACAGATTTGGCACCACCGTGTGAACTAATAATCTACGCTGTGCTGGCAAGCTCAGATTGTCAGTACATTGTCACCACATTGTCAGATCTGACAATATTTTAATGTCTGACAATCGCCTGTCCATAGCATAGCGCCTGTATCGCGCGTACCCATATAACGCGCGACAATATTTTCAACGTATTGCTTGCTTGTTCTCATTGATTTTCCTTGCAAATGAACTTTATGATCCAATGTACTCGTGTGTACATCCACTGGTAACTCTAGTACTTCAATATTTCTCATGTGTTTTGCCTCTGTTTCAGTTGCTTTTTGGCTTAAAAATGTTTATTTGATTAGGTTGTTGCACCTTTCCTTGATGGGCGTTCTTAGTCTTCTAAATCTAAAGTGTATGCATGTTTGCTTGCATGCATATGCATGTATTATTTTATGGTTTGGTTGTGAGTGTGGCTTTCAAGCAAAACAATAAATTGCTTTGTAACCCAAAGGCTACACAGCATTTAAATGAAATGAAACTGACATCACGATCGGTAATTTTCGCAAATAATACCAATTGGCTATGCCACAAAAAAAAACGTTAAATAGAAACTAAAAATACTTAAGTTATACCATATGTACGAGGGATGAATTTTGGGTAAAGTGCAAGCACGGAGGCAAGATTTGGATATTAAGTTTTATTTTTAAACAAGACTAAAAACAACCTCTACTTCGACTTTACGGTACTTCGCAAGAGCTTGCCAATGGCAGTTTAAAACATCTTTTCTCTAACATCAGCTTCAACATTTTTCTTACAAGTTTTAATAATTGTTCTTGTAACTAAAAAAAGAACCTCCGTGTTAGACCAATGTTGGTTGTAGCGTGTAAGAAAATTTAAGCTTCAATAAAGACTTCTTAATTTTCTTCAGAGGTCTTTCTTGGGGCCTAAACTTTCCAAATATGTTAAACTAAAATTGTTTCCGTCTTACATTTTTAAAAGTAGAGTTCTCGTTGTACCTTCATAGTGAACAGACGTATTAGCGGATTTTTTTTTACATACATAATAAAAAAAATCATACAAAAAAATATTTGTAGTACATAATATTCGTTGTACATTAACTTTGATAAATAAGCTTTTTTTGCTTTGCTAATATTTTTTTACATAGACAGTAATAACTAAAACAAAAATAAAACAAAAACAACCGTAAACAAAATAACTCAAAGTGCCCTTGAGGAATACACTAACAAAGTGCCCTTGAGGAATACTCTATATGAGTACCTCAAAAACAAATAATTGTGAAGTGAGTGATAACGGCAGAAATGCCTATCTTACTGTGAGCTCTGATGATCTTAATGATAACAATAAAAAATCTGATGATATACTTACTGTGAGTTCTGATGCTCTTAATATAAACAAAATAAATAAAAAACCTGATGACAGACTTTTTTTAACGGCTAAGCCAATTTTTCGTCAGCGATCAACTTCGCTTTGTCCAATGTCAACTAGTGATTTGTTAACATTACAGTTGCCTACTACTTCGTCATTTAAATCAGCGATATCATCCGATTCAGGCTCGTGTTCATCACTTACCCAAATTGTCAATATAAATAAGAGTAGCCCAAAACCCAAGGTCCAAGTCGGAATGGACCGATATATAATGGTGGGAAAGCGCGGGCGAAGCCCAAATTCTAATAAAATTGCATCTGCTTCAAAGGTATCTAGGGATAACAGCGCATCCTCCACTAATCGTTTTCAAATATTGCAAGATGACAACGACACACCTGATATATCTGAGAAAAAAACCTCCAAGCCGCCACCAATATATTTGAGAGAAAAAAATTCAAACGCTCTTATTAAGAAATTAATTTCGGTCATTGGTGAGAAAAAATTTCACATTGTTCCAATAAAACGTGGCAATATCGATGAAACGAAAATTCAAATTTATGACGAAACAGATTTCCGTAAAATGGTTTCTGAATTTGAAAAAAATAAAACAAGTTTCTACACATACCAGCTCAAGAGTGCTAAAGGCCTGCAGATCGTATTGAAGGGCATAGATTCTTATGTTGTTCCCGAAGAAATAAAAGACGCACTCGTCCTCCAGGGATTCAAGGTAAAAAATGTTTCAAATATAATAAATAGGGAGAAGATCCCCCAGCCTCTATTTCGCGTTGAACTTGAGCCGAATGATATAAAATTGAGAAAAAATGAGACGCACCCAATTTATAATTTAAAATATCTTTTATACCGAAAAATAACAGTTGAAGAACCACACAAGCGTTCTGGACCCGTACAGTGCCATAATTGTCAAGAATATGGCCACACAAAAACTTACTGCAAATTACCTACAGTTTGTGTTATTTGCGGTGAATTGCACGGTACTGCTAGTTGCAATAAACCGAAAGATCAAAGTAACAAAAAATGCAGTAATTGTGGAGAAAATCACACTGCTAACTACAGAGGTTGTCGTGTATATTCTTTCGTTAAAAAGACAATGGGGCAAAAACCTAAAGTAGCTCCAGCACAAACAGCAAACACTTACTCCGCCACTCTTGCCCAAGTGAGCCAACCAGTTAATTCACGTGTATCGTATGCCGATGCTGCAAAAACAAGCTCTATTCCCACACAAAATGTTTCACGGCCAAATACTTCAATAAATACAAACTCAGGCTTTAATTTTAATCGCCTTGAAGCTACTATTGAAAATCTGGTGCAAACTATAAACAATTTTACAACAAGTATGACTAGCATGATGCAAGAAATGCTGCGAATGCAGAATACTCTGCTTCAAGCAATACTTAATAAGCCATGAACACGTTAACAATATGTTTCTGGAACGCAAACGGCATTCGCCAACATAAAAATGAACTTGAGCACTTCCTCACGGAAAAAAATATTGATATAATGTTGGTCTCTGAGACTCATTTGACTTCGAGAAGCCTTTTTAAAATTTATGGCTACACCTTATATGATTCAAAGGACCCGAGAGGAAGAGCATGCGGTGGATCAGCAATTTTAATAAAGTCAAGACTCAAGCATTATATTATTGACAACATTTGCGAAGAACATTTACAAGCAACGAATATTTGTATCGAAAATTTTTGCACTAATTTTGTCATATCATCAATTTACTCCCCTCCTAGGTTCGCAATTACTGAGGACCAATACGAGAATTTCTACAAATCCCTTGGCCCTTGCTTCGTAGCAGCTGGCGACTACAATGCAAAACATACGTTCTGGGGTTCGCGTCTTATTACACCTAGAGGTCGGGCATTGTTCAACACAATTTCAAAAATGGGCTTGGACGTCATTTCGAGTGGGGAGCCCACTTACTGGCCTACGGACATACAAAAAATTCCGGATGTTATAGATTTTGGAGTCATGAAAAATATTTCTAGGGAATTAGTTCATGTTGAAGCGTCTCAAGATCTTTCCTCCGATCACTCTCCCACGATCGTTACAATTTGTAGCCCACTAAGTAGTGACTTACCTCACCCGTATGTGAAGACGATCAACCGTGTTAATTGGCTGGGGTTCAGAAAATATCTCAGTACTCATTGTACGGAAAACATTATACTAAGAACATCCGAAGATATTGAATTTAACATTGGCAATCTTATCAAAAATATAAAACAGGCTGCTGAACATGCGACTACTTCCTACCCGCAGACTGGATTTAATAGAATTTATTCTACGGATATTGAACGTCTTGTAAGTGAAAAAAGAAGAGCTAGAAGGGAATGGCAACAGCACAGATCACCACAACATAAAATCAGATTTAAAGAGTGCACTAAACGACTCCAAGACTTGCTTGCATTTGAAAAAACTGCATCTTTTAAAAACTATCTGGAAGGTCTTGATGCCACACCAGCATCTAATTACTCCTTGTGGCGCGCTGCTAGAAAGCTTAAACACCTGTTGCGTTTAAACCACCTCTGCGTACATCTACAGGGGGTTGGGCAAGAAGCGATACTGAAAAAGGTAAACTATTTGCTGAGCATTTAAAATCAGTATTTACCCCTAACTCGTGTACTGGTGTTATTGATTTGCCGAATGTAGTGGCGCTACCCCCTCGACCCATAAAATTTAGAACGTGTGATGTACAAAAAGTAATTGCTGAACTTAACCCGAAGAAAGCTCCGGGTATTGATGGAATTAGTAACCAGATGCTAATAAAGTTGCCTCGTATTGCAATTAGAATCCTATTATTTATTTTTAACGCCATTTTACGACTGGAGTATTTTCCAAATATCTGGAAGCTTGCCAAAGTTAAAATGATTCCAAAGCCGGGCAAAGACCTTACCAAGGCTGAGTCATACAGGCCAATAAGTCTGCTATCAACAATGTCAAAACTTTTCGAAAAACTGCTCATGACAAAATTGTCCCCAATTCTAGTTAGTAATGGGTGCATACCGGACCATCAATTTGGTTTTAGAAGTCAGCATAGCACCATCGAACAAACTCATAGATTGGTTCAATTTATAAGAAGAACATTTGAAGAAAAGAAGTATTGTTCTGCGCTGTTTATCGACGTTTCTCAGGCATTTGATAAAGTGTGGCATGAAGGTCTTATTTTAAAATTGAAATCATATTTACCAATAAATTTTCTGAAGCTATTAGAAAGTTATATTACTACCCGGAAGTTTACGGTTGTGGAAGGAGACTTCATGAGTGTGCCCGAATCTATATCATCCGGTGTGCCACAGGGGAGCATACTGGGGCCAGTTTTGTATTTGATTTACACTTGTGATATGCCTTTGAGCAGCAATATTCATACATCTACGTTTGCCGATGATACAGCCTGCCTTAGTATGCACGAAAACCCTCACGAGGCTTCCCGATATCTACAAGAACATATTACACAACTGGAACTATGGTTAAATTTATGGAGAATCAAAGTAAACGAGCAAAAGTGTGTCCAGGTAACATTTACCCTGCGAAGAGATACTTGTTCCCCTATTCGAATCAACAATCAAGTTGTTCTTCAACATTCACACGTAAAATACCTTGGTATACACCTTGATCGACGGCTTACATGGAAGCCCCATATTGACTCAAAGCTAACACAAATGAAACTGAAATTAACTCAGCTACATTGGCTGATTGGTAGAAATTCTTCACTCAGTCTAGATTGTAAACTTTTAATATACAAGACGATTTTGAAACCAATATGGTGCTACGGAATACAGTTATGGGGCACTGCTTCAGCTTCTAATGTCGAGAGAATCCAACGAAGGCAAAACAAAATTTTACGCTTAATAACATTGGCTCCATGGTATATAAAAAATTCAAATATACATCGTGATTTAAATATGCCACTAGTGACTGAAGAAATTGCAAAATACGCTGGCAAATATTTAACAAAACTCGAGTCACATCCTAATCCGCTTGCCCGTAATATTTTGAACTTTACTGGACACATCCGCCTAAAAAAGAGGGACACATGGGCTCTTATTCATAGCACTCCAGATGGGACTTCTTGAAAATACTTTATTTTTTTCCTTTTGACTACTTATGTATTATATATAACTATTACTAAGCTTATGTCCGACACTGGTCGGGCCTAATTATATTTTTAGATTTAAGATTTGAATACTTATTGTTAGTTCATATATGAAGATACAATAAATAAAAAAATCATGCATTCAAAAAAAAAAAAAAAAAATTTTTAAAAGTGTATTTTTATCAAAAACTTTATACATATTATATGAGAATGATGATTTTGATGACAGCAAGGCAATATGGCGGCAGGTTGTTGTCCATACTGATAATAGGTTTGTTCGAATACTTTTGCTAAAAAATCCAGTAACTGTGTAAATACTGAGTAGTACAAGGTGTTTTTTTAGAGGTATAGAACTTTGAATTGAAATAAAACACAAGAAAATCGTTTTAATGTCCATCAATTTGGCTTTATTGGAAGGATAATTTTATGCCATTAATGTTTAAATATGATTTCGGGCATGTGGCCGCCGCGGCTGGCTCGAATAAAGCCAATTCTACAGGTCCAATTTTCAACCACTTTTTCGAGCATATGGGGCCGTATGTTGGCAATAACGCCACGAATGTTGGCTTCCAAGTCCCCTAACGTTTCTGGTTTGTTGGCGTAGACGAGCGACTTCACATATCCCCAAAGAAAATAATCCAATGGTGTCAAATCACACGATCTTGGTGGCCAATTGACAGGTCCATTCAATGGCGTCTCAAGGGTCTCACGTGGATTCTCTTCACTCCAAATGCGGCAATTTTGCTTGTTGACGTAGCCATTCAACCAAAAATGAGCCTCATCACTGAACAAAATTTTGCGATGAAAATCAGCATCGAGATCAATCTCATTTTCGGCCCATACACCAAAATCACGACGCATTGCATGGTCTCGCGGCTTTAATTCTTGCACAAGCTGGATCTTGTAAGGTCGCAAGCCAAGATCTTTGCGCAAAATCTTCCATAAAGTTGATGGACAAAGCTCCAATTGCTGTGCACGGTGGCGAATCGATTCATTCGGGTCCTCTTCAACACTTTGCTCTACAGCGGCAATTGTTTCTTCGGTGCGCACTGTTCGACGTCTCTGCGGATGCGTATTATCACATAGAGTAAACGTAGTGCGAAAACGATCCATGGTTAACCGAATTAATTGCTCTGATGGACGATTATGTCGACCATAAAATGGACGGAGCTTGCGGTAAACTTCGCGAACTGAACCATTATTTTCGAAATAAATTTGCACGATTTGCAAGCGTTGTTCTTTTGTCAACCTGTTCATGATGAAATGGCAAACCAAACTAAATATTAATCACTTGACAGCTGACAAAATGGCCGCCAGTTAAAAAAGTGATGCCAACTTAAAGTTCTATACCTCAATAAAAAACACCCATTATAAAGAAATTACTCCCAATAAACATTTTTCCATATAAAAGTAAGCGAGAAGAAAATTTTTAAAATTCAGTAAAATATATACAACAGTTTCATTGCTAATAATTTTGGAGCTAAACAGGGCAATTATGTAAAAAATTCCGCACGAAATTTCTCCCAGGGAACAATTCCAACTAATAGCAAATGATAGGAAAAACAAAAAATTCTAATTGGAAAATGGAGAAATTTCCTGCTGAATTTTTTACATAATTGCCCTGAAAAAATACATACAATCAAAAATTTGGGTATAATAATCTATTCACTTTGTTCATGGTTGAAAACTATCGGGTTTTTTCGGCATTCCACGTGAAATTAAATCGTTCGAAATTGTCATAGCATTGTTGCTATAAATACATATTTCAAACAATAGTTCTATGGCAATTCCGCATGGATTAATTTCATGTGAAATAAAAAACTAAAAATTTTTTGTTTCCCTTTGCTTTTGTTAAAAACATATGTTTTCGTTTTACCGGATTTTACTGGGAAAAATTTGTGCAGTAAGAATTTGCATTTACTCAGTCCATGAACTGTAACTTTTCTCTCTCACTACGCCCTCTGATTTATTGGAATATGCATACGCTAACGCAATCCAGTAAAATCCAAATTTTTTTTTAAACTTAAGTTTTCGAATGCAGCTTTTGTGATTGTAGTCCAATTAAACTAATTTCTATTTATATTGGAGACAATGAGCAAATAAATCGAGTACTGCCATTTTAATGGAACATGTTGAATGATTGTATCATACAATTATTTTCTATTATTTATTATTGATTGATTTTTGCCAGTGTGTTTGAGTCCAGTATGTTTGTAAAAGTCCACGTACAGTCCAAACAGCTGGACTGATTTTAATTTTCTGTTTTTTTTTTGTTTGAAAGGTCACTTGATCGAGAGTGTTCTTAGCCATGTTTGAAGTAAATTGGTCCAGCCGTTTAAATGATATCACATCTTTTCAAGATACCGGGGCTTTTTAAAATTTAAAATTTTTGTTAATATGTATAATTTTTTTATGATATAAGAACATTTGAAAAGAGTAATGATTTTGTGTAGCAGAACCATCGGCAAAGCAAAATAACTAATCAAATGGCTACTAAACAATGCTTTGAAAGTTTAAGACGCCTCATTCACACCAGAGGCGCTGCAAAACTGCCTTAAAAATAAATAATACAAAACGTGCAAAAAGCACGTAACATCCCTTTCGTAAAGAAGGTAACACCTAGTAATAGTAGTAGGTGTTCATTGCTAGAGTTTTATTTCTCTAAAAATAATTTTAAATATTTGAAGGTGTCACCACAGATATGTACTTGCACTTGAACATCAGCTTATTATGATGCTGCTGCTGTCTCCAAAATAATTGCGTGGCCAGATACTCAAATATAGCTAGCGGCATTTGAAGTCGTGTGTTCTTGTAGTATGCTGCGGTGAATGTGTTTAAGGCATGGAGTGCTACACCCGACCTCCTTTGTGCACATTATTACTTAGGATATAAAGTTAGAGTATGAAAATTAGCAGAAAGAAACGTATAATAACAGCGTATGTCCAAAAATCAAATTTTTTCAGTAGAGCCAGAAAAAGTTCTTTTTCAAGCTTGTTTAAAAATAGTTAGAAGTAGTGTTGTTGTTTCCATATTTTTTAAAAAAATTCTTAGAAATTTTTTAGAAAGTTTAAAATATAACAATTTGATATCACAAACTCAAAATTTGAAATTTATTTGCTGGTGGTTCAGCAATGTCTACATGCATTTCATTGTTGCTGTAACAAATCGTCAGTAGACTTCAACCACACATTTTGAACCGTCACAAACCTCTTATCTTGTTTGGTTGAAGTCTACTGACAATTTGTTACAGCAACAATGAAATGCATATAGACATCGCTGAACCACCAGCAAATAAATTTCAAATTAAAATGGACTTATGACAATATGTCGAATAATAAATTTCTTAAATGATAAACTCAAAATGAGAAATATAAGATATATGTTGTTATTAATAAAAACCACGGCGTTTGCAGTCAGTAAATAAATCGAAAAAGAAGATATTGTCAAAAAAAGTTTTTAATCGATATTTTTCCAATATTGCTGCGAGAGTAGCCACGATTTTTGTGAAATCGTCTTTTTAACCGACTTCAAAAAAAGGAGGATGTTAAAAATTCCTCTCTATTTTTTTGGGGGGTATTACTTCATAAATCGGTACATTTTAGACCGACTTTAAAAGTTATTTTTGTTTTGTCTGAGAAGGTATAGCTTCCCATTGGTCCCATTGTAAAAAATGTTGGCGGGGACACCCCCCACAATTTTTTATATATAATTTTATGATATTCTGATTATTTGATTGCTGCGAAACCATAAAACACGTTTGGTTCTTATAATTACACAATTTGAAAGTTAAAAAAATGGGCGGGGTTGCGCCCATTGAAATTTATTATAATAGTTCACTCATTTCTACTTAACCGATTTTTTCGAAACTTACCACACACCTTGAGCTCCAAAATAGACACAATCCTGCATTAAAAAAAAATGGGTAGAGTCACGCCCATTAAAATTTAATATTTTATTTTAATTGGTTCTACTTTACCTATTTTTAAAAGACTTAACACGCACCCTGAGCTCTGAAAAACACACAATCTTGCATTTAAAAAATGGGCGGAGGCATTCCTATTAAAATTTAATTTTATATATCACGTATATTATCTTCTTCTATCAGATCTTTGCATTGAAATCGGTTTTTTTTGGCAGAAAGAATTATCATACGTAATGATCATTTGTTATTATTTCAAACGTGTGTGATCAGTGGTCACGCATTTTCTTATCGACTCTCGTTTTTAATCATAAACATTTTCATGTCAGTCGTCCCGTCGTCTCAAACCTGGAGTGGGAGTGTAAGCTAATGTATTGTGTTTGTGAACGAATATGTGGTTTGGTACTCCCAGTTTAAGGCTTAAGGGCGAAATTTGAGTTTTCAATCCTTCAAATAATAACATAACTTGGATACTTTTTTCTCACTCGATTCTATGCAGTTTTAAGAGCTGTTTCTTTTTTTCTTTTGGGGGAAAATGTTTGTTCAGGTGTTAATGATGAAACACATTTGCCGCTCAAGTCTAAAGGAAACTTTATTTGAACTATTTAAAGAAATAGTAACAGGCAATTGATATGAAATTTTATTATATAAAAAGTAACAATAAAGTTGTGCATATGGAAAAGGTATTTCATATTGACCAATTTTTTCTTAGACTTGCCTGCTTGTCTTCGAATTTTCTGTGGAAATATTGACTTTGATTCATTTCTTTTGCCCGGTTTCTCGAACGTGGGAAAATGGTTTCTTGTTATGAAGGTTTTGATGTTGTAACCCTCCGTTGCACTGACTGACCGACCGGTCGACCGAACATTGTTGTCCAACCAAGCATATCATGGCAACTGTAAGCGTGTAACCTTTTTGTTTTTTTTTTTAATTTTTGCTTAAGGTTTCTTGACTTTATGTTAAAGTAAAGAGCTTCTCTCTGCACCCTTTGTTGCAGTAGCACCAACTTTGGATGACATCAACGCAGTAAATGCGTTGTGAGTGCCGGCAGAATGATTTTATTATTTCCATTTACAAATGCAAGTATTTATGGTTTATGATTTATTATTACGTGCATGAGACATAAAACTACAATAAAATCGTGTTTTGTGCATGAAACTTAAAATTTAAGCGGAAAATTATTATGAATAATGACAAGAGATTTTCATTCTACGCTTCTCATGTCTTGTTGTTGGGAAAATTGGTGACGTGTTCTACCAGCCGTAACGATTTTAAAGAATCTTTTCAACTCCTTTTGCCGTAAAATAGACAATAGTCCAATTATAAGTTGTTTGACAATTATTTAAAGCACTTAATTTGTATTTTACTATAATAACTTAGGGACAATTTCACAAACTAACTAACTAACTGACCTAACTGACATTTTGTAAATTTTACAGGAGAGGAGCTTTTATGATTGTTTTCTACATGTATTCTTATGGAAACGTCTGAAATATTTTTACTGTTATAGGCTCGACAGTAATGTTTAAAGTCATAAAAATTGTGGACAAGGTCTATTATGACTCATAAAGTCTAATAGTGGACTTAACTAATTTTTCAAAATGATATCAGTTAGGTCAGTTAGTTAAAACAGCGACGATATGTGCCCTTAATTACGAAAGTGGTCTAAGTCATATACTTCTTTGGTCGAGATATTTTGTAGATTACATTTAATTTAATTTTTAATTTAATTTATTTAATATTTTTTAAATATTTATTGAAGTTTTCAAGATTTATTTGATATTTCGAAGCAAAAATACACATTACTTAGACCACTTTCATAATTAAGGGCTTAACTGTAAAAGTTTGTGTGCTTGGATATTTGTTACCATTTAACGAAAGAACCGCAAAAGTGATTTTAATAAAATTCGGTGCACAAACTGGTGATATACTGGATTGAGACAAAGGATACTTTCTGTTGAGAAAATTACACAGTGTAGCCCATTATGGACCCGTATTTTTCTTAAAAAATTTTTAAAATTCCAATCCGGGGCATATTTTTGGTAACAGAATGAAAAAGATTCTTAAAGAAAAGTCTTAAGTTTCTTTTGGTTTTTTTTGCTAAACTTGATAGAAATACAGTTTATAGAACAATATCAGCTTCTTTCTGGATGCTATCGAAGTCGCGGGAAGATGCTAGAGACAAACAAGAAGCAAACGTTAACTTCAAATTTGTATTTATTTCTATAGAAAAGCTGGAGTGTGACACTTTTTTAAGCAAATGTCAGGGTTTTTGCTCTGTGCTGTCCTCTTTTTATTAATTACGCGATAACAGCCCAATTTTTGTATTCATTGGATTTCTTTGGTAAGGACTTTTATCTAACTTCCATTACGTATTTTTTATGAAATGGGTGGTATGATAATTTTTTCATTTGTCAATAGGAGGCCTGGACAAGCATATCAGATAAATTTTTTTTTTCAAAAATACATCAGATTTTCATGCTACGCCATTTTTTATATGTATTTAGCTTTCTTCTATACCACTGCAATTAGTCCTAGTTTACACTGTGCCAGTCTTATTGCTAAGCTGATTAGTTTTTTAGGAGAGAGAGACGAGGGGGAAATAAACGTTTCTGTTTCTCCCGTCTTTCTCTCCAACAAACTAATCAGCTTAGCAATAAGACTTGCATAGTGTAAATTAGGACTTAGCAAATAGAAAAAGTATTTATTAAATTTATACACAACGGATTTTTTTATATGCATACATACTTGGTAAAATTGTTCATATACTCATATTCATCATTAAATGCTTATGCGCATATGTTTGATACGGATATCTATAGCACATTTGTTTGATCGAACTAGCACCTACCAATATGCCCCAGGGAAGGCCTTGAGAATTTTAAAAATGTACCAACAACTTTCAAAAATTTTACTTTTTGACCTTAATTGTACTAAAAGATTTTTTTAGTTCAAATTACATATTTTTATTTGATTTTATTAAAACAATTGAATTTGTTCTGGCTACAGAATCGTTTTCACAAATTTGTTTGTAAGTTGTAATGTTAAAGCATATGGTTAAAAGTGTTTAAGTTGAAATTTGAAATGTACAAATTAATAAACATGTGCTCTAGCACCCGAATTTAGAAGAAAAATTATTTGAAAATGGACGAGTTCACATTTTTTGGTTTTCTTGCTGCGTTTTGCTTTCACAAGACTGTTTTTAAGTGAGCAGAATGTGAGTTGCATTGTTCAAAAGTGAAAATTGACATATGCAATCGTTTGAAAAGAATTGCGGAGTGAAACTGGGGAGATTCCCTAAATGTACTAAATTAGTCATTGGTGTACTATTGTACTTTCAGAGTTTGAATAGTACCAAAAATGGTACAATTATACCAACTTTGCCATCCCTGATATGCGAACTTATTTATGTTGCTAGCTATAGATATGCATGCCTGTATGTAAGCATACTTGTTGATGCGAATATGCTGAAATACTCATACTCGTTGGAGTATCGAGCTTTTTTGGCTTTCTCTTGTTCAGACGAGTTTTGTCATACAATTTTACGTTAAAAATCACGCTAGAATTTAATAGTGAGGTAAAACTACATTATCCGAAGATTTGTGATATCAAATTGTATGTAGAAACTTGTTAGGACCTAGCAAGTTGTCTGGGCCAGGTATGACTTGGTCGACCCTTTCTTAAGCTATCTTGGCGATTCCAATCAAGTGAGGAGCGGGTATTGTCGGTTTAGGTTTTTCGTACTGTCAGACTGATCCATTGTCATTTCTGCTTAACATCAAGCTCGATCACAGTATTTCCAATTTCGCACCATAGACATACGCTGCTGATAGTACTTCACCAGAATATGCGAAGTATTCGGTGGAGGTATCGTTTTCAAATACCTGCAGTTTGGTGAGGTTGCAACGAGGTTGAGGTTGCACGCAGCTGTCCTAAATAGACACCCCTATGCTTACTTTGCAACGTCTTCCTTAGAACCTTCAGTTGTTATGTTAATGACCAGCTAGCTTATGCTGCTGATGCTACAAATGTTGGCAGTTTGTGATGTTAGTTCTCAGGGATTTAATTTTTTACATTTTAATTTTGAGACCTGGGGGGAAATTTCGGCATTCCATTCGACTCGTAATTTAAAAATGTTTCCATCTAAACTCTATTGAAATATTTTTAAATTACGAGTCGTATCGGATGCCGTGATTTGCCCCCTGAGTTCATAATTTTAGTTTTAATGTTCTTAAATTTGGACTACATGTCTTCTTGTGTGCTTAGCACATGCAGTGAAACCTCTCATAACGGACACCTCTAATAACCGCACAAGTTTTTTAGATCCAACACGTTCATTAGTTTTTCCATACTAAATGCATTCCCATAACGGGACACTAATAACCGCACGCGGACACTAAAAATTAAAAAATATTGCTCTAAATACCTCTCATAAGCGGATAGAAGTGCTGAAACACGGCAACAAGAGTTGCATTTAAATAGTAGGTCTTTCTTAATTCAACTCTGATACATATTTATATTAGTGTCAATGATATTGGTGATTCCCCGGTTAACGCAAATGTGAATACTGGTGCGTTGAAGACGGCAAAGAAATTGCTGTTATTATTATTTTAAGAAGTCATTTTCTTAGCTCGTGTCCCAAAATGTTGCAGAAAAAATAATATTTTTGTCAATTAAAAAAAAAAAATCAAATAAAATTGAGATTTGAAACGAGTTTGAAACGGAGAATTGTTCTGCGCGCAAAATTGCAAAGATGTAAAGTTTCTTGTGTATTTTAACAATTCACATTGCTAACCCGTTCGTAGCATTTTTCTAGAGCTAGATCACTTTGTTGCATTCCAATAAATAAAAACATTGAAAGTCATTTTGAAACCCAACAGCTCAAACTATACCAATCTAAGTTGGAGCAGTCTACTTTTAATATAATTGTTCAAATACAATAAACTACCAAAAAATGTGTATCTCACTCATAAGCGGACACCTCTAATAACCGGACAAAAATACTGCGACGGTGAGTGTCCGGTTATCAGAGGTTTCACTGTGTGTACCATATACGATTTAAATGGCGGGTGATGCCTTTGGGCTTCGATTACACTTATAACCACGTTGAATGGCATCGGAGATAATGAAAAAACTTGACGAAGACCTACGTTTAGATTTATTGAACAAAAACCTAAAACATAGCGAGTACTAAAGCCGCGCTTGAAAAAATAATTTGTTTTTTTTTACCATAGGGAGCCTTACCGAGGGATATTATCATTTCGGGTACACCCTTACATCGTAATGCATTCCGAATTGCTGAGTGGTAAATGGTATCGAATGCTTTTTCAAAATCAGTGAAGAAAAATTTAAGTCGTGAGGGCCATTCTAACAATTGCTCTGTTATTATTCTGAAGCTATTCACATCATTGATGCATGTTTTATTAAGGCGAAAGCCGGCCAGCTGATTACGGATCTCGAGTGATAACATGTCCGAAAATCATTCATTTATTTTGTTTGCTCATACATACAGTTTTATTACCTTTTTTAAATTTTAACTATCAGACCTTCCTTAAGATCATCACTGAGTTGGCTTATTCAAAATAATGGCTCTCAAATGTAAGCATATAATGAAGGTAACGTAATCTGATGGAAGCGACCAGTTGTATGGAAATTCTTATATGCAAACTGTTTTTATTTCAACAACAGAAGCTTGGTTCAAGATAACATCAAATTCCTTTTTCAAAAACTATTAATAAACAACACTAAGTGCCCATTTCTCTCCTGGTTACTAATTACATTCTTACAATTCCAGACTTATGAACACCTCTGATCAGGCACTCCTTATTTTAGCACTGAAACAAAGCACGCATCATTTCCTTTTCTTCAATCCTTAATCACCGATTTCTCATTGTTTCCTTATACACAACCAGGCAATGCCATCATCATCATCATCATGCTCTGTTATGGCAAAAATGTCTCAGTAATTTTTCACTATTATCCAGCTGTTAATTAAGACTCTTTATCCCACAGATCACATCAATAAAATTCACCTAAATCGTGCAAAATTTTTGTCGTTCCTACATACACTTGCATACATAGTAGATATGTATGTATGTATGAATGTACATAAATACATACAGACATACATACGTTGGCAATTATTTGTAAAAATGTAACGAAGTCGTTATCGAAGTTCGCCTTCTTCATCTCAAGTGTACGGATACCTGGCAAATGATTGATCATTAAACGCCTTAAAGCGTTTAACGTCATCGGCAGAAGAGCAAAACTGCAAAAAGCAGTACGAAGGTGAATATGGAAAATTTTAAAATCATTAATAGATCCTTAACATGAAGCCATGCCCATATAGATATATATGTATAGATATATACATACATACATACTCGTACCTTGTGCATATCTGTTTTAACTGCATTTTGTAAGTGCATCGAGCAGGGGATAGTCAAGCAACAAACTGCACTAAAAGCTTTTGAGTGACGAGTTGATTAACGGTATGTCAAGTGTTGCCAGTTAAATGAAATTATAAATGGCGTTAAAATCATTGCCTGATCACTGTTCATGTGTGTGTTTTATTTTTTTCATTAACTTCATCGGTAAACGAACCAAACGGTTGTGTGCGATGCCTGCAGTTGTTGTTGTATGCCGAACGAATGCATTGGTAATGTTCAACATGTCAAAAAGTGGATCACACATGTTAAATCGACAGTCAATCAATCTTTTGTTTGTGTTTCGGGTGCTTTCGTCGATTTTTTTAGGACCATTGTGGCGCGGCTGTTGGTTGTGTCTTGTCATACCAAAAGTTGCCGGAAGAATTTGGCACCGTTGAAATGTGACGTTTTATAATTTAGTTTTGTCTGCATTTTTATCTTGTTGGTTTAATTTTGCTAATTTAATTTTCTTTTCTTTGTTGCTGTTGCTGACGTTTATTGATTTTGTTGCAAAACACGTGCATAAATGCGTATTTTTTGGTTAAATGTATTTTATTGGTATGAATAATAGAAACAGTGAGGCACAGGTTCTGTTAATATTTTCATAAGTAGCCGGTTTTTGTTAAAAAAAGAGCTTCGTCATGGCTTAACTTCACTGACATTTCTTAAATAAATAATTGAATATTAGGAAGCATCTGCCTCTTTATTTTCAGCTTAACATTGAATATTTATGTACAAATCTTCTACAGCTTTATCTTCAGCTTCATCTTTCACTCTGCTTATAGCCTTATATCTAAAAAGTTATAGGTGTTACAGTAATTCCTCAGCACTCTTCTCCTTCATTACATGTGACCTATTTTTTTTCTAACTCTGTTCCTTTTTGTTTTAAATAAAAGCAGTGTTCTTTGACGCTAGCACGTCAATTAAATAAGACACCCATCAGCTCATGCTGATGAGTTGAAAGGTTGTTAATGGAAGGTTGCTAATGTCACGCCAATCCCTCAAAAAAAGGAGAGGATCATACTCTGAAACGCTCAACGTATGGTAAACTTTAATCTTATGAGATATCTAGAGTCCAATATTTTGCCTAACCACCAGCAGTATGGCTTTCGTAAGAACCGCTATACGGGTGACCTACTTGCCTTCCTCTTGGAGAATTAGTGTATAATCCATCAATTTGGCGAAAGTAAGGTGTTAGCTCTAGGCGTCTCCAAAGCGTTTGATAAAGTTTTGTACCGTGCACTTGCTATTCGTATCGGTGATAACTTCTCTCATTTTTTTTATCAAGCTTTCTCAAGGATTGTACTATAAGACATCTCATCAAATGAGTTCAGGGTACAGCAAGGTTCCCTTCTCTAGCCAACTCTATATATTCCTTAGTTTTATAAATGACCTTCTATGCCAAACGTCCAGCCCTTTCTATTCCTTAGCGGAAGACAGCAGCATTTGCCATTCAGAGTCAATCTGCCTGGCTCACGATGTCGACAAGAAATAAGCGAACGAAAATTAAATTACGATTTAATAGAAATCTTTGAACGAGTTCATGCAAGTAGGGTATATTTTAATGCTCGTAAGACCCAATGTTTTATGCTTACTATACGGGTGGTACGAGTACCAAGGAATCGGAAAATCTTGATATTACTGGCATAAAAATTTAATATGATTTTTGGTGAACTGATCAAATTTTGTGCAAGTCCTCAAAGAAGCACTCAAGTACCTCCACGCCATCTGATCTTCTCACTATTTATACCGTCTTTATTCTTCCGAAAATGGAAGATAACACCAATATATGGATTGGCGCTTTAAGGTCTATTTTAGTGCAGCTCGAGCGCGTATAGAGGGCAAAAGAGCTCATTGGTGACAGAAGAGTATCCAACTATATTGATATATTGCAGCATCGACGCACTTTGGCAAACCCAATCGTGATTGGGTAGTAAATCGCACTATTCGAAAATAATTTTTTTTTGTCCTACTGTTTGTATGTAGAGTAAACTACATACAGATCTTTAATGTCACTATCAATGCTGAAATCGAATGTCCACAGACACTACTCCCTCTAGTAGGGTAACGTAGTCCTAGTCCTAGTCCTATTTAACAATAAAAAATAAAAATAAAGTCTCTTCAGTGATCTATTAGTTTTACAAACCCCGTCTGATTGTTGTAAGATTTCAGGGTTAAAAAATTAGAACTCACGAACTCTTTATAAAAAATCTTTCATAAAAAAAACTATTTCTGTATATTTTTATGAGTCCATTTCTAAATAATTTTCTTAGTGAATTCTGTGAAATAAATGCATGTCATTCTTGGCTGCGTCCTTCCCTATTTGTTGCTAAAGCATGCGGTCTTGATGATTTGAAAGAAGTGCACCTTGTGCAAAAAAGTAAAAACTACTCACAAAGCTGCCTTCAGAAAAAGAAAGCTTTCAAACTCCGATCCGATAATACAAGGCAGCAGGCTTACTTGCTGTTATTCCTAGCTGTTGTTAGAAATTGTGATTAAACAGCAACATTATCACCAATCTTGCTGGAATAAAAGTTTTATTTTTAAATTCTTGCTTCTAAGTGTCAAGAAGTTGCAAATCTTATTTGCGCGTCAAAAGGTATAATGGAGTTTTATTCAGCCTGTGATACAATATCAAGAGCAATCTCCGATGTGGTATTAAAAACTTCTGCAATTGAAAACTATATTGTTAAAAAATGCAATAACTCAATATTATGCCCTTTACTCTAATCCAACCTTTAAATGATGGAAACTGTTAGTTTTTGTTTTGCAATATTAACTTCAATAAAACCATGTGGACTAGTATTTTGTCTTAGTGAATCTCAAAACCTTAAGGGAATAACATAAGATGACACTTCTTTTTCGTGTGAAAAGCGACATTTTAATGCATTTTAAGAATTATTGCATTATGTAATTATTAACTTCCAATTTCTGGGATCTATTTGTTAAATGTTTTAGGTAATAATTGAATTTTATGTTTGCACTTATTTCATTTTATGATAACATTTGAAATTAAATGAAATTTAATCACTTTTGATAGAGCTACAATTTTGAAATTTCCCCTTCTTCCAAAAGCCCGGTATCCAACAGTCATTAAATAACAACACCATGCATTTTCTGATATGCATTAGTGTGCCTTTGTATCCGTTGTTGTAGGAAGGTTCAAGTGATGAGGGCATAGTCGCTGGTCACTGAACTATACCGATTTTAGCAGATACTAATCGCAAAGCGCCCTCTTTCGTTGTGTAGCAGAATCATCGGTGAAGTAAAATAACTAAATAAATACCTACAGCTTCAAAAAAATTTAATACTCCTCATTTAACACCAGAGGCGCTGCAACACCTCATTATTAAAAACGTGGAAAAAAGCACAGTTGTAAAAGAAAGAAGCTTTCCTCTATCTCTTCCTTCACAACATGTTTACTCTATCACTATCACTTTCCTGAAGAAAGTAAAACCTCGTGATAGTAGTAGGCCTTCGTTGCCTGAGTGTTACTTCTCTTTCGGTTTCTAAAAAAGCTCTGTAAGTGTTTCCTTTTTTCAAAATCAGTTTCGCCTTCTAGTGCAGTGACGTTTTTCTCCTTTACAAAAGGCTTAATAAATACTCTATATTGGTGCCTTTCGGCGTGGTGTAAGAACATTCACCTCTGAGCTTCATACTAAACCTACTTCGGTTATAATTGAGCGTATGGATTTTCTCCAAAGTTGTGACAAAAAATGGCTTTCGTTTCGGCATTTTGAGTACTATTTTATTGGGACTTATACCCTAAATCTGTTCGACGATTCTATCGTGTAGACTTGGGTCGAACTAGTATCGTGCTGTCTATGAACGAAAAAAAGCGGCAGTTGTGATTCTTTAAAGCAATTATTATTTATTGTCTGTGCTAGAAGGTTCATGTATTTGCTTTATGATTTTGTTCCAAACATATCCAACATATATTTGTTCATATATTTTTGAAACTATTGTATAATATTTTAATTTAATTTTTATGTCTTAAAAACATGGCAATAATATTTTTATTTTTCACTATCAAAGACAACAACCACTTTTGAAGCAAATAATTTAGAGAATTCAAAAACAAGACTCAAAAGTATTTTCAAACAAAAACGTCCTAAATCTTTTACTGAATTAGGGCATTAAATATTTTGCATTAGATTTATTTCATTATTTCTTTGGGTGTAATTTTGTTTAGTATTTAATGTTGCTGATATCAACATCTCTGAACCTCCTTCCGAGATCACGTGGCAGCTTAAGCTTTAAGTTATGCAAACTGCCCCGTCTTTACCGTAGACTTATTTTATTAATTTTTCTAGGGCAGCTTAATAAATAATTTCGATTGTCTGAAGCCCTAAAATGATCTTAAAATGAACAGACAATTTTGTCTCCATTTAGCAATGGCTCTTTCCTTTGACATAATTAAGCAAAACAAATAGAATTTTTACCAATTCCGATCCCTCATTAAGACACTAAAAAATTTAAAATAATTAAAATTGTTTGAGAACAACCAGCCGCCTGCAAATGGAATTGGAATGTGAAAAATTTACTACAGCTTAACATTCACCACAGAGACAGAGACTTGAATGTTGCAGCGCAAAAAATCGACTGGAACTAATTGTCAGTGTTGTTGCATATCTTTAATTCAATTCTTTAGCACTTGGCAGCACATATTTTAAGTTTATTTTAAGCCGAAAACTTGACCATTAATTCTACTTATTTCCTTTGCTTTTGGCGAAATTCTAAAAATGTGTGAAAAAATCAATTTCATTAGTTAACGAATCGATGCGACTCTCTCAACCAGGTGCAGTTGTAATATAATTTGTTGTTGTTGTAATTTTTCAGGCAATCAATTGAAAACAAATTGCAGAGCAGCGGGGTTTTAAGCCCGAAACGCTCTAAAGATGATGGTTGCTAGCTGGTTGGTGTTGCCATTTAAGGAAGAAATATTTTATTCTAGTGTCTTAAAAGAACACTAGAGATTCTTTTGGCGATCGCTCGTTGTCATCTCGAAGAAAAGAAGTGGAAAAATAATGAACCACCTCTCGCCATGTGTTTGGTAAATTTTATTGTTTGTTTTGCTGACTTAAATCTCTATCATACTTACTTAAATGTGGCTAGCGAAAGATACAAGGAATTAAAGAAGAGAAAAAAAAAGTTGTTTTCTTTGCGTGTTGCAGGTGTGCATAGTTTTTTTTTTTTTTTGCTGTTGTAGCTGTTCGAAATTACATACCTATTATTCAAACAATTGCTGGTGGAACATAGAACCAGCATCATTCCAATACTGCAGCACCTCCCTCACTATGTATAACACAACAACTTGAAGCTTTAAACGTTTTGCTATTTCTAATCGTTTGGCTAAGTTTATACGGAATTATTAAACATTTTCGCCATCGTCGTCAGTCCATTTGCCAAACGATTGGTTGTTTTAGCTTCTCTGCATGGTGAGATCATATTTCTTTCAATCTGGCGACTTAATCTTTCTTAGCTTTTCATTTGTAGACCATACATACTCGTACTCGTATATCCTATATGCACTAATACGTTGTAGATGTCATATATGTACATATATGCTGGTTGGTGGTGGCGTCGGCGGTGATGGTGAACGCACCCATAAAATATGTAATAACAATTTGATAGTACGAAGTGTATAAGCATTGTGGCTAAGACAACCAGCCAGCCAGCCAGCCATACTTTTTCCTCCCACACCTCATTTAGGAGTTTAGGAGTTTTGTTTGCTTTTACTAAACGTAGTCGTTGGTTGGCTTTTGAAAAACTACATTCACGGTCAACACCTTCACCATGTGCCGTTTCAAAGGCATGCATGTCAGCCAGCATACATGCATTCTATTCTCTGGTATCTGCTGGTATTTGTACTTACATAGTTGATACTTAAAGTTTCGGAGTATCTTTTTGGGAATGGGAATGTTAATTGTGCAGTGAATTTACCGAATGATTCATTGTATCAAATATATTAGCCACTTGCTCCAATTTGATTAAAAATCAATTTATAACAATTTATAACAATGAAAAAAAAAAGTAATGAGTATTCTTTGTTTTATAACATTTTTATTCTCTGGATAGCTACATACATACATATATCTGTATCTCAAGTATCGTTGATATGCTCACGCAAAAATATATTCATGTTTTTATAGATGCGATGCATCAAAAATTCTCGCGATGTTTTGCGATGTATCAGTTAAAAATGTGGAAGTTTTCCGATGTTTCCGATGCATCGCTAAATATGGATCATTCTCTTACTTGCTTTCCTTGGCTGCCCACTGCACAATAATAATCAAGTACACTCGAGATCGGAACCTATAAAAGAGTCGGTAGATTTGAGTGAGGTATGCATTATTAATGCTACGAGGGTGGTTCGGAAACTTCTTAGCCTATCAATGAAAGAGAATAGTTAGTTTTTCAAAACTATTTTTATTTTTCAATATAATCTCCTGAAACTTCAATATACTTAGTCCAACGCTTTTCTAGCAATTCTATCCCTTGATTAAAATAGTTTTCCTCAATGTCTTCAAAATAGTGGTTTACAACTGTAATTGCATATTCATTTGAGGTAAAACGCTTGCCAGCAAGGAAGTTTTTTAGATTTGGGAAAAGTCACTGGGAGCCAAATCAGGAGAATAAGGTGGGTGGTCAAGCAACTCGTACTTTAATTCGTTGATTTTAGGCATTGTTAAAACACTCTTGTGCGCTGGTGCGTTGTCTTGATGAAAAATTATTTTTTTGTGTTGTAAGCCAGGACGTTTTTCTCGAATTTGTACATTTAATTGATCCAAAAGGTTGCAATAGTACTCTGAATTTGTTGTTTTACCCTTTTGCAGATAGTCAATCAATAAAATACCTTTGAAGTCCCAAAAAACCGTTGCCATAACCTTACCAGCCGATTGAATTGTTTTTGCCTTCTTTGGGGCACTTCCTCCAGCTTCAGTCCATTGTTTGGATTGTTCTTTTGTCTCTGGAGTATAGTGGTGGATCCATGTCTCATCAGCAGTTATGAAACGATCCAAACAAGTTTGAGAAATGTTCATTCTTATGCGTTTTTGGTCGACTGTTAACAAATGCGGCACCCATCTTGCAGAAAGCTTTTTCATCTGTAGTTCTTCATGCTAAATTAAATGGACTCGATCATTTGAGATGCCCATGATATTAGCTATTTCACGCATTTTTATTCGTCGATAATTTAATACCACATAATGCACTTTGGCTACAATTGCTGTTGTTGTTGCTGTTTTTGGACGTCCACTACGTGGTTCATCTTCAATGCTTGTACGACCACTTTTAAATTCAGCAACCCAATTTTTTACTGTTGCATATGAAGGAGCACTTTCACCTAACACATTCACCATATCATTATGAATTTCTTGTCCCGATAAACCTTTTTTATGTAAATATTTAATGACACCACGCATTTCTAATTTTTCCATTGTTACAAAATCGCGGATGCGTCTTTTGTGAACACCTGTTTCTATATGAAGGAGTTGCCAGATCGAAACAAAATTTAACATGTGTTCATAGCAGAGATGGAAGTTTCCAAAACACTTAACTTTTTTCTGTTTATACCGCGCTTTTTGTGCTAGGCTAAGAAGTTTCTGAACCGCCCTCGTACAATCAGGGAAGTAACTATGCGGCATACGAATAGGAGAAAATTATTAAGCCCGACCGAAAATATTTACTCGCGAAAGCCGTAGGAAAAGGTGCTTAAGTTCATCTGAGGGCTGAGAAGTCAGACAACCTTTAATAAACGCTGGTAAATAAAGCCACAACCCGGTATTCGGCGAAGTCACTATTCGGCTGAACAGGAAAAAAAAACTGCTCAACCCCCGACGGAGGTCATCTAGAAAGAATAATCGGAGTATAAATTATATGCACCTCAAGTCGGCTGGGCAAAAAATATATTTTCCAAGGACTGGCATTGTCATACATAATTAATTCTTTATGTCCTGGATAACTTAATTTAATCAAATCTCTGTATGTCTCATCTCAGCACTATATACACATAAATATGATAAACGCGATTGTCAGATTCTAGATAAACATATTTTAGAGAAAAGAAAACCAGCTCCTCGTAGAAGATGCCTTTCAGGAATTTTGCTAAATCCTTTTGTTTGGTTTTGCCAAACAGAGACGATAATACTCGGCCCTGTTCTGTAAACTGATCGATTTGAAACCGCATGATCTTAGAAAACTAAATTGGACAATAGAACAATTTTTTTGGATTTTTTTAAATTTTTTATTATATAGATTCCCAAATATCATATCTTAAAGAAAATTATAGTGTATAAATTTAAACACGTCTGCAGGACCATTATTAATTTTTTGAAAATGAAAAATTTACTCGGATTCGGTTTACAGAACAAGGCCGACTATTCTGGGATTGCTATAGCTCAGTTTTTAAAAATGGCTTACAAAAGGATACCATAATTTGCAGTATAGATATTTCGCTCAAAAGAATTGCAAAGGTCGGGCTAGAAAGAAGTGCTATTCAAGGTGGTGAAGCCGAAGTATACTTGCATCCACGCAATAGTCATGAAATGCGTAGGATTAGGAACAACCTGGAAGATGACCAATATGCAAATGTATGTTTGTATTCCCTTGGTGGGTGGTGACGTTGACTGAAGTAGTTAGCACGTTGACTACAAAACCGAAGGTCCTGGGTTCAAACCATGTCTCGGACAGTCATTAAAAAATAACAATACCACGCATTTTTCTGATGTACATTAGTGTCCTTTGTATCAGTTGTTGTGGAAAAAGTCTAGTCATGCAAGCATAAGGCACTAGTCACTAAAACCTACACTGGCTGCAGCGGATGCTAGTCCTAATGTAACATCAGAGCGCCCTCCTTCCTCGGTATTGTGCAGCAGAATCATCGGCGAAGTAACCAATAAAATGGGTACTAATGCAGCTTAAAAAAATTCAATATGCCTCATTTGACATTAGAAGTGCTGCAACACGGCATTATTAAAAAGCGTTCAAAAAGCAGAGTTGTTAAAGAATGAAGCTTTCCTCTATCTCTTCCCTCACCACATCTCTTCATTATCACTATCACTTTCATAAGGAAGGTAACACCTCGTAATAGTAGTAGTCATTCATTGGCTGAGTGCTACTTCTCTTAAAAAAAATCGACCTTATACGGAAAAAGGTATAAACATCTAACCAAGCGCTTCTTTCAGGAGCGAGAATATCTTGGGGAATTGTTAATCATCGCCGACATAATCTGAAGGACCTTTAAAATTAAACTGGTCTCCAAAGTATTAGAATTGTATTGCCTGCAATTGACAGAAAGGGAAATTGATAAGAGAAAAATAAAAATAATATTTGTAAGTGAGAGTGTAATAGTAAGAGACAGAAGAAAAATGTTTGCTATCTCGCGCTAGATGAGGGTCGCGGGTTATAATCATCCGCTACCCCCCACTAAGGAGGTCCAACTAAAAAACCTATCAGCCATAGTCCTTGTACCATGGGCTAAGGGTTAAGGAATTGAGAAGTTGGTTTCATATCAATGTAAGTCCACTGGGTGGAACAGGAAGATCCACTTTGCCATCTACCACCACCTACCTACCTGCGATGCTGATGAAAGCGTGCCATCGATACGTTTCAGGCAGAAAGATATTTTATTGCCACAGAGACCATTGATGTTGACAGCCTTACAAATTATTGTGCCATTGCCTAGTTTTAGTTCGTTTTAATGGCCCTTTTTGCAGGTTATCTGTTAGTAAGCGAATATCTTTACCTGATACGAGATAAAACCTTAGCTCGGTTGCTCTTCTTTTGATTGCTGTTATTTCTGCTCAGAGTAAAGTACGTTAACTCAGGAGTTAAAAGGTAGTTTTCATCACAATTTCTTTAATGTGTGCGCTTCTATCAACCTTAGAGAATAGGAGGGAAGATCTGGTCCAAAGACCGGCATTGCCACACCTGATGGATCTTTTGTACCGTAGATCTGTAAATTAAATTAAATCAATCTCTGCATGACTCTCCTTATGAAAATCAGTACAGATATTGGAGACGCCCGCCTAATATCATCTGAACACGGAAACTCAGAATGAAAAACATGGCTTCTAATGTCACATAATACGATACACTTACAAAGAATGTGTGCCGTCATCTCGTCATCTTCCAAGATTCTACCAACCTTATTTTCCCTTTTTTATTAATGAGAATAGCCCCAGAATGTATGGAAAGATTCTCTTTGAGAGTGTAGCGAAATTTCCTCTGAAAGAGGCACATATGCTTAGAGTGAAACAAAATACTTAGTGGATTTCAACATCCCATTAAAAAATTGCTTCAAATAAAACAAGTTTCTACTATTATATTATAGAATAAAAGCAACGCTGAAAAACCTGCTGATATCGCTGCTAATTTTTGTATGCATGAGTTCCCAGTTTGGAGGACTACATTTTTGCTCACAAAAGCGCTTTTTAGAATCAAATAAAACATGCAAACATATTAGTTATCTAAAGGATTAATAATATAAACGTATTTACTTATGGACTCGTATAAAAGCTCTTTTCAGTATGGCGCTGTTATGGTGCTATTAAATCACATTTTGTTATAGTTTGCTTTAACAAAACATGGATTTTTTTTTACTACGATTTTTCAAATCCAGAGTCGTGTAATTTTTTTTAATAAAACTAGACATCAACAGACAACTTCTTTCCGTTTACTTGTTTGATGTGATATATAAAAAAAACATCTGATTTATTTTATTAAAGTAGTTGCATACAAGTTTTTTATTTGTCCCAGCAGATCAAAATTGCTAAAAATTTTTCAAAAATTCATTATATTGGCAAATACAAAGTTTCATGCAAAATATAAATGATGCATGATGTAAATTAGTTATAAGTAAGAATTATGTGACAGATAGAAGCAAAATTACATTTTTTTATACAAGTTCTTCATCAAAAAAACGCATAACTATGCAGGCGTTACTTTGGTATTCATAATGCTTGTATGAAAGGAAATACAAATTTTAAAAATAAATGCATCAACGTGTATTTTTAAAACGTCCACGTGGCCTCATCATTAAATAATATTTTGGAATAACATTTTGGTAACGTATTTTATACGAAGTGGCCCAATATTTAAAAAGAAATTATTCAATTTCGTACGAAAGCTTGTACTTTAAAAACTCTTAAATGAAAGAAATAAAGTGTGATTTTTTAGCAACTTCTTTTTGGCAACACTGTTTTTGACAACTCAGCTGTTTTCGTGTATCTGTTAATGTTAAACATGTTAAGTTTGGTCTATAATTTAATTTTATTCGACTTACAAATGAACAGCGCTTGCAGATTATTAAATTTTTTTAATCAAAATTCATGCTCGGTTAAGAAAGTGCATCGTGCACTTCTTTCATTTTATGGTAAGATTGGGCGAAGTTCTGAGGCGGCTATTCGGAATCTTATGATTCACTTTCGCACCAAAATTATATTATTAAAGATTAAACCACCAACACGCATACGTAGAGTGCGGGCAGAGGAAATTATCGCAGCTGTATCCTCCAGTGTTGTTGATGACCGTGAATTATCGATTCGGAGCCTCTGTTACTTTTGTTTTGCCCAAAATTATAGAGCTGGACTTGGTTGAACAGTTTGTTTCACGTTGGGGGCCGGTCAATTGGCCGCCTAGATCGTGCGATTTAACGCCTCTAGATAATTTTTTATAACGCTCATGACAATGAACCATTTGAAGCATATCTGCGGTCAACATTTACAGGAAAGCATCCTTAAACATTGAATTATATAGATTGTTCTACCGACTCAAATAAATATTTCATAAATTTTTTTAAATTTTATGTGTTTTTTAATAAAATCCAAAAGCTCATAAAAAATCACCCACTATAATAAAATATTTTATAACTAGTAGTGCTAAGCAAGTGTTAGTTGTTTACTTTTTATTACTTTCTGTTCAAGTTGGGCAATAAAAAATCCATTTTAAGAACTAATTTTACTCTCTAACACGAGTAGTAACGATATTTTTATCTTTAACTTTATTGTAAAAACTTGTTTAAAATCAGTGTTCTCAGAAAATTATGAAAGGAAAATGCTAAATCGGTTCAAAATTTCTGTTAGAATATTCTACAGATGAAAAAGTTTAAATTTACGTAGGTTTTTTTTGAGCAGATTTTTTAAAAGCTTAAATTTTTTTTTGCAAAAAAATTTGCTAAATCTAGCAGTGAAAGTGCTAAAATGGCAACGAAGTTTTAAATTGTTTAAAATGAATAGAAAAGTTTTAATTGCCCAACTACTCAATGCTAATATAATAACTATATGCATTATAGGTTTAAAAACTGCCGGTCTGGCAAGGCTGTCAGCTGTTAAATATCTGTCATCTGAAGTGTCATTTAGTTCTTAAAAGGTTTGCTATTTACGAATATGGATTGTATAATAGCCGAATAATGTGTAAAAATAAATAAAACTTACTACAAAAGTGTTAGTTCAAAAGTAGTGACCACTTTTCGAGCATTATAGTTGGTTATAGTTGTTTTCGCACTGCCGAAAATATCGATTCTATTGGTGAAATTGTGGCGGATAATCTGAAAAAGCGTTACCGCAAATTTAAGGCGCTATATGTGATTCCAATTAGACGGTGCCATGGAAAGTTTCCAGAACGCGTTATGTCACGTTTTGGCAACGTCACAAATGTCGTGCCGTTAGACTTGTTTCGTGAGGCTACGCCGAAGAATGCGTCTACGCGGATAACCCCCTTGCGTTGAAGCAAAATCCAAAGATTCTTCGTTTTATCGCTGGGATATGTGCGAAAGATTGGTCAAAAACTACCTCAAAAGAAACGACTGCTACAACAAATCTATAGGCGATCTTTTAATTGTAATAATAATAATAAAATAAATTCAGTAAAGTGCGACTTTGAGCCGCGCACGAAGGGTTCCGTACGTTGGGCTTTGAGAATTTTTTTTAATACAGTGTTTTTTTACGTTTTTTCAGCTGAAATAATTTTTTTTGATTATTTTTCGCTTTTTTCTCGTTTTGGCGATTTGTTTAATTTTGGCGATTTACTTTTAATTTTGGCGATTTTTTTCATTTTGGCGATTTTTTTTATTATGGCGATTTTTTCATTTTGGCGATTTTTCCGGTTTTTCGCGATTTATTTTCGATTTAGAATTTTTTTTTAATTTGGTGTTTTTTTTTTGTTTTGGCGATTTTTTTTTGATTTTGGCGATTTTTTTTTCGGTTTGACGATTTTATAATTTTGGGATTTTTTTTTTACCGGTTTTGAAAATTTCAAGAAGTTAGCTCTTACGGTTTCCAAGATACAGCAAGTTATCAAAATTACATAGTCGAAATTACATTAACTGATGGTACACCCTTTAATTAAAATTTTTTAAATTTTAGTGTTAATTGTTGTAGTCTATATAAAAATACACTAACTTTACAAATTTCAAGTGTATATACATACAATTGTATGTATATTACATGGGATTTTAACATTTTTCGTTGCTCGTTTTGGCACACCCTTTAATTTCCAACTCTCATGTATTTGTTGTTGTAGCGGCCAAGGGTCTACAGACTGTGTCCAAGTTTCAGGTCCGTAGCTCTTACGGTTCTCGAGAAAATACCCTGTGACGGACAGACGGACAGCGTAGCGTGTACGAAACCCTAATAATAAGGGTGGCGTTAGTTGAAGTAGTTAGCACGTTGACTACAAAACCACAGCTCCAGGGTTCGACCCCGGTATCCAACAGTAATTAAATAACAACTCCACGCATTTTTCTGATGTGCATTGTATCAGCCGTTTTAGGAAAGTTCAATTGGTGAAGGCATAGTCACTGGTCACTGAACTATACCGACTTCAGCAAATACTAATCTTAATGATAAGATAAGAGCGCCCTCTTTCGTTGTGTAGGAGAAACATCGGCGATGTAAAATAACCAACAAAATGGCTATTAAAACACAGCTTCAAAAACGTTTTATTTGCCTAAAAACGTGCAAAAAAGCAGAGTTGTAAAAGAATGAAGCTTTCCTCTATCTCTTCCTACACCACCTGTCTTATCTATCACTATCACTTTCCGAAATAAGGTAACACCTAGTTATAGTAATAGGCGTTCATTGCCTGAATGTTACTTCTCTTTAAAAAAGGAAAAAAAATAATAACAACAATAATAATAATAATCGAAATCATAGCTTTTTGTGTGTTTTATTTAACTTTACTTTTGAAACGAAAAAAAAAAATGGATAAATCTAAATAATATATACATACATAGTTTTCCTCTCAAGATGTGAGTGCACAAGATTAATTTTGCAATGTGAAGCAAGAAATTGCATTTTTCGAGTTATTACTCACTTGTATCTGCGATAACATGGAATAAGTCGACTTAAGAAAGATAGTGGTTTTCGGCAATTTGACGCTACTACTAAGAGATTGAAAGGCTTTAACGCATGATTCTACTTTCGTGTAATTCTTTCGATGTTCTAGCGAAATACACGAAAAACTCGATTAAAAAAATAATGAGTTAGGGCCTTTCTATATTAAGGTAACGTATGTAGCATATTAATCACTGCAACTGGGACGTAACACAATTACCATATTTCTCATATTTCCACAGATATTCTTACCGGTATAATTAAACACAATTTTTTCGATTTGCAAAATAAAATTTTATACACAAGTTTGTTCAATAAATCTTTTGTAATCTTTTTTTTTAATACGACAGTGAATCTTCCTTTTAAAACACCAGAAATCCTAATAGTGACATATTTCATTCGTTTTTTGGTCGCAACCAAACAGCTGATAATTTTCCTTATCATGATGCGTGTTTTATCAGATTTCTGAAAGAAAGACAAAAAAGAAACCAAAAAAATGTATTAACTTTCCCCTTAAGTAATAAGTATTAGTTATTATTTCAAGACATTCTATGCAATTAAATTACAAAGATTATAATTTGTTAAACATGATAATCGATTCCTTTGCACTGGTATCATATTCCGCAGATGAACGAGAAACCAATTGTTGATAAAGCGAGTGTAATCAGCAAACGCAATCTAAAATCTTAAAAGAGAACAACTCGACTTGGACTTTTTTTTAGTTTATTTTTTGGGAACATTTTAATTGCAGCTTTTAAAGTAAAATTGCAACAGCAACAAAATGTCTTACTAAATTTTAGCCTAAAGGCATTTTTAAACGAGCTTTCGCACACTCACTCTGTCATACAGATACTTTTAGTCTGTTTTATACACGAATCCACTTAATTAATTTCAGGTGTTAAAGTGCCAAAAATAAATGGGTCAATAAAAACTAACTGGCATAAACAGGACATTTTAAATTGTGAAACCAGTGAAAGATGAAGAAAACAAAAGCGAGGAAAAAAATGCAATGGAACACAAAGAACAGTTACAACGCAACCAGCAGAGGCGATAAAGGAACGTCAAGCGTGTCTGGTTGCTTTTAATAATAAAAAGCCCAACAAATCGAACACCTTTTTTGCTTCGTTAAATGGCGGAAAAAATTTATATATTTTAAATTTAAATATCGATAATTGTTCATTTTCAAGAGAAATGAATTGGAACTTTTAGGGATGCTGCAAAATAAGTTGAGTGGAGGCAGGGCTGCCCAACTTTTACTTAAATGTAGATCGTAATTTAAATTATTTATATCAGTGTCAGGGCGAATTTATTTGGCCATAAGAGTATCTGTTTGTTTATCTGTTTTTTTAATGATTAAATTTGCATTTTGCTTTCCTTTTAGAGAAAAATTATTTAACTTCGTAAGCGAAAAACATTATCATTCGATTAGGCATGTTCAATTTATGAGTTATGCGTTTTATTTAAAGCTAATGGAAGTGAGAGGTGGGCATAAGTATGAGTACAACAAAATCCGAAATGAATGGAACTGTAACTCATTCAGTAAAAAGGGATTATATTCCTTTATATAATCAAGCCTGAATGAAGTATTTTTTAGGGTTCCGTACACCAAAGGTGGAAAGGAACCCTATTGTTTTCGCTACGCTGTGCGCCTGTCCGTCGCAGACTATTTTCTCGAGAACCGTAAGAACTAGAAACCTGAAATTTGGACACAATTTAGAACTTTGGTCGCTACAACAACAAATACATAAGAGTTAAAAATTCAAGGGTGTTCCAAATCGAGCAACGAAAATATTTAAAATCGAATGTAATGTGCATACAATTGTGTGCATATATAGACTTGAAATTTGTAAAAATACACTAATTTTTATACAGACTACAACAACTAACACTAAAATTTAAAAAAATTCCAAATTAAAGGGTGTTCTATCAGTTAACGTATACCTATACCGATCGGTTTGGCGATTTTATAATTTTAGATT
This sequence comes from Tachina lurida, assembly GCA_944452675.1. NCBI lineage: Eukaryota > Metazoa > Arthropoda > Insecta > Diptera > Tachinidae > Tachina > Tachina lurida. The sequence continues at coordinate 88,547,919 of OX101754.1, forward strand.
TTTTAGTTTTACCGTTTTTGAAAATTTCAAGAGTTTTGCTCTTACGGTTTCCAAGATACAGCAAGTTGTCAAAATTGCATTAACTGATGGAACACCCTTTAATTAAAATTTTTTGAAATTTTAGTGTTAATTTTTGTAGTCTGTATAAAAATACACTAACCTTACAAATTTCAAGTGTACATACATACAATTGTATGTATATTACATGGGATTTTAACATTTTTCGTTGCTCGTTTTGGAACACCCTTAAAATTTTAACTCTCATGTTTTTGTTGCTGTAGCGGCCAAAGGTGTACACACTGTATCCAAATTTCAGGTTCGTAGGTCTTACGGTTCCCGAGAAAATACCCTGTGATAGACAGACGGACAGAGGGACAGCGTAGCGAATATAATACGGTTCATTTTCACCTCTGGTGTATGGGACCCTAAAAAGCTGTAGAGCTTTTGTTTTTATTTTTTTAATTTTCTATACCCAACTTTTCTTTCCAAAACATAAAATATATTTATTAATTAAAAAAAAAAAAAAAAAATTATTAGACCTAGTTAATTTTATATATCACAAAAAGTGTACGTTTCCCAACTCTGGAATCATAATTTAAAATTTTTCTGATTTCTTACACCAATCTTATTCTTTTAAGAATTTAAGATATTTTAAATTTATAGATAAAAAAGGAAAAATTAGTTTTAGTAAGTTATTTTTATGTAACAAAAAAGTTTAAGTTGCCTACCCTGGAAACGTCTTTTTGTTTGTTTTAATTTATTTTTATATTTTTAATATAAATTTTATTCGTACTGAAATATAAAATAAGTTTATTTAACAAAAAATAAATAAAAAAATTGTGTTATCTAGTTACTTTTATATGGCAAAATCAAGTTTTAGTTTTCCAGCTCTGAAATCGTCTGCTCGATTTTGATGATTTTCAATACCAATTTATTTTGGATCATTTCTGATACACCAGTCCAAGACCGAAGTCTCTAGCTTTTCTGGGAGCTTCGGAAAACCAGACGGACGGACGGACGGATGGACAGACGGACATCGCTTATTCATCTTCCCTATTCATAAGGATCCAGAATATATATATTTTATGGGTCGCATATGGATATTATGGAAATTGCACACGGAATGACAAACCTATATATACTCTTTTCCATTTTTGGTAAAGGGTGTAAAAATAATCACAAAAGAAAATATGTAAAACAAAAATTAGAGAGCATTTGATGTTACTGCCGTAGATTTCATTATGGGCTTTGTTTATTTGACAGCGATTTTTCCTGAAGTTATGGACTTATTCTGTTTGATCATTTAGTATTAATTCGAGTTGCCACTTTTTTATTATTAATTCCTTATCATATCACCACCTCCTGCCGATAACTTCTTTTTCCCCCTTTTTGTTCCACAGCAAACTTTTGCTGAATGTTATAATTTATTTAAAGTGCACTTACATGTTCCTTTAATGGCATTTTTAATTTAAAAAAAAGTATGTACATATATTATACATAGATATACTTAAAATGTATCTACATTTTTGTGATCGTGATTAAATTGAATTTTTTTTTAAATTCCACACAACTTGATAAACAACAGCGACAGTCAACAATGAACACGATCTATATCGTTTTTTTGTTTGTTTTATTTCCCTTTTTTTTCGGAATAGTATTAATAGTTCTACTTGGCACGAGCTCATTAAGTGTCATTTAAATGCAACAATGACTGACCGTAACACAGTTAGTGCTCTCAAGTACTAACAGCAACAACATCAACTACAGCAACTTACAACATGTTGTTACTGCTTCTATCTGCTATTTGTGCTGGTTATTAACACATCTGAACAACATGATTTATGATTTCGTTTTCTCTATTATTGAATTATTTCGTTTGCTTTTTCGTTTTTAATGAACAATTGGCAAACGTACGTTTGTTATATGATTAAATAAGACATTTTGTTGTTGTATCAATGGATACAAAGATATTTATTTATTCGTTGTATCATACCGCCAACAACAATATATAATAAATAATTATCCAATATATTGTTATACTAAACCACTTTTAACAAATCAATAATTTGAATTGCATCGATTTGAAGAAAAGCTTTATTATTTTGATCAGCATGAGGGAGCGGTTGGAAGTTGACGGTGTGATCAGTTGTTGTAATCTAACAAAATTTGTTGTCATACATGCACTAACGAGCATTTAATTTAATCCAATGTAAAATCATGATTTATAAATCAAATGTTCCAGGTGTTAAATAAAGTTTGGTACCATTTTCAAAAGCCCTACATTTGTGATAAATAAGGATGCAGCTTTTCGAAAACAGCTTTAAAAAAACACTTATCCCCCATATTCATAAAATGAGTTTGAAATGTATTTTACTTCAAAAGAATTTTATGTTCTTATGAACATACTAGCTTAACCCGGTGTGCTTCACTACCCCTCCTCCCCGCAAAAAAAATTAATATATATATATGGCATTGGTGGTACAATATGAAAGTTTGATTTTGCCACGCCCCTCCGCTCGCAGACCGAAAATCAAAAATCAGACTTCACAGTGTCACCCGCCTAAATATTCTGAAGATTCCCTGAAAATTTCATCAAAATCGGCCCAGCCGTTTTGGTGTCCATAGGTTACATACATACATACACACATCCCGTTTTATATATGTGACGCGCAAAATAGAAAGGGACCCAAGGGTAAAAACCGGCTTTGTTCACGACAGCCATTTTAAAGATTTCAATACGTGTATCTTTGGTGTACCATCACTGAGCGTGTTGGTATTGGTCTCATTTGAAAGCGACACATCTCATGACGTCAGGAACGTGTTGGTGAACCTTGAAAACGCGTTTAGGTCGTCCCTACCTCTTGGTTTGTGTAGTTGGTTTTTACTGTTTTCTACCTAGCGCGCTGTTTCCATGAGTTTGATATCAATTTTGCTCGCGTTTTTTCGAATCCAGGTTTATTTTCTGAAATTATTAATTGTGAATTATAATAAATACTCATTTATAATTCTTTTAAATCGTGAATATCGCACTGTTAGTACGAAAATTTTTTCACATAACCTTAGAATCGTCGACTTCAATTTCATAAAACGCGCATATCTCTGGTAGGGAACACTTTTGGGGCATGGGATCGGTCTCATTCGATGCTCAGATGTTGTCCACATCAAAAAAAATAAAAGAAAAGTGAAAATTGATTTTTTTTACCCTTAGGTCCCTTTCTCTATGCACTGTCACATACTCGTATATAGATTCACACATATGTTTGAATTAATATAATAAAGGATGGTTTAGAACCTTACAGCCTTTTTTTAGCAGACGACACAATTGAAACGCGATTAGCTGATACATGGACGACTACGTAAGAAATAGTGTTCATAGGATACGACACGATTTTGTCGTGCGACTTACGTTGCATTATATATATCAACTCTGTGTCAAAATGTCATGTTGCCAACAGTCGCGTTCTAAAACCCAAAAAAAGAAAAACTCTCATTTGCTAGCGATTACCGTAAGAGCTACGGACCTGAAATTTGGACAGAGTGTGTAGAACTTTGGCCGCTACAACAACAAATACATGAGAGATATATACACTTGAAATTTGTAAAGTTAGTGTATTTTTATACAGACTATAACAATGAACACTAAAATTTAAAAAAAAATTTAATTAAAAAGGGTTCTATCAGTTAATGTAATTAAAAAAAAGAAATGCCAAAACAAAAAAAAATCGCCTAAACGAAAAAAAGCACCAAATTAAAAAAAAATGTCTAAGACTAAATAAATCGCCAAAAACCGGAAAATCGCCAAAATGAATAAATCGCAAAAATGGAAAAATATCGCCAAAATGAAAAAAATAGCCAAAATAAAAAAAATCGCCAAAATGGAAAAAACGCCGAAAACTGAAAAAATCGCTAAAACAAGAAAAAAGCGAAAAAAAATAGTTTCAGATGAAAAACGTGAAATAATGCTTAAAGCCCAGCGTACGGAACCCTACGTGCGCGAGCCAAACTCACACTTTACTGAATTTATTTTTACAAATGTTCACGTGTTCAAGTGTACTTGTATTTTAATTTTTTACTTTGTGGTCTTATTCGATGTGCTGTTTGTAAGTAAAAGTTAAAAATTAATACGTGTGAATGAAAATGCTTAAAATTGAGTCTGTAATCATTTGGAAACTAATTTTAATTACCTTTTTAATACTGATCATCTTTTATAGATTATGGTTTTTAGTTTAACACCACAATATCTTTCATTTAATTTTGTAAAAATGTTCACTTCTTCAGTTTAGTAAGTATACATTTTCTGTTGTATCCCTGCAGAAAATTTGGTGACAATTGATCCAAATGTACTCGTCCTATAACTGGAGATAATGTGGGTATTATCAAAAGTACGTAGTAGTGTATAGTGAAAAAAGTCATATCGTTTAAATGGTGGCATATTGACCATTTTCGTGGTGTATCGTCTTGATCTAGAGCCAATTTAATTCGGACTCGGTCTAGTATTGTAGTAAACTGCACTGAACATGTTCGATGTGGTCGAACACAGGACCTATCAAATAGTGTAAATATAATGTTAATTGCTCCCTTCAATGTGACTCTGGGATCAGTCCCGTAACTATACTTAGATATTAACCTAAGCTTAAATGGTATTTATACTTTTGAAATATGAGTGGCCCTGTGGTCGAGTGGGTAGTGTGCCAGCCTGTCATGCACGAGGTTGTCGGTTCGAATCTCAAAAAATTTTCAGATTAAAAATAAAATTAAAAAAAAAATGCCATGGCATTTGTAACAATAAAAAAATATATAAGCGTTAATTGTTACAGTTAAATGTCGAAATTTTATTTATAAATAATTTATATTATTATACATCGAATAGGTCCCTATGGGATAGTTCAGTGACAAGTCACAAGGTGCATACAAAGTATCAATTAACCCCATCCTAGGCCATCCCCATGTAAAAGTGACTGGTCCGCTTCATAGGAAGTGTTAGAACTCGGACTGGTCCCTATCACTTGGGGACCGGTCACGTGACTAGTCTTGTGTCAGTTCCATTTCCTGCAGGGATGCTTTGATTATTGTACTTTACTTTAAGAGTATCCCAAAAAATTTTTCTATTTAGTGGTACGATCAAAATATAAGAAAGCTTTTTATCGCAACAACTTTTATTATTTTTTTATTATTATTTGACGGTACTCATTTAGTCGAGCCGTACAATTCCTTATGATGGCAGTAATTTCGTAGCGGAGATTTTTTTAACAGCTCCTAAGAGTTTGCTTTATTGGTGAAAATCTTAAATTTAAGATAACCTTACAGAAAAAGTTCCGTAGACATCAAACCAGGAGCTCACGGAGGCCAATTTATGTCACATCTTTCCATTTTTTAAAGCTTTCACACATACAATGGTCAGTTCAGGCATGAGAAACGCTACATAGCTGCTAAATTCCCAAGATTATGAAGCCACCGATTGACAAACCCTGTACGCTCCTTCTATTCATTACGTTTAAGCAATAAGTTAACCGAATGTAAAATTTGAGGAACGTTGAAATTCAACGAATTTTTTGTCAGAAGCAAATTTTGTACTCGTTCCCTCTACCAACGGAAAAGCAAAGCTCTATCATGTACCAAAAAGGTTCAGATCCTCTAAAATTAAAATTCGTCGATCAAATCCATATCAGTGTATTGAAGTGGATAGGATTCGTGCCATGTAAGGTCCTAGTTTACACTATGCAATTCTTATTGCTAAGCTGATTAGTTTGTTGGGAGAGAGAGACGATGGGAACAGAAACGTTTCCTTTCTCCTTGTCTTTTTATTGCTTGTACAGTGTAAATTAGGACAAATTTATTTAGGGCATGAAAAAGAGTAGAAAGGATTTCGAAATTACGCAGGCATCCTCACCGTTTGGCAATGGAAGATCGTGAGCTTTAACGAACGATTGAACGAGTTCAAAGACAACGTTTAATGAGCTACTTCCGAGTTATGGGGGCAAGTACTTGAAAGTTAGTCTTAAATGGGATTGGTAAAGAATTTAATTAATAAATTTATGATTAATCTATATCGAACATTCAGATTACTCGAGTGAGAATAGAGCTTTATAACATCGATGCAATATTATTACATGATCCAAGAGTAAAACAAATTGTTCTATTTGGAGAATAATGGGCGGGGTTTTGTAATTAAAACACTATACTATTAACTCAACCATGTTCCCAATTCATAAACGATTTTCGCAATTCCAGTTTTTTTTAACCTTTTCTTTACCGGTTATGAAATATGGATTCTACATAGTAAGTTTGTCTAGGTCATGACAACTGGAGATCCATGCAATGAATTTACAATTTCCCTCAAATGTAGAACAAGTTTTTGAAGATTTTTGTAGTCACTTGCTTTTATCAAGAAAACTGGTCGTTCTTTGGGTTAATTTTTATAGCAAGTCCGTGTGTATATATAACAAAATCCAAAATATAATTAGAGTTATGCCGGCTCAATATAAAAATATAGAGTTTGAATAAAAGAAAAATTTTTTTGGTTTTACATATAAACTATTTCGGAATTAATTTCAAATTTAGTTCCAAATAGTCTTCGATTAAAACTGCTGAGTTTAAAATTTAAACCACACTTTTTACTGTGCACTACATCTACTTCGCTGATCAAGAATTGTCAAACATTTTAATCAACTAAACATGCCCACCCAATAATTTTTCCAAAGCCATTGGCCAACTTAAAAAATGTCAACTGAAGTTATAAATCATTTGCGTGTGTAATGATCTTGCAATCTGCTTCACAATTTAACATGGTGTGGCTGTGATCATTCACTTACAATTATTAAAGTGCAGTAAGCGTTTCCTTGCTGCTGCTCCCCTTCACACTAACTTGCGTTTGTGTCTTTCACTTGAAGTAAATGTGTTGTGTGTATTTTTTTTATATCTTAATGTTTAAGTATAAGTTTGACTTAAATAGTTTGTGTCATGCCAAGGTAATGTGGTTAAATCAATTTGGTCAAGCGATTTAACTGTATTTTAATATCACTCTTGATCCATATATTCATGTGACATGATTCAAATGCTGAGATTATTAATTGTTGGCACGCAAGATCAGCTGTGTCAGCTGTTGTTATTCGAAATTTTGCGGACATTCTAATAAATTAAATTTAAGTACGAGAAACTTTCAGTTGAATTTAAATTAGAAGTTAAGCAAATTGTTAAAGAGATGTTTGATGAAAGAAAACAAAGAATAGATGGAAAATATTATATACATTTTAATGTTTATTTCAGTATCTTTCTGGAGGGAATTAAAAAGACGATTAGCAACTTGTTTGGGGATCATTGGTGAGTGATATTTTGATGTTTAATATAAATTTTTTTTTTGATATTTAGTTTATTTTTGGCAACAAAACTGAAAAATATTCTTATAAAAAAAGTGTTAAGATTTTTGAGATGAATTAACCAACCTATTACTATAAATGAGAAAGTTTGCACGTATGTATGTCTGTGAATTTGGGTTTATGTGCTCCAATCATTGTCGAAAAGTAAAAGTTTTGATCAACGAGTATTCGCCGTCTCCAAGTACAGGTTGCGCCAAAAGTAAGTCCTGCGTGTAAAAGCGATTCATTTTTCTGAATCGTGGTACTGCAACACGGTTCGACGGATAAAATCTAAAAAAAGACAATAAAAAATAGTAAAAAAACAAAAAAGTTATTCAATTTTATACGCAGGCGTCACGCCCACCTGTAAAAGTCACTATGTTCTGCATTACTGGACTTGTTTTTCTTTTCTTTGAAATTTTTTAGGTAGTCGGGTTTTTTGGTTTATTAAGTTTATTTGCTATTGCAACTCTGCTCCTGAGCGTTTTGTTAATTTTTATAGCATCGTTGCAGCACCTCTGGTGCTAAGTAGGCGTATTACTTGGAGATCTGTAGTTATTTCATTAGTTATTTTACTTCGCCGACAATTAACTACTACAAATAGCAACGAAGGAAATGTAAACAAGCATAGATATTACGCATACTAGGAAAGATCTATCATGTTGATATGCCTGGGTGTGGCCAGGGTTTGAACTGGTGCCCACGAAAACCTTTATTTGCTGTGTGGTTGACGCACTAACTGCTATCTCCAACAGCACCTTCATTTATAAGCTAAAACTTTTGGGAAATGCCTTAATTAGATAAGAACATATTCTTTGAAAATTAGTTTGATCACATTTTTTGGGTGTATGTAGCGGTGGTCAGGATCCTTTACTAAAACGTCGAGTTCGTCCTACCCCAAGGGGTTAAAGGGATGATTTTGATGTGTGTGGAGTAGGCACTGGAGTTTTGGCGATACAGTCATGCGTCCATCTCTGATGAGAGGTTGAGCTGTGCCGGCAATGGTTGAGGAATTCTCTTGGGGACCTCGCTGTGCGTGTATACACCTGTGGCGTGAGAACCGGGAGAATTAACGTGGTTGCTACCAAGTTTTTATTGAAGTAATTCCAAGAAAAAAACAAATTTCTTAAAAACACTACTTAGTCCTTTTTTTTGCGTTTTGCGTATTAAAAAAGCACTAAAAATAGTGCCAAAAGCACCATGTTGGGATCGCTGCATCAAACAGCTGATGGAAATGTAATACTTTTTGTAGAAAAGAAAACACTATAATATAATTGGAAAAATGTATTGTGGGGAGGAGGACTTAGGTAACAGCAAAAGAGTCCATATTCAATAAATTTTTTTTTATACATATATATTTATTTTAAAATACAATAATGTTTATGATTGTGAAACTTGAAAACCTTTAGTTTTATTCTTCCTTTTTTAAAATAAGAAAACGGCCTCATATGAAAATAAATATTATTCTTACATATTGTTGTATAGATATTTCGTAATTAAAAAACAAATACAATTTGTTTTATACATAAAAGCTTAATTCAAAACTCATGTTTTATTTATGAGCACACAATTATTTTTATGAGACTTTCAAAAGAATTTCTGTTCATAAAAACAAACAGGCTGTAAGTGTGAATTACACAATTTTCCAATACCCGCCAATATATCCTTTTTTATGCGAACACCGAAAATTGAGTGCTAAATAACATGAAAATTGCATGTTTCCTTCCCGTTTGCTGTAAAAAAAAGTGCAGCAACACAATGTTGTCATAAATTCCTTATGAAATCATAAAATTAAATGGCCAAATGTGTTGCAAATTGCGTATAACTAAACAGCAGCCAGAGCAACAGCAGCAGCAACAAAAAAGCCCCAAAATAAAACAGCTAAAAATCAGTAGTTCAACATAAACAGATCGTAAAACTTTCCAGTTGAACGTTAATGATTATAATGTTGCTGGAGGAGATCATTAAAAAAGTGGAGGGAAGGGTTTAATATTTCGATAATGGAAACTGTAGATCCAGACACTAATAAATAATATTTATTGTTTAGGACACGATACGGTGCGAACAAACGGTGCAGATCATTGGAAACTAAAAAAGAAATAAATGGCAAACACATGGACATGGATATGGACATGAACATGAAATATAGACGCCCACAAAAACTCAAATAAATACGAATAAAAATGTTGTTAAATTTTAAGTTAAAGTTAGTGCGAGGGTCGGCTATGATTATGGAAAAAAGAGAAAGAAAATTAAAATAAAAAGGTATTGCTTCCAAAGGTACATAGTGGAAATTTATACATGAATACTTAAATCTTACTGATACAATGCATAGCGAGTGTATCGTACATAAAAAGATGACTTATTGCTGATCACGACGGGGAGGTTACTTTTTGACATTTCTCTTCGCCTCTCGATGGTACCGGAACGTGGGTAGGCGGCACTCAAATACTCTAGTTTTATGATCATCATGTTTAGTTATTAATTCCAATATTTTTAACAGATCTTTTCACAATGTACAATTAAAAGCTAACCGGAACTTTAACGGCAAGTTTTGTATGAAGAACTTGTAGTTAAAGTTCACGTTAACTCACGTGAAAAGGGACGTGTAAGAGTACAAAATAGTTCGTTTTCGAAAAAGTTTTCGTTAACGGTCTTCATTTCTTGGGTTTTTATAGATCCCAGGAAAGATTACCGATTAGAATAAAACTCTCATGCGGTTGCGATTTATGTTGAGTTTGATTTGTTATTTTGTGGCTTCGAAATTGTACAAAGTTTATTTAGAAAATCGGTTTAATTTATGCAAGTAGATTAGTTAAAATTAATAAATTTCGTTTTGGCATCGCACAATGTAAACTATAAGTAATTACATATATTCATTATAATATAAATATACTGTCCAGTACAAAAGAGCTTAATATTGGGGACGATTGAGTCTTGTACGTTCCCGACCAGATGATTAGAACCTTTCAAATGCTGTTGCTTATTTAGTGAAGGGCTTCCCTTTTCCGAATATGCATCGTCTTAAACTCGTACAAATAGTTAAAATTTACCACAAAAGTGGTGGTTCGAATGTTGCCACTTTCCCACATGATTATGGTCGTCATAATCGACCTATTGTGCAAGGAATTGGACAGATTATAAAAACAAATTTAAGAGACTGGAAGCGTTAAGGATGTGTTCAGACCTGTGCATAATCACAATGCTCGCACTGACGAAAATATCGCTTCTGTTAGCGAAAGTGTGGCGGATAATCAGGAAAACTCTTTTCGTCAATTCAGAGCGCTGTGCCCGGCCGTATAACAACCGACTTTTTTTTTGCCTTTTTAAAGATTTTGAACTGGACGCTAAGTGGTTTCAACAAAACGGTGCCACGAGCCACATAACACGGCCTATTTAGGCTTTCTGGCATGGAAAGCTTCCAGATCGCATAATTTTCATTTTTTGGCCGCCAAGATCATACTACACGATCGACTGCTATCGAAATCAATGCTTTTATTTCACTTTTCTCTTGATACAATTATAATAAAAATAAGTTAATAAGACAATTAGTTAAGTGTATGATGTTTGGGGATTATCGGACTATTTTTAACATTTAATTTCATTCCTTTAACAAGTTCTATCCAAGTGGCAATCTACCCTCGTACATGCCAGCCCTAACATAACTCAACTAAAAAAACGTATTTTGACAAAATGTAGTGTAAATTTCTTTAATCATTAAGATTGTAAATAATCACAGTTGTTGTTGGTGTTGTTTATCGGTACCCATTTACGTAGATCCATAGTGGGCTAGTGACAGAGGAGAGCAGCATGTTGCTGCATTAAACATCTGTATAAGTTGTACAGGGTTGCAAGTTTTATTTAAAGTATGTGTTTATGGCAATGTATCTATCAAAATCTATTGCTAGTTTTTGTTACATTCAACGAAATAAAATCTATAGTTGCAAGTTTGTTTTTTCTGTGGCTTATAGCGAATATATAAAGTTTCCTTTAAAACAATTTGGAGTTCAATTGATTTTTTTGGTAACAGCTTTTGGCAACAATTGATGTCGTGTTATTCATAATTGAATAGCCACAGCAACAATAAATGCATTAGCAGCAGTAGTTTTTCTCTTGAGTTGTATTTGGGCAATTTTTTTGTTAAGAGCAAATACTCAATATAATTGCGTGTTAATGTCCTATGGAGAATTATAGCGTGCTTAAAAACTAATGGCGTAGAAGTAGTGACTTGAGTTAAAATTTTATGACTCCTTTGATTGTGAGTTGTGGCTATGAATCGATTTAGTTTCATAGTAATAGCGGATGATATAAATTAGTTGTGAAGGTAGTATTGGGCTAGCAAAAATGAATCGTGTTTAGGTCCCCGTCCAGACTTGAAATTTTTGTTGCAGCAATTCTTTAGTTTAGTTTATTGGTGGAAGAGGTGAGAAGACAGTTAATTGTACTCTACACTTCCCTCTTTTTTTAAAATTCGCTTTTGTTCAATTTTGTTGTTGTATTTGACGTCTGGACGGGGACTTTATTCAGAAAAACCAAAAATTGTGAGATTTTGTAGAATTTTATTTCAGAGTTTAAAAAAGGGTATCATGGAATCGATTTCCGAACCACTTCAGGCTACCCAAATTTTTCTGACATCATTATGATTATTGTTGGAGATTGTGTTTGGCGATAGATCTGTAATTAAAAAATATTAAAAATTCCTTAACTCCCAGATTATAAATGTCTAACATTAGTTGAATGGTATTCTATAATACCTGTAAAAATTTGCCACTTCTGACAGTAGATATACATATATGTATCTTTGCTAGAGATGCTTCATGCTTCAGCTTTTCTTGCGCAAAGTCTTAGTTTACGGTGAAAGAGGAAAATATGATGGCTGTATTTTTCATTATATTTTCTTCTCTCTCCTATAAACTTAAAATTTGCTCCAAAAAATTTGAAGTACGAGAACGGGTCTTAAGTTTTATACAGACGTGCTGTATCATAATGCCATTGTCATAGCCATTGCCATAACCATAAATATACAGTGAAACTTTGATATAACGAATTCCAAGGGGATCCGTAAATACTTCGTTATAACCATTAATTCGCTATAAATATAATCAGAAAAGCCTTGATACAACGAAATTTGAAGAAATACGAAAAAAATTCTTTATAACTATAGTTTTCTTTATTCAAATTTTATTTAACATGAGAATGCTAGTTAAAGCTTATATTTCATGAGGTAAATAAAATATAAAACAGCACACACATTAAGAATTCGTTATTTTTTTATAACATAATTTTATTCTTACTTCGTTGTATAGAGGCTTTTGTACGAGTATTTCGTTGTATAGAGGCTTTACAAATGTGCTTGTAAATACATTTAGACTTCGGGACTTTACCATTTAGGATTTATTCTGATTTCGTTATATTGAGGCATTTGAAGGAATACTTCGCTATATAGAGGCTTTTTTGCTCAGAATTCGTTCGTTATAGCTATAGTGTATTTCTGTATGAAAAACTTTGCAATAAAGAGGCTTTCTCAAGGGATTTAATAAAACATAAGTTATATTAAGTTTTTCGTTATAAAGAAGTTCGTTATAACGAAGTGTTACTGTACTTGATTCATCTATTAGTATTGCCATAACCAAAAAGAGTTGTTTATGCTCTCAATTGTTTGATTATTTCAATAAATGTGTATGTATAACCAGCAAACAGCTGTTATGGCGAAAAACTAAAATTCAATTGGTTTCTGTGGTTAGGGTTATGGCTATGGCATTTAGACATGACATAACCATAACCATACAAAACAGCTGTTTGAACCAAACTTAGGTGCAACACTGTATTTGATTATAGGTGACTCACAGAAACCAATTGAATTTTGGTTTGGTTATGGCTATGGCATTATGGCTACGGCACGTCTGATTGAACCTTACCCTACGTCCTTACGAGCCATGGACTTGAGCATGACATGAACGTGACGCCGGCAGATCAACTGTGAAAAATTCATCAACTTCTTTGTTGTGGTGAATACGTGCGATGTCCATGTTCAGGTATATCAAAGTATGTTGCGGTTGCGCAATAGAGATGGAATATTTACCAATTTTGTTCTGCCTCTTTTCTTTGTATTGAAATTGAGTGTGGACGGCGAATCTCATGGCGAACATTGTTGATCAGACATATGTTCGGGCATCCATGTCAGAGCATGGACGAAACATGGACATGAGCAGTCTGGTCTCCATTAGCCATTTTCAAAGTCCGACATGACGAGCATACCAAGATCATGGCTAGTGGAGAATACCAGTTATGGCGAGTCACAATAATCAAATACAGTGTTGCCCATAAGTTTGGTTGAAACAGCTGCTTTGCATGGTTATGGTCAAGGTGTATTTAAACAGGTGGCAGCGTTACTTCAGCTGATAATTTTTTGCTCTATGTGCTTTGTAGCTAACGAATGTCAAAAACTTCGTTTTGTTTTGGTTTTGGTACAATTATTTTTGTGCTTTTGACATTCTTCGGTTCTTTACACAGCTATGGTTGCCGTATTTTTGTATAACAAATCCTTACGCAGTCACCTGTATAATTACACCATGGTTATGGTTATGGCACGTTTAGTTGCACTTTTAACGCTGGCTCAATCACTTCTCCATTTGCACTTGATGTTACCACAGTTTTGAAAAAGAGCAAAATTCGGTAATCCAAACTTTAAGCCCTCTCAAAAAGCACATAATAAAGTCACCACGCCTGTGTTTAACTAAAATTAAATAACGTTACATTTTCTACACTTAAAAACTCGCATTTGAACAATTAATGGCTTTAAACATGCAAACTTTTTGTTGTCTGTTTGAATATGATCAGGAAATTTAAAGTGATTGAAATTATAATATAAAACTTAGTTTTTGCTTACAATTTAACGGCAATATTTGGTGAGATAATTTTTCCACAGGCAACTTTAAACACCTCCCCACATCTGTTTAGCAAGACTTTATGGAGACAAAAGAAAAAAAGAGAAATATTAATATTTTAATCAAAGAAAAATCAAAGATTTACCTGAAAAAAAATATTTTTTAAATAAATAAGTTGAATGCATTTTATTTTAAACACGACAACTATTCCCAAGCACAACAGCTGGCAAGCGCAGCTCTTCAGAAAGCTTGAATTAAAAATCCAATTCTTTGCCTACAAAATTAATTAAATTTCATTAATTAATTAATTAGGTTTCAGCGATTTTTAGAGAAAAACTAATCTTGGAAATGATGACGCCCAGTCAACAGACTGTTTTCATTAATATAATGGTAAATGCTATCAAAAATACCAAACCTGTCATTAGTCTAAATCAGTGTGGGGCAGACACAATACACTTTCAAATGTCTCATATGTGCTTCCTATACACGCGTGCATAGGAATTCAAAAATCTGCCCGATACTGGCCTAAATACAAATGTCATACTAAAATTTTTCATATTTTAAGTATCATCTATGCTGTGACAGTAATAAAGTCAATGCTAATTTTGCTAAAGCAAAATTGCTTCTTTCTGTTGGTAACTTGCTGAAGACAGTATGGCGCTCATTGCCATAAACGAGGACAAGTCAATGTCCAAGATTTTTTGTATGGATTAAAACTTATTTTAGTTTTCAACCTAGTTTGCTTGAAGCTCTATCAAGTTTGTAAAACTTTTCTAAGTTTTTCATCCACTCTAAAAATTAAGAGCTATTCGAGGTCATCAAAATAGGCACTTCTTAGTAAGATGATTTCAACGTTTGAGTCAAATCTCTTTGCACGAGAATTTCTTCAGGCTTAGGAACAAGAAAACTTCGCTCGAGGCCAAATCCGCAGAATACGTTAGATGAGGGAGTAATCAGGGATCCCAAATTATGTATTTGTTTCCATGTCCTTCCTTGCATTGTCCTGGTGGAAAACAACTCATTGAATCGCCTAAATGAGTTGACATAACATATGCCACTAATTGTTTTATCCGTTTGAAGGTGGTCAAAGCCTGCATACAAAAAAACTATCGCCAGCTGACAATAAGGAAATTAAGTCATATTTTACTGTTTTGTAGGAGAGCACTTCTAAGCTTTGAAGTCGATTTTCACAAATTTATTTCTTTTACAGTTTAATTCGAAAATTCCCTATTGACCTTTATTATTTCAAACAATTATCTTTCTACACACTATAAGTAATACATTTAAGTTAAAATAAACCAAAGTATATCCCAAATTAAGCTATTATTCCAAATGAGAATAAGTCTAAAAAAGTGACCTAAAAGAAAACGAGTAACAAGCCATACATTATTCCTGTTGAGGTTCAGGATGTCATTATATGTAAATGGCTGGATCAAAGCTTTGGCCTGCCTTAAATCAGGAGAAGACAGTCACATTTCCTTAGCGATCGAAGTGCCATCTTCTTTGATCAGAGATGTTACAGTCGACTGACTTATGCCCCAAAACGGATCTGGGCTCATAAAAGGAGCAGCCAGTTCATCCGCTTCTTCATTCCCTGGATGACCGCTGTGGCCAGGTTTCCAATGAACGGAAACCTTGTTCTATATGGATAGCTTTTGTAATGAGTCAAAACACTCTAAAACTAGCCTAGAACGGAATTCCCATGAAAGCAGAGACTTAAGAGCTGCCTGACTATCGGAAAATATAGCTATATGCGCACCTTTAATGCCCCATTTAAATTAATGTCAACACATTTGGTGATTGCCTGTATTTCTGCCTGCTTTACAACTAACTTTAAGTTGATTTTATTTAAGTCACCTGGTAGTCAGTAAATTTATAAAAAATGTTCGAACTATGTATCATCACACGTTGTATTGTTAACGCGCTACTACGAAGCTAAGGTAATAACAGCAAAATTTATATGTCCCTCGATGTCGACAACGACGGACTTGTTGCACAGCCCTTAATATAAACTTTAAATGAGTTCTAATGTAGCTGAGAGTAAATTTTATGGCTCTCACCAAATTCGATTACATACTCAACATAAGAATTAATTTTGGGCAAATTCTGGATGATATTGTAGTTAGCTTTTAGTTAGTTGAAGAAAAGTCAACCAAAAGTTGATTATTTTTGTAGTCAGCCACACATTATCCGAGAGGAATGCTTTGTAATAATACATGCAAAGAATTCAAATAATTCTTGCAAGTGCGTTAGTATGAATGCAAAACGTTATGACAAATTGCAAATAATACGATAAAAATTTTACATCCCAAAAGATTTTTTTAAATTTTTCTAAGCGATAAGACTTTTCATCTGATCAGGGTTGTATTTTTATAAAATCAAGTAGTAAACAAATTTACGACGCCTTTGCCACGCCGCTATTAATGGTATAATTCTTCGCCTTAAGCCGGATATTCAAGGACTTACTGTATGTTTTGATTAAAACATAAGCATACATCTTATGCATTTTTCTTTTATTATATCGAGCCTTATTTTCGATTTTATCGTAAGCGACATATATGTTTTTGTACGTAAATTGTCGCTTACGATAACATTTTACAGCCCGTATCTTAGAAGTTATCACTATTTTCGATTATTTACAATAAAATTTAAAATAAAACTCGATATGTGCTACATAAGTATATAAAAAGATATGTAAGTTAATTAAAAAATATAAATAAAAAAATGTGAAAAAAACCAAAAAGCTTTTACCCTATTAAGCAGGCAATTCGATTATCCAGAATGTTCCCGGTTCCGACCATTACGCATAATCGAGGCCTAACTGTACATAAATATGTAAAATAAAGAAAGTATATTTTGGTTGAAAAGAGTTGCGTGCTTGCAATCTCGGATAATAAAATAAAAACTACAAAAAAAAAAAAACAATTACAATTTTCCTTTCACCGATGATCGACGTTATCGGTTAATCGAGTCATGGTTAATTGAGACCTTACTGTATATATTACTGTGTTTATACGCACGGCTTATTTATAAATAAAACTGAAAATTGTTGCCATATTATTGTTTTATTGTGACTTACTGACTCAGAAAACTATTCCCTATTAATGCACTATATGCAAATAAAATGTTTGAAGTTGCCACACTTACAAGTGTTTGCTAATAAAAAACTATAAATTGGTAAATATTGCACCAAAAACATTGTTAGAAGAAAATAATAACAACAAAAACAAATAACTATTTGTTACTTTATACATTTGTTTTTTGTTAATATAAGTAACTTTTTAATGTGCTACCAAGTTTTTCTACATTATCTACGCCGTATAAACAGTGGCGTTATTCGATGTTTGATGCAAATGGTATTGCGTAAGTGCAGATGCAAAATATCGTAGATATTCTTTGGATTGTGTGTGTATTTTGTTGTTGGATTTTAAATTAAAGCTACGATATTTTGCATTTACAATGACGTAAGGCAATTTGCATCAAACACCGAATACCGCCAGTGAGTTGTTTTATTTGCAAATATTTTTATTTACAAATAGTGCGCGTATAAACGTAGTATATAAAGGCTTTTACATATATGCGTGTATTTATATTGTTGTAGAATAATTACTTGAATTCTGCTAAAAGAGGAGGTGTTTTAACTGAACAGCTGACTGTTGTCTATTCAATAACATCTCAAAAATTATTGTCGTTTAGTTAACAATTGCGCATGTGGTTTAAAAGTGTTACTGCATAGAAAAGACGGTACGGTGAACGATTCCATAGTTAGAATAAATTAGTTAATGGAACGACTGGTAGGGCCTAGTATCAATAACGAAAACTTCAATCTCGGAACTAGTGGAAGTGGTTGTTTTTTTTCACTAGTTCGACCTCCTGCAGGGTACTTAAATTTTCTAAAAACTTCCTTAAACTAAAAACCCCAACAACCCTTTCAAAATCTTATTGAAAATAAAATAAATTTTGCAAGATGCGCATTAGATTTTCTTGCAGCAGTTGTCACAGTTAGATTTAAAAAAAATGTGCGCAAAATGTTTCCCACGTTGAGTTGTTTCATTTTCAACTAACAAATTTTTGAGGAAAAATGACACAGATGCTAAAGATTGTATAAAAAGCAAATAAACAAAAAAAAATTAATTACAATAAAGCACAAGAAACAAAACAGCTGTCTAAAGCGACGCGCAATTCCTGAATTTATAAAAAGTCATTTTACACAGTTGAAAAAAAGTCGGTGACTGGTAGTCCTTTGTGTGTGGAATCAAATTCATTTGATTGTTTTTTATTTAATTTTTTTGGTAAAATGTGCGAGTGTTACATACACAGAGAAAACAGTGCCTACTAAATACCTCAGAAAATAGAACAAAATTAATAAGAAATCTCTATGGTTTTTTTCAATAAGGAAATCTTATTAATTTCATAGAAAAAAAATTTTTGAATAAATCAAAAAGAAATCCTGTAGTTTCTATGAGGTTATCTTATTTATTTTTTTCAATAAAAAATAAATTGCGTCTTTATTCTCTGTACTTATGTATTTTCATTTAAATTCTATACCATATACATATGTATGTACGAGGGCGGTTCGGAAACTTCTTAGCCTATCAATGAAAGAGAATAGTTAGTTTTTCAAAAATATTTTTATTTTTCAATATAATCTCCTGGAACTTCAATACACTTAGTCCAACGCTTTTCTAGCAATTCTATCCCTTGATTAAAATAGTTTTCCTCAATGTCTTCAAAATAGTGGTTTACAACTGTAATTGCATATTCATTTGAAATAAAACGCTTGCCAGCAATGATTTTTTTTTTAGATTTGGGAACAGATAAAAGTCACTGGGAGCCAAATCAGGAGAATAAGGTGGGTGGTCAAGCAACTCGTACTTTAATTCGTTGATTTTAGCCATTGTTAAAACTCTCTTGTGCGCTGGTGCGTTGTCTTGATGAAACATTATTTTTTTGTGTTGTAAGCCTGGACGTTTTTCTCGAATTTGTACATTTAATTGATCCAAAAGGTTGCAATAGTACTCTGAATTTGTTGTTTTACCCTTTTGCAGATAGTCAATCAATAAAATACCTTGGAAGTCCCAAAAAAAAACCGTTGTCATAACCTTACCAGCCGATTGAATTATTTTTGCCTTCTTTGGGGCACTTCCTCCAGCTTCAGTCCATTGTTTGGATTGTTCTTTTGTCTCTGGAGTATAGTGATGAATCCATGTCTCATCAACAGTTATGAAACGACGCTTAAAATCCATTTTATTTCGCTTAAAACGATCCAAACAAGCTTGAGAAATGTTCATTCTTACGAGTATGCGTTTTTGGTCGACTGTTAACAAATGCGGCACCCATCTTGCAGAAAGCTTTTTCATCTGTAGTTCTTCATGCAAAATTAAATGGACTCGATCATTTGAGATGCCCATGATATTAGCTATTTCGCGCACTTTTATTCGTCGATCATTTAATACCATATCATGCACTTTGGCTACAATTTCTGTTGTTGTTGCTGTTTTTGGACGTCCACTACGTGGTTCATCTTCAATGCTTGTACGACCACGTTTAAATTCAGCAACCCAATTTTTTACTGTTTCATATGAAGGTGCACTTTCACCTAACACATTCACCATATCATTATGAATATCTGGTCCCGATAAACCTTTTTTATGTAAATATTTAATGACACCACGCATTTCTAATTTTTCCATTGTTAAAAAATTGCAAATGCGTCTTTTGTGAACACCTGTTTCTATATGAAGGAGTTGCCAGATTGAAACAAAATTTAACATGTGTTCATAGCAGAGATGGAAGTTTCCAAAACACTTAACTTTTTTCTGTTTATACCGCGCTTTTTGTGCTAGGCTAAGAAGTTTCCGAACCGCCCTCGTATATATGTAGTATGTTGTAGATGTTATTTATTTATACATACATATATACATATTAGCCCAATTCACAGTCTTGTGCAAATGGTATTGCATCGTAGCATGTGCAAAATGGTATAGTATATTGATACTCACCACTAGGAATTGTTAAGTGGTGACTATCAATATACTACACCATTTTGCACATGCTACGATGCAATACCATTTGCACAAGACTGTGAATTGGGCTATTATGTTATTTCTTAACTAACTTACTCACCAAGCATTAAACCAGCAAACTTCTACCTGATAGACAAGCACTCTAACCAACATGCTAACAAGCACCCTGAATAACCATTATTGTGCATACATTCTTATACAAAAATGAAAAAGATCCTGAAAAAATTGTCTCTATGTCTATTTATAGAAACGAAATAACAAGACACCTCATAAAATCAAGAAGATTTCCTTATTAAAAAAAATCAATAAGATGCTTTACACATAATCATATAGGAACCTAATAAAATCAAGAAGAAAACCTTATTGAAAAAATCAATAAGATAGCCTAATAAAATCAAGAAGAAAATCTTTTTAAAAATATCAATAAGGTAACCTAATAAAATCAATAAAAAATCCCTATAGTTTACAATTTATAAGAAAACCTAATAGAACCAACAAGTTTTTCTCTATGGATTGTTTTTTGGTGCCAAAAATAATGGAAATTGAGTAAAAAAAAGTTGTGAATAAGATTTCTTCTTGATTTTATATGGGTTTCTTCTTGATAAAATTAATAAGATTTACCACATAAAAACAATAAGGAATCTCTATGAAAAAATTTTCGCTTCTTTCTGCTGGGATACCCCTTAGCCTGAAAACGTTTCATAGAGCAAATCTTATTGATTCTATGAGGCAGTTTTTTCTCTGTGTACAGTCTTCTAATGCTTCTTTCTGTTGATCGCTGCTTAAAGCAAAAACCAACAAACACATTATTTGAAATCTTTTTCACTTTTTGTCCACTTTTGTAATAACAATGATGATAAAACACAACAAACAATTTTCTTCAATCAGAGATTTGTTAATTTAACATTTCAATAGATGTATGTATTTTTTTCGTTCCTTCTTCTAGTCTTCTGGATCGTGTTGTTTCTATTATTTTGCATGAAAATGAAAAGCGTTGCGTGTTAATTTTTCAATTCATTTAAAGTACTTCAGGGTTGGTTGGGATTAGAGATGGGAGCGTGTCAGGTTTTTTTCGTGAGACGAACACGCACGACTCAACACGAAGTTTTCGTGATAAGAAATCTGATTTCGTGCGTGTTCGGGTCGTTTCGTATTGAGCAAAATTGACATGAAAAACACGAAACGATCTTAGATGTAAAATATGTATGAATGAATTTCCAGTAGAGAAAAAATTTAGGTCCTGTTCATCTAAATGCGAACTATAGATTCGATCAAAAATTTATATTAGAAACAAAAACAAAAAAAATTAAATTTGTTTTTGTTTTATTTAGATGAACAGGCGCTTAATATTTTGTATCGTCAAACACACAAAACCAGCATATTTGTTGATATTGCATGGGCCTCTGAAGCTTAAAGTTCTGTACGTAAAGCGATAGTATTAGCTGTGGTGACAGATAGTATCAACCACCAGTTCCAACTTGGTGGCATATTTTGAAAAGCGACTCTTGAAAAAAATCAATAAAATTTTCTGATTTTCAAATACCATATCAATAATATTTCGTGCGTGTTGTACAGTATCGTGGTGACAAAATTTTTCGCGTGCGTGTTTCGTACGTGTTAAGAGTCTTGGCACTCCTGTTAGTGTCGTGTTGTGTTGGCAAAATTCGACACGCGCCCATCTCTAGCTGGGATGTCTTCGAGTTGTTTGATTGTTATCCTCTCCACCTTAAAGTCTTTGTAAAATGACAAGAGAAAGAAAAGAAGGAATCTCCTAAACACCTTTCCTTTCGGGTGGTTTCGTGCTTGACTTACTATTTGTAATGGAAATGATGCTTTTTATCCTTGTGTCGAATCTATCAGGATTTAAACGTTAACTACCTTCAACAATAGTTTTGAATTTTAATTGACATCATTATGTCATTAAAGTAAACATTTGTAATTGTTTCGACGATTTAGGGGTTTGTATGTTTTGCATTCAGTTACTCGTATATTGATGAAAACATGAAAAATTTTAAATTTTGACATGTTGCGCATTTTTCTATATTCTTATTTTGAGTGAAAAATTTATGTGTATACATACGTATATATATATATATATGTATGTATGTAAGTATATATAAAAGTGGAAAATGTTGCTGCAAAATTATATTTCAGTAGGAATAAAATTGTTATTAAAAAACCAACAAAGAAAACAAAAGAATGTTTCCAGGGTTGGAAAACTTGTAACTGTTTTTGTTATATAAACATAACCTACTAAAAGTAATTTTTCTTTTTTCTCTATAAACATATCTAATATAAGAATTAAAAGAATTGGATTGGTGTAAGAAATCAAAAAATGTAAAAGGATGATACCAGGGTTGGGAAACTTGAACTTTTTTTGATACATAAAAGTAACTAGGTCTAATTAATTTGTTTTTGTTTTTTTATTTTTAAATTAAATATATTTTATGCTTTGGAAAGAAAAATTTGGTATACAAAATTAGAAAAATAAAACCACAGCTCCAGAGTTGAAAAATTTGATATTTTGTTAAATTAAAGTAAC
Organism: Tachina lurida; assembly: GCA_944452675.1. Classification (NCBI taxonomy): domain Eukaryota; kingdom Metazoa; phylum Arthropoda; class Insecta; order Diptera; family Tachinidae; genus Tachina; species Tachina lurida. The sequence continues at coordinate 88,570,729 of OX101754.1, forward strand.
TAAATAAAACTAATTTTGTCCTAATTTTCCTTTTTTTATTTGTTCACTTAACATATTTCGGCTTAGAGTGTAAACCTCCTAACTCCACTTTCAGCAAATTTTACAGGAGAGAGAAATGCTGTTAACAGTTTCAATACAAATCTTAAGAAATAAGCCTAATAAATTAAGTTTCTTCGACATATCGTCGCCTTTCTTCTTAAACCACTTAAGCGCCAACGACGCATTTTTCAGAAAATGATTAAAACTTAATCCCACCTATTGTGAATGGCGTCGTCGACATCACATCAAGACGACAGTAAATATTGTCACTTCTCTACTCTTTATCAGCAACAATTGGCTCTTACTGGTAATCTCTTAGTAATCTCTAAGACTTTGTAAATTAATGTACCATGTTAATAGTAGTCAATTCTTGTCGACAAAGGGTAGACAAGTGACAATTTTTACTGTCGTCTTGATGTGACGTCGAGGATGCCATTCGCAATAAGGGGGAATATCTTTGTAAATATGTGTTTTAAAAAAATTGTGTTTTTACAAAAAATGGCTTTGCGACTCTGTGGAGGGTGTAGAACTTTTTTGGGAAAAAATTTTTTACGTACAAGTAACTGTAGCCAAATTTGTTTCAACTCTTATACTCATTTAAAAATTCAAAATTTTGCAGGTTTCTCGAATCGATTCGAGATTTTGTAATAGATTGAAGAAAATCATTCCATTGGTATTTAAAAAAAAAAGTTTTCTTAAACTAATTAAACTTAAAAAAGCACTTTAAAATCCTAATTTTAATTATTGACGAGTTCTTCAAAAAAGGTCCAACTATTTGCCGGCATTACTTTTCTCAAACTTATAAAGTCTAAAAATGGATTTTTATGTCAATAATTAAAGAATTAATTATGTTTTTCTAATCGAAAAGGAAATGTTTTATTTCGAATCGAAATACATAATAACGTCCCATGTATTACAATTTCTCTGTTGTCAAAAAATTAATAAAAAACATTCGGCAAAGTTTTTTTTCTGCATACATATGAGGTTTGTATGGGAGCTACTATAAGAGGCAGAGATAGAGCTTTGAAAAAATAATTAGGGTCGGTCTCAGAAATTAACCTTTTGTACAGAAGCCATGTTTACATATCGAGATAGAGCTTTGGCATATCGGAAAAAAATTTCATTTTATTGAAATAATGGGGACTCGAAAAACATTTGTGCTATATAGGATGTATAGTTTTTGAGTGACTTGACGAAAATTTTTGTTTCTACCGAAGTTACTGACTTTGAACGCCTGGCGCCGCACCAAAAGAGACACGATTGGCCTGAAACTTTTCTGATTTTTTTCTTATATCGAAATTTAAAAATTTCCAACTTTAGATATGAAAGTCATTCGTTTTCCATGCAAATGTCATTTTGTATGGCGCTTATGAGGTTTTGGAAATGTCATTATTAATTTATGTTTTTTCATACAAAGTTGTCAAGTTGAGAATGAAATCGGGTGGAAAATGTTATTTTCTACCGTAAAAACCAAAAAAGTCAATTTTGAAAAAATGGCGCTTACGTGGTTTGAGAAGAAAGGCGACGATATAGAGCTTCAAATTAAAATAAATATTTTAGCAAGTTGATGTGGCATTAAAATGTCATATTATGTAAATGGGCTTAGCAGGATCACACTCTAAGCCGACGATTTTATGTACATTATTTTAGAGAACTAGATTGGTATAAGAAATTAAATAAATCTAAAATGATTATTCGTGGGTTGGATTTTTTTTTTCTGTATATAAAAGTAACTTGGTCAAACTATTTTTTTCTTGTTGTTTACAAATTAGATATAATTTATGCTTTAAACAGAAATAGTTTGGTTTAAAAATTGGAAAAATAAAATATATAGCTTTAGACCTGGAAAACTGGTATATAAAATTAATTAAATAAAACTAATTATTTATTTGGTAATTAAATATATTCTATACTTTTGAATGAAATCAATTAGTATTACAAGCCGGAAAAATCTAAATTATGGTTTGCAGGGTTGAAATTAAAATTTTTTTTTGGTAAAAAATAAGCAAAAATATTTTTTTTGCTTTCCTTTGAAGCAAAAAGCTCGTATTCTTTTCACCAGACTGTTTTCACTTATTAACAGTCTTGTGAAAACGAAAAAAGCTTTTCCAAATTGTTTTCTTCTAAATTCCGATACTAGAACACATACTATTAATTTGTATTTTCAAAATTTCAACTTATACAGAGAAAACAGTGCCTACTAAATACCTCATAAAATAGAACAAAATTAATAAGAAATCTCCATGGTTTTTTTTTCAATAAGGAAATCTTATTAATTTCATAGAGAAAACCTTTTTGAAAAAATCAAGAAGAAATCTTGTAGTTTTTATGAGGTTATCTTATTGATTTTTTGAAGAAAAAAATTAAAAAATTGCGTCTTTATCCTCTGTACTTATGTATTTTCTCTATATCTATTTATAGAAACGAAATAACAAGACACCTCATAAAATCAAGAAGATTTCCTTATTTAAAAAAAATCAATAAGATGCTTTACACATACTCATATCGAAACCTACTAAAATCAAGAAGAAACCCTTATTGAAAAAATCAATAAGGCAACCTAATAAAATCAAGAAGAAAACCTTTTTAAAAAAATCAAGAAGGCAACCTAATAAAATTAATAAGAAATCCCTATAGTTTACAATTTATAAGAAAACCTAATAGAATCAAGAAGTTTTTCTCTATGGATTGTTTTTTTGGTGCCAAAAATAGCGGAAATTGAGTAAAAAAAGTTGTGAATAAAAAGATTTCTTCTTGATTTTATGTGGTTTTCTTCTTGATAAAATTAATAAGATTTACCACATAAAAACAATAAGGAATCTATATGAAAAAATCTTCGCTTCTTTCTGCTGGGATACCCCTTAGCCTAAAAACGGTTCATAGAGAAAATCTTCTTGATTCTATGAGGCAGTTTTTTCTCTGTGTAAAGTATAAGAAAGATTTTTGGAAACATTTATTGAGCGTATATTAAGATTTCTAGTGTAAAATTGGTAATTTCCTTTTTCACTGCAGTACATAAAATTTAGCAATGTTTAGTATACATATTTCAAGATAAGTTAACAAACAGCCGAAAAAAACGATTTTAATAGAATAAAAACTAAGCAAGTTACAGGTGTTTTTTTAAATAAAAAAAATGAAATTATAAAAAAAATATGCTTGAAGACCACCAAAATTATAATTAAATCTGCCTGTGATGATTTATTTCTCTTAAGCTTATGCCCCTAAAATTTTGAAATATTTCGTATCGTATGAGGTCACTTTATCCCTCCCAAATATGTCTGACCCACTTCATGACATTCCTTTTCCTTAATTAAACTATTACAGCCAACATGTTTAGATAAGTTTTTTTGTTTTTTTTGTATTTTTTTGGTTCAAACTCTTAATCACTTACAACATTTTTGCAGGCTGCAACTAATTCTTTATTAAATAACAAAACACAATTAATTTCCATTAATGTGAGAAAAATTCCTCAAACACAGCCAAAGATTGCAATAATCTTGGTGTTGGATGTAAGAAAAAAAAAACCAAGAAAATAAAAATAAATAAAAACTATAATAAAAATTATCTTAAAAATTTCATTTAACAAGCATTACCATTAATATCAATTTAAGGAAAATGAAAAACAAATAAAACCAGACAATAAAAACAAACAAAAAAGTCGCAAGACTCAAATAGAAAAAGAACTGAACTGAATCGTATCAACCATTCGCCAGCACATGCATGAATGCATGAGCAGGGAAGGAAAGCTTTGTGGCAACAATTTAACGCAACGTTGTTGTACTTGTGATAATATTTGTCCATATGAGTTTTCGTTCAAGCACGATGCAGAGTATGAGTTAATATAAAATGCTTTAAGGTAATTTGCAATTAATTGGTTAAAAATTTATTACACTCGTACAAGAAGGAAAAGCGTTTTCCACAAAAAAAAATTCGTTTTTGTTTTAAGAGTTTAAATGAAACTAAAGCGTTATGAGACGTTCAGCAATTGAGGCAGTCATTGAGACGAACAGACACACAAACTACAAAATTGTACATTTCTTAAATCAAACTAAAAACAAGCCATTTATGGTTTTTAGAGGAATTATATTTTTTTTTTGTAAAAAAAAGAGGCTGGATGAATTTTGTTTGTGCACTCTATTGTTGTGTAGAGATTTCCAATGGTTGCATTGTTTCATTTGGAACACATTTTTAACAGGCTGTTTTTCCTCTAAAGTGGGTCAAAGTTTTTCAGTTTTAAATGTTTGCAAGAAAAAGTTATACAGTAGTCATACCCACTGTAATAATCTTGCATCACTTTCTCTACAATTTCGTCAAAAGGAATACAGATCGATCCTTCTTTGTGATATAAGAATATATGTATAAAAAAAACAACTCTTGGCATTTACTGACAATTTTTCAGTTTGGAGTTGACCCCCTCTAGTTGTACAAGTATACACTTTATGTACGTGTAAACTGGATATATATATATATATATATATATACAGCGCTACAAGTGCGATATGTATATACTACACCTGATCCTCGTATGATGCATTGCATTAATTTCGGAAAATGTAATTTTTCACCACTCCTTAACAAATCCGTTTTGCTTGAAAGTTCAGCAGATCGTTGTGGAGAATCGGCACTGGAAACCATGTAACCCTGATATATATAAAATATATTCATCATTTCAACTTAAAATCGTGAGAGAAATATGTTTGTGAAACATTTCAAATATTTTTTTTGTACCTTTCGAAAAAGACAGAGATATGAAGGTTAAAATTAAATAATAATAGTATTCGGAATAGAATTATACTGCAAGACTTTGGAGGCAGCATAACTAGATCGTCTGTATAAACAATTTATATTATTCAATAAAAAATAAGTAATTACAAGAAGCTTAGCCTGGCCTCAGCGTCTTTTGGACATTGTTGAGGATAAATATTACATAAGATTTAAAATTAAACCCTCTAACCAGTGATGCCAACTTTTTTTTTCCCTCTAAAAGCACACCAAAATTAAAAAAAGCATTAAAAGTGTAATTTTGAGATCTAAAAAGCGTAAAAAGCACTAACTTGAAAAACGAGTGAAGATACAAACGAGTGAAGTTTAATAATTTTTAATATTTTCTAAGCTATTCTCTAGTGAGTGATATATAAAATCTTGTTCTTTAAAAAATATATAAAATATTAAGCGAACAAAGAAAATAAGGAATTAAAAAAAAACAGTTTTATTTAGTTACTTTAATATTAAAAAAAAATCAAATTTGCAGGCTCTGGAGTTTTTAATTTTCAAATTGTCTATACCAAACTTTTCTTTTCAAAACACAAAATAACTATGCTTAATTTATAAAGAAGAAGAAAATAATTAATTCGAAATATTTAATTTTATATAAAGAAAAAGGCAAAATTAGTTTTAGTAAGTTATTTTTATATAACAAAAAAAGTTAAAGTTTTCCAGCCCTGGAAACGTCGCTTTGATTTTTTGGGTTCCGTACACCAAAGGTGAAAAAGGAACCCTATTGTTTTCGCTACGCTGTCCGTCTGTCCGTCTGTCCGTCCGTCTGTCCGTCACAGGGTATTTTCTCGAGAACCGTAAGAGCTACGGACCTGAAATTTGGACACAGTGTGTAGACCCTTGGCCGCTACAACAACAAATACATGAGAGTTGGAAATTAAAGGGTGCGCCAAAACGAGCAACGAAAAATGTTAAAATCCCATGTAATATACATACAATTGTATGTATATGCACTTGAAATTTGTAAAGTTAGTGTATTTTTATACAGACTACAACAATTAACACTAAAATTTAAAAAATTTTAATTAGAGGGTGTACCATCAGTTAATGTAATTTGGACTATGTAATTTTGATAACTTGCTGTATCTTGGAAACCGTAAGAGCAAACTTCTTGAAATTTTCAAAAACGGTAAAACAAAAAATCTCAAAATTATAAAATCGCCAAACCGAAAAAAAATCGCCAAAATCAAAAAAAAATCGCCAAAACGAAAAAAAAAGCACCAAATTAAAAAAAATTTCTAAATCGAAAATAAATCGCGGAAAACCGGAAAAATCGCCAAAATGAAAAAATCGTCAAAATGAAAAAAAATCGCCAAAATGAAAAAAATCGCCAAAATTAAAAAAAAATCGCCAAAATGAAAAAAATCGCCAAAACGAGCAAAAAGCGAAAAATAATCAAAAAAAAATATTTCAGCTTAAAAAACGTAAAAAAACACTGTATTAAAAAAAATGCTCAAAGCCAACGTACGGAACCCTTCGTGCGCGAGTCAAAGTCGCACTTTACTGAATTTATTTAATTTTTTTTTTAAATTTTTAATACCAATTTTATTTGTACTGAAATATAAGATAAGTCTATTTAACAAAAAAACTAAAAATTAGTTTTAGCTAGTTACTTTTTTGTGGCAAAATCAAGTTTAAGTTTTCCAGCTCTGAAACCGTCTGCTCGATTTTGCTGATTTTTAATAGCAATCTATTTTAGACCATTTCTATACCATAAAGTGTTAAGGACCGAAGTATCTAGCTTTTCTGGGAGCTTCGGAAAAACGATTTCTCGTAGGTACACCAGACGGACGGATGGGCGGACAGACGTACAGACGGATGGACGGACGGACGAACAGACGGACATGGCTTACTCGTCTTCCTTATGCATACGGATTCGGAATTTATATATTCTATGTGTCGCATATTAATATTATGGATATTACACAAGTTTCCATTTTTTGGTAAACGGTATAAAAACCTTCATCTTCAAGATCAAAATCGCAAAAAATTAAAAAAAAAATAGATTTTTTTACGTTTTTTCACCTGTTCAGGTCCATAGGTAGCAAACCGTTTAAAATTCAGGGAAACAATTAACTACAAAAATGTACATAAGATCTCAGTAAACAGCTTTTTAGAACATATGAACTTCCTAGGAATGATTCTTAACACCGTTAAGGTAGCGCTTAGGTAGCCGCAAAAGTAAAAAATTCTAAAAAAATTATATTAAAAAATTTTTGGGATATATATTTTTGATTTTATAACAATTTTTGCTTTTTATGACAAGAGCTACAATTTTGAATCAGAGAGTAAATCGAAATTCCGAACGGTTTGCAGGATATGAGCCTGAGAAAATGCAAATATGACAGCGAGGCCCAAAATCTTTTGGGAGCCCATAAAAAAGTGCTTAATTTGGGGCAAGCCTGGGAGACACGGGTATTTATTTTTTTGGTCTTTTATCACGTAGTGGTGTCCGTATATGGTTATATTTTTTTGTGTTGCACTGTGTTACGAGCTTTTAATACTCGTATAATTTTATAACGAGCGTTTGATTGTTGGTGGGTTCAAATATTTTATTGTAGCTAATTTTGCAGTTAACATCGCACTGCTAACCGCTTAATAGTACTAGTAAAAATTTTGAATGTTTTTGTGTTTTTGCCTTTAAAAATCCTTGTTTTTATAGATCCCATAACTTGCAATTGAATAAAAAGTGCAAGTGTAAAATTCTTATTAAATCAGACACTTAATTTACTCAACATATAAATTAAGAGATTTTAAACACACAATGTTAAATTAAATCACTGCTAAAATACCACAATGTTAGCTTGCTTCGCTGTTCTTTATACAGCATTGTCTGTCTGCTTACCGGCCTAATAAACCTTTTTATACGAGCATATGAGTAAATAAAGCTTCCAGAATAATGTTATTATTACCATCTAGCAAGTCACAGCACATTTGACAGCTTCTAAAGTACTGGCGTTCTCTCACGTCATTGGTTTATATTACACTTCATTAACTGTGTACAAGTGTGGAAGCATTATAGTTGTTGGTGTTTGTGTCTTTCACCTGCCTTGGTTGAGGTACTCATGTGGTTGTATATTGTGTCTTAATAAGCAGAAGGTATAGCATTAATTTTGTTGTGCTCTTTCGCTAAGTCCTCGTCAATAAAGTAAGGCATTGGCTGGGAAACATTTTCAAATTCCCTTTTGAAAGTAGATTCGCATATATGTATATGCAGCCCTATCGTGAAAAACAAGTGGAATTTTTGTTCTCCTGAAATTTTTATCTCCCTCAAAGGGAAAAATGTTATCATGAATCTCCCGTGAAATTTTCCCCCCTCTCAGTCACAGTGAATGTAAAAAATGGGAAAAATTTGGTAAGCTTGGAATTTAATTGAAATTTAAACAAATTTAAGTTTCACAACAAAGAAATATTTGCAGAAAATTATTGTTAAACATTTTGAATATTATTTACTGATCTTGTTCTAAAAATAAATATTTATAAACATCAATAAAGGTATTCATTTCAGTTTTTTTCTGTTGGAAAAATGGAAAAATGTAATTTTTTTACAACAAACACATGAAAAAAAAATTCCACAAAAAGTTGTATTTAAAATTTCAACTTTTGGTGAATTTTTTTACCTGTGTTTGTTGTAAAAAAAATTACATTTTTCCATTATTCTAACAAAAAAAAAAAACTGAAATGAATACCTTTAATATTTAATTGGAAGCAAACTATTGCAATTACGATTTGTGTTCATTCCGTTCGTCGTCAAAATCAATGTGAACAAAGCCGAGGGAAAATTAATTAGGGGAATCAAAAAAGGGAAAACATTTCAAGGGAAAAGTATTCATGATTGTAAGTTGATGGAAAAGGGGAAAATTTCGAGGGAAAAATATTCACGATAGGGGTGATTAATATTTTCTCATATATTTCCCATGAGAATTAGATGAGAATAAGATACTGAAAAAGAACTGCGTGTACAAGAAACAAGTACCCTTTTCCATTCATATTTCCCCTTTCATCAACAAACTCAAAAGTTTTGCAGCATATGTTTCGTTATGAGGCAACGACTATAATTACTTGTTTATTCTTCTTGTGTAGCAAATGCTTTGAGAAAGACATTTGTATTAAATAAGTGTCACACTATGTACAAGACTGGTCAGATCTTACAATATTGTTAGTAAAATGTGCTAAAAATTTCTTACAACCGTGTGAACTTGCAATTTTTGTCTGACAACGTTGCCACAAAAAGCCTTGTCAGTCCATTGCGAGACTATCAGCTGGCAACAAATTGTCAGACATCTTACAATCATATTCACTCATTGTCACGGTAATTTTCGTAGTAATACTATTTCGGATCCGAAATCTAGGAGTCAGTACTAAGACCATACTCATTAGTTAATGGAAAAGATGGTCTGCGATTTGATTAATTAAATTATAGTAATGAGATGTATCAAAATATATAAATAAAACAAAGAAAGTTAGTTTTACAAAGGATACTCTTTTGAAAAGATTACATTAGCTTTTTGACTGGAGCAACCAGGTATCTTTCCTAGAGCAGCTTGGTGGGCTGCATTTGAATCTGTAATTCGTTTTTTCTAACACAAAATGTTTTTATTCGTTTATATTGGTTTATTTAACAATCAATGAATTTTCAAAAGTGAGTGGAGTTATTTAAATGTCGTTTGCATTTTAACCGATTTTAAAAAAAGGAGGAGGTTGAAAAATCCGTCTAAATTTGTTTTTGGGTGTTACTTCATAACTCGGTTCATTTCAGACCGCATGTAAAAATTTTTTTTTGTCTGAGAGGGTACAGCTTCCCATGTTCCATTGTAAAAAAAGTTGGCAGGAACATGCCCACAATTTTTATTATTTGAATTTATGATATTCTACTTATTTGATTGCTGCGAAACCTATAAAACACCTTTGGTTCTTGTAATTACACAATGAAAAAATGGGCGGGGTTACGCCCATTGAAATTTATTATAATATTTCACGCGGTTCTACTTAACCCACTGTTACGAAACTTACCACACACCTTGAGTTCTAAAATAGACACAATCCTCCGTTTAAAAAAATGGGCGGTGTAACGCCCATTAAAATTTAATATTTTATTTTAAGTGGTTCTACTTTACCGCTTTTTACAAGACTTAACACGCACTCTGAGCTCTGAAAAATACACAATCTTGCATTTAAAAAATGGGCGGAGGCACGCCCATTAAAGTTTAATTTTATAGTTCACGTACTTCTTCTTAACCCCTTTTATCAGATCTTTGCATTGAATTTGGTTTTTTTTTTGGCAGAAAGAATTATGTTGGTGCGGTTTCACGTATTAGAGTCCAGCAATAGTCTCCCAGCATGCTTTTGTCCTTAAATCATGGATAATTTTCTTAAATGTTCGTTAAACCTTGGTGAGCACGCTCCCCTTGTTCGTTGATCTGGAATGACTGGCAATGGATCATTTGGTGAACATTGCATTGGTTTAGAAATCGATGAGACATTCGCGTAAGTAATATTTGTTCGATTCGGTTTGGTGGTTACTTGACTCTCTCCAAGGTACTGGAATTGAAAAATCGAAGAAGCTCTTCTTGCCATTTGACCACTTGTATAAAACAGTTCTGCAACTATTCCAAACAATTGTCGGTGTCCACGATTTGTTTAAAAGTTCCTGACAGCAAAACCAAAATAGTGTTAATATGCATACTTTAATGATTCTAATATTGAATCGGTAACATACCATTATAAAGATTTAGAATGAATGTTGGCCTAAGTCAAATTAACAATTGTGAAATTGGAGTGTCAGTCAGTATTGACTGTTTTATAGCATTTCCAGCATGGGATAAAAAATTAATAAGACGTGATAGTCCAATTTTTATGTCAACATTCGAATTCAGTGATCCCAGATTAGTTAAAAAATAGGATTCGTTTCTGCGGTCAATTTTTTTTTTCCAAACTTGTAGTCCAGTATTATTGGTCATTGCGGAAAACTGGAGAATTCTTCAGGTATCCCACTATACTAATGGCTCTTTAAAGATTATATTTAATTGTATTTCTGAAACAAGTTTGGAACATTAGAAAATTTTATTTTAAAAAGAACTATTTTAAAGCCATTTTGTTTAAATTAGAAAATTAGAAATGTCACTAAGTCTGTTCTTTAAGGAGCCATCGGAGTTTGTTTTAAAAATGAAAAGCCAGAACTTTGATTTTCATTAGATATTCGTTTCCGTATGTTGTAGGATATTTCGGTTAATTGACGATTCTGCTCAGTTAAACGTAATTATTTTAATTGATTTAATTAAATTGATTCAATTGAGCCACAATGACTATAATTTCTTATAAGGACTTTTTTAATTCGGTGTAGCCTTTTAATCATCATTGAAATCATTCGTTTTTGTAGCATAACATTCATTCATGCAACAGAGCCAATATCAACGACAAGAAGCCGCCAAATTTAACAGCTATTAAAGGAGTTTTTACTTATTTTGGAAACAAATCCAACAACTAAACCAAGCCAAACGACTAAAGAGTGATTGCTCCAATTTGTCTAGATGTTTGGGAAAAAAAAATAAAATACAGTAAAAAGTAACAACAACGTACGTACTTATATTTAATTCGTAAGATTACAACGAGTTCGACACAAATCTAAAGCATGCATTTCTGTTTCGCGATACGATGGTTACACATAAATTCCTACATACTCGTACATATGTATATATGCCCAGCGGGTACTAGAAGGAGCAAGGATGCCTTCTAGAAGGCCTCTGTACGCCTTCTTTTGGATGTAGAAGGTCTGCTCGCTCTATTCCATACTCATACTTATATTTTTTACACGCCTTGTCATTGCGGAACAGGCCTTCTATTCTTGCTTCTTTCGCTAGAGATTCTGGAAGGCTTTCAAGTTAATGGATTTTGCTTTTGCTTTGGTAAAAAAAACAAAACAAAACATGTTACTTCTTCTCTTCTCCCTTCTCATAGAAGGGAGTGTGGAATGTGTATCGTATCTTTTATGCGAAAGAGTCCTTTAATAAGGCCTGCACCAAGAAGGTCTTCTGAGTTTTACCGCTGGGTATACATATGTATATACTCGCATATATGCATTAAGTTGGTATAAGAGTATGAAACCATATGTTTCTTATCGTTAGTTTTTGTTGCAGCAGCTACAAGGAAAGAAAAAAAATATCCAAACTTAATTCTTATTGCAATTTTTTGATACCACATTAGATTGCTGCACATTGTTATACTTCACTAAGTGAATGAATTGACTCTGATTTGCTTCCTTGTTGTTGTGTGTGATGCTAAACATAAGCTTGAGATTTGTTTTGTTGTGCATGCACTTTATTGTTGTTGTTGCGGCTGGTTGTAAGCCACACCCGGCCTTTTTTCTTCGCCTATTTCAAGGAGTAAGAAAAAATACAAAACTAAACATTTTAAAAGCTTGAACGTTTGGAGTGTTAAAGTATGAAAACTCCTGCTGTGCTTTAAACACTCTGCTCTAATCGTAAGATGCCAGAAATGAAATGCGAACAAACAAAAAAAGTTAAAGAAACAACAAAACATTTGCTAAACTGCAGATGTTATAATAAATGTTAACTAAATCGTTTAGAAGCTGAAGGGTTACCAAATGCTCGTGTGTATGCATTTTGATGGTAATATATTTTTCAAATGAGAATACAGGGTTATTTTGGACATATCACACGGTTACATCACTTCCGTGCACTAAAACTGAAATTTTTCATGATTTTAGTTTCATAAAACTTTTTGATTTGCCAGTAGGCATGTGGAAGAAAAACAATTCAAATAAAACAAGTTTGCCAAAAATACCTCAAAGATTCATTCTACATTATTTTTTTTTGCAGAAAAAGTGTAGTGAACTTCAGGTAAAATTTTATGTCTACATTCGTTATAACTCTATCGTTTTTCGACTCTCCGCCTTTTGCAGTTCAGCTAACTCGAAATTTTCCGATTTCCTCTGACCTGACTCTTAGTTGGTAACTCTGCTCCCAAGTTTATTTCTCGTTTCTTAATTTGCACAGCTGGAGGCATTCGATATTGTTCGAAATTTCCATACAAACACAATTAAAATTGTATGCAAATTTGTTCGATATCGAATGCCGTAATTTACCCTCTGATTTTATACATTATAGGCGCTTTTATACGAGTAAAAACGATGAACTAATTTTTAACTTGAATTACGTGCGTGACTTTTGAACGTATTGTTCTTTGAGCTCTAGAAACTTTTGATTCCATCCTAAAACTAAGATTTGTCGAGGCCATGAAATAGGTATTTGTTTGTGAGATGATTTCACCGTTGGAGTCAAATCTCTTTCCGGCGAACAATTTCTTTAGGGTTGGGTACAACAAATAGTCTCTCGTGGCTAAATCTGGAGAACAGAACAGATAACGGAGCAAGTCGTAGACCAATTCATAGTTTTTCGCGATAGAAACTACACATGTGTACTTGCTTGTATTGTTCTGGTGGTTAACAACGTTTTGCTTAGCCAAATACGATCGTATTTACTTTTCAAATACTCATTAAATCCTCGTCTTTAATTATTTTATCTACATGAAGGTATTCAAAGTGGGTTATACCGCGTGCATGCCAAAAAGCGTTTTCCATTACTTTATGGGCTGACAAAACCACCTGGCACCAATTCATTTCGAGAAACTTCCTGTTTCGAGTGATACGTTGTGGTGGATCAATGTCAAAGGTAACGAAACAGCGCCAAACTCGGCCATATTGTGGTTGACCAAACCCAACCACTCCTGCGAAGGAGTCACACGATTGCATCTGTGTTTTATTGTGAGAGAAAACACGACATCCATCTTGCGGAAACATTTTACATACCCAAAATTGGAACCATTGAGCCATATAAGATGCCTGTAGCTTTCAAAATCTCTGTCACTTTTCTGATCGGCCAACACTGTATCGTGAATTTTTCAATTGTTAAGGCTGCACAGTGGGCGAAAAGGCTCATCTAGCGGTGTTTAATTAATAGCGCTTAGGGAAAAATTTTTTTTGTTTGTGTAATATTTTTTTAGTTGAAAATAGATTAAGCTACAATATTAAATAAAAAGAATTTTCTTTTAAATATATACATATATATATATTTTTTGTTGTTGTGAAAGTTGCAATTTTTTTTTCATAAAATAGACATTGTTTATTTCATTCAGGAAAACATGATAAAGCTAATATATTTATTTAATTAATTAATATATTTAATGTTTCACATTCTTTTGGACTAAAAATATATTAAACTTTTAATATGAACAAATTTTTTTTAAACATTTATTTATTTATTTTTTTGTTTAAAATTTTGAAATAACTATTTTTGGCCTTATTCAGTCTTCATATATTTCAGTTGTTTTCATAACAAAAATGAAATTATAATGCACAAAAAAATAACAATACCAATTGCAATAGTAATAACAGATTTTTATTCCGATTCGGAACTACGAGATGAATCACAAGTGCAAGGTACACAATGTTCTTTGTATAAACTGCTCGTTGTAGCTAGTACGAGCTCACTGTGAGGTGTTTCCTTAACAATTTGGGAAACTTTACTTAATCTCGTTTTTTTGGAACATTCGTCGAACATCTAATCGGGTCTCCCACGATTAGTCAGTGGATCAACTAATAAAAGTTGTCCGTCTAACCACTCCGTGTTGTTTTCTTCAAATTTGTGGCTGATTCTATGGTTGAATTTCCATTTCTGAACCAATTGTGCTACAAAATTTCAAATTTTTTTGCTTATTACAAGGATTTCATTACCCAATACCCACCAATATCAGAAGTTCTGGTCCACGGAAGTCTTATTTTGGCTTTTTTCAAGCAGTTAGTGGTATAGTCAACTTCAACTCTATTTTTTTCTACAACAGTTAAGCACAGGTCACAAACAAAAATTTTTTTAGTTAATACATATGTACCTCTAACTAAAAATAACACCACTTTTCTTCCACTTAATTGAGACAAATGTAAATTTAGAGAACATTTGGCAATGCAAAGAAAACACGTGTTAAAGCTTATTGATGCACCGGCTGAAACATATTTTGTGTCTGACAGCTCACAGCTGTGCAACTAGATCATGGCAATCAAAAAAGAATCGATATATAAGTTCAGTGGTATATTAGTAATCGATTGAGACACAATTTTGACACTTTTAAAATTGAATTAAACGACGCTAGATCGACCATTTCGCCCACAGTGGGCTGCAACAAAATTCCTTTAACCACTTTTTTACTATTCCTACCGATTATGAATAGTCCCCATACATTTATCAAGCTTAGTCTTGGTTTGAGTGATGTATTTTTCCGGAAAAATAATAAGTTCACTTTTTCGGATTTTCCTCTCAAATTGCGCGATAATCGGTTTCAGTTCCAATTGAAAGAAGCAGTATTGCTCTTTGAGTTAAGCGGCGGGAAATTCTAAAGCTCACGTTCTTATTGAGTAAAAAAATTATGCTTCTGATCAATAGAACTCTATAAAGTTAGTCTAACGATTCATTATAATCTCTTCTCTGACACTTGTATACACTGCTTTTTATTTTACTCTAAATTTGTAGTGGTGTCTAGTTTCCATAGATCTGTTTTTTAAATTTCCGCTATTTTCTGTTATAAATGTGGAGAAAACTTTGCGAGAATTCAAAGTTATAAAAATTTTCTTTTATTAAACCTTATTTTCTAAACTATTGATTCCAAACAAATGTTATGTAAGTCTGAACATTTTATTGAAACATGAATGCAGAGAGTCATTGAACCCGTTGAAAAGAGCTTTTTGGTGGAATGGCAACACCTTCGCAAATTGTTTTTCCCAACAGGCGCCTGCCTGTGTTTTTCGTGTTGCAGCTTGTAGGGAAAAATCTCATGCAACATAGAATTTTATTTTTTTTTGTTATTCAGTTTTTGTAAGAGATTTTTTTTTTGATTTTTTGTTTGTTTCAAGTTTGGTTTTTCCTCCAAAACATCACGCACTGTGGGGGCTTTTAGCAAACTAAACTGGACTTTATTTTATCGCAAGAAACGTAAAGCAAACGTATAAGTCCAAGCGTATTTTTTATTTGTTATCTTTGAATTTCGAAAATTTTACATTTGTACGATCCATAGTCCTTAAGATTGCAAAGTAGTTTTTTGTTGCCAGTTGACCAACCCACGCGCCACCAACAAGTATTCGTAACAGAGTTGCAATACGACTGATTGCTCGCTCGTTCAGCTGTTTGTTTGTGTGTGAGTTTGATTTAAGTTGCGAGTGGGTTGGGATTTTGTTTCACATTTTTGTTTTCTTTTCTTTTTTAAGCGTTAAATAGGTGCGTTTGACAATTTAATAGGAAATCAATTCCGTTTAAATTGTTATAAATTTTTGTTCAATCTCTCTTTGCTGTTGCATTTGTTAGACACTAATCTGGGTGCTGAAAAACAGATAATTTTACATATGAACAACGACAACCAGAACAACGACAATGACGATAATAATATTGTATGTAGTGCAATAATTGCACGCAATTTTAGTTTAAAAATATTTCTTGACGTCAAATTGTGTTGCGTTTAACATACATAATTATGACTTTAACTTATTTTTAGCAATAATAATAAACATGTGTTGATTTGAATATGATGGGTTAAAGGTTATGTGTTGAAATTGCCTAAACCAAAAACATTGCTGCGACGATATAGGAAAATAATAAAAATAATAAATTACTGGAGCGCAATTGAAAAAAAGTGTTTTAAAAAAATTTAAGTCGGCATAAAATCTAACACCACCTCAGTATTTAAAGATAAAACTGCAAACATACCAAAGAATGTTAGTTCAAAAATAAATACATAAATAATTAAAAGTTATTGGCATTTTGAAAGATTATTTAAAAAATTGTTATCTCATTTTTTAAATATGTTTTTCTGAAATTTAACTGTTCTCTGACTTTTGCATAAATCATATTTAAGCTAAAGCCAACAGTTGCTACTAAGACCAAGTACTTAATAGTTTAGTAGTTCTCATGAAGAAACTCGTATGTCCAACAATCAGCTTTATTTGAATTCTGCTAGTATTCCACTATGACGTAAGATTTAAAAAATTCCATACACTTTTTTGACCTTAAGGCTCAGTTAGCCGACTGTAATGGAAGTTACAAAAGCCTACTGTTACTTTTTATCAAGATATCTTGAAGTAAATGTTGCTTCTATGTAGGAAATACCTCACCAACTTCAGAGATTAAAAGTGTAATAGCCTATTTTTCCTTCTAAACCATCAGTGAAACGCTGTAATTAAGTCAGCCTGATCAGATATCACAGAATAAATACTTGCTGTATATGAGAGACGCCACGCCCGGCTTGTTTAATTCGAAAATTATTTCCAGATACTATGTGCAATATCAACAAAGTTAAACCTGTAAAATGTCAAGGTTCTACTTGTATTAGTTTTCAAGATGTCTTAAGTAAATACTTTCAAGTAATGGGAGTTGCCATAGCCACATGTCCAATTCAAACTTTTTTGCTATGATAACCCACATTATAAAATATATTTAATCACATAAAATTTCAAGTTGATTACTTCATTCGACTTTTTTCTCTATAAAACAACTTATAAGGTCAATGAAGTAACTCCTACAAAATCTCTGGTGTTTTACCGTTTCAAAATAAATATTTGATATGTATGGGAGGTACCACGCCCACTTGAACACTCCTTCATACCATTTCTTGAGAAACGTTATAAAAAAAGAGTTACGCCCAAATTTACAGTCATTAGTTAACTAACAGCAATAGTTCAACAAATAATATTTGATTCACAGCAATTTGTTTACCATTAGTTAAACCGCTCAATGTCATTGGTTAACAAATAGCTAGGCAACAGCTGATTCGTTGTAAATTTTATTAGCTGTAACACATTCTTTTAATTTTATTTTTTATTATATTTTGGTTTTTCCGAACCAGTTTTAGCACTAATTTAATATCCTGCACGGCAAAGTTAGACGAGCGAGCACTGTTTTATAAATTTTTAAGAAATAATAAAGCAAATGTAAACAAAACCCATATGCTGTAGCAGAGCTGCCAATAGTGAAACTTAATTGTTTAATAGGGTTACCATTCCTTGCTCATATTAAGAACTTTAGTTAAACTTTAGTTTAGTATTAGTTTACTAATAATTAACTAATGACTGTAAATTTGGCCCTTAATCGCATAATTCAAGTTTTTAGCTGCATTAGTTCCATAAATATCGTAAAATAAAAATTTCCTCTACATGGGAAGGGCAGCGTGGACTGAAAATATTTAAAAAATATATAGCCTATATATTTTCTTCCAGCCATCAGTAATATATTGCGAAAATTTCAACATGATTGGTTCACTGTTGTGAATTTCTTTCTTGATTTACCCTCCTTATAACCATTGCTCTAAAAATGGCAACAGTTCTCTGCGTTCAAAGCAAACTTTCATAAAAAAAATCATATGATATTAAGACACATATGTACATAATTAATATTTAATTAGTTCAGACTCGCGGCATATAGCATAAAAAAAATGTTATTCTTATAGCTTTAAACAAAAATTTTAAATAAATATGGATTTAAGCGGTTATTCAGGAAACACTGCAGACTTATCATGAGTGCTAATCATTTTCAATTAATTTTCAAACTGTTTTTTTTTTTGTGTATATTTAGTTTAAAAAATCATTCTCTTAAATCTGCCTAAACACCTGTTGAATAAATTTGCAAAATGCTTTTGTATTTGCAAATATTTTTCCTTTCGACAAATATGCACCCACAACCAGCAATTTTAAACACACCAAACTCGCTCGCTGGAGGAACACTTGCATTATTGCAAGCTGCAACTTAGTGCAACAACAACAGCAACTGCGAGAAAAAATGGCAAAAAAAAAAGCCAAATAGCAATTTAAATAATGTTAAGACTTCTGCAAAACTATGGGAAGCATTTAAGATGTAATTTTTCTGGCCACAAATAAAAAAATGTACGGGAGCTCTTTTGGAGGTAGAGAAAACAAAAGTTGATCTACATATTTTAACAGCACAAGTGCGCCAAAGAAACCACCAAATAAAGGCAACGCATTTATTAAGCCAAACTACTCACTTAGTTATTGGTTCCTGTATGAACTCGCAGCTAAGCAGCAGTTTCAATAGCGCAACTATTGGCAATGGCAAACACAATTGCTTTAAAAGTTGCACTTGAAGCAATTGCATTGCAAATAATAGCACACACACTTGCTGCATGTACATATACATATGTACATATGTATGTATGCATTTTTGTATATAATGCTGGGGTTAAAAGTATTCCTCATATTTATTAACTCCACACATACTCGTAGAAATGTCTGCATTTGTAAGATGTTGCCCCAAGTCTTACAACTTTTAGATAACAGCCATTTGTTGATGCTGGTGGTACTCGTACGTATTATTGGTGCAAGTTGTTACTCTCGTCTGGACACCACATATCCAAAAATATTGCAAACAAAATAAAAAAGGAAACGAGTCATTGTAATGTGAACGTATGTTAACGCCAATAAAAAGACTGCAGGTGGTCATCGCATATTCAACGTGCCCCAGAACAATGCGTTTTTGTTCCACTTTATTAATTTCCAATGTTGCCTTTTTTGTCGCAGAACCCAGCCAGCAATGAATAAGCATTCTATTGTCTCCCCCAAAGGACTATCAACATACATACATATTTGTTTATATCAGAGATGGTTAAGTGGTTTGATTTTTACTCGTAATCATTCAGATTTAATAGCGTAAAAAAATTTTGCTCATATACGCGTTCGTTTATTAATTTCGTCATAAAATTTTATAAAAATACAGTTTTATACGTATTATATCATGAAAGTTACCAATACCTTTCCAGGAAATAATCATCCGATGATCATGGGCGATCAATGGCAGCCCAGTGCCTCTTTTCTGCAGGGAGTGTGAGAAATTTTCGAGTCGAATAAATCTTTATCATTCTGTGAAAGATAGAAGAAAACAAACTGAGAAAAACAAAAAAGACACCCGGTTATAGCTATGCTGCTTAGCTATATAAAAAAAATTTCATGATTGAAATAACAATGCAATAAAATTCTATTATATGATGATATCAAACTCGCCGCAAATATTTCAAATATTTTCCACTTATTCCCCATTATTTTCTTTTCTAGCGGCGTACGATTAAATTAATGTAATGTGTGTGGCTGGTGGCGGTTGTTAGCCGGCTTACAGCCGATCGGCTGTGTTCTCTGGTTTGTGCTCATGTAAAAAAATAATACAAAAACAAATTGAGCAATTGTTCTCATTGTTTTTGGTTTGTTTTTGTTTCACTAACTTCAAAGAACGAAACAAAAAAAAAATCAAACAAATTGTTTCGTTTATTTTCGTACTCTGCTTTTAAGTACAAGGAAATCGAAACTAAAATAAATTTATAACTTTAATAGTTACGATTATTTTTGTTATGAAAATCACATCTTAACTCCTGTGTCGCGCAATAAATAGCATAGCTATAAAAACTATAATTGTTGATATTTTTTGTAAATTTATCTAAGTTTTTATATGAATATCCCTTATAAACAATAAAATGATTAAATTTTTCTCAAAATGCGAAAACTTTTCACAAGTTACAGAAACGAGCCACAGATCCTTTTACACCGTAAATTTTACGGCGATCATTTCTGATTTGTGTTAGTTAAATTAAAACTACTCCCGACCATGAAAGTTTTCTCTTATTTACATTGAAAGTTTACTAGAAAAAATTTCTTACGATCACGCGTGATCATGCCTGATTCAAGTCACTCGCAATAGTGTTGATCACCGCTGATTCTATCGTAGCAATGGTGGTCTTGTTGGCTTGCTTTACATAGGAATACAAAATTTTTCTCTTTGTGAAATTATTACACAGATCTTAAGATGATGACGATGAGAATCAGCTTTGAAAAAAACTTTTTGGACTTTTGTAATTTTTTTTTATATTATTTACATAACATTAATATTGCTTGTAGCTTGTTTTAGATCTGTCATAAAAATACCATTTTTCTATATCGCATATTTATCTTAAAAGTGATATGAATTCTTTCTCAGAGGTAAAGAGCTTAAAGGCACCTGTGGCCACAATAATAGCAGTAGTGTAAATTACTCGTATGCCAAGTTGTATTTTGAAATAATTGTCTCTCTTAAAGTTTAACAACGGTAATAATTAAAGATTGTTAAAGTTAATGTTGGTTTAACATACGAATTTTGTATGAGAAAACTGGTTTAAGGAATTCTTCAACTTTAACAATCGTTTATGAATACCGATGTAAGATTTTAAAATTTGAGCTGAGTTTGGAAAGAGATTTGGAAATAATTTTTATTTAACAATTAGTAATTATAAAAAAACAATTATATTCTTGTGAAACAATTTCAGTCGTTCTGTGGTTTTCATGAATAATGACATAATTTGAAAAATCAAAATAAATACTTTTATGTTGACAACTGCTGACAAAGTATAAAAATATCTGCAAAATTCCATAGGAACAGACACTTGCAAATGAATAAAAAAAATTGCGTTTCGTAACTTAAAAGTGTGCTTTGTTAAAATTTAAAAAATGAACTAATTAATTGATTACAAAGGTACGTTTACACTTGTGCAAACATTTGAACAAAAAGCCGTAACTACTAAATACTAATGAACAACTTTTCGGTTCAGATTCGTGCTTATTAATTTAAACATTTTCCAATAAAATTTAATTGATGGCATTGCACGAAATTGTTTTTCGTAATAAATAAAGCGTCAGAATCAAAAGGTTTTTCATGAGTAGTTAGTGGTTACGCATTTTTGTTGGAATGTGCTGAAAAAAACTCTCAAAATTATTAAAAACAAATTTTTTCAGATATAACAACGCATGAACATGTTTTTTATATGAAAATAATTCGTTAGCCAGCAAACGCACATCAGTATAGTTCGTTAGTACTAAAAAATATTTAAAAAAATATATATAGAAGAAACAGCACAAGTTTTTAAACAACAAAAATCAGAGGGTCCAGATTTTCCCAATTTTGTTAAGCATTAAGTTCTTGAAATAAAGTAATTTAAATCAATAAGAGAAATTTAATTGCGTTATTCTTATTGAAAACCTCGTCTAAACCCGTTCAAAGAAAATTGTTTAAACAATATAGTCGTGCTTAAGGCCACCTCAATAATTTTTCATAAGTGCATATCAGTGAAAATTTCATTTGAAGTTGCTATGTTATTTAAATTTACGTGTTGTAAATATTTCAACAATAGGAAAATTTTATAAAATAATGCATACTCTTAAGAGTTATATAAAATAATTTTGGGAACCGATTGACCTTGCAGACCATCCCTGAAACTTCACGCTAAGCTACAGATTTTGGTAAAACTTGCAGCATTATATGTACTTTTTAAGTCTACAAAAATGAGTAAATATCTAAAATCAATTGAGGAAGAATTTTGGACGAGCAAATAATCTGATTTTAGTCAAATTGGCCACATCGATATTTTGAACTTAAACATCTAAGTGTTTAAAGTTGTATTTCCGAAAAGTTTTAAAATCAAGGTCAAGCAGATTTACTATTTTACTACATTTAAGTGAGTAAAATAAATTTGCTTTAGATCCGTTGACCTGTTCTTAAGTCCTAGTTTACACTATGAAAGTCTTATTGCTAAGCTGTGTAGTTTGAGGGAGAGAGAGACGAGGGGAACAGAAACGTTTCTTTTCGCCTCGTCTCTCTTTCTCCTAACAAATTAATCAGCTTTTCAATAAGACTTGCATAATGTAAACTAGGACTAAGTCATAAGTTGTTTACATACTAAAGTCCTGCACAAGACTATTTATAAGACCTTTCAAGACATGCGACATTATTCAAACGCTTTACTACAGCGAAATATTCTAAAACAAACGCTAAACAACACTGTTGGCGAGAATTTGTTTCAGTTGTTTGTCTTGCCAACAGTGTTATTTAGCGTTTGTTTTAGAATATTTCGCTGTAGTAAGGCGTTTGAAAAATGTTGCATGTCATGGAAGATCTTATAAATGGTCTTGTGCAGGCCATCATTACATACGTACGCACACACACACATTGCAGGTACACACCTATACTCACATATGTATATATCCATAGTACATCGCCGCTAAAATAGAATCGATTCCCGGGACTTCAAAAAGTTGAAATATGATGAAAAATTCATTTTCGAAAACTGAAGTAAAATCAATACCCGTAACTTCCTATAGCGGGAAGTTCAAAATGTAAACTTTTATGATCTTTTGACCCTAAATATTACTTTTTACTTTAAGCGATGAATTTATTCCCAATGTTTTTGGCAAGTCTGTCACGCGATATGTTTATCTCACATTGTACTTCTAGATTTACTTGCGTTATTTTGTTATTATTGAGATGATTGTAGCTTGTAGCGATTTTTCATTTAATTCTTTGAGCTTACATTTGCGTTCACATGAAGAAATGTTTATCGCTGACATTTTATGTAGTCAACTTTGGGGTCAAAATAACGAACGAAAAACATAATGAAATGAACACGTGCGTTAGGTTTATAACTTTTTTAAATTTTTTTTTGCAAATATCATTTTCCCAAGATAAAATTGTGTAGAGCATCGACAAATATTAAGAACTGCAATTTTAGTTTTTCGCTATCGTTACGCACCAAATGCGATGAAGTTTTTATTACTCGTATAAATAGTGTTTTTACTTACTGAAATTATATAATATTTATATACAAATAGTTCTTTTTTTTTAATTTTCGCATATAGTTTGTACCCTGCAGTCAGACTGGGGCCAAATGTCTCTATGTCAACACTAAATTTCTAGTAGTAGGTACATTGTCTACAATTTCTTTTCTATTCGTCAGTATAAAAGAAAGAGAGACAACAAATGTGGTCTATTTCTGGTGGCTTTTGCAACAACTTGTCAATATTCATATAATTGTATGTACGTAAGGTATAGAAATGTACCACTAAATGTCTGGTTGGTATGTCTCCATGTTCCCATAAGAACTATGTAATCACTACCTAGTCAATTGTTTTAGTGTTACTAGTAGATTTTCAATGACAAGCACATGCTAAATGTCTATAGCACAAAGTATTGTATGGGGATTAATTAGAGAGTAGTACTGGTGACAAAGTCAAAAGCGACTCAGTACATTTTCACCATCGACATTTCCTTCAGGGTAGTTATACATACACATATAATACATACATACATACATACATATGTATTTATATTTACCATATTTAAATAAATAAAAATAAAATACTAAATGCATTTTAGAAATCGCTTTTGGTGCGGGAAGCTTTTTTTTTAACAAATTGAACTAAAATATGGTTTTTTATTATCAAAAAAATATAGTCCCTAAGATAGACCCTTAGGAGCTTGACGTCCAAAAAAAGTTATTACCCTAATGTGCATATCTTTCTTCCCTCGCCAACAAAGCAAACTCTTGCAAGTAAAGCTCCGAGGAGACTATCAAATAAACTCATCAATCACATAATTTTGTGCGTGCAGTCGTGTTTTTTTCGACTACGCGTACGCGTTATCGACAGTGATTGATGAAAATCAAAACATTTCGATTTTTTTATTTAACGGCTTAAGACGAGATGATCTAATAAGATCATCTCGAGTTCTAGTAGTCGAAAAAATGTGATTGGCCTTGTGTTATATGCTCTGTGATATTACGGAAAAGTGCATTTAATCGAAACCGCTTACCACCGGTTCTTATTATTATTTATTAGATTCATAACTTAATTACAAAATCCAATGCAAAAAAGGGCTTTAGCAACGAAGCCATCATGAGCTCTTCATATTTCTTATATTTTGAAGCTTTGCTTACATTATTTTCAGTTGCCAATCTGTCATAATCTTGTTTTTGGCAATTGGAGGAAGTTGCCATGCATAATACCAATTGTAATTTCAGTGGGGTTGCCAGTTGGCATGGCAACTGAAGTTTGGTTGCTTTATTATTTAATTCTAATATAATTTATTTTTTAAACTATTGTTAAAATATATTCTACATATCGCTTATAGGATTATATTAAAAAAACATTTACAGCATATTTTTAAGATTTTAATACACAACGTTAACGTCAACAACAATTCATGCTCTACTGTATCTGTCTTAAGTTCACGTGTTAAACTCCTACATTTCTTGGATACTCTTTCCTTAACTTTCCTAGCTTTGTAGTAATTTCGTAGCAACTATATAGGTATATAACTATTTAGTACATATGGGTATTTTTTACATACATACATACATACGAGGTTGTCATGAATTTATTAGTTGAGATTTTTATCTAGAAAATAAATGTTTCAGTGTCTTGTGCATTTTTTGTGCTCTGCAATATGTGGCAAGCATCGAACGATCTGCTCTGCTTTGTTTTGTACTAGTGGTTTGCCATGTTTCTGTTTAACTTCATTTTAGTATTAATAGTGTTGTTTTTAATTTTTTTTTTTTGTAATAGAAAAATTACATTAAACCAGGTACTATTATATTATGTGCATACTTATTTACTTACTTAGATAAGAGATAATCATTTAAATTGTCTTCAACGCAAATGACAGGTATGGGCAAACTGCTAACAGAGAAGATGAAAACTTAAAATACAAAATTGGCTGTAAATGTATAATTAATTTAAAGCACTGCTCTTTAGTTATAGTTCGATATTAATTTTCATCTTTAAGGCCCTGAGCTTGTTCTACTCTGTCTAATGGTATCTAATATCTAACTATCTCTAATACGATTATTTTTTTTTTGTTTGTTGTAATATTAGTAACAAATAAATATATAGTTATTGTATGCAGTTATTTGGTTTGTATTATAAAGTCTTTTTCTTATTACGAACAATAAATATTCAAACAATTACTCCTTCCTCTTGTTTTTATTCAGGCATGCAGTTGCTGAATGCTTTTAATCCAGTCCACTTTCTGCTTTTTGTAGTCGTAATGTTTTTTACTTTAGCCAATGTGTGGCTTAGTGTTTCATTAAAAGTTTATTGAGCAATTTTAATAATTGCTTAACAAATCGTTAAACATTTAAATTGATTTAAATTATAGATTTTGATTATCTAAATGAAAGAGATTAATATAGTTTTTTGTTCCTTTTTTACATATATAACTTATACCCCTTTGAGACATGGAAAGTTTACTTTGCAAAGTCTTAATTCAGCTGGGTGAAATACAGAAACAGATAGTATTGCTCCCTCTGTCCTTCACACAGCTAAATTAAGATTTTTCAAAATAAACTTTCCCTGTTTAAAAGGGGTATTATTATTGGAAAGAGAAATTAAGGCTATGTACATATATTTTATAAAGCAAAACTAATACAAAGGGAATTTTTGCAAGAGTTAAATTTTCCAACTGGAATTAAAAGTCTAAAAATTTGCGTCACAGTGTCAAATCAATGCTCTCTTTATGATAAATTCTGCTAAACTGAACAAAGTTACAACACAAGCTTGGTTCATTTTGATATTGTCAAAATCACTGAGCTAAACTTTCGCATGTATAGGTGGCATATTGTTGGACCGGTTGAATTGTTGGTTTAAATATTATTCAATAGAAATTGATCTGTTACCTTCTTTCCCAGCAGAAAAAAAAATTTGATACAAGTAAGCACTAAGACAAAAAGAAGCACTTCTCTAAGCGCGAAAAAGCACACAGTGCATCCCATCTGCCTTACAAGGATGCAATAAGGTAGGAGAATGACGAAATTTAACACAAACACTACGAAGTTGGTCGGCTTTTTATACTCAAATTCTCAAAGTTTTTATAGTGCATCCTCTCTCGCTTACAACTTTGCATGCGAATGAAATTTTTACTTCGAGTGCTGAATTTTTTATTTCCTAATTGAATTTTGTACGAAAATAAATATGTGCTTCGATAGTTCAGTGGGTAGCAGTGTTGTCAGATATGGCGATATCTCGCCAAACGTGGCGACAAAAATTTGTTTTTGGCGATGCAAATTTTGAAATGGCGATTGGCGATTTACTTGGTGATATTTGAACTCCTTGGAGATATTTTTGGCTATATTTTTGCGATTTCAATAAAATATAATAATGTTAAAACTATGAAATTTTTTATATAAGCAATTTCTTCTCCAACATAAAATATTTCGTGAAAAAATTCCAAATGTTGTGACTCTTTATCTCAAACAAAAATTTTCTGAAACTCAAGAAGTTAAAAAAAAAATGATGGACCAAAAAATCTCATTTGGTGTTTATGAAACATAGTGGGGAAAACTTCCTTTTATAAATTGAAACCAACATTTTGATAATGAAGCAGGAAAAAGGCTGCAAGAGTTATCGCCTAAATTGTATGTACTTTAACACACATTTAATTAAACGTTAATTCCGTTTTATCACAAGATTTAAATAATAATTTTGATATTGGTGTTCAACTTCAATTTATCCTATTAAGAATGATTTTTGGAATAAGTTATTTTTCAGTCTTTTTATACGTCAGTATTTTTTATATGTCAATTTAAATACTTTGCAATATTATTGCATATGTTGTTCTAAAAAGAAAATATTGCCCAATTTTCCTGACAGTCAAAAAGTAAACAACATTGAACAATGTTGTCACCACATTACACAATTCTCTTGATTGTACAATAAAAATCAAAAGTCTTTTGGTATTTGCCAATATATTGTGCCACCTACGAATATGACATATACTTTGGCTATATTATTGTACAATACGAAAAATTGCACAATTATATTGCAAGTGGGTGGGCCGCTTTAAATAATATTTTTTTATGTTTTACGATAGACTTTACCTACTGAATTTAAAATTTAACGATATTTGTAATGTACATAATTACATAATAAAAATATTTTTGCAGCTAAAATTTAATGTTTTATTATATTGGCGATATTTGGCGATATTCGACAATTCATTTGGCGAGGAGGTCGAAAATAAATCTGACAACACTGGTGGGTAGTGTTCTAACCTAACATACGGAGATCCTGGGATCGACTTCTGATTCAACGCGCGAACAAAAAGTATACTTATGAATTGAACAGGCTTATGTTCGTATCGCCTTTTAAGCCAAATTACATGTGATAATTATTAATGAACAACTAACTTTGATGTTATTTGTTCATTAATAATTATCAAATGTAATTTGGCTTAAAAGGCGATACGAACATTAGCCTGTTCATTTCATAAGAATATAGAAACAAATGCAGTTCGAAAAATAATAATGAAATTTACTCAAAAAGTATTTGATTTGATATTGTATTTAATATATAATAAGTATAAATGGTAAATCCAATATAATAATGATAAATAAATGATATATACATATATCTAAGATGGTTCAACTTCTTTAGGAAAAAAAAGAATTAATTTTCAATAATAATAAAAATTTTATTCATTCTAAAATATAGAAGAAGATTTCACTCTTAATCGACTAAAGTTTTCACTAAAATCAAAATGTAATGATTTCAAAAAATTCAATCAAATGTACTTATATACATTCGCATCAATGAAAAAGTAACTCCTTAGATATGACTTCTGCTCTTTTGTGTTACTATGTGCTTTCGTAACAAGATTATGATGCTCGTACTTTCTTTGCATAGAGCTCATTATAAAACTTTCTCAAGAAAATGTTTAATTAGTTTTACTAAAAGCAGAAGTTTAACAAAACAATACGTTAGTTATTTATCGAACTTTTAACATCAGCTGGATTGCTTCAAACAAATGCTGACAAGAGATTGTATATACATATTCTATTGAAGAATAAGGTAGTAGAAACGTTTTTTTTAGTGTGCCAAACAATCTAAAATTTTGTTAACTTCACCTCTAAGATTTATGTCCAAAAAACAGTAACACATCATCATTAAAATCTTAATGCAGCAGCAATGATGAAGGCAGTAAAAGAAACAAAGCTCTTAGATTTCTACACCCTACAATAAGAGCTAACTTATGTAGACATTAATAGAGAATTTGATAGCAAACCAATCGCTCTGTTTGACGACAAATAAACGAAGTATCCCTTATTGCCTTTTTTTCACACTATGAAACATTTGAACCAACCACCCATCCTTTGTCCGTTTTGTGTAGGCAATAAAATGGCTACTAAGTACAGCTTCAAAGATTTAATATAAAACATTGATACCAGAGGCGCTACAGCACTGCCTTATTACAAAAAAAGTGCAGGGGTTACAAAAAAGTGCAGAGTTACAAAATAAAAAGTGCAGAGTTACAAAATAAAGAAAGTAACACCTATTAATAGTAGTAGATATTCATTGCTAGAGTTTTACTTTTCCAAAAAAAAATACTCTTATTAAGGCTCGTAGAATCCTCTAGGTCCTGCTCACCAGACTCTACAATCCTATCCAGGAACCTAAAAAATTAAAATTTTTAAATCTCTGAAATAGATAGTAATCGGTGGTTTCACAGACGATTCTGCCACTGCCTCAGCTAATACTGATTCCAATCATGCCAATTCATGTGCAGGATTATGTACTTCAACATGTCAGTGAGCTGGAACTAAGCATAGCCTAAGACGATACATGGTTAGCACTACGTTGAGTGGCTTCTCAAGCTTTAAGCTCTGCTTGACAGTTGACATATAGAGTAACTTCCTCGCCTTCCGTACCCTATCGCTCACTAATTTCGAGGCCTTCATGAGCGCTAGAATCCCAGCCTCGAAAACCGTACACTTATTAGCAAGTCTAAAGATTTGCGAACATTGCTTTCCCTAATTCAGACTGAAGTGCCCGTTTATATTCATCTTGGATCCATCTGTTAAAGTAGCAGAATCCTCATAGATATGTATTCTTCCTTATTACGTTATTTTGTCTAGGACTGCTAGGTGGTTTGCAGAGCGATGTTAGTTGGAAAAATGTGCGCTGCAAACGTTTTTGATTTTTATCATGCAGAGATTAAATTTATCTAACTCGAAGTAGTAAAAGTCGCAAAATTTTATCGATGCCTTGGCTCTATCCAAATGTTTAAAAAGAACCAATGCTTTTTGCTTGTACATATGAAAAAAGCAACAGTCGCAGTCGAAGAGAAAACGATTAATGAACACTTCCCCAACAGTTTCAACTATCAACGGTTTGAAAAGTTTGAATTTGATTTCCTGTCGCTTTTGGTTAGTTTCGAAAGTAAAAGCAGAAGCAGTCTATACACTTTTGTAAGTCGCAAACAGTCGTAGTCGAAGACACAAAAAGTCTTCGTCTGCAATGCCGACAACTGTAATATTTGAGTAGGAGGAAGGCAGAAGTTAGAGTTATCACTGTAAAAATATCGAGCCATAACCGCCAAAAAAGCTTAACCGACACATTTTTTGGACCTCGTTTTTCTGACGAAAATCGACTATTTACGATCGCAAATGATAGAATTTTGTAAAAAAATTAAATTCGAAAATTATGTCGCTTAAGCTTTTTTTTGTCGGTTATGGCACGATATATAAACGTTAAACAGGATTTTCATGGTATCGGCGCTCCTTCTTAGAAATCAGATAGAGGTCTTGAGAATATAACAAACACTAGCAAATAAGACAAGAGCATGGAACTTTATTTTAACTGTACTATGTTATACAACCTAATCTGACCCTCACAGGAAAATATCATCGATTTCATTCAACGTACGGTATTTTATAATCCAACTGTGCGCTCGCTTGCGAAATATTTTCCTTTCCATCAACATAAATATTAAATGAATGATGCAGCAGTAAAATTATGACATGTTGCAAACAGCACTGTAATGAAAATCAAACACGAAAGCACTTGCGCTTCACAGTTACTTGCAACAAATGTTGGTGCAAACAAATTTTGACATTTAATGCTGCTGCACTATGGGGAAGCTGTTGTTGTTTTGCTGCCTTACAAGTCAAAAGCATCACGAAAAGTTACACAAAAAGGGTACTGGGTGATGGATACAACGTTCAAGTTACTTTGATATTTTAATATTTGCTGCCGATGTGCAGTCCATTAAGTTGTTGCGGAAAGTAAAAAATGAGGCTTTTAAATTAGAGAAAGTTTTTGAATAATATTTCTTTTACGAGTATTTTTTTTTAATTAGAAATACTTAATAAATAAACTGCTATTTATTTATGTGCATTTGGCTAAATTTATGTTCGATAATATTTCAAATTCACAGCTTGCCTTACCTCATTTGGAAATTTATACGAACATAAATTTCTGCTAAAGAATGTTCCGCCTCTTGCATGTTGAATGCAGGTATGAGCAGCAGTAGTCAATCATAATTTTGTGTAGATATAACTTTTATTTTTATTCGTAACAAAAAGCTGTTTGCAAGTTTTCTTGTCTTTCAGATCTGTCTCCTTCATACACTCACTCCCTCCTCCCATTATTAAACGTATTCATGCATGTGTTTGACTTTATAATCTTTGAGTCAAGTTTAGACATATTAGCAACATGTGGCAACGAGTATTTACGACAATTGTGTGTATGTGTGTGTGAGTGTTGAGGCACCAGCAACAAAATCAAAAATCAAATCATAAAGTTACTCATGGAAAAACAATTTTAAATGCAAGTCATACATACAGGGCTTAAACGGGCAACTAATTTTCGTCAACTTTGAATGTTAGCACAACTTCAACTCCTTCATTTCAAAAGTCAGTCAGTCATATTCCACTTTGATAAAATTTAGAGTTTCCAGGTCATTTTTATTATGTAAGTGAATTAAAATGAAAATGAGAATTGGAACCCAGAACAAAAATTAGCTTATTAAGCCTTTTAAAGCTCTAATAATTGTTGTAAATAAGAAAGTTTGAACTTTTTTTTTAAGATAAGTAACACTCAGGCAATGGAAGCCTACTACTAGGTGTTACCTTCTTTAAGAAAGTGATGTTATAGAGTAAACAGTTGGTGAAGGAAGAGATAGAGGAAAGCTTCATTATTTTACAACTCTGCTTTTTTCACGTTTTTAATAATGCAGTGTTGCATCGCCTCTAGTGTCAATGACGCATATTACATTTTTGAAGCTGTGATTAGTAGCGATTTTATTGGTGATTCTGCTATCCAATACCGATGAAGGAGGGCGCTCTGATGTTACATTATGATTAGTACCAGCTGATGAGGGTGTAGTTCAATGATCAGTGTCTATGCCTTCGTCACTTCAACTTCCCTACAACAACTGATACAAATGGACACTAATGCATACCGGAAAAATGCGTGGTGTTGTTATTTATTGACTGTTGGAGACCGGGCTCGAACTCAGGACCTTTGGTTTTGTAGTCAACGTGCTAACTACTTCAGCCAACTCCACCCTCATGGCGGTGTTCCGAGTTTCTTCAGAGAAAGGGTTAAACATTCCTTGATTTTGGAATGATAGGAGATTTGAAGAAGCTTTGAGATTCCATTTGAGGTTGAATAGTTAATAAAACTTAATAACCAACTAGGCGATACTCTATTTTCATACAATGTGAGAAGTATAGGAGCTATTTGGTTGTTACTGACTTCTTCCAAATGAGTTGTCCTCGTAGCAATCGTAAACTATTACTGCAATCTAATTTAAATCATATATCATTATATCTAAGGAGATACATTTTTACCCAACAAGCCCTTGAAATTTAACTGGAAACAAAGCTGAGGTCAAGCATTTTTTTAAGTAATTTTGAAGTTTGAAAATATTTTGAAATAACAAATCAAACAACTTACATATGTATATGTATGTGTGTACAAACCTTGTCAAAGACGTAATTTATTTATTAAGAAAATTGAAAGAGAGATGAAAAATACCAAAATAGATAAAAAAGTGAATTTTTAATAAACAAATGTGATTTAAATCGCGAAAACAAGGTAGGCATGCATAAAATTATTATTAGAAAATATATTAATTGCATTTTCATTTTAAAAATATTCTTTGAAGCTTGATATATACTTGAATTCAATTGAAATACAAGTCGGAATTCAATGCTTGAATTTAATTGTAATACATTTGAATTGTTTTCACTGGAGAATGACATTGAATTAAAGTGTAAATCAAGCATAATTCAAGCCTTGACAGCTGAAGGTGTGACTTGAATAACAATTGTCTTGCACCTGATTTCAAGCAAAATATCATATTAGGGTAGTCTTCTTAGAATTAGAAACAATTTAACTTCATAATATCAACAAAAAAAAAATGGTCATAAATACAATGAAAGACAAAAAAAAAATTAAAAAAAATTCAGAAAGAGAGCAATTTCATTCAGCATTTAGTTTAATGCTACAAACACAACTGGGACGAACGACGAATATTTCGGTGCGAACTTTCGTCATAAAAAATAAAACACATTTGCGCATATGAAAATGAACACAACACTACCGTAGAACGAAATTCGTCGTGTGTGACGAACTCTGAGATAGGTTTATTTCTATTTTGTACGCCGACGAACGACGAAAAAACAATTTTCTCTCTCTCTCTCTCTCTCTCTTTGCGTACACATTAACCAACTTTATCAATTATGACAGCAGAAATCGGTGAGTAAATTCGTCGTTATTGTGCTTCATACGACGAATTTACTCAGCGAATTCTTATCGACGAATTCGTCAACGTGAACGAAATTCGTCGTTCGTCCCAATTGTGTTCCTAGCATAAGGTATTAGGTTAAAATTAACTTTTTTTTTCAATATTTTTAAATAAAATTTATTTTAGGCATTAATATAAATACTTTACTATTTTTTACTCTATATATCAAACTATATAAACGTTTTGGCCTTGAAGGCTTTTTGATTATAAATGCATAAATAAAAAATAAAAAATTTAAATTATCATTCTATTAACAACATTTCAATCACATGATGACGATTAGATAACGATTATGTTATTCAATAACTTCTCGTTAAGAACTTTGCCGTTCTATTAAAAGTAACGAGAAACACAAAGAAAAGACAAAAATAAATAAATGAATTCGTGCTTGCACACAAACTTTTTCCTGAATGTCTTTAATATTGCGAAATAAAAAAACGAAAGCACGATGTCATGGGACACTTGGTAGGAACATAGTTCCTAACATTTTATCAACCTTAGAAATTACCCCTATTGGTCTTATTTCTGATAAAATATATAGCGTTTGTGTTCTTCCAGACTCAGATCTATGCACTGAAAGGAAACTCATTCATTCAGAGAATGAAACGGTTTCATTAAATGTGTTGCATTATATTAATGAAACTTTTCATTAATACAATGAGCAATTACATTGCATACATGAAATCTTTCAATCTCTGCTCTTCATGTGTTCTTCCTAGTTCATTGTATTTATGAAAATCGTTACATTAATTAAACAAATTTTCTTTTTAGCGAATTCGGGGCAAATATAAGTAAGTTCCACAAATTTTGCCTACTTACAATATACAGTTTGTCAAACATAAATAAATTAATAGTTATTTTGTTAAAAAATATTTGCTATTTCCTCTTAATTCCACAGCAGTATGGTCATCATAAATGCAATGAAATCATTTCATTTAAATACTTTCATTCTATTTATGACATTGATCAAATGAAGGGCTTCATTCATTTCATTAATACAATGAAGAATTTCATTGTCTGAATGAAGGCTTTCCTTTCAGTATGAATGTTTTGAGTTTCATCAAAATCGGTTAGATAGTTTCAAAGAGCCAAAAATTGCTCCCTACACCTTTTTGTTTTCCTATATTCCGAAAAGTGTTTAGCCTATATTCTTTCCTAGACGCAGATCTATCTGTCTTTGTAATTTTATCAAAATCGGTTAGATAGTTTCTGAGAGGCAGAAGTGCTCCCCTAACTCCCCTCGTGGACCAAGTTTTTTTAAAAAATATATAATCTATGTGCCCTGCCAGACTTAGATCTATCTATTTTTATCAATTTCATCAAAATCGGTTCCGTGGCTTAGCTGTTAAAGCGCAACAAACAAACAATAAATTTACTTCCGCATTTATATTATTACCCTCAGGGAAAAGCTGCGACTTAAAAATACGAACGCGTCACATTAATTCAATGATTTTCAATATAATAGAAAATGTATGGTGAGATAATTAAAAATAAATAAAATTAATAAAATAATATTGTAAGTTAATATTTTTCGATATTAAAATAAAAAATTTCAACATGACAGACTTTCGTTAATGTTTTTTATTAATTCAATATGGTTTTTATAGATTTTAAGCTGTTTTTTCCCTGGGTGTACTTATCAGAGACATATTCAGCTATTACTGCTACGAACAATTTTATCCAAGTGACGAACCTTTTAGCAAGGACACAAACTATATAGGAGATTTCTAAACACTAGGTTAAAAACCCCTCGAAATCTCAGGAGTTCCCCAACACTTACCCAGAAAATTACCGCAGCACTGAAAATCAAAAAAATTCGCAGTGGCAACACCATCATGTTACGAAGTTGTTACCAGTATTTGTAACCAGTATTCGCCAGTATTTTTTCATTTTCAAACATTTCTGTATGGCGCGGCATAAAGAACTTACGTTCCAAAGTTAAACTATATTTTTAACCCCCGACCAAAAAAAGGGGTGTTATAAGTTTGTAGTGTGTGTCTGTGTATCTGTCCGTGTCCACGTACAGCCCAAACGGCTGGACCGATTTTGATTTAGTTTTCTGTGTTTGAAAGGTGACTTAATCGAAATGGTTCTTAACCATGTTTGAAGAAAATCGGTCCAGTCGTTTACAAGATGATATGTTTTGCAACTTCACAGTTTTGAATTTAAAAAAAATAATTTTAAAAGATTTACTTTTGCTTTTATTGAATTAAAAAATATATTGTGAAAATATTTTAGTCTAGATTTTTCATTCAAATAAATTTGTTCTCTTACTTTTTTATACAAAAGTTCTCATCTTTTATTTAAACATTTTATTTGGCGACGAGGATAAAACTAAATAAAATGGTTAACACTAATGAGCAGATTCTAGAACGCCAACAGGTTTGGTCGCAACAAATGTTTGCACAGCAGCAGCAGTTTTTCACAGAAATTTTGAGCCAGAGGAGTTCGAATTCTACTACAATAAACAACTTAGCGGTACCAAAATTCCAGCAATTTGATGAAGATTCCAATGATTTTGATAAATCAAAATTAGAGGAACATTTTAAGGCATATGGTGTTGAAGATAATAAAAAGAAAAAATCATTTTTATTGTCGTGGATGGGCGACCAAACTTATCGTTTGTTGCAGAAAGTAATTGGGAAGCACAGTCTACAGATTTTGCCGTATGAAGAGCTGATTTCCAAGTTAGATGCTCACTATAAGAGTAAAATACATATGATTAAATCACGGTATGATTTTTACAAAAGAATAAAACGTGATGGTGAAAGTTATAATCAATGGGTAACAGAGCTAAAAGGTATGGCCAGAGAGTGTAAATTTTTATGTAAAAAGGAAAATTGTACTGATTTTTCTGATGAATTAATTCGTGACATTTTAATTTTATATATACCCGACGAGCCCGTTAGAACAGCTGCTTTACATAAAGATGAATCAACATTAGAAGAAATTTTGCAGATTGCAGAAACATTTGAAGCTACTCAGAAAACCATTAGAAGCATTAAACCGAATCAAACGGGGGATGTGTGAACTATTTGGATGATATTATATGCACTGGTGTAACAGAAGAAGAACATTTTAACAATCTCAGACTATTGTTACAAAGGCTGAATGATAGCGGTTTTCGATGTAATTAATCTAAATGTTGTTTTTTTCAACCAAAAGTCGAATATTTAGGACATGTTGTAAATAGATCCGGAATATTTCCATCAGAATCAAGAACAGAAGCCATAAGAAATCTTCCGAGACCGAAGAATATAGCTGAGCTTCAATCGTTTATGGGAAAAGTCAATTATTATTGCTCTTTTATAAAAAATTATTCAACGGTTTGTGGTCCACTAAATTTTCTTCGTAGGATAAATCAAAAATTTTTTTGGGGTAAGGAACAAGAAAACGCTTTTCAGCTCAGCTGGTCCATTTTGATGAAAATTTACCGATTTTATTAGCTACAGATGCATCTTCATATGGTATTGGAGCTGTAATTTCACATATTTTCCCGGATGGCACAGAACGTCCTATAGCTTATGCTTCTAAGACTTTAAATGATAATCAAAAGAACTACAGCCAGATTGAAAAAGAAGGACTTTCTATTATTTTTGGAGTTCAAAAATTTCATCAGTATTTATATGGTCGAAAATTCATTTTGTATACGGACCATAAGCCACTAGTTTCCATATTTAATTCAACGAAAGGGATTAAGAACACAACAGCACATAGACTTCAGCGATGGTCTTTAATACTGTCAAACTATATATATGAAATTCGCTACAAAAGCACTAAGCAGCATGGTAATGCTGATGCCTTATCGAGATTGCCCTTTAAAGGAGATACAGATTTTGATGAATCTATTGAAATAAATGATATATCTGCAGATGAGCTTCTTAGTGATTTTCCACTGGACTCACAAAAGGTGGATGAATATTCCAAAAATGACGTCGTTTTAACGAAAGTTCTTTCATATGTTATGAATGGTTGGCCTGATAAAGTTACGGATAAAGAATTGTTACCGTATTATCGTCATCGTATTAGGTTAACTCACAATAAAGGTGTTTTAATCCTTCAAACCGATTACAGTCGTATTATAATTCCGAAAAAAGAGAAGAAGTTTTACAATTAATTCACCAAGGTCATTGGGGAATTGTGCGCATGAAACAAATGAGTAGACGCTACTGTTGGTGGCCAGGTATGGATGACGACATATCTAATATTGTTTCTTCGTGCAATGCATGCAATACTTTAGGTTCTGATCCACTAAAAATGTTTAGCAGTTGGCCTAAATCTACATCGCCTTGGCAGAGGATACATCTAGATTACGCTGGTCCTTTTAAGGATTTTATGTGGTTGATAATAGTTGACTCATATTCTCAATTTCCGTATGTTGTCAAAATAAAAAATGTCACATCGAGTTCTACTATTAAATCATTGCAAAGTATATTTTCAATTGAAGGGTTACCCGAGACAATCATAACAGATAATGGAACACAGTTCAGTTCAAAAGAGTTTAACAATTTTTGTAAATTAAATGGTATTCAGCACCTTACAGCCGCACCTTTTCATCCTTCATCGAATGGGCTAGCAGAAAGATTTGTTCGTTCGTTTAAAAATTGTTTGAAGAAACAATTAGCTAGCGGAAAGGATTTGGATTCTTCACTTTTAGCATACCTCACGTCATATAGATCAACCCCGAATAAGGATGGAAAATCTCCCGCTGAAATTATTCATGGTCGACAACCGCAAATACTACTTTCTTTATTACAGCCTTCAATTTATGTATCGGAGAACCAAGAAAATATTCCAAATCAAAAGAAGTTTTGTGTTCAAGATCATGTGTTATGCAAAAACTTCGGTTTAGGAGAAAAATGGCAACGTGGAATTATTTTAAAACGTATTGGCAGTGTTTATGTATCTAGTTAAAGTGGGTGAAAGAGTCATAAGACGACATAAGAACCAAAAAAACGTTCAAAACAAAGTTTGAATTTATAGATGTCCACCAAACAGCACGATATTTGTTAGAAAACTGTTTAACGCCAACTTCTGAAGTACCACATTCAATAACTTCTGTCCAACATAATCCCACAGATCCACCACGTAGAGCAGTCACGGAAGAACTACTTTCAACTTCACACCAAACTAATGCCTCCCAAGCTAACTTAAATAGAATACCTTCTAAATCAAATCAGTCGCATTCTCCTCTACAAAATAAACAAAGTCTCAAAATGGCAACTCCTTCATTAAGAAGATCTGAGCGATTGAAACGCAGGATATGGCAAAGTTCACCGGCTGTTATTACAAAATTGGCAAGGAGGAAATGATATGTTTTGCAACTTCACAGTTTTGAATTTAAAAAAAATAATTTTAAAAGATTTACCTTTGCTTTTATTGAATTAAAAAATATATTGTGAAAATACCCAGTAAAAAAAAGGAAGTACATTTTCATTGCTTCCAAAAAATCGATATTTTTAATTTGCCGATAGTTAGCAGAAAACCAAGTAGAAGTTTATTTTAGTCATACAGAACCTTGTAATTCCTCTCTAGTTTTAGAAATTACTCACCAGAATTTTTAAAAAATCGTTTTTTTTTTAAGAATCTTATGAACTATTTTTGGTCTAAAATTTTAAAGTTATTTGCTTAAATTTACATTAAATTACTGTTTCGCGTTTAAATTCCTATAAAAAGAAACTAATTGTTAAAATAGGTACTATTAGCCATTTTTCCTAGATCAAAATATTATCATAGAACACAAAAGAGTACATTTTTCTTAAAATCGCTTCCAATTCGTTGACCAGGCGGCGAAAAAGAGAACTTCTTGCAATGACAACCCCATGTAAAAATCATTACATCGGATCGAAATTTGCACTACTTCCAGATCGCAAACTCTACATTTTCATGACTTTTTTGGAGTGTCTTTTTTTACTGGGATATTTTAGTCTAGATTTTTCATTCAAATAAATTTGTTCTCTTACTTTTTTATATAAAAGTTCTCATCTTTTATTTAAACATTTCAGAAGATGACACATCTTTTCTAGAATTATCGGCATAATAGATATATCGATATAATAGCAATATTATTATTCATTTACTGTGTATAAATAGTAGCTCTAGGTACCTCAGCAATGTACTTGACCGTAGTACAGTGATAACTATGTGTGCTTTGAGTTTCACATGGTGCTTTCTAAGGGTGCATGTGGGCGATGGTAACCGTCTAACCTTTACCCCGTGTTTAGACCAGCGTGAGACTGGACCTTAAAGGCAGGTGTTCACGTTAATCTGAAACACATGTGTGTATAAATTGTTGTAGAATAATTACTTGAGTTCTGCTAAAAAGGGGATCTTCTTTAACCGAACAGCTGCCTGTTGTCGTTTAGTTAACAACAGCATATGTTGTATAAAAGTATTACTGCATATAAAAGTCAGTAATGTTGCTGTTACTGTTTCTAAACGATTCGACTTTCGTTAAAATAAGTTAGTGAATCGAACTACCGAACTGGCCAAGTAAAGTTGATTCACTTGAACCAGGACTAAGGGTGATTGTTTCTATTAATGCTTGTGATAAATTATTGTATATATATTAACTGATTTCTCCCAGGGATTGTGGAATCCTCAAAACTGCCTTAAAAAGCGGAAACGTTTTATTTTTTGCTTTCAGAAAACTAAAATATCATTTTGCTGGGCTTTTGGTTTCTCAGTTCAATAAATTGGACGCTTCCAAACCTCACACTGCTTATTAAACTGGCCTGCCACACTCATCTCTCTTCTCATTGCTAAGAAGATGACCTGAATAGATATTTTAACAAATTACACTTACCAAAAACATTTCTAATTGCCCAGTAATGTCAAAAGTAAACAGTTGCCGTTGTCACAATATGAAAACGGTGCCAACCACGAATTCCCATTTTGTTGGCAATCTTGTGGAATGGCGCTAAGAGTGGTAATTAAACTGCCACTATTATTTTCTTATTAAATGCTGTTTGTACATTTTGATGGCTGCTGACGTGTCTACATTTTTTGTTGTTATAGTCATATCATATGTTGTTGTAAATATATATATGTCTGGTATTACGTTGTTGCAATGGCACAAGTGCTTTTGCAGCCAATATCTTACATACTTACGCTTGTCTGTCTGTCTGTCTATCATTTGATCATTGGAGGGTGACGCCATCTGTGTTGGTTAAAGTGTGTCCTAGATAAACTGCTGGAATTACACGCGGATTATGAGTAGTTTTTTTCTCTCGTTGTTGTTTTTATTTTAAGTAGTTTGCTATTCTTAAGTTGTTTTTTTTTTATTATTAGTATTTGTTTTTTTTGTGAAGTTTATATGCGTAAGTCCACATTATGCTCTACTCATTTGACAGTTGGTTGCAAGCTGGTCCACTGCGTGGTGTGGCGTTTTTATTTCTGTTTCCCATATGTTGCAAGGTGTGGTGCTGTTTTATTTATTGCTCAACTTTTATTTAAATGTTTAACATTTATTTGTACTTAATAATGTTATACATTTTATTTATAAATGTTCTTAATAAATAAATTTTATGGCTTAGGAATTAAGAAATAAAAAAATAATTATTTTTTATATATTTACGAAAGTGTGACTAACATTTGGCGGAACAAATAAATGTTGTATTCAGTTGAAATAATACGACTATACTAAGATTACATAACTGCATATGAAAGATAGATTAGCTTAAAAAGAGCTGGAATAAATATTGACCCAGTCCATTGCGGATTATAAATATGCGTTTGTACCATTATGTGGGCTCGTAGGAGAGATATCTGGGGGAAGTACTTAAAAAAAGTCATCATGAAAACTTTCAAACTTAAGCTGCATATCTACACATGGTTGTCAGATCTTACAATATTATAAGATCCGGCAATGTGCTGACATTGTACTGACAATCAAAAATTGCAAGCATATAGCAGATTGACAGTTCACACGGTTGTATCAAATTTGTCAGGAAATCTTACAATTTATTGCTAGATAATTGTATGACAATAAAATCATTTCACAAAATCGTCAGTAAAAAAATTTTCACTTCACACGGTTGTTATATACGAAAACTGTCAGATCTGTTGTTGTGCTTTGCCAGACTGAAAGCATTTGATAGAAGTTGTCAATTACCAATCATTGTCAATTATCAAATCATCGAAAAATTCTATATCACACACTATGGACTCATCTGTGGTTGCAGATTGCTGTAATAATAGAAAATATTGTAAATGATATATGAATGTATGTATAAAAATATTTAATACTTATTAATTCCATAGATGAGATGGATTGCGTAGATTGGCGTACTTTAGTTACCTCTGAAAACATCATCGGCTATTTGAATTTGCAGATTACACAAATTAACACTGAAATTAAAAAAAAATCAAAATTAAATGTCATTTTGACTATGAAATTTTACCACTTGGAAACCGTAAGACTCTTAAAATTTTCAAAATCGCTAAAAATAAAAAATACCAAAATTGAAAATAAAAAGCCGAAACGAAAAATCGCCAAAAAGAAAAAAGCACTTAAATGAAAAATATCATAACTTGCTAAAATGCAAATAAATTAAATAAATTAGAAGGTCGAATCCGAAAATTAAATAAATAAATGTCTCACTAAAAAAACGTCAATACTAAAATAGCGCCGAAAACCGAAAAAATCGTCAAAAGAAACAAGCGCCATACGTAACCCTTAATGTGCGAGCCAAAGACGCACTTTACTGAACTTATTTAAACTTAATTGATAAGTTATATAGCAGTAATTCCATTTATAATCAACCTAAAATTATAAAATTTTGGACCCGGCCCCCTCCGAATCGGCTGAAACTTTGTGAATTATATGCATGTATAGTTTAGGCTCATTATCGCGGCTCAATCGCGATATATAGTAAATTTAAAACTAGCAAACTCAATAAAAATATGCCACAATGGTCTTATAAAATTTTTAGTATCTTTATAGTCTTTCAAAATATGCTTACAATTGAAGTATCACATTAAGGGCAATTACTTATGCCGAGCATACACTACACAAGTGCAGTGCTCAAGCCTGGCACTGCGTAAACTAAGCTTGTGACACACACTATACAAGTAAACTGTGCATTTTCTATTATAATTCGCCATAATGCTGGTGACTCTCTGTATAATTGTAGTAACTCTGTCCAGAATTCTTGTTCTCCGCTCATTTCTTGTTGTGAACTCTTAAAAAATCACGACACACCTGAGCGTTTGCAACACACACTACACAAGTTCAATGTACAGTTTTCAAACTTGAGCAAATATCAAAATCATTTTGATATTTACTCAGCTCACTGCGTAAATAGCACAACCACCCCCATATACTACACTCAGGGTGACCGATGACATTTTTCAAAAAGTGGCACCAAAAGGGGATTTATCAAAAAAAAGAGGCAAAATTAAAAAAAAACGAGAAAACTACATTAAAC
Organism: Tachina lurida; assembly: GCA_944452675.1. Classification (NCBI taxonomy): domain Eukaryota; kingdom Metazoa; phylum Arthropoda; class Insecta; order Diptera; family Tachinidae; genus Tachina; species Tachina lurida. The sequence goes on from OX101754.1 coordinate 88,613,414, forward strand.
TTTTTATTTTTAATGTATTTTTATATAATTCACTCTAAAAAAGGGAGAAAAAAAGTGGCAAGGCAGTCAAAAAAGTGGCAAGGCAGTCGAAAAAGTGGCAATTTGCCAGTTTAGTCGGTCAAACGGTCACGCTGACTACACTTTATTTCTAAAGGTTAAAGGTCAAATTTTAGCGAGTTTGTCTTTGCGGTAAATCTTTTCGAAGACCGGATATTTTAAAATTCTTAAAAAAATATATGTTAAAGAACAAAGTTTTTTTGTCAACAATTCCTGAAAGATTCATTTTGGCATACGAAATGGTTTATGAGATATAAATAAATCTATTGTACAAAGCGATTTTTTTCAACTCATTTTTTATTCCAAATGTTTTTTTCCATGATTTTGCTTTGAAAATTTAAAATTAATAAACTAAATTCCTTTTATGGAATTTGTGATATTTTGATAGTACAGTATTTTTAATTTATTTTTTAAACTTTGCATGCTGTTTCTTTAATATCTCATAAACTATTTCTTATCCCAAAAAAAAACTTACAGGAATTCTAGATAAGATATTGTTCTTTAACATATATTTTTCTGAAAATTTTAAATATACCGCTTTTTTTTAGAAAAATACATGATAAAATTTTGACCTTTGAACTTTGAATTATAAAAATTTAAGCCTTTTAAAAGATTATTTTCTCCCCTTTGATTTCGCTCCACAACGAAGCATATTGCTTAAGAAGTTCAAAAAATAAAAATAAATTTCTAGGTCCATAATAGTACATTTTTGTTGAATTTTTAACCCCCTACCAAAAAAGTGGTGTTATAAGTTTGCAGTGTGTGTCGGTGTATCTGTTCTTGTTCACGTACATACCAAACGGCTAGAGTAGAGATGCTAAACGGGAAGTCCCGAGCCCGGAAATCCCGGGATTTTCGGGACTATGCAAATCCCGCAGCCCGGGATTTTTTAATTTTTACACCCGGGATTTTCGGGATTATCTGAATCCCGTTTTTTTTTGCATAAATAATGTTTTTGACTGTCATCTTGTATATTAAAAATTATTAGAAACTCCCTGTTATAAAAAGTTAAAATAAAAAATTTGCTTTGAATAAATATTTTAGTAGATAATAGGTTTGTTCATTTACTAAAAACTATTACGAATTTGTAACAATTGTTATTGGGAAGTGTTCATTAACTCACAAAGTTTGCAAGGAGAGAGCGTCAAAAGATACAAAAACATTCCTACAAATTATTACTTGCAAGAATTATCCAACCACCTTTTGTATGTTTTGTTCTCAAATTAATTATTTAAAAAATATTTGAAAAAGGAAAACTAAAAAATGTGCATTTATTTGTTAAAAAAAACATGTATGCGTTTTTAAAAAGAAAGCACGTTTTCTTAATTTATTGTTTTTATTTCATTAAGCCATAAATTCAATTTTAATGGCAAATAATTTTGTTAGTTTCCCATACATGATCAGAGATGGAAAGTGGAATTTTTATATTTGTTCATGAATAAAATTAAAAAACTATGAAACATACATAAAAATAGTAAAAATACATGAAACTGTGTAAAGAATTGCATATTAAATGTCGATTTCTAAAAATTGCAATTTAAAATATTACCAACAAAATACTTCAGAAACAGTACAATTGTATCATGATTTCCATCCATGGTTCTGACATAAATAAAATGTTCTTGCTAGTTTTTACAAGTAAAGCGTTCATTTACTTTTTATACCCTTTACCAACAAAAATGGCAAAAGGGTATATATAGGTTTGTCATTCCGTTTGTAATTTCTATAATATCAATAACCGACCCATAAAATATGTATATTCTGGATCCTTATGCATAGGGAAGACGAATAAGCGATGTCCGTCTGTCCGTCTGTCTGTACGTGAAATCGGTTTTCCGAAGCTCCCAGAAAAGCTAGAGACTTCGTTCTTGGATTGGTGTGTCAGAAATTTTCCAAAATAGATTGGTATTGAAATTCAGCAAAATCGAGCAGACGATTGCAGAGCTGGAAAACTTAAACTTTATTTTGCCATATAAAAGTAACTACCGAAAACACATTTTTATTTTTTTTAATAAATAAACTTATTTTACACTTCAGTACGACTAAAATTGGTATTTTACATTAAAAAAATATAAAAAAATATTAAAAAGACGTTTTCAGGGTTGGAAAACTTTAACTTTTTGTGTTATGTAAAATTAACGATGTCTAAAACTATGCAGGGTATTTTCTCGAGAACCGTAAGAGCTACAGACCTGAAATTTGGACACAGTGTGTAGACCTTTGACCGCTACAACAGCAAATACATGAGAATTGGAAATTAAAGGGTGTTCCAAAACGAGCAACGAAAAATTTTAAAATCCCATGTAATATACATACAATTATATGTATGTATATACACTTGAAATTTGTAAGGTTAGTGTATTTTTATACAGACTACTAAAATTAACACTAAAATTTCCAAAAATTTAAATTAAAGGGTATTCCATCAGTTAATGCAATTTTGACTATGCAATTTTGACAACTTGCTGTATCTTGGAAACCGTGAGAGCAAAACTCTTGAAATTTTCAAAAACGATAAAACTAAAAAAACAAAAAATTACAAAATCGCCAAACTGAAAAAAATCGCCAAAAACAAAAAAAAATCGCCAAAACGAAAAAAGCACCAAATTACAAAAAAAATTTCTAAGACTAAAATAAATCGCATAAAACGGAAAAATTGCTAAAATGAAAAAAAAAAAATCGCCAAATGAAAAAAATCGCCAAAGCGAAAAAAATCGCCAAAATGAAAAAAATCGCCAAAACGAAAAAAACCTAAAAAACAGAAAAAATCGCCCAAATGAAAAAAAATCGCCAAAATGAAAAAAATCGCCTAAACGAAAAAAAAACTTAAAAAACAGAAAAAATCGCCAAAATGAAAAAAATCGCCAAAACGAAAAAAATCGCCAAATGAAAAAAAATCGCCAAAATGAAAAAAATCGCCAAAACGAAAAAAACCTAAAAAACAGAAAAAATCGCCAAAATGAAAAAAAATTGCCAAAATGAAAAAAATCGCCTAAACGAAAAAAAAACTTAAAAAACAGAAAAAATCGCCAAAATGAAAAAAATCGCCAAAACGAAAAAAACCCCAAAAAAAACAGAAAAAAATCGCCAAAATGGAAAAAACAAAAAAAAAAGAAAAAATCGCCTAAATAAAAAAAACCCAAAAACAGAAAAAAATCGCCAAAAGAAAAAAAAAACGTTAAAATGAGAAAAATCGCCAAAATGAAGAAAAGCCCAACAACAGAAAAAAATCGCCAAAATGAAAAAAACCTCCAAAAACAGAAAAAAACCCCAAAACAAAAAAAAAATGACAAAACTGAAAAAATCGTTTAAACTGAAAAAAACTTCAAAAAAGCAAAAGAGCCTACCTTTCGTGCACGAGTCAAAGTCGCACTTTACTGAATTTTTTAATATTAAAGAAATTAAATGAAACTAAGTTTTTCCTTATTTCGTTTTTGCTTTGTTCACTTACCATATTTTATGTATTTTTTAAAAAACTAGATTGGTATCAATAATCAGAAAAATCCAAAATTATGACTCCAGGGTTGGAAAACTCACACTTTTGTGTTATGTAAAATTAAATAGGTCTAAATTTTTTTTTCTTTTTCTTTATAAATTGAATATATTTTATGCTTCTGAAAGAAAAGTTTGGCGTATGAAATTTGAAAAATGAAAATTACAGCTCCAAAGATGGAAACTTTAAAAAAATGATAAATTTTTTCACAAAACAAATATGTATGTATGTGTCTGTATACTATATATATGTACGTACGTTGGTAAAGGGTATATAAGATTCGGCACAGACGAATATACCACTCTTACTTGTTAATATTTAGGAAAGTAATTTTGTAAATTTCTCCCTTACTCTCTCGTTGCTAGTTTCTGCTGGGAAAGTAAATGAACAGACCTAATATATCTTATGGCGTTTTCTTTTTTTAGGAAACAATTTTACTTACATTGCACTTTTCAATGAAAATTTGCAATTAAATGTCTGAATTATAGAAGTACATACATACAAATGTGCGTCCGTATATACCTTTTAAATAAAAAATTATTTTTAATATAAAGACGCACATTTGTGCACAATGTTTTCAGGATTTTGTAAGTCCCAAAAATCCCGAGGTCCCGGTTCGGGATTTCGAGACTCCATCACTGAATCCCGAAGCCCGGGATTTCGCGAAATGTATAGGGGAGTGCACCCCAACACATTCCATTGCAGAATCGAATCCTATATTTTTCTTCAAAAATATTAACCACATAATTGCTTTAAGTATTTTCCCCTTTCCTGACTGAACATTGTGAATACGATTATATTATTTTTTGATAAAAATTTTCTTAACTTTTGTTTAAATAAAAATTAATTTTATTTAAGCATATTTAACGATATGCTATAAAATACTTTTTAAGATTACTTTAAAATAATTATAATAAAATTTTAAAATATGCAATTAGAAACCAAGTCAAACTACGTATGTACGTCATCGCACTCCATACAAAAAAGAAAACACTTGAAATAAACCCAAAAAAAGCCAAGAATTTAAACTCGTAAAAATGAATTTAATCCTTATGGGAACTTGTAACATGCAACCAACGTACAAGTTCAACCACAAGACGTGTTGGTGCAGTTCAGGTCACTGTGAAAATGCTGCACAGCAGAAACATTTCTGTTCGCCACTCTTGCACAAAACGTGACTTTTTCCACAAGTACAGGCGTTTGTAATTTGATGAACATAAAGTACGTTTGGAATCAGTTTATTTTTCTTCCTTCAAAAATACAAATCCATACTTCAAGTGGATTTTGTTGCTGGTTTGCCAAGCCGACAAAAGTCAAGTTATGAGTACTTTTATTGCTTTAAAATATGAGTTTTTTTTATGGCAAGTAATTTAATATCGGATCACCAAGATCGCCAACGTACAAGTCAAACTGATTATGTGAAACACAACACAAACTTGTTGCAACTTAACGCTGCAGCACTTAAAACCTCCAACTAAACCGCAGTGTGAATGATTTTTTGTTCTTTCTTTGCATATATTTAGTTCTATTTAGTTTATACAAGGGGTCACTCACTCACTCGCCAACGAATTCATTTGCACAAGTGTTCATTAATGATTAAAAAAAAAATTAAATATTATACTTCTTTCTTTCGATACAAAGATTATCAATTTCCAAAAATAAGAAACCACATGAAGTAAATATAAACATTTCTTGGGAGCGAACACTTGTTTAAACCTTCACCTCCAGAAAACCGGCGACATGTTTCTTATCATTTGTGTTTGTGTTTGACTTTAATTTTGAAGAACACAAATATTGTAAAAAAAACTACCAAGACTTTTTTCTTTTAATATTTGCTTACATAAGGTTTAAATAAAATGTCTGCGGGTACTTGCACTGATTATTAAAAATTTCTTCATATTATTTCTGGCTAATGACCCGATCATTAGCCAGAGTTTTGAAAGAGTACAATCTAAAAAAACAACTCACAGGACACAGTGGTTATTTTGTCTAATTGCTCCTTTACTCTTGAATTTAGTTTAAATTTTACCGAAATCCAACCATGAAATGTGTATCAGTACGTCTGGTGAAATTTAAAGTGGCACAAAAATTAAATATTTTATTCTGCTGGCACTATTTATAGTTAAGATTATATTTGCTTGCATTGGCATTAGTTCGAAGCGTAGCTAGATATCATTTTAATAGCTTATGGCCAGGGAAACCAGAACCATGTTCTAAAAAAAGCGTTTTATGTGCATTCAAAATGCAGTAATATATTTATATGCTCTTAAAAATAATATAAATTCATTGTTTTAGAAATAAAAATATATTTTTAAGGCTTAAGTTAATCAGGACGCCACGCCGCACAGTGTCGTGAGTGCATATAACGAGCGGACAAAAATAAAAGGAGTTATAGTAAAGAAATGAAATTTGGCTTACATGTTTTAATATGTAAATTATAATCTGACATAAAATTTGGCTTTTTAATTTCCAAGGATTCGTGTCCTGCCCATATATCCTGAAATAAACAGAGAGAAAAATTAATGTTACTCAATGAAATTGTATAAAGACACTAGTTTTAACATATTTAATGCTTCGTTAAAATTTCAGCCAATTCGGAGAAAGGATACGCATACCTCAAAAATGTCCTTTTTCAAAAAAGTAAAACGGAGCAAAAGAAAATATCTTGACTTATAGTGAGTTAAATGTTTAACTAGACACAATATATGATATAAATCACACCTATACTTTGGCCATTTAAATTTCAAGGACTAGTTAGTATGCTTCCCAAATGTCCTGAAAATAAATAATATACTGAAAATATTTATTTATTTATTTATTGTTTACTTACAGACAATTAACGATATTATTAACTGATATTAAATTAAATTTCTCAACATTAAATAAATTACAAAAAATATAGAAAAAACACAAAATTATGAGTTTAGAAAATTTACAATCGCATTCTTTACAACATTAGCATTTAATGAAAAGTCTATAAATCAAATTCGTAACACATTCTTCTAAGAGGATCGGCATCAGCATAATCGGCTCTCTAAACTTTTACCGATAAAAAAATACAATTGTGGAATGTACGTACGTTGAGGAACATTAAACGAAATTTCGTTGATCGAAAATTCGGAACAGATATCACCCTTAATAATATTGAAGACAAATGATACGTTCAGAGTGATAGACTAGGCAGCTAAATAAGGGCAAGTCGAGACGAGTAAGAAGACAAGTTTACTGGGTTAAATCGTAATCCTCGAAGACAAAATAACATCCAGTGCTTTTGCACCGATTCAATAGCATCCATGTGAGTTCGATAAATAGGATCCCTATTATTGATCCATATTCCAGAATCGGAAGTACCAGTGAAATGTACAATACTTTTCCAATGTGCGGGTCGTTAAACTCTTTTGACTAGCGTTTAATATAGCCAAAAGTACCTCTATCCTTATTTATAGCAAATGTTATATAAGAGATGAAATTCAGCTTAGGATCTAGTAAACTACCTAGTGTAGAAAACTTTCTACCAAATCCAACTGATGAGAACCAAGAAAATAGTTTGCAGTAATTTGATTAGATCTTACAAATTTCATTAATTTACATTTATTCAAATTAAGCTCCATTAAATTTACGTTGCACCACTCATAAAGTGAATCCAGTTCCATTTGAAGGAGTTTATGATCCATAAATTTATTATAACTTGAAAAAATGTTTACGTGCCGTGGGCAAGTCATTAATAAATAATGAAAATAGAAAAATTAACATTATAAGCAACGGCACATCGCATATGGGTTACAATATATAGAGAAATATATTGTAGACATATTGGGTCTTATTATGAGTGTCGTATTACTTCTTCCACTACGACGATTTTGTACTAGACTAAAGAACAATGCAACCTTTTTTCTTTAATCTGGCACAAAATCGTCGTAGGCGTAGTCGAAATACGACACTGGTAATTAAGCCCATTATGTTATTATTATGTTTTATTGAAATTCTCGTGCGATATAAAAAAAAAGTTTTAATTATCCTTTTAAAGTTTGAATGTGTACGTACCATATTTTGCTGGCCTAAAACTAACTGTTGACTTTGAATCTTCAAAACTTTTTCAAAAATAAACCTTTTATAAAAATTCTTTTTTATTTTACTTAATTACAATATTACACATGCAACAAACTAATTTGTTCGTTTTCATTCAAAACTAATTTTTTTCATTTTTGACCGTCTTCGCGACAGTGAGCGCCGCCTTGCAGTATTTTTTTTTTTGAATTTTCTACTAGAAATTCATCAGCCTGAAATTTATACAAGCCAGCGCAAGCCCATAACTTTTCAGTAGCTGCAAAATAAAATATTGTTCGGTCTTTTTTTCTCTACTCGGAAATCCCTTTAACATTTGAATTTTTTTTTTGAAAATCTAACTACCTAAGGCTGATGACAGAGTGGCCGCTAGAAGCTATAATATAAGATCGTGCTACCTACAATGAGCTACAAACCACCGCCTGTGGTTTCTTATGTGATCGCTCAAAAGGTGTCAGAGTGCGAGCGAAGCTAGATGCGAGTTTGTGCTACAAAGCAGGTTGTGTAATTTTTTCCAGCACGTTGCAGCTTCTTCCCTTTTGTTTTTGTTTTTTTTTGTCATGGCATTTTGTTTCCTTTTTGCATGAGTTTTTTTTTTAATAAAATTTATTTATCCGTAATTTTTACACAAAAATATATTGAAAGTATGTATGCATTAATTAATTGATACAAAAGCGCTTATAAAACAACAATAGAAATCGCTTTGTTCAATATAGCGTCCACTCTAGCACCTTCTATCATGATATAGCTCAAACTAGTATCGCTTCTATCTTCGCTTCGCTTCGCTTCTAGCGGGCACTCTGTCATAAGCCTAAGGGTAGAAAATTATTGCTTGCACTACTACTGTTTCTTTCAGTCATATATAATCTGTAGTAAATAACCCAGCAAGAACACTCCCAGTCAAATGACCGGTCATTTGACTGGGAGTGGTGATGGCTTTAGCTATCTAAGTTTCTATCAGTTTGTTAAGGCCAATGTGGAAAAAGTGATGTAAACTTTTGTATACGTGTGATTTTGCATCTTTGTCTAACTAATTGAAAATATCTACTAGGAAACATATATATCTGACCTGCTTGCTCTGCCGTATTTTTACTTGGCATTGATGATGCATGTGGTAGTCACGTCTGACTGATCACACTTGATGTATATAACCGTCATAGTAAACTATTCAAACCTGCATAATTACATTAATAAACACAATTTTTATGTTGTTTAAAACGTTTATTATTACAAAAAAAAAATATATAATTAAATAAACTATTTAAAAATTAAGAACAATAACCAAAAAACACAAAATAACGTAGATGGTATCTGCCCCTCCATACTTTTGAACCAGCACCACACTTTGTTTTATGAATCTCTAAAATTTTAAAAAGAAAAGTATGGTTTAAATTAAACATTGTAAATTTATTTTATACACTATTGTTTTTACTTAACTTTTTTAACACTTCCATATATTTTAATTACACAGACCGAACGAATTGTATATTTTACAATAAAATGCCATGTTTTTAAATTTTTGGCATATACATATTAGATGTTCCACTCTTACATATATGTTAGAGTAGAGCAACTAGAGCAATTGAATGTCACTGTTGATTTCAATATAAAATTGTTGCAAATGTGTTAGTGAAAAAATTACGTTTGTGTTAGTTTCAGTCACTCATTTCTTGTAGGGAAGCCAAATGTAAGCAGGGAAGGAAAATTACTTCTTGGATTTTATACCAACTGCGAAAATAAAACGTACTTTTTGGACAATGACGGTACGTACCATTTTTTTTAATATGTATTAAAAGGACGGATACGTAAAAGAATTTTTAAAATTCAGAAGTAAACAATAAAAAACTGAAACTTAACAAAAATGTGCATAAAAATTCAGTATAAAAATCATAAATAACATAAAAAAATATTAAATATTGCGTTCATAAGGGTACATTCGTATATTAGACTTGTTAGAGATCGGTTATTCTAAATAAAACACACACACAAAAAAATTAAAGACAACAAAGGAAAAATTAATGTTACCATATCGTCGGTTGCTTTCTGGTTTGCTGCTGACATAATGTATTTTGACTGTGCCACAAACCAGAAACCAACCATATAGTGAAACATTGGCATTTTTAAATTGTACCAAGTAACTCGCGGTAGTACGTACCATGGTACCAACGACGGTAAAAATGTACCATAAAAATTACAATTGTACCATGATTTCCATCCGTGAATGTAAGTATCTGTATAGAACATTAAAAATGAGATTTACACGGACAAAAATAAAAATAAAAGTTTTTACCAACATATCGAGCCATAACCGCTAAAATAGCTTAAGTGACACATTTTGTGGACTTCGTTTTTTGACGAAAATCGACTATTTACGGTCGCAAATAATCGATTTTGGTCAAAAAATGAAGTTCGATATGGCACGATATGTATTTTAAGCATATTAAAATAAATATTCTACAAAATATCAAAATATGCCTTAAACTCACCAAATAATATGCTTATATATAATAATATATAATATGTAATATGCAAAAACATGCTTCAAACACTTGTTTTTTTTTCAGTAAATATTCGTAGACCAAACATTGTCCGTATTACGAGTATGTCTTGAAAGGCTGGACAATGATATAAAAAGTACTCTCGTGTCTCCTCCTATTACTCAGGATGATAACTTCTGAAAAAATCCTTGTAATCAGAGTCCCAAAGATACTCACTCGCTTGTAGTTAGTTCAATAAACCAGGGGCTCCACTCTGTAATTCGAAACGAAAGAAAGTATTCGAAAGTATTTTCTTTCGTGTCGAATTACGGAGTATTTTTGAGGCGGTATAACCTAGTTTTTAAATTAAACACTGCTATAAGCGAATTAATTCTTTCACACTTTGCCAATAAACTCTTTAAATAATGTCAACTATTGTTGTACTTTGTTTTCGGCGCATGTGTCCATTTCAAATATTTAATTTTGTTTACAATTTTATTATATGTGTTCTTTTCTTTGTCATCAATAAATAAAATAAGTCACAATTCAAAAATTTCTCAGTTTAGTTGTAATAAAGATAAGAAAATTCAATTTAAATGTGTTTGGGATAAGAAGAATGTACGTACATTCATTTCATATGGGGGTTTGTTGGGTACCATACCACATAATTTGGTGGGAACTTTAAATATTTGGGGAAAATATTTTATTTTTATTTTAAAAATGTGCACAAAACTAAAATAAATAGTTAGCGTTTGTAAGAAATACCTACTTAAACATCTTATCAGACAATTTAAAAGAAAATTACTGATAAAACTTCTGCAAGATCTTATATAAAGTGTCTCTCTTAAACGTACCGTAGTAATACAAATAAATATTTTGGCTCAAAACTATTACTTTTTCCACCAATAATTCTGCAAACGGACCTGCTGTAGTTAGCCCAATTTGAATCTGAAGGCGAAGAAGAATGAGTCAGTCTCAAACAATATTTATACAAATAGTTCCGTATCCACGTGATTAATCGTTGTTCTATTAATCGAATAATAAAAATATAAAATTTTGATTAACGAATAACTCGAACAATTTATATACGAGAGTATGTCAATTAATCTATTACTGCAGTAAAATAATTTTCTTAGTACAGGCTAAAGTTTATATCGCTCTGTAGGCCCATTTGATTCAAAATTTTCTTAGAGTCCAACCTTAATTAGAGCGTCAAGCGCTGCGTTAAGAGCAGGGTACACATTTTCAGTACATTTACGTACCTTTTCACAATGTATGGTTAAAATATAACAGAGACTTTAACTGCAAGTTTTGTATGAAGAACTGTCAGTTAAAGTTAACGTTAACTCTTAACCATACCATGAAAAGGGACGTTATACGTATAAAATATTATTTGAATGTACTGAAAATACCTACCCAGCTGCCAACGCAACGCTTGATGCTTTAATTTATGTTGACCAAGCCACATTGAATCCGTTATAGCTTCGACTTTTTAAACTGACAGCTAAGTTGAAATGCCCGATTCCTTGTTTTGTTTTAGGTTTTAGTTTTTTGTAACAGCAAGAATAAAATAAAACAAAAGAAATAAATAACATAACTAAAAAAAACTTAAGTTTAATTTATGAATTTGAGAACAAGCCAACTGAAGCTGCTCAAATGTTTCCTTCAACAAACTATTGTGTCAACTTCCTCAGTCGATGCGTTAATTCAGTTGCAAGAGGCGAAGTATGTATAACGTATTGGTCAAAATGTATCAGATATAGATATTTGGAAGAAAAAAAAATGTTGATATAAATGAAAGCAATTTTTTGTGAGAGCCTAACAGAACAATATTCAACGTATGTAATTTCACATATTATGGAAAATCTCTTTAATGCAATCGCTATAACTGGTTAAAAAGCAAGCGTCCATATATATGAAAAATTATGTTGGATTATAAAATGTTTACAAAACAATTGTTAAATAATTGAAAATCTTTCTTTATAATTTAACAACGTTAAACGTTACCAACCGACTCTCCAAGCATCGGTGAAATTGAAAACGCAATTAGGAATCTCAGAAACAACAAAACGCCTGGAATCGATAACATATCCCGGAACTCCTTAAAGTTGACCCTAACATAAGCGCACGACTAATATACGAGATGATATCCCACTTATGGACCTCTGGCAATCTTGATGACGAATTAAAAGAACGCATGATTACTAACATACCAAAGAAGGTAAATTTAATGGAATGTAAGAATTGGAGAGTCATAACGTTACTCAGTATGATCACTAAAGTTATCGCCAATATTTTACATAAGCGATTATGCGATGCTATGAACCGCAAAATTCGAAGCAAACAAGCAGGATTCCGGGCCTAAAAAACCTTGAGTTGACCACATCAATAGCCTTCGGATAATAATAGAGCAGTCAGTTGAATGGCGATCTCCACTCTATTTAATCTTCATCGATTTTGAAAAAGCTTTCAATACCCTTAAACATTCTGCAATCTGGAATTCTCTTAGATGTAAAAGGATCCCTGCAAACCTTATATCTTTGATCCAGGGCATCTATACAAATACGAAATGCCGTATTCTGTATGAAACTATCGTCAGCCAAAAGTCAATCAAGGTCAACATAGACAGGGCTGTCCTCTCTCCCCTCAATTATTTAATGTTGTTCTTGATAATATACCGGCAAGGGGCATCACTTGAGGCTGCAGCAGAAGTTTGGAAGATTTGGACTATGCCGTTGGTATATGCTTACTTTCTCCCGATTCGAGGATATGGAGGCAAAACTTAAAGCCCTCGCAACTGAAGCATTAAAAAGGCCGAAGGTCAGTATTGCAAAAACAAAAGTAATGCGAATCAACACCGCCAGCACTCAGCAATTCCTCCTAAATAACCATAAGCTGGAAAACTTTGCACCGGTGGTTCAAAAGAAGATGTGTCGAACCGCATAAGTAAAGCCAGGGAGTTCTTCGCTCAATTCAGTCTGGAACGCACACCATATATTTAGACGAACGAAAATTAACATATTTAATAGCTTTGTTTAATCGGTGACATTATATGGCAGTGAAAGCTGAAACGCGGACGGGCGCGATCTCAATGCCCTAAAACATTTATAAACAAAATTCTAAAAATTGTTTGCAAACGTTATCAGCAACCACCGACTATGGACTGATAATGGTCAGTCGCCAATAGAAAACTAACTTAAAAACGTAAATGGAGGTAGATCGGACACGTGTTGCGCAGACCCCAGGATGACGTTACGAAAAGCGCCATACAAGGGAATCCTCAAGGCAGCCGAAGAAGGGGACAATCTAGTCATTCCTGTAGGAGGCAGCTAGAAATTAAAGTGGGCAGAGCAAACAAATCGTGGAACGATGTCAAGCTCATAGCAGCGAACGTTAAGAACTAGAACGAATTCGTCTTAGTTTCAATGAAAATACTTAGCAAACAGATCCTGTCAAGACGGCTTTGTTAGTTAATATTGCGCATTCCACACGGTTGTTGTAATATGCAGAGTTGTTTTTCTACGTAATATTAAAATGTACCTTTTTTTGTGAAACAAAAGCATTTTTTATGAATAAGTTGTTTAAAATTTATACCGTTTTTTAAAGACTATTTAAAATGTATAAATAAAATCTCTCAAACACTATTATTTTTCTATGTTTATGATTTGATTAGGCTAAGGTTCGTATTGCTCTGTAGGGCAAATTACATGTGATAATTATTAATGAACAAATAACACTAAAGTTAATTGTAAATATTCTGACAAACACTTGGTAGAACGGAACAACTAGCTGTTTTCGAAGGTCACTGCACCTTCATCATCAGCGTTCTTTGTGTTTGGTCCGCGGTCAGTTGATGTATATTTCTGATTTATATACTCATCCTTCAGTGTAAATGGAATGTGTGAATTGATTTGATTTATTCATTCCAATGTATACACATGTCCCCAGTGGTGGATCATCAAGTCAGTAGCAGTTACAGTACTAGTGCATTCTCAATGATTGATTGATTTCGCATTCGCAATTGCTAACCTGACATTCGGTACTTCTCTAATACATACATACATATTTTGTAATTTACATTTTCGTTCGAACTTATATTTTATTTCTTTGTTTAATTTAACCTGATCCTAGGTTCATATTGCGGAGAAAGCCAGATAAGAAGATAATTTTTAGGAAAAAAATTATGTACATCAACGATGATTTGTTGTTTCTTAACACTAACACTAGCAGAACAGAACAACGTACTGTTTCACTTATGACTAGAAAGTCTATGAAAATTTTAGGTGTTACATTATTTCTTAATTATTGACATCTTTGCACATATTATTTGCTCGGCACCTTACACCCACAGCCTAAACAGCACAACAACTTCATCATCAGAAAAACTACTAAAAAAGCATAAAAAATAAAATATCTCCTTTATGGTCACAAGTTAATAATTAATTAACTTCTAATTACGAACACGCCTTCAAACACATCAAAAGCAAAAAAAAAAGACACCAACACACTTAAATGGCAAAACAAGGCTCAAACCGCTGACAGTGATTAAGAGATAGACATGTCAAACACTAATGAAGTAGACAAGCTTTGCAACAGGCAGTAGTCGTTAGTTGGCAGCCAGTCTTATCTGGAAAAGATATTTTATTAAAGATTCTCCCAAAAAAAACATGCAAAATGAACTCTTGACCTCAAACAATTGCAAGACACAGCACACACTCGCACAAACAAAATTACACGGGTTTTTCGTTTTTTGCTAAGTACAGGAACTATTGCAAAAACTTGCCAAAGTCAGAGCGAGAGTCTTCAACTACAAGTTTGTATGTATTAGGAAGTTTTAATAGAGATTTGTTTTAGCAGCTGCCGAACAAGATGATCACATTAAAAATCAGCAGCAACATAAGCAAACAACTATGCTGATGTTGGCGATGACGATGATCATGCTGACAATAATGATGTTGTTATCTTCTAACAATTGAATGTTGCATTCTATTGGCGACATTAAATGTTGTTGTACATATTGTAAGTAGATTTTAAATTATGTTTAACTACAGCAACAACTACAACTGCAACAAGCACGAACAGCAAAAGCAGCAGAAATCTATGACCATTTGTTGGCAAGAAGTTTTGCAGAGATTTGTTGTTGGTGCGGTTTGTTGTTCGAGTTGCTAACAAAACCATTATTAATGAAATGGTTTGTAACTCTCCATCTCTCTCTCTCTCTGATAGAATCTTCCAAAGTAGCTTAAGCCATATTTTGTTAAGTGATTAGCATTTGAGAAGTTTAAACATAGGGCTGAGGGAGAGGCATTAGTGGCAGCATTGTAAGTTATGCCTTGCCAAATATTGGGGACAGTGGATTGATAAAGCACAGTGCTTGAAACAAGTTAATTGTGCTTTCAAGTAATTTGATATATTTCCTTTGGATATCTTTTAAATGCAGGTGGTATTAGATGTGTCAATTGTTCCAAATGTAATGGCCTCGGACTGTAGAAAATTGATGTTGTACAAAAGCCGAGAATCTTAAATTTTCCAGAAATGCGCAATATTGCATTAACTAACACTGGAAAAGGAAACGAATGTTACATCTAAAAACTATTCTAAATTATTTGAGAAATGTTAATTGATCCTTCTCAAACTTCTTGGAGGTTTTGAAAATGAGCTTTTATATACATATATAATATTCATGTAATATCGTTTTCTTTTTTGAAAAAAGTAAACATTTTGCTTATTTTTTAACTTAAAAAACATAATTATAGGTATCATTTAATTTCATCGGCATTCCCATCTAAGAAAAGTTTCATCATTTAACTTGAAAATTATATCCTATACTTTGAGCGATCTAACGATGTTTCCCTTATTCTTAGAAAAGAAATCGTAGTAAGTGTCTTGGCCTAGTAATACTTGATTGGATATTATCATGAAAATAATTTAAAGAAAACAGGGTAATTAGTAATTAAAGCTGAAAAAATTTTAACCTTAACGTAATACCAATCATCGTTAGTGTGGTAGACATACTTATAAAAGATGGTTAATGTAAAGCCCCTCCAAGAAATACGGAGAGCGCGTGTATTAGAACCTGTCGTGCAATTAGAACCATTATTCATTTTGCTCGCTTAGAAAAAATATGCCCGAATAGGCCAATAAACTCAGTGTTGCTTTTGATGTAGTGTTGCTCTAATGTGACAATGTGAACATGGTTTGCCCATGAACATTTCTTAGCTATATAATTTCCTGGTGGTTGGTGCTCTTACTATTAGATACGCCCATCTTTCTACGATTTTGGCTTAAATCACAGTCACCACCTGTTCCCTCAACTAGCTGCACCAATGGAAAAGTTTTGTCTCATTGGCTTCTATGTTTTTTGCTAAGGTAGGTTTTATAGCACTTTAATAAAATAAAGTAGGAAAGTACGACTATCTGACTTTAATTTATAAACAAAGCAACCACTCTCTTCTTCAGCTTCTTCAGCTGAGAATAACTTTCACTGAATTTTATATTTATACTGCCGACTGGACTAGTCATCCGTTTCTGAATCAGTTGCTTCAATGCTTGTGGTATTTTGGTACAATTTTCCTGCAAAGCTTAACACCAAAGTTTCACCTTTATAATACATTTTTTCTCTTACCCTTATTTTTCAATCGTGAATAATTTTGCTTCCAAAGCTTCCTTAATCGTGAAATCAAATTAAGATTGTTTTTGACTTATTGAAATCATGGAAACGCATTGTAAGTGATTTAAAAAAAGTTAAATGCTATATGTGTAAGCTACAACCTTTTTCTATATTTGTATAACGAAAGCAGTTTTTTTGGCCATAGGCAAAGAGAAGAAGGAAACTTGCCTCAAACTTGATCGGTTTTCTTTGCCAACTATTGATCATTATGTCGTTATGTAATCAGGACCTATACTATATTTATCTGCATATCAGTCGTTTTTAGGGATATAGTCCGCCACGGCCAATACAATCATTCATTATACGCTTCAAAGGACCATAAATATGTCTATGACACGGAACTAACAAAATGAATTAAGTTCACTTTGCTTCTAAATACTCTGCTATTAAAGTTTCTGTGCCTCTAGTGAGTTTCGATGCTACTTAAAGATGCTACAAGTTTCTGGAACGTTGCTTTATTGACAAATATTACTTTTTCACATTTTTCTCTAAATAAGAAATGTAATACGGCCAATATTTTCTTTAGCATCCAGTGTATTAAGAAAATTCCTTCTTCACAGTTTTAGCAAAATATTTGTATAATAAATATTTCGTTGCTATGGCTTCTTAACGAACTGGAGTCAGATTTGTGCATAATTTACTGTATCGGACACTGGCAACGGCTGGTAACCTTTGGCTTCTACTAGCATAATTTTTGCGGCGGTGTTGGCACCAGTCACTGTTGTTGCTGTAGTCAGAGTCTTCTGGAAAATTTAAAACTCAAGAAAAAATCACTTGACTGGTTGACTTGAGCAGTGTGGCGCGATGCATTATTCTATTGGTGTGGCTAGGCTAGGCTAGCATGCATGTTGTTTGTATGTTGAACGTCAAAAGTAATTTGTATTCATTGCGGTTTAAGCCAAAAAAGTTTATTGATCTCTAATCAAAATACTTTGTTGTATGTACGAGTATGAAGCTAATGTGTGCAAAAATGCATGCTGTGGCCTAAGCGCGACAAGCGACAAGCAACAAGCAACAAGCCAGTGAATCAGTGAATGACTAAATAAATGAGCGAGCGTTTGTTGTTAACCACAACAACGTCAACAGCAACAAATAAAAACTAATGCTTTCAAGAGGTAATATTGAGTAGAGCGGGTATTTGCATTGTTAATTTATTTAATGTTGTTTAGTTTAGGTTCAAACATGTGTTTTACATGATCCGAACTGTTGTCCAAATGTTGTTTTTGTCATTGATTGCAGTTGCTGTGGCTTTTTGCGATGCCATTTTAGTATTTTATTTATTAGTTTGAAATTTATTATAAAATTAACCTTTTTTGTTGAGGAAAAAATCACTATATTATTTGACCATAAATTAAGTAATTGAAATTTATTTTTGATTAATTGATCGTAGTTCGAGCTGCTGAATTATTTGGTAAATAATTTTAATAAAAAATTATTGATTTCATTTGCCGTATGTATTAGTTAGCTTAGTGGCGAGAATTTGGCACAAACAATACGTATGCAAAATTAATTAGCTTAGGCTAACGATAATACATGTCGATCATAAAAAAATTTCTACTTACATATGTATGTATACACCGTGCTGTTTTCGATCATGCTCATGCATGCTCACATTCTTCCTCTCCTGTATATGGTCGAGCAGACAGCAAAGCTATTTTGAAGCGCCATTCCGTACATGATAGTTTTATTGCATTGTTGCCAAAAACATTAAAAATTTCTACATTCTTAACAGTATTGCTAGAAAATGATGAAGGAATGTGATGCTAAACTACCCGAAAAACTCTCCTAAAACATTCTACAGAAGAAGAACAAAATGATAAGATGTCATTCCTTAGCATCTCTTTGAACTGCAAATTTTTGCACAAAAAAATCGTTCCCACGATGTCGACGGAAAACTTTTGATCGGTTACTTATATTGAAAACAAAAACAAGTTTTCTTATTTTTTTGTTTTCAATACAAGTTGTCGATCGAGCGTTTTCTGTGAAATATCGTGGGACGGGTCCATAAATTTTTCTTTAAAGGAAAGTATTTAGCTGACTTTTTGAGAACTTGAATGCATGAATATTCTATTCTAACTATGTATGCGAATCGATCACGTGGTCTCTTAAAGAGCAGCCACTATGAAATCCATACTAGCGGTTGGTAGTTAAACTGCGGAACTCTAACAGCCTTATGTATTAGAAAAGCTGGCATGCCAGTTTTTTTCTTATACATAAAGCTGTAAATATCTCACTTTCGATAGTGCATACAATTGGGAAGTAATTTTCTAGATTACTAGCTTCTGCTTGTTTACGGATTGCCCTAACAACAGCAAGCTTTCAACAAATTAGAAATTCATCAACATGTTGAATGGTACAATTTTATCTAGCAACCATTCT
Organism: Tachina lurida; assembly: GCA_944452675.1. Taxonomy (NCBI): domain Eukaryota; kingdom Metazoa; phylum Arthropoda; class Insecta; order Diptera; family Tachinidae; genus Tachina; species Tachina lurida. The sequence goes on from OX101754.1 coordinate 88,632,555, forward strand.
AGAGCAATACTAATACCATCGAGCTGCAAAATCCTAAATATTTTCCAAAGCTGTTAATCTACAAGTGAAAATTAGCTTCGCTTGAAAAGAGGGGTCGATATATTGACCAAAGCCCAAACGGTATTACACTTATGTTCAATCCTGCATGTTTTGTACTCTACCCGAAGATGTGGGGCAAACCCAATATATCTCTCTGATCATAAAACCTCATTCAATAAACCGCTATTGCCACGAACCAGTCTGTTCTATATCTTCTTTTAAATCTCTCCAGTCAGAGTTCCTAAGAAATTCCAACTCCTAAGCTGACTTAGCTTATGATTAGGACACAGAAGTGATCTGCATATGATATTCTCTATCGGTAGCATGCGAACTAGATGAGACCTCATCTCTGCGTGGGCGGTTGTTATACTCACCAGTCTCCCAAGTATTGACCTGTCCAAGCTTAGAATTTCTTTTGACTTCTCTCAAGTTGGAGTACGCCATAAAATTAGCCAAACATAACATTTAGCCAAATTCCCTTTGGTTTTTAGTCTCTTAAAGGACCTGACGTTCTGTAGTATGATGTTATTCGAAGAGGCTCCTATCTTGCAAGTCTATCAGCCTTTGCGTTTCCCGTTACTCCGTGATATCCCGGTATCCATATTTTCTGTAGATCTGTACAGCGTGCATATGAGTTTATCTCATTTTCACATTGCAGAACGTTCCAAGGCTTAACATAATCATTAAGGTTTTGCTAACAGCCTTACATCCGTGAAAATACCGGTTGGCAAAATGATATCAATTTCTCTTAGCCATTTAATTCTTCCCTTAACGACTGCGGTTCCAGTCTGAAAAACTCTGTTATGATACTGCAAACAAGAGAATTTTCTTACCTTTTGGAGTTACGTGCAGATATTTCAATAACAAAAGTGACCTTATCAACCGGTATTTGAATAATTGATTACATTTTAAGATTAGCGGTGTTGAGGAAACAACTTAATTACTATTTTAATTTAATGCCGCTGCAAGTCTTAGTAGGAAAACTGCAAGTGAGAGCAAGCTTCTGTACTTTGGCCAGGCGAATTTCTATATTTGGTTTATTCCTCCATATACTCAATGTTTATTCCCAAGATTTTATTGGGATTTTGCAAGTCTAATTAAATCAAGTTTTCTCTATTTATAACAGAGATTCATTTTTATGGAATGGATATTTTCATCCCTTAGAAAATAATAATTTCAACCCTTTTGGTATTTAGAAAAGAAAAGGTGGTGAAGGAACATATAAAAAAATCTTCATTGTCTTTCAACTAATCTTTTTGTATGTTTTTACTACGGCAGTACTGTTGCGCCTCTGGTGTCAATGAAGCGTATTAAATATTCAAAATTTTAGTAGACATTTTATTGGTTATTTCACTTCGCCCATGATTCTGTTACACAATACCGACGCACCAGACCGCTCTGATATTACACTAGGTTAGTATCCGCTCAAGCCGGTATAGTTCAGTGACCAGTGTCTATGCCTTCATCACTTGAACTTTCCTATAACAACTGACACAAAGTGACACTAATACTCATCAGAAAATGCATAGTGTTGTTATTTAATGACTTCGTCGGTAACCGAGATCGACTCCAGGACCTACGTGTCAAAGTGTTAACTACTTCAGCCAACGCCAAATAGCAAACTTTAAATTTCTTATTACATAAAATAATGCAAAATTTATTCGTGTTTCAGAATTTTCAAATTTCTCCAGAAATTTATACTATATTCCCGAACAGTTTAATTACGAAATTATCACGCGAGAAACTTACCCTCACTTATGCTGAGCACAAGCTACACTCACATTCATACATATCAATATGATTAAGCATGCATGTGCATGCATGATTTTAAAGTGGAAAAATATATGTATTTCCTTAATTTGAACTATGTAGCAAAGAGGAAGACCCACTTTAGCTCTCTTATCCGGTGAATTCCGTAGATGATTACCTATGACCACTCATAATGTGGTTGTTGTTTTTCATTTCCTCAATATGAGCTATTTTATCAGAACGTGAATTCTGTTTATATTTTGTATTATTTCCTTATCACACTGGGTTCGTTGGTATAGTTTTGCTTAAATCCCTAACATAGTTCTTGTAATTCTTAGTGCTTGTATTATATGAATTGGTGGGATTGTTTGTGAGACTGGTATGTCACATGAAGATAAAAATAGTTTTCTATTAAAACAACTTATATTTTTTTTAGTTGATGAACCAGTAATTTGACATGTTAACTGCTCGAATGATATTTCTACTGACCTCCATTCCATGTCAATCATAATCATTTGACTTAAAGACACCATAATGGCTTTGATTATAGACCATGTTCCCAAAGTCAATCATCATTTAAAAACCTCACCACTATCTTCAAAAAAAAGTAATACAACATTCTTTTAGTTAAAACAATGTACTTGTAGTTTTTTAAACAATTTATAAACTTACTTACACTCCTTAGGAAATAAACTACATAGAATTGAAATAGAAACCATTTATGCCCTCAAGTCGAATATAAACAAACGAGTCTAATGATGGTTGCGTGTGAATAAAATATCAGTCTTATTTGCTTTATTTGGGTTAATTGAAACTAAATTGATTTTTATTTATGAAAACAAAAGCATTTTTAATACTTAACAATCACAAATACGAGTACCCGGGTGTTTAAGAACATGAGCCAAACAAAAAACACATGATTGATTACAAGACATTTGAAGGAACTCCAAAAAAAAAACAAAAATAAAATATCTGAAAAATACTCCCATGAATTTCGCCTTCCAACAGTAGAATATTTGTTAATAAGAATTAAATTTTTGTTACAGTGCTCTGGTAGTTTGTGAGAAGATTTGTTAAGGGATTTTTCATCATTAAATTTATAAACTTTTCAAGACACCCGTATAAGTGCACGTGCAGCAGCAGTATATTCATTAAAACTGTAATTTTCTATTAATGCGACGACCCCTATTTTGCATTAAATGCGATACGATTTTGTAATGAAATAGAAATATGTGTGTGAATTTTTAGCACAAATACTATGTGTAAAAAAAACGTATTTTATTTACAGAAAAGAATTTTCAGATTTTTAACGAAAAGCTAAAAAAAATATATCGAGGCGCAATATATGTAATGCTCCAGGCTAATTTACGGGCTATTTGCACACTGGCAATGTTTACTCGAAGCCATTCGTTCGAAAGTTTTATGATGAAAACTTTTTGAGCTATAGAGGTGCAAAAAGTACATGCACATACGCACTGACTGAGGGACTGACTCATCAATATTATGAAGCACTTCCGCTAGAGAGCTGAATTTTGGTACACAACCCGGGGTAAGACCACGCCCTAAAAGTCAAAACAAAAAACTTAAATTAAAGTTTTTAACTCAGCGATTTTATTGAAACCTTGCATACACGTTACTCTTGTAGAAAACTATAATTTTTAGTTTTTAAAACTGGGCTTGTTTTATGTACTTCTGCTTAGCAGATTTTTTTTTCAACTATTTGCGTATTTCTCATTAACCTCTTCGTACGGTGATGCATGTAATCTTAAGCACTGGCCGCTAACAAAATCTTGAGTTTAAAAAATTGGGCAGGAGCACGCCCATAAAAATTTAAAGTTACATCCCGGCAAAAAACTTTGCCTAAGAGAATGCAAAAACGTGTATATACTCCTCAGTCGTAAGTACTTACAATTTGACTGAATAACCCATTATTTTTGTTTGAGAAGTTCAAAATGTATGCGGTACTTTTTGCCTACAAGCATGCAAAAGTTAATATATTACTGATTGCCTAAAAGTACTCAAAATTTAAAGGGCTATTTTTTGCTTACAAATATGCAAAATTTTATAAATTCATTTTTGCTTAAACTTATTCAAAATTAATTTCCTATTTTTTCTAATTAAAATAATTAAAATTTTGTAACACAATTTTACAACGAAAGTATGTAAATATATATATTGAAGAATATGCGAAAAGACTTAAATTTTGTAACAAAAATTATAGAAAGCTCATTTTCACGACCAATAAAATTTTCTACAATAGTACTTTCACGTAATGATATAAATAAGTTCCTATTTTAGTCATTACAGGACAGTCATTATTATGCACATAAAATAATTAGATAAATAAGTATCACTCATTACTTTGTAAGCCATTAAAAGAGTTACTACCTATTACAAAATTTGGATTTTTTTTTGTCAGGATTTTACGCTAAAGAGCAGAATTTTGCTATATTATTAGGCCTTTTTGGGTATAAAAATTGGAAAATCTGAAAACATGGTTTTTTTCAGAGAGGTGACACCCACAAAAACTTAACGTGACCTTTTACGGTGAAGAGGTAGGATAGTACAGTGATAATTAAGGGCACCGTGCCCTTTAATATACTCTTCTATTACGCATTGTTGGGAACAAGTTGTGCGTGCCAGTGTTGCCAGAGAAAAAACATTTGTCCCAACAATTCTTAGTGCATATTTTTACATTTCTAATATACACGGAGGGAAAAAAGGCGTTCTAAAATTGTTAAAGGATGGTATCAAATTGAGAACGAATTGTTATCAACAGTTTGCTAACTTTCGGTATCATATTAAGCTTAATGCGAAGAACGACCCGTTATCAATAAAATATATTGTATTAGATCCTTTAGTTCTTATACTCGTAAGGAGCATATGGTCTCTTGAAGTTTCGGTAATCATATAGTTTAAGATGACCAGCTGATTGGGCTACCGCATCCGATCCTGGAACTGGGGCTGCCAGCATGGCCTCCAGGCGGGCTAGCTTAGAAGCCTTTTATTACGTTTGCATAGCGAGTCGCTTGTTATAAGATCTGACGCCCGCTTCCAGCCGGAGGAACATGAGGAACACTCGCTGGCAATAGGTGGCTATTTGGTTATTTGAAGGCGTCAATTACTCGCCTTGATGCTCCAAGCATCTTAGGCACTCAGAATTTGTTAGAAGTCCGGCGCCACCCGGAAACCCTCTGAGACTCTCCACTCGGAACCGCTGATTGTCCGTGACTGCCTTAGCAGCTACTCCGCATATCTACGGAGCTTTCCACTATCCGCAACCTGTGGACGCGTCCGGTAGCATTCAGCTGTGCTTCCTTTTTAGTACGGAAGAGAATTATCGATATTTCCGCACTTCTTGCTATAGTAAGAGATGTTGTCAAGTAAGAGATGTACAGGGGTGTTCTGCAAACCGCACGTTTTGAAATCGTACGATTTCCAAAATCGAAAACAGTGTTTCGCTGATCGGACGATTGAGTGCACTCAAAGTTAAGTTCGTTTAAAATGTCTTAAGCATCTAAAACATTAAAACCAATTAAGAAGCTGCAATAAGTCACCTTTTTAATTGAGCTCTTTCCTGGAAATTAGGCGTTTTCAAATCGCGCGATTTACAGAACACCCCTGGTTGTATAGATGATAAAATAAAATTCTTAGCAGATTGTTGTGAGAGATATTTTACCCATCAAGAGCTTGGTCGACATTTCGATCTCAGTACTTTTGACGGTCGAAATTTTAGATAGAAACTGGGCATTTTTTGTGAAGATGTGCACATATATCGTGCCATAACCGCCAAAATAGCTTAAGCGACCTAATTTTCGAACTTCATCTTTTGACCAAAATCGATTATTTGCGATCGTAAATAGTAGATTTTCGTAAACAAAACAAAGTCCAAAAAATGTGTCGCTTGAGCTATTTTATCGCTTATGGCTCGATATATGTGTACATAAATACACCAGAACTAGAGTTGTGTTCAACAGCTCTTTTTGAACTAGCATGCGAGCGTTTGAATCAAAAGTTGTTACAAACACATTTAATTTACATTGTTGCTTTTGAACGAACTTGTGTCCAACAGAACGAACTAGTTCAAAAAAACAGCTGTTGGACACAACTCTAGCCAGAACCCAGATAAAATGTTTCTATATTTTAAAATTTTACAATAGCATTCAAAGAAATTCAGCGGTCTAATCGTCGCCGTCGATGACGAGCTGCTTCGATTACGTTTTTTCAGTTTGAGATTAAAGCATGCGCTATCGAACAATGTAATAATATGAATCGATATCGAATGCCATAATCTCAAACTGATAAAACGTGATCGAGAGATTAAATTAAGATGAAAGTTAAAAAATTCGGAAATTATATTTACGTAACGCTGTAGGGAGGGTTGGGGGCTCCGAAAATACTGTTACATAATATGTGAATGGCCCCTTACGAAAATTAAAAGAATGCATTGAATTTCCCCTTCTTCTCAGTGCACAAACACCGACATATGCTGTGTGCATTGATTGAAACAATAAATCCCGTTTTTATTATTTAAATTCAGCTCGTTAACGAAATTCGTAGAAAGGTTGTTATAAAAAGTCGTTGTTCTCTGATTTTCTTGCTGTTGTTGTTTTCAAATGTTTCTTTGTTAAAACAATAACAACGATAATGATGATCGTCATCATCCTGTTTTAGTGTGACTTGCATGCCCAGTTTGCCGTCATACGCGTAAAATTTAGTAATTGTAAAGGACTGTGAGAATGCACGTGTGCATTTTTATAAATTTTAAAGAATATTTATTGTGGTCGAGACTGTTAAAGAGACTTCATTTGTCTAAAATACCAATTTAAAAATGCACGCACACACTCATAAAATTAACAAGTGTATGATCTAGATATGGATACTGCTGATGGGAGTGATTTGAGGACAGCGTGATTGGGAGTGTGCCTGAGTACGTGTAGAAAAATCTTAAATGTGAATGAAAGTTAATGAAAATTGAAATGCAAGAAATGTAAATTTTTTTAAAGAAATTTATTTGCTGGTGGTTCAGCGATGTCTATATGCATTTCATTGTTGCTGTAACAAATCGTCAGTAGACTTCAACCACAAATCTTGAACAGTCACAAACCTCTTATCTTATGTACAGACTTTCAAAAACTATCTGAGAATTCACAAATAATAATATTTTTGAATTCTCAGATAGTTTTTGAAAGTCTGTACATAAGATAAGAGGTTTGTGACTGTTCAAGATTTGTGGTTGAAGTCTACTGACGATTTGTTACAGCAACAATGAAATGCATATAGACATCGCTGAACCACCAGCAAATAAATTTCAAATTGAAATACTTTTGACAATATGTCGATTAATAAATTTCTTAAATGTTAAATTTAGATTTTATTTTTCATTTTGCCTTATAATTACTTTTATTGTTATCCAAAGGATTTCTAATTGTATAAAGGTGTAGAAAAATAGAATAGATTCATATCGAATACAAATTATTTGCTGGGTTTTGTATAAGTTTCTAAGCCTACTATGCTTATTTTTCTTTTGTGATTTTCAAAAATATTATTATTTGTGAATTCTCAGATAGTTTTTGAAAGTCTGTACATAAGATAAGAGGTTTGTGACTGTTCAAGATTTGTGGTTGAAGTCTACTGACGATTTGTTACAGCAACAATGAAATGCATATAGACATCGCTGAACCACCAGCAAATAAATTTCAAATTAAAATACTTTTGACAATATGTCGATTAATAAATTTCTTAAAATTTTTAAAGAAAATAGTTTCGTTAGTTACCTTTTTTCGTGAGATTCCTTACACTAAATTAAAAATTGTCTTAATGAAAATCAAATGGGTCTTTAAGAGGAGGTGCGCTTTAGCACCACCCTTTCCAACCTAACAGTGCACTTTTCCGTTTGCCGGCCGTATGTGTTCTGAGCTTTGTGGTCAAATCAAATCTATAGCAAAATAAATAGATTGAAAGTATTGTCATAAAAAATATAACACTAAAACACATTTTTTTTAAGTGATCCAGCCGATGAGAAGAGAACATGTAAGTATGGCAGCCTAGTTCGTGGTGCCTGTATCGAATGACTCCCACACAGATTTAACAAATTTTAACAATCTACACATTTCCACTCTCGATACAAGTTCAAGACTACGAAAAGTGTGAGCTCCAAGATAGTGCGGCTTAGAGCCAGACAGTGACACAGTAGATGTTCCATTGTTTCAATTACCGCGAGTTCCTTACATTTCCTGCAGGTACCTTACAGGCTCCTATGAACTCGGTTGTGCAAATGTATAGGAAGGCCCTGAATATGTTTTGTGCTGGTAGACAAGTACATAGTTATATTCTGGTTCCGGGACACATGGGAATTGAGGGAAATGAAATGGCCGATACACTGGCCAAAAGGGGAATTCAATTACCGGCTGAGGAAACGGTATACGAGTATGTCCGAAAACCAATTCAACACCTTAAAGAGATCATAGAATCTAAGATAAAGGAAGAAGAGGAGAAACGTTGGCATGCGACGAAAACTCGCAAAACTTCTAAAATCATGTGGAGCTCCTATGATCCCAAATCGACTAAATTCCTTTTATCATTAACTAGTTCATGGTTCCTGTAACAAACATTAGCAGTCTACACGATTTCACTCCCGATTCAAGTTCAATACTCCGAAAAGTGTGATCAACAAGACAGTTGTATCTAGTGGCACAGTAGGGGTTTCACTGTCTCAATTACTCCGGGTTCTTTACATTTCCTGCAGGTACCATAAAGCGTTTATGCTATTTTGACAGCATGCGAAGCCATCCAGCAGTGTCAAGTTAATACCCCCACTAGAAGTTTGCAGTTGCTTCTAGTTAATGATAAAAGGAATTTAGGCGATTTGGGATCATAGGAGCTCCACATGATTTTAGAAGTTTTGCAAGTTTTCGTCACACGCCAATATTTCTCCACTTTTTCCCTCATCTAGAGTCTATGATCTCTTTGGAGTGATTATTTAAGAACTTTCTGATTTGATTTCGGATTTCGGCGTCTTTATTTGAGTCGCTAGAACGATCTATATACTTCAATGTTTAAAGATGATTTCAACGGTTCAAATGTTCATATACTGAGTCCAATTATGGCATAATTCTCCATCAAATAAATTCTTCAATATTGTCTTCCAGTATGTCAACTGTTGCGGGTTTGTCCCTATAGATATGAGCCTTAAAATGGCCCCGCAAACGTTAAATAGCACGATCTAGGCGACCAATTGACCGGCCCAAAATGTGAAATAAATATTCACCGAACTCTCCTCTCAATTGGGGCATTGTTTCGCGTGAAACCGTCTTGCTGAAAGCACATGTCAGCCAAGTACAGCTCTTCCATTTGGGGCAAAAAAAAAAAAAAAGTAACAGAGGTTCAACTGCTGCGAATGGCGGCTAATCGATAATTCACAGTCATCAACAACATTGGCGGATATAGCAGCGATAATTTTCTCTGTCTGCACTCTACGTATGCGTATTGGTGGCTTAATGTTCAATAATCTAATTTTGGTTTAAAATTTAATCACAAGATTCCACGATGTACCTTGTTAATCGAGCATGAATTTTGATAATAAAATTTAATAATCTGCAAACGTTGTTTATTTGTAAGTCAATTCCGGGTTAAATTATAGACCAAACTGAACATGATTAACAATAACATGATACACGAAAACAGCTGAGTTTCCAAAAAGAGTGTTGCCAAATAGAAAGTTGCTACAAAGTCACTCTTTTTTATTTCTTCTGCAACACAAACATCTTCCTTTAAGATATTAAATAATATACCCTCTCTCTCTCTCTCTCTTACTGCTTCTTTAAAACTTTCAATGATGCGTGGATGTTGGTCTTTAGTTTAGAAATTTTTTCTGGTTTCACGAAATCACAAAGAAAATGAGCACACTGTGTTAAATGCTTCTTCTTGAAGTCCAGTTGTCCAGTTGTCATTGTAATAAATCGTAGTGTGACAGATGGTGCAGCACTGCTGGACTCTATAATTCCATTTTCATGTTCCCGAATGAAACAACCTTAACATGAGCCAAAGCCTCATCAAAAAAGTCTTGAAGTCTTGGCTTGGGGTGTTTTATTTAGTTAATCTTATGTCTGACAGGTTTCACTCTCGCAATCGTAATGAAATGTTACTCACTGTCTCATCTCTAGTATGTATGCATAATTTAATTCAATTCTTTTACTCTCCGTGAAGGAATTTTTCGAAGCCTGTTTGTTGTGCCTGTCAATTGTGCCTGCCCTTTGCGTGTCTGCATGTGGAGATTGAATTAATTTCAATAATTTCTTTTAAGTTATGTTTTTTTCGTGGGCCCATCATACGTTTCTTTTAATATTATTTATTCTTCATTGTTATAAATATTCATTTGTTAACGATGTGTTTGTTAATCATTTCAATTTAAATGCAAACACTTGTTGATTTCGAAAATACTAATTTAAGAATGAAAAAAGAAAATGATAATTTTTTTTAAATATATTTTTATTATTTTGGTTTCACTTGCATCTATGTATATGCATGCGGGCGTATATTTAATGCTTCATTGAAAGAAATTCTTAGAAAATATATTTGATTAAATGAATTTCTTGTTCCTAAATGCCACTGAACTTCAAGCGTGATGAGAATAATTTTGTACTTATCCAATTTATGTAAACATAAGTAGTTATGCATGTGCAGCAGCTCTGGGAAAGTATTAAGCAGTGGGTACCGAATATCGAGTATTTGAAAAATTTGTTGGACACTCAATACTCAAAATAAATACTCTATATTCAGTTTATGCATTAAACACATTCACCACAGCCAGATACCGACTACCAACTGTCAAGGATAGAATACACATGTTTATATGAGAATGATTCTTTTGAAGACAGCAAGGCAACAGGGCGACAGGTTGTTGTCTATGCTGATTTTGTCGTTGTACTCCAATTAAAATAATTTCTATTTCTTTGGCTACAATGAGCCAATGCAGTGCTGCCAGTATAATACAAAATGTTGAATAAATGATATCGTACAATTATTTCATATTATTTACCAGCAATAATATCCAAAAATTGATGTAAAGAATAATTTGATTAATTTTTGTACTTTTACGTGAAGTAAGTACATTTTAAAAGAGTAATTTATTTTTATAAATGCAAAATATATGAAAGTGGCAATACTGAACTAAATATTTGTACTTGAATATCAGGTGCAGATGGTGCTGCTGCCATCTCCAAAATAATTTAGTCTACGAGGCGTAAAATGCTACTAGCGGTATTTGAAGTCGTGTGGTCGTGTAGCCCTGCTGTGGTGTATGTGTTTAATGCATTAGTTGCATATTTTGAGCAAAGTTGTATGAAAGATATATAGTTTAATATGCAAAGAAATACTATAAATGTGCAGATGAATTTTAGTTTTTCTGCTACCGATTTACATTAAAGTTACATTAATTCAACAGATTCAACAAAGCCACTAAAAATTTAAAACTAATTTTTAATAATTTAGAAAAAATTTGTGGGACTTTTTTCTTGACCGAATTTGTTTCTCAGAAATTCACTATATTTGATCAAAGACGTGAACGTAGCGTTCAAACATATAAAAGTCGATTAAAAAAGTGAGGTTTTATGACTTTCGGCTAATGGACATTTTCGTACAGACGTCCTGAAGTTCCCTTGAATTTGCTCTTCCCATCAACTACAATTTAAGGGGCATTACATTTTATATTTAGATAGAAGGAAGGAACTTGTCTCTTTTGTTTAAAAAAAATAAATATTTACAATCATATTCATAAGAAAATAAAATAAATTTCAAATCCATTTTAAGAAAATTTTTTATGAAAAGTTTAAAATAAAATACATTTCAAAGTCATTTTAAATTTTATGAATAAGGGGGTTAGTCTATTTTATAATAACAGAGATCTCTCTTTCACTCCGGTTTGTGTCTGGGGTCATAAATTTTAAACTTTATCTTTAAGCTCATATCTGAACTTTTACTGTAACAATTTTTACACAAAAATTGCAGTTTACTAAGTTTAGGTGCACTTCTTATAGTTCAACCTAAATTATAGCGTCAAGCGTTATATAAACGTATAAAATTTTATTTGAATGTGTTGAAAATACGTAACGCAACGCTTGACGCTCCAATTTAGCTTGGACTCTTAGCATCTTCTATTTGTATCAGCAGCTTAGAAAATGTAGATTTATTACCATATTTGTTTGGCCTCAGACTTTACTGTGTAGTGTTTAATGCAAAAACGTATGTGTAATTTCCAACTTTCTATTTGACAAATGTTTAAACCTATCACTGTAGAAAAAAAAACTAAATATGATCTCATATTCATATACATATACATATGTACATATGTATGTATGTATATTGGATTTCTTATACAATCCCACATGAAGGACATCTTAAGTTCGGCACTGTCGTCAATAATCCAGCAACTTGTTCTTTCGCTTCTTTTTGAGTCCTACTAAATGAGTGACTTCAATTTCACTGCATTAATTAATTTTTTTTAAGTAAAATATGCTTAAAAACATAAATTATGACACTGCTGAAGGCATGTGAAAGCTAAAAGGTGTAAATGATAATGAGATTTTTGAGCATGACTTAATGCATAAGAATAAGTAAAATAAAATTTCTTGCAGCGGCTAAATATGTATCGAACGGTCAACTTTAAACATAAAAATAAAACCAGAAATATAAGGTCTTGCTGTATACATATATTTTATAAATTCACTTTGTAAAGTATAATTGGAATACATAAATAAAGTAAAAATCTGATTGCATTAGCTGGGTTGGATCATAGTCAAGGTTGCCAATTTTTTTTGACATGAAATGGTTAGATTGAGTAAAAAATATCGATAGAGATTGTGTAATACCTAAATAATCGAAATTGTGCTTTTTCCTCTCTGTCCTCGGAAAAAATTTGCGTCCGGAAAAGTCCTACTTTTTAAGGAATTTTTTTCGCTTTTACATTGCTCACAAATTGTATTTCTTAAAAACCAAGCTACAAAAAGAAAATAATTGGTATTTGATGATCAGACGAAAGTATATGCCCTTATTTTATTTTTTTTACTTACAATGCTGTCATGTTTTGAACTTGGTACCTCTAGACTAACAAGGTAGCATGCTTCTACTCGGGTACCGTCACACATTCGAAAAACTATCGAGAGAAGTTCGAAGTTCGAAGCTTTAGCGAACATTGCAATTTTTTGAGATTTGCAAAGAAATATCGAACAATTTTGTTTGGAAATTTCTTCGCTTTAGTGAGCATTCGTTTTTATCAAGTAAAATTATGCAAGATTGACCCTTTTTACGCAACACCCTTGTATTAAAGATTTTATTTGTGGTAATATTATTGGAAAGAAATTCGTAAAATTTCGTTTTATTTTTAAGTCCTACGTTTTTAAGCAAATGTCCGGGTTTTTTCAGCTCTGCTGTCCTCTTTTTATAAATTAGGCGATAACAACCCTATATGAGGAGTTTTACGCTTAAGCTACACTTTCAAGTTTTTTACACATATTTATTTTAAAATTTAATGTGAATTGATATCTATGACGTAGGCTGCTTGTGAGTTAAAATTATGTTTCCACCGGCATGATTTAGACAAATCGTGATGATTTGAGCAAATCCTGTTAACTTATAGCTGATTTACAATACATTTTGCATACGGCTTAACCACCTCAAAGTAGCTGATTTATTTTAAATTATTTTTCGAACTGGATTTGTATATGCGACCCTGCGTTGCTTTTAAAATTACAAACTCCATTCCTGCGTCATCCATCAATAGTGATTGATAATTTACAAAAAAAAATTACATTAAGGAATATTTAATCAATTTTTAATGTCAACTACAAGTGGACAAAATTCACATTACAGCTGCTGCTCCCACCTTATAAAGTACGTGCGTAAATTGAATAGGAAAATTCGAGCAACAAATCACTCACAAGCTCAGTTAAAACACTGCGAAGTGATTTACTTAAACCTACTGGATTTTATGTCGATGGAAACATACTATTAAACAGAATTTAAATCACAAAGTTGGGGATTTAAGTATTGCTTTAATATTAACTGAAAACACAGCTTCGTATTTAAATAGAACTTAAAAATAATTACACTTTAATTGCCAATTCAAAAATCGGCCCTTGATAACAGGGAAACCAGAAATGTGCTCTAAAAAAGTGCGCATTCAATATGCACTAAAAACTAAAAAATATGCACTGAAAAGTAAAAAAAATATGCTCCTAAAAATAAAATAAATTGGTTTTTTTTTTGTAAATGAAAATATATTTTTAATTCAAAAATTTAACAACATTTACGCTGCAGCCACACGTTCAATAAATCGTTTTCAATGTTATTGCACACACTGTGTGTCAAAATTCCTTGAAATTGGTAGCTGTGACACAAATTGATAGTCAATTTCATTTTATAAATGCCACCGACGAAGAAACAACTCAAACTTGTAGCTTCAATCAGTGTGTGATGTGAACAGCCGTTCAAATTTGAATAATAAATTGCCATATAAATGGATAGGTGAATTTGAAAGCAATCTAGTTTTCAATTTCAAAAGTTTGAGTGTGTAAGTAAATAAAGTGTGCGTGTATTGAAAATTTAATGGAATTGAAAGGCAAAAATTGAACGTGTGTATCCCAAGTTGCATATAAAATAAGACAAAAATAAAACAATAAAAAAATTAACAAAGAATGACTGCCGTATAAAAAAAAAGTTATTTAGGTTTGAAGTGCACGTTAAAACAAAATTGCCATACAATTTTTTACTAAAACAAGTTTTTTTTTTGGATAGTCGTGTAAAATTTTTACCAACACATAAGCTTGAAAGCATATTAAAATAAAAAAGTTTTATTAAGCATCAAAATATGCTCTAAAAGGGTAAATTATGCTATAAAGATTAACAATTATGCTAAAAATATGCGAGTAAGACTGATATATGCAAAAACGTAGTTTAAATTGTAAAATATGCAAAATTATGCTTTAAAGGGCAAAATATGCAAAAATATTCACTAACAAATCGATGCCACAATACATACGAGTAAAAAGTTCTGAAACGGATAAATACTCGTATCTTAATACCGCATTATGTACATGACACAAAAAAAATATGCAATTGTATATTTACGGTTTCCCTGGTTGTTATAAACAAATATGATTGTTATCAAAATAGAAATTTCTTAATACTATGACAGACATCTTATTAAACTAAAATAAAATAAAATTATGTAGAAAAGCCAGGAATACAAATAATAGCCGTTTCATTAAAGCTTTCAAATTGTTAAAAAGCCTTGTTTTGCAAGCTTTCGTATTAGAGATCGACCGAAGGCGTTTTTTTTGGCCGAAGCCGAACTTCGGCTAAAATCCTAAACTTCGGCCAAAACCGAAGCCGAAGCCGAATGTTTTAAATTTTAAAAATGATACTTCGTTGTATATGAATAAAGAAAAATATTTGCTTTTTTGAGATCACTGAAATAGCTGTAATATCTATTGGATACATAACAAGAAAAATAAAACTATTTTGCAATTTCTAGATTGCTTTTTCATATGATCACTCACAAGAACGTCCAAGTAAAAGAAAATAGAAAGCAACAGGGTTGTATTTCAAAGCAACCCTTTCAAAACGTTAAACACAATAGAAACTGTCGGCGAGCAACGACCAAAAATAATGTTATTTTTCAAGCTTGAAATGAAAAATATTCGGCTTCGGCTAATCGGCCGATTTTTGCCATAGGCCGAATGTTGGCCGATTACCAATTTTTGGCCGAAGGCCGAAGCCGTAGCCGATTAATCGGTCGAACTCTATTTCGTATCCCATTATTTCAGAGCAGCAAAAAAAACTATTAATTTACTTCGATCTGTGTTACTTTTGGTGAATTCAAAGGGTGCTGCTAAAATTATAAAGACAAAAAAAATTTAATTATACATAATTAATTACCCAACATCTGCAGATCAAATAGAAGATATACGATCACGAACTCCTCCTGAACAACCCAAATCATAATAATGATTTGTGGTATAACGAAAAGATCAAGTAACAAGTATGATTCCTTTTTCATATTTCATAATCAGGCGATTGCATTGCAATTTATCATGCGCAACTATTAAGTCCTCTAAAGCTTACCCAGTGAAAGACGTGGAATCATGCGAACGGTGGGCATGCATGTTGTTGGTTGGCAAGAAGGAATAATACGAGTAAACGAACGTCGCCAGAAAACTAATAAATTACGCATACAAGTAGCGACCAATTGATCACCCAACTAATTTCACTTAAATTTTGTTGGTCGTTTTGTATTTTTATTTTTATTTTTATTTTTATTTTTTTGTCTTCTGTTGTGTTTTTTGTTTTGTTTTGTTTTATTTTATTTCGTCTTGTACAAATTACGTACTGAAAATTTGCCGCCGCATTTTTGCCACATTTCCCCTGCGTTGATGGACAATCAGTGTTGCATCTTTAGTTATAAATGAATGGCAATTTTTCGTGATCTTCTCAGGAGCTGCAGCATGCATTTGTGTTGTTATCTGCCGGGCGGTGCGGTGTGTCCCTATAAATTAAACGCAAATTATTTGAATTCTTATTGCGCTGTTGTTACAAAGTGACAGCTAAAACGGTGGTTAATTTCAAATTCAGAAGTCTGAACCGTTCTTAAGAACACGAAATAACCAAAATACTCGTAACAAAAACAAGACGTGTTTTTCAAAGCTCCCTTTTTCTTAAATAAGCTCTACTTCTTCCACATGCGAAATTGCATTTTCTTGCTACTTTTTTTATTTGCCTGGGCCAAACTAAACAAAAGTGGTTGAAAAAAGCCTTAAAATTACTTAAGTTGGTCTGGTGTTTTATTGCGCCTGCTACTTCTTTTTATTCGATTGCTTCTGGTTAAAAAAAATGCTGCTTTTATATCTTCATTTTTTTTTTTTTTTTTTTTTTTTGCAAAACATGTACGAAGAGGAGTACATGTTTCTTAGTTTTTGGAACATTTGTATTGTTCTGGTTGGAAGGCTGTCAATTTCTTAAAATTGCAGCTGCCACTTTATATTGCATTCACTTTTGGCGTTTGTTGATCACAGTAGTTCTTTGGATGCTTTTTTGCATTTGTTGGTTGTTTCTTTTTTGGTTGTTTGTTAGTAGTGATGGCCAAGTAAATTGCCTTAATACTGTGATTTTTATTTTTATTTAGCTCCCATTGTTGAGGAGATGTTTTTGTTGATGTTAACTACTTTAATGCACATTTATTTAGATGCTCCTTGACACGCAATTATCATGTTCACTGGCATACATTTCACTTGTCAAGCTTTATTGTCCTTGTATGTATTTCGTTTTATATTTTAAGCCAAGTGCTGGAATGGTAAAGGGCAGGGTTACAAAATATTACAGAGTCACCAAAGCATTATATGGATATAGACATTAAGTTAAGAAAGCTTCCTGCGCAGAAGTTGAGAAGTAAAGGATAGGATCGATTTAACTTTTTAAATTCCAGCTATACGAATTTTTATATTTAAACTCAATTTTCGAATATCGAGTTTGCATCATATTTTGACGTTTTGACGCCCTGGTAGTCGATTCTCACTATTTTTGCGATGATTTCTATCTATGTATGCATGTATGCATCTGTGTGTGTATATATGCAAATATCTCATGAAGAACGGGTCAACGAATAAGAATAAAATTTTTCTCATTTCAAGGAAGTTGCACTCACTTAGATGTCGTAAGATAGTGAATTGATTTGGTTGGGTAGATTTCGAAAACTTTGGAAAATAAAATGTTCACAAAACTGTTTTTTTTAACAAATTTCAAACTGAAAAACCTTTCAAATTCAAAATCTATTCTGCTCCATGGTGTAATTATATAGGTGAGTGGGTAAGGATTTGATATACAAAAATACGGCAACCATAGCTGTGTAAAGAACCGAAGAATGTCAAAACCACAAAATTGTACCAAACCCAAAACAAATCGAAGTTTTTGACATGCGTTAGGTACAAAGCACATAGAGCAAAAAATTATCAGCTGAAGTAGTGCTGCCACCTGTTTAAATACACCTAGTTCTGCACTTTACCTCAAAAAGAGTGTCAGTTGCTGTCAATTTTTTCGAAAATTTTCGAAAAAATCGTTTATTTTAATAATTTCAAAAGTCTTCGTCAAATTGATTTAAGATATTAACAACCCAGTTGCGGCGAATTTGACCAAAACTTTAAAATGGTTCGAGAGATCTGGTTGTCCAAAATTTGCGAAAAAAAAATTATTGCATATTTTTACTCTGTAATTTTTTGCCCAGTCGTTTTTCGATACACATTCCGTTTGTTTTACTTAACAAGAGGCGGTAAGTTTTAGTGATGGAAAGGACAAAGGATTCTCATAATTAATTTTCTTAGTTTAAGCTGGATGTTAACCCTGTGTAAAATTTTGTAACAATTGTTACCAACGTATTCTTGCCATGATTTGAGAAAATGGAAATATCACAAAAAGTTACAAAACATGATCAACGAAACGAGGAAATCCCTACAAAAACCGGGACTAGTGTACCCTCAAAGCAATTCCATGTGGCTGCTTCATAGAGAACCATATGTATATACACTTATCTGTAGTGCATTTCATAACAACTAACATCAGGAATACCAGGGTTGTAGTTTAACACGAAAAAAGTTTAGTGTTACCAAACAGTCGTCGAAAACACATGTGTACAGTGAAGTGGTCCACGGTTGCATTACATACTAGAAGTCCAAAAAATACTATATTGGAACATGTAGCCCAATAATTTTTCCAGGGATATGTAGTTATGACATGAATTGTATTGAATTTTCTAATTTAACAATAAGGCTAAATGACAGTTATACCGCTATACCTTCTTAGTACAGTCCGTGAAAAAATTACTGAGTTAATTGCGATCGAATTGAAAACCTCCCGATTGTTTTAAGCTTCACTTAAAGGTTTTTATTCCTCTTACACAGAAAAAAGTATTCACCAATTAATATTTTCAATTAAAAATTTAATTGATTCAACTAAATTTGCATTTAATAATAGGCGGGGACACGCAAATTCTAGCTAAGTATTAATTTATATTTATGTACTTCTACTTAACCGATCGCAATGAAACTTGGCAAACAGTTTGGGGTCTAGGAATGTCATAATTTCGTGCTTAAAAAATGGCGGAACCATGCACGTTAAAACTTAATATTATATCTCACGAGCTTCTGCTTGTCTGATTCTTACGAAACTTGAACTTTAAAATTGACGCCATCTTGCATTTAGAAAAGTGCGCAAGGTTAGTAATAATTGCAAAAGTGGGCGTGACCTGTACCCTGTTTCTGTAACGAATATGAGAACTTTTCGAGTCGAAGTACAGAATGAGTAAGAAAAAAACTTTATATCTTGATATTCTTTCTACGTTTATTTAAGTTTCTATTTGAATAGCCGCGTGTAAAATAGGACAATCAATATAATTATTTAATTTTTCTCAATGCGAAAACTTCTCACAACGAAAACTTAAATTTTATAAAAATGTAACCAACTTCAAAAATAATCGCTAAGAAGTTGAGATTAAGTTAAATAAAACATTTTTATACACTGAAAGAAAAACACTTCGTAACGGGAATGAAACCATTACGTTGAACCACTTTCATTAATACAACGCCAAATTTCATTAATAAAATAAAACATTATGTTATGTTGATGCAAATTTCATTAATGGAATGAAACCTTTCTAATGCGTAATATTTTACATTTCATAGTATCATTAATGTTACGAAATAACTTTCATTCGAGCAATGAAAAACTTAAATACATGTTTTTATGAAGAATTCATTCAAAAAAATAATTTAAATTGATTAGGTGACATAAAAGATTATCAAACTATCAAACCACAATTGCAATTAATCTATAGTTGTGGAAATTATAGTTTCGTTGCAACTTTAACAAAATATTTTCTTAACTAAAATGAAGAAAACTTACTGCTGCTGGCTAGTAGGCAGTGTGTGTGTAGTAGCCTTGCAGTGGCAGGTTCGAATCCTCGAGACAAGTTCAAGTATTTTTTTAATATAACTTTTCAAATAAATTATATGTTATATGACCAATTAAATAATATTTAACTAAAATTTCATTAATGATGATATATGTATATTAAGTGTGTATCTAAAGAATATTTAGACGTGGTAAGCGCGTTGAGTACCACATGATGAGTTCCAAGTTCAAATCTTGGGCCAAGACGCCAATTATATACATACAAACATTTTTCTGATGCTTGTGACCCAATATACACACGTAAGTTAAATAATTATAATTAATAAAATACAATGACTACATTAAATTAACGAATCAGAGTCATTATAACAATCAATTATGTTGTTAATACAATGATACGATATCATCAAAAAATTATATATGTTATGTCTCTGTAATCAAATACTGTTATGATATGCATGAAAAATTTGTAAATTTAATAAAATAGTTCGTTAAAAAAATGTAAAACTAACGTCACTTCATTGTATAAACAAAAAAGTTTGATTGCAATAATAACATTTTTCATTTAAAATATGAAAATGTACGTTGCTTAGCAAAAAAACATTTCGTTACACGAATGACAATATTTCGTTGTAAAGGGTGCTTTTATAGAGTGATACAAGTTTAAATCATAATAAAGCATAGTAATATATTTTTGATATCAATGAAACTAGCTTTATTGGATAGAAAATTTTATGACATTAATGTTTAAATATGATTTCGGCCACGGCTGGCGCGTACAATGCGCAATCTGGAACACCAATTTTCACAAACTTTTCTCAGCATTTGCGGCCGTATCTCGCCGATAACTCTTCGAATGTTGATTTCCAGGTGTTCAATTGTTTGTGGTTTATCGATGTACACAAGTGACTTTACATAACCCCACAGAAAATAATCCAATGGGGTTAAATCACACGATCTTGGGGGCCAATTAATTGGGCCATTTCGTGAAATTATTTTTTCGTCAAAAGTTTCCTTGAGTAAATCAATTGTAGCGCCCGCTGTGTGACATGTGGCTCCGTCCTGTTGGAACCACATATCAGCAAGATTAATGCCAGCTAATTGAAGTACGAAAAATCTTCGAATCATGTTCCTATACCGTTCACCATTGACAGTAACATTCTGACCATCATCGTTTTTGAAGACATATGGGCCAATGACTCCGCCAGCCCATAAAGCGCACCAAACAGTAATTTTCTGTGGTGGTGTAATGGTGTTTCGACAAAAGCTTGTGGATTTTCCTCACATCAAATGCGACAATTTTGCATATTTACGTACCCATTCAACCAGAAATGCGCTTCAATGGAAAATGGAAGATGTGCACGGTAAGTTTGACGAACAGAACCATTATTTTGATTAAAAATTTCCACAATTTGCACGCGTTGCTCTGGTGTAAGTCGATCCGTAATGAAATGTCAAAGCAAACTAAACAAAAAGCAACTTTCAGCTGTTAAATGGGTGGTCAAATAAAGCAGTGATGCCAACTCAAAGTTGTATCACTCTATAAAAGACACCCTTTATATGACATTTTTCCAGCTGATGAAACAATATGCGTAATGCGAATAAAGCTTTGCATTGGTTGAAAAATAATGACAAAATTATAAATATAATGTAAAAAATTATTGCATTTACGAAGGTTTTTCACTTAGTCTATATTTGACAATAATAATGATACATGAGGCATAAATATGTAAATATAGAATTTGCTAAACATATAGCCACCGACTTCGAATAGCAATATTCTTATTTTTTGGTTGACTATCTTTTGAAACAGGCAAAACTTGCGCACTATTTTCGTAACTAGCTTGATTTTTATTGTATATGGATGTGATGGAAATCTGTGCAATTTGAGAACTTGCGATTTCCTTAATTGAAAACACTGAAAAAGAGCACTTTTAAGAATTGGCTGCGACAAATTCAAAACTCTACTGATAAATTAACTTACTTTAAGTTATAAGTACAAAGTTCTAGGATGTTTCTGCATAACTTTCACCAAATTCAAAGCTAAATTTTGCAGCAGTCACACATTTTTTGTCTCTTCACGTTAACTTTTTCCAGTAATTCAACATCCCACCCACCCACCTTTATTGAAAACCCCTTTTATTTTAAAAATGCACGTGTTAAATACTTGCATATCTGTTTTCATGGCATAATAACCAAGAAGACGAAAAAAACATCACGGTTTTTGTGGCAAGTTCGAAAGCAAACCAAGATACGAAACATAAAAAAAATCGTAACGAGAAAACATGCAGTGAAATGCAATTACGGCCACGACCTCTTTCACTGCCTTAAATGCACAGTTTTTAGTTTATGTTCTTTATGATTACGAGCTCAATCTACGGCTGTTGCTGCTGCTGCTTTGAACTTTTATGATCCGCCCCCCCACCCCTTTCCACCTTTTTAACTCTTTTCGTTTCATTTAAATTTTCTTGGATTTCAGAAATATTTTCAAGTTGCAGTAGGTTTGAGGTGTTTATGAGGCTTAAAGTGCATGTTTGGAAGGGTCATAAAAGAATGAGGTGTCTGCGTGGTTGCGAACTAACTGTTAAAGCAACTGAAGGAGGAGGACTTGTTTCAGTTTAAAAAATTTTTAATAAAATATTTTTCATATTTACTTTCTTTAAGCCAATAATAAATTTATTTAATTTATTGCAACATCTTAAAACTCTACTCAGGTGATGTCATTTGCTTTGAACTTGGGATCACAGCTATTGTATACATATTCATATTCGTCTTTAAGCCCCAATATGAGAATACATACTTCATTCAAGCTTTTGTTACGGTTTATGGGCCCCAAAAACGAGAAGTAGAAAAAACAATGGCACAAGAATGTTACATACATATGTACATATGTATGTATCTATGTATGTACAGTGAAATCTCTCTTGAGCGGACACTGAAGGGGCCATTGAAATGTGTCCGTACAAGGGGACTGTCCGGTCAAGAAAAAACTAAACATTTAAATGGAACGCTGCCGGGACCTGTCAAAAGTGTCCGTGTAAAGGGTGTGTCCGCCTATAGGAAGTGTCCGTTAAGGAAGACTCCACTGTATATATGTTTGATTGTATGTTTCAAAGAACAATGACTCAAAGAAATGTTTTACAAGACATCAACAGAAAGGAAAAAATCTGTATATGCCACAAAAACTCCGGCCTTTTTCTTTTGTTTTGTCTGTAATATTTTCTACATGCCCCCCAGAAAAGGTGAGGGAGATTCTCCTGAAAGCATAAGAAAAGGTTTTGTAGAAAAAAAAATTAAATATAAACTCTTTTAAAGCGAAGGAAGAGGTGAGTGAATGTATGAGGGAATCGGCTTGTGAGTTGGGTTGAAAACCTGAACGAACACCTGCACGAAAAAAACTGTTTTATTGTTAAAATATATATTTTTCATGTCCGTCTTTATTCTTGATTGTTTGACTACATGTTGCTCATAATAAATGAAACAAATAAAAATTAACAAAAAAAAAAGAGTTAAAAGAGAATCATTTTTAAAACTTTTTTATGTTGTTCCGTGTGTTGTGTTTAAAAAAGATGATTTAATAAAAAAAAAGAAAATCTTAAATAACTTTTCTTTGCTCTGCCAATTTGTGTGGCATGCAGCAAAAAAACTATTTAGAGTGATGAAATAACAAAACTTATGCGTAGCATGTCAAAGAGTTTCTGCAGCGGATACTGGATGCAAGAATATTTATTATTTTCTTTTTTTGTTTGCGTAAGAAGATCATGACTTTAAGTGGAACAAAAAAAAAATAAGAAACCTGCATATAAACAAGGTTAAGGTGTGAATATGGGTTTGACTTTAAGACTGAAAAAAATATGGCATAAATTTAGTTTTTATTTCAGTTTTTTCTGTTGCAAATTGACTTTGGAATTGAACTTGCGATTCAAGCAACACCAAATATTTTTTATTTAAAAATTTACATAATAATAAAGTAGGTAAATTAAAAAGCATTATTTAGAGTTACATATGTATATGCAATACTTATTTGCTTCGCAAGAGTTATTGATTAGGGATCATTTTGTAACTCCACACATTTTGTCAGCGAAAGCATTAAAAGTAGCAACAACCCAGCTACTCTTTTAATGGCTTACAAAGTAATGAGTAATACGTATTTATAAATATTTTCTTTTAAACGTACATATAATAATTACTTCCCCGTAATGAGTACTTATTTCAGTAATTTTCAGTTATTAATGAACTGCTCGTGAAAATTATAAAATGAAAACAAATAAGATTCGTATTTTAATTTTTAATAAATTAATTTTGATTCTACGTTCAACTGACCATCGTTTTTTTTTTTAAGTAAAGTATTTGCAGGCAAAAATCTATTATTTTTTGTGTATATTTGTGGGTAAAAAATAATATAATATTGTGATCCTACATTCAAAAAAATTTAACTAAAAGTTTGGATAATTTTTTAAATTTGAGTAAAAAAGACAAGTTATCGTATGGCGCCAAAGCTGTTTTTTACTTGAAACCAGTAAAATGTTTACTAAATTTCTAGTTTATTAATGAGCTATTTTATATATATTATATATTTTATTTATTTTTTATTTTTATGTATAAGAAAATTTTTTTTTAAATTAAGTAAATTATTCCTATAAAATTCGTAGTAAATTCCAAAAAAAAAATCCAATTTTTTTTTCTTCAATTCTGGTACTTTTTTTAGTTTTAATTACATTTTATACTAAATGATGATATGTTACTTATTATATTTGTTAAATTCGCAACCTATTGTAAGTGTAGTAGGTCGTCAAGCTGTACAACAGTTGTAAAAATGTTGTTGGTAATCTCAATAGAAACGTTTGCTACGACACCTACAACATTTTCCCTATGTTTGTTGAATGTCGTAGAATATCAGAAATGCACACACAAAAAACTTTCAACTTAAAATCAACTTAAACAAGGTTAATCTAAACTTTTTCGGCAACGATTTTGCTTCATATGTGTTTCATGTTAATTTAACATAATTTATAGTAATTGTAAAAGAAAATTTTTCCTTTTGAAATAACTTTATTTCACGTTATTTAACATTTATGTACTGTTAAAATCAAAACGAAAAATCATGTTGCATCAAAGTTATTTCAAGTTGGAACAACATGAATTTAATTTAATGTAGTAATTGTATTTTATTAATTATTTAACTTACTCGTGCATGACATAGACATCAGAAAAATGTTTGTATATAAATTGGCTTCCCCGGTCTCATCGGATGGTAGTCAACATGCTTACCCCTGCAGCCACAACAACTTTAGATATTCTTAAGATACACACTAATATGTACCATCTTGAATTAGATTTTGATTTAACACTATTTCATTGATCATTTAACATACAATTTATTTGAAAAGTTTTAGTTTTAGTTAAAAAAAAAAGTTATATCACTTTAAAAGTTTTAGTTAATAAAAATATACAAAATACTTTGACTTAAATCCAGGATTCGAACCTGCGATCCTCCGACTGCAAGAGTAGTTCACTGCCTAATAGCCAGCAACAGTGTCGGCAGTTTACAAACATCAAAAAAAAAAAAACCTACACAACTAAGCACAAAAGTGTATTACAGCTATGAACAAAGCAAATAAAAACCAACACACTCAAACAACATTATCTGCCTGGCTCACGATGTCGACAAGAAATTTTCGTTCGCTTATTTATATTGAAAA
The DNA here is from genome assembly GCA_944452675.1 of Tachina lurida. Lineage (NCBI taxonomy): Eukaryota > Metazoa > Arthropoda > Insecta > Diptera > Tachinidae > Tachina > Tachina lurida. Next base: position 88,658,000 of record OX101754.1, read on the forward strand.
CAAAAACAAATTTTCTTATTTTGTTTTTGTTTTCAATATAAATAAGCGAACAAAAATTTCTTGTTGACATCGTGAGCCAGGCAGTATATTTCTTGTAAATTTAATGTGATTTGAATGAAGTTGAATCAAACTTTTTGCATGTTGATTTTACATTGGTATTTTGTTCTGTGTGTAGTTGTAGTTAATGCAATCTACAATCTACAGTAGGTTGTGAATTGGGTAATTATATCTTTATATTATATTCTTAATTACTTCAACATACAACAAAGAAAAAATGTTTGAAACTGGTAAATATTTTGCTAAAATTTTGAATAACTCTTTAAATTTTTTAAGTAAGTAAACTTTCATAAACTAATCAGTAGTAAGTCATTCCTTATTTATTTTTTTTTTATTTTGTATACAATTTGCCTAAGCTTACAACCATTTTTCTATTTTTAGTAAATATTTCCTTGAAGTCAGTACACATTTCCTTAAATGTAAGAAATTTGTTGTGTAGTTTTAACTACAGTGAAACCTCTCATAACGGACACCTCAACCAGAAAATTTTTGTAGATCCAACAAACATTTTCCATACAAAATGCATTTCCATAGCCGGACACTCTAAAAACCGGACGCGGACACATTTTTTAAAATATTGTTCTAAACCCTCTCATAAGCGCACACAAGCGGTGAAACACGGTAACAAGAGCTGCATCTAAATAGCAGATCTTTCTTTATTCAACTCTGATTCATATTTTTATTAGTGTCAGTGATATTGATGATTCCCCGGTTAACTCAAATGTAAATACTGATGCGTTGAAGACGGCTAAGAAATTCTTGTTTACTTGAAGAAGTCGTTTGATTAGCTCGTGTCCCAAAATGGAACAGGAAAAAAATTGTTTTTAACAATTAAAAGGGAAAAAATGGAATGTTTAAACGAATTTGAAAAAGAAAAATGTTCGGTGCGAATAACTGCAACTCTTCTCTAATAATAAAACCTTGAAAAAATTAAATACACTTCAAAAATAAGCACTAAAAAGCTAAACAAGTTTAGATTCTGTTAAATAAAACATTTTTATATTTGAAAGCGGAACTAAAGATACGGTGATTAATTTTGCGCCAAATTGTTTGTTAAAAAAATATATATATGAACAATTGTATAATCTATAGATAAAGTTAATACAATTTATAATACTAATCGTATATATGTATATTATAGGAAACTTATACAAACTCTTTGTCATAAGAAATTAAATAGCATCTTAATAAAACAAACTTTAAAATATACATAATTATATGCCCGCTTGGATTTCTTCACAGAGAATAACTGTTTAATAAATTTTAAATTTGAAACCTCATGACCCCGGTTGGCTTAAACACTCCTTCCTCTTGATATTATACGAGTAGTTGCTTTTGCTGATTTTTATTTCGTCTTATTTTCAAGCAAATCATTAAAGAATGAACTTTTTCAGTGACCCTTTAACAGCAAATTAGCTTTGAATTTTTATTCCATTAAACATTGAATATTTGAATCAGTTTCCACTTACAGTGGAGACAAGAGATGACAATATTCAAGAGAAGCAAAGTTAATTAAATTTTTCAAAGCATGAACTTTTCTGCTGAACCTTTAACAACAAATTAGCGTTGGACTTTTATGTGATTAGACATATAAAAACTTGCAACAAGAAGCTTTAAGCCACAGTGAAGACAAGAGATGACAATGTTGAGAAAAAAGTGTGTGTTTTTTGTTGTTGCTCAAAGCCTATTATATTCCGTTGTAGCGGTTGCAGTTGCATAAATTCCTTATGTAGCTGATGTTGTTGCTGCACATTTCTTAACAACATACTTTAAGCACAGCTGCCAAAACTATAAGTCACGATTTGCTTTTGTTAATTCATCAACATAACAAATAATTTGCATTTACATTTCCAAACATAATCACACACATATACATACACAAACTCACGGTAGATAATCATACTGTCTCCCTGTCTCTCTGTCTGTCTGTCTTTGGCTTTTCCCCAGCTTTTGGTAGGAGCGTTGTAGCTGTTTTACAATATCAGCCACTTCAAATGTGGTAGTTACATGGTGTCACTTCGAAATAATAAAAATTACAAAAAAGCCCTAACAAAGTATTGTGTTGTTGTTGTTAACAGTGGCTGAGCCAAAGACGGAGACGGCGCCCAAAGATTTTTTTCCTTGTATCTACTTATGCAGGCAACAACGGTTGGCGGTTGTCGTTATTGTTAAGCCCACGCTTTAATCATGTTTAAAATAAAATAAAATAGACGAAAAAAACACATTTAAATTAAATTCACAACAAACCTTAATTAGCAGCGAATGTTTGTTTGTATTAAGCCCTGCTAACAACGTCTTGTTCGTTTGCTTGGGTCAAAAGTTGAACTGAATTTTTTTAAAGCACTTTAGACGAGCCAGTGGTAGTTACTCGTAAATGGAAGAGAACAGAAGCATGTTTCTTTAATATAGGAATCATTGTAAAAATTTAACACTTGGTAAAATTTTCTCATGCCGCTTGCGCAAAATTTGGGGTTCAAATACAGGACGAGAGATTAATACGGCTAAATTTTTTTTTGAGATTATGAAAAAAAACTAGTTCGGTAACTGCTTAGCAGAAATAAACTACTAAAATAAATATGTAATAATAAAAATAAAAAGCACATATTTTACTTTTTTGTTCAGAACTAGTGATAGAACTATATACGTATATAGTTCGTTCTCTTTGTTCAGTTCTTCACTGGACTACGACTGGGCGCGTGTCGAATTTGTCCAATACGACACAACCCTAATACGAATACCAATATGTCCAACACGTAAGAAACACGCACACGAAAAACTTTCCCAACACGACACTACACGAAATCGGACGAAATCCAATTCAATAGCAAAAAAAAAGTTTTTTTTCTATATGTGACGCGTAAAATAGAAAGGGACCTAAGGGTAAAAACCGGTTTTATTCAGGAGACCCATTTTAAAGATTTAAATACGTGTATCTTTGGTGTACCATCACTGAGCGTGTTGGTATTGGTCTCATTTGAAAGCGACACATCTCATGTCGTCAGGAACGTGTTTGGGCAACCTTGAAAACGCGCGTAAGTCGTCCCTACCTCTTGTGTTGTGTAGTTGGTTTTTACTGTTTTCTACCTAGCGCGCTGTTTCCATGAGTTTGATATCAATTTTGCTCGCGTTTTTTCGAATCCAGGTTTATTTTCTAAAATTATTAATTGCGAATTATAATAAATACTCATTTATAATTCTTTTAAATAATGAATATCACTGTGTTAGTACGAAAGTTTTTTCACATAACCTTAAAATCGTCAACTTCAATTTCATAAAACGCACATATCTCTGGGAGGGAACACTTTTGGGGCATGGGATCGGTCTCATTCGATGCTCAGATGTTGTCCACATAAAAAAAAGGAAAAATTTATTTTTTTACCCTTAGGTCCCTTTCTCTATGCGCTGTCACATATATGTATATGATTTTATCGCTTTGTAAGCCAAATTACTTGTGATAATTAGTAAAGAACAAATAACACCAAAGGTAGTTGTAAATATTCTGACAAACACATAGTTTAACGGAACAACTAGCTGTTTTCGAAGGCAACCAAACCTTCATCATCAGCGATCTTTTGTGTTTGGTCCACTGTGTGTGGTGTCAGTTGATGTAGATTTCTGCTTTATATGCTCAGCCATTATTGCAAATGGAATATGTGAATTGTTTTGATTCATCTTATTTCAATTTTCTGAAAGCTTTTTTTTTTGTAATGAAAGCGCATTTTTACCATCTCTAAATTTTTTATTGAACTAAATACATATTTTTGTTTAATTTAAGTACTTCAAGCTTAAGATTTACCTATACTATCAACAAATTTGTTGGTTTTGTGTGTTTAACGACGCAAAATTATATTAAGAGAGCGTTTGAATCAAAAGTTGTTTCAAACCCATTTAATTGACATTGTTGTTTTTGACCGGACTTAAGTCCAAAAGAACGAACTAGTTCGAAAAAAGCTGTTGCATTTGTTTGTATTTTTTTTTTAACTAAAACTTTTAAAATAAATTTTATGTTAAATGATCAATTAAGTAATGTTGAATTAAAATTTTATTCATGATGGTATATATTTAGTGTGTATCTAAAGAATATTTGAAGTTGTTGTGGCTGCAGGGGTAAGAACGTTGATTACCACGCGATTAGTTCCGGGTTCAAATCTTGGCCGAGAAAGCCTAATTTTATATACAGAAAAACATTTTTCTGATACCTGAGCCAAACACATAAAAGTTAAATAATTAATAAACACAACAATTACTATTAAATTAAATTAAATTAAATTAAATTAAATTAAATTCATTTACCAATTCACATATTCCATTTGCAATAAAGTTTCGTATATCTACATCAACTGACACCACCAGCGTGACCATATTAGCTTATTTTGAGCTAAATTTAGCTTATTTGTTTCAGATTTAGCCTTAAAATTTTCATTTAGCTCTTAGCTTATTTTTTAGCTTTTTTTTAAAAACTCATTTAGCTTTTTTAGCCTTTTTTTAGTCTAAATTGCGTGTTCCCTAAAAATATATTAAAATCATAAGCAACTTATAAAAATTATAATTTTTTAGTATTGTAAAATAGTTAAGAAATTTATTATTCGACATATTGTCATAAGTTTATTTTAATTTGAAATTTATTTGCTGGTGGTTCAGCGATGTCTATATGCATTTCATTGTTGCTGTAACAAATCGTCAGTAGACTTCAACCACACATTTTGAACAGTTACAAACCTCTTATCTTATGTACAGAAAGTCTGTACATAAGATAAGAAAGTCTGTACATAAGATAAGAGGTTTGTAACTGTTCAAAATGTGTGGTTGAAGTCTACTGACGATTTGTTACAGCAACAATGAAATGCATATAGACATCGCTTAACCACCAGCAAATAAATTTCAAATTATTGTAAAATAGTTTACAAAAAATATAAAATGTAAATTATACGACAATTTTATAACAGAAATGGAAAGAAGAAAAATAGTAGATAATAGCAGAATGGTTAGAATTTCAATGGAAAAAAATAAATTCATATTAGTGGCCAAAACACTTTTTGAGTTTTTTGGGTATAAAATTATTTGACTTGAGTTGAACGTTCATTCAGCGGCATCAATTAACTTTAAACAAAAACCTGAAATAGCCTTAAGCCTGGATAACACTATGTACCGATTTTCGTCGGGCCACCTCAATAAAGTCATAAGCAGGGCAAGTTTTTTGTGGCATTTGCCATGTTTGCCATTTTAGTAATTTCTTCAATTATTGACATTTAAAGCCATTTTTAGTCCACTTTGCCATAAAATGCCTTCTTTGCAACCTAGAAGAAGCTTTTATATGTCGGAGTTGTTTGCCAACCATTTTGGAACAGACTTCGTGCCACATAAAACATGCCGTGGTCATAAGTAATAAGCCAAAATGGCATTATTGCTCAATTAATTCTGGAATAAGTCTCTATGGGCTTATTACCAATGCAGTGTGGCGCAATTGTGTCCTTGTATTTCAAGTAGTCGATAAATTAGAGCAAAATCTTTACTTATGACTTTATTTCACTGATCTGACGAAACTCGGTACATTGTGCAGATAGTGTGATCCATGCTTTACCTGCAATAGCATTAATTCACTTAAAAAACTTTCGTATTTTTATTAACCGACTTCAAAAAAAGAAGGAGGTTAACAATTCGTCACTATTTTTTTTTTTTTTTAGGTATGTAGGTCCATAACTCGGTGCATTTTAGACCGATTGTAAAAATTTTTTTGTTGTCTGAGAGGGTATAGCTTCCCATTGGTCCCATTTGAAAAAAGTGGGCGGGGTCACGCCCACAATTTTTTAAATTTGATTTATTGATCTTCTACTTATTTGATTGCTGCGAAACCTAGAAAACATCCTTGGTTCTTGTAATTAGAAAATTCTTGAGTTGAAAAAATGGGCGGGGCTACGCCCATTCAAATGTATTATAACATTACACGTGGTTCTACTTAACCGATTTTTACAAAACTTAGCTCACACCTTGAACTCTAAAATAAACAAAATTTTCTTTTAAAAAAATGGGCGGGGTTACGCCCATTAAAATTTTATATTATATTTCACAGGGTTCTATTTCACCGATTTTTACGAAACTTGGCACACACCCTAAGCTTTAATCAAGGCACAAAATTGCGTTAAAAAAGTGGGCAGGGCACGCCTATTAAACTTTAGTATAATATTTCATGTGCTTGTATTTAACCAATATTGACGAAACTTGCACGCACCCTAAGCTTTAATAAAGCCAAAAAATTGCGTTAAAAAAAGTGGGCGGGGTCACGCCTACAATTTTTTAAATTTGATTTTGTAATCTTCTACTAATTTGATTGCTGGGAAACCTAGCAAACATCTTTGGTTTTTGTAATTACAAAAATTTTAAGTTGAAAAAATGGGTGGGGCTACGCCCATTAAAATGTATTATAACATTACACGTGGTTCTACTTAACCGATTTTTACGAAACTTAACACACACCTTGAACTCTTAAAAATACACAATCTTGTTTTAAAAAAAGGGGCGTAGCCACGCCCCATAAAATTTAACACTTAATTTCACGTGCTTTTACTTCATCGATTTTTACGAAACTGGACCATATTTCCAAATAAAGAAAGATACTTACAAATAAATTTTTTTTGAATTGACCAGAGTTTAAAAGTATTCACTAAAAAGGTAAAAATAAAACTTTTAAAAAAAAAATTAAACCGACTTCAAAAATAAGCACTAAAAAGCAACAAATAACATGGATCTAGTTAAATAAAAGATTTTTATATATGTTACCTACAGTGCCGTTTGAAGTTGGTGCCAGTAATACTGGTACTAAGCACATAGGAACATGCCCGGTAAAAAAACTGCAAGTAATTTTTATGTACATATGTATCTGCTTAGTTACCAATGTTGCTGGCACCAACTTCAAACGGCACTGTAGGTAACATATATAAAAATCTTTTATTTAACTAGATCCATGTTATTTGTTGCTTTTTAGTGCTTATTTTTGAAGTCGGTTTAATTTTTTTTTAAAAAGTTTTATTTAGTATAAATGTTTTTACATTTTTAAAAACTTTTTAAGATTATTTTGGGGAAGTTTTTGTTTTGTTCTTCATTGAATCTAAAATATAATAATTAATAAATAATTTCATTAAGCAAATATTCTATATGTATAATAAAAAAATATGTTTGTGTAATATTTAACGTTAGTTTAGCAATAAGAAACTATGGAAAAGTGATCAAAGAAGTGGAAAAAAGTTTAGCTTTATTTTCTAGCCTAAAATGTAACTTTTTAGCTTATTTTAGCTTTTTTTCAAACGTGATTTAGCTTAATATTATTTTAAAATCTGGTTACACTGGACACCACACACAGTGGACCAAAATACAGAAGAACGCTGATGAGGAAGGTTTAGTGGCCTTCGAAAACGGCTGGCTGTTCCGTTCAACTATGTGTTGTTGTCAGAATATTTACAACTAACTTTGATGTTATTTGTTCATTAATAATTATCACATGTAATTTGGCTTAAAAAGCGTTACGGACATTAGCCTATTCAATTCATAAGAATATATAAATTAAATTCATGTTATTTCAATTTGAAATAACTTTGATTCAAGGTTGTTCTTCGTGTTGTTTCAGTATCGACTTGAAATAACTTTGATTCAACCTGATTCTTCATTTTGATTTGAACAGTACGTAAATGTTAAATCGACGTGAAATAAAGTTATTTCAAAAGGAATAATTTTCTTTTAAAAATTACTATAAATCATGTTAGATTAACATAAAACACATCAAATTTACTTTGTTTACGTACATTTAAAAAAAACTTTTCTGTGTGTAGATGAAATTTTTGGGTTTTAAAAAAATTAAACTTATGAATTTGGAGCTCAATAATTTATAAAAAGCTTATTATATTAGTGGAAGAAAATTATATTTTGTATAACAAGTTTAATATGTTTTACAAGTTTCTAGCTAATTACTTTCACAGAAAAAGTAATTACAAAATATTTTCTACAGTAAAGAACGACACATAACGGCTACGACCGACTCCCTTAAAAAAGTCTAACTACTTTCAAAACAGCAACCCTAAATCCAGCTTTTGTGTCTATTTTTATCAATAAATTAAATTAAATTTCCGTAGAATTCCAATTCAATCGAACTTAAATTTATTCCATATAGTTTAATGCCTGAAAGAACAAAATTATAATAATTGTGTCAGTTTTATGCTCAATTTATGTCGTAGTATAAATTAATTTGTTTGATTTCAAACAACCGTCCGGCCCATGTTCTATGATGAAAAAAAAAACTTCTTTATATTTCCTTGCCCATATTTTTTCTCCCGCAGAAAATTTAATTCAATTCAACCAATATTGAATATCAGAATTGAAATGAATAGTGGCAGCAAGAACAATAAACCAGAACGTCATATTGGTGGTCGTGAGTGGCCAGTAAAAAGAAACAAATATGAATCTGTCCGTCCGCTCGTCTGTTAGTCAGTTAGTTCAGTTCTTTTCTCATAAACTGATTCATTGAATACTTTTAGTAGTTTTGATGTTCAATTGCTGTTGTTGTCCAATTTTTAAATGACAGGAACGAGCATTTTTCATTATCTTCTTGCATTTCGTCTTTATGAGTATCACAGTTTTTAGCACTTTATCTCTTTTATTTTCTTAATTCTTTCCGTGCTGTTGTCTTCGAACGAAATGTTGGTTGTTTCTTCATGGATTCCCACTTGTTTGCTGTTGCTATTGTCGATATGAAATTGTAGAAAATGCACGGGTGCACCGAACGAACGAACGAACAAACAAACAAATGTCAGTGTAGTAAAATTCAATGTTGACATTCTTGGAACTCTGAGGTCTTTTTATCTGAACCGACCGTAAAGGTACAGATAAAGCAAACCAACAATAACAATGCACAACTTAAATGATACTGAGCAAAAGCAACAATAACAGCAACAACACAACACAATTTTTGAGGAAAAAAGTACTTAAAACAACAAAACGATCATAAAATTACCCAAGACATTCAGTCACTAATGCAGAGAAGAGAACCAACCGTATCAATGTAAATTCGAAAATTACAAAACAGCGCAACAAGTTTGGGAACAACATGATAATAAATCGTAAAATAAATGTTTACTGATGTTGGCATTAAGCAATATGTTGAATGAATGTGTTTAATAAAGAAAAATCATACAGTACGTGGCTTGTAAGGACTTAATGTTAAAAATTGTCGATGTGATTGCCCTTAAACCGTCCTGAAATTAATTTATGGCTCCAGGCAGATTAAGTTTCTGTATACAATATATACCTCTGCTTTCTTGCAACACAGTGATATCTCAACAAATGAATTTTCTGTTGGTGATAATACAAAATAATTTTTCATATTATAATTTAATTTGATTGCAATTTATTTGCCAGTGATTAAGCATTGCCTTTATATTTCGTTTGTCCTTAGCCAAATCATCAGTAGACCTTTCATATTTCATCAGTAGACATTTCACATTTTGAACAGTCACTATTTCAAAAACTATTTTAGAATTGGGCTTAAGCTTAAATTAAGCCATAGCCATAGCCAAACCAAAATTCAATTGGTTTCTATGGTAATGGCTGTGGCGTTATGGCAAGTCACCCATAATCAAATACAGGGTTGCCCATATGTTTGGTTCGAACACCTGTTTTCTATGGTTATGGTTATGGCACATCTGTTTGAACCTTTAGAAACTTATATGTACAAAACCCAGCAAATAATTTATATTGGATACGAATCTATTCTATTTTTTTACACCTTTAAACAATTAGATATCCACTGGATAACAACAAAATATAAATATATATATTAAAAGGCAAAATGAATAATAGAATTTAAATTTAACAATATGTTGAATAATAAATTTCTTAAATGTTAAATTTACATTTTATTTTTCATTTTGTCTTATAATTGCTTTTATTGTTATCCAATGGATTTCTAATTGTATAAAGGTACAGAAAAATAGAATATGTTGTTCTACACCGATTAGGTCCCAATAAGAGGGTGGCGTTGGCTGAAGTAGTTAGCGTGTTGACCATAAAACCGCAGTTCCTGAGTGCGACACCGGTGTCCAACATTCATTAAATACCAACACCACGCATTTTTCTGATGTGCGTTAGTGCCCCTTTTGTATCAGTTGTTGTAAAAAAAAAAGTTCAAGTGATAAAGGCATAGTCACTGCTCACTGAACTATACCGACTTCAGCAGATACTAATCCTAATGTAACATCAGACCGCCCTCCTTCGATGTGTAGCAGAACCATCGGCGAAGTAAAATGACCAATAAAATGGCTACTAGACTAATGAAGCTTTCCTCTATCTCTTCCTTTAATACCTGTCTTCTGTATACTATCCCCTTTTCCTAAATAAGGTAACCGCTAGTAATAGTAGTAGGCATTCATTAATTTCCCAAGTATTACTTCTCTTTAAAAAAAAAAAGATAGTTCAGTGACATTCCCATGTAAAAGAGATTGGTGCGCTTTATGGGAAGTGTTAGAACCCGTACTGGTCCTTTGTGTCAGTTCCATTTACCGCAGGATATAAAATGTCTAAAGGAAATTGACAGACCACAATCCGCATCTTAACGGATAGTGGAAAAGTTATCGAAGCTTTGAGAAATCATAAGGTTCAATCTCTAAGCGACTGGGCTATAGAACAACACATCAGAAATAGGCAAAACTCTACTGCTGGAAGAGTGGCCGAAACTTTTTGGGAAACCCCAAAAAAAGAAAAGTTAAAAAGAGATTCTACGTTAAAAAAGGCCAACACTTAGGAAATTCGGATGGGTGTTGTTGATGATATAACATGAAACTCTGGAACACTACTAGTGTCACTGTCCAGAATTCAATCAAATCAGTAGACAAAAAATCTATTGGCAAAGATTCTTTACTTGACCGAGTTTGATACGTTTATGGTTTCATTATTTCATTCCCAATACTGCTCATAAGAGCGCACAACATGCCGCAAGAGCATAGGTTAATCCGCATTTGATTGGATCAACATTGAATGCCTCCCTTTTCAACTTAACCTTACTTATATAAGATAATTTGTAGAATTAATAAGTTGGAAAGAGGAAATGTAACGAACTGTACTGTAGAAAGATTTTGAATTAATTTTATTTAACGGCCTCACTTGGCTGGATTAATCAATTTCACTGATTGAGAAAATTTTTGGTTAAGTTTACCTACAACTTGTTATCTTTTTAAGGAATCCAAACGTGTAAAATTGTTATCTCACAGATGCTAGACGCGTTCCAGCTGCTGGGTCCATAGCTTACATAGAGTAGAAAATAATGTGTTATAAATGCCAGTCCTTAAGGTGAATAACCTAATAAAATCTGAATTCATGTGTAATATATAAGTTTTTTCTATCACTTGTGAACAATTACAATACTGATTCAAACATATAGAACTCAATTATGACACTTCAAGTGTTTTCCCCTTAAGATAACAGCCTTGCAGTCCCCATATAGTATGGACACAAATCATAAATACACACTGCACTAGTACAATTCATGAGTTCCTTTAAAGATTCTTTGAACACTTGTTTCGTTTTAATGGCATAGAAAAGAAAAGAAAAGAGAAACAAATATTTGAAAAGTATACAATTGCAGTAGAGACCAACAGACACTTGTTGTAAATATTTTATGAAAACATGATAAAATTCCTTTATTTTCTTACTTTTAAAATTGATAAGATACGCAGCAGTGTTTGTAATTTACAATAAGAGTTACATGGAAAACAAACTCAATACACATTAGGAGTTATATTTTCAACATTGTTGTTGCAACATTATTTGCTACGTATTAATCATCAAACAAATTCTAACATCTTATTACTACACGGTGGTCTTGAGTTGTGTGTCTATTTTTTTTCCTTTGTGTTTATATACGAGGATCCCAACACTCGATTCATTTAAGCAATGAAATCTTATCGCATAATTACAACACAACGCTAATAAACAGAGAACTAAACAATTTTTAAATTTAATTTAAAAAGTAAAGTAAAGAACCCTTATTTAAAACAAAAATTTATAACTAGGCAAAGGATTTTCATGCATTTAAAACAGCTACACGTCCAAACACACTTTGGCAATTGGATTTGTGGTAAACAGCTTTGACAGCTCTTAAATTTATTCTTCTTTCTTTGCAAATTAAGAGCAAGCATTGTGTTGTTGTTGTGGTTGTTGTGCTCTCGTCGGTATGAAAGCACAAAAGCTCTTTTGTAAAAGTTTGCACATTGTGCATATGGCTTGGACGTATCTGATTTCAAATCACGTTTTATGTACATAAAATATGAAGTAAAAATATAAAAATATGTATTTAAAACTAATAAAATATGCATTTATCAATTTTTTTCAACATTTAATAACATTAAAAACTTAAAAAATTCAGCTTCATTGCTTTCTTAACAAACATTGTGTCATTAAAAACTTAAAAAACATAAAAAGCTCAACCTCAATGCTTTCTTAACAAATATTTCGTCAAATCATATGGAATAAAAAAAATTCAGTCGAACTATTATTTACGTACGTGAATGAATAAATGTTTTTTTTTTTAATTGTCAAAGGTTGATCTTTGCCGATTTTTTCTGAAGAAACTTTTATGTAATAAAACTTAACGTTCCAGACGGCAGAAGTTATTGGTGCGTTTTTAAATGCTGTTATTTCGTTGTGGAATATTCAGTTTCTAAGTTTTCGTTGTTAAAACTATAAACTGTTGATACAATTTGTTGCATATATTTTAAATATATATATTTATAGCTATGCTATTTATGTCACGACACTGGAGCTGTGACGTGAGTTTCGTAACAAAAATAATCGACACTATTACAGTTCTAAATTTATTTTGGTTTTGATCTCTTTGTACTTAAAACCAGAGTACGAAAAATTTTTTTTTTTTTATATGCATGATTTTTATTTATTGTATCTTCATATATGAACTAACAATAAGTATTCAAATCTTAAATCTAAAAAATATAATTAGGCCCGACCAATGTCGGACATAAGCTTAGTAGTAGTTATATATAATACATATGTAAGTAGTGATAATCAAAAGGAAAAAAAATAAAAGTATTTTCAAGAAGTCCCATCTGGAGTGCTGTGAATAAGAGCCCTTGTATCCCTCTTTTTTAGGCGGATGTGTCCAGTAAAGTTCAAAATATTACGGGCAAGCGGATTAGGATGTGACTCGAGTTTTGTTAAATATTTGCCAGCGTATTTTGCAATTTCTTCAGTCACTAGTGGCATATTCAAATCACGATGTATATTTGAATTTTTGATGTACCATGGAGCCGATGTTATCATGCGTAAAATTTCATTTTGCCTGCGTTGAATTTTCTCTACATTTGAAGCTGAAGCAGTGCCCCATAGTTGAATTCCGTAGCACCATATTGGCTTTAAAAGCGACTTGTATATTAAAAGTTTACAGTCTAGGCTAAGTGTTGAATTTCGACCAATCAGCCAATGTACCTGAGTTAGTTTAAGTTTCATTTGAGTTAACTTAGAATCAATGTGGTGTTTCCATGTAAGTCGTCGATCAAGGTGTATACCAAGATATTTCACATGTGAATGTTGAGAAACAACTTGATTGTTAATACGAATGGGGGAACAAGTATCTCTTCGTAAAGTAAATGTTACTTGAACACACTTTTGTTCATTTACCTTGATTCTCCATAAGTTTAACCAAAGCTCCATCTGGCTAATGTGTTCCTGGAGTTTGCGGGATGCCTCATCAGGGTTTTCATGCATACTAAGGCAGGCTGTATCGTCAGCAAATGTGGAAGTATGGATACTACTGCTCACAGGCATATCACAAGTATAAATTAAATATAAAACTGGTCCCAGTATACTCCCCTGTGGCACACCAGATGAGATTGTTTCAGGCCTACTTGTAAAGTCTCCTTCCGCAACAGTGAACTTACGGGAAATAATGTAACTTTCCAAAAGATTTAAAATGTTTATTGGTAAGTAAGTCTTCAATTTTAAAATTAGGCCTTCATGCCACACTTTATCAAATGCCTGGGAAACGTCAATAAACAGCGCAGAACAATACTTTTTTCCCTCAAAAGTTCTTCTTATAAATTGAACTAATCTGTGAGTTTGTTCAATGGTGCTATGCTGACTTCTAAAACCAAATTGATGGTCTGGTATGCACCCACTACTAATTAGAATTGGGGACAATTTTGTTTTGAGCAGTTTTTCGAAAAGCTTTGACATTGTAGATAGTAGACTTATTGGCCTATATGACTCAGCCTTTGTTATATCTTTGCCCGGCTTTGAAATCATTTTAACCTTGGCAAGTTTCCAGTTGTGTGGATAATACTCCAGTCGTAAAATAGCATTAAATATGAATAACAGGATTCTCATTGCAATACGAGGCAAGTTCATCAGCATCTGATTACTAATTCCATCAATACCCGGAGCTTTCTTCGGGTTGAGTTCGGCAATTAATTTTTGTAAATCACGCGTCTTAAACTTTATGTGTTGAGGGGGTAGAGCGACTATATTCGGCAAATCAGCAACATCAGTACATATATTTGGCGTAAAAACGGATTTTAAGTGCTCAGCAAATATTTTACCTTTTTCAGTATCGCTTCTTGCCCAACCTCCGGTAGATGTGCGTAGAGGTGGCTTATACTCAACGGGTGTTTTAAGCTTTCTGGCAGCGCGCCACAAGGAGTAATTAGACGCCGGTGTAACATCAAGACCCTCCAGATAATTTTTAAGAGATGCAATTTTTTCAGATGCAAGCAACTCTTGGAGTCGTTTAGTGCACTCTTTAAATCTGATTTTATTTTGTGGTGATCTGTGCTGTTGCCATTCCCTTCTAGCCCTTCTTTTTTCACGTACGAGACGTTCAATGTCTGTAGAATAAATTTTATTAAACCCAATCTGCGGATGGGAGATAGTGGCATGTTCAGCAGCCTGTTTAATATTCTCGCTGAGATTGGCAATGTTCGATTCAATATCATCGGGTGTTCTAAGCGTAATGTTTTCCGTACAATGACTGCTGAGATATTTTTTGAACCGCAGCCAATTTACACGATTGATATTCTTCACATATGGGTCAGGTAAGTTACTTCTTAATGGGCTACAAATTGTGATGATCGTCGGGGAGTGATCGGACGAGAGATCAAGAGAAGCTTGAACTTGAATTAAATCCCTAGAGATATTTTTTATGACGCCAAAATCTATAACATCCGGAATTTTTTGTATGTCAGTAGGCCAATAAGTGGGCTCCCCACTCGAAATGACATCCAAGCCCATTTTTGAAATAGTGTTGAACAATGCTCGACCTCTGGGTGTAACAAGGCGCGAACCCCAGAACGTATGTTTCGCATTGTAGTCTCCAGCTGCTACAAAACAAGGTCCAAGAGATTTGTAGAAATCCTCATATTGATTCTCAGTGATTGAAAATCTGGGAGGGGAGTAAATTGATGATATAACGAAATTTGAACAAAAACTTTCAATGCCAATATTTGTTGCTTGTAGGTATTCTTCACAAATGTTATCAAGAACATAGTGCTTGAGTCTTGACTTTATTAGAATTGCTGATCCACCGCAAGCCCTTCCTCTAGGGTCCTTTGTATCATATATAGTGTAGCCATAAATTTTAAAAAGACTTCTCGAAGTCAAATGAGTCTCAGATACTAACATTATATCAATATTTTTTTCCGTGAGGAAGTGCTCAAGTTCATTTTTATGTTGGCGAATGCCGTTTGCGTTCCAGAAACATATTGTTAACGTGTTCATGGCTTATTAAGTATTGCTTGAAGCAGAGTATTCTGCATTCGCAACATTTCTTGCATCATGCTAGTCATATTTGTTGTAAAATTGTTTATAGTTTGCACAAGATTTTCAATAGTGGCTTCAAGGCGATTATAATTAAAGTTTGAGTTTGTATTTGTAGAATTATTTAGCGGTGAAACATTTTGTGTCGGAATAGAACTAGCCTTAGCAGCATCTGCATACGATACACGGGAAGTAACTGGTTGGCTCATTTGCTGAAAAGTGGCAGAGTAAACGTTTGCTGATTGAGCTGGAGCTAATTTAGGTTTTTGCACCATAGTCTTCTTTACCAAAGAGTACACACGACAACCTCTGTAGTTAGCGGTGTGATTACCTCCACAATTACTGCATTTTTTATCACTTTGATCTTTTGGTTTGTTGCAACTAGCAGTGCCGTGCAACTCACCGCACACAACACAAACAGTAGGTAATTTGCAGTAAGTTTTAGTATGGCCATATTCTTGACAATTATGGCACTGTACGGGTTCTGAACGCTTGTGTGGTTCTTCAACGGTTATTTTTCGATATAAGAGATATCTTAAATTATATATTGGATGGGTCTCACTCTTTTTCAATTTTATATCATTTGGCTCAAGTTCAACACGAAATAGAGGTTGAGGGATCTTTTCCCTATTTATTATGTTCGATACATTTTTTACTTTAAAGCCCTGGAGGACGAGAGCATCTTTTACTTCTTCGGGAGCAACATAGGAATCTATGCCCTTCAACACAATCTGCATACCTTTAGCACTCTTGAGCTGATATGTGTAGAAATTTGTTTTACTTTTTTCAAGTTCAGAAACCATTGTGCGAAAATCTTTTTCTTCATAAATTTGGATTTTAGTTTCATCGATGTTGCCACGTTTTATTGGAACAATGTGAAATTTATTCTCACCAATGACCGAAATTAATTTTTTAATAAGGGCATTTGAATTTTTTTGTCTCAAATAGATTGGTGGCGGCTTGGATGTTTTGTTCGAGGATACCTCGGGTTTGTCGTTGTCATCTTGAAAAATTTTAAAGCGGTTTTGGCGATTAGTTGAGGCTGCGCTGTTATCCCTAGACACTTTTGGAGCAGATGAGATTTCTGAAGAATTCGGGCTTCGCCCGCGCTTTAAAATTGTAATGTATCTGTCCATTCCAACTTGTACCTTGAGTTTCGAGCCGCTGTTATCTGTAGTGATAACTTTGTTAAGTGATAAACACGAGCCTGAAGGGGATGATATTACTGACTTAAATGAAGAAGTACTGGGCAACTGTAATGTTAATGCATCATTACTATTTGGCATTGGACAAAGCGAAGTTGATCGCTGACGAAAAATTGGCGTTGCCGTTAACAAAAGATTTTCATCAGATTTATTTTTTATATTTTTTTCATTCAGAGTTTCAGAACTCACAGTAAAATAAGCATTTCTGCCGTTAGAACTCACTTCAAGTTTTTCTGTATTTGAGGAATTCATACAAAGAATTCCTCAAGGGTTATTCGTTTATGTTTTTTTTTTATTTTCGGTATTTTTTGTTTTTGTTATTTATGATTGTTTGTTTGACTTTGAGGTATTCCTCAATATCACTTGTTTAAGTTTTTTTTTGCGGTTTTTTTGTTTTTGTTATTTTTACTATGTAAAAAATATTAGCAAAGCAGAAAGCTTATTTATTAAAGACAGTATGTATGTACCTATTACGAATAATATGTACTACTAATATTTTTTTTTTGTATATGTAATTTTTGTTTGTTTGGTAAGTAAGTAAAATTCCGCTATTCGACTGTTCGCTATGAAGGTACCACGAGAACTCATTGAGTACGAAAATAAACGAAACAAATTGTTTGATATTGTTTTGTTTAATATATAGTATGTTTCCACTATACATGCTTCGCTCTCTATTCATAATTCATATCCTTATCATTAGCGAATCCACTTGCTTCGCCATACAAACTTATGAGAGCGAATCAAGTAGATTCAATATGAATCTACTAGAGAGCGCTGAAAAAGATTACAGAAACATTTTTTGGGTTTAAAAGGACTATTATCCCATACTCTTGGTTTTTTTATTTTCAATTGTATTGGTATTCTTGATTTAAGCCAAGATATTGAACTTTTCAAATGAGTCAAAGGAGAAGTACGGTGTTTTTGAATATCGAATAATATCACAAAAAAAGCGACCGTAAATTTTTCTCGTTTTCCTTTTTTATTTGTTCTTACACAGTCGTAAAAACTGCAGCTTTTAAATACTTTACATTTAATAAAAAGAACCAAAATTATAATTATAGTATGAAAAAACTTAAAACTTTATTAAAAATATACATTTGTAATGAAATATGCAAAAATATGTATTTACTATAAAATCTGCAAAAATATGCATTAACAAATCGATGCCATCACATCTTTACCTGAGAGGTAAGTAGTTAGTTTATTAGTCCTGAGGTTGGCGGTTCAACTCAGCCCAAAGATATTTAGTTTTTTTCGCAGACAAGCAAAAAATCGTTTTGATTTTGGTTGTGTTTAAAAAATATTGTTAATATAACAATTATGATAATGAATAATATAACAATTATGAAAATTCAACAAATTGTATTGTTAATATAACAATAACTTTAATTGAAATAACTTTGAAATCTAACAAAAATAAATGTTGAAAAAAGAAATAAATTTCAAAAAACTATTTGTTGATGTCATTCATTGAATATTTTTTTCAGATTTTCCTTTAACTTACAATTTCGTTAATTGTGTTTACAAAAATCGTTTTAGGTTCAAAATCAATTAAATATTTAATTGATATAACAAAATAATTAATTGTATTTACAAATAATTTTTTTCTGTGATTTTGTCGCAAATTTGTTCGCAAAAATATTTTATCTACGTTGCTCTACGACCAACGACAGAAAACATGTGTTTATAATATAAACTGTTTATAATATAAACTTTATATATATAATCTGTTTATAATATAAACTTTATATGAAAATCCTTTCCCTATTTATCACACAAATTTTCGCTATATAACTCAAATATAAAATACATACATTTTTATGAATAAGACCGTAAATGTATGACGAATTATTATAAATGGCCTGTTTAACAATATCCGAAGAATGCGTTCCTATATGAATTTATCTTGATCAAAATGATCTTCAGGCACAATTGATGGAATGATTTAGACACCTAGTTTTATTTTTAATTCTCTGTAAAAGTTGTTTCGCAAAAACATTTTACATACATACCATGACTCTGTATAGGTTTCTATAGGGTTGATTACACGGTTCAACACAAAATTTTAGGCATAAATTATAAAATTTTGATATTAAGATATTTTATACTATCAAAATAGCCCAGCAAAAATTTTCAAAAAAGGGTAATGGGGTTTGGAATTAAGCATTTTTGGTGGAAGCTGTTCCAACTTAATGATTTTAACAAGGCGTGAGACTAAAATAATCGATTCTTGAGAAGTACTTACTTTTTTTATTTGGCAACTTGTTCACGTAATCTATTTAATCTAAAAAATTATTCTCCTCATTTAGCAACTTTAACATAATTTTTTTAAATTTTAGGTAATGTGATTTGTAAGCGAGTAATGAAATTTGGTAATCAGAAAAGTAAGTTATTATATGGCAGGTAGTTCTGATGGTAATGTGTAATTTTTTGCAGGGAGGTTACAAAAAAGAGGAAAAAGTCCACGTTTATACTTTTTCCTTCATGTTCATAATTACTTTCTCTCCCCAAATATAGTTTCCCGTCGTATTTTCATTGCATTGCCCTTCAGCTAATTTAGTCGAATATCTTCTTCCGAGGTTCAGGTACTTGTTGCGTTAGTCCGATATTGCAAGGATTGGTAGAGCAATATTATCTATTCAACATGCACCTGCAAGTGTGGAAAGGGCATTTTCGTACTAAAATCTAGTTATCCTTATTCCAGCTGTCGTCGTCAACGCCGCCGTCATTTTAATATCAACATCACTTTGTTCCAACGTCAACGTCGTGATCAAAAATTACACTGACAAATTCAAAGTCCTTTCAATGCAATATCGCCATCAAATTTCCAGTTGTCGTTATCAACAATCTTCGATAACGACAAGTGGAATAACAAGTTGAAGTAAGCAAAACCAAATAATATCGTTTTGTTTTATGTTGACATCTGGAATAAGGATGAATAAAAATCAAAGAGAGGAACCATTTGCTTCGACTGTATACAATCGAATCAAAATAAAGGATGGACAATTATATAGTAAAATGAAATTAAAGATATTATAATAAATGGACTTCACAGGATCTTTTTGTTAATTGTTAGGCTCGCTCACACATACATATACGTACAAATGAATTTTAAGGTACGTTTTTAGTTAATTAAAAAAAGTATTAAAAACGTAAAAATAAAGAATTTGAAAAGAGTACAATTTTTTTTCAAAGTTAGTAATATTTATAAATCTAATTTTACATCCCTGCCCTCCAAACACCTTTTGCAGCAACTACAAGCGACACGTGGAGCCCATGGTTTGTCTTAAGTCCGAACAGGGCAGTCAAAATATACTTCGTAGTTCTTACGGAGAACGTAACATGTATTTAATTCAAATTCTAGGTCTTCAATTTTAATAAACTGACCACATATCGCTCATTTATTGCAACGTAGTCATATCTCAAAAAATTAATTTTTCGATTTAATGATGCAGAATTAATCCTCATATCGTTATTTATATTCTGTAAACATTTCATACAAATATCTTGTTTACTCACGTCTTGAGAGAAAAATAAAATTTCCTTTTTCCATTAAGTTGTGTGTAAGTTGAAAACTTTAAAATCGTTTTCTAGTGAACTAGTTTTTTGAGTTATGACTACATTGCATTAAAGGAGCGATATGTATGTATATAACAAAATGAATCAGCTGATCGTGGTTTAATTCTCAAATGGCATCAGCAGGTACTTGTGAATGTAAAACCGTCTCTTTTATTTTGCGGTATTTTTTAATCTATTAGAATTTTTTTAAATTTATAAAAGAATTCGAAAAAGAATAATATTACTATAATTATCAATCTAACTTTAGGCCAAATAACGAAAAAAAATGGAAGATTCGTGTTATTTTAGTACGTCATCGGTTAGTCTTCTTTAATTATTCAATCTCGTTAATTATGGAATGATAGATGTATGGATTGAGAAATTGATGGATTCATAGGCGAATGAATTGATTCATTCAAATATTGATGGGTTAATAGTTTAATGGATTGTTGAATTAATGGGTTGATATATTGATGGATTAATGAAATGGTAGATTGATAGATTTATTGAAGGGCCACAAAAGACATAAATTGAAAGAAATTCGGCCTTTAGTGAAAATCGAAGATTCAAAATTTAGAAAAAAGTCAAACAAATTTATGAGAAACATAAATTTTAAGAGTTTCTACAGTTAAGTTTTATAAAAGGGCATAAGACACATAAATTAAAAAAAAAAATTTAGCCGCCCAGGTACCGGAATTCAAATATTTCCTTAAAAAATCTAAAAATTTTCATAGATATAAAATTATACGCAGTTTATTTAAACTTTTTTCATAATATCCATTCAATAACATAATGAAATATGATTTTGGGTTTAAATCATATGGAAATCAACATCATATATGTATATTTCTACACAAGGCAAATTTTCCAGTTTGAGGATTTAATAAAAATAAGAGCTTTTTTTAACAAACACAACTTGCGAAGCGATTAGCTTGTCTGCGGAAAACACTCAGGGTCTATGGCGGGAATCGAACCCATGACCTCTGGATTGGGAGGCTAGCATCGCTATCACTCAGCCACAGGGGCTTTGATATTCTTACAAAAAAAATTGTAACTTCATGATGGTTGATTGGGTACGCACATAAGAAGAATTGTCGCATTTGGAGCTTTTGTCAAAACACCATTACATCCACAGAAAATTACTCTTTGGTGCGCTTTATTTACTGGCGAAGTCATTGTCAAATATGGCTTCAAAAAACGATGATGGTAGGAATGTTAATGTCAATGGTGAGCTTTATAGGAACATGATTCGAACTTTTTTCGTACCTCAATTACGTGGCATTAATCTTGCTGATATGTGTTTCCAAGAGGACGGAGCCACATGTCACACAGCGGGCGCTACAATTAATTTATTCAAAGAAACTTTTGATGAAAAAATAACTTCACGTAATGGCCAAATTAATTGGCCACCAAAGTCGTGTGATTTAACCCCCTTGGATTTGGGGTTATGTTAAGTCACATGTCTACGTCGATAAATTACAAACAATTCAACACCTGGAAATCAACATTCGCAGAGTTATCGTCGAAATACGGCCGCAAATGCTGCGAAAAGTTGTTGAAAATTGGCTTTCTAGATTGCACCTTCTAGGCGCGAGCCGTGGCGACCACAGGCCAGAAATCATATTTAAACATTAATTTCATAAAATTTTATTTCCAATGAAGCCAGTTTCATTGATATCAAAAATATATTTCCTTGTTTTATTATGCTTTAAACTTGTTTCACTCTATAAAAAACACCCTTTACCTCTAAGATGTTCATATCTAACAGGGCTATGTTATCAGGTTAATGTTCCTCTGTTAATGCATTTCGTTTATAGCTTGGACATTAAATTTCGAAATTTATCTTCACGCACTTTACGAAATTTATCTTCTCTCAATATGTGGTTCATGTCGTTGGACTTACATATCACGATTTTGTCTAAGTTCATTGTAACGCTGTTTTGGCCTTTCTCTTTATTTTGCGATCATTTAAACACCTGAATTAGATTGCTAAGGTATTGCGGAGGAACGGGTAAATTTAATATGATAGTATTCGTATGCATATTTCCTTCGTATACCTAAGTTCCCAGGGTGATGATGACTGCGCTTAAATAATTTAGATACAAATAGAAAACATCAAACAATCAAAATATATTTTGCATGCTCACAATTAATAGTTTTCACGGTGATTACAGCAGAGTTGTAGCGAAATGAGTTGAAACTAAAAAAGGGTTACAAACAGCGTTGCCGCTATAACATAAATAATTTGAAAATAAAATGAGAAACTAAATTCGATTTTAGGTTAGCATTTATACGTATTTTACCAAGCATGCCCGTGCATAATCGTGCATTAGTTAAATATGTACAGCTACTCACAAGCAAAGTGGGACACAAAGAAAATTCTGATCTTGCTATGTTTGGAACCCAAAATAAAGGACTTGGTTGAATTAGAAAAGTTCCATTTAATATTGTTTATTTTTTTAAAGAAAAATAAAATCAAAGCAAACAAAAATTCAAACATTTCAATAAAAACAATATTAAACAAGGCATTTCATATTTCAACTGTTTAAAGTGGAACACTAAAATTTTCATATTTTTGTATAGTGTTGAATACATTTTTAATATTTGGTTGTCTTTCCCATCGCTTGAAATCACAATTTGTAGACGTAGCACGGCGTCTTCATTCTTCTGTTACGACTTCCTTTAGTGCGTCAAAGCCCTTTGCCAGTCGCGTAGCCGCCATTTTTTTTAAGTCTGCCCCTATATCATCTATAAGATTCAATTCTGGTGACGAAGGAGAGGTTTCCATTACTCCTGAGCAATAATAATGTGGCCAATTTCGTACGTTCCACGACTTATTGTTGGTGTCGCTATCCTGGTAGAATACGAAGTCGCCTTTTATACCAAGATTTTTCGGTACTTCCCATCACGTTTTCTTTAAGAATGTCATAATTCCGTTTACAAAATGTATTTTGTAAACAGACATTGCTATGTAATAAAGGCACCACCTTAATGCTTTTTAGTAGCTTTGTCTAAAATTTCGGCATGAGGTTTGTGCTAAGATAATCTTTTTCCATCTGGAAAATTAAAATAGTGCGGCTATGCGACTGGTAAAAAGTTTTGATACACTGAAGGAAGTCGTAACAGAAGAATGGTGTATTGAACCAGAATTATAAAAAAACTAATTGAAAGTATAGCAGGACATTTTCAAGCTGTGATATCAAGCGATGGAAAAGTCAACCAAGTAATAAAAATGAATTCAGCACTAAATACAAATGGCAAAAATGTAGTGTCCCACTTTTAGTATGAGCCTCGGTTAAATAATTATATTTTTTTAATCAAATAAAAAAATATCAAATGGATGTTTCGAAATTTAGCCTTAATATTGGGTTCCAAACATAGCAACATGAAAATGTTCTTTGTGTCCCACTTTAAGTGTGAGTAGCTGTATACGAGTATTATCATGAAAAGTTTAACAATTGTTTGTGGGCCAATATACATATCGCTCATTTGCTTCAATAGTGGCACAACTCGAAAAAACCAGTTTTGCAGAAAACGCATTTTAAGTTTTCAATTTGCATACAACTCAATGGAGATGTGAAAAAAAATCTTCTCTCAGGAGGTGATGGTACAAGCTATTTGTATGAAATTTTTACACAAGATAAAATACGAAATGCCGAATCTTTCTGCATTATTAACTCAAAAAACCCATTTTTTGAGTTATGCCACTATTGAAGTAAATGAGCGATATGTATGTAAGTGAGTGCAAAGTGGACGTTTCAGAAAACACTTAAGCGATTGTCTATAAATTATGTGCTAAATTTATTTCAAACAAGAATAGAGTAATCAAACAGATTTTTGAATTGTACGAAAACCCGGATATTTTCCGGTTCCCAACCGGTTTTTAGAAGATAACGGTTCTCTTAACCGGGTATTCAAAAAGTTTTTTTATTAAAAATAAACACAAAAACGGAGGTTTTTAAAATAAATTCTTTCGAACTTTGCCAAAACCGGTTTGGTATATGACGAATATTTGATACTTGTAAAAAAAGACGAAAATAAAGTCAACATAGAAGCAATATGGGTTTTTCCATTTTAAATCAACGAAAAGAACGCAATTTTTTATCTAACCCTCTTAGAATTGTACAAAAACTTGCACTAATGTTCTATAGCACTAAAATAATATTAATTCAAAAATTTTGGGTATCTAGCTTTTGTGGTTCCCGAAATATGGCGCTTCGAAAAGTAGGGAATTCATTAAAAAAACACATATAAGTGGTCTGCCATTATTGCTCATATATTCAAAAGTTTTTAAGATACAGGGGCGAAATTGGTCAAATTTAATGGGTATTTAAAATAGTTTTTAAACTGCATTTAGTTAAACTTTTTTTCTGAACGGTCAAAGGTCACTGTCACTTGATTTAAAGTTTGGGGAACTATATCTCAAAAAATTTAATTTTTTAAATTCTAAAAAAATATATGTTCATCCTGACAGCCTTTTCTGCATTTTGTGTCAAAAAATTTGAGTGAGCTCTTATTAGTTCCTGATAAATAGATATTAACTTGAAATTATTTGGAAAATTTGTATACGACTTTTTTTTTTAATTTTTTTATTCCTAGTGCAAGTAGGAAAACTATTCAACATTTGTTTAATGTTTGTTTAATGAATAAAGTTTTCTATTATCGAAAGCAGTAGCTCTGAAAAAAAATAGTACAAAAAATGTTTCAAATAATTTCAAGTTATTATCTATATCTCAGGAACTAATAAGAGCTCACTCAAATTGTTTGACACAAAATGCAGAAGAGACTGTCAGGATTAACATATATAGTTTTTTTAGAATTTTAAAAATTTCATTTTTTTAAATATAGTTCCCCAAACTTTAAATCATGTAGCAGTGACCTTTGACCTTCCAGAAAAAAGTTAAACTAAATGCAGCTTAAAAACTATTCTCAATACCTATTAAACGAGACCAATTTCGACCCTGCATCTTAATAACTTTTGAAGTTATGAGCAATAATGGCAGACCACTTATATGTGTTTTTAATGATATTTTAATTTTTTGACGCGCCATATCGCAGGAAAAACAGAAGCTGGAAGTCCAAAATTTAATATTTATCTTAGTTAAGTAACGTGCAAAAAGACAACTAAGTTTCATAAGATTCAAAGGTGGTCGGGAAAATCCGTTCGTCGGTTATAAACATTTTAATCCATATTTACCTATTTGTAAAACTTGACTTCCTTTCCTTATATTTTTCATAAGTAAACAAATACCCTACTACAACCCTGTACATACGATGATACTGCATTAAATTGCGTATCAACTTTATTTCAATACAAGTATTTTACATTTAAAATAAAAATAAACCCAATATGTATAACCCAACCAACCAGACAGTTCACATGATAAGTTTTAAGGTTTTTATTACTTATTATTACCCACATCATCTATTTACCTATTTATGTATGCCAACTAGAGTTTCTACGCGGGAAAAAAATCCCGGGAATTCCCGGGAATTATTTTTTTACAAATCCCGGGAAATTTTCAACGGGAATTTTCGGGAATTTAATATATCCGTTAATGGAATTTCCTTGTTTACATTGCTGTTCGTTGTTTTATTACTTAAAAATACAATCCTGTAACGATGCATAATATAAGCACGGAAGCATATGTAATAGAGGCTTCCGAGGTTAATCCAAGAACTTGAAGCGTTACGAAATATTTTCAACTTAAGAAGTCTTTATAGGAAATAGTATCTACTCGTAGATTGGCAGATGTAGATGGAATAACTCAAAGCATATGAATATTTTTTTTTGTTTTGTTTTTTTAATTTTGTTGTTCATGAAATAATCGAATAAAGTTGTTTTGTTTTTAATTTGAATGTTGTATATTTTATCATAAAATTATACATTTTATAGAGGTCATTTAATTAAATTCATATGTTTTTGAAATTCCCGGGAATTCCCGGGAATAAAACATTTTACTTCTCGATTCCCGGGAATTGAAAAAGTCCGGGAAATTAGAAACCCTAATGCCAACTGTATATTTTTATACCTTAAGGTACAAAACACATTTATTTCAGGCATTCAATCAACCAGACATCTGAGTAAATCAATTATTTCCAAGAATTCTCGCGCATTATATTTGGCTTGTTAAAAACTGCTGATTCAATATGAAATCATGCAGACACAGGATGTAATATAAAAGTAATAAAAACAAATTGATAAAAAATAAATATTAAATTAAATCTTAAAAAGAGTTTAACCATTAAAACTTGTTGTTTGACTGCCCGCTTGGATTAAGAAAAAAAAAAAAACAGAAAAGCTTAATGTTTGACCTTCTAAATAAGATTATACTTTGGATCTTTATTGAACTGATAATACATATTTTAAACCTTGTTCGTATTGAAGGCTTGTCGCTAATGCTTTAAGCTGCAGCATGCTTGCAATCAATCTAAAAAAAAAATGGATCAATGAATTGTTTGTCATCCAAAGTTGTTTCTGTTTAACAGTTTTTTTCAACTCCAAAGTCTTGCCTGCTGTTTACAGCATTCTCCCTTAAATCTTAACTTGCTTTGGAGACATGAAAATGTTTTTTCCAACTTACAATTTCCATTAATTTTTATAGTCTTGTCTTGCTGCTTGTTACGCTGTTAATTATAACACCTTTTGAGGCAAATTTTTGTTATAACATGCATTGAAGATGGTGAATTTTCTTGAATACCAAGACTACAATGTTGCTTTAAGTAATTTGTTATTTAAATTTTATGATTCTCGAAAAGAAGCAAAACTTAATACCTGCACATATGGAAGCTGTAACTACGAAAGGGAATATTTGGCGTTTCGAAAAAAAAAATAAAACAAAATAAAAACCAGTCTATGTTTGATGTAAAATTCAATAAATATATATATATATATATAAATCCAGCGTTATCCATTTTTCTGTTTCAAATTAAAGTTAAATAATATCGAGACCTTAATATATAGAAAGGCCCTAACTCATTATTTTTTTGAAATCGAATTTTTTGTATATTTCGATAGACGAACATCTAATATATCGAAAAATGTAAAAATCACAATATCAAAAAAATAATAAGTTAGGGCCTTTCTATATTAACGTACCGATATAAAGCTTTGATTTCGATGAAAGTTTTATTTCATTATAATGCTTGGATCTTGCCATTACGTACGAAATATATTGTCATTTAAATGAGCGCCTACTTGTAAGGTAGTGTTCGACCTATTTTGCGCACACTTCGCTTTGCCAAAACTTTGAACTACGCTTTTTGGGAGCTTCGCATGCAACAAAGTGAAATGCGAGTGGCGTTGGCTGAAGTAGCTAGCACGTTGACTACAATGACTGATAGTCATTAAAAATAACAACACCACGCATTTTTCTGATGTGCATTAGTGTCTTTTGTATCAGTTGTTGTGGGAAAAGTTCTAATGATGCAGGCTTAAGGCACTGGTCACTAAAAACTATACCGACTTCATCAGATACTAATCCTAATCTAACATCAGAGCGCCTTCTTCGTCGATATTGTGTAGCAGAATCATGGGCGAAGTAAAATAACCAATAAAATGGCTACTAAGCACAGCTGCAAAATTTCATACGCCTCATTTAACACCAGAAGGCGCTGCAATACTGCATTATAAAGCGAGCAAAAATCAGAGTTGTAAAAGAATGAAGCTTTTCTCTATCTCTTCTCTATCATTATATTTTCCCTATCACAAAGGGATCATTGTATTGGACCCACGTGAGCTGGACTCTAAATTTCACCCTTCCTTACCAGCAGCCTGCTAACCTAACCTAATCTAACAAAGCGAAAATCGGTCGAGATTTGTGGCTTGTGACAACGTCTTGTTGAAACCACATATCGGCTAGTTAATAATCTTGTACTGCAGTCCAAACAAAGTCAGTTAGCATACGGCCATAGTGCTCTAAATTGATGTTAAAGGTTTTCGGATTATCTGCCGCACTTTCACTTACAGAAGCGATATTCTCGACAGTGTGCACATGGCATATTCCTGGCCACATCTGTAACGCGTTAACGTTCTTAAAGGTAGATACTTGTAATCATCCACGAAAAAGGAGATTTTCGAAATTCAAATGCGAAGGGTTGAGTAGGGTAAAAACTAGGTAAAATCTGTAATTTTATATCTATGAAACGACGGGTGTTTCAAAATTTAAAAATTCCAAAAATACAGAAATTCTGCACAAAGTGAGTACACAAGTGTCTGGTATGTTTTCGATATAAGCACTTTTCAGACATGGAAAAAATTAATTGTGGCGCATTTTTATATTTTTTCACTTTTTATAAATTGGAACACATAAGGGGTCAAATTGTATCCCTTTTTTTAGGTCCTTTTAAGTAATTATATACATAAGAAAATTATTCACTATTTTATCCACCTCAATTATATGACTGTCAAATGAAAGAAAATTTCAAGAATATACATAATAATACCAAATGGAAGTTCGATAAGTACTTTGAAAGTTGCTCATAATAAGGGCAATTGTGTGTGAAGTTAAATTTTAAAATTTGTAACCCTTGACACAAATATTATGCTTTAACAGAGCTCTGCTATAGTGTTAACAGAACTCTGCTGTAGTGTTAACAGGGCTCTGTTGAGCTACAAATGCTCGATTAATGCATTTTGAGAGGACTTTCCAAGTAAATGAAGCAACCGAAGCGGAAAAGAGTAAAGCAAATTTAAAGACAAGCTGTTCCTTTATTAATGAATCTATATCCCAAAAGCATGAATTTTAACCAGATATTGCAAAGTTTTCAACTTAGGATATTCTGAGGTATACGCACTTTTTGTGGAAAGATCGATGCGGACAGCTAATATTGATCATAAATTAATGTCGAAGTAGACAAGTTAATTTTTGTCAGCAAATCGTCATCGACTTCTGTCATTTTGACAATTTTGAGTTAAGGGTGCCATCATAGAATTTCGCAACCGTTGCGTACAATTTAAAATAAAAAATAATCCAACGGATTATTATGGAATTAAAAAATTCCATATTCACAGAAATGAAACGAAAGGCCTTAAAGTGGAACGTGACGTAGATCGTCAAAAATCACACCCTTTTTCTGTTCTTGTATGTCTTGATTTTCAAAGCGTTTTCAACCTTGCTAAAGGCCTTGCATCATCATTTTGTTATAAGTGAAAAATAAATGTTTATAATATCGAGCATTATTTTGGATTTTATCGTAAGCTACAAAAATTAAAGTTTTTAGGAGAAGGTTTTTTAAAACTTTCAAAAATATGTTTTTGTACGTAAATTGTCGCTTGGCTCATAAAATTTTAATTTCAATAAAAAAGCATTTTTCGATAACATATCGCTTACGATAAAATCGAAAATAAGGGTCGGTATGACCGCTAGAATTATTTTTCCCAATAAGTAAAAATTTACTGATTGTTGCCTTTGTGACGGATTTAATTACAGTCGTGGAGGTAACGAAATTAGTAGTTGTGTATAGAAAATACTCTGATGATAGAGCATCCCAGTATTCAAAATATATGTAGAGTGATTCGTGTGTTGCCCAAAACAAAAATTAAATTACGTCCAGAACAAGTTTAAAAGGAATCTTCAGAATTTAAGAATTTTTCTGAGATATCTAACCAATTAAATTGTTCAATTCTTCCATTTAGGCCCAAATTCACAGATATTAGTTAACTAATAGGAGTAGTTTAACCAATAATATTCGATTCACAGCTCTTTGTTTACCATTAGTTAAAACGCCAAATGTCGTTGGTTAACAAATGGTTGGACAACAGCTAGTTCGTTGTAAAATTTAATATAGTGTTTTCACACTGGCATGGTTTAACCAAGGCGCATTTATTAGGTGGCAGCACTACACCAGGTGACTAATGTCATTACACCAAGCCAAATGTCAAATTTGGATTATGTAGGTATAAGCCTAAAAACATGCTTTTATTTGGGTATCCATAAATAACTGAGGAATATTCTGTTTTATATGGTGTTTGACATTTCCTATAATAAACATACAATCTAGCGATGCTATCCTGTTTTGAAAAGTAAGATGGTAATTTATAGCAACGAAGCACATGTGGTTATTGCTGCTGTAATATTTACATATTACATATATTAATATATAGAAATGGTGGTGCTTGATTGATGTGCATTGGTTTTAACGTTAAAACAAACTGCCAGAACCATACCCATTTATTTTTGTTTTGTTATGAAATCCAACCTTGTTTTCGCTGTTCTCAACGCAGTGCTGCCAAGTTAAAATGACCGGCAGCAGCTGATAATGTTTATGCCAGTGAATAACAATAGATGTCACTTGAAAGATTTTCAACTTAAAAATGCATGCAGAAGCAACAATAATAAAAAAATTATGGAAAAAATTGTGTTTTGGAAGGAAAACAAGGAAAATATTTTCATTGACCTTTGGGAATTTTTGTCCTAAGTTAAACATTTATTTCTTCACAATATTTCGTTGCAATCAAAAACTATTCCCAAAGTCTTTTGTTGTTATAAATTTTTTTTCAATCATCGATTAATTTAATAAATTTTAAGTGATAATTTGATAGTTTTGTCTGTTTGCTGTTTTTTTTTTTGTAACTGTTGGCTGAGCCTGAAAAAAATTACCAATAATTTACTAACACTCAAGTAAGGAATTTCTATTTCTTAAAAAAAAAAAGAATTGGAAATGTAATATTTTATGGCCAATCTATCAGGTATTAATGAAATAGTTGCTGCTTTTATCGTTGTTTCTGTAATAAACACTGATTTTAAATAATTGTTGCTTTTGCTTTTTTTTCTTTAAAGAAAACATTTATACAGATTCTAATGACACCTGCATTTCTTGTTTTGTATTTGTTTGTTTTTACTTCTTTCACTTCTTTTTTTTTTAATTTTTTTTATACCAATCACTGTTTTGTGGGAATAAAATGAAGTTTCTTGCAGGTTTTATAAAGTCGTCAATTGACTTGGTGAGTCATCAGATGGGGGACATTGGTTTGGTATGGTCTGGTCTTTTTAATACAGTGGTTCGTTTGGAAGTTATATAATTATATTGTTACTGATATAAATTGCTTAATTATAATTGCTTGTGGATCTTATAAAAGTTAAAATACGAGTATAACGTTAGACGTTATTTGAGTGAAACAGAAATTGTGTATGGATAAAAGTCAAAGTACAAAAACAAAATATATATGAAAATTTTCAACGCTGAGCCTTGGATTTTCGAGGCAAGGCTTTTTGAATTTTTTTTCGGGTTTCTGCTTTATATACTCGTCTACTTTCGCTGGTATGGAGAAACGAGAAAGCCCAGATATTTAGAACAAATTGGTAACTTACGGACCCAATGGAGCTGTGCTTAAGGCGGCTGCAAACTCATCCTAACCTAACTGAAAGCACCGCCCATATGATTGGCGTAAATCATGTATGTTCCTTGCATTTTTATCAAAGAAATAAAAAAATTTACGTTAAATACGATACTAAATGTATCGAGCTTAAAATAGTCTATGTGGAGAAATAAAACATTTGTGTGGTCACAATTGTGCACTAAACTCAAAATAAACTAAAATGAATAAAAGACTCCATTGTTCTAATTAGGGTTAAGAGTCACACTTTGTTTACTAATTAAACTTATTTACTAAAATCAAGAGCTTAAATACACGCACATAGATTACTTAAATTATTCACAACTGGATACTACTAGGCAGAGTGCGGAGAGTGCTCGACTTAAACTCGAACGAGTTTTATTTTTTGTATTGAAAAGAGCTACTCTTGTCTGCTCGCGAGTTAAAAAAATAAAACTCGCAAGCGCATTTAATTTTTGAGAATCGAAAATAGGACTCGCGAGAAGATTTCAAATTTTAAGAGTAAAAAATAAAACTCGACTCGCGAGTCGAATTAAAAATAATTATTCGCGAGTTTTATTAATTTTGTTTGCTCAAATTCTGTTTTCTATCTCATGTCATGAACGTAAGAACATATATTTTTATATATGTATGTAATTGTTTTTATAAGTACTATACTTTTCGAATTCGCATATAAATACATATACTTTTTCGAATAAACAAAAAAAAAATTTTTTTGTAATAACTACTCGTTTTGAATTCGTTTATGCTCGTTTTGCACTCTTTTAAAATTTTTGCTTACGAGTTTTAAAATAAAACTCGCGAGTACAAATTTTAAAGCGCGTCATTTAATGCTTACGAGCCGAGCACAAATGGAGTACGAGTCTTATAAAATTTGTGGTATCGAGCTCTAATTTTGAACTCACGAGCGAATTAATAAAAATTGTTCTCGCGAGCAGAATTTTTCCCTACCCTGCTACTAGGTCTACGTTGACACAACTTGAATGACTCACTGCCTTTATTTTAACACACTTATACACGACTAGAAAGTGCGTTATTCAATTTACTCTTCAATAAAGACAAAAAGACTTCACGATAGACTCCTCCAATTATCTTCAGAATAACCCTGGAAATAACGCGACTAGTTCATACATGCATGTTAGGACTACTCCATAAAATACCAGGACTATTACAAAATTAGTCCAAGTGTATGGATAAAACATGGTCGATTTAACATTGCGATGTCCTAGGGATAGACCACATGGTCCAAATTTGCACCACATCGGACCACCTCCAAAACTACCCCATATGGAATAGTTATAGACTAGTCGCATACAATTTGTAAGTGCCTAAGTATAACGATCATAATCGTTTAAATACGAACACATATCGTACAGCATTGAATGCGTGTGTGAAAACGACATGATTCATGGCTGCGTTACATGGGACCATGATGTAACTAGTCTGTTTCATGTAGATTGGACCACATAGTCCAATATTATTTGCCGGGAAACAACTTTATGATCAACACTAGACAACTGACTTTTTGATAGACTGCTCTGCCAACAGATGCGTCGCCCTTTTTATTCTTCACACAAGGCATCCAGAATGGGACAGCAACGTCTATACAATCTCGGCAGCATTTCCAATGCCTTCTTTCAATCGCGCAAAGTGTTCATGGGTTAAATATGGACTAACTATGGACATGTGTGCGTATATATGTGACGCGCAAAATAGAAAGGGACCTAAGGATAAAAACCGGTTTTGTTCAGGAGAGCCATTTTAAAGATTTAAATACGTGTATCTTTGGTGTACCATTAATTTCATAAAACGCACATATCTCTGGGAGGGAACACTTTTGGGGCATGAGATCGGTCTCATTCGATGCTCAGATGTTGTCCGCATCAAAAAAAGTGAAAATTGATTTTTTTTCCCTTACGTCACATACATACTTTATTTTATTTTTTTTGTCTGTATATGTATGTATGTATGTGTATCTTCTTAACAAGCAGAAGCTATTTCGTTATTGTTGTTGCTACAATTTGTTTATGTTTATTTAATAATTTCTGTGCGTACGTGTATTTAGTTATTTAGCTAAACGATTCTGGATAATTCTTTTGGTTTACATTTGCATTAAAATTTATGTGATTTGCTTAACAATATACATATTTCAGATGGACTTGTACTTGTGTCAATTTTGCTTCAACCTTGCATTTTTCTTAAGTCCCATTCTGTCGAATATTTTTTTTACTTATATTGATATTAATCGAATCACTGTGCACTTAAAATGTCGGTATATGGACGTTTTTGTAGACTCTTAAAAACATACAAATCACAATTTCAATATACAACAGGTTGAATTCCTATGAGTTATTGGTGTGACTAGTTCTTGTCCTCGTTGCCACTTGAAAGGCAATTATCAAATATAAAATAAAATTACCTACGCTTCGATACGATCACCACCGAATTTCCATTGTTAAAAATCATTTCCTTTTTACTTCTTTTTTTTAATAAATAAGAAGAAAGAAAAGAAACACCATTAAGAAACGTAAAATAATTTTAAGTGATTTGTCTGTTAAGGCCAACCACATTGCGATCCCATGACGTGTCGCGTTTATAATTAAGGTACACGCTCGTTAACTCGCCTTGTGTCCGTCTATTCATATTTTATTTATTATAGCCATTCTTAACATTCATTTTTCGTTTCGGAGGATTGAGAAATTTATGCGTTTGTGTTATTACACGCAATTAAATTAGTGTAATTTATTCAACTTAAGTGCCACAACAATAATTGCTGGAGTGGCTTGGCTACTTATTTGTATGTACATATGTATGTATGTACATAAGTATAACTGGTTGCATGCATGGACGTGTATGCATGTACGTGTGTTATCTCGTCGTTGTTAACTCTTAGACACGTTCATGTCCTTTTTTTTTGTTTAATTTTCATCACGTTTCATTTATTTAAAATTTTAGTTATTATTGATTTCCTTCTTTGACCACTAGCATGATTTTTATTTATTTAAAAGTCATCACACTCGTTATTATATTTAATCATTAAGGAATTTTATTTATTGTTATGATTCAAATCATCAAGGAACTCTTAAATTATATTGAATTTTGTAAAAATCATTATAGGTATACCAGACTTATGGCTACAACAGAAAGCTCTATTATCAAGGAACTCTTAAATTACATTAAATTTTGTAAAATCATATCTGAACTTATGGTCACAGCAAAAAACTTTTAAGTTTTGTTTGTGTGAAAATGTTCAAGGACATAGAAGGATATTTTTTCAAAACGAATATTTTATTATTTTTGATGAAGGAAGGTAAATTAAAACTTTCTATGACATTCTATAGAGTTTTGCCTTTTCTTTGATACCAACACTTCTTAACAAATATTTTATTTTAATGTAAAAAAAAATTATTAGGAAAGAGCATCACTGAGAAATGTAAGGTACTTTAAGAAAGGACAAAAGATGAGCAAATGAAAACGGAAGTACGCAGATTGATTTTTTTTTGGTAATATATAGTCGCTTTGGTGCAAAAAGAAATGCTGTCGCATAGTGTAATCAATTCACAAATACAGTGAGGCGTTGATTATCCGTAATAGGCTTTTTACACTGACACACATTTCAGTGAAACGCATGGAAGATGTAAAAAATGTGAAACATGCGTTTACATTAACAACATCTAACATCTACCATCAACACAGCTGTCAAAAATAAATAAAAAATACGCAAAATTTTTGTTAAAATAATTAAAAATGGATATAGAGGAAAAATTAATTGTTGGATTATATGTTTCTTGGCAAGAACAAACAAAGTTATTAATGCAGATCATTGAAATAATAGAAGACATTCTGGACGAAGAAGGTGAAGAAGA
The DNA here is from genome assembly GCA_944452675.1 of Tachina lurida. Lineage (NCBI taxonomy): Eukaryota > Metazoa > Arthropoda > Insecta > Diptera > Tachinidae > Tachina > Tachina lurida. The sequence continues at coordinate 88,693,828 of OX101754.1, forward strand.
ATTTTTAATGGACATAGGTATACCTTTTCATCGAAAGGTCTGGATGTTTGTAAGTAAAATATAATAAATTATAAAAATTTCTGTGTATAAATATATACGTATATTTTTAAGAGCCGCTATGGAACATTTTGGGAGAAAGATGTACCAAATAATGGCTCCGAATTTTTCAAAGAAAACTTTCGGGTGGAAAAAGAATATTTTTCTGTATTGGTACAAAAGCTAGCAGTTTTAAGAAAGAAGGACACAAATTTGAGGAATGCTATACCTCTTGAAAAGCGAATCGCAATTGCTCTTTATACCCTGGGATCCTCAGCAGAATATCGTACTGTTGGAAGACTTTTTGGGGTTTCAACTAGCAGCGTTTGCAATATTTTACACAAGTTCTGTAAAGCTATCATTGTTGAGCTTTCTGGAGAGTATCTTCCTTCGGAATTCCTTACCGAGTCCAAAGTTACAGAGTGCATAAGAGGATTTGAAAAAATAGGGTTTCCACAATGCTTAGGCGCGATTGGTAAGCAAATAAATGAATATGCCCGGTTTAATATGACAATCGAATTAATATTATAAAAACTTGAAGATGGATGCCACATTGAAGTGATACCATCAGCCGCTGAAGCTGTCGACCATTACAACTATAAGGGTTGGTACTCCGTTGTTTTATTCGCTTTGGTTGACTTCCGGTAAGATTTACTCAAACATTTAGATATGAGCACACATTCATCTTCTATCTTCTATCAAAATATACAAAAACTCGATTTTAAAAATTTATTTATTTATTAATATTGATATTATAGATAAATATACTAACAATATAAGAGTGATAGAAGTACTAGCTACTAAGGCCATCGCCTATTTTAAAAATTTAACTAGTTGGGGCCTTTCTGTATTCACAATGATATGTAATAAATATTTTCTAATCTAGTTACAGATTTCTTTACGTCAATATAGGTTGCCCTGGACGATGCAATGATTCTTTAATCTACCGCAAATCTAAATTAAGCTATAATGATAGATTCATCTAACGTCCTAAAAGAAAATACGAAGGAAATATGCGGCACACAAGTTCCAGTAGTTATTATTGGAGACTCTGCATTTAAATTTTCACCGACGCTTATGAAACCCTATTCATTTTCAACTTCAGCTTCCTTATAACAGCAGACATTTAACTATAATTTGTCCAAAGCCAGGCGTGTAGTTGAAAATGCTTTCGGTCATCTAAAGGCAAGATTCAGACGAATTGGAAACGGTTTAGATAATCACCAAAAGTGCAATAGTAGAATTATTATGTGCTGTTGTATTTTGCATAATTTCTTAAATCAACATAACTGTGAAATAAATGAAAACTGGAAAAGTAGCCAAAACCCTTCCCCCCCACAACCAGAAACCAGTAACACATCTACCGATCAATCGGTTCAAGCCGAAAGTATAAGAAAAGCTATAGGCCGGTTTTTATACGAAAGAGACTCTTTTAATCAATAAAATAAGATATCCATTTTTTGAGATCAATTTATTAATTTCATGAATTAAAAAAACATTAATAAGAAAACAATATAAATAAGAAATAATAAAAAACAAAATTAAGGAACATTTCTTACATTGTTTTAAAGCAATAAATTAATAAATTTCATTATTTGTCCTTGTTAGTATTAAATTCAGATTTTTAACAGCCAAATTCGAAAACTTCATATCAAATTCAGTACTTTATAAGTACGATTCTGAATTTAATTTCAAAATTACGAATTTGGTTTTCAAAAACATGAATTTAATACTAAAAATTACGAATTGGTAGTTAAAAAACGTATGTTTAAAAAAAAATACAAATTAATTCTGGATCTTTTGATAAATTATAATTAAAAACAAAGAATAAAATAAAATTAAAAAAAATTCATTTGATTTAATAAAATTAAAGCTATAGTAGTATTCCAATCCGAAATTTATTTGCTGGTGCTTCAGCGTTGTATACATATATGCATTTCATTATTGCTGTAACAAATCATCAGTATACTTCTACCACACATTTTGAACAGTAACAAACCTTATCTTATGCACAGACTTTCAAAAACTATTTGAAGTCTACTGATGATTTGTTACAGCAACAATGAAATGCATATAGACAACACTGAAACACCAGCAAATAAGTTTCGGATTGGAATAAACTTCTGACAATATGTCGAATAATAAATTTCTTAAATGCTATAGTAGTATTTAATACAAAAATAAGGCACATTGTAGCATAACTTACAACAAAATTATTTTTTCGCTCTCAAAATATCTAGCAGCTGTGTTTGAAATGCTGCATTTTGAGAGGAAATCGAGTCCAGCCGCTTTAGAATTTCACTGGCCAGCTCTTTTTTTTCTTGATGGTGCTGCCTCTGCATATCCATTCGTTCTTGGGCCAACCTGACTAGCTCCGCATTGTTATCCTTTCTCTTTTTCTGTGGTTGGGCTTGTTCGTCAGAAGAAAACTGCTTTAGAGTGCTACAGGAAGCATCAGGATCAAACTCGACGATGTCATCTAATAAAGTTGACATGTCTAAAAATATAAAATTTATTTAATAAAAAGTTTTTAGTTTATACATACTATAATATGCAGGTCGTTGTTGTTTACATTATAAGTTTTACTTACCAGTGCTTTCGTGCATCGAAACTTCAATATTGTGCAGTTTAAATGACCCTAGAATGTTGTGTACTTTATTATAGTGGCACCACGCTGACGGCGCTCCGCCTGTTGCCCCTACTTTGTTCTTTTCCTGCCTGTAAAAACATGAAAAAGTCATAATTCTGTGGGAGCGTAATAAATTTATTTGAAATGAGTTACATACTTGTACTTGCGAGTGAGGTTGTCTATTTTCGTCCTGATATCTGTCCAAGACCCAGAAAAGCCAGCTTGCTGCATAGTTGCAGCCATTTCCTGGTATACGTGTGAATTTTTCTCAAACTGATGGTAGATGTTAGATGTGCGTCAGTGTAAAAAGCCTATAATAGTAGAGACCGGGAGCATTATGGATACTAAATTTTTTTTAGTTATTTTCATATTTTTTATTCATATTTTTGTATATAATTAAATATTTTTATGTTAGTGTTTACTCAAAACATACATAAATATGTATGTACTATAAGGGAAAAATTATTTTGGCTGCAAACAGTTGTTTGCTTGAAATCTCGTATAATAAAGATAATCACGGTTGATCGATGCAAAAAAAAATAAATCGATTGACAAAAAGAAAACAATTGCAATTTTCCTCTCCCGGATAATCGACGTTACCGGTTAATCAAATTACGGATAAACGAGGCCTTACTGTATGTTGTTATTGCTATTTTTTTTAAAGGATAAAGGAAAATTTTTATGTGGGAGTCTACTCCTTAATGCGAAATTGAACTTGGAAAGCATTTTCTTTCGTTCCGAATCGCACAGTATACTCCTGCTCACAGATCAAAATAACAATTCTCCTGAAGACGTCGAAAAAAAAGCTGACGAAACGTTTAAAAAGAACATGAAATAAATTGGTTTTATTTGCATCTCAAAACATAAGAAAACTGACCATAAATAGCCTATGTGAGAAATAATAAAAAATATGATTTCCAGTTGATATTAAACATAAATAATGTTTCGAATTAATTACAAATAAAAAGTGTAATTCGAATGAATATCAAATAAAACGTTTTTTCCTATAAATAAGTAGTAAAAATATTTATTTAAATAAACATCGAATAAAAACTGTTATCCGAATGATTAACGAATAAAAGGATTTGTTCGAATGAATTGCGAAAATATTATTAACAAAGATTAAGAAAAGAGTTTTCGAATGAAACCGATAAAAAATTGTATTCCAATGAACTAAATAAAATAAAAAAATTAATCGAATGAACAACGATTAAAAATTTTAGTTCGAATGAATTGCGAATAAAAATATATTCGAATAAAGAGCAACTAAACCGATTAGATAAAATGAACTATGAATAAAAAAAACCAAAAACCCTTTAGTTTTTTTTTTAAAGAGTGACACAAGGAATAAAAATATTTATTTGTTTTTCCAGTAAAAAAAAATTAAGAACTTTATTGGAATGAATTAAGGATAAAAAGTTTTATTCGATTGACGGACGATAAAAAAAACTTGTACATGAACGCATAAAGAATACAAAATTTTATTCGAATGGATATCAGATAAATAGTTTTATCCGAAGGCATTCAAATAAAAGATTACAATCCAATGAAAGGATAATAGTACATCTATATATATAAAACAGGATATATGTATGTAACGTATGAACTCCAAAACGGCTGGGCCGATTTTGATGAAATTTTCAGACAATCTTTAGAATATTTAGGCGGGTGGCACTAAAAAGTCTGATTTTTAATTTTCGGTCTGCGGGCGGAGGGGCGTGGCTAAATCTAATTTTTATATTGTCATAGATATATTTTTTTTTTTGCGGGGAGCACACCGGGTTAAGCTAGTTTATTATAAACTAGCGCGACGCAAAGAAGGGTAATGTGTTTATCAACCTATGTATGTATGTATGCATGTGTGTGTGTGTTTCTTTGCGGCACTACATGAACTGAACGCGTGGACCGATGTTGAGGATTCTTACATCAATCGATTCGTCTTAATACTGGGAGTGTCACTAAAGATGTGGCAATAGTCAAAAAAAAATAGTAAATTCGAAAAAAATAAAAAGTTGGCGAACTATATCATTCGACAGATATTTTAAAATCATAATTAGGTTTCTCTTATGATTTTTCATTTCGAATGACCATTTAGGATATTCATTTAACTGTTCAAATTTGGTCCCATTCGGGGTTTTGATGTTTTTAAAAAAGTTTATTTGAGGGAATATGGAATAACAAAATGTATTCGACTGAGTAACAAATAAAAAGTTTTTATCGAAGTTATATCTACAAATAACAGAGTTTAATTGAATGAACAGCTTATAATACATTTATTCCAAGGCTAACGATTAAAATTTTTTTTTAATGAATGACGATTAAAAAGCTTTATTTGAGTGCACATGGAATAAAAAATTTACTTCACTCAATATCCAATGAAAAAAAATTGCATTCGAATAAAAAAATATTTTAATAATATAATAGAACCAAACACAAATAAAAATCGAATCGAAAAGTCCTGTTAAATCAAAATTTTGAGTTTAGATGTGTATATGTAATACAAAATTCTTAAAACTTCAAAGTTTTATTCACTCTTTAACTATGTTCCTAAAATAATACGTCTTTTTCCAAATTATCTAGTAAAGTTACTTTTTATATTGTTTCGTTAAACATTCAACAATTTCATAATTAAACGATTAAATTGTGCACATGTGCAAAGTGCAATCATAAATACGAATTCATAATGACCAACAGTCTTGCCCCAATACAAAATGTTTGAATGTTTGTTTTATTTTTAATTTTTATGATTTACTTATCTGATTTTATAACAACCTGTACTACTAAACTACAATTTCCATAACTAAAAGACAAAATATTATTAATTAATATTTTTATTCGTATTCATAAATAAATAATTTGTCCACAACTGCCGGCGATAAAATGTTGTGAAATATTTTCAGTTTGTAAAAAAAGAAAATTTCTCGAGTTTTAATTCTTATTGTTAATTATAAGATCACAAGCATGTTGTTAACAAATTGGATTAATGTTTCTATTACTGGCTGGCTGGTTATGCAGCAAACGAGAACTGTTAGATAATCATCCATCATGATAAATAAATACTCCATTTAAATTATAATTTATTATAAAATTTCAATTAGTTCATAATATTTGATATTTGTTTATTTATTTTTTATGTCCACATAAATATTTTTGCTATAAAACAAACACCTACATACGTTAAACTAACAACTTGAAACCAATTACAAGTGCAATTAAACTATTAAAATTATTTAAATAAAATATAAATAAATATGATTTGAATTGTTGAATGGTTTAGTTTAGATCTTATTACAAAACGAAATTAAATAGTTTATAAATATGTATGTATTAAGAGTACACCCAGAGAAAACAGCTTAAAATCTATGAAAACCATATTGAACTAATAAGAAACATTAACGAAATATTAATTTATAGTATTAATTTATTAATTTTATTTATTTTTAAGTATATCAATATACATTTTCTATTATATTGAAAACTAGGCATTGGTGGTACAGTATGGAAATTGGATTTTGCCCACGAATAAACTAAATATTGCGATATCTGCCGGACGAACTTCAAACTACACAGAAACGCTCCTCACGCCCCAATGAGCATGTATATAAAGTTTGGTCTAAATCGGTACAGTAGTTCTTGAGTTACGGTGCAAATTCACAAAAAAAAAACTAAATATGGCGCCATCTGTCGGACGAACTTCCAACCAAACAGAAACACTCCTCACGCCCCATAGAGCGTGTATATAAAGTTTGGTCTAAATCGGTGCAGTAGTTCTTGAGTTACGGTGCAAAAACACAAAAAAAAAACTAAAAATTGCGCCATCTGCCGGATGAACTTCAAACTACACAGAAACGCTCCTCACGCCCCATAGAGCATGTATATAAAGTTTGGTCTAAATCGGTTCAGTAGTTCTTGAGTTACGGTGCAAAAACACAAAAAAACTAAAAAATTGCGCCATCTGTTGGGCGAATCACTATTTCTGAAAGGGGCGTAGCATTTATTGGGGTAGAATATATATATATAAACACGCACAGGTCTTTTACGAATATTTTGCGGGGTGGCAGTCGAAAATCTGTTGGGGCATTGAAGAGTTTACCCATAACAAATAAACGTGTTTTTGTGTTATATATAATAAGATTATTGAATTAATATTACGCGTTTTTATTTTTAAGTTGCTGCTTTTCCCTGAGTGTAGTAAGTAAAATATATAGTGTTGACTGTAATGAATTATGTTTTAATTAACATAGTTTCGGGGTGATTTGCTCGCTAATGTTGAGTACACATTATGGCATTTCGTGACATCGCAATAGTGTGCACCGTTTGCCATTTCCGATACTTTTCGTTGTTTGGTAATGCGTTCCACGAGCACTATGGCGGTATTCGGTGTTTAATGTAAATGATCTTCCGTAAGTGCAAAATATCGTAGTTTTTGCACGCATTTTGAAAATTACACTACATACGAGTAATAACAACAAAAGAAATGCTAAATGTGTACTCAACATAAAGTTAAAATAAATTCAGTAAAGTGCGACTTTGACTCGCGCACGAAGAGTTCCGTACGTTGGGCCTTGAGCATTTTTTTAATACAGCGTTATTTAAGTTTTTGACGTTTTTTCAGCTGAAATAATTTTTTTTGGCGATTTTTTCGTTTTGGCGATTTTTCAGGGTTTTCACGTCCTAGAATTTTTTTTTTAATTTGGTGCTTTTTTTGGTTTTGGGGTTTTTTTTGTTTTGGCGATTTTTTTCATTTTGGCGATTTTTTTCATTTGGGCGATTTTTTTAGTTTTTTCGATTTTTTCATTTTGGCGATTTTTTCCGGTTTTTCGCGATTTATTTTCGTTTTAGAATTTTTTTTATTTGGTGCTTTTTTCGTTTTGGCGATTTTGTTTTGTTTTGGCGATTTTTTTTCGGTTTGGCGATTTTATAATTTTGGGATTTTTTTGTTTTGCCGTTTTTGAAAGTTTCAAGAAGTTTGCTCTTACGGTTTCCAAGATACAGCAAGTTATCAAAATTACATAGTCAAAATTACATTAACTGATGGTACACCGTTTAATTAAATTTTTTAAAATTTTAGTGTTAATTGTTGTAGTCTATATAAAAATACACTAACTTTACAAATTTCAAGTGCATTTACATACAATTGTATGTATATTACATGGGATTTAACATTTTTCGTTGCTCGTTTTGGCACACCCTTTAATTTCCAACTCTCATGTATTTGTTGTTGTAGCGGCCAAGGGTCTACACACTCTGTCCAAATTTCAGGTCCGTAGCTCTTACGGTTCTCGAGAAAATACCCTGTGACGGACAGACGGACAGCGTAGCGAAAACAATAGGGTATCTTTTCACCTTTGGTGTACGGAACCCTAAAAAGGACCGCAAGCAAATGTGTGCAATAGACTTGCAAACGCTCCATTAAAAGTGAGAAAATATTATTTTACTTATTCACTAAAATAGTTTTTATTAACAAGTAGTAATTAAAAAAAATCAAAAGAACCCGCCGGCGACCAATTTTGAACCGTTAAATATCCTAAATTGTCTTTCGAAATAATAAGAGAAACCTAAAGGCAAAAATAAAAAATGTATAAAATTTAATTTTATAATCAACATTGTATTTTGAATATTTCGAAAAGTATTGAAGATATGAGTCAATTTTTGTTTCGGTTTGCAAAGCTAAATGTATACTATTGAACTAAAGTAAAATGTTTCCCAATATATAATTTTATAAAACTTTTTTTATTGGGAAAAATTGTGTTAGAAAAATTTTAGCATTTTTCGAAAATCTCCTCTCCTGCCTACATTTACATATGTGAAGGATGCCAAGAGTTGCTTACAGCTTACTTACAACAAGTTAATTTATAATAAGAAACCAAAAAATTTACAAAAAACGAACGTGCAACTTTTTTGCCACATCCAAAAATTAGATTTTTTGCAAAAAAAAAAAATGCTGGATGTAGGGTGCACCACCAAAAAATCTCTAAAATTTAATTCACAGTCTTTCTTAATGCCTCCTCTCTCAGAAACAAGCAAAGTTCTTATCAAATAGTTAATAATTTTTTTAAATATTCCATAAAATTAAGAATACTTTTTTCACAAAATATACAAAATACTCTCATATTTTTCAAAAATTCAAATTGCAAAATTATTCTTTGTCACAATTTTTGAGATATTAAAAAAATGTTGTTTCATATAAATCGTAATGAAGTTTTTTTCAAAAATAACAAAACCAACTGATTTTTGCCAGGTAATAAAGAAGTTATAGTACACAACGATTAAAAAAAAGTCAGGGCCAAAAACTAAAAAAAATGCAATGTGAGTCCGATCACAGGAGAGATGTGTAAACATCTAGTAATTAATTTTTTTTTAATATTGGCTTATGGTAACTAAAATAAGATATATAAATTTTTGTCTCGTTTTAGGAGTATTTGAAGTACGAATTCGCGATTAAATACACTAGGAAATTCTTGAATCAAGCACATATTTAGTTTGATTCAATCACAGGTTTTCTGAAATCAATCTCGTTTTGGGTTTATTTCAAGTATGGATTCAGGATTAGATATGGATAAAATTAAGTATTTAGTAATTGAATTATTCGTACTTGAATCAAGGCTTCTGTACTCGATTTAAGTAAATCCGTACTTACCGTACTTATGACACCGCTCTGGATTGATTTAAGTACGGATGGATTAAATTTTATTTTGAGTGTACTGTATTTAAAAATCTATGGAAAACTGCATATATAGTAGTGGAATTATTAGTTGTGGGGGTTTGTGGAGAATTGGTCATATGCAGAATTGGTCATATGTCCTATATTAATAACTATTTCATTTGCTTTTAGTAAATCTCTCCCAATCTATATATATATGTATATATTTGATTAATATGAACTAACCGCAAAAGCTTCTTTACGTAGACAAATATAAACTATTTTATGGCAAACATTGTACCTTTTTATGTTCTAATGCCCGTAATTTCTACACACAGGTAATTTACCTAAGGTTTTTACCCACGATTTTGCCTTATAAAATTCAACTTACACGATAGATATCTGGGCACCAATTTAATAATTTAACAAATATATATTTCATTGTCAGAAACTAAAAAAAAGAGGCTTTGGAGATTTTGGCGATTTTTGACATTGCATTTGGCGAGAAAGGTGAAAATAAATCTGACAGCCACAGTACTAAGTTTGGACTAGTTTATTACCAGTTCCTTTGTAAAGAAACATTCTATAAAATTGGTGGTTTTATTTCTTTGTTACTTAGTGACAACTGTTAGTTAAATTCGTCATTATTTATCAAAATTCAAAAATACAAGAGGGTAATTATAATTATTTTTAGATGGACCTGAAATTTTAATAATTTTATGATACCAATTTTCATACAGTGCCAGGGCTCTGTTAGACAGTTACAATTTATTTTGCAATGTGGTACCTTGTAACTGCTTCATATACTAGTACTCATCAGCACTAATAATTTTACACAACAACTTTAACTAGTTGTTGCTACTAGTAGCTTTTAAACAATTATAGCCTACTCTCCTGCAGGGATTATAATTGCTTTTTTACTTTTTAATAAATGAATAAATAAATTTATATCGGCATAAATAAAAATTTATTTCTACATTCGAACTCGGATGAAAACCAATAAGACTATTTTCAAGAATACATTCTTAAAACCGATCTCAAAACATCTTAAATTCGAGCTGAAAGTAAGAATTTGTTCAAGATTATATTCTTAAATTTTTAAGAATGTGATATTAATTTAAGATTTTTATTAAGAACAAAATCTTGAATCCGATCTTAAAATGAGATTTAATTCAAGATTGCAATCTTAAGTGCGATCTTAAAAAAATTAAGATTTTATTCTTGAATCAAGAATTTTCTCATTTAACAGACTATTAAGATTGAAATTATTTGATCTCGAGCGTAAAATCTTGTGTCACGAGCACGTTTTTTCCCTTAGTGTAGTTAAAATAATAAAAATAAACTAAATCAAGCCAATTAAGGACCTGCAGCTTTCTTAACGTGCTGGTCTAAGTTTCACAAAAATTTATATGAAAAGCTCTAGAATTATTTAGACGGTTGGACAAAGCATTTGTTTGCTTCAGATGCAACAGTTTAATTTAAGTAACTTTTGAAATTATAGGTGAGTGAGAGAGAGAGAGAGGAATATATGATGGCTCTCCCTCTTCATTATCTTATCCTTTCCTTACTGTTTGTAAACAGCACTTAAATGTTATAATATATTCAACAATAAACAAATCCTTTCGCGTAACCTTGATAGAATCAAAACATTAAGGGAAACGCAGCAATAAAACCTTAATCCTCTTAACTTTAATTTTAACGTGCACCAATAATATTAAATCTTTTAGGCAAAACTTAACAATTCTTAATTTTGTCCATTATTAAATGCATAATGATTTAAATATCAAAGAAAAAAATCCAGCTTAAATTTAGCAAAAAGATAATTTTCTATAAGACTTACGTCTACGCAAATTACAAAACTCGTATTGAAAGTTTATTTATCTGCACAAAAACACTTCTCTGCAAATAAACATGAAAATTTAGTTCGTTTCTGCTTCATATGCACCACAAGATCAAAAGATATGGGTGGTCCTTTATTTGTTTTTTTTTTTTTTTTTATTAATCTGTTTCTATAAATAGCCTTTTGCAGCTTTTTTGAAATTTCATTTAAAAAACAAACAAAAATTTTAGCCAACTTTTCAAAAGCTAAAAACCTAAAAAAATATAAACAGCCATACAGCTGCAAAATCCATGACGAATCGGAATTGACATTGAACCGATATTCATGGTTTTAACACTCATTCAACTTTAACAGCCAACGAGACAAAATGTGAACACACTTAACAAAAAAAGAACAATGGCAGAAAAAAAATTTAAAGCAAAAAAAAAAAAAAATAATCAGGCAATATAAGCAGGATATAAATGAATGTAATCTAAATTTATATGTACGATTACATATAACGGGTGTTTTTTTTAGAGGTATAGAACTTCGAATTGAAATAAAACACAAGAAAATCGTTTTAATGTCCATCAATTTGGCTTTATTGGAAGGATAATTTTATGCCATTAATGTTTAAATATGATTTCGGGCATGTGGCCGCCGCGGCTGGCTCGAATAAAGCCAATTCTACAGGTCCAATTTTCAACCACTTTTTCGAGCATATGGGGCCGTATGTTGGCAATAACGACACGAATGTTGGCTTCCAAGTCCCCTAACGTTTCTGGTTTGTTGTCGTAGACGAGCGACTTCACATATCCCCAAAGAAAATAATCCAATGGTGTCAAATCACACGATCTTGGTGGCCAATTGACAGGTCCATTCCGCGAAATTATGCGCTCATCGAATGTTTCCATCAATAAATCGATTGTGACGTGCGCTGTGTGGCATGTAGCGCCGTCTTGTTGGAACCACAACTCATCCACATTCAAAATCTTCAAAATCTTCCATAAAGTTGATGGACAAAGCTCCAATTGCTGTGCACGGTGGCGAATCGATTCATTCGGGTCCTCTTCAACACTTTGCTCTACAGCGGCAATTGTTTCTTCGGTGCGCACTGTTCGACGTCTTTGCGGATGCGTATTATCACATAGAGTAAACGTAGTGCGAAAACGATCCATGGTTAACCGAATTAATTGTTCTGATGGACGATTATGTCGACCATAAAATGGACGGAGCTTGCGGTAAACTTCGCGAACTGAACCATTATTTTCGAAATAAATTTGCACGATTTGCAAGCGTTGTTCTTTTGTCAACCTGTTCATGATGAAATGGCAAACCAAACTAAATATTAATCACTTGACAGCTGACAAAATGGCCGCCAGTTAAAAAAGTGATGCCAACTTAAAGTTCTATACCTCAATAAAAAACACCCATTATATACATATCGATGGCTTAGTATAAAAAAAGGCCTAACTCGAATTTTCGATATTTTGCAGGAGAAGCAAAAAACTGAAGAAAAATCAAAGCATTTACATGCAGAAATAGTTTTTTAAGTAGCCATAAGTGCTTGATTTTGAACTGTAACGTACTAAGATCTTCAAGGAGGATACAATTAAACGTTGTCGCCCAGAAAACATTAAAAACGCGATTTCGAAAAAAATTTAGTTAGGCCCTTTTTATATTAAGCCATCGATATGTATGTATTAGTGATGTAACGAATGTCAATTTTTGATATTCGCAAAAACGAATTCAAATACGAATATTTGAAACGATATTGGCGAATACGAATATTATATGTGAAATTCATAGACATTAAATTGGGGTTCCATTTACTCCTGCAATATGAAATGTTACAAAATTGTTATGAAAAAGGATTTTATACTCCTGTTGGCGTACTTTAAAGTTAACAAAAACTACCCAAAATTTTAAGGATCGTCATTAAATAATATTTGAAAATGATACAAAGCATAAATTTCTGTAAAAAATTTAAGGGATTTGTACAAACTTATATTTTTAGCCATTTGTTTAAATTTCATTTAGGATTTATGCACTTATTTATTTAATTTGTTTTCAAAAATATTCGTATTTGGTGAATACGGATACGAATATATAAAAATGACCGAATATGCGACAATTCGAATACGAATATTCGTGCATCACTAGTATGTATGTATAAATACACACACACTTTATGCTGCTTATATAAGTTTATAAATATTATCTCAATCCTTTTGTTAATGGGATTGTAAAAATATTTATTTATTTGTGTGGTAATCTACCGATGTTTCTTTGACGGAAACATAATATGATTATAGATAGAATATCTTAGAATTGTTTACATTGGTCCTTTTTTTTTGCAAAATATGTCCAGGTATCTTCAGGCAAGTCCTGTTGAATAAATATTATTTTATAAACATAAATACATACGAGTAGATATTAAATTAGACTGTGCTAAACAAAAATTATTCAGGCGATCTCATGTACCAATTCCGTTTTCTTGGAGTCCATAGATAACGAAAATATATTTTGATTTTTTTAGGTCACTTCTTATTTTATACGGTAAATATAGAGAAAAACGGGGTTTTTAGAGTTTTAAATGGAAAGAGTCATATCTTCTTTGTGTCCCAACGGGTTTCTATTAATTATTTTTCTGTTTGAAGGATCTGATATCTTTCAAACTCAGACATCCTTTTTGTTAATAAATGTTATAGTGGTTGAAATGTGAAAAAAAAACTAATTTAAAAAAAATCTCATAAGCAACTTAGAGTTTGAGGAATAAAATTGTTTTTAATATGTATGATTTGAACAGGCTAAACTTCGTATGGCTTTGTAAGCCAAATTACATGTGATAATTATTAATGAACAAATAACATCAAAAGTTAGTTGTAAATAACTATTCTGACTAACAACACATAGTTGAACGGAAGAACTAGCCGTTTGCGAAGGCCACTAAACCTTCATCATCAGCGTTCTTCTGTGTTTGGTCCACTGTGTGTGAGGTCAAGTTGATGTAGATTTCTGCTTTATATACTCAGCCATCATTGCAAACGGAATATGTGAATTGTTTTGATTCATCTTATATCAATTTGCTGAAAGCTTTTTTGCAATGAAAGCGCAATTTTTACCATCTCTAAATTTACAACAGTCTTGCCATTGTCGTTTGTTCTTTGCTAATTATGCACATGTTAGTTAATTTGCTTATTTTTTGTTCTACTTAAGACAAACGTTTTTGGTTTGTTACTATTAAGTATATTTTATTAATTTTTACCACTGGCCCATGACTATTAAGTTTAGTTAATTTTAATTATTATTATGATTTTAACATACTAAAGTTCGTATCGCTTTGTTTTTAATATGTTTTTTTCACACTTCAACCACTACAACTTCGCCATTGATTAGCCGATTTACAAAAACTATAACTTGTTTAAAAGCTACTATCAGGTTCTTTTATTTAAATAAAAAATAATAGAAACCCGATCGGAAACAAGGAAGGTATGACTCTTTTAATTTGAAATTCTGAAAACACCATTTTTCACTATATTTACCGTTATAAAATCACTTTACGAAGTGACCTAAGAAACCAAGAAAACAGAATTCGCACATGAGAACCCGTGAATAACTTTTTTCTTAGTCATTCGACTTAGTTTTCATATTTATCGTAGTGGAGATAAGAAAAAGTAGGTGTATTTTATATTGTTGTATCTCTATATAACTTGAGCTTTTCTATACACACAGAAAATTTTAAAATACATAGATATACCTTTAGCTACAAAAATATTTGAATCAATAAAAAAATCTAAATTTTGCTCCTACGCATTACAAAAATATTAACGAAAATTACTCCTGGTTGCATATGTACCTGCAACTTTAGGATGTATGCAATAACTTTCGGCTACGAAGCGTGTTGTTTTTACATATGGAGCATTCAGCAAATCAAAGAAATAATAAGCGATAATAAGCTGCAAACTCGTATAACTATATATCTTCATTCTGGAGTTCTTAAGGTTACCTCAAAAGTTATAAGTAAGTTATTCAAACCAAACATGTTGAAAATTATATACTTGACACTTGAAATTTTCAAAGTTAGTGTATTTTTATGCAGACTACACCAATTAACAGTGAAATTAAAAAAAATCAAAATTAAAGGGTATTCCATCATGTAATGTAATTTTGACAACTTGATGTATCTTGGCAAAGTATGAAGCAAAATATTGTAATTTTTAAAAAGTAAAAAATCCTAAAATTAAAAAAATACCGAAACTAAAAATTAAAATATCACTTTGTAAGAAAAATCGCTAAAAATATATGTATGAATTGCAAAAAAATCGCCAAAACGAAAAAAGCGCTAAAACTAAAAACAATAGAAAAAAAATCGGAAATACGAAAAAAAAATTAGTTTTGTTTATTTATTTTAATATCCAGAAAAAAGTTAAAAGTTTCCAACTCTAAAGCTGTGATTGAAGTCTACTGACGATTTGTTACAGCAACAATGAAATGCATATAGACATCGCTGAACCACCAGCAAATAAATTTCAAATTAAAATAAACTTGACAATATGTCGAATAATAAATTTCTTAAATAATTTATAAAGAAAAAGAAAAAATTAAATAGATCAAGTTACTTTTATATAACACAAATAGTGTAACTTTCCCAAGCCTGGAATCATCCTTTTTGATTTTTCTGATCTCTTACACCTATCTCTTTCTTTTAATAATATAAGATATGTTTAATTTGTAGAAAAAAAGGAAAACTTAGTTTTAGTAAGTTACTTTTATATAAAAAAAGTTAAAGTTTTTCAACCCTGGAAACGTATTTTTATTTTTTTTTATATTGTTTAATTTGAAATACCAATTTAATTCGTACTGAAGAATAAAATAAGTTTATTTATTAAAAAAATAAAAACTGACACACCAGTTTAAAAACGAAGTCTGTAGCTTTTCTGGGAGCTTCGGAAAAAAAAGCTTATTCGTCTTCCCTATGACTAAGGATCCAGAATATATAGACTTTATGGGTCTTATTAATATTAATTAAACCTACCCAGTAAAAAAAATTGGAAGTCATTCTAAAGGAACTACATTTTCATTGCTTCCAAAAAATCGATATTTTTAATTTGCCGATAGTTAGCAGAAAACCAAGTAGAAGTTTATTTTAGTTATACATAACCTTGTAATTTTGGTCTACAATTTTGAAGTTATTTGCTTAAATTTACATGAAAATACTGTTTCACGTTTAAATTCCCATAAAAAGAAACTAATTGTTAAAATAAGTAACTATTAACAATTTTTCCTAGATGAAAATATTATCATAGAACACAAAAAAGGAAATTTTTCTTAAAATCGCTTCCAATTCGGTGACCAGGCATCGAAAAAGACAACTTCTTGCAATGACAACCCTATGTAAAAATCATTAGATCGGATCGAAATTTGCACTACTTCCAGATCGCAAACTCTACATTTTCATGACTTTTTTGGAGTGTCTTTTTTTACTGGGTATATATACCCTTTTAATATTTTTTTTTTTTTTGGTAAAGGGCATAAAAATATCTTGCTACATAGTCACATCTCAAAAACATCTGTTTTTATTGGAGTTAATAAGACTCCTTCGGCATGCACATTTGCAAAGTTTTGAGTTTTTAGGAGAGAATAGATGAAGAAATGGGAGAGAAGTACAGGCTTTAACGCACTTGCAAAGTTGACTTGTTCTTCGTTTGTTGCTTTTATTTTTTCCCTTCATTATGTATAGTTTCTTTGTGGTATAGTAAAAATTTTTCATAGTAAACTTTGTGTGTGCAAGTCAAAGATAGCTTAAAAGCAAATTTAAAAGACTCTGCGTATGCAGAAGGTCTCAGATGCCGAATTATTTGTCCTTTAGTATTTCATCTTATGTAAAAATTTCACACAAATCGGTTGCATGTCCACCTAATGAAGGCAGATGATTTTTTAATATCTTCATTGAGTTGTATAAATACACTTTTCAACAAATGAAGAATGGAATGGAAAAACATACGGACTGACCCTATACTCAGTATAACGATTTTGATGATCAAAGAAATGGTGTCATCAGTTTTTGCCCAACAGCTAATTCGGAATAGGTCATAGCCCTATACTATATATGCCAATAATGTAACTAATAGTCTACCAAAGAAATCTTGTTGACATATAATGCCAAAGATCGTGGTGTACCGCCAAATTTTGAAATCGTTACAAGTGTGCAGTACAAAGGCTAAGGGTATAACACAATGATTTTTGCCGTAACTGCCAGGATATCGATGAAGAGGAAAGCATAGAGCACTTTCTTTGTCACTGTCCTGGACTTGCAGGGAAGAGAATGGTCACAATGGGCGGTCTTGAGTTCAGAGAACTTTCTGACGTTACTAGTGTTGAACTTCAACGTATTAGTAGCTTTATATTGAGCTTTGGTTGGTTCGACGGTGGGGACTCCGCATAAGCAGAGTCTCCGTGGTATCACGATGGACCAAAACGGTCTAAGTGAGTCAAGGTTTCTGACTGACACCCCTACCTAACCTAACCTAACCTAAGGTGTGCAGTAAAAAAAAGGTTGAGAACCACTGAGTTAGACCATATTTTTTAAATTTTCTTGCTTTCTTTGTTGTTGTTGCATTTCTTGTAGTGAAAATTTTAGTACAACTTTACTATTTTAAGGTTTTGTGGTTGCTTTGCCAAATACTCGTATTGTTAGTAAAAATTATTAGTCCTCTTCGTAAGTTATGCTAAAAAAAAGGAAAACAATTCAGTCTTTGCGCAAAGTGTTACTGAAACTCAAAAGAGAAGAGTGAATTTGAAAAACGAAAATTTTTAAGGAAAAAAGTGCTATGCATGAGCTACTGGGGTGCCTAGACACGTTCATATTGTACGATATTCTATTGATATGCTCATATTGTATTGATATGTTCACAATGGTTGTTCAGCTTCGATTCGACGTTCTTTCCGAAATTGACTTAGTACAAAGTGTATAACTACTTCAACATATTTGAACAATGGCTTAAAATCTGTAAAATTTCTATTTGTTTCCCTTGTAATTTACAATCACCCTTATTCCAGTTGTCGTCATCGACGTCATTTTAACACAATACCAAAAAATTGGGGCTTGTGTACCTGTTGTCGAAAACAACTTACTCCTCTTGGCAGGTTTATGCTATTTTCTAGACCTTAGGGAAGGGAAATAGATTGTCCGTAGCACAAAATTGATCTCGAGAGCGGCTAAACAAGCCCCAATTTGTTTGGTATTGTGTTAAAGTGACATCGATTTCGACAACTGTAATAAGCGTGAATATCTTCAAAGAATAAATTCTTTTCGAGCTGGGACTGAAAATAAATCTCTGTACAAAATTTGCAACAATAGTCTATTCGCACACACATTAAGTTCATGTAGATCGTTTCTCGATGAAGCGGTGTCAGCAGTGGAAGGAATAAACATATGGATGTAGAGAACATACAGCAAAATAAAAAGATTTAATATGGAATGCCTGTTCTTTGATCACATGTGAACTTATTGATGTTTAACGTTTAGTTGCAATTGTTTATTTATCCTCAATCAACAACAATAAAGTTAAGGTGTGTTCTTGAGCTTGACTCTGCAGTGTCTGTTCGTTCACTACACTCGACCTGATCATGACTCGTTTACTATTATTGTAGGCCAAAAAGAAGCAAAAAAAAAGTTAAAGAAATACTAAATCAGTTAACGCAATCCAGCGAGAATTTTTGTTGCTGGCATTTGTTTTTGTCACTACTCGTAGTTGCATGCAAAAAACATACATCTAGATATTTATGTACGAGTATGGTTACATGGAGCAGCGATGCCAACTTGGTGCTTTTGGCATTATTTCTAGTGCTTTTTGAAGACTCAACACGCCAAATTTTGAGCGTTAGTGCCATACTAAGGAAAAGCACTAAGTAGTGCTTTTAAGAAATTTTTGTATTTCTTAAAATTACTTTAATAAAAACTTGGTGTATTTATTTTTTCACTGTAAAGCATACTTTTTTGTCTGATATTTTCATTAAAAATGATACTATTGCTGAAATAGAGAATAGCTTAGAAAATACTAAACATTATTAAACTTCACTCGTTTGAATCTCCACTCGTTTTTCACGTTAGTGCTTTTTACGCTTTTTATACCCTTTACCAACAAAAATGGTAAAAGGGTATATATAGGTTTGTCATTCCGTTTGTAATTTCTATAATATCAATAAGCGACCCATAAAATATATATATTCTGGATCCTTATGCATAGGGAAGACGAATAAGCGATGTCCGTCTGTCCGTCTGTCTGTACGTGAAATCGGTTTTGCGAAGCTCCCAGAAAAGCTAGAGACTTCGTTCTTTGACTGATGTGTCAGAAACTTTCCAAAATAGATTGGTATTGAAATTCAGCAAAATCGAGCAGGCGATTGCAGAGCTGGAAAACTTAAACTTTATTTTGCCATATAAAAGTAACTACCGAAAACAAATTTTTATTTTTTTTAATAAATAAACTTATTTTACACTTCAGTACGACTAAAATTGGAATTTTAAATTTAAAAAATATAAAAAAATTAAAAAGACGTTTCCAGGGTTGGAAAACTTTAACTTTTTGTGTTATGTAAAATTAACTATGTCTAAAACTATATTAGTATTTTCTCGAGAACCGTAAGAGCTACAGACCTGAAATTTGGACACATTGTGTAGACCTTTGGCCGCTAAAACAACAAATACATGAGAATTGGAAATTAAAGGGTGTTCCAAAACGAGCAACGAAAAATGTTAAAATCCCATGTAATATACATACAATTGTATGTATGTATGTATGTATATACACTTGAAATTTGTAAGTTTAGTGAATTTTTATACAGACTACAAAAATTAACACTAAAATTTCCAAAAATTTAAATTAAAGGGTGTTCCATCAGTTAATGCAATTTTGACTATGCAATTTTGACAACTTGCTGTATCTTGGAAACCGTAAGAGCAAAACTCTTGAAATTTTCAAAAACGGTAAAACTAAAAAAACAAATAATTATAAAATCGCCAAACCGAAAAAAATCGTCAAAAACAAAAAAAATCGCCAAAATGAAAAAAACCCCAAAACAGGAAAAAAAATCGCTAAAAACAAAAAAAAATTGGCAAAAAGGAAAAAAAATTGCCAAAATGAAAAAATCGCCAAAACGAAAAAAACCTAAGAAACAGACAAAAATCGCCAAACCGAAAAAAATCGTCAAAAACAAAAAAAATCGCCAAAATGAAAAAAACCCCAAAACAGGAAAAAAATCGCTAAAAACAAAAAAAAAATTGGCAAAAAGGAAAAAAAATTGCCAAAAAGAAAAAAATCGCCAAAACGAAAAAAAACCTAATAACAGACAAAAATCGCCAAAACGAAAAAAAACCCCAAAAAAATCGCCAAAATGAAAAAAAACAAAAAAAAATGAAAAAAATCGCCTAAATAAAAATAAACCCAAAAACAAAAAAAAATCGCCAAAATGAAAAAAAAATCATCAAAATGGGAAAAATCTCCAAAATGAAGAAAAGCCCAAAAACAGAAAAATATCGCCAAAATGCAAAAAACCTCCAAAAACAGAAAAAAATCGCTAAAACGAGAAAAAAGCGACAAAACTGAAAAAATCGTTTAAGCTGAAAAAAACTTCAAAAAAGCAAAAAAGCCTACCTTTCGTGCGCGATTCAAAGTCGCACTTTACTGAATTTTTTAATATTAAAGGAATTAAATGAAACTAGGTTCTTTCTTATTTCGTTTTTGCTTCGTTCACTTAACATATTTTATGTATTTTTTAAAGAACTAGATTGGTATCAATAATCAAAAAAATCCAAAATTATGACTCCAGGGTTGGAAAACTCACACTTTTTGTGTTATGTAAAATTAAATAGGTCTAAAAAAAATTTTTTGTTTCTTTATAAATTGAATATATTTTATGCTTCTGAAAGAAAAGTTTGGCGTATGAAATTTGAAACTTTTAAAAAATTATAAATTTTTTTACAAAACAAATATGTATGTATGTGTCTGTATACTATATATATGTACGTACGTTGGTAAAGGGTATATAAGATTCGGCACAGCCGAATATAGCACTCTTACTTGTTAGACCTCAAAATTACGCTTTTTAGTGCTTTTTTTAAATTTTAGAACCAAAGTAGTTGGCATCACTGACATGGAGGAACGTTTGTTGTACAGTCATGTGTGAATTTAAATGTTGGCATTATTGTTGTTGCTGTGGAGCAACCTCCAATTGTTTAGTGCGACACTATTTATGTATTGTTGTCGCTGTTGTAATTGTACTTGTTGTTATTGCCTTTTGCTTTTCAACAAACACCATCGCCAGCAAGCAATACTAGAGTAGGAGTCATGTCATTTAAACACCTGGATCCACAAATGTGGAAAAAATATGCATTAACAGCTACAACGATAATAAAATTTAAAAATAACAAGATCAAAAAAACGCGTAAAGAAATGTTTAAGTTGTAATTAAAAGTATGTAAGTTGAAAGATTTTAAGTGCACGCTACAAACTCTACTTGAAACTTTCCTCCATGTCTCCAGAAGTTTTTCCTGTTTTAGTAACTCTGTATTTAGTACAAACAAGATTCTGCGAGGATCTTAAATAAATAAGAAATTATTATTATTCAATCTTCGATAAGAATCCATAAGCGTGTAACGCCAAACAAGTAGACAAACCCAATATACCTTCCGCCGTGCAATTTCAAACACATGGCAAGAATTTTAGCACAATATAATTTTCATTGTAGACCTAATGAACTTTACAAAATTTCAAGGCGTGTGGTAAAAAGAGAAAGCTTAAAGTTGTTTAAAACTAGTGAAACTGAAATAAACGCCGTAAAACTTGCGTTCACTTTTGAAGCGGCAGTTTGTTAGGAAAATTTTTGCACAAAACAAACTAGCCCAGACTTTATTAATTTGGAGTAATATTTTACATTATCATTACATTGAGAAAATATTCATTTGCCTTGCAATGCACTAAACACATTCATCACAGCAGGCTACACGAACACACGACTTCAAAAATCGCTAGCTGCATTTGTCGTCTTCCAGATAAATACTTAATTATTTTGGAGACGACAGCAGCACGCAGTGACGCCACCATCAAATATTTCACATTTACAAAAATAAAATACTCTTTTAAAACGTACTTATATCACGTAAACTTATTTTATACTTTAGTTACTAAAGTTTAGTACTACTAAAATTGGTATTTTAAATTAAAAATATATAAAAAAAATTAAAAAGACGTTTCCAGGGTTGGAAAACTGGAACTTTTTTTGTTATATAAAAGTAACTCACTAAAACTAATTTTTCCTTTTTTTCTATAAATTAAACATATCTTATATTCTTAAAAGAAAGAGATAGGTGTAAGAGATCAGAAAAATTAAAAAGGATGATTCCAGGGTTGGGAAACTTAAACTTTTTGTTATATATAAAAGTAAGTAGGTCTTTTTATTTTTTCCCCTTTCTTTATAAATTATATATATTTTACGTTTTGGAAAGAAAGATTTGCTGTAGAATATTATAAAAATTAAAACCACAGCTCCAGAGCTGGAAACTTTTAATTTTTTTTTCTGGTTATTAAAGTAACTAAATAAAACTATTTTTTTTAATTTCCTTTTTTGTTTGTTCACTTGACATACTTTATATATTTTTCTAGAACTTCTAGATTGGAAATTAAAAAAAAAGTTGCGGTAAAAAATAACCAAAAAAAATTTTTTTTAGTTAAACATATTTTTTTAATTTTTTTGGGAGGATCACTACTCAAGATTTTTTATACATGCTTAATTTTTTATGGATATATACTTGAAGTATAAACGAAGGTTTGTTGCTTATTGTGCTCTCAGCATAATTATTTTTCAAATCGGTAACCTTTCCTTGCCAGCTTGTAACGACTTCTTATTAATTTTTAGTAAATGGAGATAAAAATAAAATTTATCGCTAAAGAACAGTCATAACTATAAAATAAATTAAAGTACATATTCCGTTTCATTTCCCTGAAACCTTTCCTTTCTGCTGAACAAAATTCAAAAAAATTCTGTAGATATAAACCGTTTACATATTAACACGATGTATACCATTTGCAATTAAGACACTAAACAGTTTTGCAACATCAATGATTATTAAATACGGGAAAATATAAAACAAGTTAGTTTACTTGGTATGGAGGTGCAATATTTAGACTATTTTAGAGTTATTTAATAGTAGCATGGTTTTTGAACATCTCGAAAGCGAGTAACCAAGCCCCAATTTTTTGGTATGGCATTGACGTGACGTCGATATTGACTGGAATAAGAGTGAATGTAAAATATTTCTTAACCACAGAGTGTAGAATAAAATATTCAACTGAGAGGTCACCTACTAAAAATTGCACCAGAGCAAAAAATTATATGTACGTACATTGGTGAAGGGTATATAAGATTCGGCACAGCCGAATATAGCACTCTTACTTGTTAAGCTTAGAATCTCTATTGCGTTCTCATTGTTTGGGTTCCCCAGAGAATTTCGGTTATTCTTTCAACAGTAGACATCTACCAATATCTGCCACTGGATTCAGTAGCTTTTACTACGGTAATCGTAAAGCTATAAAATATATAACGAAAATTTATCGGTATTCGCTGTCGGTTGGAGAAACAAAAAAGATTAAATCACAAGATGGAATTCATTGAGTTTTTCTTTATTGTTCTTTGTGTTTTTCACATTTTCTACAGAGATACCACATAATATTGAATTAGATGGTGAGTAAGATAAAGCTGGAGATGATCGTAAAAAAGAAATTACAGAATCAGATTAAATATGTTGGCAAATATTACGATTTTCGGTTTGCAAATAGTTACAGAATCCAGATACTGATGTGTTGCTCTGTAGGCCATTCTTTCAATTAATTTTTAAATTCTTGAAAAGGTTTTGCGTTTTCTAGTACGATGTTACTCAGTAATAACCCGGTCTTTCCAATCATATCCACCTCTTCGTTTCCAGAGAGATCCTGATATTATCACGATTTCTTTACAATACCTGTATGAGTTTATCTCATTTTTGCATTGAAGGACGGGCGCTTCTACATTCAACTCTATGATTTCGTAAGTCTGCGATAAGTTTTTTTCGGCGGCATTCGAAAACAGCTGTTGTTCCGTTCTGCTAGTGTTTGTCATAATAATTTGCAATTGTCTTTGGTGTAATTTGGCTTGCACAGCGATACGAACTTAAGCCTAATCAAATCATTAACAAACAAGATAATTAGTAGTTGCATGTGGAGTTTTCGCTTCTAAAAAATTGTATCCCCTTTTTAATAAAAACACATTTACATCACCCTCTTACACCGAGTTTTTCCAAAAAAAAAAACATTAGTTCTTGTATTATATTAACTTTAATAGTCATTTATGAACAACGTCGTTAATATATTAAAATAAATTATTGAAAAAATATTCAATGCTGCTTACATCAATCGTGTTTCTCTTTCCCAAACAATAAGTGTAGCAGACTTCATTATGAACTTTTTAATTACTTGTGTGCACTTTTATTTTACCTGTTTCTCTGTAAGCTCAGCTTAACTGCAACAATGTGTGTCAACAATTGGCGCGATTCAAAAGAAGAAGAAAAAAAGGTAAAAAACTGTCACATAAAATTGCAACTGCAACTAATGCAACAAGAAAAGAATTTTTAAATAGCACAAACATATTGAACGTGATAAATTTTTAGCACAACCAAAAACATTCTGCTCAATTTCACTCTACAATCGTAAGACTATTTTCATATATCACGTATAAAATAAACTGATGATAAAAAATATATTGGATAGGAGAAAAAATATTTTCGATTTGTTTATGGTAATTTTTTCAATTTGCACACAAATTTGTCAAACCCATGTTTATAGTCCTTTGTATTTATTCGAAAATTGAGTGAAGTAAGTTGTTTAGAAATGCATCTCTTTTATATCTTCTTTACAGAAATCGTGTTTTCGTGATAAAGATATATTTTGCTTTGCCCTCACGTAGGATTGTGCATGATCATGCATGATTTACAATTTTTTTATCGTAAGCATGGGTGACAGTGCTTTAAAAATTATTCTCGGCTGAGATTTACTAAGATTGCTTTCAAATTACAGTGTCCGAAAAATTCAAGGTTTTTCCAAAATGACAAGGCTCTGGGCACTGATTCTGGCAAAAAAGATTTTAACAAATATTGGAATCGGTTGACATTTCCCGCTAAGCTAGAGATTTCGGTAAAATTTATGTAACTTGTACATTTCCAATTTATGTAACTTCTTTTGCCAGGAAATTCAAGCCTCTAGCTTGCATCCTGGTTAGGCTTGCCAGACGGGCTTGATTTGGCTGGGTTGTCAAGCTTTTTCAAGGCTTGTCAAGATTCAAGCTTAAAAGCTATTTGGCAAGCTAAGAATTAATTTAAATATATCTTAGGTTTATTTCGATATGCTGATTGTATAACTATAAATAATGTTGCAATAGCTGCAGCCAGTGAGGCCAACTTAGCCGTGAGGCCAATCTAGCCCGAAACTAAAAAACGCGCTAATCTAGCACTTTTTACAATTATCTTTCAGCCCTTTTAGCCCCTTTTTACTTTTTGCTCCATATGTCTACATTTAAATTTTTACGAAATTTTTCTTCCTTTAATCTAGCAATATCGACTTATCAAATAACGTGACAGCATTGTTTTACTCACTTTCTTCTGTTAGTTGGGCTTTACCAATTAAAATAAGAAGAAACAATAAGGTATAGTGTTCTATTTCTTCCAAATTTCTTGTGCTTTGAAAGATTCTCAGTATAGCATAAAAAAGATTTTTATTTAATAACGATTAATGTTGCGCTAAACGTATAGTTTTTCAGTTTACCCCTTTGTAGCCCTTTTTTCAAAATTTTTTACGCTTTTTGAGCCTCAAAAGTTGGCATCACTGGCTGCAACACTAATAAATGTCGAGAAGTATTTTCCTCCTTTACACAACATCACAATTTGGCAACACTGGTAACTTGACATTATATGCGACAAGCTGATAATTATATTGTATTTCCACACATACTTTAAAAATATATATGACTTAGCAACTGTTAATTAAATATAATTTTTGTTAAAAACCATTGAGTTATTATTGTTTTAAAAATATTTTAAATTATTGTCAGGAGCGTCACGAAAAGATTGTTTAACGCCTTTCACATTTTCTGCAATTTCTACATTTGAAGCACCACTTTTGTATTAAGCGTTAACTATTTTTAATAGAGCTGGCAAACTATCGATAGTCACGCCACTCGATATTTTCGCTAGTTTGTTGGAAAACTATCGATACTATCAATAGTTTCGAATTATTTTACTTGCGGTCTACACGTAACTTAAAATTACTAATTTTAGCATTACTTTCTAAATAGTTGATGTTAAGTGAAGACTTAAAATGTTAATATTTGGTTAAGGTTTATATATTGAGGTATCTTCCCAATAATTTTCCCTCTTTTCAACCTAACGTAACCTTACCTAACATGGCTGTTAAGGAATCTGTTTATACAACTCGCTTAAAATAAGAGATGATAAAAAAGGAGATAGCACACAAAAGGATATGTTCGGTCTCTATTCCACAACCATCAATTCTGCAAAACTCTAACAGCATAATTTTTTTCTTACTTGCAGTTAGTGTTAAAGTAAGTCATTTCATGTCAGCAGGAGACGAAGAGTTAGGAATGTTAAATTTAATTTTCAAATGCAACTCACTGGAGATATTAAAAAGTGTTCTTCTATCAAGAGTTGATCCGTTACACACGAAGTATTGCGTATTACTAGGTCCATAAATTTATTACTTTGAGTTATGAGGTTATTTAAGAAAATGAGCGATGTGTACTTAGATGTATTTTCAATAAAAGAAAGCCAATATATTAAATTTTATCCAGTTTATTGCCAATTTGGTAACAAATTTTTTCAACGATAATGGAAATAAAACTATCGATACTATCGATAGTTTGCCAGCCCTAATTTTTAAGCATTTTTCGGTAGTTAAACGATCCATATTCGTAAACGGCAAACCTTTCACTAATTAAATGACACTTCAGATGACGGATATTTAACAGCTGACAGCCTTGTCAGACCGGTGGTTTTGAAACCACTTAGTGCATAACCCTGTATTTCGTTGTCTGCTCTACCAGAGCTGCCTATAATTCGGATGGCTTAATAGTTTCGAAGGTAGTCTTGAGAGATCCAGACATCTGTTGTAACACTTTCATTTTATAAATGAAAAATGTACCTTGATATAATTTGGCACTAGTGATTTTTCCCCTCACCAATATTTGACTCGGGAAATCCATTTTAATTAATTTAGTTACGCACGTGCATAATTTAAGTTTTTCTTCATTGC
Source organism: Tachina lurida (assembly GCA_944452675.1). NCBI lineage: Eukaryota > Metazoa > Arthropoda > Insecta > Diptera > Tachinidae > Tachina > Tachina lurida. Next base: position 88,721,313 of record OX101754.1, read on the forward strand.
TCTGCACACTAGAGTTTGTTTTCTTTTTCTTTTTGCCACATGGAGATGTAGTATATTTTTTATGCGTTTTTTTTCTAGCCAAATGCTGTTTTATGACATCCTGTTTTAATGAGAAACACTTGCATTACGTTCATCACAAACTGGTGCAAGTGTGCATACAAGTGCTACACGATACTCGTTGTTTATGCTGTATGTATGCTTTGGTTTCAGAAGAAAACAGCATGTTGCATGCTGCTCATTGCCATTTATGTTCATAACGTACGTACGTACGTACATGCATGCCAACAGACATATGTTCAAAGTTTTAATACGTGTGTTTTTAGAAACTGCAACATGTTGAACTTGCAAATATGCAGCTAGTTGTGGGTATTTCCTTTGGTACAGGTTTGTTATTTAAAGCGGAACCTTGTGAAGTTATAATAAAATAACGTGTGTTATTTCGCACTTTAATGCTAATCCCAGATTCGGTACTAAAGAAATCAAATAAAATAAACACGTACACTCACAGGTGAGATAGAATGTGTCGTCAGGTAAACTGAGAAAAAAAAATTTAGTTAAAAGACTTAGTTAGAATCAATAAAACTGGTTCCGTATTTCGATAAAATGAGGAGATTATTTCGCTGGAAAAAATAATGGATTTTAATGAAATTTGTTTTTAAAAATTCTAATTTGGAAAAAGAGGACCGCCACTGAAAAACCCAAACTTTTCGATATAAGGAAAATAAAAATAAGTTTTTTTCAACAAAAATTTTAAATCGTAATAATAAATGCTAAATGAAAACTTCAAACTGTTACCGTTTGCAAAAAGTTTGAGTTGATAACGGTAATAAGTACACCACACCTGAAGAGTTACTTTGAAACAAAATTTTTACTGTAAAAAACAGCACCCTGTGTTAATGAAACAAAAAATAAATTCTTAACATTCGTATTAAGCTAAGTTTAGATAGCATATATATGCTGACACCCATTTGATTAAAAGTAGCAGCAAATTCCTATGTCAACATATATCATATGTTAGGTGTTTACACCATATGCTGAAACTACCAAATTTTTTAATGTCAGCATATATCAGCAAATGGAATGTCAACATAAAAGTTAGCATACGATTTTTGTGTTTATACGATATGTTGAAATTTATATGGTAATATATATGCTGCATATATGAGCATTTGTTTATGAAATTAGTGAGTTTGACATTACTATTTATTTATTTATTTATTTAAAAATAATGTCATCAGAGGAACTTGCTTTAGCTATTGTTTGCACAGCGATAGTTTTTGATGATGATGAAGCTTTTGATGCGTACTTTTTTCTCACTTTTGTTTCTGGCGGCAATGTATTTTGTGTTTCAAGAATTTCTTCCACATCGCCAAAGTTGTCCAAGTATTCTTCATTAATTGGATCCATTGCTATGTATGTGCACATGTATGGATGTGCGCATGAAGAAAAATAGTACTATTATTGTACAACATAAAAGTAAAATATTGCAGAACTTACCAAGAAATAAAATTAAGCAGCAAAACAAAAGGAAAGCAAATAAAAAAGTATTTTATAATTTATTGTTTGATGTTTACATACTCCACTGACATTCGAATACTTATGCCCATTAATTTGCACGTTAGCCGCCGTTGAAAACAAAAATGCGACGTCAGCTAAAATCCGGCTGTGAGCATTTAATTAATCGCCTTGCCGTTGATTTTAAATTTTCAAACCATTTATTATTTTTTGATTTGAGAGTTTCGCATTGCTTAAATTTCAACTAAATTTCATTTTATTTTGGTATGTGTGTGCTTTAATGCACATTTTCGACACGAATTGTATTTACACTAAAAAGAAACTAACGGCGGCTCGGCTAAGCTATTCGACACATATGCATAAAAATTTGGCATATGTTGAAAAGTTTAAATAACATTTTCAACAAACAACATATCTGTCAGCATATAAAGGCCAAGCATATTTTATGCTGTTCAGACGATATGCTGAAATTACCAACATACGTTTGTTTCTATTGTCAACATAGACCTAACAAACGTTGTCAAACATGCGTATGCTGAAAAAATTTTGCATTTACACGATATGCTGGCAGTTGTAACAAAGTTTTCACCGTAAATATGCTGATTCAACATATCGTCTAAACTTAGCTTTAGACTGCTCGCAAAAAATTTATTTTGTTTAATTGGTATACATATGTGCGTTGTCTAAAATATGAGGTTTACTGCCATAAATGCTGTTTCAATTTTTCAGCTCGATCCGACGGTGCCTCCTGTTGCCTAGTGGAGCCTAAAATACCCGATACACAGTGGGGATTTTGTATAAAAAAAATGGGAAATAATTCTGCAGTTTCCAAACGAGCCGTCCGATTGCCGGAGGTGTCACATAGTCTGAAATTTAGACTATATCTATTTAAAGGGGCGGAGCCACAAAGCAACAAAGCCCCAAAGCGGACAACCTAGAGTTAATGAAAAATTAAAACCGATGCCAAGCTAATGTTTTTGATCTGCTAAAAAAGATTTCTTGCAAGTGGATTTTTTCCTATCCAAGACATAAAAGAAGTCTGTTACATTTCTAGGTTTTTGCTTACAGTTTAGGAAATATTCGGGAAAAAAATTAAACTTTTGGCTTTTTTTACCAACCTTGGTTCACTGTTCTGCTAATGGAGAAGTCAAATCTTGTTCGATTTAGAAAAGGAAACTTATTATGAATAAGGAAGGAAATTTGTAACATTAAACAAAATTTGATATCAAAATCATAATTAAGTCAAAACTAATACTTATACTTGTGCAGCACAGTGGACCAAGGTTGTTAAAAAAAATCCAAAATTTTAATTTTTTTTTCTCGAATATTTTCTAAACTGTAAGCAACAATCCATAAATGTAGGAGACTTTTTTAGCTCCACTTGCAAAAAATCTTTTTGGCATCGCTTATAATTTTTTATTAAGCCAAGGTTGCCCACTTTGGGGCATTGTGGCTCATACTTAAGCTCTGTGACACCTCTTAAAATGTTGTATAAGACGGCAGAATTATTTTCATTTTTAATTAAATCTCCCACTGTGTATTGAGTACTTTAGACTCCACTAGGCACCAGTAGGCACCGTTGGATCGATCTAAAAATTAAGACCGCATTTATGATACCAAACCTCATATTTCAGATAGTGCAAATATATCGATTAAAGAAAAAAAAAACTGCGACCAGTCGATTACAATTTGTCATAATATTGCCATATGTATATGCAATTGTGTTGATGACTTTTTGTCATGTAACTGACTTCGGTTGGTATTTTTCCTGATGTCACTGAGCCATTTCATTGATGACACAATTAACTTTATAATGATGATAATGGTTTCAAGAACGAATACACTTGCCATAGTATTGATGTCAAATTACATCAGCGTTATGCCGATTTCTATATCAGAGCAGGACGACGCTACATGCCATAAATGCGAAAAAATCCTGGAAGGTGTGAGTGAAAAATTTGCTTGATTATTTTCTGTGGAGTTGCATCAAGACCTTAGACTAAGCTAAAATAAAAAAATGGATTTCAATGTGGCGTCAATGTGGTTTAAAAATTAATATGTAGTTTGATACTTATATCACACCTCTGGTATTTTATTATCATTTATTATCATATCAGTCTTATCCGCTCACCATAAACTAATAACTGTGCCACTAGGAAATCAAAATATAAGACTTGTAAGTGGTCTGTATGAAGACAAATCGTTAAATAACCATAAAAGTGTTAATAATATTTCGCATATCTTAAGTCAACTTTAACTGAACTTTAAATTCCTATAAATTGCCAAACCATCATGCCGCCACGTGTCTAAGCCAGTTGACTAAATAGAGAGATAGTCATTCATTATTATATTACGATTATGGTTGCCAGATTTGAAGATTTTTGGTGTCAACAATTGCATTTTGGCGACTGAACTATTTTCCACTTAAATTGGACGATTTTCAAATAATTATAAATTTACATCGTTTTTTACCCCCGACCAAAAACACAGCGTTGTTATCAGTTTGTAGTGTGTGTCTGTGTCTGTGTGTCTATACGAGTCCACGTACAGACCAAACGTCTGGACCGGTTTTATTTCTTCTTGACTTGATTGAGTGTTTTTAGATATGTTTGAAGAAAATCGATCCAGCCGTTTCTTTTCTATAGATATATCGAGGGTTTTTAAAATTTTTTATTTTTGTTGTTTAAATTTTTACAGATGTGTAATAATGTGAAGAACATCATATCGTTTCATTTTTGACATTAATTTTATGTTTATATATTTACATATCGATCCTTCATTGCAACGTTAGGGCGCGTCGATTTTGAGAAAAATATTTTTTTGCGAATTGTGTGTAAGGGGGGGGGGGTGTGGGGCAGGGTCCAGAAATACTCTTTTTGATGTGTTTTATTTGAATTTAAAACGTTTTTATTATGCATGGTAAATTTGTGTTTGTAAAAATTTTTTTAAAAAGTGATGTTTTGTTTAAAAGACCTTAAAATATTTTTTTTTATATTTTTTTTTATTAACAAACACTATAAAAACATCGAACAAAAGTAATATTCAAATCTTGCTTCGATTCATTCCTGGACATCATTCTTCTACATGCTTTATGTGTGTACACTAGAGTGGCCGTTATTTATTTATTTTTTTTATTTCTTTTACTCTCAATCAAACCGAGAACCTTGCCGGGAACTTCTGTTACTTGTTTCACATACCTCTCTATTGACTGTTCATGACATGGCAATTTGCATTGGCTCTTCAGTAAACCTTCTTATTTCTGATATTTTAAGTTTACACGTAAGTGAAGTTTTATATACTTTTACTTTATCTGACCAGTCAATTAGTTCTAAAAGGGAAGTTGCATTTAAATTTACTACTGGTGTTAACCAAGGCCGGGCAGATAGATCTCCTAGAGTACTATCATCTTAATTCCTTATCGTTATTATACTTTGGTTCCCTGCAATAATTTCTTCTTTGTTCTCCGAGCATAAAAGTGTCTGAAGCACCATTTCACGAACCACGATGAACTTTAGATTGTTGGAAAAACAATATCGGATACTGCTTTCTTTTGAGATCTAAGGAGCTTGTGGCGAGGTCCTTCCACCCAAGAGAATTTTGATTTAATTTTAAGCCAGCCGACAAGTTATTGCTTTTAAGGCCATGTTTAGAAAGTCATATGTGACAAATCCTATTTGCAGTTGTTAACCGCCAAGAGTGGCTTACTGGACCAATTTCTAATAATGCCAGATAAGTTGGAAGTATAGCCATCCTTATGGCGTGAGTTATCCATAAGCCTGATTTGTAGATAGATCTTTGACAATATCGTTGCTTAATGAAGTCAAAAGGTCTGGTAAGAATAATCTGGTAAATGACGGATTTATTTCAAGTTCTGTATCGACCATGTTGACAATCGTTCCACAACTTTTGCTTTTAGGCAAAGTTTTTTCATCCAACGCAGAGGTTCCTCCTTACTATGAGCCAACAACAAATCAGCTAGACGACTTTACGATTCGGTTGTGCCTAAAACCAAAGTATGACTCCTCCTTGCCAACCAGTGTTTACATTGCTTGAGTCACCACCAATAGCCTACAAGCTTTTATCAATGCTGTTCATCTTTAAGAAATCGAAAATATGGTTAGCAGTAACTTCAGCTGGTTTTCTTCTCTGGAGTAAAATGGCAAAGATACCTTCCACCTGGCTTACTACAAACCGCGCACTGCTCTTCTTTTACAGCACTTGGAAACTGATGACTTGAGTTATCTGCTTTTGACAAAACTTTTGTTGAATATGTATTTACGTCTAAACGCGTATAACTTCAGACGGTATTAAGCTATGTTTCTGAAAAAAAATTGCATATGAAGAATGTATTAGTGAACACTTTTAATTAAGTAACTTATAAATTTAATTATGTGACTAAGGACCCTATAATGGTTCTCAACTAAACTCAGTTTGGTCGCCTAAGAGTCGGCCAAATTTACACAAGACGAAACTTTATTTTAGTATTATGAACCACAACTGTTTCCTAGCTGATATTTTCATCGCGTTACTAACTTCAAATATAAAGTTTTTGCATCAGACCAACCTGTTACTAGAAAACCCCAATTACTGACACAACTACTAAAAAGCAATTGTGTATGCACTTGTATTCCCCAACCAAACTTACGCAGAGTTGTAAATGACAATACCAAAACACAACTAAAAAGTAAACTTTTAATTTGTTGGAAAATGCCAATGCAAATTTATCAATACCAACCGAACTATTTTAAAAGTTGAAAATCGAGATAGGGACATAAGTTTCTTTAAGGTGCAACATTTATATGTACATAAAGAATTTAAATGCTGCAAGCTTTTTGATTGACTTTTTGAAATATGATTGTGTTGCAACGGATTAAATCTTGTAAATATAAAAAGATATACACTAGACATGTAATTATACTAAAACAAGAGTTTATTCCATTTTTCGGGGTTTTTTAAAATTTTAATTTTTGTTGTCGTTTTCCGATAATTATTTTGACAATTTTTCGCTCAAAATTTGACGAATTCGTACCTTTTTCATATGGCAACTGTGTGGCAAACAATGCATCGTAACATCATAGACTGCATGACATAGAGGCAAGAGTAAATTTAATAAAGGCGAGTACGTATTACCTGCAGCATGAGCTTTTTTTCCTCTATTATATTGCCCTTTTTTGTGTTCTTTTTCAACGTTTATGGGTGAAAATGCAAATTAAACATCTTTTAACACATTATTGAGGCTTCTTAATAATCCATCTTTCATCATTATCATCATGTTCACCTTTTTAAAAATGTATGTTGTTCTTTTCTTAATTTTTGTTGTTTTCTTAATCCACCTCTCATTGCCATGTGTTGTCTCTTAGTTTTGGTGCGGTTATTTGCACAAGTGCAACTTGCCACATGCATCTTCATTGTTTCTTGCATTCTTTAACGCTCAGGTGTAACAATTCACATAATTTTGTTAATGCTCACCGATGTCGCTTTGTTAAGCCGTCCCGTCCCGTCCCGTCCCGTATGGTAAAGCCAAGCAAGCCACATTCCCTCTTAATTTGAAAGAACTATTTTCCTTGAGAAAAAAATTTAAACATTTTATGGGATTCGTTGGTTCAAACACTTGTTGGCTTCAGTGGAATCTTAATCATAAAATATGTACATACGTACATATGTGTGTATGTTTTCATTGTGTTTGAAATACGTTTTTCTCATAAAGGATTTTCTATCTATTCATTAGAAAGAATTTCGTTAAAAGTATGTTTTATTGTCTTATCACCGCCCATTGTTATTCAGAGTTTGCACATGTCGCCGATAATTCGTTTAAATAATCTATTTAAATCCGTACGGTACAAATCTTTCAGGGTCAACATTTATTTTACCAGCTTTCGAAAATTTAGTTATTAAATATGTTGCTAAGGGATCTAGAAATTTTAAAGTGAAATAAATGCAAATTATAAATACTTAATATTCGTATCTTACTTTTCTGATTTATAAATGAGTACTTTAACTGATTTATTTTAATTGAATAAATATTAAATAAAACTGAACCGACTTCAACAATAAGCACTAAAAAGTTGAATATAAAGTAGATTCAGTTAAGAAAAAAATTTTATATGTCTCACCTATAGTGCCAGTCCAATTCGATGCCAATCAGATTAGGAAATTCTATATTTACTAATTTATGAGTTTATTGGCCAAGACAGAGTTAAATTCCGTTCGCAATCGGAATTCAATCCACCCCATTTTCGTAGGAGATGATGTCTAAACAAGAAAACTAAAATACGGGAATTTGTCAAGCGCGTCCAGACCGTTGGATGCGCTGATAGGCTGGGTTGTACTCGGGATAGGGCTCGACATTTTTAGGTGGATTCAATTCCGTTTCCGAACGGAATTGAACTCTGTGACATGGCCGTATGTATCATTGATATTGTCACTGACTTTGACATTAAAGAAGGCGTGCAAGATTGTGTGTGGTTTAGTATTTTTTTCAAATGCATGTGCTCATGGCTTGGTTAAAAATTCCTAAAAAAAAGAGGGAAATATAACATTCCTCTTCTGATTTAAACTTCTTGTTGTAAATAAATGCTGAAAACATTGAAGAGAAAGTTTACAAAAAAATTCTACCCCTCCATCATGTTTAGAATACATACTTACTTTTTTCCCCGGAAATTTTTTCCAATAACAATTGTAATTCATAATAAGCGGAATGGGAAATTGGGGAAAAAATCCCGGAGAATTGTTATTCATAAGAGGGTAAAGGGAAAAAATTACCAGAGAATTGGGCTGTAACTATGTATATATTTTTTAAAATATAATTTGTCACACAGTCTTGGAAAGCTGGTCCCTGTTTTTTGTATTATTGCCCACATGCACAGAAATATATAAAACAGGTACGAGTGCATTTATTCGGCTGTGCCGAATCTTATATACCCTTCACCAAAGTGCGTATATGTAGTATAGAGATACGTACATAAGCACATACATACATACATATTTGTTTTGTGAAAAAATTTATAATTTTTTGCTTTAGAGCAATTTTTAGTAAGTGACCTCTCGGTATTTATCGATAAAATATTTTTTTTTCGATATTAGCAATGAGTTGAATATTTTTTTCTACGCTCTATATTTAAGAAATATTTTACATTCACCCTTATTCCAGTTGTCAAAAACGACGTCACGTCATACAATATCAAAAAGAATTATTCCTAAAGAATTTTTTAATATGTCCTTTAATTAATTTTATAGTTAGGACTCTTCTTTACCGATAAATTTTATTTTTATTTCTATTTACTAAAACTTAATAAGAGCTCGTTACAAGCTGTCAACGAAAGATCATCAATTTAAAACACAACTGTGCTGAGAGCATAACAAGCAACATGGCACAAACCTTCACTTATACTTAAATAAAAAGTTGACATTTATAAAAAAATTCAGTAAAGTGCGACGTTGACTCACGCACGAAGGGTTCCGTACTTTCAGCGATTTTTTTTTAATTTTTTGCGATTTTCTTCATTTTATTTTGGCGCTTTTTTCGTTTTGGCAATTTTTTTTATGGTTTTGGTGATTTTTTTTCGGTTTGGCGATTTTATAAGAAAATTTCAAGAGTTTTGCTCTTACGGTTTCCAAGATACAGCATGTTGTCAAAATTACATTAAGTTATAGAACACCCTTTAATTAAATTTTTTTTAAATTTTAGTGTTAATTTTTGTAGTCTATATAAAAATACACTTACTTTACAAATTTAAAGTGTATATATATACAATTGTATGTATATTACATGGGTTTTTAACATTTTTCGTTGCTCGTTTTCGAATACCCTTTAATTTTTAACTCTCATGTATTTGTTGTTGTAGCTGCAAAATGTTTACACAAACCGAATTTCTCTTACGGTTCTCGTGAAAATATCGTGACAGACGGACGGACAGACGGACACCGCAGCGAAAACAATAGGATTCCTTTTCAACAACTTTCCTTTTATGCGCGAGTAGAGATACGTTAGATACAACAGTTCTAGTGTATTTCTGGTGACATTGTCAGTGAACGCGTCAATAGTTTGCTGTTCTTTTTTATTATGATATGCAATAATGTTAAAAACTTACGTACATATGTATGTATCTACTTATGTATGTATTAAAGTTTGTTGCCCCAACCCTTATAAAATTGTAGACGAGGGTCACTAAAATGTACTAGTGATTCTTTAGTTCAAATGTCTCCATATGGTCGTAAAAGAATAGTGCTAAAGTCTACTGGTAGATTTTCAATGACAACCCTATGTTATATGTCAATAGGCAACGAGATTGTAGACTAGAGCCCCTAAAATTTATTAGTGAATCTTTGGTGCCAATGTCTCCATGTGGTCCCAAAAGAACTACTTAGTCAGTATTGCTACAGTCTAGTGGTAGATTTTCAATGACAACCTAATGCTAAATGTCAAAAGATATAATAATAATAAAATAAATAAAATATACTCGTATGCTACCACTTAATTGTGAATAAATTCAAAATTAATGGAATGATTTTTAATAAATTTGGCTTGTTTTATTTATAACACATGAAGGTATCACAATTAATAATAAAACATAAAATTTTCCTCAGTTTAAAATTTTAACGGGACTTTTAGGAAACAAAAGATTTTCTAAATTTTTTTGAAAAAATGTATTTTTTTTGTATAAAACTTTCTGAATATCTCTGAAACTATAAGACTGTTAAAAATTCATGACGACGTAATTTAAAGGTCAATTTGTTTCATAGTCTTCTGTGTAATTTTTTAGTGCATCGAAGAACTGGTTCTCAATTTAATGCAAATTATGGGATACCACATCCTCTTTTTTCTTTATAACGGAAAATCTCGAGATACAGAGTCAATTCAAAAAAACTAATTTAAAGGGATTGATACACAGTACTTAGTATATACAAATACCTTACATAATAAATTTCATTTTGTTGACCTGTGTTATTTGTTATTTTTATGTATTTTTACTTTGTTATTTGGATTTATTCACTCCATTGCTTATAACTTTTGCCCATGGGCAAACGGCCTACGGTATTTCATGGCAGAAATACAGGTAATCACTAAATGTGCTGATATTATTTCAATACAGGCATTAGAGCCGCGAAAATAGGTATCTTTTACGGTAGTCAGATAGCTCTTAAGTCCCTCCTTTCATGTGAATTCCGTTCCAGTCTATTTTTAGAGTGCTTTGACTCATTAAAACAGCTATCCATACTGATCAATGTTTCCATTTATTAGATACCTGGCAACAACGGTCATACAGGGAATGAAGAAGCGGATGAACTGGCCAAGAGGGCCTCTGCTGCTCCTTTCGTTGGACCACAGCCGATTTGTGGCGTAAGTCGGTTCACTGTAACAAAGAAAATGACACTTAGACCGCTAAGGAAATGTGGCTGCCTAATTCTCGTTTAAGGCAGGCCAAAACATTAATGCAGTCATTTACATATACTGGCATCCTGAACCAAGTTCGTTCACCCTTATGTCGTTTATGCTTGGAAGATGACGAGACGACGGCACATATTCTTTGTGAGTGAGTGTATTGTCTTATGTAACAGTAGAAGGCGAGTTTTTCACTCTGAGTTTCTGTGTTCAGATGATATTAGGCGGGCTTCTCCAATATATGTGCTGACTTTCATAAGAAGAGTCATACAGAGATTGATTTAATTTAATTTACGGATCTATGGTACAACAGATCCATCAGGTGTCGCAGTAGCGGTATTTGGACCAGATCTTCCCCCTATTTTGTGTTGTATATGTTTTAAAACAATTCCAGCACAATGATGGACTGCGTGAAGAGTTTTACATGTCATAAATCTTTTTTTGCCCAACAATACTTGACTCTGAAAAAACAAATAAAAAAATAATCACCAGTCCTCGCCTATTACCCAGCAAAAATTTCTGCTTCCCAGAAGCGTATTTCTAAGGGAGACAATGTTGCTGAATCACTTGCATGAATAAGGTATTTTTTTTTTTTGAGATGAGCCAACTGGAAGCAACACATCCAGCTTCCAAAAACCCATGAATTGTTTGCCTTACTAAAGTGCATCACAGAAATAATACACCCAGAGAAAAAACTAAAAAAATTCAATTCGACCACAAATGTGGTCAAATTAACACCGAATGGTTGTCGAATTGACACCATATCGTTGTCAATTTGTCAGCATCTCGTTGCTGAAATGACACCGTGGAGTTGTCAAGTTGACACCGTTCGTTGTCTATATGTAAATAAATTTTCGTTCATTTCCCAATTCATTCCCGTGAAAATATAAAGTTAAGTCCATGGTTTCTTTTTAAAAACTTGTTTAGATACAATTTAAATTTAATTATATATGTATATATATGTACATACATACAACAATTTAAATTAAACTTAACTCTCAAATTCCATTATCATAGTTGACAATAACAGCCTTATTCTGGCAATTTGGTAATAATAAATTTGTAACCGAGTTTTTGTTACCTTATTGTAACTTTTATTTGTTCCGGTATTCCGGCTAAAAGATAACAATAACAAAAATTAAAAATTTTAAAAACCCCCTATATATCTAGAAAAGATGTCACATCTTCTAAACGGCTAGACCGATTTTCTTAAAACATGGTTAAGAACCATCTCGATCAAGTCACCTTTCAAACAAAGAAAACTAAATCAAAATCGGTCCAGCCGTTTGGACTGTACGTGGACACGGACAGACACACACATACACAGACACACACTACAAACTTACGAGGGCGGTTCGGAAACTTCTTAGCCTATCAATGAAAGAGAATAGTTAGTTTTTTTATTATTATTTTATTATTATTTTATTATTATTTTATTTCTATTTTTCAATATAATCTCCTGAAACTTCAATACACTTAGTCCAACGCTTTTCTAGCAATTCTATCCCTTGATTAAAATAGTTTTCCTCAAGGTCTTCAAAATAGTGGTTTACAACTGTAATTGCATCTTCATTTGAGGTAAAACGCTTCCTAGCAAGGAATTTTTTTAGATTTGGGAACAGGTAATAGTCACTGGGAGCCAAATCAGGAGAATAAGGTGGGTGGTCAAGCTACTCGTACTTTAATTCGTTGATTTTAGCCATTGTTAAAACACTCTTGTGCGCTGGTGCGTTGTCTTGATGAAAAATTATTTTTTTGTGTTTTAAGCCAGGACGTTTTTCTCGAATTTGTACATTTAATTGATCCAAAAGGTTGCAATAGTACTCTGAATTTATTGTTTTACCCTTTTGCAGATAGTCAATCAATAAAATACCTTTGAAGTCCCAAAAAACCGTTGCCATAACCTTACCAGCCGATTGAATTGTTTTTGCCTTCTTTGGGGCACTTCCTCCAGCTTCAGTCCATTGTTTGGATTGTTCTTTTGTCTCTGGAGTATAGTGGTGGATCCATGTCTCATCAACAGTTATGAAACGACGCTTAAAATCCATTTTATTTTACTTAAAACGATCCAAACAAGCTTGAGAAATGTTCATTCTTATGCGTTTTTGGTCGACTGTTAACAAATGCGGCACCCATCTTGCAGAAAGCTTTTTCATCTGTAGTTCTTCATGCAAAATTAAATGGAGTCGATCATTTGAGATGCCCATGATATGAGCTATTTCACGCACTTTTATTCGTCGATCATTTAATACCATGTCATGCACTTTGGCTGCAATTTCTGTTGTTGTTGCTGTTTTTGGAAGTCCACTACGTGGTTCATCTCCAATGCTTGTACGACTACGTTTAAATTCAGCAACCCAATTTTTTACTGTTGCATATGAAGGAGCACTTTCACCTAACACATTCACCATATCATTATGAATTTCTTGTCCCGATAAACCTTTTTTATATAAATATTTAATGACACCACGCATTTCTAATTTTTCCATTTTTAAAAAATCGCGGATGCGTCTTTTGTGAACACCTGTTTATATATGAAGGAGTTGCCAGATCGAAACAAAATTTAACATGTGCTCAAAGCAGAGATGGAAGTTTCCAAAACACTTAACTTTTGTCTGTTTATACCGCGCTTTTTGTGCTAGGCTAAGAAGTTTCCGAACCGCCCTCGTATAACACCCCTTTTTTTGGTCGGGGGTTAAAAAATAATTCAACAAATGTGGTGAAAAAGTTTTCATATATAAAAATAGATTGCTGAACGCAAAAATATTAATTTTATTCATTAATGCAAAGTTGTAAAATCCAAGATCACTTTTACATTAAAAATAGCGAAAATTTTTAATAATTTGCGAAAAATTGCAAAAGTGAGAAAAAGCCCTAAAATTGTTTTAAGATAGCTAAAATTGTTAGAAATATAAAAAAGGACGAAAAACATCGCGAAAACTTCAAAAATTCGCTGAAGTTTGTAAATATTAAAAAGACGGGCAAGTGATAAAATGTCGGCTAAACTGTAAAAAAGCCAAGAATTTGCTAAAAATCGCGAAAATCGTCATCATTTGCGAAAAACTGCAAAATTGAAAACGAGCCCAAAAATTGCTTAACAATAGCAAATATTACAAGGTACGCCAAAAACTTAAAAAAATCGAGAAAATCACGCGATTTCACTTTTAAGCAATACCAGAATTTGCCATCGTTTTTAATCTTAGAAAATTTTTGCAAATATGTATATATGTATGTACTTATGTATGTATCTGTATACTACATATACATACATACGTTGATGAGGGGTATATAAGATTTGGCACAGCCGAATATAGCACTCTTACTTGTTGTGAATACAATGATTGTTTTACTTACCTTTTAAATATGCTTTTCAAGAACTCCTTAAGTTTATGTTTATCCTCAATGTCTTCAGCAAAATCAGTGCTGAGAATACATGTGTCACTGTCGACCAGGAAATCACCATTAACCCTCATCCCTAAATAAAAGTGGCAAGCGTCGCGTTAGCAGCAGGGTACGTATTTTCAGTACAATGAAACAATATTTTCACATTTAAATTGTATTGAAAATGCGTACCCTTCTGCTAACGCAACGATTGCCGCTCTTATTTAGGTACGAGGGTAACTTTTAAAAGCTCCAAAATAAACTTTTCTTGTAAATTATTAATTTTATTTTTCCAAAACACGTTTGCTTTCACCTTCCGTAATACACAAATAATAAGAAAAACATGTGTACAAATTGGCAAATCGTTGTTAATTTATACACATTCGTTGACAAATTGACACCCGTGTTGTTAAAAATTAAAATTTGACAACAAAGCGTTGACAATTTGAACACATTTGACACCCGCGTTGTCAAATTTTAAGATTTGACAACAATTTGTTGTCAATTTGTACACGCTCGTTAACGAATTGGCAACCAGCGTGGTTAAAAAAAGTCGACAACGTAGGGTGCCAAATTGACCACGAACGTTGTTGATTTTGCAACATCTTCTTCCCTCAGTGTACTCAGATGCACACGTTACTGGTTTGCAAAATTTTCTGTGATGATTTTCTACTTTGTTAGAGAGCCCGCCTTACGTTAGAGCTTTTCAGAATAATTTTGCGAATATTTTGCTATCAAGTATGCAATGCATTGCATCCGTCAGTTGTTAGTGCTTCGAAATCATAATTTTTTTTGCTGGGTTACGGCCTGGCCCACGATATCGTCGTACACTAACAAAGCAGCAACGCCTGCAAATCATTGAGTTTTATTATAAAAACTCGTGCTGTGTGAGAAATGTGTTTCAATCTTGGAGACTTGTTTGCTTGTTGCTCTGTAAAGTTTGTCATTTAGAGTTTATAAAATATCGTATTAAAATTAATAATAGAACAAACTCCCGTGGGAGATGATTGATACACAGGTGACTCGAAGGTAGTAAAAAGAACGGGCCTAGGTTTCTCCATAGAAGAACCGAAGACCCAAATTTACTTCCGCTTACATGACCATAATACAGTCTTCTACGCGGAAGTTTGCGCCATCATCCAGGAGGTTTTTAAGTGGATCAGTATGAATATTAAGTCCAAAGATGTCAACATATTTCCTGACATCAAATTGGCGATTATTGCAATCACAACGTAAAGAGTAAATTCTAGCACCGTTTTAAATTGCAAGAATATGATTAACCATCATGCAGTACATGGCAAAATTTGTCTTGTATGGGTGCCGGCCCACTTGGAAGTAATCGGGAATGAACGTGTAAATGGACTGGCAAAAAGACAAGAATGTTACCGATAGTAACAGCGAAGACTGAGTTACAAATTTTGGATGAAAATGGCCCACAAGACCCATAGTTCCTTGGGCAAACCTTCTTAGAATTCTTTGTAAATTTCGATTTTGACAACCGCTGGGTGCATTTTTTAGTCCATACTAGTGATGCACGAATTGTGTATTCGCAAATTCAGGCGAATACGAATATTTTTCCAAACAAATTAAATAAATAAATGCATAAATCCTAAACGAAATTTAAATAAATGGCTAAAAATATTAGTTTGTACAAATCCATTAAATTTTTTATAGAAATTTGTGCTTTGTATCATTTTCAAATATTATTTAATGACGATCATTAAATAAATGAAGTCCTTTTTAATAAAATTTAATGTCTATAAATATCACATATAATATTCGTATTCGCGAATATCGTTTCAAATATTCGTATTCGCATTCGTATTCGCGAATATCAAAAATTGACATTCTTTACATCACTAGGTCATACAAATTGACCCACTCTAATGTACATACTTGCGCTCACACACAGTCCATATGTAAATTAAAAACAACGAATTTTTAGAATTTTTTTTTAAATTTATCACATAACTTCCAAAACACAGGGAGTCGAGCTGTTCCTAAGAGTTCCTTCTCAATTGCCTGTTGTGCTGTTTTCCGGTAAAAATTCTAATCTCTGAGTTTTCATTTTTATAGTTCGCTTATTCTTTGGAAAAAAATTAATTCTTCGAGGAATATTTAGAACTTTGCTGACCTCTTGTAGATTTAACTTGGAAAACTGTGTTGTATTATTTTTTACAAATAAATTGTATTTCGCCAAAAAATAATAATGGACACATTTTATTTATGAACGTACATATATGTATAAATTGCAAATATTATTTTTTATTTTCATTATTATTGTCTTTTTTAACCTCCTCTGATAAAATATTAGACATTTCGTCAACTAGTTTGGCACGGAATTGCAAATTTTCTGACCAAGGTAATGAGTTCAGAAATGGCCAAAAACTGATCAGGAAATTACCGTCTGGGTCACCAACATCCACGAGCAGCTTTTTATTTTCTAAAGTATTTTCCTGAGTGGAATCCGAAGAAATTTCCAACATTAAGTTGCTCATCCTGGCACGAAACTGTAATTTCTGAAATTCAGACATCAATTTCATGTGATATAGAAAGCTAATCAAGAAACTATAATCTAGTTCGTTTATATCGATTGCGGATTTTGAGATATCCTCTTTTAAAAGCTTTAAGTTATTATCATGCTTCGATTGGTCATTAAGAGAACTTGATTGACTTAATTCATTAGAATTTTTTTCTACAAGAAGTGGAGAAGACAAACAGAGTGATTCATTGCTGTCTTCACTTCCTTCAGGATATGTATCGGCATCAATTTGAAGTTCTGGCTCTTCCTTAACATATGGATTATTTTGCGTATTTAAAGTCGTGGAACTTTTATCTTCAGAGTCGTGCTTTTCAATATTTGTTCTCAATTGACTGCAATGTTCACTGTCCTCAATTTCGTCATCGGAATCGTCAAATGCAAATTTGAGAGACTCGAAAAGGTGCCAGGTACAATATTTATTGTTTGGATGATAAGTTCCATTTCTCTTGGCTTTTGCGATGCGATTCTCGATATTTTTCTTTTCAGCGCAATAACTACAACGTAGTGATTTCCACACTAATTGGCATGTGGAAACTAAACAGAAATATGTAGTTAATTGAGATAACAAGTACTGAAATATACATATCGCTCATTTACTGTAATAGTGTCATAACTCAAAAAATTATGCAGAATAATGTGGCATTTTTTATATTATTTTGTGTAAAAATTTCATATAAACAGTTTGTATCATAACCTCCTGAGAGAAGAATAATTTTTCATGCCTTCATTGAGTTGTACGCAAATTGAAAACTTAAAACGCTTTTTTTGCAAAACTGGTTTTTTTAGTTGTTACACTATTGAAGCAAATGAGTGATATGTAGGGATGTACATTAGAGCTACACGCAGAAAAAAAATTTTTTGCCACCCTTCTCAGATTAAAATTCGGTCTTTTTACTGAGGCTTTCTAAAATATTTGAGGGGTCTACTGATGAAGGTCCGTGAGGTAGACCGTGTCTAAAAGAAGCCTATTTTTGTAGTTCTTTGCATATTTTCTACCAAGGCAACATATTAAAAAAGCACACAATTCAAAAGATTTTTTCAAGTTTAGTTTAATTAATTAAACTTTACCATTTGTAACATCAGCAATGCGTTATTACATAAAAACTGTGATTTCTTAAGCAATATTACAATATAAAAATATATATAATATAAATATACATATATATGTATATATATAACAAATAAATATATAAACAAGTAAGAGTGCTATATTCGGCTGTGCCGCATCTTATATACCCTTTACCAACGTATGTATGTATATGTAGTATACAGATGCATACATAAGTACATAAATATATATTTGTTTTGTGATAAAATTTATAATTTTTTGTTATAGTGCAATTTTTAGTAAGTGACCTCTCGGTTTTTTTCGACTAAAGAATTTGCTTGAGTAAAGATCTTCCTAAAATATGAAATATTTTTAACTGAAAAAAAAATTATTTTTGGTTATTTTTTTACACAATTTTTTTTCCAATTTCCAACCCTGGAATAATTTAAAGTTTTCTGGTTTTAATACCAGTACAAATTTATTTCTCTCTAAAATATAGAATATATTTAATTACCAACGAAATAACTAGCTTTTTTTAGTTAGTTTTATATATCAAAAAAATTGTACTTTTCCCAACCCTGGAATCATCCTTTTTGCTTTTTTTAGTTCGTTATACCAATCTTGTTCTTTAAAAAATATATAAAATATGTTTAGTGAGCAAAAAATAAATAAATATGGAAAATACTAGTTTATTTATTTACTTTAATATTAAAAAAAGTTTAAATTTTCCAGCCACATCTCCACATGGTTTTTATTTTTCTAATTTTTTATACCCATATTTTTTTTCTAAAACATAAAAAATATATATAAATTAATAGATAAAAAGAATTATTAGACCTAGTTTATTTTATATGTATATCAGAAAAAATGTACGTTTCCCAACCCTGGCAACATAAATTTAAATTTTCTAAACCAATATTTTTCTTTTAAGAATGCAAGACATGTTGAATTTATATTTTATTTATAGGTTATTTTTATATAAAAAAAGTTAAGGTTTCCAACCCTGGAAAATCTTTTTTTATATTTTATTTTTATATTTTTAATACAAATTTTATTCGTACTGAAATATAAAATAAGTTTATTTAACACAAACATTAAAATAAATTGTGTTATCTAGTTACTTTTATATGGCAAAATCAAGTTTAAGTTTTCCAGCTCTGAAACCGTCAGCTCGATTTTGCTGATTTTCAATGCCAATCTAAGTTGGACCATTTCTGATACACCAGTCCAAGACCGAAGTCTCTAGCTTTTCTGGGAGCTTCACGTACACCAGACGGACGGACAGACGGACATCGCTTATTCATCTTCCCTATTCATAAGGACCCATATATATATTTTATGGGTCGCATATTATGGAAATTACACACGGAATGACAAAACTATATATACCATTTTTGGTAAAGTATATAAAAAGAAACTCACAAATCTGCAAAGATATACATATTTATACAAAGATATATATATATAATATTATATATACCTATATATAAATCTATATTCTTGAACAGTTTTTGGCCACTTTTGAGCATCTGGGATTTTTTTAGTTGTGACTGATTCTGATTTAGTGTGCGATATGTATGTTTATTTCTTTGCACAGAGTTGTATGTGTACCATATTTTTAAGTTTTATGTAGAAAACTTGTGCATATATGTATATATTTGTCCCTATCCTTTTGTTAATGTTTATTTTTATTAAACAATTTGTAATATCAGCATATGTTTTTGTAAAGCAAGACAATTTATGTTAATTCGAAAAAAACATGAAAAACAATTTAGATTTTTTAGCCAATTTTTGCAAATTTTTAGAAAAATTTTCTGGCAACAGTCCCTACAAGGAAATTTTGTTACAAGTTGAGCAGTAAGTCCTAATTTAGACTATACAAGTCTTATTGCTAAGCTGATTAGTTTGTGGGGGAGAGAGAGAATCGAGGGGAACAGATAAATTTCTTTTCCCCTCGTCTCTCTCTCTCTCTCCTAAAAAACTAATCAGCTTAGCAATAAGACTTCCATAGTGTAAATTAGGACTAAGTACAAAATATGTGATTGTATTTCTAAAAAAGTTTCGAGTGTATTGAGTTTTTGCACTTATACATGTATAAATGCTAAGTTAGTTAATTAGAAAATAATACAGAATTTTGTATAATCGTACTGAAAAAAGTAAAATTTTTCTTGAAAATTAGTACAGTTTGTATACATATCTGTTTTCACATCCCTGATACAAATGCTCTCAGAGAGTCTATGTCTCTCTCTCGCTCCTTGAATTGAACAATAAACATTCTGCATATGTACCTACCTAGTACAGGGTTTAAAATTTAATACAAACGGTGATTTCGGCTAATGAATTAAATGATTTGAAAAAATCGTTCAAATTGTGTAATCTTTTTTTAATGTCTTGGGGGAAAATAAACAAAATACCTACTACAAATATATACCTTTTGGACACGGTCCACCTCACGAACGGTCATCACTAGACTCATTAAAAAGTCCGAACTTTAATCTGAAAGGGGTAGAAAAATCACGTTTTTCATCTTCATACAGGGCGAGTCGCTCTAATGTATATATGTACGTATGTATGTACATAGTTTCTAGTCACATACTACCAGTTCCAAGAATGTCAGCAACCTCCCCCCAATTATGTTCAACCTTTTTCACTCGAACGTCCCACAAAATTGGCCTCTTCCGGACTTCTTCAATTAAACGCAACTTGTCTACTTCCATTGAAAGTTCTCGCGAAACTAAACCATAAATTTCGTTAAATACTACACCAGAAAAAAACTCGTATACCAATCCCACCATTCCTACACGGAAATATTTTTGCACAAACACATAAACACCAATTTAAAAATATAACGAAAGCAATTCACAAAAATCTACAATTTACACATTGTATAATATATGTATATGTATGTATGCACATACCTTCACGTGTGTTTATGTGTATACAAACAACTCCAGAGAACTTTTGTTCCAGGCAGGGTGACCGATGACATTTTTCAAAAAGTGGCACCAAATAGGGATTTATCCAAAAAAGGGGCAAAATTAAAAGAAAAACGAGAAAACTACATTAAACATTTTATTTTTAATGTATTTTTATATAATTCACTCTAAAAAAAAAGGGGGACAAAAAGTGGCAAGG
This sequence comes from Tachina lurida, assembly GCA_944452675.1. Taxonomy (NCBI): domain Eukaryota; kingdom Metazoa; phylum Arthropoda; class Insecta; order Diptera; family Tachinidae; genus Tachina; species Tachina lurida. Next base: position 88,742,316 of record OX101754.1, read on the forward strand.
CAATCAAAAGAGTGGCAATTTGCCACTTTAGTCAGTCAAACGGTCACTCTAATTACATGTACAGAAAAAGAAATGAGACTACCAGAGTTGCCAATTTCTGTGTAATTATCAAAAAATGGGACAAAAAATTTTTTTTCAACTATTTTGGGATTGTAAAATTTTTTGTGTAATTTCGCCCCAACATTATACACAAGTAAATTTTTTAATTATACATATACATATCTTCAATTCATTTAAAAAAAGTTTACTACATCAATTTACTACCAAACATTTTTATAATATTTTCATGTTTATGTTTGGCTGTACTTGTCTTGAAAATTTTATTTTCTTTTAACACTTTGACGAGTGGTGTACATTATAATGTACGTTGACTTTATCAACCCGTCACTGATTAGAATTTTAGCATTCATGCAATTAATTTGCAGTTATCGGTTCTTCGTTTTGTTGTTCTTTAAATTCTTAAGAGGATTTCAAATTTCAAAACAACGAGAGCTCAGTTTTGTATATTTTGTGTCATGTCCTCATAAAAACATATTGCTATCCTATTTTTTTTATGTATATTACACCATACAATAAATTTGTTCGCTTCTTTTTTTTAATGAATTTTTAAATGCACATATACCAAATTAAATGTAAATATACTAAAAAAAATAAAAACAAAGAAAAAAATAAAATAAATTGAAAAAGTGTACGTATTGAAGCGGATTTTACATTAAAATGTACATCCTCAAAACCCACTTTGAAATAAAAATTTTTCCTCTAAATTTTTTACACGTGTTTCTTGAAGCGTCTTTAAGCGATAAAAAGCATATATATATAATAATATTTTTCAATGGCTAGAATTAATTCCCGTGTCAAAGGGCTAATTTCGATCTGTTTATTCAGTGGAAAAATTTTTCAGCAAGTTAAAATTAACAAAAATTTCATGAAGAATAAATTGTTGTCTGGTACCAAAGTGTCAATCACCCCTATAGTGAATGTTATGGGAATAAGTTGTTTGGGAGTAAAATTATTTTCCCATCCAAAAAAATTGGTATCGCGAGTATATTGGGAGTTAAAGTTTCTATTGTAAATTATTTATAAACAAAAGTGTTTATTGTGAATTACCTCACAACAATTTTGTAAAGGAAAATACAAATACTTAAAAAATTAATAGCGTGTATCTTCGTGTTTTGGTGCTGGAAGAGGAGAAACAGTCGAACAGGCTGTTCATGTGAAGAGTTTGCTACCATCGCTTCCACCATGTAATTAATTTGCTCCTTATTTACATTTGCGTTCCTTAAATAAAAAAATTTACTTGTTTTTATAAAATCCATTAATAAACAATTTATAACTTACATGTTCCCGTCTTGTTCCCATTGGCATGTGTTGCGAATTGATTTTACAAAATAAATTTTGGGAGTAAACATTGGCGATGCCATATTTCTTATGTTTGTGAATTCGCTCCCAAAAATTTTTTTGGGAATGAGTCACACTAAGAAATAAAAAAATTTGGGAATTTTTTTATGGGAATAGTTGTTTGCGATAGGGGTGAATATGAAGGTATAGGCCAGTATTGAGAGGACCTTTTTGAGCCAACCAAAAAAATTTTGAAAATTAAATATTGGAATTAAAATTTGCTACATAAAATTAGTTGCATGCAATTTTTTCATTTCTTAACAGGAGTCCTTAAAAAGCGAATCAGATCGAAATAATTTGCTGAAAATGCTTCAGAGATTCATGTTACGTAATTTTTTATAAATTGTTCTCTTCTCTAGCGCTCCAATTAGCGAATAGAAAAAGTTTCATGCAACAAATTTCATGTCAAAATGCATAATTTAAATTAGTTACAAATATACTATTGCGATTATTATCATGAATTATCATGAATGCAAATTGGCATATCGCTATCTTTATTGACAGTAGCAAAATTTTGAGGGGTTAATGGATTAATGTCCAAAAAAAGTGAAACTGGTGCGAAATAAAGCTTGAAAAGGCTGGCCGATGTGTCGATTTTGACGACAATAAAATTGACGTAATTTACGAAACACACTTCTCACACAGCACAAATTTTGATAACAAAATTCAATGATTTGAAAATGTTGTTGGTTTGTTAGTGTTAGTGCTCAAATTGAATTGCCACAAGCTACGAATCTTGTTTTTACACTGAAAAAATTCTCACTGAAAAAAACAAATTGTAAAAAAATCACTGGATATATATTCTCAAATAAAAAGCATTACTTATTATCATTTTGTGTAATTTATAACATTTTGGATAGTTTTGAAGGTTCGTCTGTGTAAAATTGAATTTCGATTCCGGCAACACTGGAGAATACGCATTGTACAGTTTTGCCACGACATAAAAATGTTTACCATCAAAACTTTCGACTCACAATTTATATTGAAAACAAAAACAAATTTTCATATTATATTGTTGCTTTCAATATAAATGTTCAGTAAGTTTTCAGTTACACATCCTAGTCTTCAAAGTGGGTCAACGACAAAAAAAATCTGCAAGAGGTTGAACAGTAAATTGTGTAAGAACGCCTGAATGAGAATGAAAAACATAATCTGGAAACAAAACAAAGTCAGTAGTTATACAGGTTGTCCCGATATACATATATGGCAAGTAGTCATTGCTCTGAGAAAAATCAGAAAGAAAATCTATATCACTGATTTTAAAAGGTACAATACCTTATCATCTAATGATCCTTGCATATTAAAATTATTTTATGTTATTGTTACATTCTTCTATAAATGACAGTTAAAAATTCATACTGTAGTGGCGCTATTTTCAAATAAAATCTCATGGTTTTCCGTGAAAATTTTTATGTACTACACTAAACTTTACCAGGCCATATTGAAAAAAAAATTTACAACATAGGCACTTTTGATAAGTGGTATCAAAAGTTTGGCGCGCTTACGCCAATCAACTTCGTTGATTTGTTTTTCCAATAGCAAAAAATTTATCTTTTATTTTTAAGTAAAATATTTTTTTTTCATCGTTTCTTCTTGTTCAAATTGAAAATAATTTTTTCCGGCCTTTTGTATCTGGCATCATCCCATCCCGATACAATGCACAGATATATATGTACTAGTATGGGGAATGCAGATACAGCGCTAGTGCTGCGGCAAGACTTTGCTATGAGAAGTATCCAAATGCTGATCGTTATCGGAGTCATCGAGTATGTGTGTAAGTAAGTGTGTACCGCACTTTTTCAGACAGACGATTTGTCAAATCGAATAATTCTTAACAAAACGGCTTACCCGCATACAATTTTGGCTCAGGAGGCCAATCACAGCATTCGAAATCGAGTGCACATTCGTGTAGAGAAATATTTTGATGACTAAAATTTTTGGGATCACGGCATTCGATCGTAATTTATGTTACCTACTACTATATGACTATAAGAAAAACAAAACGAAATTGCCCCAATACTTCTTTTTGTTTCTCATTTACTTTATTTGTATTTGTTCTGGAAGCGATTTTTCCCTTTTTGCACTGTCTATTGGGCAATCTTTGTATCGATATTCTCTTTCCCTAAAAAAAATTAAAATTATATTTTCTAAATTAATAGTGCGAAAATATCCGGAAAATACTTATATTTTTATTACTACTTTCTCATTTTCCTTTGTTTCCTTTCTTTGGTTTGTTTCACCGGAAAAAGCGAGTTTTTCGATAGTAGATTACCAATTCAGCGCAAATTCGAGTAGATACGTTTCGATAACGATCGCCGTGATCCACGTTAACAACATTTCGATGACAAAGTACTCGATTTCGAATGCGGTGGTTTGCCCCCAGTTCGAGAATTTCTAAACATAGAATACCTAGACCGGTAGATAAGACGTTCCGATACAATATTTTGGCCAGCGTGCTTGAAATGGAGTTGAAGTGAAACAATTTGAGCAATTGCATTAAACGTAGTAAATAAAAGTTTATTTACAATAACTAAAGGGTGTCCCAAAATTAAAGCACGTTTTGATTTGTCGTCGACATTATTGCAGTAAAGCATTGGCAACCCTGAAAGACAATTCGACAGTGTTACACGATTGAACAACGTGTCTTAATTATTGGTCAATATTTGAAAAATTATGAAAGCTTGGAAAAATGGTCGGAATAGTGTGGTGGTAACTTCGTCAACTGTGAAGAAATTAATTGAAAAATTCAGGAAGACTGGATCCGTCCAAAACCAAGCCGTTCAACTGTCAATATCGAAACAAGGAGTGTCGGTGATAATCAAAGAACCTCTATTCGGTGTCGTGCACACAGTTCTTTCTGCCGAAATGGGATGATGTTGAGGTAGCAAGGTCCCAAAATAATTCAAAAAATAAACAAAAATTTTTTTCGCGACCAACTTTTGATGCCACTTGCCAAAAGTGACTATCACATTTTTTCTTACACTGTCGGTTAAATTTAGGTATTGTAATAACTTGTGTGAGATTTTCTTTGAAAATCGGAGGGATACTCATCCTATCCTATAATTTTCAATTATAGCAAAAATTAAGATATGTGAACTTTTGTAGTCAGAGCAAGAGAAAGATCATCAATGATGTTATTTTATGGCAATGTATTTTAAAAAGAGTCACATCGACCTTTTTTCTAATTTTTTCAAGAGCAGTACTGCCCTATTATCCATTTTCGGCATGCAGTTGATTTGCGTGTACACACCCTGTATGTGTACACGCATATGTTTGTGACTAGCACTCAGGGGATAAATAGGTTATCAGGAACTTCCTAAATCTGAAAAAAAAACTTTTTTTCCAAAACAAAAACTTTTTTTCTACAAAAGTACCAAAATTTTAAAAGAAAACAGCTGATCGATATTGTTATGTGAAAAGTAATGAAAATGGTTAGGCTAACTGACCCTTTAGACACTGTTGCAGTAATAAGGGAGTGAGAAAATATAAGATCGTTTTATTGCATACAAACATCACTTAATATTTTATTTCAATACCCTGCAACAGTTCAATTATGGACATATTTATAAAAAAAACTTGAAAAAACTTTATATATTCAAAAAACTTGTTGGCATCTCAAAAAAACTTCCAAAAAAAAGGGAAAACTTGACAAATGGTAACGCTGGTGGGCATTCGATTTGAATTTTTTCAAGTTGAAAGTGACAGGAGAGGCTTTCCCATGTAGTTTGTTCCACATACGAATAGTACTGCTAAGAAGGGAATTCTCTCTGTAATGAGTAGTGCGATTTATTGAGCTCTAAATGGAGCATGTGTTGAGCGTAAAAATATGTGGGTTCCATAAACAAGTTCCCTAATTTCATTAGAGCACATTGTTATAGCGATAGAACAAGGAAAATATTTAAATTTTCTTGAAACTGCTTTCATAAACATAACTGGTTATGCCTTTTTTTTAAACATCTAAGCTAGACGAATAATTCAAAATGTCTTGTGCTTTAACGGCTATAAAAATAAAATAGGCTATCACAATTTGTTGTTTTTTACAATCCACATTCGGTATTTTTTCTAAACGGATGGAACGACTTTATACAAATATATATAGCTAAGAACACTATCGATCAAGTCAAACATACATTTGTTTGGTTGGGGGTTATAAAATGTTGTAATTATACTTTATGCACAATGTGCATATTTTCATACATATGTAAAAAATATATATTGGTATGCAAATAAGTGGTAAGCTGTTTAACATTTCTCAAATAATATATCTAACATTAGTTCAGCCATTTTGGCGCGAAATCTTAAATTTTGTTCCCGGGACATTGATTTCAAGAAAGGCCAAACACTGTTAAGGAAATTTCCATCCGCAGCGACATCAGCCAACTGCACTTGATCTTGCAGAGTATCTTCAGATGCTGAGTCACAAGAAATACTTAATATTAATTTGCTCAGCCTGCCACGAAATTGTATTTTTTGGTACTGAGACATTAATTTCATGTGAGAGGAAAAGCTGACTAAAAACATGAAATCTAGATCACCTCTATTGATTTCTGATGTAGAGGTATTCTTTTGTGAAAGCGATGGCTGTGATAGATTTTCATCATGGTCCTTCGAATCGTTTGAAAATTTGAATCGTTTGGATGGATGGTTATCAGTTGTTGATTTCTCTCTAAAAATATCACTAGCTTCCACAGGATCCTTCTCACAAGCTGAAAATTCGTTTTCCACGTCTCCAAACGCAAATTTTAGGTAATCGAACAAGCGCCAGGTACAATATTTATTATTGGGATCATATTTGTTCTTTCTCTTATCATTTGCGATGCGATTCCTTATAGCATTCTTTTCTCTAAGGTGATATTCACGTAGTGTCCGCCATGTTCTTTTGCATGTGGAAACTAAAGAGAGAAAAATTACTTCATATAATAAGCAAACTTGCATACATATCGCTCCTTTATTGCAACTCAGTCATATTTCAAAAAATGAATTTTTCGAGTTAATGATGTAGAATTAATCCAAATATAGTTGTTTATATTGTATAAAAACTTCACACAAATGTCTTGTACACTCAGCTCTTGAGAGAAAAATAAAATTTTCTTTTTCCATTGAGTTGTGTGTAAATTGAAAATTTTAAACTCGTTTTCTGGCTAACTAGTTTTTTTTGAGTTATGACTATGTTGCAATAAAGGAGCGATATGTATATAAATACTTGAACAATATGATAAATCAAAAGTTTCGGTTATTGAGTTAATTATTGCAGAATTATGTACATATTAGGTACATACAGATGTACAATGTACATTGTTCAAAAATTTCATAAAATTATCTCGTGTGCTCAACTTTTGGTAAAAACTTTAATTTTTTTTTTCCATAAGGATACATAAATACATATGTATGAATGTACGTGTAGATTGAACATTTTATATCGTTTTCTGTAAAACTAGTATTTTTCAGTTATGCGGTTGTTGAAGTAAATGAGCGATGTGTACATAATTTCCAATGACATGTGTAAATTAGGGGTTTCTGAAAAAATAAAATTCGTTATTTTTTCTCAGAACAAGTGCCTCATTTCTGTAAGGAATGTGAGAACTTTTCGAGTCGAATAAATTGTTATCATCCTGTGAAACACAGGGCGAGTAAGAAAAAAACTGTATTTGTTGATATGTTTTGTAAGTTTATATAAGTTTTTATGTGAGTAACCCTGTGTAAAATAGGACAACCAATATAATTATTTAATTTTTCTCGATGCGAGAACTTCTCACAAGTTACAGAAATGGGGTACAGGTTTCAAACTTTTGTTTAGGTAAAAAATAGGCTAATAATATTAATGATAAGATGGTGCGCATCTCACTTTTCGATTTCCCATACGATTTACTACAGTAAACTTCTTATTATTTTCATGTAGAACGCTCTATATAAAATTTAACGCTCTATTTAAAATTTACCCTAAATTTAAACGATTATTCAAGAAAACATCAGATATATATTATTCCAAAAAATTTTACCAAACTTTCATACAAAATACAAACAAGGGTCTAATCGATGCTTTCGATAACGAGCTGATTCAAACACGTTTTTTTCGTTTGAAATTAAAACATTCGATATCGAATCACATTATTACATTGTTCGATAGCGAATGCCATAATCTCATATTGAGAAAACGTGATCGAATCAGTTCGTTATCGAAAGCGACGATTAGACCCCTGACCTTTTAAAAAGTGCCAAAAAAAAGTCGTTTTCTCGTTGTAATAGAGCAAAATAAAACACTTATAAATGTTTCTTTTTAAATTATCCTTAGCTGTAATAACTGAATTGAATAAAAAATAAAAATATATTTTTATTTCAGCTTAAGTTTTTATTTAAAATTTTTTTTATACAGCGTTCAATTTTCTACAAAAGCGTACCAAGAAGTTTACTGCAACACTCCGTTCTTTACTTATGACAATCAGAATGAATAAAATCAATTCGTACCATGTAAATCGTGTGGGAAATCGAAAAGTGCAATGCGCACCATCTCATCATTAATAGAGCTGATATTTAACCAGGCCTATTTTTTTACCTAGACAAAAGTTTGAAACCTGTAGCTCGTTTCTGTATTTCTCTCATCGTAAAATTTCCCGCATGAAACGAGGGAATTGTAACAAAAACAGTGTAAATTGAAACAAAAAATGGCTGTTCTCACATAAGTGTTTCTGTAGATTTACTTTGCGAGAACTATCTGTCATTTAAATAAATTTCAATCAATTATTGGAAGGATGGGAGAAAAAGTGTTTCTGTAATAATATTTTGTTAAAACAACTCGCATTTTAAATTGGTGCGAGAACAACCAGATGTGTACAAAAACATTTGTATAAATTTTTGAATTTGTGTGTAAAAATATGAAAAATATGTAATTTAGTTGAAAAGATATGCAAATAATTTTTGAACTAAAATAATTATTAACGAGTCGATATGATTGTTTATTTATAATTTATTTTGTGTTATTTTCTTATGTAGAGACAATTTATAGAAAAAACCTTATTTCAAGCATTTTACATTCACTTTATAGAGGTACCTATTCATTTTCATTATTTTATTTTCATTTTCTTGTAAATTATTTCTTTTTTTTGTTATTAAATAATATTTTTATGACATTTTGTTTTCATTTGACACTCGATTACTGGAAATATTCCAGTAAAAACAGAATCAGTGTTGCGTGTTCTCGCATTAAAGTACGGAAACACTTTTTTCTCACATATCGAGAAACGATGGAATTTTTTGTTTCACACTTCATGTGAGAAATTTTACGGTGCGAGAAACAGTGATGCAAAATGTGGCACAATTGGGCCATTTGTGGCACTTTTGGATGTTTGATGGCCCTGTGGTAATCTCGAGGCTATTTTGGCCCTTTCAGCTCAAAATTCAACTAATTCCTTCAAACCTTAGAGTACACTTTTTAAATGAGTTTTCTCCGTTTTAAAAACTACTTTTATTTTTGGAGATTTTTATTTAAACTGGTTTCCGAAATCTGCGCCAGATTATGTTTTTAGTGGAAAAGCCAGTAGTGTTGTACGACTTGCTATTAAACTTTTTCGAAAGGAAACAGAACAAGTAAATAATGAACATAGGGCAGTATCGCAAGTTCCAGAATTTAAAAAGCTCAACGATTTAAGTAAAAGTAAATTTTGCAAAAACCATTCTACCATTAAAATCTAGGTTTACCTAAACAAACCTTTGCATACAAATTTATACAGAATTATTCAAGGAACTCTTTCTATTCCGCATTCCTCAGCATGTGTGGAAAGAATCTTTTCTTTCGATGAAAATTTATATTTTATATAAAAAATATATTTATATGAAAAATATGAAAACTATTCTATCAATTGTTATGATGAAGATATTTTAAAACTTAACACAAAAAAAATGCTTTTAAACAGAAGTAAATTCAGGAACTATTGGACATGAATTACATATAGAATGTTTTTCAACAAAAATTTAATTTTTTTAAGCGAGATACATACATATATATAAAATATATATGTATTTACTTTAGTTTAACAAAAAGTACTTTAAAAACTTTGAATTTTTGTCGCTAATTTCTGTTTTTACTCTAAACAAAATAAATCACATGTATCATATTATTAATACATATTTGTGTTTTTATTTAAATTAAAAGATTATAGTCAAGTACATTAAAAAACTTTTTTGGCCCTATCAAATGTATTTTGGCCCTTTTAAATCGTTAATTTGGCCCTAAATCCAAAAACTCAAAATGCATCACTGGCGAGAAATACAGAAACGAGCTACTGGTTCTGAGAAAAAATAACGAATTTTATTTTTTGAGAATACCCCTAATGTACATACCTTTACTTCCAAGAACGTCTGCAACTTCATTCCAAGAACGGCCAACCTTTGCATGTACATGTCGATTGTTCCACAAAACTGGCCTCTTCCGTATCTCTTCGATTAAACGAATTTTGTCTAATTTCATTGCTAGTTCTCGCGAAACTAAACCATAAGTTTCGTTATTTTCAAAACATATGGTGGTATAGTACACATAACATTGTATAGGTACATTGCATACAGTTTCCACAAGCATACTTACTTACCCTCATACCTAAACAAGAGCTGCAAGCGTTGCGTTAGCAGCAGGGTACGCATTTTCAGTACATTTAAATGTGAAAATACTATTTGATTGTACTGAAAATACGTACCCTGTTGCTAACGCAACGCTTGCCGCTCTTATTTAGGTATGGCGGTTAGTTAAATCTTGAATATACCCAGGTACATACATACATACACACACGAGAGATATTTTATTCCAGCAGTATTGCCATATACGTTTGAGGTAAAACGTGCCCATAACGAACAAAAAATACATAAGTAGGTATTGTTCATGAAGAAAAACCTGCAAAAAATTTATTATCCAAAGCACAGACTTTGCGAGCGTTGTTGTGTGTTTTGCTCACAAACTATACAACACTAGCTTAACCCGGTGCGCAAAAAAAGTAAATATATATGACATTGGTGGTGCAATATGAAAAACGGATTTTCCCACGCACCTCCGCCCGCAGACCGAAAATCAAAAATTAAACTTCACCGTGTCAGAGTGTTAGATTGATCAAAATCAATTCAAACCATGGAAATCGTATGGGAAATCGAAAAGTACGATGCTCAACATCTCATCAAAACAAAAGTTTCAAACCTGGTTCTGAGAAAAAAACGAAACATTTTTTTTTTAGAATCACCCAATTTATACACTTTACCATTTTTCGTATTAAAATAAAATAATATTAATTTGTTAATTGAGATTTTTAGGGATTAAAAGATATTTTAGTGGTTTTGGGGATAATTAGGAATTAAATCTAAAATATATGTAGATGGGACCACGACTGTCAGATATGGTGATTTCTCGACAAACGTGGCGATTTTTCAACTTGTTTGGTGTCAAAATTTTTGGTTTGGCGATATGGCAATTTTTCTGGCGAAAAATAAATTTGTTGGCGATTTTTGTGGCTATTTTTTAACAAAATTGAAACTAAAAATTTTTCAGCAAAATTAGTTTGTTGAAGGAGTAGTTTAAAAAAATAAATCCTACCGAAACTCGTCTGCAAGAAATAAAATCGTCTTGATTTTGATAATTTTTCTTATATTAATTATATGAATTTATTCTTTTTGAATTTGGATGAGAAAAACTTGTAAAATTTTATTTTTGGCGACTTTATTTCTATTTTTGGTGATTTGTTACGATTATTTTGTATAAATTTATATTAAAAAAAGTGTTATATTAAATCAAATTTATTATCAAATGTTTATTAGGAAAAACTACATAAAATTGATTTTGGCGATTTTTAAAATCAATTTGGCGAAATAGGCCAAAAAAAATCTGACAACCCTGAGCTTGTTTGTTCTCGTTTGCAAATAAAATGTGAGTAAAGAGAACATCTACACATACTAGCATGCATATGAACATGGGTATTTATCAGTGTTGCCGGAATCGAAATTCAATTTTACACAGACGAATCTTCAAAATCATCCAAAATTTTATAAATTACACAAAAAAAATTTTGTTTGATTATAAGTAATGCTTTTTATATATCGAGTGATATTTTTACTGTTTGTTTTTTCAGTGTGAATTTGTTCAGTGCAAAAAAAAGATTCGTAACTTGTGGCAATTCCAAAAATGCTCAGTACGGTTTGCCATTTCACCATGCATACATCAACAAACAAACAACTCTTTCAATTCATTCAATTTTATTACAAAAATTCGTGCTGTGTGAGAAATGTGTTTCGTTAATTATGTAAATTTTAGGGTCGTCTTAATCGATTGACCTTTTCAAGCTGTTTTGACTAAATTTCGCACCAGTTTAATTTTTTGGAACATTAATCCACCAATACGTATGCAAAGAATGCGCACTAAGGAGAATATTGATGTTATATCGGCCAGTGTCAATAAAGATAGCGATATGTCAACAACGAATCTTTTTCTTTTCTGTAATTCAGGGAATGCAGCGCTATAAGAGAGTGATTGATAAAAAAAAATAACGTGAACATTAATCACTCAAGCATTTTCGGAAACTTTTTCTATCTGATTTGTTTTTCCGGCTTCCTGTTAACAAATGAAAAAAAAAGCACGCAACTAATTTCGTGCGAAAATGATTAATGTAAATTAGGTATTTTTAATTCCAATATTTCATTTTCAACATATTTTGGGTTGGTTGAAAATAGTCGCCTCAATATTGTTTTATACCTTCATATGCAAAAAATATTTACACAATGGTACCAGACGACAACTTATTCTTCAAGTAAGTTTTTGTTAATTTTAATTTGCGGGGAGATCTTTGTACAGAAGTGTTCGAAAAAAAAGAGATCATCGCCAAGACAAGTATAGTTAAACAAAAACATGAAAATATTATAAAAATGTTTGGTAATAAATTAAAGGATTAAAATTTTTTTAAATGAAATGAAGATCTTTAATTAAATAATATAATTGTGTCTAATGTTGGGGCGAAATTACCTAAATATTACACAATAAATTGTAATGTCCCAAAATAGTTCAAGAAAATATTTTTTGTCCCATTTTTGAATAATTACACAGAAATCGGCAACGCTGGCATTTATACATATACATGTAGCTACATATACATATGTTTGTACAAACAATATACATACATACATATATTAAACACAAACAAATTTCGCTTTTACCGTTCTCTTTCGTTACGTTCTCTGAATGGGAGTTTATGCAATGCTGACGAATATGTATCTGATTTTAACGAAACTTGTATTCAGTTGAGCGAAAATTATCAATGGCAGTGGACAACAGCTCACGTGTGTGCAAAATCGACAAGTTACGTTTAATTGATGAAATTCACAAGAGACCGGGATTATGGAGTTTCGATAACAAAAGAAAAAAAAAACTAAACACAATGAAGGTTTTGTGGAAAGAAGTCGCCGCTATTTTTGGATCAGATGGTAATTCACATAATTTAAACTAATATATACCTTGTTTCCAGAAGTCAGGCAGACGGCACGTCTAGAAAATTTTTATGAAAATCACTCAAAAAAATTAGTGCTTTTCATATAAAAATTTTACTTAAGTCAACCGCCTGGATTGTAGAAACAGGGTGTAATACAGTAATTTCTGGTTAAATGAGCCTTAAAAATAACGGTTTTTGATGCAGTTAGACGGGCATGACATTTATTTGATGCTCTATTATGCAATTCAATGCGCTTTGAACTAATTTAGAAAGAATATCATTTATTCAGATTGTATCAACTAACCAGAAAATACTGTACGTACAACATTCCTAAGACAAAATTAAACATTTTCAAGTCACTGGTGACGATTGCAAATACAAATGGACTGTATTACGGGTGGAGTACAGGAGAGCTTCAAGGCGCGAAAAAATGCGCATAGCAAAAGCTAAAAAGAATGGCACGTATGATCACAGAAAGGAGTATGATTGCAAATTGACTTGGTATAAAAACATGAGTTTCATGCGCCCAATTTTGCAAGCGCGTCGCAATTATTGGTACAGTGACCATGATAGTTCTCAAAGTTCTTCGGAAACACAAGGTACTGAAACATCAAACACTGAAACAAACTCAGAAATAGATTCTCGAGATGGAGACAAAACGGGAATTAATCCTGACAAAAAATATTTTAAAGATCGAAAACCTCAGGAAGTTCAAACAAATGTTTTAAGACAACCATCTAATACAGACGAGAACATTTTAGATATAAAGCTTTCCAATGACATAACTTATGCTGGAGATTTTGATTATATATTCCTAGTTAGTTGTCTGGAACATATGAAAATGATGAACAAATATCAAAACTTAGAAATACGCGCAAAAATAACAGATTTAATATTGAATATTCTGTTTTCTTCCCCATCTCCATCGTCTGATAAAATATCTAACCTGGAAGATCTGCAAGAGAACCAGAACGTACTTCAAACTAAAACTTTAAACATAAGACGTTTCGACGAAGTAGTTTATGCTGCAGATTGCGATTATCATTTCCTGGTTAGTTGCCTACCGCAGATAAAACTGATGAGCCAATTGCAAAATATAGAATTCCGTGCAAAAACCAATAATTTAATTTTGAAAATTCTGTCTTAACAGAGATAGTATGGCGCTTAGTTTAAATCAAATTTAACCTTAACATCTATTAATATACATATATAATTACATAAATACATATGTACATACATATCGTTACCTTAATATAGAAAGGACCTAACTCATTATTATCGAGATTTTTTCGATACATTATATATTCTATTCTATCCAAATATTAGTTGGGGCCTTTCTATGTTAAGGTAACAATATGTACTTTATATCGCAATATTGTAATAAAATAGTAAGGGTTTCCATGATAACTCTTAAAATTGTCACTTGTGCAATTGGGCAAATATGTGAGGCTTTCTGAAAACCCTTTAATATTATATTGAATGAAATGTGAAAATATTAATTTAATCAAAATAAAAGAATAAATTTTCAAGCAATTTGTAAATTTAAATACATATTTATGTATATATGTATATCGTCACCTTAAATGCAAACGGACGTAACTAGAATTTTATATTTTTACAGGAGAAACAAAAAATGTTTCAAAATCAGTAATAATAAAGTGTTATTAAAAATTTTCTTCGAAATTTACTTGTAGTATGGATACTTACATGTTGTTAACCATTTCTTTCCTTTTTATATATATGTTTAAGCTTTTATGTAAGTTACGTTCCTTGCATTAAAAAATGGATGCATTCGTAATTACGTCCGTTTGAATTTCTTTAAAAAAGACGTCATTTTTGATTGCAGAGGTCTAAATATTTGCGTGAACATGTAGTTTGATAAAATGAACCATAATCAATAAAAAACTCGATTTCGAATTTTTGTGTAGTTACGTCCGTTTGCATTTAAGGTGACGATGTGCATTTCTATACAAATAAGGTGTGAATTGTGTCTAAAAACTTAAATTCATTCAAGACTTTAACAGATTATTAACGAATGATGAACAGGAAAAAATTGTTTGGTTCAAGTTGTTGAGGCTTATAGATAGAAATATCAATCGTATAAAAAATCTGATACAGTAGCGAGCACTTAGGGATACATAATTAAAAACAAAACATAATATTAGCTGAAAATATTGATAAATGCGAATATAAGGGTCAAAACAATAAAATGCCTGCTTATAACGTTTATTATGCATTTGAAAATTATCCCTCAGCTCTTGATGTATTTTATCAATATTTTCGGTTGCAAATGCCTGTTTAGGTGGAAAATGATGATACAATAATAGAAATAATCAGAATGCGGAGAGTGCTCGAATTAAACTTTTTTTTTTGTATTGAAAAGAGCTTGTCTGCTCGCGAGTTAAAAAATAAAACTCGCGAGCGCATTTAATTTTTGAGAATCGAAAATAGGACTAGCGAGAAGAATTCAAATTTTAAGAGTCAAAAATAAAACTCGACTCGCTAGTCGAGTTAAAAAGAATTATTCGCGAGTTTTATTAATTTTGTTTGCTCAAATTCTGCTTTCTATAGGTCGCAATGTTGAAATTATATTTTATTACTGACAGATAAGCATTTGCATAACTTTTCATGAAGCAGAAGCCTTAAAACATTTGAAAAATACGTCATGACATAAAAATAAGAACATATATTTTTATATATGTATATGCATTTGTAAGTATGTACTATATTTTTCGAATTCACGTATAAATACATATCGTCACCTAAACTCCAAAAGGCCGTAAGTACACTTTTTACTTTTTTACAGGAGAAGCAAAAACCCTTATAAATTTAAGACTATTTATTTGTTAATTGCCAAATTGAATAATCAATAAAATCGCCATTTTTGAACATATGTGAGTAAAATTTTAAAGAAAGATATATTTTGGTTAATCACATCATAATCAATCAAAAAGTATATATTGAATTTTTTGGTTGTTATGGCCTTTTGGATTTTAGGTGACGATTTACTTTTTCGAATGAACAAAAAAATTTTTTTTGTAATAACTACTCGTTTTGAGTTCGTTTATGCTCGTTTTGCACTTTTAAAATTTGTGCTTACGAGTTTTAAAATAAAACTCACGAGTACAAATTTTTAGGAGAGTCATTTAATGCTTACGAGTCGATCACAAAAGAAGTACGAGTCTTATAAATTATAATTAATAAATTAGAACTCGCGATCACAAATTTTAAAACGAGCGAGTTTATAAAAATTGTTCTCGCGAGCAGAATTTTCCCTACCCTGGTAATAATAGAATTCGTTTTTAAGTTTTCGGCAATTCTCAAAAAAAAATTGCGAAATTCCAAAAATGGTATTGCTGTGTCCCTCTTATTTTTCGCCGGACGTTGATAATATTTTTGGAAATATATATTTAAAAACATATCATGTCTTAAGGTCGTATAAGAAATTTTTGAGTTCCTTCTTTGGAATTTGAAAAAAGGCCTTAAATTTTATATTTATAACAAAAATAGGTCTATTTTGAAACGATCTGGTTACTTCAATAACGCAAGTTTTTCACAAAAAAATTTTTATGTAATATTTCTCATAATATTACCTTTTGAATAAGTAAAATATGGGGTTGGTATGTTTGCAAAATTTATAAAACAGTTAACCCACCTTTTTTCTCCAAAATACTGCGAAAAATTGAATTTTTTTTAAATTTTAATTTAAATTGCGTATAACTTTTGATTTAATTGTGCTTTTGCTATAAATTTTTTTCTCAATTTACAATTGTTGTTTTTAAATCGAACAAGATTTGAGTTCTCCATTAGCAGAAGAGTCGACCAAGGTTGACAAAAAACCCAAAATGTTAACTTTTTTTCTCCCATATTATTTGCAAATATGTAATTACGTTACAGCTAAGTAGATATGCAACTTAAAGATAAGCGAAGGTAGACAGACCCACACACACACATTCTACAATTCAATTTTTTCTTGATGAATCGATAATGTCATTTCATTTCGATAATATCATTGAACAAAAATCGATTAAGCCATTGGAAGTTAAAAGTAGGGATGTAACGAATGTTCGCATTCGCTTTCGCATTCGCAAATAATTCGCTTACTTTTGCTATTTGCATTCGCTTTTGCTTTCGCTAAAATATATGCGAATATTTAAAGCGAATACTAAAGACAAAAATATTGGAAATATTTTCCAGTTTTTGAAAAAGAAAAGGCAGTGTTTGAATTGCGGGAAAATATTTTCTACTTAAGACTAGTCTGTTAAAACTTTTTAAGCACATCATTACTTCGTTCAAAAAATTTGAAATACAAAAATATTAACTAATCCTTTTTTGTTGTAAATTTTTTGCGAAACAAGTGCCACTCATATTATTTCGCATGAAAACTTAAAATGTTGAAGATATATTTCATATGTTTTTTCCAAGATGAACAGAGTACTACTTCTGGAAAAAATTTTCATGAACAATTCATTCCAATTTTTCTTAATATGTATTTTAGTAGCATTTTACAGGAAATGTTGAACTTAGTACAAGGTCTTAGGGCCAAAGTACGAATGGGTTGATTGCCTAACATTTTGTAAATTTATTTTTAATTATTATCTATACTTATTTTAATATGATTTCATATATCTTTCAGTTTAACAATTTTTATTTCTAATAAATTAATAACATTTGCTGAATTCAAGACTCAAGTAGATCTATGTATAAAACACAACTTCATGTTCTTAGATAAATTTATTTTCATGTGATTTTTTTTAACGTATTGTAATATTTGCATTCGCTTTCGCATTCGCTTTCGCAAAAATTAAAATGTATTATTCGTTTTCGCATTCGCTAAACTGGTATTCGTTACATCCCTAGTTAAAAGCTCTCTTCTGTCTGTATCTGTGGCAGCATAGCTCCTTATTGCGAACTATGAAAAATGAAATATGTACATAACTACGTCGGGCTTTTTAAAAAAATGTTATTTTTGATATTTCTAAATTATTATTGGTTCTTAAAAATAATACATAGCACAATTTTAATGAGATATATTTTCTGATGATGATAAAATTTTAAGTAAGCAATCTGTTGTTTTTGCGCGGAACTGCAAATTCTGCAATACGGTCATCATTTTTATATTTTTGTGGCAACTAAGCAAGAAATGATAGTCAGATTCCCCTGTATAAACTAGATCCTTGAAATGTTTTACATCTAGAACCCCAGATTCTATTAAATCTTTTTCGCTCTTACTTAAGTTTTCTGTGCCATTTAACTTATCGTCGGCCACGGAAGACGACAAAATGTTTAACATTAATTCGGTAATTTTCGAGCGGAATTGTAAATTTTGCAATTTGTTCATTAGTCTTATTTGAGCCAGGCAACTAACCAGAAAATTGTAATCTGAATCTTCAGCATAAACTAAATCATTAGAACGTTTTATATCCAATATGCTAGAATTAATTGAGCTTAGGTCATTCTCGGAGTAATGGCTTGTATCACCCGAGCAATCTGTTGCATTATCATCTGTATCATCGCCTTTGTCCAGTGAGATACTTGTTTCTGAGGAATGGGTATCTGTTATAAACTGTTGGGGGAAATCATGAACATTTTGTGGTGTTTCATCTATAAATTTATCTTTGCTTAGGTTTTCAATGTCATTATTGCAACATTGTGGCTCTTCGTCAGCGTTAAAATTTCCATTAGAAGGACCATTTAAAATATCACCAAGGAATTTCAAGTTTTCAAACAATTCGCATTTGCTTTCAAAGACATCGTTAGGATTATATGTGCCCTGCTCTTTATTTATTGCAATAAGTATTTCTTTTCGCTTGAGTTGATGCTTATAACTATCACGTAAACTTTGCCACTTCATTCTGCAGTCGTCATCAGAAACTGAAAAAAAGTATCAAAAATATTTCTAACGTCCCTTTTCACAATGTATGATTAAGAGTTAACGTGAACTTTAACTGAGAGTTCTTCATACAAAACTTGCCGTTAAAGTCCTGTTAGCTTTTAATTGTACATTGTGAAAAGGGCCGTACTATTACTTTAATTAAATGGAATAACTTACCGCCTGGACCCATACTAGCGGCTACGTCCTCCCATAATTGCGATAGCAATGGAACGGCTGTTTGGCATTTACTGTATTCGTAGTTCCATAATAGAGGTCTTTTGTAAACTTCAGCTATCAAACGCAGACTGTCCATCGCTGTTGATAATTTTCGCTCAACTAAATATTATTTTCGTTAAAATTATGAATGAAGAACCCAGGCATACAACTTTAAAATTACAACAAAACCAGGCAACGAAAAATATAACGAAAGCGAAATGAGTATGCATACTCTCTTCTCTCATAATACCTTGTTCGCATTAAAAATATTGCACACAACTGTATATTTTTATGTACATAGATACATACATACACACATATGTATGTATGTATGTATGTAACACATCTGCTAAATTTGCTTTGTTGCTATGCACTTTTCTGTCGGATGTCTATAAAACGAGCACAGCCATAAAAAAATGTATACACACAAAAATTAAAATACCCCAGTTGACCAAGGCTTTCGTTATTGATATCGATTTATATGTATGTATCTCAAGCATTTATCGTGTAAAACTATCGAGAGTGACACTCAAAAATGAATCGAAAAAAGTTCACCTGTCGCCCAGTTTTGTCCCAAAAAACATTCGATCCCGAAGTTACGCCAGCAATATCAAATGTAATATAATATCGAACTTATTTCAATATCGCGAAAAAGTACACATCCACTAGGCTATCCTGGCAAAGCCTTGTCTGTTCAATTATTGCACATACATATGTAAGTACATACATATGTACATACATATGCATGTATGTGTTCTTATTTTTTTTTAACTTACAGTACTGTCATGGCTTGAACTTGGTAGCTCTAGACATACAGGTTAGCACACATCGACTCGGTCACCGTCACAAATTCGAAAAACTATCGAGAGAAGTTCGAAGCTTTAGCGAACATTCAAATTTATTTAAGTAGATTTGCGAAAAAGTATCGAACGATTTTGTTTCGAAAATTCTTCGCTTGAGTGAGCATTCGTTTTTATCGAATCTAAGGTCAAGTGGGACAAAATTCAATCCAACTACATATCGTCGGTTGGTTTCTGGTTTGCGGCGCAGCATATTCAAAATACATTTATGTCTGCAGCAAACCAGAAACCAACCAACGATATATAAGTCACTTAAAAAACGATAATATTTGTGATCATAAGCGATAACAGCGTAAGTCGAGATAACTAGTTTCGAGAAAAACACTTTCAACGTATGAACGTACGTACATACAAATGTACTTTCTTTCTAAAATATCTAAATGGTCAAATCAGTTTAGTTTATTCGTAATGTAAAGTAACTGTATTATGCACTCAAGGCTATATATGAAAATGTAGTTTTTAGTACAATTTAGCGATTATTATAGATTTTACTGGACTTTTTATAAGAATGTAGATCAATAGATATTTTTTTGTTTCGTTATAATCAACTTCGTTAGACACGTATGTAAATATCAAGCTTCGTTTGTTGAATTTTTGGACATGCATATGTGTGTATGTAACTCGATTTTGTCTTAAGTTGAGTTATGCTGTTATCGCTTTTAAGCACAGCTGATTGCTATTTCTCAGTCAGCATGTGGAAGATTGTTTGACCAAACTGAGTCTTTTTCAACTACCTTAGATGATCAAAAACTTTTTAAACAGTTTTGCGCTTGAATTAGGGCTCGAAAATGATTCTCAGAAATTATTAAAAAGTTATTTGTTTAAAAAACCAAAAGCAAAATGTACAGAATGTGCGCAATAATAACGTTTCATTCATGTATTTTAAATCGTATATAATAAATTAATTTCATATATCGTCCTTACCATGGCAAATTTATCCAATATGCAAATTTGTACTTTTCAGAAGTGGGCGAAGACCCGTCAATTGTGAATTTACAGTTGGCGTATTCCTAAAATTGCCAAACTTAAAAATTGAATAAAGAAAGTTTTGTTCCAAGAGTTAAACATTATGGAGGTTGCTTTATTGTGTGGGGCTGGAAACCTTTTGTTCGTTGAGTTTAAAACATACCAGATTATATTCTTAATCATTCCAAAACAAAATTAAATTTAAAGTGTGGAGCAACTAGATCTATGAGATATCGTCTGATTCCAACGGGATCCTAAACATACGGCCCGTGAAGTAAAGCCTTGATTACTTTAAAACACCAAAAACCAAGCACATATAATCAATACTTAAACAACTGGCTCTAATCGCCATTCAACATATCTTGCAAAAAAATTTTTTTTAAAATAATCATCATGGAAATTTGTGTCCAATAACTAGGGAAGATACAACTAAGTTGGTTATATCTATGACAAATCGTCTAGCACAGGTTCCTAAACATAGCTGATATCTCAAAAGTTACTAACTCCTGGAAAATGTTTTTTTAGCAAGTGTATGTATGTACATATGTAAATGAAAAATAAATTAAAGAATTTTGTTTATTAATTTTATATATTTTTTTTATTCTCAAATTGGTTTTGTTGCCCCATTCCACTGCTTGCAAAATAGTTTCTCGCTCATTTACTCAAAAATCGTGATAACTCCAAAACCCCAGTTTGCCAGAAAACAATTTTGCAGCTTTTAATTTACAGTGTAAATTTTACACACAACTCAAAGGTCGAGCTTACATTTGGCACACATTTGTTCAAAAAAGCATAACCACTAATTACTAATGAAAACCTGTTTGATTCAGGCACGTATTTATAAAGTTAAATACATACATAACTAATAGATAATTTTGTAGAAACCAACATGATTAGAAACTGTTTAAATCAATACATACATGTCTGAATCAAACAGTTTTTCATTAGTAATTAGTGGTTACGCCGTTTGGGGCACACGTGTGCCAATGTAAACACAAGCACAAAACTGTAGAGAAAAACTTTTCGAATGATGCTTCCCAATAAGCACTAAAAAATTAAAATTCAATCACTTGAAATTTAACTTTAATCAGTAATCAGTAATTTTCAAGTTTGAAAATATTTTAAAATAAAAAATCAAACGACATACAAACTATATGTTCAAAATTTGTAAAATACATAATTTATTTATTAATAAATAAAGGTGATTAAAATCGTGAAAACAATAGTGAAGGTAGATATGCATAAAATTATTATTAGAAAACAAATTAATTTCATTTTCGTTTCTATTTTAAAACACTGTTGTTGAAGTTTGAAATATACTTGAATTCAATTGAAACACAAGGCTGAACTGCAGTATAATTCAAGGCTTGAATTGAACTGTAATACAACTGAATAGTTCGAATTAAATTCAAGTTCTCTTTTCACTGGAGAATGCTATTGAATTAAAGTGTAAATTAAGTATATTCAACCCTTGACAACTGAATGTGTGACTTGAAAAACAATTGTTTTACACTTGATTTCAAGCAAAATTGCTTATTGGGTTGCTTTATTTTAGTGAGAGTCATGTTTTGTTATTTATGCTTACACTGAAACAAAGTGCTTGGAAGTAGACTGAAACAGAATACATACAAGACTTTTAGAACATCTTGCGCAGGGCTTTAGTACATTTGCATACACATATCGTCGGGTGGTTATAGTCTTGCTGCAGACATAATGTATTTTTAATATACTGTGCCGCAAACCAATAACCAACCGACGATATGTATGTACATATCGAGCCTTATTTTCGATTTTATCGTAAGCGACATGTTATCGAAAATATACTTATTTATTGAAATTAAAATTTTATGGGCCCATAGTTAATAATTATCAAAATGCCAAATTGCTGATAACTTCTGAGATACGGGCTGTTAAATTTTATCGTAAGCGACAACATGCGAAAAACATGCAGGCAAATCTCGGTATAACGAATCTCGCTTTAACGAAAGTCCAATATAACGAACGTCCAAATATTTCACATTAACAACCTTATATAACGAATAATATCCTAATTTTGTACTGGATATAACGAATGATAAAGACAAAATCGCAAAATAAAAACAAAAACTTCCTAACATTTATTTCTACTTTATACAGCGAATTTTTTGATAAAGTGTGCTCAAGGCACATTTACTACAGGTACACGCATTAGAGCAAACATTGTGGCAACTCTGTGCTTCTCACATAGTTCTACAAAGTAATTGTCAAAAAATTGTATGCATCAAACAAGGCACAAAAGTAATTGTGAAACGAATTCTTCGTTATAAACTTGTAAACAAAAAATCAGCTGATGACCAATATGCCTGATGCGTGTACCTGTTTGATATGCCTTGAGTGTGCTCTGATAACGAACAACCAGGGATCGCAAATAACGATTATTTTCCAAATTTAAAGTAAAAAAATCACAATAATAGAGAAGTGCTACGTGCACAAGGAATATACCAAGATACTCCATGTTACATGGACTACCGGTAGATGCAATGATTTTTATTTTTTTGATTTTTATTTATTCCTCACAAAATAACTCTTATTTTGTGACTTTTATTTATTCCTCAGAAAATAACAGTTATTTCTTGATTTTTATTTATCCCTCACAAAATAAGAGTTATTTTGTGACTTTTATTTATTCCTCACAAAATAACAGTTACTTTCTGATTTTTATTTTTTTGCTCAAAAAAATTTTAACTTTTAAAATTAAAAAATAATAAAAAAGTAAATTTAATTTAACATATAAGAGTTTTTTTTAAAGACTCTGGCGATAAATTCAATTTTAAATCGGTTAATATTCATTTTAACGCAAAAATTACGCTTTCTACATTTTAAAAGTTAAGCAAAAAAATAAAAATCAGAAAGTAACTGTTATTTTGTGACGAATAAATAAAAGTCACAAAATAACTCTTATTTTGTGAGGGATAAATAAAAATCAAGAAATAACTGTTATTTTCTGAGGAATAAATAAAAGTCACAAAATAAGAGTTATTTTGTGAGGGATAAATAAAAATCAAGAAATAATGATTAAAAAGTGATTTTTAAAATAAAAATTATAACCGTTACGGTCCCTGCGAACAACAAAGAAAATATTAAACAAAATCTACAGCAGCAAAAAAAAAAAAAATTGTGATACCGTTAGTTTGTCTTTGGGATTATTAAAAAAAATTGCCTTCATTATTTTTCTTGTATTTTATCATGTCTACAGTAATAAAAGTTAAAATAACACTTGAAAAAAACTTTGCGATATAACGAATTGTTCGGTATAACGAATGGGACTGACATTATATCGATCGTTTTACCGAGATTTGAATATTTAAAAAACTTCTCCTGAAAAATTTAATTTTTGTCGCTTACGATAAAATCGAAAATAAGGCTCGATATACATACATACATATGTATGTATATCGCCATACAGTCTACGAATAGATAAAGTTAAATATCGCATTTCCTAGCTGTCAATGCTTTCATGATCCAGTTGTAGCGTTACTGTTCATGGATTGCGACATAATGGTAAAAACGCAATCAGTTATCTTGGCACGAAATTGTAAATTTTGCAATTCGTTCATCTTTTTTAACTGTGGTAAAAAACTAACCAAAAAATTGTAATCAGAATCTCCTACGTGAGCGATATTATTGGAACGCGCTATATCCAAACGAGTTGATTTTATTAAATTTTCTTCTTCTTCTTCCAAATTTTCTAAAAAACTTATCTGTTCGCAGGAACGTTTAGAGCATTTACAGCATGAATGTACTGGTTTATATGTGGTGGGCTGCTGAATTTTTGCAGATTCTTGTGCCGAAAGATTTAATGTTAACGCTGGATTTGTTGTTGGTAGTGAATTCTTTATAAAACTTTCTTGTTCTTCTTCCATTCCTTTTGAAAGTAATTCATTTTTTCTATGACTATGACATTCTTCGACCCCCGAATGTGTTTCTTCATTAGTTTTAGTATCTGGCTCTACTTTTATGTTCTCAATATTGTAGAAGTCTGAAAATTGTTCCACATCATAGTCGTCATCATCGTAGTTATCACTAGAAGACCTCTTCATATCGTCATTTAAGTTGCTGCGACGTGGTCTTTTGACAGATTTAATAAAATCCATGTGCTCAAAATAAGCCCATTTGCTGCCGTAATAATTTTTTGGATCGTACGTGCCTTTCAAAATATCTTTTTCAATGCGTATCTCGATACGTTTTATTTCCGCTCGGTAAGCGTCTCGTAAATTCCTCCATTTACGTTTGCATTCATCAACTGTAACTATAAAAATAGTTTTAAGAATTTGGTTTCAACATGCACATACATACATATGTAGCAATAAATAAATGTACCATTTGGTCCCATGCTAGAGGCCACTTCTTTCCACAAATCTGGTATGTATTCACGGGACTGGTGCTCATCGCGTTGCAAGTTCCACAATGCTGGTCTACTATAAACTTGAGCAATTAAATGTAGCCTGTCCAGCATGTTTGAATACTCTCGCTCAACTAAACTATAGTTTCGTTAAAATTTTACGTTGTATGCTGGTATGCACACAACTAAACCACATGTACACACGCACACAAACAAATACAAATATGTCGATATGTATGTAGGTATTGTACATATACTATGTATATGTATTATATAAGTGAACAAATCCATAAACAAAGTATTCTCATTTTGTTTCTCTACTGCAAACCAGAGATGGATAATCTACTTCAATATATATATTTGGCACACTCAGAGTTGGGCAAAATACATGGCTTGCGGTATTTGAAATACAAAATACTTGCTGGTCATGTATTTAAAATACAAAATACTTTAATTTTTTGTACGTATTTAAACTACAAAATACTTCCACATCATTTATGTATATATGTATGTTGTTTTTACAGGTGATGTTACTAGTTCAGGCTCACTGTATTCTTGCTAGTTAGAAGCACGTACATATGTACGTGCTTAGGTTGGTCCTCGCCCATACTTGCAATTTTTGTTGCAATAATTCTTGAGTGTATTGGTGAGAGGTGTGAGAAGATTGAGGAGGGGTACAGAGTTTCATGTGCTCGCAATGACAATGGGGACACTTATGCAATTTCAAAGCAGAATTTTAAAAAATTGCAAGTCTGGACGAGGACTTGACAACACAATCACCCAAGGCAAAAGCAACCATGTTGTTTTTGTAGTGTTATAATTGTTGTAATAGTACCACCTGCAAATAAAACGCCTTGTGACAAGATGCTTCAGAATTGACAACTGAGTTCTGGTGATGCCAACTCTAAAGCAAGCCATAGACCATGCGACCGTTGGTACAACATGAGCAGGTTATGTATGAGATTGTAAAGTATGTGGCGTCGTCGTATGAAGTTGTGTCTCGGTTGTACGAAAGATTAAAAAGATTTGATTTTTTGGCAAGTTTTAAAGACAGGTTGTAAGATTTAAGACTTGTGGTACAACTTCATTTCATTTTCTTCTTATCTCGTTGCGTCTAAAATGGAGAATTTCACAGATATAAGTAATTTTATTGAATTTTATAAAAGTTTGCTGTGAGCAATTGCTTTTGTATATGCATCGGAACTTTTGATAAAAGGTCATTAAATAGTTCGTCTGTCACCCACGTGCAATTTTTATAGTCCTTTGTATCACTTTCGTTTAATATTTTCAAAAGTTTTTTGTTAGAATACGTTTCTTTTTATATAAACCACTCCTTTAACCAAATTCTTTTTTTCTGTCCTTTTTTATCTTCTTCATTTTATTTTTTTCACCAAAAACAAATTCCACTACAATACGCGTCATTTGTCATTTTTACTCCAAAGAAATTTAAGAAATGAAGTTGTACTCTAATGTTGCCCACGTTGTTGTATAGTTTGTGCGGAAAACACAAAACTTGGTAATCCAACGTGTTATACCAACGGTCGCAAAGTGTGTGGCTTGCATAAGAGTTGGTATAGTTGTTTTTTTTAGCGATTCTAATATTTTCATATTGGTTTGACGAATCATACATTATAAATCGATCAAAATGCAAAACGCCAACAATGTAATGTATTTTGTAAATGTATTTTGTAAATTATGTATTTAAAATACAAAATACAAAATACTTGCATGTCATGTATTTAAAATACAAAATACTTCTACGTCATGTATTTAAAATACAAATACAAAATACGTATTTGTATTTCAAATACGTATTTCAAATACATGTATTTCAAATACTGCCCAACCCCACTGTGCTGCCAGAATGATGATTTTATCATATTTTTTATGATATCTGAACCAAAATATGCTTTAATGATTTTTTCCTCAAATGATGATTTTTATTTTTAGAAACTAGGTACATGTGATTTTTTATGTTAGGTACAGTGCTGGACTTAATAAGCACAGGAACAAACTGCACATTGAAACCAAATGTAATTTTTGATGTATTCCGAAACACAAATTATTTATTTTATGAATATATAATGGCTATAAGACAATTATATTTTAGAAATATTAATAAAAATTAAACAGGGGTCTAATCGTCGCTTTCGATAACGAGCTGATTCGATTAAGTTTTTTCAATATACGATTATGACATTCGATATCGTACCATATTATTACATTGTTCGATAACGAATGCCATAATCTCAAACTGAAAAGTATGATCGAATCAGCTCGTTATCGAAATCGATGATTAGACCCCAGATTTTCTTCACAGCTAAGACAATAACGAAAAGTATTAAAAAAGCTCAGTTTTCAGCGAGACCAAAGTATAGGCAGAGTTCTTTGGTCGTGTTTTTCTCAAATGAAATTTTGCACATCTGGCAACACTTTACGTTTCACACGGTCTGGAATGTTCCGTTACAGTTTTTAATTTGTTTATTTAATTTAATTTGTTTCATTTTTCTAATAATGGGACCAAAATTAAATGAAACTACAGAATCTCATCGGAAGATAACTTCACATTTACAAAATCAAGGTAAATCTTTTGCCGAGATTGGCGAGTTAATGGATCGTAGCCGTTTTAAGGCTGAATTAGACGTGACATAGCCATAATGCCATAGCCATAACCAAACCAAAATTCAATTGGGTTCTATGGTGAGAGTTATGGCTAGTCTCTCTCACTCTCACCATAGAAATCAATTGAATTTTGGTTTGGCTATGGCGTTATGGCTATGTCACCTCTAATTGAGCCTTTACCATTCTGACAATAGTTAATCGTTTTCAAAGCATATTAACCGAAATATAACGTTCCCAAACACTACGAGATTTTAAAGTTGATCCAAAAATAACGTCTACACATCTTACAGCAAATATAAAGTGATGTTTTGGAAAAGACGTGCGTCCTAAAACTGCTAGGAGATTGTTTTTGCTTTGTTCACTTAACATATTTTATGCATTTTTTAAAGAACTAGATTGGTATCAATAATCAGAAAAATTCAAAATTATGACTCCAGGGTTGCAAAACTTGCACTTATTGTGCTATGTAAAATTAAATAGGTCTAAATAATTCTTTTTTCCTTTATAAATTAAATATATTTTATGCTTCTGAAAGAAAAAATTGGCGTATAAAATTATAAAAATGAAAACCAAGGCTCCAGAGATGGAAACTTTGAATTTTTTTTGATAATAGAGTAATTAAATAAAACTAAGTTTTTTCTTTTTTCCTTTTTGCTCTGTTCACTTAACATATTTTATGTATTTTTTGAAGAACTAGATTGTTATAAGGAATTAGAAAAATCCTAATATATGATTCCAGGGTTGGAAAACTTACACTTTTTGTGTTATGTAAAATTAAATAGTTCTACGATTTTTTTTCTTTTCCTTTATAAATTAAATATATTTTATGCTTCTGAAAGAAAAGTTTGGCGTATAAAATTTGAAAAATGAAAATTACAGCTCCAAAGATGGAAACTATTAAAGTATTAAACTATTAAAGTATAATACATACATATATTAAATATTAAAGTATAAAATTAATTTTTTTATTTCTTTGTTTACTTAACACACTTTATTAATTTTTTAAATCAGAAAAATCTAAGAGGTTGATTCCAGGGTTGGTAAATTTATTGTTTTTCTTACAAAAGTAACTAGGTCAAAATGTTTTTTTCTTTTTGTTTACAAGTTTTATATACTTTATGACTTAATGATCAAACAGAATTGCGGCATAAATACATTTTCCATACAAATTGACACAAGAAAGTACATCCAGAAAGCAGTCGAGAGATAGAGTCTGAACACAATGCAACGATAATTTATTGCGGTGCGATTTTTCATACGATTTTGAAGTAAAAAACCGCAGTGCGGAACGGCATAAAATTAAAATCTATTTTATTTTCTCTGCGGACTTTCTTATTCTCTCCATTTTTGACACTCTTTCTCTTCCTGATGTTGCCACAGTTTTTGAATAATTGGCGGTGTTCACAACAAAAAACATGATTTTTTTGTCATAAAATATAAAAGTTTAAGAAATATATCAAATATGTCTGCGAATGTATAAAATGTTAATCATTTTTTGTTTTTAGTTACTGCCATTACAAAATATTTAACACAAATGGAAATTTTTTTTATAAAAATGTATTAAGAAAAAAATTAATAAATATTCAAACAAACAATGACAAGTATTTGCCGTAGCCGTCTTCCGTTGTATTATGTTTATTTTTCTCTCCCGCAACGAGAAATCGCACCGCACCGCAAACATTGTGTTTAGACTCATAGAATCTATTTTATTTTGACAGCGTTTTTTCTTATGTTCTCACATATAAATTAATATGCTCTCAACAATGCTACCATACTTTCAATAAATTTCATACATTTTGTGAACAAAACTACAAAGAAATATAAACACAAAAGAAAATGAAAAAAAAAACTAGAAAGCATTTGCAGTTACTGCCGTAGTTTTTATTATGGGCTTTGTTATATTGACAGCGATTTTTCCTGAAGTTGCGGACTTATTCTGTTTAATCATTTAGAATGAAATAGTTTGGCATAGAAATTAGAAAAATAAAAGACATAGCTCCAGAGCTGGAAAACTTAAATTTTTTCTGGTATATAAAACTAATTATTTCTTTGGTAATTAAATATATTATATATTTTATAAAGAAATAAATTAGTATTAAGAAACTCAGAAATATGGTTCCAGGGTTGGAGATTGAAAAAAGTTTCGTTAAAAAAAAATTACCAAAAATATATTTTTTTTCAGTTAAACAGATTTCATGTTTTAGGAAAATCATTACTCAAGATTTTTTTATACATCTTTAATTTTTTTATGGATATCTAATATAATTGAAGTATAAACGAAGGTTTGTGCTTATTGTGCTCTCAGCATAATAACTATTAATTTTTAGTAAATGGAGATACAAATAAAATTTTTTCATTTTCCTGATACCTTTCCTTTCTGCTGAACAAATTTCAAAAAAAACCTGTAGGAATAATACGTTTACATAATACCACGATGTACATATACCATTTGCAATGGGAACTTTAAATTAAGACACTAAGCAGTTTTGCAACATCAATGATTATTAAATACGGGAAAATTTAAAACAAGTTAGCGTGCCATAACCGCCATAATAGCTTAAGCGACATACTTTTCGAACTTCATTTTTTTTACCAAAATCGATTATTTGCGATCGTAAATAGTCGATTTTCGTCACAAAAAAAAAGCGAAGTCCAAAAAATGTGTAGCTTAAGCTATTTTAGCGGTTATGGCTCGTTAGTTTACTTGGTATGGAGGTGCAATACTAAGACTATTTTAGAGTTATTAAAAAGCAGCACTGTTTGTTGAACATCTAGAGAGCGAGTAAACAAGCCCCAATATTTTGGTAATGTCTTGACATGACGTCGATGTGTACTGAAATAAGAGTGAATGTAAAATATATCTTAACCATAGAGTGTAGAGTAAAATATCCAACTATTGCTAATATAGAAAATAAAATAATTGAATCAAATTCTTTAATCAAAAAATACTGAAAGGTCACTTACTATTAATTGCTTTAGAGAAAAAAAATGATAAATTTTTTCACAAAACATATAAATATGTATGTGTCTGTTATAAGTTGGTAAAGGGTAAATAAGATTCGGGACATCCGAATATAGCACACTCTTACTTGTTTATGATCACACTAACCTCCCATCCTTGATCCTTAAGGGGGCTTCCATACAAAATATTATTTTTCGTAAAATTACTTCCCATCGCTGTAACTACCCTCAGATTGCCTCTATGAGAGTCAAATATATGACAGACCCCCAATACTTTTGTTGCCCCAATATTTGTTCAGAACACACCTAACCTCTAGATTCAATCGTTAAGGTTGTCTCCATAGAATAGAAAAGGGGGAAGATTTGGTCCTCATACAAAAATTTTTATTTTCTAAACAATGTTTTATTAGGAATAGAAAAACATATTTTTGTAATTAAATAATATTAATTATTCTGACAAACATATGGTGCGCATATGTTTGTATGTGTGTATGTACTTACATGCATTTAAAAAAATATTACTTACAAAATAATAAATACTTTATTTGATAAAAATCTTTTATTACAATCTTATTATAGAAAATGCATAAGCATGAAAATAATTACATAGATGTTAAGGTTATACTTATCTCGAACTCATGTAATTTGAATAAATAAATAAATTCGACAGAACACTAGTTAAGGTGCATGTAGGTTTAAACTAAGGGCCATATTCTGCCTGTCCAGACAGAATTTTCAAAAATAAATTATTCGTTTTCGCACGGAATTGTATATTTTGCAGTTGGCTCATCACTTTCATATGCGGGAGGCAACTAACCAGAAAATGATAATCATAATCTGCAGCATAAATTAATTCGTTGAAACGTCTTATCTTTAAAGTTTTAGTTTGAAGTACGTCCTCGTTCTTTTGCAGATCTTCCAAGTTAGGTATTTCGTCAGACGACTCAGATGTGGAAGAAAACCGAATATTCAATATTAAGTCTGTAATTTTTGCGCGTATTTCTAAGTTTTGCAATTTGTTCATCATTTTCATATGTTCTAGACAACTAACAAGGAATATATAATCATAATCGCCAGCATAATTTATATCATTGGAGGGCTTTATATCTGAAATTTTGTTATCGAAGTTTTCTGTGTCAGATGGTTGTGTTAAAACGTTTACTTGAACTTCCTGTAGTTTTCCAGCTTTAATATTTCTTTTTATCATATGGCCTTCATCTCGAGAATGTAACTCTGATTTTGTTTCAGTGTCTAAATCCACTTTAGTGTCATGTGTTTTCGAAGAACTTTGAGAACCCTCATGGTCACTATAGCAGTAATTTTTATGCGGATTCAAAGTTTGGCGAATAAAACTCATGTTTTTAAACCAAACCATTTTGGAATCATAACCCACTGTGGGATCATATGTGCCTTCCTTTTTAGCTCTTGCTATGCGCTTTCTTGTTCGATTTAAGGTTCCTGTGTAGTTTTTTCGTAATTTATTCCATTTATATTTACAATTTTTATCAGTGACTGGAAAATTTTAAAATATTATGGTAAGAATTTTCCGCTTTCTGGTTAATTGATTTAGGGCAATTATTACAACTTGTTGACAAAGTTCCGGATATTTAATACTTAGTTTAGCGAAACTTAGCTATAAAGTTACCTTTAAAACTCTTTCATTATTGCAACTGTCAGATGAAGTAAATAATACACTTTTAACCCCTTATGCAAAAACGATTGTTAAAATTAAAGTTGGTTTAATAAACGAATTTTGTATGGCAAAACCGATTTTAAAGCATGCTTTAGCTTTAACAATCGTTTTTGCATAAGAGCATTAATTGTTAAAAGTAAAACTTTATGGCCAGATGGTTTTTGCGAAAAGCGGGATATGATCGATCAAAAAGCGAGATTAAAGAATAAATATCTTTTAGAAAGTGTGATGTGTAATATGCACATAAAAAGTTTCTTACGTATTTAGGAAACACAGTTTTCAACTCAAAAGAAACGCTTTTAAGTAAACCAAAAAATTTATCTTTATAAGTAAAAAGTAAATGTCGTTCGTTGGTTGGTAATCGCATCAATCAAGATTGTACAGCCGCAAAATTTTGTATAAGTAACGATTTTTATAATGTGCTTTGTCGAATTGGACATGTGGGCGAGGTACCTTCCATATATGTATGGGGTGTAGCGAAGCGGGATAATTCTGCCTAAAGCCTGCTACTCTGTCCGAAGTTGTGAAAATTTTTCAGTAACATTGATTATTTCGCGCGACAAATTTTACATGTACTAAATGTGGCCAAACTCGCGGTTTTTTTTGTAAATTTCTCGCCGTTTTTGCTTGCAAGTATGCAACATTGTTAAAATTCCTTGCGAAAAAAGTACTGCTCATGTTGTTTTGCAGCTGAAACTGAAATGATACCAGAGCCATTTTGTATGGAAAAACATGCTGCCAGATAGATTTTACGTGTTTTTCGCAATAAGAACAAAGTACTGCTTTTGCGAATTTATTTCGCAAATATTTCATACTAAATACTTTTACATGTAATTTGACAGCATTTCGCACGAAATAGTGAACAGAGTACCAGGCTTAAAGCGGCGCTAAGTGTTAACTTTTTTTAAGAACCTATTTACTTTATTCATAGTTGATTGCTTACAGCAGAAACAGTTTGCACTTAACTATGGATAAAGACATAATTAAATGCCAACTCGTCGGGTGGTTATTGGTTTGACGCACAGTATATTAAAAATACATTATTACTGCGGCAAACCAATAACCACCCGATGAACTGACTAATACGTTCAAAGAACAGCTGATCCATATCACCTTACAATATTTTTTAAGAGTAAAATCAATTTGTGGCTCTCGAAAATACACAAAACAATCGGCGGTGTCACAGAGCTCAATTCCGTTCGGAAACGGAATTCAATGCACCCCATATTTGTAAGAGATGGTGTCTAGAAAAGAAAACTGAAATGCGGAGTTTTGCGCTGGTATGCTGGTGTATGCTCCGGCTAGGGCTTGACATCTTGAGGTGGATTGAATTCCGTTTCTGAACGGAATTGAACTATGTGGCATGCCCAAATAAATACTCTTTACTATCGACTTTGGTTAAGCCATTTTTGACTACTCGTTTGTTGTTGTCATTACATAAGTACGTTTGTATGCATGTGTTTTGCGCCACATTGTCATTATGTGTTTTACGTCATTTGTTCAAGTAAATCAACTTCAATTTATTAAAATTTGAGCTTACGTGATCTTGTCCCTAACCTATCACTAGAAACGGGAATGATTCTTCGATTTGCCGGGAATTCCCGTCCAGTACACAACGCACAGTGGCGTGAAATAAAAAAAGTGGTATAAAGTCCGCACTGTTGCCAACTTTTTTCCAACAAATATCGCTAAAGTAGACATGAAAATAGCTAGAAAATAGCTAAACTTTAAAAATAAAACTTAGCGATAAATAGCTAAAAAACTAATTTATTGTTAGGATGTTTCAGAAATTCTACTGTAAATTGTTAACTTCTTTCATATTTCCAAAATGTCCCTAGAAATTTTATAAAATATCAAATAAGAGCAATATAAAAGGCTTCTTTTATTAAAAACATATACATATGTACATACATACATCCAGCCTGCCCAAATTAGCACCAGGGTGCCGAACAACAATCGACTTCTTATACAAATGAATACACATACGCGATTACATTTCTGTCGGTGGCCAGCTCTGATATACATACAAAATTATACGCGATATTATTTTTAACTAAAAATTTTAAGCGAATCTTCAACATTAATATTTTCGTAGGTAGAATTGGTACCAAATTTGCTAAGTACTGAATTCGGTACTACCATAGTAAAAAAATTGCTTCAAATAAAGCATTCTTCTGCTAGTTATTATAGAGTAAAAGTAGCGCTCACAAGCCTGCTGATTATTGTATGACGAGTTCACTGTTTGGAGTACTTAATTTTTGCTCACAAAATCCCTTTTTCGAATTGTTGTGGCTCTAATCAATCAGCTTTTTCACAAAGCTTGCTTTATATACGTTCACTTTCTTTTACTCGCTAATAGCTATATCATATTTTTCCCCGCAAAATGTACTTAAAAATCGCTAGATTTGACGAGAAAATAGCTGAATTGGCAACAGTGAAAGTCCGCAACTTTTGAACTAGTGAACCGATTTCGATGAATCCAATGAAAAGTTTGGGTTTGTTTGAATAAGACTGATATAATGGCAAATGTATAAATATTATATACCGTTTAATAGACAATTACTTCTTCTATTGTGATTAGACAACATAGAAAAAATTAAGAAACATTTGAAGTAAAGAAAATGAGATCAACAATTTAGGCAAAAATCAAAAATGTAGAAAATTTAGTTTTATAATCAAAATTCGATTTTAAATATTTATACATAAATGTATTGAAGGTATGAGAATAATATTTTTTCTAGCAGATTTTCATTAAAATCTTTATGAAAATCTATACCATTCACACTAACTTTTTTTTCGCCATTTATCAAAACATTTTTTTTTCATTTTATACAAAACAAAACCCATTAACTGAAAAATTTCTAAAACTACAACCAAACAACTGCTGTGTAGCGAATTCACACACCTTTTTATATTGTTTCCCAATATATAAAACTTTTTTGTGTTAGAAAAATTTGGTTATCACGAAGTTATATCACTCTACCTAAGTATGGTTACCTATTCTTGCTTATATTTTACGATCATCACATTAATTATTTTTACTTATTCGATGTACCGTCGGTACATACATGTAAGTATTATTGTAGTGGCTATTATGTTACAATCTTTTTACCTTCTACAGTTGATTTTGCTTTCCAGCATTATGAAGCGTGATTGCCAAGTGAACACATTTTTGTCACGTGCCCATGATAATTTAAGTGATACATTATCTATAAAACCACACTGATATATTTTTAGATTTAATAGAAAATAAAAAAACGGAAAATCAGACAAATGAATAGTGATATGTACTTACAAATGTAAATCAATAACTGTATATACAATAATGATTTCTCATATTCCATTTCATTGAAAATTTGCTGATGAAGTGCGTGGCTGCACAGACAAATATCAGTATTTCCCCCAGCTAATAAAGTCTAGTTTAATTTTTCTTCTCTTCTATGGAAATTCACATTAACTAATAGAAATATTTCATTGAATTGGAATGGAAATTACTCAACTTAAGCCCGAATAAGAAATTATTTCTGATTAAAATTCACTACAGTTCAATTATATATAAAAATAACTCAAAATATGCTTTAATTTGTTCTCAATCGAATTTCATTAACAAAAACATTATTATTGTAAGTGTAAAAATAATTTTTGGCCAAGAGTTCGGGTCAAATTTCATACTGTGCATCGCATTCATAAAATGAATAACGACACTCCTCAAGAAATATGTGAGTACAAACTAGATTTGACATACGAGTAATAATATATAAAAAAAATTCGGGAATTCCCTCAGAAATTTCTTATCCGGATAATGTACGGGATCCTTGGAATTCTTTCCCGGGAAGTCCTGTATGAAAAACACTAGTTATCGCCACTTTGTTAGTTCGAAGTTGTAATAATGACAAAGTGTTTATCTATCCGAAAAAAAAATTCGTAAAATCGTATCTATAAATAACGCCAAGTTTAATAATGATCCTTACTGGGTAAATTAGTTCAAAGAGCATGGAATTGCGTAAGTAAATCAATTAACAGACCATCGATTAAATGTCATACCCGGCTAAATGCATCAAACCCCGTTAATTTTTAAGTCATTTAACCAGATCTGACTGTATTATGTAAGTATGTACAGTATGTCAATAAAATGTTTTGACATAGTTAAAATCGTTATAAATTTTTGATTTTTATCATAAATATTTTTATTTTTCTTTTCATTATGAAATTTTTGGTTATGGATTTCATTTTATTTACATTTAAGTGAACAAATAGTAGTAAGTTATAAGCAAAATTAAAAAGTGAGAGCATAAAAATTACATGAAAGCTAAAAAAACTCAAAAATTTCTCTGTCAAGAAAATGTTTTTACATCCTTGTATTATATAGTAAGAAAATAGGAAAGATTTTAAGGTGTACAAAAAAAATTTTTTTTTTGGGCCCATTGATATTAAATCGGCTTGTAAGACGACTTCTCATGGAAAAAATTTTTCTTTTCCAAATATTCCGCTGAAATTTCTCATATTCCCCTCGTATTACTGTTTTAAACTCCATTTAGTTCTTGAAATAACCTTTGGAAATACTATTTTTCAAATAAATCTATAAATTTTGAATAGGGCATAGATCTGGACCTTGAGATGGAGTATCCACAACTTTGCCGCAATTGAAAAGACACCATGTTCTTACCGAAAGTGCCTCATGTTTGGTGTCATTAGATTGTTAACAACAGGAAACTTGCATGTTTTCCAGCAATAAACCCAAATTAACTCGAGCTGTCATCCAAAAAAATGCTTCAATATATTAAGGCACTGCCTTCATGGTGTTCTCAATAAAGCAAATTTATCCCACGTTTTACACCATATATATACATATGTACATATGTATGTATATATACCTCCAATCCATCAACCAACCTTTTTTAAGTTTTACAGATGGGTTTACGGTTTCACTTTCAAATATTTTTAAAGATTTTTTTTCTTCCATACTTTGTTAGATCCATCATTCTAATAAAGCAGAAGTTTGGTTTCGTCACCGAAAATCACATTATCGTAGAAGCCATCAAGCTTGTAAGTATGCGTTATCACAAAAGACAATTGTTGCTGTTTGGGCTACACTCTAGAAAGCGGAGATTTCCGACCATTTATTGAAGTACAGTCGATTCTTTTGAGCAATTGCCTTTGTCTCATGGGAAACTGTGTGAGTGGTACATCAATACGTTGAAATGGTTTTTCGTTGACAGCGCGAGTAAGGTTGGCCTTATAGCTGGTAAATATGGAAGTTTTAAATTTTTATTAATGTATTGACCTCAAACATGAGGCACTTTGGGTAAGAACATGGTGTCCTTTCAATTGCGGTAAGGTTGTGGATACTCCATCTCAAGGTCCAGATCTATACCCTATTCAAAATTTATGGGTTTATTTGAAAAATAGTATTTCCAAAGGGTATTTCAAGAAGTAAATGGAGTTTAAAACAGTAATACGAGGGGAATATGAGAAATTTCGGCGGAATACTTGGAAAAGAAAATTTTTTCCATGAGAAGTCCTCTTACAAGCCGATTTACAGCCTGTTTTTCGAAAACATAAGCCCTTTCGTTTTTATGTTTCATTTATAAACGATAACGTTTAAAATTTGATTTTTATAAAACATTTTCTAAAGCTTTTGTTTTGACATAAAAAGAGCTTTTTAGTTATAACCAAAAATATAAACTCAAAAAATTATTACAGTGAAGGAATAAAAAAATAAAATCTATTAAAAAAATTCTATGAAAAATTTTAAATAAAATTCATTTTAAATTTTATGAACAAAGGCGTAAGCATTTTTTAATTGATTTTAGCATTCAATTAGAAAACCATTTACACATTTATACAGATTTTCATTATATTTCGTATTTTCCGTTCTTTATTAGAACTTATATTATTTTGACTCAATACTAATATTTTTTGTGATTTGTTTGACAGTTAAATTATGGAAAATAAAGCAAAAATTATTTGTGTATACTGAATTTGGTGTTGATTTTAGACAGAATGAAGTCGGATAAAAATTACAGAAACAAGGGAAACATCTTTCCTTTGTACGGAAGTCGAGATTTGTTCTTGAGAAAGTTAACTCAATCCGATTATAGAAAAAGTCATTCACATTTTCTCGTTAATTTAATTTTTTTTTGTAACTTAAAGAAAAAAATATGTAGACCGATTATTAATTAATTTTACATAAGAAATTTTATGAGTGTGAAAAACTGAAAGCTCTTTTGATGTCACTTACATAAAAATTAATAAATGTTACCAAAACGTAAACATGATTTCATTCGTTGTTTTAACGAACGTATACACTTATTCATTTTCGAAAAACAGGCTGTTAATACCAATGGAGCCAAAAAAAAAAAATTATTTTTGTACACCTTAAAATCTTTCCTATTTTCTTAATATGTAATACAAGGATGTAAAAACATTTTCTTGACAGAGAAATTTTTGAGTTTTTTTAGCTTTCATGTAATTTTTATGCTCTCACTTTTTAATTTTGCGTATAACTTACTACTATTGGTTCACTTAAATGTAAATAAAATGAAATCCATAACCAAAAATGTCATAATGCAAAGAAAAATAAAAATATTTTTGATAAAAATCAAAATTTATAACGATTTTAACTATGTCAAAACATTTTCTTGACATACTGTAGTTAGTTGAAATTAAATGAATTACCATCTGATCCAAAACTAGCAGCAACTTCTTTCCACAGACTCATTACGGAATGGGATTTATTGTTGCTTCTGTTATCGGTTTTCCATAATTCCGGTCTTTTTTTAACTTCATCAACTAAACGCAACTTGTCGATTTTCCACAAACGTAAGCTGTCCATTACTGTTGATAATTCTCGTTCAACTGAATACAAGTTTCGTTATAATCACATACATATGTACATATTCGACAGCAGAAAACGTAACGAAAGAGAACAATAAAAGCGAAATACATACATATGTAGATATGTGCACATGCATGTGTGTATATGTATGTATCTTCTCTTGACTCTCACTTTTTTTAAGGAATGAAATAACAAAGAAACTCATGGCCAGTGTTGTCAGATGTATGTTTAGCCTCACCGCCAAATTTCTTGTCGAATATCGCCAATACAATAAAACATTAATTTTGAGCTACAAAAAATATGTAGGTATTTGTATTTTGCAATTGTATTACAAATATTGTTCAATTTTAAATTCAGTAGACAATAACTATTGTGAAACATAAAAATTATCAGCCTTATTTATATACAAAATTTTGCTTATTAAGCCCTTATAAAGTTTTAATAATTTTTGTAAATAAGACTGTATATTGTTTAAGAAAAATTAAGAAAAGTATTTACATTAACAGCAGTTCATTTATAAACGTACATTGGTATAAATTGGCATACAAATACAAAAAAATCTTGTGACAAAATTTAGTTAACGTTTAAAAAACATGTATTTAAGTACTCATATCAATTATTCATTCACAACTTTCGTATGCAGTATCGTATATAAATTACATAGTTTTTTTAATTTCTTGAAAAGTAAAAACTCTTTTGAGCAGCAGCATTTAAAACTTTAATAATGGCTATAAACCTGGAATATACATATACTTGTGTACATATCTTCTAGAAGTGGATCAAGCATTTCTGACAAGAATTTCTTTAAATGTAGAATTCGTTTTTCCACGAAATAGTTTATGTTGCAGAAAAAAATTCTTTACATAAAAATGTCATATTTTTAACATTATTCTATATTATTGAAATCATAAAAATATAGGCAAAAAAATCGCCAATTGTCATTTCAATATTTTCATTGCCAAAAACAACTTGTTATCGCACGTTTGGCGAGATATCGCCATATCGGACAACAATGCTCAGGGTTGACACCTATATATAGTATATATGGCGATATCTCGCCAAACGTGGCGATAACAATTTTTTTGGCAATGCAAAAATTGAAATGCCGATTGGCGATTTATATATATATATATATCTATATACATACATATATGTATGTATTTCAGACTTTATCCCCATTCTTCAATTTGTTATCCTCAAAAATTCCCAAAACTGATGTTTGTCCCTAAAATTCCCAGTCAACAATTAAAGAATATGTTTACATTTAATATTTATTTAATAATTTAAAATATTATTTTCCGCAACTTACGAATATTAGTTGCTTGTTAGAAAAATATACACCTCTGGATTTTTGATTAAACTTTGCAAATTACTGACAGAATAGATGTCATAAGAGACTTTTTTGAACCCTAAATAAGGATATTAACTTAAAGAACCATTAGTTTTAAGTATTGTTATCCCACTATACACATCTAATATGTATGTTTATATATTTGTTTATTCAAATTTGTAGGTAATATTAGTTGTAGTCAGCTAAAATAGTTTTATGATAAATTAAATATGTATGAATGTACACATGTACAACAGGTCTCACTCAAGGTAACTTGTTAAGGTTGTTAGTTTCACTTTGGAAACGATGAAACAGCATCATTGTTGGTCACTGACTGCGACATAATGGTTAACACAAAATCGGTCATCTTTGCACGGAATTGTAAGTTTTGCAATTCGCTCATCTTTTTTAATTGTGGCAAAAAACTAACCAGAAAATTGTAATCCGAATCTCCCACATGAGCTAAATTATTGGATCGTGTTATATCCAGACGTGTAGACTTTATTAACTTTTGTTCCTCTTCTTCTAGGCCTTCTAAAAAACTGACCTGATCGTAAGAGCGTTTAGAACATTTACAGCATGAATGTAACGGTTTATCATTTCTAGCCTGTTCAGTGGTCGAAGAATTTTGTGCTGATGGATTTAATGTTATCGTGGGGATTGGTTGCTGTGATTGCTTTGTTGCATCTTTTTGCTGTTTCTGGGCTTCTTTTAAAAGAAATTCGCTATACCTTTGACTATTATTGGAATTGGTTTCTTCATCCACGGAATATGATTCTGATGTGGCTCCAATATCTTTTTCTACTTTTATATTGTCAATGTTGTCAAATTCTGAAAATTGTTCCTGGTCATAATCATCGTCGCCATAGTTATCATTTGATGATGTATTTAGTTCTCCTTTAAAGTTAATGCGACGTGGCCTTTTGACATCTTTAATAAATTTCATGTGTTCAAAATAAGCCCATTTGCTGCTGTAATCAATTTTTGAATCGTATGTGCCTTTTAAAATGTCTCTTTCAATGCGAATCTCCATACGTTTTATTTCCGCTCGATAAGCGTCTCGCAAATTCTTCCATTTACGTTTGCATTCATCGACACTAACTATAAAAATAATTTTAAAAAACATTTCAACATGCACATTAAAGTCCTGCACAATACTATTTATAAGACCTTTCAAGACATGCGACATTTTTTAAACGCTTTACTACAGCGAAATATTCTAAAACAAATGCTAAAAAACACTGTTGGCAAGACAAAGAACTCAAAAAAAATATTGCCAACAGTGTTGTTTAGCATTTATTTTAGAATATTTCGTTGTAGTAAAGCGTTTGAAAAATGTCGCATGTCTTGAAAGGTCTTGTAAATGGTCTTGTGCAGGCCAATAATGCACATTCATATGTTTGTAGCATATTCAAAAATCTACCATTTGGTCCCATTCCAGTGGCCACTTCCTTCCATAAATCTGGTATGTAAACTCGGGATTTATACTCATCGCTTTGCAAATTCCATAATGCGGGTCTTTTATTAACTTCAGCAATTAAACGCAACCTGTCCATTATGTTTGAATATTCTCGCTGAACTAAACTATAGTTTCGTTAAAAATTTTATATTGTGTGTTTTCATACATACACAATTTTTTACTAAATACCATCAGCAACATACATATGTATACGTTCGCATGCATACATACATATGTATTCCCATCTAACGAAAATAAACAACAAGAGCGAGATGTATTAAGAAAATAAGTATGCTCTTTACCAGGGTGACCGATGACATTTTCCAAAAAGTGGCACAAAATAGGGGATTTATCAAAAAAAAGGGGCAAAATTAAAAAAAAACGAGAAAACTACACTAAACTTCTTAATTTTAATGTGTTATTATATAATTCACTTAAAAAAAGGGGACTAAAAGGGAAAAAAGTGGCAAAGCAGTCGAAAAAGTGGCAATTTGCCACTTTAGCCGGCCAAACGGTCACGCTGCTCTTCACTCTGTTTCTTTATCAAAGTTCAGAGATGGTAAATTCAGCGCCTTTTCTGACTAAAATACATACATACATATGTAATTACATCAGAGCATGTAAATATGTATGTATATCAATGTGTATACAATGTATGTATTAGGGATGGGCAAATGAAAGAATTGTATCGATATATAACGTATCGATATTTTTGAACAGTATCGATAGGTATATATTTTTTGAAAACATCGATATTTCGATATAT
Organism: Tachina lurida; assembly: GCA_944452675.1. Taxonomy (NCBI): domain Eukaryota; kingdom Metazoa; phylum Arthropoda; class Insecta; order Diptera; family Tachinidae; genus Tachina; species Tachina lurida. The sequence continues at coordinate 88,785,134 of OX101754.1, forward strand.
CGTAATTTTTTCCTACAAATGTTGCCAAAATATTCCAAATCTAAAATAAATACACATACTAACATATAGAGTTGTAAAATTTCAATACTTTTAAATACTCGATACTACTCGATACTTTTTGAGTATTGACTCAATACTACTCAATACTTTAACGGTTTTTTTTTGAATTGAGGAAACAAATAAAAGGAAACTTGGAGAAATTGAATTTTATTCATAACAATTAAGGTTAATTAACTTTTAGTATTGAAACATAAATTTTTATTATGTTTTACAATGTTTTAATGTAAAAATTAAATTAATTAAAATAATTCAGTAATATTTGTACTTTGTATTTGTGGTGTATTTTATACACATACATACATTTTATTTATAATGTATTATGTAAATAAATGAAATTGCAGTATTTTCCAAAAAGGTACGAATTGTATTGTCAGCAGCATATTTTAATTTTTGATACACACATATATATACACCTCAATCTTTGTTGAAATGCAGGAAAAGAATTTTTTCAACATTTTGGGACTTTAAAAGGCTTCTCCGGTCGCTGACAACCTGGCCAGCAATTGAAAAAATTCGTTCACTTGGAACCGATGTTGCTATGATAGGAAGATGCCTTTTTGCTATAGCAGCTAGACCAGGATAAACTGTTTCTCTCTTTTTCCACCATTCTAATGGATCACCCTTTCTTTCTGTTCTTTGAGATTTGCACATTTATGTTGCATTCTTCTAAAGTTTTTTGTAATGTTCTTGGAAAGTCGTCTGCAAAAAACAATTATTGATACTTCTAACTACTGCCAAACATTTTAAACATTTACATACCTTCTCGTTCTTGAAACTTTTTCAATTCCACTGTTGGATGTTTGGAATCCAAATGTTTTTTTAGGTTAGAGCTTCCATCATCTTCAGGCGTATTTTCAAAAAATTAAAATTTTATGGGTTATGTTTACAGAAAATTATATTAATTTGGCCATACCTTTGTAAGAAATAATACTTTTGCAAATATTACATTTTGCACGATCGTCATTTACTTCAGTAAAATGAAGCCACAAGACGCTTCTTTTTTTCGACATTTTTATTTATTTTTATCAATTTAAAATTTTCTGTTCCACACACTACTAATTCCTTACAATTTTTGTTCTTTCTAGAAAACACGATACCAACAATTCATCTGGCAAAAATATGTACAAAAGTATACACAGCTTTTAAAGTTGTGCAGGTATTGGTTTTGTGCTGCCAATGCATGGTTGCAATATTATGCATATTACTGAAATTAGCAACACTGAAAGTATTGAGTAGCTACTTTTAAATATCGAGTACTCGAAAATATACCCGGTATTGAGTACTCAATACCCAAGTACTCAATACATTTACAACTCTACTAACATATCGTGCCATAACCGCCGTTTTTACTTTATATTGCTGTTCTGTGCTGTTCCGTTCTGTTTCTAAATTTTAATAGTTACTTTTTCTGTAATAAATTAGCTGTTTCTGACCAGAACGGTCACAGTTCTCCACTAAATTGATGAGTTTTGTATCGTACATTGTTATGATTCAATATAGTTAAATTTTAAATTAAATTTTTTAAATTCTTAAAGCATAATCACAGTTTATTTCGAAATGTTTTTATTTTATTTATGTTGCCACTTACAATTAGTTAACACTTTTTATACCCTTTACCAAAAATGGAAAAGGGTATATATAGGTTTGTCATTCCGTGTGTAATTTCCATAATATTCATATGCGACCCATAAAATATTTATATTCTGGGTCCCTATGAATAGGGAAGACGGATAAGGATGTCCGTCTGTCCGTCCGTCCGTCTGGTGTGCGTGAAATCGGTTTTCCGAAGCTCCCAGAAAAGCTAGAGACTTCATTCTTGGACTGGTGTGTCAGAAATGGTCCAACTTAGATTGGTATTGAAAATCAGCAAAATCGAGCTCACGGTTTCAGAGCTGGAAAACTTAAACTTGATTTTGCCATATAAAAGTAACTAGATAACACAAATTTTTTTATTTTTTTTTTTGTTAAATAAACTTATTTTATATTTCAGTACGAATAAAATTGGTATTTGGAGATTAAAAAAATAAAAAAATTAAAAAGACGTTTCCAGGGTTGGAAAACTTTAAGTTCTTTTGTTATATAAAAGTAACTTACTAAGGTTAATTTTTATTTTCTTTTAATAAATAAACTTATTTTATACTTTAATAAGAAAGAAATTGGTATTTCAAATTTAAAAAAAATTAAAAAGACGTTTCCAGGGTTGGAAAACTTTAAATATTTTTTTGTTATATAAAAGTAACTTACTAAAATTAATTTTAATTTTTTTTTATAAATAAATTTATTTTACACTTCCGTACGAATAAAATTGGTATGTCAAATTAAAAAAAATAAAAAAAATTACAAATACGTTTCCAGGGTTGGAAAACTTTAACTTTTTTTAATTAGTGTTTTATTTTTGGGAATTGCTACAATTTAAGTTTAATGTTTATTAACGCACTAATAATCCCAAATTATTATTTTACTTAATTAGTAAAATAACTTTTTTATTAAAAATACATTTAAATTGATTATTGAGGGGTTTAGCTGGATCCTATGCGCATTTCACTGTTGCTAATGCAGATCATCATCAGCATCAAAAACAGCTATATAAGAATAGAGTGTTGCCACACAAGTATTTTTGACCTGGTGCAGTCAAGTTAATAATTAGTGTTTTATTGGCAACACTCTATTCTTATATAGCTGTTGTTGTTATTTACATTTATTTTCTTTACATACTTTTTACAAGATTCGTAAAGCAGCTCTGGGCGAGTCAACATCACGCGTCGTTGGCAATTATTTCTTAAATGCAACCAGGCCACTGTTGTTTATTGGCCTTCGAGAGTTTTGCGTCTCACCGCATGTGATTAATGGTTGGCGTCGGTTAACGGTATCACCGCGATATCCCGTTGGTTTCCATTAACCACATGCAAAAACAAAAACAATTATAAAAACAATCACTACAAAGGAGTCTATCTTGGAAACTCCTACTTCCTATACGAAGGTATAGGTCGTTCGCACCAACCGAAGGAAGCTCCTACACAACAACAAAAAATTATCACCACAAAGGTGACACCATGGACTAAGTGTCCGAAGTCACCTTTTTTGACATACTACATAGTATGTCAGCACAACAGGAAGAAGAAGAAGAAGATACTTTTTACAACTACAACTAGAGCTGAAAAAAAGTCAGCCAATGTAGTAAAGTAAGAAAATAAAAAACATGTTGATTATTGAGTTCTTGTTTCAACTTTGTTATTTGTTGAACTTCTCATTTGTTTAAATGAAAGTTTATAACATAATAACTCTAGTTGTTCTAAGATTTTTGGGTAAAGGTTCCCTGATGATCTGCATTAGCAACAGTGAAATGCGCATAGGATCCAGCTAAACCCCTCAATAATCAATTTAAATGTATTTTTAATAAAAAAGTTATTTTACTAATTAAGTAAAATAATAATTTGGGATTATTAGTGCGTTAATAAACATTTAACTTTTTTTGTTATATAAAAGTAACTTACTAAACTAATTTGTCCTCTTTTTCTATAAATTAAACGTATCTTATATTCTTAAAAGAAAGAGATTGGTGTCAGAGATCAGAAAAATAATAAATCGCGATTCCAGGGTTGGGAAACTTACACTTTTTGTGATATATAAAAGCAACTATGTCTAATTAATTTTTTTCTTTTTCTTTATAAATTAAATATATTGTACGTTTTGGTAAGAAAAATTTGGTGTGGACAATTATAAAAATAAAAACAATAGCTCTAGAGCTGGAAACTTTTCACGTTTTTTCTGGATATTAAAGTAACTAAGTAAAAGGATTCTTTTCCTTTTTTTCTTTGTTCACTTAACATACTCACATAACTTTATATATATTTTTTTAGGAACTACTAGATCGGGATAAGGAGTCAGAAAACATCTAAAAGGATGATTCCAGGGTTGGAAAACTAATTGGAAAACTAATCTTTTTGTTAAACCGTAAGAGCTACGGACCTGTAATTTGGACAGACTGTGTAGACCTTTGGTCGCTATAACAACAAATACACGAGAATTAAAAATTAAAGGGTGTTTCAAAACGAGCAACGAAAAATTTTAAAATTCCATGTAATATACATACAATTGTATATACACTTGAAATTTGTAAAGCTAGTGTATTTTTATACAGACTATAATAATTAACACTAAAATTTAAAAAATCGAAATTAAAGGGTGTTATATTAGCTAATGTAATTTAGACAACTTATTGTATCTTGCAAACCGTAAGAAATTTAAATTTTCAAAAACAGTAAAACTAAAAAATTCCAAAATTATAAAATCGCCAAGCCGAAAAAAATCGCCAAAAAAAATCGCCAAATTAAAAAAAAACTAAAACTAAAATAAATCGCGAAAAACCGGAAAAATCGCTAAAATAAGAAAAATTCGCCAAAATGGGAAAAAAACGCCAAAAACCGAAAAAAATCGTTAAAACGAGAAAAAAGCGACATATGTAAAAAAAATCGTTTAAACTGAAAAAAGCCAAAAACGCCAAATTAAAACAAGTAAGAGTACTATATTCGGCTGTGCCGAATCTTATATACCCGTTACCAACGTGCCTACATATATATAGTATACAGACACATACATACATATTTGTTTTGTGAAAAAATTTATAATTTTTTTCTCTAAAGCAATTAATAGTAAGTGACCTTTCAGTATTTTTCGATTAAAGAATTTGATTCAATTATTTTATTTTCGATATTAGCAATATTTGAATATTTTACTCTACACTCTGTGGTTAAGATATATTTTACATTCACTCTTATTTCAGTCAACATCGACGTCACGTCAATACATTACCAAAATATTGGGGATTGTTTACTCGTTCTCGAGATATTCAAAAACCGAGCTGATATTTAATAACTCTAAAATATTCTTAGTATTGCACCACCATACAAAGTAAACTAACTTGTTTTATATTTTCCAGTATTTAATAATCATTGATGTTGCAAAACTTCTTAGTGACTTGATTTAAATTTCCCATTACAAATGGTATACATCGTGGTATTATGTAAACGTTTTATTCCTACAGGATTTGATTGAAATTTTTTCAGCAGAAAGGAAAGGTATTAGGAAAATGAAACAGAACATGTCCTTTAGCGATAAATTTTAGTTTTATCTTCATTTACTAAAAATTAATAGTTATTATGCTGAGAGCACAATAAGCACAAACCTTCGTTTATACTTCCATTAGTTTAGATATCCATAAAAATATTAACCATGTATAAAAAATCTTGAGTAATGATTTTCCTAAAACATGAAATCTGTTTAACTGAAAAAAAAATATTTTTGGTTATTTTTTTTACCGAAACTTTTTTTAAGCTCCAACCTTGGAACTATATTTCTGAGTTTCTTAATACTAATTTATTTCTTTATAAAATATAGAATATATTTAATTACCAAAGAAATAATTCGTTTTATATACCAGAAATTAAGTTTTCCAGATCTGTAGCTATGTCATTTAAAGTTTAAGTTTTCCAGATCTGTAGCTATGTCATTTATTTTTCTAATTTCTATGTCAAACTTTTTCATTCTAAGTCATAAAGTATATAAAACTTGTAAACAAAAAGAAAAAACTCACTTGACCTAGTTACTTTTGTAAAAAAAACAATAAATTTAGCAACACTGGAATCAACCTTTTAGATTTTTCTGATTTAAAAAATTAATAAAGTGTGTTAAGTGAACACAGAAATAAAAAATATTAATTTTATACTATATAATATATAATATTTAAAAAAAAGTCAAAGTTTCCATTCTTGGAGCTGTAATTTTCATTCTTCAAATTTTATACGCCAAATTTTTCTTTCAGAAGCATTAAATATATTCAATTTATAAAGGAAAAGAAAAAAAATTTTAGAACTATTTAATTTTACATAACATAAAAAGTGTAAGTTTTCCAACCCTGGAATCATAATTTAGGATTTTTCTAATTCCTTATACCAATCTAGTTCTTTAAAAAATACATAAAATATGTTAAGTGAACAAAGCAAAAAGAAAAAAAGAAAAAACTTAGTTTTATTTAGTTACTCTATTATCAAAAAAAGTTCAAAGTTTCCATCTCTGGAGCGTTGGTTTTCATTTTTATAATTTTATAGGCCAATTTTTTCTTTCAGAAGCATAAAATATATTTAATTTATAAAGGAAAAATGAATTATTTAGACCTATTTAATTTTACATAACACAAAAAGTATTAGTTTTCCAACCCTGGAATCATAATTTTGGATTTTTCTGATTATTGATACCAATCTAGTTTTTTAAAATATACATAAAATATGTTAAGTGAACGAAGCAAAAACGAAATAAGAAAAATCTTAGTTTCATTTAATTCCTTTAATATAAAAAAATTTAGGAAAGTGCGACTTTGACTCGCGCATGAAGGGTCCCGTACATTTGGTTCTGAGCATTTTTTAATGCGGCTGTTTTGCTTTTTTGGAGTTTTTTTCAGTTTAGACAATTTTTTCAGTTTTGTCGCTTTTTTCTCATTTTGGCGATTTTTTTTTTGTTTTTTTCGGTTTTTTCATTTTGGCAATTATTTTCTGTTATTGGGGGTTTATTTTCATTTTGAAGATTTTTTTCATTTTGGCGATTCTTTTTCCATTTCGGCGATTTTTTCCTATTTTGCGCTTTTTTTCATTTTGGCGATTTTTTTTCATTCTGTCGATCTTTTTTCATTTTGGCGATTTTTTTTCCATTTCGGCTATTTTTTCCTATTTTGGGCTTTTTTTCATTTTGGCGATTTTTTTCATTCTGGCGATCTTTTTTCATTTTGGCGATTCTTTTTATATTTCGGCGATTTTTTCCTATTTTGGGCTTTTTTTTATTTTGGCGATTTTTTTCTGTTCTTTGGGTTTTTTTAGTTTTGGCGATTTTTTTTCATTTTGGCGATTTTTTTTTATTTTGGCGAATTTTTTCTGTTTTTGGGGGCTTATTTTCATTTTGGAGATTTTTTAATTTTGGCGATTTTTATTTAATTTTTGCGATTTTTTCCTATTTTGGGGGTTTTTTCATTTTGGCGATTTTTTTTCTGTTTTTGCGGCTTTTTTTATTTTGAAGATTTTTTTCATATTGGCGATTTTTTTTCATTTTGGCGATTTTTCCTGTTTTGGGTTTTTTTTTCATTTTGACGATTTTTTCCTGTTTTTGGGTTTTTTTTCATTTTGGCGATTTTTTTTCATTTTGGGGATTTTTTCATTTTGGTGATTTTCTTTCATTTTGGCGATTTTTTTTCATTTAAGCAATTTTTCCGGTTATTCGCGATTTATTTTAGTCTTAGACTTTTTTTATTTTGGTGCTTTTTTCATTTTGGCGATTTTTTTTATTTTTGGGGTTTTTTTTTTTTGGTTGGCGATTTTATAATTTCTTGATTTTTTAGTTTTACCGTTTTTGAAAATTTCAAGAGTTTTGCTCTTCTGGTTTCCAAGATACAGCAAGTTGTCAAAATTGCATAGTCAAAATTGCATTAACTGATGGAACACCCTTAAATTAAATTATTTTGAAATTTTAGTGTCAATTTTTGTAGTCTGTATAAGAATACACTAACCTTACAAATTTCAAGTGTATATACATACATACATACAATTGTATGTATATTACATGGGATTTTAACATTTTTCGTTGCTCGTTTTGGAACACCCTTTAATTTCCAATTCTCATGTATTTGTTGTTGTAGCGGCTAAAGGTCTACACAATGTGTCCAAATTTCAGGTCTGTAGCTCTTACCGTTCTCGAGAAAATACCCTGTGACAGACATAGTTTTAGACACATGTAGTTAATTTTACATAACACAAAAAGTTAAAGTTTTCCAACCCTGGAAATGTCTTTTTAATTTTTTTATATTTTTTTAATTTAAAATTTCAATATTAGTCGTACTGAAGTGTAAAATAAGTTTATGTATTAAAAAAAAATTAAAATTTGTTTTCGGTAGTTACTTTTATATGGCAAAATAAAGTTTAAGTTTTCCAGCTCTGCAATCGTCTACTCGATTTTGCTGAATTTCAATACCAATCTATTTTGGAAAATTTCTGACACACCAGTCCAAGAACGAAGTCTCTAGCTTTTCTGGGAGCTTCGCAAAACCGATTTCACGTACAGACAGACGGACATCGCTTATTCGTCTTCCCTATGCATAAGGATCCAGAATATATATATTTTATGCGTCGCTTATTGATATTATAGAAATTACAAACGGAATGACAAACCTATATATACCCTTTTACCATTTTTTTGGTAAAGGGTATAAAAAATGCAGAAAAATGAACGTACGGAACCCTTCATGCGCGAGTCAAAGTCGCACTTTACTGAATTTATTTGATATTAAATAAAACTATTATTTTCCTTATTTAATTTTTTCTTTGTTCACTTAAAATATTTTATATATTTTTTAAAGAACAGGATTGGTATAACGACCCAAAAAAAATTTAAAAGGATGATTCCAGAGTTGGGAAAAGTACAGTTTTTTTGTTATCTCAAACTAATTAAATAAAGCTAGTTATTTCTTTGGTAATTAAATATATTCTATATTTTAGAAAGAAATAAATTTGAACTCGTATTAAAACCAGAAAAATTTAGATTATTCCAGGGTTGGAAGTTGAAAAAAAGTTTGGGTAAACAAATTTTTTTTTTTTTTTTTTATTTTTTATTTTTTTTTATGCATGAATTTTTATTTATTGTATCTTCATATATGAACTAACAATAAGTATTCAAATCTTAAATCTAAAAAATATAATTAGGCCCGACCAATGTCGGACATAAGCTTAGTAGTAGTTATATATAATACATATGTAAGTAGTGATAATCAAAAGGAAAAAAAAAAAATAAAAGTATTTTCAAGAAGTCCCATCTGGAGTGCTGTGAATAAGAGCCATTGTGTCCCTCTTTTTTAGGCGGATGTGTCCAGTAAAGTTCAAAATATTACGGGCAAGCGGATTAGGATGTGACTCGAGTTTTGTTAAATATTTGCCAGCGTATTTTGCAATTTCTTCAGTCACTAGTGGCATATTCAAATCACGATGTATATTTGAATTTTTGATGTACCATGGGGCCGATGTTATCATGCGTAAAATTTTATTTTGCCTGCGTTGAATTTTCTCTACATTTGAAGCTGAAGCAGTGCCCCATAGTTGAATTCCGTAGCACCATATTGGCTTTAAAAGCGACTTGTATATTAAAAGTTTACAGTCTAGGCTAAGTGTTGAATTTCGACCAATCAGCCAATGTACCTGAGTTAGTTTAAGTTTCATTTGAGTTAACTTAGAATCAATGTGGTGTTTCCATGTAAGTCGTCGATCAAGATGTATACCAAGATATTTCACATGTGAATGTTGAGAAACAACTTGATTGTTAATCCGAATGGGGGAACAAGTATCTCTTCGTAAAGTAAATGTTACTTGAACACACTTTTGTTCATTTACCTTGATTCTCCATAAGTTTAACCAAAGCTCCATCTGGCTAATATGTTCCTGGAGTTTGCGGGATGCCTCATCAGGGTTTTCATGCATACTAAGGCAGGCTGTATCGTCGGCAAATGTGGAAGTATGGCTACTACTGCTCACAGGCATATCACAAGTATAAATTAAATATAAAACTGGTCCCAGTATACTCCCCTGTGGCACACCAGATGAAATTGTTTCAGGCCTACTTGTAAAGTCTCCTTCCGCAACAGTGAACTTACGGGAAATAATGTAACTTTCCAAAAGATTTAAAATGTTTATTGGTAAGTAAGTCTTCAATTTTAAAATAAGGCCTTCATGCCACACTTTATCAAATGCCTGGGAAACGTCAATAAACAGCGCAGAACAATACTTTTTTCCCTCAAAAGTTCTTCTTATAAATTGAACTAATCTGTGAGTTTGTTCAATGGTGCTATGCTGATTTCTAAAACCAAATTGATGGTCTGGTATACACCCACTACTAATTAGAATTGGGGACAATTTTGTTTTGAGCAGTTTTTCGAAAAGCTTTGACATTGTAGATAGTAGACTTATTGGCCTATATGACTCAGCCTTTGTTATATCTTTGCCCGGCTTTGGAATCATTTTAACCTTGGCAAGTTTCCAGTTGTGTGGATAATACTCCAGTCGTAAAATAGCATTAAATATGAATAACAGGATTCTCATTGCAATACGAGGCAAGTTCATCAGCATCTGATTACTAATTCCATCAATACCCGGAGCTTTCTTCGGGTTGAGTTCGGCAATTAATTTTTGTAAATCACGCGTCTTAAACTTTATGTGTTGAGGGGGTAGAGCGACTATATTCGGCAAATCAGCAACACCAGTACATATATTTGGCGTAAAAACGGATTTTAAGTGCTCAGCAAATATTTTACATTTTTCAGTATCGCTTCTTGCCCAACCTCCGGTAGATGTGCGTAGAGGTGGCTTATACTCAACGGGTGTTTTAAGCTTTCTGGCAGCGCGCCACAAGGAGTAATTAGACGCCGGTGTAACATCAAGACCCTCCAGATAATTTTTAAGAGATGCAATTTTTTCAGATGCAAGCAACTCTTGGAGTCGTTTAGTGCACTCTTTAAATCTGATTTTATTTTGTGGTGATCTGTGCTGTTGCCATTCCCTTCTAGCCCTTCTTTTTTCACGTACGAGACGTTCAATGTCTGTAGAATAAATTTTATTAAACCCAATCTGCGGATGGGAGATAGTGGCATGTTCAGCAGCCTGTTTAATATTCTCGCTGAGATTGGCAATGTTCGATTCAATATCATCGGGTGTTCTAAGCGTAATGTTTTCCGTACAATGACTGCTGAGATATTTTTTGAACCCCAGCCAATTTACACGATTGATCATCTTCACATATGGGTCAGGTAAGTTACTTCTTAATGGGCTACAAATTGTGATGATCGTCGGGGAGTGATCGGACGAGAGATCAAGAGAAGCTTGAACTTGAATTAAATCCCTAGAGATATTTTTTATGACGCCAAAATCTATAACGTCCGGAATTTTTTGTATGTCAGTAGGCCAATAAGTAGGCTCCCCACTCAAAATGACATCCAAGCCCATTTTTGAAATAGTGTTGAACAATGCTCGACCTCTGGGTGTAACAAGGCGCGAACCCCAGAACGTATGTTTCGCATTGTAGTCTCCAGCTGCTACAAAACAAGGTCCAAGAGATTTGTAGAAATCCTCATATTGATTCTCAGTGATTGAAAATCTGGGAGGGGAGTAAATTGATGATATAACGAAATTTGAACAAAAACTTTCAATGCCAATATTTGTTGCTTGTAGGTATTCTTCACAAATGTTATCAAGAACATAGTGCTTGAGTCTTGACTTTATTAGAATTGCTGATCCACCGCAAGCCCTTCCTCTAGGGTCCTTTGTATCATATATAGTGTAGCCATAAATTTTAAAAAGACTTCTCGAAGTCAAATGAGTCTCAGATACTAACATTATATCAATATTTTTTTCCGTGAGGAAGTGCTCAAGTTCATTTTTATGTTGGCGAATGCCGTTTGCGTTCCAGAAACATATTGTTAATGTGTTCATGGCTTATTAAGTATTGCTTGAAGCAGAGTATTCTGCATTCGCAACATTTCTTGCATCATGGTAGTCATATTTGTTGTAAAATTGTTTATAGTTTGCACAAGATTTTCAATAGTGGCTTCAAGGCGATTATAATTAAAGTTTGAGTTTGTATTTGTAGAATTATTTTGCGGTGAAACATTTTGTGTCGGAATAGAACTAGCCTTAGCAGCATCTGCATACGATACACGGGAAGTAACTGGTTGGCTCATTTGCTAAAAAGTGGCAGAGTAAACGTTTGCTGATTGAGCTGGAGCTAATTTAGGTTTTTGCACCATAGTCTTCTTTACCAAAGAGTACACACGACAACCTCTGTAGTTAGCGGTGTGATTACCTCCACAATTACTGCATTTTTTATCACTTTGATCTTTTGGTTTGTTGCAACTAGCAGTGCCGTGCAACTCACCGCACACAACACAAACAGTATTTGAATTTTTTTGTCTCAAATAGATTGGTGGCGGCTTGGATGTTTTGTTCGAGGATACCTCGGGTTTGTCGTTGTCATCTTGAAAAATTTTAAAGCGGTTTTGGCGATTAGTTGAGGCTGCGCTGTTATCCCTAGACACTTTTGGAGCAGATGAGATTTTTGAAGAATTCGGGCTTCGCCCGCGCTTTAAAATTGTAATGTATCTGTCCATTCCAACTTGTACCTTGAGTTTCGAGCCGCTGTTATCTGTAGTGATAACTTTGTTAAGTGATAAACACGAGCCTGAAGGGGATGATATTACTGACTTAAATGAAGAAGTACTGGGCAACTGTAATGTTAATGCATCATTACTATTTGGCATTGGACAAAGCGAAGTTGATCGCTGACGAAAAATTGGCGTTGCCGTTAACAAAAGATTTTCATCAGATTTATTTTTTATATTTTTTTCATTCAGAGTTTCAGAACTCACAGTAAAATAAGCATTTCTGCCGTTAGAACTCACTTCAAGTTTTTCTGTATTTGAGGAATTCATACAAAGAATTCCTCAAGGGTTATTCGTTTATGTTTTTTTTTTTTATTTTCGGTATTTTTTGTTTTTGTTATTTATGATTGTTTGTTTGACTTTGAGGTATTCCTCAATATCACTTGTTTAAGTTTTTTTTTGCGGTTTTTTTGTTTTTGTTATTTTTACTATGTAAAAAATATTAGCAAAGCAGAAAGCTTATTTATTAAATACAGTATGTATGTACCTATTACGAATAATATGTACTACTAATATTTTTTTTTTGTATATGTAATTTTTGTTTGTTTGGTAAGTAAGTAAAATTCCGCTATTCGACTGTTCGCTATGAAGGTACCACGAGAACACGGGTAAACAAATAACCAAAAATATTTTTATTTCAGTTAAAAATATTTCACGTTTTAGGAAGATCTTTACTCAAGCAAATTCTTTAGTCGAAAAAAACCGAGAGTCACTTACTAAAAATTGCACCATGATACAATTATAACAGGTACATGCACAAGCCCAGCCTGTTACTGTATACATTGCAGATAAATGTCAAACTTTGTTTACAAGCTGCAAAAATGTTAGTGTATGTGTGTGAATAAAATGTTTATAGTGTTGCCAATGAATTTACACAAGGCTGTGTCTGCAATTAAACATTGAAGAAAATTACACTACACATCTTTTGTGTAGGTTAAAATTAAATGAAAAATAAATACAAATAGAACCCAAAGTAGAATTTCACAGACATTATACAAGAATTTAATTCCATGGCCTACACATGTGAGTAGAAATTACACACTATTTAACTACACACAGATGGCAACACTGAATAACTATAATCATGCAGGAATGCCGCGTCTGCAATTGTACTTTAGTTGCCCTGTAATTGCAATTTTTTATAAACAAAAGACATTTGTTTCTGACAATTTATCGTTTGTTTATAACAACAAATACAACAAAATTCCAATTGTTGTAGTCGTGCATGTACCTAGTATAATTGTATCATGAATTGCACTATAACAAAAAATTATAAATTTTATCACAAAACAAATATATATGTACGTACTTATGTATGTATCTGTATACTACATATACATACGTTGGTAAAGGGTTTACAGAATGAAAGAGAAAACTAATTATTATAAAATTTTTCTTTTTTTTCTTCGCATTACTAGTAGTGATGCCAATATCGTAGTTAAAAAACGAGTATACCTCTCGTAAATAAGAATCGATGTATCGATACATCGGTTTTTGAAATATCGGCGATATATATCGATATTTATTTTCTCAAATGTCGATATTTCGATATATCGATATTTTTTGCCCATCCCTAGTATGTATGTATATTATACATATCGTCGGTTGGTTTCTGGTTTGCTGCAGACATAATGTATTTTGAATATACTGTGCCGCAAACCTTAATCCAACCGACGATATGTTTGTACATTAGGGATATCGGTTCTCTTTTTCCTGGACACTGTCCTCTTTTCTTTTGTCATCTTTCCTCGAAAAATATTGGTGTTCGGAAAAGTACGGGTATTACTTTTTTGCAGGGTTTGAAAAACTATACCTACCTAGGTACCTACCACGTAAACATATTTTTTATTATTGCTAGAACTAGTCCTCCGAGCATTACAAGTAGCGGCAGCAGGAACAGTTATCTTATTTTATAGCATTACCATTTTTAAAAATACTTCTACAAGCGAAATATGAAAACAGAAAATTAAGTAACAGCAATATAAAGCTTAAATTAGACGTGCCATAGCCATACCGAAACCAGAATATAATTGGTTTCTATGACAATGGTTATGGCGTTATGACGAGTCCCCTATAATCAAATACAGTGTTGCCCCTAATTTTGGTTCGAACAGCTGTTTTGTATGGTTATGGTTATGTCACGTGTAATTTAGGCTTAAAACACAAATAAAATAGCAGTTAAAAAAATTAATGCATATATATTATATGTATATGTATGTATGTAGTTTTCTATTGGTTTGAATGAAGTTTTTCTTTTATAACTTCTATTACATTTGGCGTTTTATTTTTTATGCATAGAAAATTTTGAGGTAGTAGATTACACTGTGTGAAAAATTTTGATGAAATAGAAATACCTGGGACGTGTTACTATTTTTCTGGTAGGTATTGTCAAGCATAACAATAACCTGTATTTGTAATTTTCCAAACACCTCCAAAATCTTGAGTTACGGGCACTTATCAACCTCTAACTAAGTCACGTCAATGTCAACCGATTTTAAATTTATAAATGGATTTAGAAAGAAGAGACTAAAACCTTTCTTGTTTAAGAAAATTTCAGATATATGTGTGTAATTTTTCACCAAATATAATTTTTTCGGTTTTTTCGACACTTTTCTACTTTCGATTCGTTCGTAGGTAGTATTTTTATACTGCAAACATACTGTTTATAACTTCATTTATAAAACATAATTGGATTAGAGTAATTCGCATGTTTGTTTAAAAAAAATTCCTAGAAGTTTACGGAGTTATTAAAAATTTTATTAGAAGACTTTTTAGAGTGAAAAGAAACCCTATTGTTTTCGCTAAGCTGTCCGTCTGTCCGTCCGTCTGTCACAGGGTATTTCCTCGAGAACCGTAAGAGCTATGGACCTGAAATGTGGACACAGTATGAAGACCTTTGGCCGCTACAACAACAAATACATGAGAGGTGGAAATTAATAGGTGTTTCAAAACGAGCAACGAAAAATGTTAAAATCCATTTAATATACATATATAAAATTGCATGTATGTATATACACTTAAATTTTGTAAGGTAAGTGTATTTTTATACAGACTACAACAATTAACACTAAAATTTAAAAAATTTTAATTAAAGGGTGTACCATCAGTTAATGTAAGTTTGACTATGTAATTTTGACATCTTGCTGTATCTTGGAAACCGTAAGAGCAAACTCCTTGAAAATTTCAAAAACGGTAAAACAAAAAATTCCCAAAATTATAAAATCGCCAAAGCAAAAAAAAAACGCCAAAACGAAAAAAGCACCAAATTAAAAAAATTTCTAAAACGAAAATAAATTGCAAAAACCCGAAAAATCGACAAAATTTAAAAATCGTCAAAATGAAAAAATCGTCAAAATGAAAAAATCGCCAAAATGAAAAAAATCGCCAAAATGAAAAAAAAAAATCGCCAAAATGAAAAAATCGCCAAAATGAAAAAACGCCAAAATTAAAAAAAATTATTTCAGCTGAAAAACGTCAAAAACTTAAAAAAACGCTGTATTAAAAAAAATGATCAAAGCCCAACGTATGGAACCCTTCGTGCGCGAGTCAAAGTCGCACTTTACAGATTTTATTTAAAAACTACGTGTATGCATAGTTGCCAGATGAAATAGAGGCCAATTCGTAAAATTTCCTCTATTTTTTCCGAAAACGTAAAAAATTCGTCAAGAATAAAACATAAACTTTTTCATACATATTGTTACGGAAATGGCCGTCGACAAGATTAATAAGTGTTACGCAAGAATATTCGAACAGGGCCAATATAAAGAAACATCCAGAAGTATTTAAATAGATAACTAAACGTACACTCGTATTAACATACAAGCACTATAGCAAACAACTATATACACATGCGTAGCACATACATACGTGATTAAACGTAAACAACCAACAACAACTACAAGCTTCTGCTTGTTATGAAGATAGACATAGCTACATGCATACATACATACATGCCTGACAATTCCAACTAAAGGCAGAAATAAAAGTAAACAACCACTTAATGATGTATGCATATACACACGTATGTACATAGTTACCACATGAACTTAATTACGCGCTTTGTAAACAACATTGAAGATAATGATCATTCGGTCTAGACTTTGCATGAAAATTCTAGTGGTTGTTGTGCGAAGTATAAAAAGGGGTTGACGCATCCAACAGCAGTTCAGTCGCGATCAAAAGTTAGTTGGGAATAAATCAGTTGCGAAGAAGCTCAGTTGCTAATAAGAAGTCTGTTGTTAATCAAGTGAGTTGACAATTAAGTTGTGCGCAGTCCGTGATTTGTGATACAACAGTGAGTTGATATTTGAGTCTGTGCTTTACAATACGTGAGTCGGAGATTGAAGAGACTATAGTACAGTCTATAGTGACAGTTAGAGTCTGTCGTGATTTGAGATTATTGTGGAGTCCCTTGAGTAAAGAGTAAGGGAGCAGTGGAAGCTGATAAACGTGTGTAAGTGAAGCCAGCGAGTCCTGATTAGTGTATCAACTGCGAGAGTCTGCCATAGAGTTGTTATTGGTGTATCAACTGGAAGTGTCGGCAGAGTGAGTCTTGTGTGTGACGTGCAACAGAGAAAGCAGAATTGTGTCAACACTAGCGCAGCCAGTGGTCAAAGACGTGCGTATACAACAGCAAAGAAGGTGTAGTGGTAACCAGTTGAGAATATTTGAGTAACCTATGTGTTTGTATTTAAGCTCTTGAATTAGATTAGTATTAGTGTTATTTATTAGTAAATAAAGATTGTATCATTCTTAACCCTAATTAGTACACTGGGGTCTTTTATTTATTGCAAATCTACGAATCTACGGAAAAGCGTTTTTAACAGAGAATAAAAACGTAACATTTGGTTTCAGAAGTGGGATTTGCAAATAAAAGCGGCACGTTTAAAAATAAGGTTAAACGTAAAGTAAGAGTGATACGAAAAGGAAAACCTCACACGTTTGAAAAGGTTATTAACAGAGAATAAAAACGTAACAATATGTATATATTGGAATTAAACAATTCTATTCGATCATGTACTATATTCAAGTCTACTAGTACTACTACATAGTTTCAAATTATCTTTAATATACAAAATTGCTTATAGAAGATATAACCAACAGATTTCTTACTTTGGTTTTGTTTACTCATAAGTTAACTCGACTAAAAACTATTTTTCTATAGTTATTTGCTGAAGATTGCGGTAAAAGTAAAATAACATTATTTAACGCGGGATAAAATTACTTAATGTGGGAAATAAGTTCCTTTTTTCGTTTATGATTTTTTTTAAATCTAAGTTTTAATTGTATGAAGAAATTTTAATAACCATAATTGTCCGAATTCAGATTAAATTTCCTGTCTTTAACATTCTTCAACAAAGTTAGAAAACTCTTAGAATATAGAAAGAACTTCTATTTTCTGTAACAATATTGTAGGGATCAATTAATTATTAAAATCCTATCAGACGTTTTTAAATTTGATTAACTTTAGCATCCGCAAATACATCCCTGACATATATTCTCAAGTATAGTTCTTCAATGTCTAAATAACTATTCTCATATTTATAATCCACCAAATCAAAATGACCACACTCGAAGCAAATCTGCTTTTAAAAATTATTCATAAATTTTTCAAGTTATTTTTGCATTTGACCAAGGCGAATCCATACTAGGTGATCGCAAGAGATCAATCGAATTCAGCTGAGTATACCTTATATGAAATTGCCTTGCATTTGACCATAAAAATTTTGTATTTCTGTTGTTTCAGTTGATAAGTTATGTACAAGAATATTTTTAAAAACCATTTAGTTCCAAAATTAGACAGTGCAACAACCTAAAGTTGACATTATCCATAACAAAACCTTTATGTGTTGTTTTTAGTTCAGTGAGAGATTTTTTTTACACGCATTTTAAGTTGTTGATGTTGGAACGCTGTCTAATAAAGAAATATCATTGAAAATTTTATAAAAATAATGTTTATTTAATTTTTTTATCGTGGAAAGTTGTGCTATCTTACTGTTTTTGGGGTCGAGGAATTTATTTTCGATATTTGTTTTTACCTAAAACTGACGCTAGATGGAAAGTTCGATTTTGTATCACTGTGTTATTAATACAAAAATTAAATTTGATTGCCTTCTTGGTCAAGTTCAAAATTTATACTTCTGCAAAAAGATGTCAATTTATAATTATTTAAAATCGTCAAATTTAAGGCGAAAATCGTCAAGTCGTCAAAATGTTATTTTTGGCACCCAAAATCGTCAAAATGACGATAAATCGTCAAATCTGGCAACCTTGCTGTACGATGTATATGAAAAATGCGGTTCTCAAGAAAAAACTTTGGCGACCACTGTTGTACCAATTTTGTACTCTGTGCTAGCAGCTGAAATAACATTGAAGTAGCAGCCATTGTTGCCAGAAATTTTAGGGATAAATTCCGCAAAATCTGTAAAATCGCCATTTTATTTTTAAAATCATCAAAAAAATCTTCAAAATAACTTTTTAATACAACTCGTATATCTATGCTATTTATGCCACGACACAAGAGCTAGGATGTGATTTTCGTAACAAAAATTATCGACACTATTACAGTTGTTTTGATTTCTTTGTACTTAAAACCAGCGTACGAAAATAAACGAAACAAATTGTTTGACTTTGTTTCGTTTCGTTCTTTGAAGTGAGTGGAACAAAGATAAAACAAAAACAAAGAGAAGGATTGTTCTGCACAAACATCGTTACCATATATATTTTTTAAAAAACTTGCTAAATCTGAAAAAAAAACTTTTTTTCCAAAACAAAAACTTTTTTTCTACAAAAGTACCAAAATTTTAAAAGAAACCAGCTGATCGATATTGTTATGTGAAAAGTAATGAAAATAGTTAGGCTAACTGATCCTTTAGATACTGTTGCAGTAATAAGGGAGTGAGAAAATATAAGATCGTTTTATTGCATACAAACATCACTTAATATTTTCATTCAATCTACTGCAAAAGTTCAATTATGGACATATTTATAAAAAAAACTTTATATTTCAAAAAACTTTATATTTTCAAAAAAACCTGTTGGCATCTTAAAAAACTTCCAAAAAAAGGGAAAACTTGACAGATGGTAACGCTGTGCACACAGCCGATTGGGTGTAAGACGGCTAACAGACGCCACTGACCACAAACAATACATTAATGTAGGCTTCGATACTAAAACACGTTTGTTTTATAAAAAAAATAAATCAAATTTATTTAGAAAATATTTAAAACTATAAAAACTAATTAAATTCAATGACAGCAAAAAACTTATAGTATGTTTCCACCGACTTCAAATCAAGTAGGTTTAAGTAAATCACTTCAAAGTGTTTCCACCGAGCTTGTGAGTGATTTGTTGTTCGAATTTTCGTACTCAATTTAAGCACGTGCTTTATAAGGTAGGCGCAGCAGCTGTAATGTGAATTTTATTCACATGTAGTTGACATTTAAAATTGATTAAATATTCCTTGATGTAATTTTTTTTCGAAATTGTCAATCACTATTGATAGATGACCCATGGATGGAGTTTGTAATTTTAAAAGCAACGCAGGACTGCATACATAAATCGAGTTCGAAAAATAGTAGTTTCGAAATTATTTAAAATAAATCAACCACTTTGAGGTGATTTATCCATATGCAAAATGTATGGTAAATAATGTAGAAATTAACATGATTTGCACAAATCATCATCAGTTGTATAAATCATGATGGTGGAAACATACTATTAATATTTCATTTTTAAACAACGAAAAATATTAAAAAACTTCTAAAAACATCACTAGTGGCATATTTAAATCACGATGCAAAAATCTGCAAATTTAAGTATGTACATTGTACATGAGTAACATATTGCATATTGGGACTGTTCGTAAATGAATCACTGCCCTGCAAATGGAAAAATGTTCTAAAGCGCTTAACTGAGTAGGAATATCCATAACGCTGTAATTAAAGAGCAACGAATTTTTTAAAATTAATTAATAAAGAACTGTAAGTGAATCGTCCTTGGAAATAATAACTATCATTCCCAGAACGCGACAGCAAATTCGGGAACGTGCCATGATATCCGGGAACGTTCCCTAAATGACCGTTTACGAAATGATGATTTCAACTAAATACGTGCTTTGCTTATGCAGCAGCCAGTTTAAATGCGACCTCACTTTTTCAATAGTAAAATATTTAGGGTTGCTTTATTATCTCGTATCGTAAAAAGAATTTCATTAATAATTAAATTTAATAAACACATTCACGTTATTTATTTATAAATTTTTTTCTCGATTATCGATGTGTTCACTGAAATGCACTCAAACTGTTTTTAAATTTTTCTAACAAGAAATAAATAATATTTTAGTATAATTTTCAGAGTATGATTTTGTACAAAAATTTGGTATATTTAGTAATTTTTTTTAATACATGTATTTATTTATTGTATCTTGAAATATGCACTAACAATAAGTATTCAAATCTTATATCTAAAATATAATTATTAGGCCCCACCAGTGCCGGACATAAACTTAGTGATAGTTATTAACAGGGAAACCAGAAATATGCTCAAAAAAAAAGTGTGTTACGCGAATTCAATATGCACTAAAAGCTTCAAAATATGTACTTAAAAGTAAAAAAAATATGCTCTTAAAAATAGAATAAGTTGGTTTATAAAATATCTTTTAATCAAAAACTCAACAACATTTGCATATAAAATAAGACAAAAAATAAACAAAAAAAGGAAACAAAATTAACAAAGAATAACTGGGTTGGAAGTGCAGGTTAAAAAAAAATTACCATACAAACAATACAAATTAATTTTTATTGGATACATAAGAATTTAACTTCAATTTTAAAAGATCACGATATCAGAATTAAAGCTTTGGAACTGTATTTTGGAAAGATAAGACAATATTTTTATTTATAATTTTTATTGCAATAAATAACAAAATATTGACCTAGAATTTCAAATAAAAATCGTTTCTGTCTCATCTAAATGAACTTTTATACATCGAGAATGTTCCTTTAACGTCTAAACGGGGCAGAGTTTGTCACAAATAGCAAAACCGAATTTGTATTCAAACTAACGTCCGTAATATGGTTGTGATGGTTCTGCCAAGTGGGTTAAAAATAAAAAAATTCTATAAAGTATCAAAATATGCTCTAAAAGCGTAAATTATGCTTTCAAAATTCGAAAATATGCTAAAAATATGCATGTAAAAGTGATATATGCAAAAACATGCTTTAAGGGGTGAAATATGCAAAAATATGCACTAACAAATCGATGCCAAAATTCATAAAAAGTTCTACAACGGATAAATATCTTGTCCCAGCATCAATACGTGATACAAGAAAAAACATGCAATTGCATATTTGCGGTTTCCCTGGATATTAATAATACATAATTCGTGACAAGTAGAAACAAAAATATGTTCAAGCAGTTTCTTCTGGAGTGTTGAGTATTGGAGCCCTTGTGTCCCTCTTTTTTAAGCGGACGTGTCCAGTAACATCCAAGATATTACGAGCAAGCGGATTAGGATGTGACTTTGCAATTTCTTCAATCACTAGCGGCATATTTAAATCACGATGTATATTTGAATTTTTTATAAGTATACCATGCAGCCGATGTTATTAGCCGTAAAATTTTGTTTTGCCTTCGTTAGATTCTCTGGACATTGGAACCTGAAGCAGTGCCCCATAATTAAATTCCGCAGCACCATATAGGTTTCAAAGGCGACTTGTATATCAAAAATTTGCAATCTAGACTGAGGGTTGAATTTCTACCAATCAGCCAATGTACCAGAGTTAATTTTTGTTTCATTATTTCACATGTAAATATTGAGAAACAATTTGATTATTGTTTCTATAGGGGAACAAGTATCTTTTCGTAGGGTAAATGTTACCTGAGCATACTTCTGTTCGTTTATCTTTATGATCCATAAGTTTAACCACAGTTCTAGCTGAGTAATATGTTGCTGAAGATATCGGGAAGCCTCGTGAGGGTTTTCGTGCATACTAAGGCAGGCTGTATCATCGGCAAATGTAGATGTGTGGATATTACTGCTCAAAGTCTTATCACTAGTATAAATCAAATACAAAACTGGCCCCAGTATACTCCCTTGTGGTACACCGGATGATATGGTTTCATGAAGTCTCCCTCCATAACAAAGGAGGCAAGGATGTTACTTTTCAAAAGATTTAGAATGTTTATTGGTAGGTATGTCTTCAATTTTAAAATTAGGCCTTCATGTCACACTTTATCAAATGCCTGAGAAACGTCAATAAACAGCGCAGAGCAATACTTTTTTTCTTCCAAAGTTCTTCTTATAAATTGAACCAATCTATCAGTTTGTTCAATGGTGCTATGCTGACTTCTAAAACCAAATTGATGGTTCGGTATGCACCCATTATCAGTTAGAATTGGGGACAATGTTATCATGAGTAGCTTTTCGAAGAGCTTTGACATTGTTGACAGTAAACATACCCTCATACCTAAATAAGAGCGACAAGCGTCGCGTTAGCAGCAAGGTACGCATTTTCAGTACATTTAAATGTGAAAGTATTACTTGATTGATACTGAAAATACGTACCCTGCTGCTAACGCGACGCTTGCCGCTCTTATTTAGGTATGAGGGATATTGGCCTGTATGACTCAGCCTTCGTAAGGTCTTTGTCTGGACTTGGAATCAGTTTTACCTTGGCAAGCTTCCAGCTGTGTGGAGAATACTCCAGTCGTAAAATGTCATTAAAAATTAATAATAGGATTCAAATTGCAATACGATGCAACTTCATCAGCATCTGATTACTAACTCCCGGAGCTTTGTTCGGGTTGAGTTCATCAACTAGTTTTTGTACATCACGCATCTTAAATTTTATGGGTCGAGAGGGCAGCGCAACGATGTTACCTTTTTCAGTATCGCTTCTTGCTCAACCTCGGGTAGATGTGCGCAGAGGTGGTTTAAACTAGCTTTTTAGCAGCGCGCCACAAAGATTAATTAGATGCTGGTGTGACATCGAGAGCTTCCAGATAGTTCTTAAGAGGTGCAGATTTTTCAGATGCAAGCAACTCTTGAAATCGTTTAGTGCAGTCTTTAAATCTGATTTGATGTTGGGGTGATATGTGTTGTTGCCATTCCCTTCTACCTCTGGTTTTTTCACATACTAGATTTTCAATATCCGTAGAATAAATTCTATTAAACCCAGTCTGCGGATTGTAGGTAGTGGCATGTTCACCAGCCTGTTTAATATTTTCGTTAAGATAGGCAATGTTTAATTCAATATCCTCGGATGTTCTTAGCTTAATGTTCTCCGTACAATGACTACTGAGATATTTTTTGAAACCCAGCCAATTAAAACGATTGATCATTTTCATATATGAGTGAGCTACAAATTGTAACGCTCGTGGCAGAGTGATAGGAGGAGAGATCTAGAGAAGCTTCAACTTGAATTAAATCCCTACAGATATTTTTCATGACGCCAAAATCTATAACATCCGGAATTTTTTGTATGTCAGTAGGCCAATAAGTGGGCTCCCCACTCGAAATGACATCCAAGCCCATGTTTGAAATAGTGTTGAACAATGCTTGACCTCTGGGTGTAACAAGGCGCGAACCCCAGAACGTATGTTTCGCATTGTAGTCTCCAGCTGCTACAAAACAAGGGCCAAGACATTTGTAGAAATCCTCCTATTGATCCTGAGTGATTGAAAATCTTTGAGGGGGAGTAAATTAATGATATCACGAAATTTGTACAAAAATTGTCAATGCAGATATTTGTTGCTTGCAGATGTTCCTCACAATTGTTATTAAGAATATAGTGCTTTAGTCTTGACTTTATTATAATTGCTGATCCAGCGCATGCTCTTCCTCTCGGGTCCTTTGACTCATATAAAATGTAGCCATCGGCTTTAAAAAGGCTTCTCGAAGCCAAATGAGTCTCAGAGACCAACATTATGTCAATATTTTTTTCCATGAGGAAGTGCTCAAGTTAATTTTTATGTTGGCGAATGCCATTTGCGTTCCAGAAACATATTTTTAACGTGATCATGGCTTGTTAACTAATGGTTGAATGGATTTTTTGAGTTAACGATGCAGAATTAATCCTCATATCGTTCTTCATATTGTGTAAAAATTTCACACCTATATGTGACCTTCTCCGAGAAAAGGGTCCTAGTGTGTTAAAAAAACGGGTGTGTGTCAAAATCGATAAAAATGAGAAAACACTAAAATTTTATTTCTTAAATGCGTTTTCCTCAAAACTTCATTTTCACGCACTAGGTCCCTTTTCCCGGAGAAGGTCACAACTTCATTTTCAAACACTAGGTCCCTTTTCTTGGAGAAAATCATATATATTGTTTACTCAACTCTTGAGAGAAAAATTTAATTTTCCTTTTCCATTAAGTAGTGTGTAAATTTAAGACTTCACAGAGGGAAAAAAGCAGTAAAAAAGTACCGAAATTGATACCATTTGGTATCGAAATTGAGTTCGTTTGTGCTTACTTTGATAACGTTTGGTATCACAATATTTTAAGACCAGCTCGGTAACAATTTATTACCAACCGTTCTTGTTTTGTTACCAATTGTTCTTATTTTAATAACGCATTGTTCTAAATTTGATACCACCTCGATCTTAATGTGATAACATACTACATTTTGTTCTTAATTTGATACCATGTCGTTCTTGATTTGATAACAGGCCGTTCTTAATTTATTAACTTATGGTATTTTTTTACCATTGGTTCACGATTTTACTACAAATCGTTATTGATTTATTACCACATGATATTTTTGTACCGTTTGTTCTTAGTTTGATAACGCAATAAGCTTAATAAGATACCAAAATATAACAAACTATTTACAACGATTCGTTCCCAATTTGATACCATCGAGTAACAATTTTAGAACGCCTGTTTCCCTCTGTGTTAGAACGCGTTTTCTATCAAACTGTTTTTTTTTTTGAGTTATGACGTTCTTTGAGTAAATGAGCGATATGTATATGTATATTTGAATTTAAATTAAATATTACCAATTCGAATTGTTAGTTGCAGTTTGCTGATATAACTATTTTTTTTTTTTTCATATACATATTTATTTATTGTATCTTCAAAAATGAACTAACAATAAGTAATCAAATCTTAAATCTAAATATAATTATTAGGCCCGACCAATATCGGACATAAGCTTAGTGATAGTTATAAATAATACATAAGTAGTGATAATCAAAAAGAAGTATTTTTAAGCAGTCCCATCTGGAGTGTTGGGTATAAGAGCCCTTGTGTCCCTTTTTTTTAAGCGGATGTGTCCAGTAAAGCTCAAAATATTACGGGCAAGCGGATTAGGATGTGACTCGAGTTTAGTTAAATATTTGCCTGCGTATTTTGCAATTTCTTCACTCACTAGTGGCATATTTAAATCACGATGAATATTTGAATTTTTAACGTACCATGGAGCAGACCCAAATCCAGAAGACGCAGACATCGTTATCAATTATGACCCAGATATCTGAGGATGGCGAAGATAATACAAATTAATCTTCATCATTCGAAATCAGCCTCAGCGGCATTAACCAACCGACTCGTTGAGGGAGGAGTGGATATGGCGCTTATCCAAGAGCCGTGGACTGTCAACGGCAAAATACTTGGACTTGGCGCAAAAGGTTACAAATTATTGTATGTAAACAGTTCAGGTAACAATGACAAAAACATTAGATCCTGTATTATGGTTAAAACCAACTTAAATATCTTCATTCTATCTAATTTTAGCAATGAAGATACGGTAGCGGCGGCGTGGGAGACAGGGGAATCCACTATATGGATTCTTTCCTGCTACATGGCTCACGGCGGCACAGACCCACCTCCTGGTACAATGGTCCGGGATTTAGCCAAAGAGGCCAATAGACGCGGCACGCCTCTAATAATAGGTGCCGACGCCAACGCACATCATCGAATCTGGGGAAGCTCAGGTAATAATGAAAGGGGTAAGTGTATTTTTGATTTTATTATGGAAAATAACTTAGTAGTATCCAATCAGGGTTCAGAACCCACTTTCATAGTCTCCAACAGACAGGAGGTGTTAGACATAACTCTAGTCAGTGCGAGACACGCTCATCTGATACGTGAATGGAGGGTCTCTTCAGACTGCTCATTCTCTGATCATCGCTATTTGCTATTCACAGTCAACATATCAAATAGGCATTCGACATTATATGTTAATAGACGGAAGACGGACTGGGTGATGCAAAACCAAATCCTAACCGACTTAATTGCACGCCCACCAAATATAGAGGGGGCTGCGGATATTGATTTAGCCGTGGACATGCTAACAAATGCGTTCAAAGCAGCCACAGGCACATCCTGTAGGGCATCTGTACAGCGCCCGATAAGAAGGCTACCTTGGTGGTCTGGAGACATAGCAGAAACTAGGAAAAACTGCAGGAGACTTTTCAATGAAGCAAAAAGGACAGGAAATTGGTCACTCTACAAAGCTGCATTAAATAGATTCAAGAATGAAGTCAGGAACGCAAAACGCAAAACTTGGAGAGAATTTTGCAGTAATGTAGAAACTTACTCCGAGACTAGCAGAATGCGTAAAATCCTTGCGAAAAAGCCACCGATACCCAGCTACATCCAAAATAATGATGGAAACTGGACCACTAACAGTATTGATTCCCTAAAGATTCTAATGGACACCCATTTTCCGGGATGTCAACCTTGTAGCGTTATGCCACGGGCGTATCCCTTACATGCTCAATCACATATATCCATCGACTTAACGGTGGAGAAAGTTAAATGGGCAATTAAAAGCTTCCATCCGTTCAAATCACCAGGACCGGATGGCATTATCCCAGCGGATCTACAACATAACGTAGAACTTGTAATCCCATGGTTACTTACCATATATAAGGCCTGCTTCGTATGGTCATATATTCCAATTGCATGGACTAGAAGTAAAGTGATCTTTATTCCCAAAGGAGGAAAAGCATCACATACTAAAGCGAAGGATTTTAGACCCATAAGCTTAACTTCCTTCCTTCTGAAAACTCTTGAGAGAGTGTTGGATGTACACATTAGAACTTCCATAAACAGCTCTCTAATCTCAGTCTCTCAACACGCTTACACTAAGGGCAAATCGGTTGAGACCGCTTTACATTCGCTTGTAGGTTACATAGAGAAATCACTCGAGCATAAAAACTATACCTTGGCAGCCTTCATGGACATTGAAGGTGCCTTTAATAACATTGATCCAACGGTAATCATTCAGTCTCTCAGGGAGCTGGGGATTGACCGAGGGATTTATCGGCTCATTGAAAATCTGCTTCTATGCAGAACCATCACTTCCACCATGGGAGCAGCCACCATCACAAGGCAGGCCCACAGAGGTACACCTCAGGGTGGTGTGCTGTCACCACTACTGTGGAATGTGACAATCAACAATCTGCTAAGAAAATTGGAATCCTTGAGCATTAAAACCGTTGCATACGCAGATGATGTAGCGATAGCAATATCAGGATTTCACTTAGATACGATATCGCAAAGGCTAGAAATAGCACTAAATGAGGTTAATGCTTGGTGCTCTAGTTGCGGCCTGAGTGTCAACCCGACAAAAACGGAACTAGTACTCTTCACCAGGAGATACAAAGTTCCACAATTCATACCCCCGGCATTGAATTATACTGTACTTACCATTTCGAAAAGTGCCAAATATCTAGGTGTTGTTCTAGATAGTAAACTCTCCTGGAGGGAAAATGTTCAGGTGAGGATAGAGAAAGCCGCTATGGCAATGTACATCTGTAGGAAAGCAATTGGCTCTACTTGGGGAATAAACCCCAAAGGAGTCGGTTGGATACTAGAGATGGTCGTAAAACCTATCCTATTTTATGGGGTCTCGGTCTGGTGGAAAGCACTAGAATCAGCGGGAAACCAGACCCGTATAGAAGGTATTCTACGCAAAGCGGCACTTATGATAACAGGTGCCCTTAGATCCACGCCGACAAAGGCACTCTTCGCTATGCTTTGTTGGCTTCCTGTGGACTTAATGGCTAGAAAACTGGCCCTACATACGGCCGTTAGGCTGAACGCAATAGGCGTATGGAACTATAGACCATGGGGTCACGCTAGCATCCTAAATACAGCAAACAATATACCTAAACCCATTGACTACTGCACTCCCAAACCCTACTTCAATAGGAATTTCAATATCTCTTTGACAGAAGGGTTCACCCCAGTGGACAGAGCCGTGCAGGTTTTCACGGACGGCTCTATACGAAGGGGAAGAGTTGGAGGGGGGATATATATTCCAGATTTTGGAATTGAAATATCCTTCAGACTCCCGGACGAATGTAGCATATTACAGGCAGAAATATCCGCCATAAAAAGAGCAACACACTGGTTGAGTTATTATCGGATACACAATAGTAATATCCAGATAATAACGGACAGCCAACCCGCGATCAAAACCCTTGCAGGTGTATATTCTACATCATTACTTGTCCAAGAATGCCGCACAGTCCTGGATGAACTGGCGCAGCACGCAACCATCACACTATACTGGGTGCGTGGACACGGGACTACTTCAGGCAATATAGTTGCGGATGAACTAGCAAAGAGAGGAACCCTACTCGGGGAAGTCGATGACAATCTCTGTGGGCTCCCTCTGTCGTCTTGCTGGAGACGCTTCGATACTGCCTTTCTTAATTCAGCTCAGGAAAGATGGCGTAATGAGCCTACCTGCGTTATATCGAGAATCCTTTGGCCTCGTCTAGATACTAAAAGAACCAGAAACCTCATTAGCTTTACCAGAAAGCATCTGAGGAATCTCATGGCCACACTTACAGGCCACTGCACTTTCGGAACCCACGCTAAACGTATGGGTCTCCCGTATAATGACTACTGTTACAGCTGCAATGATGAGGAAGAGGAGGAAAGCATTTCGCATCTTCTCTGCTTCTGTCCTGCTTTGGAGGATCTCCGTCTGCACTTCCTTGGCAGAATATCCTTCAATAGCTTGTCCGAGTTATCGGAAATAGGACTTAGAAACCTAAGTCTATACATTAGGAGCAGCGGCTGGTATGGCCGCTAGCCTTCACGGCATGTGTATGTACTAGGCCCTCTCCTTGTCCCACTTTTCACTTCTTCTCTACTCTATTCTCCATCTATATCCTCTCCATCTATATTCTCCCTATACTTCCGGTCTCCCCCCTTATTCTTATACTTTCAACTTACAGGCAGCACAAAGGGATCATCGTATTGGACCCAAGTGAGCTAGACTCCTATATTTTCATTCTTCACTAGCAGCCTGCTAACCTAACCTAACCTAACCTAACCTATGGAGCAGATGTTATCAAACGTAAAATTTCGTTTTGCCTTCGTTGGATTCTCTCGACATTTGAAGCTGAAGCAGTGCCCCACAGCTGAATTCCATAGCACCATATTGGCTTCAAAAGCGACTTGTATATCAAAAGTTTGCAGTCTAGGCTGAGTGTTGAATTTCTGCCAATTAACCAATATATTTGAGTCAATTTAAGTTTCATTTGGGTTAACTTAGAGTCAATATGATATTTCCATGTAAGCCTTCGATCAAGGTGTATGCCAAGGTATTTGACTTGAGAATGTTGAGGAATATTTTGATTGTTGATTCGAATGGGGGAACAGGTATCTTTTCTTAGGGTAAACGTTATATGAACACACTTTTGTTCATTGACTTTAATTCTCCATAAGTTCAACCATATTTCAAGCTGGGTAATGTGTGCTTGGAGATTGCGGGATGCCTCATCAGGATTTTTGTGAATACTCAAACAGGCTGTATCATCGGCAAATGTAGAAGTGTGGATGTTATTGCTCACAGGCATATCACAAGTATATATTAGATACAAGACTGGCCCCAGAATACTACCCTGTGGCACACCAGAAGATATAGATTCGGGTACACTCATGAAGTCTCCTTCCACAACAGTAAACTTTCTATCAAGAATATAACTTTCCAAAAGCTTTTGTATATTTATTGGTAGGTATGTCTTCAATTTTAAAACTAGGCCTTTGTGCCATACTTTGTCAAATGCCTGAGAAACATCAATAAAAAGGGCAGAACAATACTTCTTTTCTTCAAAAGTCCTCCTTATAATTTGAACCAATCTATGCGTTTGCTCAATAGTGCTATGCTGACTTCTAAAGCCAAATTGATGGTCGGGATGCACCCAGTATCAGCTAAAATTGTGGACAATTTAGTCATGAGCAGCTTTTCGAAAATCTTTGAAATTGTTGAAAGTAAGCTTATAGGCCTATATGACTCAGCCTTGGTAAGATCTTTGCCTGGCTTTGGAATCATTTTAATCTTGGCAAGTTTCCAGTTATGTGGAAAATACTGCATTCGTAAAATGGCATTAAAAATAAATAGCAAAATTCTTATTGCAATATGAGGCAAGTTCATCAGCATCTTGTTACTAATGCCATCAATACATGGAGCTTTCTTAGGGTAGAGTTCAGCAACTATTTTTTGTAGTTCACGCATCTTAAACCTTAAGGGACGAGGGGGTAGAGAGACTACACTCGGTAAATCGGCAGCACCCGTACATGAATTGGGAGTGAATACAGATTTTAAATGCTCAGAAAATAAGTTACCTTTCTCACTATCGCTTCTTGCCCAGCCTCCAGTCGAAGTACGCAATGGTGATTTGAGATCAACGGGTCTTTTAAGATTTCTAGTAGCGCGCCATAAAGAGTAATTAGATGTTGACGTTACATCAAGACCTTCTAAATACTTTTCCAGTAATGCAGTCTTTTCCGACGATAGCAACTCTTTGAGTCGTTTAGTACATTCTTTAAGTCTGATTTTATTTAGGGGTGATCG
The DNA here is from genome assembly GCA_944452675.1 of Tachina lurida. Classification (NCBI taxonomy): domain Eukaryota; kingdom Metazoa; phylum Arthropoda; class Insecta; order Diptera; family Tachinidae; genus Tachina; species Tachina lurida. Next base: position 88,816,252 of record OX101754.1, read on the forward strand.
GTGTTGTTGCCATTCTCTTCTAGCTCTCCTTTTTTCACATACAAGACGTTCAATTTCCGTAGAATAAATTCTATTAAAGCCAGTCTGCGGATAGGAAGTAGTGGCATGTTCAGCAGCCTGTTTAATATATTCGTTAAGATTGGCAATATTAAATTCAATATCATTAGGTGATCTTAGCTGAATGTTTTCTACGCAGTGACTACTAATATATTTTTTGAATCCTAGCCAGTTGACCTTATTAATCGTTTTCGCATATGAGTTAGTTAAATCACTCCTTAGTGGGTTGAAAATTGTAACTATTGTGGGAGAGTGATCGGAGGACAGATCTACAGAGCCCTCTACGTGAATTAAGTCCCTATGGATATTTTTCGTGACGCCAAAATCTATAACATCTGGAATTTTTCTTACGTCAGTAGGCCAGTAAGTAGGCTCCCCACTCGAAATGACATCTAAGCCTATTTGTGAAATTGTATTAAACAACGCTCTACCTCTAGGTGTAACAAGACGCGAGCCCCAGTACGTATGTTTTGCATTGTAGTCACCAGCTGCCACGAAACAAGATCCAAGCGATTTGTAGAACTTCTCATACTGATCTTCGGTAACTGAAAATCTGGGAGGTGAGTAAATTGATGATATCACGAAGTTCGCACAAAAATTTTCTACAAAAATATTCGTAGCTTGCATATATTCTTCACTAACGTTCTCAAGGATATAGTGCTTGAGTCTTGACTTAATTAGACTTGATTAGAATTAGAATTATTGATATAACTATGTATGTATACATAAATTTCGTCCCACACACAGGTAAATTATACCAACGATATCAAGTGTTTTCTTTAATATTTTGAAAGAAATATTCACTTGACATTCTCTTTACATAGATAGCGCAGAATAAACAAAAATATTTTATCGTTGGAATTTATTAACCATTCAACTGATATCGTTGCATTAAAAAATTTATAAAAGTAAAAATAAAAAACAACAAACTGATAAAAATTTCCATCAAAATATTTACTTGAACAATCGTTGCAAACACAGACAAGGAAGATAACAGTCGATATATGTACTAGTAAACAGTTGGCCAGGCAGCCAGCTAGCAGGCTTCCAGCTCGCCAGGCATCTAAGGGGAATGGATCTCTGCAGCACTTGAATAAAGCTTTAGCATATTATTTTGCCTGCTGATACTGGTAAAATAAAAAAACGGTGCATGGCGTGCACTTGTGTAGCATTTCAGTTAAATTAGCAGTAAAACCAGTGCAACAAGTGGCAGGCAACGAAGCTGCCATACACTTGTATGCACAACACTATATGAATATTTTATAATCAATAGACAGATAAACGTGTGTATTTTACAAATATACCAACAACAGCACTTTAATATTAACTGGACTTAAAACCAAAGTTGGTCTACTTTGAATGTCCAAAACGCATGGAGTAATTTTGCCAAACATCTACTCCTAGTATACATACATACATCTGTTCATGAGTATGCATATAGAAACAGAAAAATCAAATTGAATTATTACCTTTTAGAGGCATATGTCGCCTTAGTATCCGGTTGTTGCAACATACCCACAAACAGTTTCTGTCAAGCTGCCTGCAATTGCACTAAATTAAATTGGTATGAAAATTGCTACCAAATAAGTAAAACATTTCAAATCTACGCACATTTATGTATGGATGTGGATTTAATTTTTTTTCTTGCTAGATGAAACATATTTACTTTTCGAAATATTTTTAGTGCTTTTTATCGTATATGGACATCATTGATTTAGAGTGTTATTATAATTGCATTTGCATGCCAGTATCTGGGCATAAGATAGCGGGGAAAGCATCTCCGAGGATAGTTACTGCAATCTCGTCAAAATAAAATACGTTGGTATTTATGTATGCATTTAAATATGTAAAATCCACGGTTAGAAATGTATTTTCCCCAGTGATGCCGCTTTGCAGAAATGTTTTTTGTTGCAATATAAAACGGGGACCTACAGACAAAGAGGACTTTTTTCAATGACATGAATAAGTACGAAAACAATCCTAAAATACATTTGAATTGTTGACTTAAACATTTCTGGGGCCTAATTCCTGCACTCGTGACCGAAATTGCATTCGAATGGAAATTAATTTCGATAGCAAGAAATTTTCCTATGATGTCACTCGATGTCAAGCAAATCGAGTTTTTGTTTCAGTGTTGGAAAAAGGCCAACAAATTCATCTCACAACACTGAATAAACTGTGAGCAAAAACATATGTTTACAGGATATGGAACTGACACAAGACTAGACACGTGATCGGTCCCCAAGTGTTAGGGACCAGTCCGAGTTCTAACACTTCCTATGGAGCGGACCAGTCTCTTTAACATGGAGATGGCCTAGGTTGGGGTTAATTGATGCAGCTTGTGACTTTTCACTTAACTGTCACACACTAAATCATAAACAGTCACAACTCAAAATTATCAAAGTGGTTTTCCTTTTTTATAAATCAGTTACCTGAACAAAACTCTAACGAGTGTAACAGAGGTTAACTTTGATTTTTTTGTTACTTCTCCAGAATCCGTCACTAGAATATTCAAGTTTTAGAAAAAGAAAATGATGGTGTCGTGCGTTGTTAAGTTTTCAGATTTATCGTATCTAATTTTTCAAGGTATTAAAAATAATATTTGCTTAAGCTGAAAAGATATATATACCATCCGTTCTATGCTTTGTTGCGTTTTATTCAATTGTGAAAAAACTAGAATCAAAGCGCAAAACGGGCAGAATAGACGCATACTACGGATAAAGTATATATATATTTACTTTTTAAGCGACTTCAAAAAAGGAAGAGGTTAACAATTCGTCTGTATTTTTTTTGGGTGTTACTTCATAACTCGGTACATTTTGAACCAATTGTAAAAATTCTTTTTTTTTCTGAGAGGGTATTGCTTCCCATTGTCAAAAAAGTTGGCAGGGACACGCCCACAATGTTTGTAAAATTATTTTAATGATATCCTACTTATTTGATTGCTGCGAAACTTATAAAACACCTTTGGTTCTTGTAATTAGACAATTTAAAAGTTGAAAACATGGGCGGGGTTACGTCCATTAAAATTTATTATAAAATTTCACGCGGTTCTACTTAACCAATTTTTACAAAACTTATCACACATCTTGCGCTCTAAAATAGACGCAAGTCTCAATTAAAATTTAATATTTTATTTTAAGTGGTTCTACTTTACACATTTTTACAAGATTTAATACGCACCCTGAGCTCTGAAAAACACACAATCCTGCATTTAAAAAATGGGCGGAGGCACACCCTTTAAATTTATATATTACGTACTTCTTCTTACACAGAGAAAACAGTGCCCACTAAATACCTCATAAAATAGAACAAAATTAATAAGAAATCTCTATGGTTTTTTTTTCAATAAGGAAATCTTATTTATTTCATAGAGAAAACCTTTTTGAAAAAATCAAGAAGAAATCTTGTAGTTTTTATGAGGTTATCTTATTGATTTTTTGAATAAAAAAATAAAAAAAATTGCGTCTTTATTCTCTGTACTTATGTATTTTCATTTAAATTCTATACCATATACATATGTATGTATGTATGTATGTAGTATATTGTAGATGTTATTTATTTATACATACATACATACATACACATTATGTTATATTCTTAACTAACTTACTCACCAAGTATTGAACCAGCAAACTTCTACCAATATGCTAACAAGCAGCCTGAATAACCATTGAAATTATTGTGCATACAATCTTATACAAATATGAAAAAGATCATGAAAAAATTTTCTGTATATCTATTTATAGAAACAAAATAACAAGATACCTCTTAAAATCAAGAAGATTTCCTTATTAAAAAATCAATAGGATGCTTTACACATAATCATATAGGAACCTACTAAAATCAAGCAGAAACCCTTATTGAAAAAATCAATAAGATAGCTTAATAAAATCAAGAAGAAAACCTTTTTAAAAAAAATCAATAAAGCAACCTAATAAAATCAATAAAAAATCACTATAGTTTACAATTTATAAGAAAACGTAATAGAATCAATAAGTTTTTCTCTATAGATTGTTTTTTTGGTGCCAAAAATAGCGGACATTTAGTAAAAACAAGTTGTGAATAATAAGATTTCTTCTTGATTTTATGTGGTTTTCTTTTTGATAAAATTAATAAGATTTACCACACAAAAACAATAAGGGATCTCTATGAAAAAATCGTCGCTTCTTTCTGCTGGGATACCCCTTAGCCTAAAAACGTTTCATAGAGAAAATCTTCTTGATTCTATGAGGCAGTTTTTTCTCTGTGTATCTTCTTCTAGCAGATCTTTGCACTAAAGTCATTTTTTTTTTGGCAGAAATAATTATGTTTGTTTCTAAATCAAATTTATTTATTTTGCATAAGTCCCATGTATCATGTAAAAACGTCAGCTGTTTATGATACCCAAGGATGAGAAATTATGTTCTATTTTCAATGATATGAAAGAAAATGATTTTTTGTATTAAAAAGCTTTCGTAATAAAATACATTAAAATAAATTTTGAACACAAATTCTTTGATGAACAAAATTTGCATTCTAGTTATTGATTACTTTACTTTACTTTACTCTTTACCCATTATTTTTTAAGTAAGTGCAATGGATGATAAACTTATTGAAGCTATGAAAAATCACGAAATTTTATATAATAAAATCTTACTCCTCCATAGCTAGTTCTATAAGCAAAAAAATATTTACACTCCAGCTGACCAAAACAAAAAATTTGGCGCATAAAACGTGTTGCATGTAACTTGAATTGAGAAACGCATAGAATGCACACAGACGCATATAATGCATATACATGGAACTGATGTTATGAACTTTCAGTATTACAAATATAGTTTCTCTGTAAATTTATCAGTTCTTCACAGTTTTGTAATATACGTATAATCTATTTCGAGTAAAAAAAAAATCTGCTGCGATCTTGTCAGTTTCTAAACAAAATTGGTCCTCGAGCTCCAATCTTGGGAAAATTAAAGTTTTTTCCTTTACCATTATGAATTTCATTAATAAAGAAGCTTGCGTTTTTAACAGCTGATGGTTAAAAATTTGGAATTTCATGGTTCAGCTATTATTTTTAATCCAAAAGAGATGTGCAGATTTTTTAATGCGTTTCCAGCGATTTTTGGCAAAAAAAAATCATTTTTTCTGTTTACAATAAACGTAGGATCACACGATTGCCGCAAATACACCAATCTGGCCCAATTTTTATTGTGCTCAATTGTTGCACTTTATAAAAATTTTATTGCCGGAGATTGACGAATAATGAATTTGTGGCAATAGTTGCCGCAGCCCAGTCATACGACTGATCTAACTTGCGGCAACACAAACAAACAGCTAGTTTGTTAGTTTTTAGTTTGTTTTATTTTAAGTGCAAATGGATTTCTTTTAAAAAGAAATAGTTTTTCTTCTGCTTTTAAAAGAAATAAAATTGCATCTGCTTTGTATATTTTGTGCTCATTAAATATTTAAAGTAGAGGCAATTTTTCCTCTTTTAAACGCAATAAATATTGGTGTTTTGTTGCTGTAGTTGATCTCGAATTATGTAGTTTATTTTTTTGTTGGCTTGATGTGACATTGCATCAAATGCAAATACTGGCGAGAGACATGACATTTAACTGACATCTAAATTTTAGATTTTAGCTGCTTTTTTTCCAAATCTTATTTAATTTAAATTTCTTATTCACATATTTTTTAAATCACTTGCTTTTTATTAATAAAGCTTTTATACGCATATTTTGTAGAGATTGGTTGTTTTGTGATTTAAATAAATGTTCTTGAAATTCTTATTAAATAAATTGACATTCTCTAATGGCATTTGATTGGATATCTGCTGTAAACGGTAATTGAATCTGTAACTGACACAGTGATTTGTTTCCACTAATCTGTGTACACGGATAATGATACTTGGTATTAATATTAAGATTCTAATTTCAGATTTCTGACTTCCATTTTAGGACAGTCAGACGAAAACCAAGTGACTAGTTGTTTAGACAAAAAAGGATTTTTAACGGACTTTATATGAATAAATGAGATTTGAGAGTCAGAGTGATTTTGTTGGGGATATTTTTTATGAAAAAATAATATGAAAAGTTTTTATTTTGAAAACAAAAACAATTATATTTAAGAAACAGTTCTGCCTATTAAAGGCAAAACATTTTTGGTTTACTGAGCGATTTCATAAACATAAAAACAAATATGTTGCATGCATTGTGGAAACTACACAAAATTAAACTAAGAAATAAAACAAAAAGTTTGTCTTAGGTTAGGTTAGGAAGGGTAGTGCTACAACAAACCTCCACTCGGTGGTCCAGTTGGGTCCATTATCACAAAAGTGAAGAAAGTGACAGGTAACAAAAGCTCCAATCAGGTTTTTTAAAATTCACAATTGTCGCATTATGATTCCCTTCTTTTAATACCGGTTCATAAAAATTCTAAACCCCATTTGTACCCAGAAGACCACCAATTTACTGTAATTATACCACTGAATTTCCGTGATGACAGGCGCTGATATCCTCCAGTTTACGTAAGCGATATCACGAATACTCTCATGCTCTCTCATTAAAGCACTCATGCTCTCTACAGTGAAACTGTTTCATGAATTAAATGCAATTATTTCATTGATTTAATGAAATTTTTACACACCATAAATGAAGTTGATTCATTAGTATGAATCATAATAAATTATTGTTTTGGCATTCAATTTATATAATTGCTTCATTCATTCAATGATTATATTTCACTAAAGTCATGATAAGATTTTCAACAAATTTAATAATTTAAATAAATTCAAAAAATCAGAAACACCGACTACATAAAAAAACTGAAAAAACAATTTCTGTAGTGCTCAACATAGTGACTTTTACTGTCGGAAACCACTATTAAGGAAGATTTGAAGATTCGATTTTTAATGCTTCCCCAGTGCAAAAGTAAATAAGTTTCTGAATTACTGGACTTCTTTTCTTTTTCTTTAAATTTCTTTAGCAGTAGCTTTATAGTTAACTATTTAAAATTAAAAACCCAGTTTTAAATTTGAGCGAACCCCGGCATAACGAACGATATAATGTCAGGCGCATTCGTTTTACCGAAAAATTCGTTATATCTCAAAGTGTTTTAAGTGTTGTTTTCGTTATTATTACTGTAGACATGATACAACACAATAAAAAGAAGTGACAGCAATTTGTTTTCAAATAGCTACCAAATACGAACTAGCGAACCTTTATTTAGGAATCTACATTGCTGCAGTTGATTTTATTTCATATATTTTTTGCCGTCTGTTATACAAAGCACACATATGTCAAAATACTCGCTATAGCTATAAGGTAGTTAATATTAGCAATAAATGTATTGCTAGCAAGGTTTTAATTTTTATCTAGCGATGTTTTTTTTATCATTCGTTACATTTAATACAAAATTAATATAGCATTCTCTATATAAGGTTGTTAATGTAAGAAATGTTTAAGTTCTTTATATCGGATTTTCGTTAAAGTGAGATTCGTTATACAGAGATTTGCCTGTATATTAGGCTTTTTCTAGAAATTTCCCGTCCCACTCTCAAAATTTCCCAACTTGCAGGGATTTTTTATGCGGGATCCCGGGAAATAATAAAAAATATAATTGACAACCTTACATTTAGGAAAGCTGCTTTCACTCTGTCATTTGTGAAAATTTATTGCAAGCAGCGGTTTTTCTAACAAATTTTACATTTCAAAATATTTTGTCAAATATATTGATTTTTTAAGGAAATTTATTGAAATCATTCGGGCATGTCACAGAGTTCAATTCCGTTCGGAATCGGAATTCAATCCACTCCATTTTTGTAGGAGATGGTGTCTAAAAAAGAAAACTAAAATACGAAAATTTGTCAGGTGTGTCCAGACTGTGGGAGGCGGTGGTATGATGGGGTATGCTGCGACTAGGGATTGCCATTTTGAGGTTTATTCAATTCCGTTTCCGAACGGAAACATTTGAAACATTGCTCATGGGCAAAGAGGTTTTTACGTTGGGCCCAAGAAGGCTAGCACTAACTCCATCTTCCGTTTTGGATCCATCCGTATACCAAGATAAACTTCTGGAATCCACATCGGGACCGTTTTCTTCCCGCACTGCCCTTGGTGGAATTGCGACATTGAATCTTCTGTCGAACGAACCTCAGTTCACAGTTTATCCTGCCACTAGGCATTCCTAGTAGCCCTAAGATGAGCATTGTTCTGATGACCGACGAGTGCCCATTGCCAACACAACGAACAGAAATATATACATATACATATACAATACATATACAAACTTTTACATAAACTTTTTGAAAAAGTATAAATTTGTACTGCTGTGTGATCAACTGTTCAGTTTGGTAGGTTTAGTGTCGCCATCTGTCTGTGAAGTATATTTTTATGTTGCCCAGCAAACATGAAAGTTTTAACCAGCTCTTATAATAAATAATAATAACTTGTATGAACGCCAATTGTAATATGACCAACAATGATCGCATGATATATTGCTGCTTATATCTTGGAAACCATCATCTAAAATAGAGTGTACCTAAGGCCCGGAATGCTGATGCCCTTGGGGATCCGGTAAAGTCATTGAAATGTTGCTGTACCCGCTGTAAAACTATTAGTACTGAATTCTAAAAGTTTTTTAAAAGTTTTAGGGATTTATTTAATAGACTTATGTATATAAAGTATCGAAAAAATATTTAATCGAAAAATTCCAAGGTCACTTACTAAAAATTTCACTAGAGCAAAAAATTATAAATTTTTTCACAAAACAAAATGTATGTATGTGCTTATGTATGTATCTCTATACTACATATACGCACTTTGGTGAAGGGTATATAAGATTCGGCACAGCCGAATATAGCAATCTTACTTGTTTTATTATTAATTTCTTATAGAAATGAAGCAAAACAAGAGTTTTCTTTACTTCATACGTTTTTGTATGAAGAATTTTACGCAATCGCAAAACTGTGGCGTGTACAGCAAAACAATACTTATTTAACCTAAAAGTAGTGAATATGCAGCAAAATGAATGCTCAATATCTCAGAAACCATAATAAATTTCATGAAAAGCGTTTTGGAATCAGAAAGAGGGTATTCAAGATATATATGCATATTCCATACTTAACTCATTTTTTTGAAGAATGGTCGCTGGAGCAAAACTATTCTGGGTCGACGTAATACGATAAGCTACTTTAACCACAAAGTTTAAAGCAATAAATAAGCTTCAATTCCAAACATGCCGCCATATGCAACATTTTCATTTAGACATTTTAATTTCATTGGTGATTACGAATAATAGACACAATTACAAAGCTTATCTAAGGTAATATTTTGCCTTTTAATTTAATTTATTCTTTGTATTCGTATTCATATATATCTGACTTGTAGACGGACAGGCTGCGGACTCAAAGTGTTCTTAACTCCTACTGAATTGTCTCGCTGGCTACAATTGTATTTTCAAGATACTAACAAGTGCTAAATAAAACAAATCCAGCGGTGGCTGGGGCTGCAACTATTCGCCAGTCGACATTATGATGTCACATTTAACACTCGCTGTTATTAGTCGATTTTTTTTCATCAACAACATTGTAATGAAATATAAAATTAATTTTATCTGGTTACTAAATGCTGAAACGGCACAACAACTCAGTTTATCTGCTGCATGGCCTGCATGAGTAGTTACTTCTGATCTTGTCTATATGTTGGTTTTAGGTTTTCCTTTTTTACTTCGAATTCGAATTGTCTGTTTGTTAGTCAATCTTAAGTAGCAGCTTCCCAGTCACTCTGAGTCATTTTTTTTTTGTCAAACAACCAACCATGGTTGTAGTTTGTATTTAACTGGCAATAATTGCCGCATGTCTACAAGTACTTTTTGATTTTTTACTTCACTGACGCAGACAGACTGTGACGAAAATTTTTGCTGCTAACTTCATTTTGGGTGTTACAATGTGGCTGCTAATGAAGCAATAAAAATACATTTTTGAATTGTTTTATGTGATAAAAAAATTAAGACAGATATTCAGATGACTTCTTTTTTTTGCAAAAGCAACATTTGAATATTTTTTCAGCATTTCGCAATTCGCGGGTGCAATTTTTTTTTATATGTTTCACCTTATTATATTTTCATAAAAAATACAAACAATTTTTCTATTGGGAACATAGTGGCCTCATAAAATTGATTTCAAATCGTCAGATTTCGTAGAATAGATAAACGTCTGAGCCATTGGATGATTTTAATAAATACTTTCTATGGTTTTACGGTCATTAAAATGCAAAACAAAAAAATTAAATTTGGCTCACAGATATGCACTCTGTGTCAAAAGTCGGTGAATTGTTGTATTATCGAATATTTTGTTGTCTTCTAGTTGAATTTACTTCTAGAAACAATCAAAATTTGTGAAAAGGAACCTGAAAGAAAGGTTTTTGCTGGCTGAAACTCGAACAAAAGCCCCAGTAGTGGTATTCAGTAATATTATGCGAAACGAAAATCGTTATATTTATTGAAGTATTTGTTCGTTTGCAGCAATGATAATGTCATTTTGTAATTTATTATTTACGATAGTGCCCAGCTGCATTTTCCTCACCATTAATTTTTTATAATGTGGCATCCTCCACACAAAATGTCAAGATAAATTCAGTAAGTCCCAGTTAACACAATGCAAGTCTTATGCATTAAACACATTCACCACAGCAGGCTACACGAACACACGACTTCAAATGCCGCTAGCAGCAGTTGTCGCTTCGTAGCCAGCTACTTAATTATTTTGGAGACGGCAGCAGCACCATCTGCACCTGATATTCAAGTACAAATACATAGTTCAGTATTGCCACTTTCATTTATAAAAATTAATTACTCTTTGTACTTATTTCACGTAAAAGTACAAAAATGAATCAATTTATTCTTTACATCAATTTTTGGATATTGTTTCTGGTAAATAGTATGAAAGAATTGTTCGATATCATTCATTCAGCACTTTGTATTATACTGGCAACACAGCATTTGCTCATTGTAGCCAAAGAAATAGAAATTAGTTTAATTGGAGTACAACGACAAAATCAGCATAGACAACAACCTGTCGCTCTGTTGCCTTGCTGTCTTCAAAAGAATCATTCTCATACAAACATGTGTATTCTATCCTTGACATTTGGTAGTCGGTAGCTTGCTGTGGTGAATGTGTTTAACGCATTATGGTCCGACTTTGACTTCCATACGACACTACATATGTAATACTATACGAACTTTAACCTTTATAATCGAATATCTTACCTGATGTAGACATTTTTAAAAAAAATTTAAGTACTCGGTAAACTTGTTCCGATTTTTGTCGTTTTTGTTTTTTTGTTTTGGCGCTTTTTCCTAGTTTCTTTTTTCTTCTTCTTTTTAAATCTTGCGGTTTTTTCGTTTTTGACGGTTTTTTTCGGTTTTGGCGATTTTTTTTTATTTTGCGATTATTTAGTTTTAGCGTTTTTGAAAATTTCAAGAGTTTTCCAAGATACAGCAAGTTGTCAAAATTACATATCAAAAATTACATTAACTGACAGAATACTCTTTATTTTGATTTTTTGAATTTCAGTGTCAATTGGTGTAGTCTGCAAAGAAATACACTAACTCTGAAAATTTCAACTATCTATATATAATTATACGTATGTCTACATTTTTCGTTGTTCGCTTGAAAACAACCTTTAGTGTTTAACTGTAGCGGCCAAAGTTTAACATACTTCGTGACAATTTCAGGTCCGTAGCTGTTACCTTTCTCGAGAGAACAGCCTGTGATGAACAGACGGTCATCGTAGCGAAAACAATAAAACTACTTTTCACCTATAGTGTACAGAACACGGATGGAAATCATGGTACAATTGTACTTTTTATGGTACATTTTTGACCTCGTTGGTACCGTGGTACTACCGCGAGATACTTGGTACAATTTAAAAATGTCAATGTTTCACTATATGGTTGTTGTTGGTATGTTGTCTTTAATTTTTTTGTGTGTGTTTTATTTTAGGCGGTCAGCTTCTCTGTTTTTATTGCAATGCTGTTGTCAAGGCAAATTCATGTACCAGTTGGTGTCAAGTCTGCAACAAAAAAATCTGTCTAGTACTTTAACTGTGCCTGTTAACTTGACAGCACCTCGTACATGAACTCGCCTTGGCTGTGGTTATATTAATTTTTGTTAACTACATTTCGCTCCTTTACTTCAATAGTGTGTTTTAGGTTTCATCGCGCATTTTATAGTGCATGTAAATTATAGGTCTGTTAATAAGCAAAATTTATAAAATAACCGATCTCTAACAAGTCTAATCTACGAATGTACCCGTATGAATGTAATATTTAATATTTTTTTTTGTTATTTTTTATTTTTTATACTGAATTTTTATACACAATTTTGTTAAGTTTCTGTTTTCTATTGTTTACTTCTGACTTTTTACACATTTTTTAACGTTTCCGTTCTTATTAATATATATTAAAAAAAATGGTACCGTCATGGTCCAAAAAGTACATTTTGTTTTCACAGTTGGTACAAAATCCAAGAAGTCATTTTCCTTCCCTGGTACAGAACCTTAATAAACGAAAAGAGCAAAAGAGAATAAAAAACTAAATGCATTTGAGCTTGTGATTTTACTTTTTTTACTTTAATCGACAGCGGATATCGTCAAAATATATTTCAGGATAACGATAATTATTATAACGATACGATTATCATAATAAGAATAAAGGCTCAGTTAGCAGACTGTAATGAAATGTAACTGCGACGTAGGAAACAGCTGATCGATATTTTTATGTGAAAGGTAGGTTACGTTACATTACATCTCTATAACCATTTTCATTACTTTTCACCTAACAATATCGATCAGCTGTTGCTCACTGTTGTAGTTACATTCCATTACAGTCGGCTAACTGAGCCTTCATATTCCAGTTCGATCAGCTGTTCCCAACTGTTGCAGTTACATTCCATTACAGCCGGCTAACTGAGCCTTTAATGAATCCAGTTGCTTTTTGTCTTTTAATAATTCGTTTATACCTATATTTTACTTGACAACAATTTGCATATTGAATTTTATCTCTACATATAACGTTTTGTATTAAAAATAGAATAAATTTTATTTATAATAATTATACTTATAGCTAGAAAATTGTAGACAATTTAATTATGCATTATTGTTATGATGAATATGTATCGGCTGGTGCAACAATTCACAGCAAGTCATTGTGACGTGTTTTAGTGATCGATCGATCAGTCAGATTGATTTAGATATTTACGTGTCACATGGACAAATGTAACAATAAATTTGATTTGTGATTTAAGTAAGTGGGTGTGTTGTCTATACCTAGATCTATCTTTTCTACAATGATTGCTAATTGAACACTTTTGTTTTCACATTTAAACTCCATAAAATCATTAGCGTACGATCAAAATTTTCAATCAATTATGAATGACATTCTCTCGAGTGCTATAAAAAAATGATATATTTTACAATATTATTGACCATAAATTTTTAGACATTCATGTAAGTACGTTGTTTCAATATCTCTTATGGAAATTCCATAACAATTTTGCTAAGATTTATTGAACATAAATAGTTAAAGTTTATGGTTGCGGATGTAAAATTTTAATGCAAAGTTTGATAAAGAAAATTTGTTCAATTAATAGTATAATTACATAGTATTTCAGTATTGTACAATCTAGTGGGAAATTTAAATTTTAATATGACGATATTTACAGTGGAATCTCTCTTGAGCGGCACTGAAGCGACCATTGAAATGTGTCCGTACAAGGGGACTGTCCGGTCAAGAGGAAACTAAACATTTAAATGGAGCGCTGCCGGGACCTGTCAAAAGTGTCCGTCCAAAGGGGGTGTCCGCCTATAGGAAATGTCTGTTAAGGGAGATTTCACTGTATTGAAATGTGAAAAATAAAATATTGCATTTTAATTGTGAGAATAGACAATAGACAAATTTATTGAGGGCAATCATGAATAAAATTTCGCGAGAAATTTTTCCCGGGGAACAATTTCAAACAATAGCAAGTAACAGGGCAAACAAAGAAAAAATCTAATTGGAAAAGGGAGAAATTTCTCGCGGAATTTTACCCATGATTGTCCTGATTACATTTCATAAAGCTCAACCGTGCTTTCCCAACTGAACTCTTTTATCCAAAGCGAAGAATAAATTGTCGAAGCAACAACAAGAAATGTTGGGTAAATGTGGCATATCCTAAAAGCAAAGTTATGTGCAATTTTTATCAAAATCGGCTAGGCGGAATAAGATTCTGTTATTCTGCATGAGTGTGGGGTAATTACTTCTTTATGTTTCTCTGGGTCACTTTCTTGATCACAAAGGAGTACGCCTCATAATTAAATATACTTAGAAGACGATTTATAAAACAATAAACTAAATAATTTGACCTTGTTTCTACATACTCGACCACTTGTCTGGCTGCAAGTTTATTTATGATTTAATATTTTCCAACTCCAATTGCCGGCATTAAACTATCAAATCTTAATTTGATTCTTGTTGCAATGATAAATTTACAACGCTAAATTGAAATAAATAAATAAAATAATTATAAATTAACATTTCTTTACATGATTCCATAAAACACGCCTGTAAGTTGTGATATCATTTTTCAAAGTGCATTTTTATAGACGCCAGCTAGCAAAGAAAATAAAAATAACTAATGTTTTAAGCTCTTGTGCACCTTGTATAAATATCTTGTGTAAGGGATGGGCTCGTGAGTCCATATAGTGTTCATACTCACCATTAAAAAATACTACACATGCATGACTTCTTTCGTTGAACAATTTATATCGTAAAGAGCAATATGAAACTTCTCAGTGATTTCATTAAAATAGATCCTCACAAAAACATACATGTAAAAATAGTCCTAGTTCCTATCCAAAATTTCTGCAATTTGCAGTAGTGAGATAACAATTTTGAGCAAGTTCTTGTTTGGCACAATAAGGGATAGGCAGTATTTGAAATACACACCAAAAATATAAATTTTTAATTTATTTAAATTTAATATTTTGTACTTCAAACATGTACATAATTTACAAAATACATTACAAAGTCAAGTGTACGTTAAAACCGATTTTTGTATGGAAGTTTTGCTTTAACGTACACTTCACTTCACACGTTAATTTTTTCCATATGTTGTTGTTTTCATGGATAGGGATGATGATGAACCTAGTACATCAAATTTTGAGTCAGCTTCCTCACACAGAGAAAACAGTCCCTACTAAATACCTCATAAAATAGAACAAAATTAATAAGAAATCTCTATGGTTTTTTTCAATAAGGAAATCTTATTAATTTCACAGAGAAAACCTTTTTGAAAAAATCAAGAAGAAATCTTGTAGTTTTTATGAGGTTATCTTATTGTTTTTTTTAATAATAAAATAAAAAAATTGCTACTTTATTCTCTGTACTTATGTATTTTCATTTAAATTCTATACGATATACATATGTATGTATGTATGTATGTAGTATATTGTAGATGTTATTTATTTATACATATATACATACGTTTTATGTTACATTCTTAACTAACTTACTCACCAGGTATTGAACCATCAAACTTCTGACTGATAGACTAGCACTCTAATCAATATGCTAACAAGCAGCCTGAATAACCATTGAAATTATTGTGCAAACATTCTTGTACAAAATTGAAAAAGATCACGAAAAAAAATTGTCTCTATGTCTATTTATAGAAACAAAATAACAAGACACCTCATTAAATCAAGGCGATTTCCTTATTAAAAAATCAATAGGATGCTTTACACATACTCATATAGGAACCTACTAAAATCAAGAAGAAAATCTTATTGAAAAAATCAATAAACCTAATAAAATCAAGAAGAAATCCTTTTTAAAAAAATCAAGAAGGCAACCTAATAAAATCAATAAGAAATCCCTATAGCTTACAATTTGTAAGAAAACTTAATAGAATCAAGAAGTTTTTCTCTATGGATTGTTTTTTTGGTGCCAAAAATAACGGAAATTGAGTAAAAAAAGTTGTGAATAATAAGATTTCTTCTTGATTTTATGTGGTTTTCTTCTTGATAAAATCAATAAGATTTAACACATAAAAACAATAAGGAATCTTTATGAAAAAATCTTCGTTTCTTTCTGCTGGGATACCGCTTAGCCTAAAAACGGTTCATAGAGAAAATGTTCTTGATTCTATGAGGCAGTTTTTTTCTCTGTGCAGTGACAAGAGCAATTACATTATCACTCTTGAAAACTATCTAAATATAAAAAGAGTATTCATAAAATTTAAGACTAGCTTGGACTCATCAGGGCCTGAAGAGAGATTATTTTCTTCAGCAGATTTTATTATTATTAGTTTTTTTTAAAGAGATGTAACACTCAGGCAATGAATGCCTACTACTATTACCAGTTGTTATCTTCCTTAGGAAAGGGATAGTGATAGAGAATACAGGTGGTGAAGGAAGAGATAGAGGAAAGTTTCATTCTTTTACAACTTTGCTTATTGCACGTTTTTAATAATGCAGTGTTGCAGCGCCTCTGACGTTAAATGAGGCGTATAAATTTTTGAAGCCGATGATTCTTTTTTTTTTGCCACAGATATAAATTTGTGATCGTCAGGATGTCATATCAGGCAACTTTTTAAATAGACAACATTTTCCCCAATGCAAAGAAGTATAAGGATATTCGTTATTATCTCTTGTATTACAATGCTAAAAATATTGCCAAGTAAGCAAGTTACCTAGAAATGATATGCAATGTATTTACAAGAACACAGTATTGCCGCCTAAGTATTTTTGACCGGGGACTATAGGTGCATTAACAATTATTAAACTTAATTGTAACAATTGCCAAAAACACAAAAAAAAGAAGTTCTATTCATATGAGACCAAAAAAGTGATTTTATATTTGCATATTGAAAGCTTAAGTCTCCTTCTTTTAGGAAATTGTAGTGGTGAATTGGCATCTATAGTATAGGATTTGTTCAGCTGCCCCATTTGGATTGTGTTGACCATTCCGAATAAGAATGAAAAAGTGTCCTTGAGCGGGAATAAAACTGATTCAAACGTGCTACAATAATAGTAGCCACACAATTCTACTATAAGTCATTTACATTACATTTTAGAGTTATTGAAGTAAAGCAATTTTTCTGAAAATATTCTACATAGATATCTTCCAATCATTTAAAGGATTTAAATAAAATTTGAAGCGTTTGATGCAGGCTTGCAACCCAAAAAGTAAATGGTAAAATCTTTTTGAGTTTTCCGTTGCTACAACTTTGCCAAATATTGTTAGCAAACATTTAGGAGTACCTTTAAGATATTCTGAAAAAAACTGAAAAAAATTTGTTTTCCTTAGTTTTTGCATAAAAAATTTCACGACGAAATAATTGTTCTGGAATAAGATGTTTGCAAGATTTGTTAGATAGACTCTTGGCTACATTATTGATGTATATATGTAGCTAAGCGGTATCACTAAGTCTGAATTAGCAGTTGGCCAAAAACTGATGACACCGTTTTTTGAGGGTTCACTGATTTTCGAAATATATGGAGGCCCATAAAAGAAATTGGTCGCCATAATCGCCAAAATGGGTATAGGGTTTTACTACCCTTTAGTAGTACTATCGAACCTATACTGTCAGGACAGTTTGTTTTTTCAAAAGGGGTCAATTTGTTGCATGGTGAATTTGAGGAATTTTCAAAAATGACATATGCTAAAAAATACTTGCCCTGATTATTATTATTAAATGTCAGATGAAGTCTCAAAGTAAAATATAAGCGTACTTAAAAATGTTTAATCACGAAAACAACCAAGCACATCACCGTCATGACATTAACTTTATCTAGGCGCACGGTAGTGCGGCAGGCCAAGTTTCGGCCAATGCACGCAGTGTGTATATTTACAGGAAGCCATTCGTTTGTTGGGAACAAAGTTATAAGGGGGTAACCTTATAACTTTGTTCCCAACCGTCGTACAATTCTAAAATTTTATTCATAATTAGAATTAATTTATGTCACCACATATGCGAAGTTTTGCAACAAAATCTTCCTGAGATATGGAGGTGCAAAAAGTGCATATTTTAAGACATACTCATCACTGACTCACTCATCAAATTGATGAAGGATTTCCGCTATAGCTAGAGAGCTACAATTTGGTACACGAGTAGATCTAGGTGAGCAATGAACTGGAAAAATCTGAAAACATGAAAATTTTAACCAGGAGGCGCGGCTACGCCCATAAAACTTAAAATGTGTGCTAGTAAGCTGAAATTCGATACAGGTCTAGAGTAGCACTCAACTAAAGAAAATCTGAAAACCCAGAAATTTAAGGCAGGAGGGTGGGGCTACGCTCATAAAGGTCAGAATTAAAAAACCACATCTAAGGCATTTAATGGAAACTATTTTATTGAAATTTAGCAAACATACTGCTTTAGTTCAAGGCTATAAATTTTTAGTACAAAAAGTGGCCGTTAACACGCCCATACAATCCAAACCTCACTTTCATGTACAACGGCTCAGCATATTTAGATATACTATTTATATAGGTATTATTGTCCGTTTGTAACGAAACTTTACACGAATAATAAGCACTGGCAGAAAAATATCTTGAGTTTGGACAAGTGGGCACGGTTACGTCCATAATAATAAAATTTAAAATATGGGCTAGTAAGCCAAAATTTGATAAACAACTAGGTCTAGGTTAGCAACTAGCTAGAAAAATCTGAAAAACCAGAAATTATAGCCGGGGGAGGCGGGGCTACGCCCATTAGGCTCAGAATTAAAAAAACAAATCTAAGGCGCTTAACTCAAGCGATTTATATATTTTTTATTATATACATATTTCGTTTCCAACGAAACTTGACACGAATGACAAGCACCGGGCAAAAAAATTTTTCTTTTAAAAAAGTGGGCGGGAATACGCTCAGAAAAATAACAAAGTAAACCTGCGCTAGAAAGCTGAAAGTTGATACGCAAGTAGGTCAAGGCGAGAAACCAAGTAGAAAAATCTTAAAACCCATACATTTTAACTAGCAGTGGCGGGGCCACGCCAATATTGCACTGAATTGAAAATCTAGGCACACAGTAGTGCGCCAGGCCAAGCAGCACGCGCGCAGTATATATATTTACACGAAGCCATTTGATCTGTTTTTAACTCCTTTATAACTTTGTTTGTCGCAATCGTAAAATTGTGAAATTTAAATAAAATTCATAGTATGTTGTAGTGATAGGTTTTATACCAAACAAGAACTTGGTTAACATTTTGATCTCAGTACTTTTGGCGGCCGAAATTTGTGGATAGGAACTTGGCCTTTAACTCTTGCTCACAAATAATTGCAACTGCTCACGTGAGCGTTGCTCATCTCTGCTTTAGATACAATCAGACTTTATGTTGCGCGAAAAGCACCTACAAACAAAACTCCGGCTGGCACAACATAAAATCTCCATCATTATTTATTACTAATGGCTGGAGCGCATGCGCAGCAACATACGTACGACTATAAACTATCTGTGTGCAACAGGCTTATTTACAATAAACGGGCATTATGCGTGCAAAAAATGCGTAAATTTAGGTATAAAAATGTTTTTTTAAAGACTCCACATGTGTAGTTTTTAATTTGAACACACACACACACACATACATACAAGTATGTAACTTAAAACCAATGCAGCAGGTTCCTGGTTGAAAGAAATCAAATGCATGAAAAAATATTTAGATACCAATGTTTTATGTATACATGCATTTAAGAAATATATCTTTTGGTTACTTTTCGTTACTGTTGCTGTTGTTGTTGATTTTGGATTTGTACCTACAAAATTAACAATTTAAATAAATGTACTATGTGCGTGGTGGACTTTAATTTGAAATTTGAATTGTTCCTTGCAAAATATCACCGATAAATGCAACAACTACATTAACTAAGCAACCAGCTAACAGCAGCAGCAGCAATTCAATACTCATATTTTTTAACACACTGCTTGAAGTCTATAAGTTTTATGTTATTTTTTGTTTGTTTTTTTTTTTTTTTGCTTTTTTTTTTGTACTTTAGGGGTCTGTAATGTCGTAAACATAAACCACGAGGTGAACACAGCGAGTGGATTCATAGTTTTTCAGACACTTGTACAATGTATGAGGAAAAAGTCACCGGTCCTTGTTTCACATGTGTTTTATGTTTTTTTTTACACATTTTGTTGTTGCAACCTAACATATCTAATATATCGCACTTGTTCCTCTAAAGGGGGTCAACTCAAAATTTACAAATTTTCAGTTTCTAATTTCATAAACTCTTGGATTAAAAAGAGAGATAAAACTGCATTTTGTAAAAATAAAAAATGGAACAAGTGCAATGTGGTTTTATTTTAAACCGAGAGAAAAAGAGAGAGAGAGAGAGGGATACAAAAAATCATATATTCACACCAGTACCTGGATTCAGTAACTTTTATTACGATAATCGTATCGCTATAATAAATATAACAAAAATTTATTTGACTTAGCTAATCAGTAACATATTTTAACGATATTCGCTGTCGGTTGAACTAAAAAATTAAATCACAAGCTAAAATTCATGTAGTTTTCCTTTATTATTCTTTGTGCTTTCGCTTATTTTGACATTTTCTTTGCAGAAATATCACATCAGTGTTGCCGAATCGCGGGTAATTACCCGAATCAGGTGTAATTTTTATGTGCATGTGTAGCGCGTGGGTAATTGCTCTCAGGTGTAATTTACGGGTAATTTGAAATTCGTTTGTTTTATATAATAAATCGTGTGTGTTCTGGCTTTCACATCGTTTTCACATGTTTTCTTGTAAGTTTGTATGTTAAAACACATAAAAAATTTATACAAAACAAGAAAAAATTATTTTTTTGATTCGAAATTTATATTACAGATGAACATTATTATATAGGAGAATTTTTTGACATCGGAAACTCATTTTGAGAAAATTTGAGTTGCATTTCACTGGGGCTGATACCAAATCATAAGTAGACCTTAAACAAGATTTTGGAAATGTGTCAAATAATTATTTTAATATTGGGTGTAATTCCTTTGAAATCGGGTAATTTTGGCTCCTAGGAGGTGTAATTTTAAATATATATTTTGGTAACGCTGTATCACATGCTATTGAATATTGATCCATAGCGCAAACTAAGAAATATGTCGATAAATATTATGATTTTTGGTTTGCAAAACGTTACTGAATCCAGGTATAGGGCTGTCAGATATAGCGATTTCTCGCCAAACGTAGCGATTTTTCAACTTGTTTGGCCTCTAAATTTTTTATTTGGTGACATTATGATTTTTTTTGGCGATAAATAGATTTGCTGGCTATTTTTATGGCTATTTTTTTATACAAAATTGAGTTTTAAAAATTTTTATAATTCAGGATAATTATTTTGTTGAAAGAGTATTTAAAAAAATAAACAATTCGATTTTTCTTATAATAATTAAAGTCAGTAAAGTATTGGTTAATCAAAATGAAGATTCATGTTGAATCCAAGTTATTGCAAGTTGGAACAACGTATGTTCGAGACTGAAATAACACGAAGTACTATGTTGAATCAAAGTTATTTCAAGTTGAAACAAAATGAATTTGATTCAATGTAGTCATTGTATTTCATTAAATTATTTAAGTTACGTGTGTATATTGGCAAAGGAATCAGAAAAATGTTTGTATGTAATAAAATTGGCTTCTCCCTCAAGATTTGAACTTGGAACTCATCGCATGGTAGTCAACCGCTGCAGCCACAACAACCTTAAATGGTTTTTAGATACACACTAATATATACCAACATGAATAAAATTTTAATTCAATAAAAAAACACGTATCCAGGATTCGAACCTGCGACTCTCCGACTACAAGACTAGTGCACTGCCTAATAGCCAGCAGAATGTTGTCGGCTATTTACGAACATCAAAATAAAAAACAACAATACAAAAGCAACTCACACAACTAAGCACAACAGTGTATTGCAGCTATGAACAAGCAAATAAACACCAACAAACTCAAAAAACGTAATATTTTTTGTAAACTTAAATCAAAATTTTTGCATGGCGATTTTACATTGGTATTTTTTTATAACTTCCTGAGAACCACACAATATTATTGAGATTTTACCTAAGTGTGCTTTTGTATATGAAAATTACAGGGTTGTCGTTAACTTCAAATTAGCTTATCTCGACTTAATCGCTCTTCCCTTCTTGCCATATACATACATATGTAATCGCCTATGTTCTGTCTCCCAAATCATTTCTACAAATTTTCTTGTCAGTTTGGATTTAAGTTGTTAGTTAGGAACTGAAAATTAATTGCATGGACGATATGGACGATGAAAAAGAAATTATGTAAAACCCACTGAACAATTTCCATCAATATTAGCCCTCATACATCCTGTCCTATGATATCGAAAGAAAAACGAATGGCTTTCCTTCGCTTTCTTTTGAGAAAGCGTCCGGCTATTGCTGAGTACACATTTGACATTTATCATACCCTTCACCAAAAATGGTAAATTGTATATATAGGTTTGTAATTCCGTGTGTAATTTCCACAATATTAATATGCGACCCATAAAGTATATAGTATATATTCTGGATCCTTATGCATAGAGAAGACGAATAAGGGTTATTAAATAGTAGCAAAGTTTTTCATGGGGCTTGTTTACCCCAATTTTTTGGTATTGCACTGACGTCGATGTTGACAATTGGAATAAGGGTAAATGTAAAATAGTTCTGCAACACAGAGTGTAGAATAAAATATTCACCTACTGCTAATATCAAAAATACTACAACATTTGAATCAAATTCTTTAGTCCAAAAACACCGAGAGGTCACGTACTAAAAATTGTCCTAGAGCAAGAAATTCGGGTATGTTCTATATTAAACGTGAAATTAGAAGGTGTGGATTTGCCATAAAATTGTTGTTGGAAATATGTATTTATAACAACAATTCTATGGTAACTCCACACATTTTAATTTCATATGGAATACAGAACATACCCGATTAGAAATTTTTTCACAAAACAAACATATAATTATGTATGTATCTGTATACTACACATGTATATGTAAATACGTACGTCGGTGAAGGGTATATAAGATGCGGCACAGCCGAATATAGCACTCTTTAGAATTGATTACACTTGCGCAGTCGGATTTTTATTAGCTAGCTCAAAATATAAGTGACTGTTGTGATTCAGTGAGTCAGTTGGTTTTTGCACAACTGTCTTTTTCCCGATAAGTATTGAACTAACTTTAAGCTAACTCAAAACTGCTGCAGAGATTAGTGAGTTGTTTTTGTATAACTAACGTCAGTTGGATTTCCTGCAGGGTAACTACAATTATAACAATTGGAAGATTGTTTTTGAAAATGAGTCTTTTAAGACTACCATAAATGGCCATAAGCTGTTTAATTCGTTGTGCGCCCAAAAAAGTGACTTATTCAAGGAAAACAAAAACCAAAATTCGCAAAATGTTCCGAATCATAAAAAAATCTTTCAGATGTTCGTAACATAAGTATTTTAAGAGTCACAAAAGATTCTTTCAGAAGAGTCGTGGCTCAGGTACCCGACGAAATAGTCCTCTATTGTGAATCCCTTGCAATTGTATTTCGTAATACCATTTAAATCACACGATTGGCATCTCACGTTATTTTTTTCGCATGATTATATTTTTGTATTTTCAGTAGTGCATCGCTTACTTGGCTTTGATCAATAATTTTTTCCATTTTAGGAAGTGTTTATGTATGACTTTATACGTTTTTTTTTTTTTTTTTTTTTATTTTATATTATTTCTAAATTGTAACAAAATATTGTAATTTTTATAACAATATTTAGTTGTTTTGGACCAGGGAAGGAAAATGACTTCTTGGATTTTGTACCAACTGTGAAAACAAAATGTACTTTTTGGACCATGACGGTACCATTTTAATATTTATTAATAAGAACGGAAACGTAAAAAAATGTGTAAAAATTCAGATCTAAACAATAAACAGAAACGTAACAAAAATGTGTATAAAAATTCAGTATAAAAAATAACATAAAAAATATTAAATATTACATTCGTAGATTAGACTGGTTAGAGATCGGTTATTTTACAAATTTTGCTTATTAACAAGCCTGTTATTTTCATACACTATAAAATCTAAGTTAGGCGCATAAAAATGCGCTATAAGACCTATTGAAGTAAAGGAACGAAATGTAGTTAACAAAAATAAATATAACCACAGCCAAGGCGAGTTCATGTACGAGGTGCTGTCAAGTTAACAGGCACAGTTAAAGTACTAGACAGATTTTTTTGTTGTAGACTTGACACCACCTGGTACATGAATTTGCCTTGACAACAGCATTGCATCAAAAACAGAGAAGCTGATCATCTAAAATAAAACACACACAAAAAAATTAAAGACAACATAGGTAAAATTAATGTTACCATGTAGTGAAACATTGGCATTTTTAAATTGTACCAAGTAACTCGCGGTAGTACTACGGTACCAACGAGGTCAAAAATGTACCATAAAAAGTACAATTGTACCATGATTTCCATCCGTGTTTTGGACATATATATATTTTTTTTGTTCATGTCAACATTAGTAATTATAGTCGTTTACATTTAAATACATTTTGGAGTTTTATTTTATTTTCAAAAGCTTAAAACTCAATTAAAATTTTGTAACTTGATTACGCTCTCACTCCAGGCACTCCCTGTATCTGAATTAGGGATGGGCAAATGAAAAAAATGTATCGATATATATCGTATCGATATTTTTGAACAGTATCGATATATATTTCTTGAAAACATCGATATTTCGATATATCGATATCATTTGCTGCATTAATCTCGAATGCACAATTAGTCGCTTTAAGAAACTTAATACAAATGAACTATTTATGTTAGTCTTTACTTTCTGTTGCTTTTTCGGACCACAACGGTCACAGTATTCCACTAAAGTGATGAAGTTTGCATCGTCCATTCTTATTAGAGTTTTTCTTTTCCCTGACTTTTTCACTTCCCGGGAAATAACGTTTTATAAGCACATTAGTCAAAAAAATAATATAATTTCAGTTCCCGGCCGTAATTGTTGTAAAGTTTTACCTATAGTTCTACTGTCATCACCTTATTATTGCACCAATGCGTTCATAAAGTGAATAACGACACTCATCGAGGAATGCGTACATTTGTACCAACTAAATCAGTCAGCTGATTCGCAACAGAACAGAAAGTAAAAACAAATTCTGCCTTTAGGCTTATACCCACACAATCCAAAAATCACCTGCCTTAGTTGGGTAACCTTATAAATTCGCCTGGGATGTTATGAAATTTCTCTTTTTTTTTCTTCGCATCACTAGTAGTGATGACAATATCGTAAAGTTAAAAAACGGCTATAGCTCTTAAAAGTATCGAAACCCGATACTCGTAAATAAGAATCGATGTATCGATATATCGGTTTTTGAAATATCGGCGATATATATCGATATTTATTTTCTCAAATATCGATATTTCGATATATCGATATTTTTTGCCCATGCCTAATCTGAATTGTACTCAGCGCAGAAATGGCATAAAAATATAGACGAAAAATCTCTCCAATGAATTTTGAAAGACAACAAAGATTTTGAAGAAAATTAAGAAAATACTCTATCAATCATGCATTTAAATCAGAGCTGTCCACCGAGAGAAACGCGAGAATAATGTATTCGCTTATGTGTATTCATTTCGATAATATAATAAACCGATTGATGTTCGGCAGTCTGGTGCTACTTTGGACAGCTATGATTTAAATTAATCAATCTTAATTTAAAATGTAACACCTTCTAATATATATATGTACATATAACTCGGCTAGATATTTTAAATTCTACATAAATATGTATATACATACATACATATGTACATACTTATGTAACAATTTTCATATTTTATTCAAAAATATTTTTGCTTTGCACTTGATGACTAAGTGATGAATGAATGGTGTAGTGTTAATGAATGATTTGCATTAATAAATGAACATAGATACGTTTGAATTTACGAGTGATTTTTTCTTTTATTTTTTACATATATCTGCATCGACATCGGAATTAACAATTGAATGAAAAAGTTTTTATGTGGGCGCTATCGGAGGATGTGTGTCGTATTGCCAGCAAGCAAGTGTTTTAAATGGCACATTGCCTGACAATTAGCTGTGCAAATAATAACAATTACACTTTAACAACAAAAATACCAACAACACCACAATCTTGCATAAAAGATTTAAAATAAAATATCTTTCATGAAACTGAAAAAAAAAATAAAAAATATATAAATTTTATTTAACAAGTTCTTTGCTCTTTAAATGCAATCCGCTTGATGTAAAGGTCGACACTGTGATGCACTACAATTCCATTTAAGTATTGAGAAACTTTAAGGCTCAATCAGACGTTCCATAACCATAACCATAGAAAACATCTGTCCGATCCAAACTTATGGGCAACACTGTATTTGATTATAGGTGACTCCCCATAACGCCGTAGTCATTATCATAAAAACCAATTGCATTTTGGTTTGCTTATCGCTATGGCATTACGCCTATGTGACGTCTAATTAAAGCTTAAGCTTTCAATTAGACGTGGCATGCGATAATGCCATAACCATTGCTATAACCATAAATCACCAACCAGCTGTTTACGGCGGAAAAACAAAATAGATTTCTATGGTTATGGTTATGGTTATGGTTATGGTTATGGTTATGGTTATGGTTATGGTTATGGTTATGGTTATGGTTATGGTTATGGTTATGGTTATGGTTATGGTTATGGTTATGGTTATGGTTATGGTTATGGTTATGGTTATGGTTATGGTTATGGTTATGGTTATGGTTATGGTTATGGTTATGGTTATGGTTATGGTTATGGTTATGGTTATGGCTATGGCTTTGTGACAAGTCACTTATAGCGTTGCCCACAACTTTGGTTTGAAAAGCTATTTTTGCGTGGATATGGAGTTATGGCACGTGTAATTGAACCTTTGAGTAGAACAGTTTTCTTATTTTATCTATCTTAAGATATTAAGCAAATTTGTTCAAAATTAGTACTATGACATACATATCGATTTTCAGTAAAATCAATGATTTACAGTGTTCTTAAAAGTTAAATTTAAAGTTGTTCTACAATATTTAAATTGATTCAGATCTCATATATACATAAGATTAACTTTATTTACAAAAGAAAAATCATAATAAAAAGGAAATAAAAAGGTATTTTTAATAACAATTTATGATCTAAATGGGAGATCTAATATATGAACTTTTTTCAATCTTTTAATTTCTTTACTTTCATCTAATAAAGAGATGGCCAATGGAATAATATGTCAATGTTTTATTACGCGCATATTAAACATTTCTGACAAATTCTATGTGAAACATTTTATTAGATTCTGGTTAAAGATACAATAAAATTAATATGCCTGCAACATACATAAAGGCTCAATCAGACGTGACATAACCATAGCCATAGAAAAAAGGCGTTCGAACCAAACTAATGGGCAACGCTGTATTTGATTATAGGTGACTCGCCATAACGCCATAACTCTCACCATAGAAACCAATTGAATTTTGGTTTGGTTATGGCTATGGCACTATGGCTATGTCACGTCTAATTGAAGCTTAAGTCATAAAAAGTCATACATTTTACCGTTTGCCCCACGCACTAAATTCCGCAAATGAGGAAAAGCGAAACAAAGCGAAGAATTTTTTTTAATTTAACTGCGACAGTTAAGGTTTCATTAATCTATACTTTTCGTTGCCGTTCTGTATATTTTTTTTTTGGCTGCCATTTTAACGTTGAATTATAGATTTGTCATCAACGTAACAGAACGAAAAAGTAAAACAAACCTTGCGTACAAATTTTCAATAGAACTGAAACAAAACAGCCGATTCATAACTGAACAGAGCGCATAAACTAGTTCTGCTTTTACGCTAAAAGCAAATTCCCAAGTTAGGGCGCATACTTAACGGAAATGGCTTTAACCTTTAGATGTCTATAAAACACGAACAAATTCACATTACCAGTTCAAATTATAGAACGTCGATGAGCAAGATGACATTTTTATGAATAGAGAAATGCATATAAACTAATACAAATGATTAATTTGTTTTTGGTTTATTTTTTTTTTTTTTGTAAATTATTTTATAATTTAAATTGCGTAAAAAATGCAAATTATGCATTATCAAATAATTTAAAATTAGGCGAAGGAACCAAATTGAAAGGATTTTTGAAATTTATTATGGGACCTGGGAGATAGTTAAAATTATCGAGATATTCAAATTAACTAATTTGAAATTATCAAGAGTTGACTGTACAACGTTCGTATTGTTTTTCTGCGAAGAACTAAGTAAAATTGCTTAAATTTACAATGGCAACTCCTTCAAAAAGGATAATAATGCTCTTGGTCTTTCAGTTCTCCATAATTTTGTTCTTTGAATAATTAACTTGTTCTTCCTACTACGAGTAATATTATAAAAGTGAAGGTTTTTCTGTTTATGGAAGTTAAGATGTTTGGATGCTTGTTACCTTATAACGAAAGAACTGCTGAAGAGATTTTAATTAAAATTAAATTAATATAAATTTAAATTTGGATTGAGGCATATCGATTTTTTAATTTTTTTCTGCAGAAATGACTCGGTTTAACCCATTATGGGCCTGTATTGCTAAGGATTTTTTTACATGAATTAACCAATTACTGTAAATGTGAAAGTTTGTATGTTTGTGAGTTTGAATGTTTTTTCCATCTGGATGAAAAAGTTGATAAAGGGCCACTCAGACTATTATACTTTGTATTAATACATGTCAAAAATTCAAATAATACGTGCAAGTGCGATATTGTGAATGCAAAATGTCATAACGAATGGTAAATAATACGATAAAAATTTGACATCCCATAATACTTGACCATTTTTTGAAAATTTTCTAAACGATAATACTTTTCATCTGATCAGGGTTGCATTATTACAAAATCCAAACTAACACGCCGTCTGCTTCGACGCCGATGCCGTGCCGTCGTTTATGCTATATGTCTTTGTATTAAAACGGATATAAATATTGAATGTGCTTATCGTATTGAATAATTTTTCGTGTAAGACATGTCTGAAAGTTAACGAAACTATCGTATTTTCTTTTTATTTATCTTATTTAAATCAACTACTTTAACCGCCGTCTATTTTCAGAGGCAGGCACGACCACAGCGTACATGAAACTGCTTTACCGCCGGAAGTCAAAGATTAATGTAGGCATGTTAATCCTCAACAGCTGTTTGCTTTATACTTGTGTTTTTAATGTAATATGAGGTGTGATGGTGTGAACATAAAATGTCAATTTACGTTAGATTTTTTGATAGTCGAAACAAATGTGTTTAGATTTCTTTTTCGTAAAGTGTGATGAAAGTCTTTATACATGTATAATAGTCTGAGTGGCCCTTAAATGGCATATTATGCTGATTAAAATATAGGGTACTTTTTTAGAAATTAATGCCCTAATTCAGTAATTCAGAAGACTTAGGACGTTTTTATTTGAAAATACTTTTAAGTTCTTGTTTTTTAATTTTCTAAATTATTTTCTTCAAAAATAGCTGTTGTCTTTGATAATGAAAAATTAAAATATAATTGCCATGTTTTTAAAACATAAAAATTAAATTAAAGTATTATACAATAGTTTAAAAAGTATATGGAAAACAAAAATTAAACATTTTAAAAACCCCCGAATATATCTAGAAAAGATGTGATATCTTATAAACGGCTAGACCGTTTTTCTTAAAACATAGTTAAGAACCTTCTCGATGAAGCAATCTTTCAAACAGAAAAAGCCAAATCAAAATCGGTCCAGCCGTTGGGTCTGTACGTGGACTCGTACAGATACACAGACACACACTACAAACTTATAACGCCCTATAATGTTTGGAACAAAATCAAAAAGGAAATGCACGAACCTTCTAGCATAGACAATAAATAATATTTGTTTTAAAGAATCACAACTGCGGCTTTTTTTCGCCCATAGACAAGACGATACAATCGTCGAACAGAATTAGGGCATAAAACGGGTAAAAATTTGTACTTTTAGTACTTTTTCTGTTTTTGCTAAGCTTGGTAGAAACCCAGTGTATAGTACAATTTCATTTGCTTTCTATATGAGGACAAAGTTCCGAGAAGGTGCTAGTATTTTCTAGAAAAAAATCGTCTTTTAAATACAAATTAAGTTAATTTACGAAACAAACAAACAAATATTCCAATGTTATTTTGTCTTAATCGATAACCACCAAATGCTACTTATAGTGTGCAGTGGATATAAATAACACAAAAAAAATTATGACACAGCTGCAATTAAAGATTTTATTTTGTATAAATAATGCAAAATAAGACGAAGACTAAGAAAATCTCATCATTGGGCGTTTGGCATGACGAAAACAACAACAAAAGCAACAGGGAAAGAATGAATTTCATGAATTAAAAACCTTCACACTCCCAACCAAAGCGGCCAGAATTCTATTGTTATTGGCTGCCATTCAAAATTTTTATGTTGATATTTTAATTACGTTCAAATATTCAAATGTAACGATCAGTGGCGGTTGCTGTGGCTGTGGCAGTGGCAGCAACATTAGTTGCTGCAGCAATATCAGATTGACAACAATCTCAATAGCAGCAACTAGTAAAGCAGCTGTTAATATTTATTTTTATTTAATTTTTTTTCAATTTTGTTTTTGTTATTTTGCTATTGCTGATTATCGTTGTTATTGGCGTTGTTTTTTCCTGATATTTTTATTTTTTTTTTTTCATTAAATGTGGCGCCCTCTTTTTTTTTTACAAACGAGACATGTAGTGTGATTGTGATTTAAAGATAGTTTAGTTTATTTTTGCTGCTGCTGCTGCTGCTGCTGTTATTTTGCTGATAAAAATATAAATGCTACAGCAACAGCAATAACAACAACATCAATAAGTACTGCTAGATTTAAATTCTTTTCTATAAAAAAAGTTTAAAGAAAAATCACAAAATAATATATTCATGCACCTGCAGCGCCGTCATGCATCGCCACATGTTTTGAATTGGTGTTGTTTTGATGATTATTTCTGTTTATTGCTGGTATTATTACTTGCAACTTTAATCTTTAGTCATTCATTTATGGGCATAGTTTAACAAAAACAAAAAAATAAATAAATAAAAATAAACTTTTGCAGTTGTATTGTTGTGTTTATCGCTGTCAGTAGTTTTCTAACGCCTAAATACTCAAAAATATTTATGAGACATTTTCAATTTGATATGTGCACGATCACTTTTATAGTTTTATGAGATAGCAAGTGAACAAAGCATAAGCTTCCGTGAGGTTTATAGAGGTCCACGGAGTTTATGGGCACTTACGTGAATACATATTTTGGAAATTGAAAAAGAAATGACAAAACCACATATAGTAATCTAATTTAATACATTTGGTGTGTTCGTAAATGCATCAATGCTATGCATCATAAGTGCAAACTTTTATTTAAAATGCAATACAAGTTCGCTTATAAGCTGTTTTAGTAGTAATCATGTTTTTACAGCATATTTGATATTTATTTGTGCGTTATCTACTTCAGTGAACCAGTTTAGAACATTTAAATTTCCATTTGCAGTGCAGTGATGCATTTACGAACAGGAAACTTGGCAGAAACAAATCCAAAAATTACGCACGATTCGTGCCTTCAAGTAAGCACAAATCATCTTCACTTACGTCTCTCCAGAACACGATTATTCTATTGTAATCTGATTTGATGAATGCTATCAATTGGTGGTATTGTTACTGCTTTCAATAGTAACTGGCGCAATAGTGTCAGGATTATTGTTTCAACGCTCAGTTTGCTAAATATGTAGCTAAATATCTACTGCATCAGGTAGCGGAAGATTTTCGAATTCTTTTTATCCCAACAAATGATAGTAGAGGACTTTACAGTCCAGGTATTTCCACGCAGCAATCCAAGTTCATACAATTGTGGAATAGCAAAATTTTTTTATGCATATCTTATTCGCAGACTTTTTTGGTCATCAAAAAACATTCCCAATAAAATATTGAATGCGCATAAAACACATTTTTTAGAGCATATTTCTGGTTTCCCTGGTCATAAGTAATGCAACAAAATGGCCTAACTTCTCAATTAATTCTGGCTTAAGACCATATGGCCTTATTACCAATGCAGTGTTGTGCATTTACATCTTTATATTTCAACTAGCTTAACCCGGTGTGCTTCGCTACCCCTCCCTTCCCCGCAAAAAAATAAATATATATATATATATATATATACATAAATGGCATTGGTGGTGCAATATGAAAATTGGATTTTGCCACGCCTCTCCGCCCGCAGACCATATATCAAAAATCAGACTTCACGGTGTCACCCGCCTACATATTTTAAGAAGATTCCCTCAAAATTTCATCAAAACCAGCCCAGCCGTTTTGGAGTCCATACGTTACATACATATGTATGTATGACTTTATTTCAGTGAGCCGACAAAAATCGGTTCATTGTGCCGATAGTGTGATCCAGGCTTAAGAAACTTTTTCAAAAACCAACAAACAATAACAGATAAATATTATTCATCATATGTTGGTGCCTATTTTGTGTTTCTACTAATAACACCCCTGCAGAAAATTTCATGACAATTGATCCAAGCGTATTGGTCATATCTCTTGAGAAAATGTGAAGTACTGTATGGTAGAAAGAAAAGGTAACATATTTGCCATTTTCCTGATGTACCATCTTAATCTTGAATCAATTTATTTGGGACTCGGTCTATTTATTATTGTATTAAACCCATGTTCGATGTAGTTCAATACAGGACCTCTCAAATAGTGCAAATATAATGTTAATTGCTCCCTCCAATGTGACTCTGGAGCCAGTGCCGTAACTATACTTAAATATTAACCTAATCTTAACTGGTATTTATACTTTTGAAATATAAGTGGCCCTATGGTCGAGTGGGTAGTGTACAAGCCTGTCATGCACGAGGTTGTCCGTTCAAATCTCCGATAATTTTCAGATTAAAAATTAAATATCATTGCATTTGTAACAATTAAAAAAGTTTATAAGCATTAAGGCTCCTTTAGTCTTTACTTTCTGTTGCTATTCTGTACTGTGCCGTTCTGCTTCTAAGTTTTAGTACTTACTTTTTCTGTAGTGACTTGTCAGCTGTTTTTGACCAGAATGGTCACAGTTTTCCACTAATGATGAGTTTTTTCAAAATATTTTTATTTAATTTATGCTGTCACTTACAATTTCCTAACCATTTTTGATTTTCACAGGTTGAACCGAAACAGAACAGAACAGAACATAACAGAAAAACTAACGACTTGTATAAGATTTCTATAAACAAAAAAGAGACAGCTGATTCTTAACAGAACAGAAAGTAAAAACTAATTCTGCCTTTAATTGTTACAGTTAAATGTCGGAATGAAATTTTAAAATAATTTATATTTTAATCAGAAATAATTTCTAGTCAGGCTTAAGTTCAGTAATTTCAATTTTTATTGAATGAAATATTTTATTAATTAATGTGAGTTTCTAAGGAAGAGAAGAAAAATTAAACTTAGACTTAATTAGCTGGGGGAAATACCGATATTTTTCTGTGCAGCCACGCACTTCATCAACACCCAAGTCTATCTATCTAATTTATATTATTATAAACCGATTAGGTCCCTCTGATATAGTTCAGTCACAAGTCACTAGCTGCATACAAAGTATCAATTAACCCCATCCTATGCCATCCCCATGTGACTGGTCCGTTTAATATCAAGTGCTAGAACTCGGACTGGTCCCTATCACTTGGGGATCGGTCACGTGACTAGTTTTGTGTCAGTTCGATTTCCTGCAGGGACATGCTGAATAATATTATTTGTTTTTTTTTTTAAGTTTCTTAGCCTTCTGTGAGTGTAGTTTTCTATGTTTTTATTTGCGGGTGTGAACTCAATCTAAAACTAAGTATTCGATTAATTCACAATTAATAACAATTATGCATCACTTTCCTCTTACGCTTAATACATTTCAGCTCCACTAAAAATGACAGCGATGCACAGAGTAGACCAAATGCCCAAATGACAAAAGCGTAATGAAAATATTGCAGTGTAAGACACTTGGATTTATAGGAATCTCGCATAAATTTCAAACGTCCACTCCATATACCATCAGATTTTGTGTCCTCAATGAACTTCATCAAGAGACCGTTGTCTCGCATGCGCGATAAATATTTGTTAAAATGATCAATCAAAGGCGAACGGTGGGGCAGCGTTACATAATGAGGTCGTGTAAACATCGGCTGGTTGAGTTTTCTTGTGATAGGGTGCTTCAGATAATATTGTTGAAACAAAACAAAATGCGCCGCTTCGTCATGGGTCTTATAAATGTACGACGTATTGAGGCTTAGGCGGTATTTAGCTAAGTCAGCATTGCTACTGCGAATGAAACGTCCATCTAACACCCGGGGCAAGCTCGAAGTCATTACGAATTGTTTATCATACGAGTGCTCCAATATTTTCAAATTTGTTTTACCAATATCGTTGAGATTGTTAAGTTCTGGCTCATATACTTTGGACGCATAGAGGCTGGACAAATGGGAAGTGTAGTGGTTGGTAAGAAAAATGCCCGTGAATAAGAACAGCAGATGAAAGTAAAATAATTGTAGAGATTTCTTTCCACTAAAATCACTTGAAATAAATATTATTACGCTGAAAGCCTGCAAGGCTAATTTACCAAAATCTGGGACCACTTTTGCATTTTTCTGCATGAAGAATAATAAAATGAAAAACATTCCACCACTGGCGATACAAATTAACCATATGAAACCATTGATTGGTAAAGTAAGATATAATTTAACTTCAATCTCTTTGGCACTTGGCACCAACAGTACAACTCTGGTCAAATACAGCACATCACTGCTTTCGAAATAGTCCGGTTCTCTGGTCATCATGAACAGTGGCAGCAGACAATAACCACCCACCTTGTTGAGATAATTAAATGCATCAATGGGATTAAAGTCCTGCCGCCACATATTAAGGAAATAGTGATCTATGGAAGCGTTGTAGTATTCCAAATAGAATTGTACCCATTTATAAAAGTATCCAGTACGTATGAGTTTGCCTTGGCGATTTGTATAATTGTAGCATATATTGGGATAGTCGACAAATGGCATACGGCAGGTATATTGTTGGAGATTATTCAAATGCGATTTATCCATGAACATGTCTATATTTTGCACTACAACCACTTTGATAATGGGATAAGGATGGTAAGTGTAGAGCTGATGGTCTGTCCATAGTAACACCGATATGAAACCCTTAGACCAACATTCCTGGAATATGGGAAATAAAATATCTTGATTTAGCTCTTTGTCATCATGTTCTAATTCCTGCTGAAAAACGAGTAAAATATCCTTAAAATGTATGCGCCACAGCAAACTGTCCAACAATTGTAAAGAAGCGTTAAGATTGCTTTTCGTCAACCAAGCTATAGTTAAAACATTTTTATTAAAACTTGCATATACAGGCATAATATTGTCAAGATTTGTTGTGTTGCTCAGAAATAATTTCGGCACTTCAGTTGATTTAACCATATCAAAACTTTCTCTAGATTCATAATTTTTAGCCAGGTTTACTAAGACATTTATTTCGATTTTTCTCTCTTTATTAATGTAATTTATAGCATCGATTACTTTAATATTTGTTGTTTCAACAGTTGCAATGTTAATCAAAGTCGGAAGCACAAAAACAAGTGCTAAGCGTGCCGGATGTACTACTCTGAAGAGCATTTTTGAAATACTAAAGTAAAATCCTTTTGCTTTAACAATATAATTTTAGTAATATTAATTTTGGTAAATTATTCTAAGACTTATTAACTAGTCCATTGAATTCATTTAATAGTTACGCCTTCACACGTATTAGATTTTGGTGATAAAAATAAAATTAATTTCATTAAAACAATTGCAGAAGGTCACACCTGTCTGCCTCTATGTCTGTGACGAATCCTTTGATTTTCACTGTTGAAACGGTTTTTTATCAGTTTATCATTGATTTTGGTCAATACAATTCAATTAGTTAACTTCCTTCAGTTTTTGCATTTAAAGTTATGAGTAAATTAATAATATTAAATACTTTTAAATTTTTAGGATATCGCAATTTTAAAGTAGATTTTTACAGTTCGGTACAACAAAGGTGAAAAAGTACCCTAATGTTTTCGTTACGCTGTCCGCCTGTCCATCACTGGCTATTTTCTCGAGAAGCGTTGGAGCTACGGGCTTGAAATTTTGACAGAATATTTATATGTACATGACAGTTAAAATTCAAAGGGGGTTTGAAAACGAGCAATGAAAAATTTTAAAATCCTATGTAATATACATACAGTTATATATAGACACTTGAAATTTGAAAGTTAGTGTATTTTTATACAGACTGCAACAATTAGCACTAAAATTTAAGAAATCTAAACTAAAGGGTGTTTTATCAGTTAATGTTATTTTGACTATGTAATTTTGACAACTTGCTGTATCCTGGAAACTGTGGGAGACAAACTCTTGAAATTTTCAAAAATGCTAAAACTAAAAAATTCCAAAATTATAAAATCGCCAAACCGAAAAAATTGCCAAAAACCGAAAAAATCGCCTTACTAAAAAAGAGTCTCTAAAACTAAAATAAATCACCAAAGCCGAAAAAATTGCCAAAATGAAAAAAAATCAAAAAACCGAAAAAATCACCAAAACGAAAAAAGCACCAAATTGAAAAAAATTTCTAAACTAAAATAAATCGCGAAAGATGAAGAAAATCGCCAAAATGAAAAAAATTGCCTAAATGAAAAAAGAGCCCAAAACAGAAAAAAAAAATCGCCAAAATGAAAAAAATCGCTAAAATGAAAAAGAACCCAAGAAAAAAAACCGCCAAAATGAAAACAAACCCCAAAAACAGAAAAAAATCGCCAAAATGAAAAAAACCCCAAAAACAGAAAAAAATCGTCAAAATGAAAAACAATCGCCAAAATTAAAAAACCCCAAAATAAAAAAGAAAACGTCAAAACGACAAAACTGAAAAAAATTGTTTAATATAAAAAAATCACGTCAAAAAAGCCACATTGAACAAATGCTCAAAACCGATGTTCCGTACATTCCTTTCTTGCGCGAGTCAAAGTTTAATAAATTTATTTATTTTTCTGAACTCTTACACCAACCTCTTTCTTTTAAGAATATAAGATATGTTTAATTTTTAGAAAAGAGGAAAAATTAGCTTTAGTAAGTTACTTTTATATAACAAAAAAAGTTAAAGCTTTCCAACCCTGGAATCGTCTTTTTATTTTTGTTTGTTTATTTTTTAATTTAAAATACCAATTTGATTCGTACTGAAGCACAAAATAAGTTTATTTATTAAAAAAATAAAAATTAGTTTTCGGTAGTTAGTTTTATATGGCAAAATAAAGTTTAAGTTTTCCAGCTCTGCAACCATCTGCTCGATTTTGTTGATTTGCAATCTATTTTGGACTATTTTTTACACACCAGTCCAAGACCGAAGTCTCTAGCTTTTCTGGAAGTTTCGGAAAACCGATTTCACGTACAGGCAGACGGACAGACGTATAGACGGACATCGCTTATTCTCTTCCCTAAGCATAAGGATCCACAATATATACATATATACTTTATGGGTCGCTTATTGATATTATGGATATTACAAACGGAATGCCAAACCTATATATAGCATTTTACCATTTTTTGGTAAAGGTTATAAAAAAACAAATATGGCGCCAAAATCGCACTTTACTGAATTTACTAAACTTAACCAGCAAATTTAAACTGAAATGTCAGTTGATATTATTGCAAATATGATACGATTAAAAGTTTAGTTTCAACTAAAAGGCCCAAAAATTATTAGGTAGGCTCAAAAAACTATCGTGGGGTTGTGTTATTGAACAAAGTGTTGAATTTAATTCAATTCTACATCTATTTTTCATCGATTTTGAAAAGGCATTCGACAGCATAGATCGCCATTGCATCTGAAACGCTTTGCATAGGAGGAATATTCCGCCACAGCTTATAAAAGAGAACTTCAATGGCGCGAACTGTTATGTGCTGCATAAAGAAAAATTATCACATCCTTTTCAAGTGGAGTACTCCAAGACTGTATACTATCGCCACTTCTATTCCGACTTAATGGCACATTATTAACAATTAAGATCGGTCGATATTTATAAAAGTTACAAGCTCCGAAAGAATTTTAACACCCGCAGTTTCCCACTTTGATGCTCTTTGGAGCTACGTACACTATATACGTTCTCAATAGTTCATCACTTCTTCTGAAACCAACTGTTTTGGTTTCATCGAAATCGGTTCACTTCACTAGTTCAAAAGTTGAGGACTTTTTAACACTTTTTTTTATTTCACGCCACTGTGTGTTGGTAATGCAGATCATCAAAGAATATTCAAACGAAAATTTCTAGAAACAACAAGAGCTATTACGTTAAACTTCCATTTAACCAAATTAGAAGCTCAGCTAATATCACAGCTGAAATAAAAACGAAATAGTAAACATGCTTTTTATTTTCTTATATATTTCTAAATTCCTTAAAAAAAACAAAACTTTAGAACTCCGCCTTTCTTGTTTATTAGAAAAATCAGTTTTTTTATAAAACTAATAAATTTAACAACTTGTGTTTCGGTGGTTGTAGATACAAATGTACACATACTAATTTTGCTATAAACTGTAACTTGCAGAGTAGACTCTAAATTAACTACAATTCACAGGTTAATCGTCTACTTAATACCGATCGTTAATGCAAAGCACCGTTTGAGTTCCATAACAGAAATTTAAAGATAAAATAATTGTCGCCAAACTAGAAAATTAGCGCACCAACCAAATCAATTTTATTACGGTATGGAGATAAACCGACCATTAAATCAACATGTTGCCAAGTTGACATCCAACAGATAAATAATCGACACCTGTGCCACGGACATTAATTAAGTGATGAGGAAGTAGCGAGCAGAATGTGATCATATACATGTTCACAGCTCGGGGTAGGAAAATACGAAAGCAGTTGTGGAATTAATTTAGCAGTTTTTGTTACCATATGCAAAGAGACGAGCAAGATATCTTACTGTAAATCTAAAAATGCAACTCAAACATATACGGGCGTTAGCTGAAGGTATGGTTACTGGTCACTGGTCACTGGTCACTGAACAGTACGGGTTTCAGTCAGAGGTGCCAGATGAGTTTGACAAAAAAAAATTAAACTATTTTGAAAAAAAGGCATTACTTCAATTTGAAAAAATTTGTTTGTGAAAATACCCATTACAAATATAATAAAGCATATCGATAAAGAACCGCCAAAAAGTTTGACCAACACATTTTTTTGACTTGGATGTTTTTTTTTAGTTATACAGTTGGTTTGTCTGGTTTTCAGTTTTTATGCGAAAATTGTCCTGATAACTGTAAACAAGTAAAATGTTTTTTAATTAGTGTTTTATTTTTGGGAATTGCTACAATTTAAGTTTAACGTTTATTAACGCACTAATAATCCCAAGTTATTATTTTACTTAATTAGTAAAATAACTTTTTTTATTAAAAACACATTTAAATTGATTATTGAGGGGTTTAGCTGGATCCTATGCGCATTTCACTGTTGCTAATGCAGATCATCAGGGAACCTTTACCCAAAAATCTTAGAACAACTAGAGTTATTATGTTATAAACTTTCATTTAAACAAATGAGAAGTTCAACAAATAACAAAGTTGAAACAAGAACTCAATAATCAACATGTTTTTTATTTTCTTACTTTACTACATTGGCTGACTTTTTTTCAGCTCTAGTTGTAGTTGTAAAAAGTATGTAAAGAAAATAATATTTAATATTTTACTAATTAAGTAAAATAATAACTTGGGATTATTAGTGCGTTAATAAACGTTAAACTTAAAATGTTTTTTATTCTTCTAATTCTCATCCGAATTTTACAAAGAAGATTAAAAAGGCAGACGATTTTATTTTTCTAAATTCTCACATTCAATAAATTGCACTCCCTGAGCAGCTCCTTCAGGGTTGCTTCCGAGATTCAAGCAGGTTTGGCACAGCTGTTAAGCATTATTTGTTTATAAATGCCGCCTACAGTAGACGTACAGCGCTGTCTGTCTTGTTTGTGACTAATTTTTTCACCATAAATTTTAAATACCGCCCAACATTTGAGAATAGATTGGTCATGTAACAATCCTTTAAGCACTATTCATCTTAGCTTTCGCCAACCGTCCCCTGCTTTTAATTCTGAATTTTCTGGTTTTTAATACTAATTTCTTTTCTTTCTAAAATATAGAATATATTTAATAACCAAAGAAATAACTAGTTTTATTTAATTGGTTTTATATATCACAAAAAGTGTACGTTTTCCAACCCTGGAATCACATTTAAAATTTTTCTGGTTATTTATACCAAATCCTTGTACTTTACAAATATATATCAAATATGTTAAGTGAACATAGAAAATAAGGAATTAAGGAATAAATTTGTTTTATTTAGTTACTTTAATAGCAAAAAAAAAAAAAAATTTTCCAGCTCTGCAGTTTTTGTTATTCTAATTGCCTGTACCGAACTTTTCTTTTCAAAACATAAAATAACTATATTTATTTCTATATTCATATGAATTGAATAGGCTAATGTTCGTAACGCTTTTTAAGCCAAATTACATGTGATAATTATTAATGAACAAATAACATCAAATTTGGCTTAAAAAGCTTTACGAACATTAGCATATTCAATTCATATGAATATAGAAACAAACGCAGTTCGAAAAATAATTAAATTAACTAAAATTAATAGTCATTGGCTTGTGGCAAAAATTAAATTAAAAATATACTTAATAGTAACAAACCAAAAAAGTTTGTCTTAAGTAGAACAAAAAGAAGATGGTAAATTTTGAGCCTTCATGACCTAACATATATATGAGCAAATTGAAAAATGCAATGAATCAAACCAATTCACATATTCCATTTGCAATAAAGTTTCGTATATAAGGCAGACATCTACATCAACTGACACCACACACAGTGGACCAAAACACAGAAGAACGCTGATGAGGAAGGTTTAGTGGCCTTCGAAAACGGCTGGCTGTTCCGTTCAACTATGTGTTGTTGTCAGAATACTTACAACTAACTTTGATGTTATTTGTTCATTAATAATTATCACATGTAATTTGGCTTAAAAAGCGTTACGAACATTAGCCTATTCAATTCATATGAATATAGAAACAAATACAGTTCGAAAAATAATTAAATTAACTATAACTATATATTAACAAAAAGTGTAAATTTCCCAACCCTGGAATCGTCCTTGTAGATTTTTCGGATTTCCTACACTAATATTTTTCTTTTAAGAATGTGGCTGAGTGGTAGCGCTGCTAGCCTCTCAGTCCAGAGGTTGTGGGTTCGATTCCCGCCATAGACCCTGGGTGTTTTCTGCAGACAAGCTAATCGCTTCGCGGGTTGCGTTTGTTTAAAAAAAATGAATTTAGAACGCCTTTAATTTGTGTCTGTTTAATTTGTGGAGAAACGCTAAAATTAGTTTTAGTAGATTATTTTTATATATAACAAAAAAAGTTAAAGTTTTCGAACCCTGGAAACGTCTTTTTGATTTTTTTATTTATTTTTTATATTTTAAATACCAATTTTATTGGTACTGAAATAATGCCCTAATTCAGTAAGAAGATTCAGGACGTTTTTGTTTGAAAATGCTTCTGAGTTCTTGTCTTTGAAGTCTCTAAATTATTTTCTTCAAAAATGGTTGTTGTCTTTGACAATGAAAAATATAAATATTATTGCCATGTTTTTAAAACATAAAAATTCAATTAAATTATTATACAATAGTTTGAAAAATATATGAAAAAATATGTGTTGGATATAATATTTAGAACAAAATCATTAAGCAAATACACGAACCTTCTAGCATAGACAACAAATAATAATCGTTTTAAAGAATCAAAACTGCTTCTTTTTTTCGTCCATAGACAAGACGATACATTCGTCGAACAGAATTAGGGCATTAGTTTATTTGACGAAAAACATAAAAATTAGTTTTATTATATGGCAAAATATAGTTTAAGCTTTCCAGCTCTGCAACCGTCTGCTCTATTTTGCTGATTTTCAATACCAATCTATTTTGGACCTGTTCTGACATACCAGTCAAACACCGAAGTCTCTAGCTTTTCTGGAAGCTTCGCAAAATCGATTTCTCGTACACCAGACGGACGGATGGACAGACGGACATCGCTTATTGGTCTTACTTATGCATAAGAATTCAGAATTTATATATTTTATGTATCGCATATTAATATTATGGAAATTACACACGAAATGACAACCCTTTTACAATTTTTGGTAAAAGGTATAATAAGAGTGAATAAAATTTCAAAAAAATCCGAGAACAAAATTTTTACTTGTGCTACGAGCTTCTAGAATCTGTTGAAAACAATTTTGTCGATGTTGCACCACAAAGGGTTAACTCTGAAAGTTTCTCCCAAAAATTTTGTAAAATTTTATTTAATTCCTTTAAATTTGTTTTGTAAATGTATAAAATTTAATACTCTGAATGCAGAGTCTTATGTCCGTAATTTCTACAAGTAGATATCTATTGGTGCCTAGATATCTATCGTGTAAGTTGAGTTTTATAAGGCAAACTCGTGGGTAAAAACCTTAGGTAAATTACCTTTGTGTAGAAATTACGGGCATTATTCTGAAATAATGCTGGGGAATTCTTTGTGAATTT
This sequence comes from Tachina lurida, assembly GCA_944452675.1. Classification (NCBI taxonomy): domain Eukaryota; kingdom Metazoa; phylum Arthropoda; class Insecta; order Diptera; family Tachinidae; genus Tachina; species Tachina lurida. The sequence goes on from OX101754.1 coordinate 88,859,037, forward strand.
CCACAAATGATTTATTGCTCTTTTTCATAATTTTTTGAGTTAATCATATTTAAAGACTTGTGTATGTTCACTATTAAAAGTTTTTTTATATCTGATTTGCTATTTCGATATAAACAATTTGAAATTTTGTTGATTTCTCTTCTGATAAGCTGTGAATCTGATTAAAGGCTCAGTTACCTGACTGTAATGTAAACTAACAGCAACAGTATGAAACAGCTGATCGATATTGTTATGTGAAAATTAATGTAAATGGTTATAGAGATGTAATGTAACGTAACTTACTTCTCATATAAAAATATTGATCAGCTGTTTCCTACGTTACTTTTACATTACATTACCGTCGGGTAACTGAGCCCTTTTCAAAGGGATAACCCAATTTTACGAATGGCGCATTCATTTAAAAATATTCTAAAAAAATTTTACCCATAATGTTTTATTTAAAGTACGTAGATTTCATGATTTCCTATGACGATTCACCATAACAACGTGTTAATTGTGGTGGAGGGAATTGGATGTAAATTTAGCGTTTCTATTGCCAGAAAATTGTTATTTAGGGATAAGTTTGATTTTGTTTCTCATTGTTATGCTTAGAATAATTACTGTATGTACTACTGAATAGCTCAAATCATAATTTTGAATGCAATAACTTCAAAAACTTCAGTATATTTCTTCATTTTACGACCACCGTCGTCGTATCTACTTATTTTTTTTTTAGTTTTCGTACGTTTTTATGGCAATTTTTAAGTTTGCAATTTCCTTAAGAAATCTGTAAAATGTTTTTACGTTTGACAGTCTTTTTTTTTGAACAATAAAGTAAATGGTGATATTTTATGTTATTTGAAGTGTTGTTCTCTGCTTTTGTTGCTGCATTTGCAGCACATTGTAATGAGTGGTAATTTGTTGCTCATTTTAACGATGCCATAATTTATATTATTTCATAGTTTAAGATGCTGTCTTTATTTTTATTATATTATTTTTTTAAACATATCTTAAAATTGGTATAATTGACAGCATTGCTTTGCTAAGAAAAGATAAAGTTTTTTTTAATGCTATTTTAATTTTTGATTTATTATACGTTACAGCTGCGGACAAGAGTACGCATGTACCATAAAGCAAAAATTTAAGAAAAAAAAATCCGCAAGTTTTAATTAAAATTTTCATTTATACAGGTGCCTTGTCATATGTTGAGGGATAATGATAACGTTATTGTGTGTCTTATAGATCATTAATATCATTCATTGGCCGCTGAAATCATTTGATGCTTGTCAATTCCATTTAAGATTTCTTTACTTAAAACTGTCAAAGATTTGCTTGTCATATAACTTGTCATATTTATTCATGATTGTGTCCATTGTGTCCCCTTATAATTAAACATCATTATGCCACAGGTTTTTTTCGCTTCTTGTTGATATTTTTCTTTCATTATTGTGTTTTGTATTATAAATAATTCTACATGGATAATTGACACTAATTTAATTAAAAGCCATATTTAATAACATGTATTTTATTTTTTCTTATACAGAAAAAGTTAAAACATGTTTTGTTGCATACTTTATGCATTATTGTACTTTGGGTTTGATTGCTATGGAGAATTTGAGCTTTATGACATCTTTTGAGCCACTTTTTATAAGTCTTTTGAAAGCATGAGTTAACAAAAAATACTTATAATTAAAATGTAGTTTATACATACAGACAAATGTACATACATACATATGTGTGTATGTATGTAGGTATGTATATGTATATCTGCAGGTTTGTTGAAAAATTTTTATAGAATATTAATATAACGACTCAATTGTTTTTAACACTAATGAAGTGGCTTATTTCTATAAATAGTAGTCCTTTACTAATGTGCGTATAGCGATGTAAAGTACAATAAATAGCTACACCCTCCTCCGCCTTATTAAAGTTTTGAACAGTGTTGTCAGATATGGCGATATCTCGCCAAACGTGGCGACAAAAATTTGTTTTTGGCGATGCAAATTTTGAAATGGCGATTGGCGATTTGCTTGGCGATATTTGAACTCCTTGGCGATATTTTTGGCTATATTTTTGCGATTTCAATAAAATATAATAATGTTAAAACTATGAAATTTTTTATATAAGCAATTTCTTCTCCAACATAAAATATTTCGTGAATATTATTTATACGGCTATAAATTTGAAATGTTTATTAAAGGTCTATTTGATAGTAAAATTATAAAGATTAATAATTTGATTTTAGCTCTAAAATATGTACACATCGCCCGTCACTCTTATTATTAAGGTAAGATAAGTCGTAACATAGTAGATGTACTGGAAATGTTGTGACTCTTTATCTCAAACAAAAATTTTCTGAAACTCAAGAAGTTTAAAAAAAAATGATGGACCAAAAAATCTCATTTGGTGTTTATGAAACACAGTGGGGAAAACTTCCTTTTATAAATTGAAACCAACATTTTGATAATGAAGCAGGAAAAAGGCTGCAAGAGTTATCGCCTAAATTGTATGTACTTTAACACACATTTAATTAAACGTTAATTCCGTTTTATCACAAGATTTAAATAATAATTTTGATCTTGGTGTTCAACTTCAATTTATCCTATTAAGAATGATTTTTGGAATAAGTTATTTTTCAGTCTTTTTATACGTCAGTATTTTTTATATGTCAATTTAAATTCTTTGCAATATTATTGCATATGTTGTTCTAAAAAGAAAATATTGCCCAATTTTCCTGACAGTCAAAAAGTAAACAACATTGAACAATGTTGTCACCACATTACACAATTCTCTTGATTGTACAATAAAAATCAAAAGTCTTTTGGTATTTGCCAATATATTGTGCCACCTACGAATATGACATATACTTTGGCTATATTATTGTGCAATACGAAAAATTGCACAATTATATTGCAAGTGGGTGGGCCGCTTTAAATAATATTTTTTTATGTTTTACGATAGACTTTACCTACTGAATTTAAAATTTAACGATATTTGTAATGTACATAATTACATAATAAAAATATTTTTGCAGCTAAAATTTAATGTTTTATTATATTGGCGATATTTGGCGATATTCGACAATTCATTTGGCGAGGAGGCCGAAAATAAATCTGACAACAGTGGTTTTGAACGGTAACCCAAATACATAAGTCTTTAGTGTCATATTGTCATAATGTTTTATATTATTTTTGCTTTCGCGTTTTCTTTCAAACCAAAATTGTAAAACATTATGACACTACGGAACTTAAGACTACCGTTTCAATCCCTCAATTATACACACAGAAAAATTTCAACTTAAAATCAACTTAAACAAGGTTAACCTAATCTTTTTCGGCAATGATTTTGCTTCATATGTGTTTTATGTTAATCTAACATGATTTATAGTAATTGTCGAAGAAAATGTTTCCTTTTGAAATAACTTTATTTCACGTTGATTTGACATTTATGTACTGTTAAAATCAAAATGAAGAATCATGTTGAATCAAAGTTATTTCAAGTTGGAACAACATGTATTTAATTTAATATAGTAAATATCTGGCAACACCATAATAAAGTTTGAAATTTTTTAGCACAAACGTACTCACAACGTTTTGATGCACAAGTACTATTTGTTTTATGTACAGTGAGTTCAGAAAATCAATTTCACAAAAAAAAATATGAAAATTTCATGAAAAGGTTTTCGTTGGATTATTTTTCACAACTTTCGATGTGGATTATCTCAACAACAATGTGTCATTGATCTTAGTTATTTGTATAGCAAGAAAGCACCAACAAAAACCACAGTATATCACTGGTACAATGAGTTCAATCCTGATCGTAGTTCCGTCGCCGCCGAATTCTGTGAAGGTCGTCTAAAATCGGTTGTTGTGCCACAAAACATCAATGCTGCGCGTGAACTGATAATGCAAGATCGTCATTTGACATATTGTGATATAGAGAAATCCTTGAACATTAGTTCCACTTCATTACATTAGATTTTGCATGAGCACTTAGTTGTAAAAAAATTTGTCCTCGTTATATACCACATAATTTATCAATCGCTCATAAAAAGGCTCGCTCTAAGTAGTGTAAGGAAATTATTAAAAAGTTCAACCAAGGTGCTTCAAAAGACGTGTATGAAATTGTGACAGGAGACGAAACGAAACAGCAATCGACCGTGTGGGTATTACAAGACGATTTAACAAATGTTGTTTGTGGAAGAAGCGCAGCGAATCAAACGGTCGCCTGTTTCTTCGGCCGAATGGGTCAAGTGGCCACTGTTCCGCTTCAGAAACGTAGAACAGTCAATTTTGATTTGAACACGACCATTTGTTTGCCGAAAGTCTTCGGAGAAATTCGTAACACTAACCCCCGAAGAGGAATCATTCTTTATCATGATAATTCGAACTCTCACACATCTCGTCAAACAAATAAATTTTTAAGCAGTCAAAACATCGAATTAATGACTCATTCTACGTAGAGTCCTGAGTTGGCACCCAATGACTTCTTCTTGTTCCCGAATATTAAAGGTAAACTGCGTAGTCAACCATTTACGAGCGCCAAAGAAGCAGTTGAATCATGCAAAAACCATATTTTGGAGATGTCTCAAGAGTAATGGGAAAAACTGCTATGACAAATGGTTTGAACGAATGCAAAAGTGTATTGATCATCAAGGGGAATATTTTGAAAAACAATAAAGCCATTTTTATTTAAAAATTTTTGTTATTTTTTGCTTATCCTGAAATATAAATAGTAGCCCTCGTATACCCGATTCAAAGACTACAACCCTTGGCATGATAATAAAAAGTAGAATAAGAACATATGCACGAAACAACTCGTTGTGTAAGAAATTTACAATCTTCAAACTTAAGTAAATCGGCGTTTATGAGACCCATTGTTGGTGTCATTCAGATGAACTTGCAAGGAATTAGGGAAGCCAAGTTGTGAATAACCCCGATCCATTGGTGCACAATTTTACTTTCAAAAGAAGCGAACAAAGCCATCATTGACTGGAAACCATTTTCCGATTCGGTCCTATGCTCTTTTTAGGAAATTGAATATACAAACATTTTTGCAAATAGCCGATATATATATATATATATATATATATATATTGTCGCTGGAGCCGCAAGTATAATCCAAGGATTGCGAAATAACAGAATGAGGAAACGTCTTCAAGGTTCTATTCGTTTATCATATTTTCGTTCGTTTTGCGACATTTATATTTAAACCAGTTTTCTTTTTATTTCATGTTGAAATTAATTTCTTTAAAGAATTTACATCAACTTGATATTGTTACAAAAAATCTTAAAAATATTTTTAAATTAAAATAAATTTTATACACTGAAAGAATTTTCGGTATAAATTCTATGAATTTCGACATTAATCTAATGAAAAATTCATTAAAATTCAACCAACGTCACGCTTCGTTGGATTAATGAAAGCAGTTTCGTCAAAATTATTTTATTGAAAACTTCATCAAATTTATTTAACAGTGTAATTAATGCAGTGCTATAACTTCATCGAAACAATAAAATAATTTCATGAAAAGAATGAAATAACTTAAATATAAAGGGGTTTCTTAATAATTAGAAAATATTGTTGTCATAAATCCAATAAAATATTCTTATGAAACCAGAATACCAAGGAAGCAATTTCAATGAAATTCTTTCACAATATTCATGAAATTTTCATTGGATTTGTGAAATTATCATTAGATTTGTGAAAAAATTTTAATTAAATTGTTTCATTGGACTTATGAAGCAAAATACTTGCGGTGTATGGTAAATTTTAATTATATTTTATTTACATCTTTTAAAAGAGTTGTTATATTTAACCAAAATGTGATAGCTTTGTACAATATTAAGATTAGATATGACAAAAGAAGCTAAATCATTGCTTTTGTAAATTGCACGATCTAAAGCGTTGGAAGTTGGATTATAAGGAAGTTCTATAATAAATAACAAAAACTGAAAATACAATAGAATATCAGCTTTTAATAACTTTTTTTTTTGAAATCATGCAAATTGATATCACCGTGATTTTCAAAACAGGCCCATTATATTCACAATAATATGATTTGACTGCAGCCATATAATTCAGTCATAGTACGTTTCTGTTTGATTATGGTTGCCTCAACCATATTGATCTATAGTTTCTTAAGGAGCAAAAGCTACAGTATTCAAATTTCACAAATGTCTACAAACGTTTCATTTTCTTTTATTCGAAAAATCTTATTTTTTTAGTTGAAATATGCCATATTATCAAGGGAATAAATTGCTACAAAGGCTAAGCTAATCATAATTATGTTCAAAATTTTACAATAGCGCACTCATTTTCATTTGAATATATATGTATATGTATGTAATTTTTATAGCGCCACATCCCCTTTTATTGTCCGAATTAGCATATAATGATTTAATTACCCCAGCATAACAAATTGTTGGTAATACAGCTGCTGCAGCTTCAATTAACGTTCATAAATAAACTCATTACTATTTCACTAACGATGTCCACCTTTCGGTGTCTGCTTATTTCTTTAGCGTTCATTTTTTATATATCATCAATAAAAACAATTTTATACTTGCAAATAAATAAAACTCAAACCAGTTGAACACGATCAAACCAAGTAATAGATCCAGTTGCAACGGAAGAAAAATTAACTGCTTGTGAATTTCTGTAAATTTCTGATTGTGTGCTATAGAAATCATTTGGCCAAAAAAAATTAAACATATTTTAAGATACGTTTTGATGTGACAACTGTCGCACGACAAGTTAAATAACATTTCAAATATTTATTATGTTTGTATTTGTTAATTTAGTCTATAAAAATTTTTGATTAATATCAAGTTTTTTCTTTTATTAATTTTAATGGCAGAATTAACTAATTTAATAGAGAAACTTTTAATTGAATATATATTATTGATTAGCGAACATTTGTTATGTTATGTGTTTTACGTTGCGTGTCAATAGTAGAGATGGGATCGTGTGTATTCATGCCCGCACCTGGGAGGAAAAAATGTATCTTGTGCAAGTACTATCTGCTTACGAATTAATGGGTTTTTTTAACTTTAAAATTTTATTTCAGAAATTAATAATGTTTTTATATAAACTTTTTTATAAATATATAAACATTCATAAATTTTAAAGTTTTAGAGAAATTTTGGGCTTAACAAAACTTGAGATGCTCAAAGGAAATATCTTACGCATTCTTGAAACTTTTAGATCTTAAATTTTTAATACCTCCAAGGTTTTTTTTTCGTATAAAAGAAACTGTATTTATCCTTATTGTGAATATCGCTGACGACTTAAGTCAAGTCATAATATATTCAGTAAAGTGCGACTTTAAAGGCCCAGTTACCCGACTGTAATGTAAAGTAACTGTAACGTAGGAAACAGCTGATAGATACTAAAGTACTATTTTAGTACATACTTTCATATGCATAAAGTAAAAAGCTGTTATTTTGACATTAGAAGTACACACTTTAGTTTTATTTATTAGTATAGATATCGCACGCTACGAGCCAAAGTCGAACATTTAAGAAAAAATGGCGTGACGTGATCTTACGCTTAGTGCGATGTGATCTATAAGAATTATTGCAAGTAATAACACCGATATATTTTGTTAAAGTTAACGTACCAATTTTGTTTATCAGAAGCGGTTTAAAGAATGTCCTAACTTTAACAATCGTTTATGAATACTAGTATTAGTATATGTGTGGCATTAAGGAAAAAGTATTGTAATATTTTGCAGGAGAGCACTTTGAAGCGTTCAAGTCGATTTTCAGAAATTTATATCTTTTACAGTTTGATTGGGAAATTCTCTGTAAAGCTTTATTTTGTTAAGCTAACATCGTTCTACACACTATAAGTAATACACTTAAATTGAAATATACCAAAGTATAACCTTAATTAAGCTGTTATTTCAAATAAGATTGGAAGTCTAAAAAAGATAAGTCGCAAGTGAATGTGCTATAACTTCCTAAAAAATCACTCAAATTAATTGAGCCAGCACTCAAATTAATTTGACCAGAGGTACTTTGAAATATTCAGATTACGGAGGTGCCATTAACTCAAGATCAGCTTATCTCGACTTAAGCACTTTTTCCTTTTTGCCACAGATATAATATAAAAATTTCACTACGTGGTCTTCATTTATGTAAGATATGTATAATTTAACTATCTAGTACAAAATAAAACACAATTTAATATCTTGCACAAGCTTTTAAATTTTTTCCAACTAAAATGTATTAAAAATAACAGATTTTGACAGTTGGGGTCTAAAGCAGTTCAATCCTGCATCAAACAGCTGATTATCATCAGGGCTGATGAGAGGTCACCTGTTTCTCGATTCGCCTTGCATTAATGGAGAAAATTTAACTATTCCAAATTTTTCCAATTCTGGCAATTGATATTATCATTATGAACAATAAACAATCATGAAATGCATGAAATATATATATTTATAAAAAATATAAATATTTTGAACCGCAATGTGCTGCTCTCGTACTGCTTATGATGATTCTCGTATAATCTGCGAAATATCTATTGTACAAATTATTGGCCCTTTAAATATTTAAAACATTCACACATAATTATCACGGATCAATACCTACCAAACAGATGTAATAAACTCAAGTTTTTAATAAAGCAAACAGGGAAAACAAAATGTACAAAACTTTAAAAACTCCCGGCATATGTGAAGCACATACTTAACACATTGTACTAACGAGTATATTCAATGTTGCTGGAAAGAACAGCAAAAGTAAAAAGCCCTTGAAATAACGACACGTTATATAAACTTTCGATTTTCAAATCAAAGGAAATTTTTACATTTGTACGAGTACAAAAGGGAACATAAAGTTTATTTCGGGGATAAAATAGAATTTCACTGGTTTATTTTTTATTTTGTTTGACTTTAAACAAAAAAACCAGATGAAAAACAAATTACAGATGTTGTGATAACGTACATATGTACTCGTATGTATGAACGGGAAACAATCGCATCGCACTCTCCATAAAATATGTATAGTGGAAAAATGTACTGCATTGGAAAGTGTATTAAATAAATATGAATATGCTGCAAATGTTTACAATATGTACATATGTATATATGAGTGTTGCTTTTATTCTTGTGGCACAAATCATGTGTTTAACAAATGCTGCTGCAAATAGTCAATAATACATATCATAAAAAGAAGCATGTGTGAAGCTGATCACACACCAATGAATGGATGGATGACATTGATCAGCTACAAACGATTACATACAACAAATATACTAGTACAAACTAGGGTTTGGGATTTCTTGCCCGGACTTTTGCACTTCCCGGGAAACGGGATAAAAAAATCAAGTTCCCGGGAAAAGCCAATTTTCTAAATTAATTACATTTATTAAATCCAAGTTGGCGAAATTTTTTATTGTTTTATTAATGTAAGCATTCTTTTGAAAAAGCAGTTCTAAGACAAATTTTAAATCAAATTCCAGCAAATGAAATAATTAGTAGACAAGTTTATAATAAGACCTACCTTCATTTTAATAAGAATTTGCCTTGATTGTTTCTCATTGCAGGCGGTTTCTTATCGTTAAGTACAAGCAGGTTACAGTCAGTGCTGTCAGAATGATGATTTTATCATATTTTTGATGATTTTTGGACCAAGATATGATTTTAAGATTTTTGTTCTCGAATGATGATTTTTAATTTTGCAAATTATGATTTTTGCTTTCAATACATACACATGTATGTAAAATTTTCTTTGTTGCTCAAGAATGTTTATCAATAGCTATACCTATAAAGAAAACATTTTTGTTCCAGCGAAAATATTCGTCTACATGGAAACAGGTTGGTAAGGGGCAGAGATCACAACTCTCCCTCATCTTCTGGGGTCATTTGAAAAAAAAAGAATAAGAAAACATCACTTTACAAAAAGAAAAAAGTCATCTTAGAGAAGTGACGAAAAATCGGTCCGGAATCACTCCTGTACAGATGTATGTACCTTATATGATAAGAACATTGGCAATGTCGAATACTTTTTTGTTTGAATTTCTTAACTAATTTTTCATTTAATGCAATTTTGATATAAGTTACTTTAATGATCTCATTTTTTTATTGAATTCAATTTGAAAATGCTTTCTAAATTGTTTTTGTAAAATAAGATAGTAAATAGCTTTTTATTGATGAAAACAAAATAAAATTGATGTACGTCGTATAGTTTTTTTTGTTCACTGTAAATATATCAATTGTTACTTTTTTTATTTGAAAAAAAAATTGGACTTGTGATGATTTTTTTCTTCAAAATATGATTTTCTTTCCGACAAATGATGATTTTCTTCGCAAAACTTCTGGCAGCCCTGGTTACAGTACCATACTCAGCTGCGCCACAGTCTGTCGAAGTGTCTTTAATTTTTCATTTTATTTCTCCTAAAATATTTTCTTCAGAGTTTCAATAATAGCGTCTACTTGTAATAAATTTAAGTTTTGTCAACTCAGAGTTTTTACAGCTTAAAATTTTCACTACTCTTTTCAAAATTTGTTCACTAATGCGGCGAAAAATCACTTCAAGTTCGCTTAGCATCGAATTATTTACTTTAGGAAACGATTATATCACTGCAATCATTGAAACTTATACAATTTATTCCACTTTTTTACGTTATGGTGATTAAACGATAGTGATTAAGGTTCAGACTATAACATAACTATTAATACTTTTAACTAAAATGTCTCACTGATCTAGAGTGTCAGAGTTTCATTTACCACAAAAGTATTAACACTTGTATTATACTCGGTAACGGCCTTTACTAAATGCATCTTGCATATAGTTTTCGAATAGATAATTAGGAGATATGGATGATCTCAATTTTATGGAATTTTTATGAAATTTTAGTGTAGATTTGAATAGCTCACATTTTTATTTTTTATTAAAAAAATATGGACATTTTGCTGCTTGTTTATCGGCGTCGAAGGAATTTCTTCATTTGAAACAAAAACACAATTCGTCAGCCCATTATTGGTTTGACCCAACGACCATTTGTTAAAAAAATGAGTTAGGTATGGGGTAAATATGTACATATATTTAGAGTATCCCCTTTCTGAATCCAAAACAAGTTTTGCGAAATTAATTATGGTTTCCGAGATATTTAGCATTAATTTTGCTCCATATCAACTATTTTAAGGTTGAATAAATATTGTTTTGTCGTTTTTCTCCATTCTGACTTTTTGGGGTATGCTCCAAACCAATAATGGGCTGACGAATTTAAAAATTTGTTTAAATTTTAAGATTGAAAAATTTCCTTCGGACAGGGTATATGCAAGTGTTTAAGCAGACGATGAAAAACGTATCAACTTTCGTGTAAATTTAGTCATACAATCATTCAAACGAACTTTTGTTATATATAAAAAAAAAAAACAATGAGTTTTTATATTAAAAAAAAAAGTTATAAATATGTGTGCCACAAAATTCTATATACTCATGAAATAACATGTACTTTTAGTTTCCCGTTTTCCCGGGAAAACGGAAAAACGGGGAAAAAATTTCCCGGGAATATTAGACAGTAATTTCCAGGGAATTCCCGTTTCCCAAACTCTAGTACAAACACACAGCAAAGAGTGTGTAACATATGTGTGCTTATTACGTACACACATGTCGTCTCTTCTGTGTTCCGCAGTAAGTCCCGTTTCGTAAATTAACCAACAATTTACGGGAAAAACAAAAACGTAGCAGACGGGCCGGAATAAAAAAGGGGACGACATATTTTAGGGTTGTAAAAGCATTATTGAGGTTATAAAAGTTGACACATGCGTACAGGCGGGAATATGAAATTCTTGAACAGCTTTTGTTTTTAAAAAGTGAAAGCAGACATTTGCACACACAAGCAACGCAAACACACACACACACACACACACAAACACAAATATGTAAATATGTACTCTTATGTCCTTGTGTGCGATCCTTAAAAACATACATCCGTCTGCCGGTGATAAAACATGAAACACACGTGTGTTCTTCCCATTGTTTTGCTCGAATCCGTAATTCGAATCAGAGGGTTCTTTCGTCGAACAAAACAAAACAACACAATTGACTTGCAATGCAACACATGCTTAAAATGTTGATTACTTCTTAGCAGATCATAAAAATACAGCGATCAATAATAAATATTTTCTTGTGTGTTGTTTTTTTTATTTCTTGTTTTATCGGCGCTGATTTGCTTAATAGATCAACCAAATATCTCTGAATATACGAGTATGTATGTGTCTATGTTTCAAACGCAATAGCTTTAAGATTTAAAGCTTAAATACACATTTACTTATATCGTTACCTTAATACAGAAGAAAGGCCCTAACTCGTACTTTTTATGAAATCGAGTTTTTTCCATTTGAAGAACATTTATATATTTGTATATATAAAACATTTATTTATATGTATTTATATGAGAAAAATTGTGGTTCTGAAAGATAAAAGTTTGGCGACCACTGTTGCACCAATTTTGTACTCCGTGTTGATATATGTACGTCTATTAAATTACACTTTTATCATCCTGGAAGCTTAGATACACAGAAAGCGTATAAATAGAAACTGAAATACAGGCAGGTAGTTTTTTTTTAACAAAAAGTCTTCTAATAAAATGTATAATAACTGAGTCATTTTCGAAGGAATTTTTTAAAATAAACCTGTGAATTACTCCTAATCAATTATGTTTTATAAATAAAGTTAGAAACAGTATGGTTCGAGTATAAAAGTACTGCCTAAGAGTGAGCTCAAAGTAGAGAAGTGTCGAAAAAACCGAAAAAATAAATTTTTGGTTGAATAAATACATATGTACATACATATGTGTATCTGAAATTTACTGAAACAAGTTATATGTATATAATGCGAAAGGTCTTAGTATCTTCTTTCTAAATCCATTTATAAATTTAAAATCGGTTGATATTTAACTTAGTTAGAGGTTGATAAGTGCCTACGGGTACGAAACCCCGGTTTTTTTTATCCGTAACTCAAGATTTTGGAAGTGTTGGGAAAATGTCAAATACAGATTGTTGTTATACTCGACAATACCTACCAGAAAAATAGTAACACTTCGCAGGTATTTTTTTTTTTGTCAAACTGTGTAACGGCACAAATGAAAAGTGTTTCACCTAAGGGTTTTAGAAACTCATTTAAGTTATCTTTGAACTCTAAATTAAATACGAATATTACAAAAATAATCTGTATTTATTCTAGGTTAAAAGGAACTTATATATAAATCTAGTTATTTTGTTGGAGGGGAAAGTGATGGGTACCGTTTTCTCTTCCAAAGCTTATTTATACAAAACTAGATTTTACCCGCGGCTCCGCTCGTGTTTATCAGTTTAAAAAATACAAAGAAAATCGGTTTAAAACTGGTTAAACAATCAAATCTGAAATGATAATTACCCTGATCAGCTTAAATAAGTCCGTACAATATATAGAAAACCGGTTCCGAACCAGATAAAAACTATCTCTATTTGATGCTGTTAACGTATATTTCCCCTGGTGAACAATTCTTAAAATCGGTTTAGCGATTGGGGCGTGAAAGAGTACAAAAGATAACGTGATAACTATTGTAAATACAAATTCGACAAAACTGCCAAATACGCGTCGGGTAGGGAACACACTTAACTTAAGCTTTCTACCTTTGAAGTTATAATAAATGGTCGAAAACTTTTATCTAAATATGTATGCAACTACATATTAATATAAACTCACTCATGCACATAAGAAAATTTACATATGCATATGAATATTAACGAAGAGGCAATAAATTAATAGAGATTTTTCTATGGCAATTGTCAAACACATGTCAACATTATTGAAAAACCACTACTGTCGCCGTCTTTGCTACAACAAAATGAAGCCAATTTAATAATAAAGCCAACAAAAAGAAAATATAACGAAAAAATAAACTAATGACAAAAATCTATGAGTGCGAGTGCTGTTTTCCTTCTTCTGCTGTCGCAGAAGTTTCCTTTATCAGTGCTAAACTGTAGTCAAACTAATGCAGTTGTTTGCACTCGTAGATGTTGTATGGATGGGATTTTGCATAAATGCAGCTGTTCAATTGTAGACATCAATAAGAGCAACTGAAATTTATAGACATTTGCTTATATTCATTAGGATGGTAATAAATAGTCATGTGAAATTTTTAAATACAATTATTTACTTTGAATTGTAAAAAATCTAAGATCGAAAACTAAATGACAAGCCAAAACCCTTTTCTTTCACTTGAATGGATACATTTTTTGAGTTATGCCTCTGATGCATTAAGGGAGCGACATAGATTTTTTGCGACGAATAAAGTGCAAGTAAAGTGGGACTGTATAATTATCCAATGTGAGCATTCATCCCTGGTAATACGATTTCCCCTATTTGCGCAACCCTCTGACATGATGAATAAAGTGTATGACTTCGACAAGAGGTTTGAAACTAATCTGGTCAATAGAAGGGAATGGGGGGGGGGGAAATAGAACCCCGGTATTCCTTTGGAACTGGCACCATCAGATGGTACACTGATGGCTCCAGAACGCCGGCAGGTTCTGGTGTGGGAGTTGTAGGACCAAGGACTAACTACCACGAGTGGTTGGGAAAATCTCCTACCATTTTTCAATCGGAAGTCATACTCTTATGGGTTCCTGGACACGTCGCGGTGTTAGGAACTGAAAATGCAGTCAAAATGGCCAGAAGGGGGGCTAGTAGACTAATGGTCATACCAGAACCGTTTTGTGCACTCGGATTGGACAAAATCAGGAAAGATATATCGACGGAGATCAAGAGTAATAGGGAACACTTCTGGCTCAATCTTCCAGGATTGAGGCATGCAAAGCTAATGATTGGAACTATAACCAAAATCGTTTCATGTCCCTGAGTAAAAACAATCTAAGAATGCTCACAGGCTTCCTCACAGGCCATTGTAGAGTGAGAAAACACCTCAACAGACTAGGCATTGAGAGTAACAGCTTGTGCAGATTCTGTAATTACGAAGATGAAACTCCTTCAGAATGATCGTGAAGCGTTATGGCACAGAAGGTATAACAAATTGGGCAAGCACCTATTGGAGGATTGGGAACTGCCAAATGTTAACCCACTGGCAATCCTGAGATTCATCAGGAGAGTAGGTCTAGATGAGGTGCTCTAGCACCTGGCAGGGGATACAACAGATCAACTTTGGTCGCAGTGTCATGCGTTTCCCGTTTGGCTTAATTCATTCATTCAAGTGAAATTAAATCGTTTTTACTCCTTAATTTTGATAATGTAATCCATACATGATGTTACAACTAAAATCCGAGATAACCTCGATAACAGATTATATCATACTCGTAAATTTTTTAGATCAACATCTTATTTTGGATAACCTTTTAAGATGTCATATTTGTACAAGGAAACTCCGCTATTTAAAACGTTGCAATGTGGTTTCACATTTGCAACGAGTAGAGCTTCTTTACTTAGAAAAACGAGTAGAGCTTCTTCACTTAGAAAACGTAATAAGTCATTGCTTGAGAGCAGACTATTAACTTCCATATGTTAAAAATAGATTAGACGTATTTACATAAGACGACAGCAAGCCAAGACGACGCCAAGTTGTTGTTCATGCTGATTTTGTTGTTTTGGTCCAATTCAACAAATTTATATTTTTGTTGGCGACAGTGAGCAAATAATGTTGAAAGAATGATAACTTGCAATTATTTCATATTATTCAATAAAAAGAACATCCCGAAATTGATGTAAAGAAATAAATTGATTAATTTTTATACTTTTACGTGATACAAGTACAAAATGAATAATTTTTTTTTACATAAATGCACCACTGAAATATATATTTATATCTAAATATCCTATATATATATATAGGTGACTCACAACAGTAACAAACATTGAATCTGTACAAAGGCACTTTTTGTTATTCTGTCTTTGTGATTTTCATTATAACCTAATATATCTTCCGACGTACTCTAGCCGTCTTGCTCTAATCAAACTTCCCACTCTTGAAGCCGAAGGACTCTGTTGAGTGCGTCGTTAATTTTAATTTTATTTCATGGTGAAATTGTGCTCTGATTTTCTGCTCGATAACATTTCTAGGGCTATCATGAACAAAATTCCACGTGAAATTTTTCCTAGGGAAAAATTCCAACTAATAGCAAATAGTAGAGAAAACAAATAATTTTAATTGGAAAAAGGAGATATTTCACCCGCAATTTTATTCATGATATCCCTGTTCATTTAATGTTCCTCATCGTCCACCGCGACACTTTGAATTGCTAACAATTAAATACTTCAGATCAAATTACGCAATTGCTGATCCATTTAGAAGGATGTACAGTCAATTTAATAAGTCTTATAAAATTATAGATTTTTCTTTAAATGCAAATATTATTAACTGCCAGTTTATAGGAGCCATATAAAAATTCTCGTCTGCCTATTTATATTGAAAACAAAAACAAAGCACTCAAATTTGTATTCTGTATTATATTGTTTAATATATTATTATATTATTTAACTGTCTGTAAGGATTTGATATCCATATACAAAAATTGGAAATAAATAAATATATCAGGTGCTGATGATACTGCTGTAGCCTGCTGTTGTCAATGTGTTTAATGCATTGAACCTGAGAAGTGTCTAAACATTCCACGGAACGCATTAATACCTTCTCAGAAATAATATAAAAAGTTTTAGAAGAATATATTTTCACAAGTTCTTTAATGCATTGCCAAATATTTTTTATTAATAAGTACGAAATCTGCGAATGTATCTTTAAAAATTTTTTTGAAAATTCGAGTGCTTTTTATTTTTCGTACCACCTTATTGCATGTATTTTTATATATGAGTGTGCACATATTGATAACGTGGCGTCAACCGGATGAGCAAGTGTAAAATTGCAATTGCCTTCATCTAGCTGCTGCCACACTAAATAAAGAAATTCTCTAATATAGAGTAACATAATCGTAGGCTTGGAAAGTCTAAAACCCACACGTGCAATAAGATATTTTTTTTTTTTATTTTCATTAGCTCCATTTCTCTATGGACTCAAAAAGCAATTAAAACAAAACCAACTACAAGTAAATTAAACTTTTGAACACATACTTATGGTTTGACTCCTCTAAATAAATTCAGGAATGTAGGTGGACTGTTTGGTAATTATTTATGTAGGTCTTACGAAAAATTGCCATTTCATTAATAAATTTTTAGCATTTAAAAAAAACAACTAGTCTTGTAAAGCTAGGTTTTATGGGAGGATTTTGAATTTTCGTTCTCATTCAGGTTACCCAAAAATTGCACCTTATTCCAAGCGGAGATGTAAGCAGTATTCGAGAGTGGAAACTCTTAAATACATTTAAAGTTTAGATAAATTTAAATTTTAAACCAACGCTGACCACCGAGACAAATGTATTCGCGTATGTGTATTCATTTGTATAAGAAGCCGCTTGATGTTCGGTACTCTGGTGCTACTTCGGCCACCTACGATTTATACACATTTGAATTGGTAAATGTTTTAATTTCTTAACTTTTGGAGAATTTTTTTATAATACTCAAATGTTATTCTAACTATTTTTAACCGACTTCAAAAAAGGAGGGAGGTTATCAATTTGACTTTATTTCTTTTTTTGGGGGTGTTACTTCATAACTGGGTTCATATTAGACCGATTTTTAGATTTTTAGATATAGCTTCCCATTGTTCCTATTGAAAAAAAAATGGGCGGGGATGCGTCGACAATTTTTTTTTATTTTATCATATTCTACTTATTTTCTTGCTGCGAAACCTAGAAAACACCTTAAGTTCATTTGAAAAAATGGGCGGGGCTACACCCAATAAGATTTATTCTTATATGTGGTTCTTCTTAACCGATTTTTACGAAACTTACCCCACACCTTAGACCAGTAACCCGCAAGCCATAGCACAATTGTGCAGATGAAAATCACATACATGCTTATGCTCTTTCATTTAGTCGTCACTGAGCAAGCGACGAATGAAGTTGTGCACGCATGTATTAATTTTTTCCTGGTTTTTTCTTTAGTTTTTTTTCAGCACACGGAACGAAATTAAAGTTCAAATTTAATAAATTTCTACAGCAAAAAAAATAATTATGTAAGCTAAGAAATATTTTGTGATAAAAGTTCTTTTAGCAATATGCAATGCATTTTATGCTATGACACATTGAAAAATAATAGGGAAGATAGTTTAAAAAGGCATTTTAATAGCTTTCACAGCGCTGCGAATAAATTTAATTTGGAATTTGTAGACTACATTGTTGAATGGATTATTATTTTTTACTTTTTACTTAAGTTTTTATTAAATTGCTTATTTACAAAAAATATTCAAACAATGAATAACCACAGCATGTATCTTAAATTACAGAAATGTTTTCTTCAAGTGTAAATTTATTTTACTCTAATTTTTCTCACCACTACAAACATATTTTATTTTGCGGGACACTGCCTTAGACACAATCTTCTATTTGAAAAAATAGGCGGAGTCAAGCCAATTAAAATTTAATATTTTATTTTAAGTGATTCTACTTTACCGATTTTTACAAGACTTAGCACAAACACAAAATCTTTCATTTAAAAAATGGGCGGAGGTACGCCTAATAAAATTTATTTTTATATCCCATAAATTTGTTTCGAAAATCTTCCATCAGATCTTTGCATTGAAGTCGGTTTTTTTTTTGGCAGAATTATGTAAGCTAAATCCATTTAAATTGGTTATTTGCATGCCGGACTACAAATTGAAGAAATTTTTAAGTGTTCCTAGAATTCTGATAAGAACATTTTTGTGGAACACTTTTACCCTCTAAATTTACTCGATATGAAACAGCTCTTTTACCATGTTGGTCATAAACACTTTTTACATAAATCTTATAAAATAAACACAAATTAATTTTGAAATACTGAAAAGAAAGTTATTACTTTCAGAGAACGTTGGTCTATGAGGTAGATCAATTTATACTTCTTAGGGCCAAATTTATAGTCATTAGTTAATCAATTAGTAAACTAAAATTATAACTATGGTTTTTTATATTTTTTATATTATTTCTTAAAAATTTATAAAACAAGTGCCCGCTCGTCTAACTTAACCGTGCATAGAGACGAAACGATACCACCTAAAGGCCGTTTCACACTATAATACAAGTATTAATACTTTTGTGGAAAATGCAACTCTGACATGTTGAGTTGTTATTGTCTTTTGAAATTTTTGAAACAGAAATTGGATTAGGGATGCATTTTGGTCAAAAGTATTAATACTTGTATTATAGTGTGAAACGGCCTTAAGGTATCGATACTTTTACTTGATACCGTATTGGTTCAAAATAATCGATACCTACTCAGTATCGAATAAAATCATCGATACTTACTTGTATAGCCCAAGTTCTTCATATCGAGCCTTATTTTCGATTTTATCGTAAGCGACAAATTTTAAATTTTTCAGGAGAAGTTTTTTTTTAAATATTCAAATATGTTTTTGTACATAAATTGCAACTTACGATAAAATTTTACAGCCCGTATCTTAAAAGCTATCAACCATTTTTTCATTCTGGTAATTCTAAATTATGGGTAGGCCCATAAAATTTTAATTTCAATAAAAAAGTATGTTTTCGATAACATGTCGCTTACAATAAAACCGAAGATAAGGCTCGATATGATTTCAAATAGTGAAAACAAAAGTAAATACACACACACACACGCTTATGTACACATATGTATATGCATGTATGTATGTTTGTATGTAAATATTTACTTTGAAATATTTTCGTCGACGGGACCAGTACCCAGCGGAAAAAATTAGTAAGGATGCCTTCTAAAGGCTTTTGCACTCCTTCTTATTGGATTTACAAGATCTGGGGTCTAATCGTCGATTTCTATAACGAGCTGATTTGAACACGTTTATTCAGCTTGAGATTACGGCATTCACCATTGAACAATGTAATAATACTTTTCGATATCGAATGCCGTTGTCGAAACCGACGATTAGGCCCCTGCTCTCTCTATTCCCTACTCATATTTATTTTACACGCGCTTTGATTGCAGGGTAGGCTTTTCGCTTTCACTTCTTTCTTCCCTAACTAAGAAGGTCTTCTGAGCTTTTCCGCTGGGTATAGAAGGGATGACATTTTAAATGTTGGCGCAAATTCGATGTGTTGCCGCAATAACGCATGCTTTTAAAACAATTTTTGCAGCTCGCAATTTGATTGTATTTTTTTTTATAAAGTATAAGAACACACTTGATTTCCCGAACTTGCCTTAATATTTATTCTAAATATAAATTTACATTTAATACTAACAATTAAAATTTTCTTAAACTAGCGTTAGTTGCGACCAGTAAAAAATAAGTATTTTTGACCGATACCAGTATTTTTTACCGATACCTACTTAGTACTCGGTAGTAAAGTATCGATACCAAAAGTACTTGGTTTCTAAGAAAAAGTATCGAGTTACTTTTATTCACGTGTATCTTTTCAGCCCTAACCGTGGAAGATATTGAATTAGTGCTGAAATTAGTTCGCGAGAACCAACATATAATAGAAAAAAATGTGTTACACCTAAATACAAAGAAGATGCTTGACCAAATGTGTATGAAATGTGTATAAAATTTTTGACAAAACCACAATACTAATAATGTTATTAACCAATGATATTTGGCGATTTAACTAATGAAACACAAAAACCAAATATTATTGGTTAAACTATTGCTATTAGCTAATTAATGACTGTGAATTTGGGCCTTAGACATTGCATGATAGATTTAAGTTAAAAATGTTTAGTCCTTGCTTAGTGTCAGTTAATATAATGTTAAACATAGTTTAAATTGAATAAAGTGTTTGGAGATATGCAAACCATTTATATAAATGATATGGACAGATCATGATTCATAAGTTTTTGTGCCACTTTTATTTTCCCAATTCATGGGATGAGTACGTTGAGATCAATTGACACACATCTTCCCGCATTGCATACACATAGCCCATAAAGTCTGCGTTCACCTTAATGAAATTTTCATGGTAAAGATTTAATAAACTCCATCTGACTCATACCTGCAGCAGCCATACGTCCTCACCCCATAAGTCAACCACCTCAGTGTTTAACTGTAGCAACTAGATTTTTCTGCTCAGGAGCAGTCCCTGACTACGCCATACTACTACGCGGCCTATTATGCCGAAAATACAATATTTACACTCATCCGAAAAGATCAAGTAGCCCCACACTTATTTATATAGGCGTGAACGAACTCAATACGCTTTTGTCTGTTCACATTAGAAATGTATGGTTTTTTACGGGTCAATATACCATTATATCCTGTTTTTCATAAAAATTTTCGGGCTATTTCTGTGCAAACGTTCTTATTTAAGAACTTATTTTGGCTTTCGGATCGCGGCTAAGAAATTAATACACTTGTATTTTTGATAATATATGTTATGAGTTGGACGGCCGAATATGTTCTCCCAACAGTTTTACTAATTTTTGGTAAGCTATTGCCTTCTTCCTATATTTTTTCAATTATTTTTCTTTCCTAAACATTGACTTTTTGACCCTTAGATTCCATATTCTAAAATCTATATTTACTTGTGAATAAAATGTACCACTAATCTAATCAAACGATCACTTAAATTATCAGAAATGAAAATAGAACAAAAATGGATCCAGAAAGTCTAAAAAAGTAATGGCATTAGCAACACAAACAGAGTGAACGCAGACTTTTTGGTTGTCAGATTTCCGTAGTGTTGAACTGAAGTCCCGTTATAGGAACACTGAAGAGATGAATGTAGGCTTTGTTTTGGTTTATTTTAGCTATAGCTTAAAAGTGGAAAATACATCAAAAAAAATTTGTGTTAGGTACATTATTGTATGTTCTTTTTAAATCAGTAAAAAAAAAATCAATGTGAACGCAGACTTTATGGGCTATGTGTATACTTACCCGATCATAACTTTGATTTTATCTTAAATCGATGCAAAACAAATACATCTTATTTATGAAACATAAAGTAACTAATTGTACTTTTTAAAAATGTCATATTATTACAACTTTATCGAAACTAAAAGGGAAAGGGGAACGCTTTTTTTAATTTCAACGAAAATTTCCTCCATTTAATAATGAATTATCAATGCATCCACTCAAATCGATCATATATGCATTCGGTCATTTAGTATAAACATATGTATTTATGCCGAAGAAAAAAAAAGCAGTCATTGAAGAAAGAAAATCGTTCACAGATTGTCGTTATTTAGAGCTGGAAATCATTTTCACTTGTGCGTTGTTTACAAACACACAAAAATACTGCAACGGCCAACAGAGCACTCACTCACACACACACACACACGTGTTCAGACAACATGCATGTGATCTAGTTTTATAAGGCGAGTAAAAAATTATGTGTATGAGGAAAAAAGCTCTAATGAAATGAAACGAAAGAAAAGAAAGCCAATGTTAGTTGAACTCATATCAGGTGCTCCTTTAGAGTTGGATGTCCGTAAAAAGTCAATACGTTCAACTTGTCGGCCACTTACATTTGAAACAACAACAAAATACTAAAATTTGCTTTTGTTTGTCCTAATTTACACTATGCAAGTCTTATTGCTAAGCTGATTACTTTTTTGGGAGAGAGAGACGAGGGGAAAAGAAATGTATCTGTTCCCCTCGTCTGTCTACCCCCACAAAGTAATCAGCTTAGCAGTAATGCATTAAACACATTCGACACAGCAGGCTACGGGCTACAATCTGTCAAAAATAGAATACACACATTCTTATGGTAACTGCACGACCACCGTTGTAGCTGTCGCCAACTTTAAACTAATTTCTATTTCTCTGGCTACAATGAGCAAATGCAGTGTTGCCAGTATAATACAAAATGATGAATGAATGATATCGTACAATTATTTCATACTATTTACTAGAAACAATATCCAAAAATTGATGTAAAGAATAAATTGATTCATTATTGTACTTTTATGTGAAATAAGTACATTTTAAAAGAAAAATTAATTTTTATAAATGCAAAATATATGAAAGTGGCAATACTGAACTATGTATTTGTACTTGAATATCAGCTGCAGATGGTGCTGCTGCCGTCTCCAAAATAATTAAGTAGCTGGCTACGAGGCGACAAATGCTGCTAGCGGCATTTGAAGTCGTGTGTTCGTGTAGCCTGCTGTGGTGAATGTGTTTAATGCATAAGACTTGCATAGTGTAAATTAGGACTTTTGAATGTAAGTGTGCGACAAGTCGAGCGTTGTCGGCATCGTGGGTTTGACCCTGAGTTAGTGACATACTATTTAGCAGGTTTCGATTGAATTCATTGTAGTCTGGAAACGTCCAGAAATATATACCTGCAAATGTGTTTCTTTAACTCCTATTGGTGCATAGGGCGCCAAAACTGGAAATGTGCAGAAAGAAAATAAATTTCGACGGATCAAAAAGTTCATTTCGTTTGCATTAAACACTCGGCTGTGCGTTTTATTTCAACTTGAAAGTTTCCGGTCTCTAAAAAAAAACACCCTGTGCATCGTATTTATTAGCAAACACTTTTGTCTATTGCAGCTGTGCATAATGTTGCAGCTATCGATGCCGTTTATTTTTTTTTCATCATCTTTTCTTTGTGCTGTGTGGCTGTTGTGTGTTTTTTTTTCTAAACGGCTGCCGTTACAAATGCTAATATTTTCATTTAATTTTTTTTTATACGTACATTTCATTGCATTTATGGCAATTTGCTGCAAGCATTTGAAAACCACATGCTTTTGATTTGTTTGGTATAAAAGCAAAAAGAAAAAAGAAAAAACACTCACTTTGCTGTTCGTCTGTAAACGTACAATGATCTTCAGTGTTTATTGACTCTTGTATGACTTCCAGGTTTGAAATGATTGTTGGTTGGGTTATTAACTGCAATAATGCTGCAATTGTCGTTGAAATATTAGTTTTATTTGTCGACAACACTTTTAAGCCAAAAAACTAACAAAAAAATATTTGAAATTGTTGTAAATGTGTATGTTTAGTTAAACACTCAAATATAATTTCTTTCAAAAACACACTAACACTCACATACATACTTACACACATACAAAATAGTATACATACATACAAGTGTATGTATGTACGAGTATTTAGCACAGTTTAGTGTGTGGCAATAAATGGTTTTGAAATTCGATTTTGAGTCGTTATAATGATTTCGTTTAAGTAACTGAACTTGTTTCGATGCATTTAATAATTTCTTTAGACATTTTTAAATGTGATTTATACCACTAAAAGCCAACACTATTGATAACTAAAAAAACATTCAGCCTTATTTATAAAAGTTATTATTACTTTAATTAAAAAGGGTTTTTAAAACAAATTTTCATATAAAATTTTTCTTAAAAAGCCTGTTTAAAGCCTTAATAATTTTGATTATTAAATATATTTATTTAATCTAATTAAAATAAAGATCACAAACATATAAAAATTAAGAAAAAATTTTTTTTAAGTGCTTAGATTATTTGTGGTTTTGACACTATTGATCGCCAAGAGTCTGGGAAGAATTTCTAATGTAATGACCAGGGACAGGGTTTCATACAAATGCATGTTTTTTCCCTTAAATCTGATAATGGCAAGAACGAAATATCTTTACGAAACAGTGAATTTGTGTAAAAATTTCATCGATTTGTTATTGCATATATTTGCATATTTTGCTGAAAATGCATATTTTTGCATAATTCGGTCATAAATGCATGTTTCAATAAGTAGCGAAACATTTATGGGGATATTTGATATTATTTCTTAAAATTTTAACGGATTTAAAAAAAGCAAATCTATTTATTGCAATTGTTGAGTTAAATAAATATACATATATCATCATATGGAAATAATCATTTAAATTTTAGCCCATTACATCCACAGACGTTGCGAGGCCCTTTTAAATGCTCAAAAGCTTTTTAAGAACAAATTTATTGAACTGCACATTCGAAAAAAAATTTTAAGGATTTTTTTCAACTGGAAAGTACTAAAAGAAGTACTTTGACATAATGATATAAATAAGTGCTTATTTTATTCATTACGCTAAAGTCATTATTATACACGCAAAGTAAGTAGATAAATAAGTACCACTCATTATTTTATAAGACATTAAAAGAGTACTACCAATTAAAAAATGTAAATGTTATGTACAGTTTTAACACAAACGCTGTTGATACACTTTTGACAACAAATTTGATTGGCAAGCAAAATCGCTTTGCTTTAAACATTGTACAAGAAGTTGCCACAACAAATAAGTTCACATGCAAAAATATAAGTTGTTTTTAATATTCCAAAATTTGACTTTTTATGACAGGAGCGATTTTCACAAATAAGCGATTCATATAAAGCAAGACTAATTCAGCTCTAACTATACGTACACAGAAAAAATTATAGTTGATAGTTTTCAATTGATTGTTTAGAAAAAATTATATTTTTGATTAATATTTTAGTTAAATCTACAAAATATGTTTATATCATGAATTTACCACTCTGTTAAGAAAGTGTTATCAGCAGAGTTTCACTGAAAATAATATGAAATGGTAACTAACTAAAACATATTAATTAATTGTATTTAAATAATATAACTTTTGCTTTTATGTGTATTCTCCGCAAAATGGCACTTATGGTAACAGGTGCCCTTAGATCCACGCCGACAAAGGCACTCTTCGCTATGCTTTGTTGGCTTCCTGTGGACTTAATGGCTAGTAAACTTGCCCTACATACAGCCCTTAGACTGATGGAACTACAGACCATGGGGTCACGCTAGCATCCTAAATACAGCAAACAATATACCTGAACTCATTGACTACTGCACTCCCAAACCCTACTTAAATAGGAAATTTAAGATTTCTTTGACAGAAGGGTTCTCCCCTATGGACAGAGCCGTGTAGATTTTCACGGACGTGAAATGTCACTCAGACTCCCGGACGAATGTAGCATACTACAGGCAGAAATATCCGGCATTAAAAAAACAAAAAACACACTGGTTAAGTTATTATCGGATACATAATAGTAATATCCAGATAATAACGGACAGCCAATCTGTAAACAAATCCCTCGCAGGTATGTATTCTACATCAATCCTTGTCCAAGAATGCCGCACAGTCCTGGATAAACTGGTGCAGCACTCAACCATCACACTATATTGGGTGCGCGGACACGGGACCAATTCAGGCAATCTAGTTGCGGATGAACTGGCAAAGAGAGGAACCCTACTCGGAGAAGTCGATATTGACAATCTCTGTGGGCTCCCTCTCTCGTCCTGCTGGAGACGCTTCGATATTGCCTTTCTAAATTCAGCTCGGTAAAAATGGCGCAATGAGCCTACCTGCGTTATATCGAGAACCCTTTGGCCTCGCCTAAATATCAACAGAACCAAAAACCTCATTAGCTTCACGAGGAAGCACCTGAGGAATCTCTTGGCCACACTTACCGGCCACTGCACTTTTGGAACCCACGACAAACGTATGGGTCTCCCATATAATATTTACTGTTACAGCTGCAATGATGAGGAAGAGGAGGAAAGCATTTCGCATCTTCTCTGATTTGGAGGATCTCCGTCTGCACTTCCTAGGCAGAATATCCTTCAATAGCCTGTCCGAGCTATCGGAAATAGGACTTAGAAACCTAAGTCTATACATTAGGAGCAGCGGCTAGTATGGCCATTAACCTTCCTCTATGGCATGTGTATGTACTAGACCCTCTCCTGTGCCACCTCTCCTCTCCCTTACTCTCTCTTATTCTTCGGAAACTTTCCATCTAAATCCTCCCTATACTCCCAGTCTCCCCCTTATTATGTACTTTCAACTTACAGGCAGCAAATAGGGATCATCGTATTGGACCCAAGTGAGCTGGACGCCTAAATTTTCATTCTTCACCAGCAGCCTACTAACCTAACCTAACCTAACCTATGTGTAAAAATGGGCATTTTATTTTATAATATGCCACATGGTCTTAAAGAAATAAAATACTCAATTAACATTTTGATCGGTTTTAATGTTTTATATGTAGATACGTTTTGTTTAACACGGCTTCCCTAAATGTACAGTTATTATTCCATATTTCCTAATACAAGTTGTAAGCAGCCGTAAAAACGCATGTCCTTTAAAACCCTTAATCAATAGCGCCTCTTGAAATTATAATAAATAGTGAAAATATGTAGTAATAGTTTTAATGCAGCATTAACGCAGCATATGTCACCGCTCTTTATGCAAAAGAAAGAAATACATGTGAAAAATGTGTATGAATGTGGTGCACACATGTCCTTTATCAACAAGCGATCAATGCAGTTGTTATCCTTTTTCCACATTTTTTTTCGTTATTAATTTCTCTGTAAAATGCATGTGCGTATGTTCGCTTAT
Organism: Tachina lurida; assembly: GCA_944452675.1. Taxonomy (NCBI): domain Eukaryota; kingdom Metazoa; phylum Arthropoda; class Insecta; order Diptera; family Tachinidae; genus Tachina; species Tachina lurida. The sequence continues at coordinate 88,886,348 of OX101754.1, forward strand.
ACATAGATACATACATTCATATGTTTGTGTATTTTTCGCTAAACAACTGCGTTTAATAATCGTAACCCTCTAAATGACGTGCAGCAGCAATAATAATCCCTCAAATCGTAGCACAGCAACTGGGAACTTTTTCTTTTTATTTTTTCCCAAAATTTTAATTCATCACCTGGTTTTTGATGGCATTACAAATAGAAACACTCTCCTTTTATTGCTGCCTTGTTTAGGGAACTCAACAACTCGAGCGGAGAGAACCGCGGCTGCGAGTGTTTTTCCTGTGGCGGCTGTATGTAGTCTTTTTCGCTCTTTAAGTAATAGCTATGAGAAATGATACATATGTACTTTCAGATTGCAATAATATTCATGTCAAATGCAAAAGTCACTAAAAAGAGCATGTGCGAGAGAGCGTGTTTTATTTATTTTCAATAATTTTAAATCGTTTTTGTTTGAACTGCAAATTATCAGGGTGGATTTCGGGCCTTTATTTAATTATTTGATGTTATTTTATTCAAAAAGAAAAAAAAACAACAAAGATCCTTTTAGAAAATCATTAGTTGTTGCTAACGTTCTGTTTAACTATTTTGACATTTATGAAGCGCAAGGAAGAACACCCCAGTTTACTTTTCGACACGTTTGGTAGTTGACATTCGCCGTTCATTATTTTCAATTTGATTTTGGTGTTGAAACATTATTGTTTGTACTCATTCATACAACTAATAGATTTATTTATTTTTTCTTCACTTTGCATTTTCCTTTTCTCTTTAGAGCTGTGATGAGAAGTCATTTGTTTAAAAGTATTTTATACGGTTTGTTTCGATTTTCATGGTTAATTTAGGCCTTTATTAATTTGTTTGTTTTTCAAAAATTATATGTAAATAGATTATTGTTATTGTATAAGGATTAACTAGTTTATTAAGCATTTAGCTGATTTTTGGATGGATTTAAATTAGAATATTTTCTCTCATTCTTTAGCTTTTAAAGTTATTTTTGAACATGGTAAAATCAAAATTCCAGTACTTCACCTTAAATTTGGAGTAGTAGCTAAAATATATAATGTTAGGTTGAAAAGAGGTCATATCCGAGAGCATAAACATAGGCCAGTATAGGCCTGTTTTGCGCTCTAATATAGATTAACAAACGAACCCCACCTTTATAGGAACTCAGTATCGTTCACGTAGTCCCACGAACTTTTCCAGTCATTACCCCTAAGGTGGGTAATATCAGGTAAGGTGTCATCCCCAAAATAAGAGGATCTCGGCTGGGCGAAAGCTGGACAATGACAAAGGAAGTTATTTATTGTCTTCGTGTCCTCTATGCGTGTCTTGCATTCAGTGTCATTCGTGGCTCCAATCCGGTACAAATTCCCTCGTATATTAGAGCGCCGCGTTAAGATGCCGGTCAACTTTCCTAGCTCGGGCTTGTTTAGTTTCAACAGTCCCCTTGTTTTGTCTTCGTCCGGGTCGCCCCGGATTAGATTACCCACAGTATCAGAATTCTATATTGTCCTGTGGGCCATCTTCGCCCAATTTTATAACCTCCTTTTGGAACACTGTATTATGGTCAGGCAAGCGGAAGTAAATCTGGGTCTCCGATTCTTCTATGAATAATCCTAGGCCCGTTCTTGCCCCAAGCCTCGAGCTATCCGTGTAGCAGCAAACGAGTGTTTATTCTAGGGTTTGATTGACCCAGGAGTGTCTTTCTGAAATCAATGTCGCGCATTCTGTAATAAGCCTAGTCTCACGTACCCGGCTGGACATTTCCAAAGTGATGAAGGTATTTCGATCTAACGGGGAACTTGACAGAATTAAATGATTGGATTATTCATTATGGCGCCTGGCGACTGCCTCAATCCACCAATGATGATAACCACAGATTCAGTTATTCATGCTTTGTGTTTGTCTGGTTGTATCCATTAGTGACGTCCATTTGTTGTGATGGTGTGGTATGTTGTCTTGTCCGATGCATTCCCGCATTACTTGTAGACGTTTTATAGCATGAGCTGTTTCGTATGTAATACGAATGTATGTAGGTTGAATATAAAATATGGTCTCCATTGCCCTGCTGGATGTAATTCTCATAGTACCACTTATACCTTGGCAGCACATTCGTTGAACCTTCTCCATTATTTTAGTGTTGCAATTGCAACCTGTTGACCTCCGCAATACTACCGATGCGTATTTTAGAATTGATCTGATCACACTCCTATAGAGCCAGTCTGGACCCAATAGCCCTTTTACAGAGAGACCAGCACGAGTTAGCTTTCTTGACTCTTTTCTCTATGTGATGTCTCTATAACAGTTTCCGATCTAGGTGCACTCCTAAATATTTAATCCTATTTCCAGGTATTTTCCTTGAAACTAAGATCAGTATTTGGCATAATCTTTGTTTTCCTGGTAAAAAGAAATATTTGCGTTTTTCCTGGGTTAATATTCAGTCCTTTCGGCTGAGCCCAGTTTATCGCAATGTTGAAAGTTTTCTCTGCCTCCCTGCAAAGTTGGTTAACTCTTTGATCCTTGAGGCGTCCCATGTTGCACCCTGTTCCTAACGTTTACATTGTACATACTGCAGCTTATCCACCTGTTCCCTATCATGAAGTTTACCCAGTCAATTATTGAGTTGTCTGCTTGAAACTTTGCTAAGAATTGGATAAGAGTGTTGGTACTTGGTACATTGTATACAACTTATCATTGAAAGCTTTTTCGATGTAGTTAACTACCCTGTGAAGAACTGTTTCTGCTGACTTTCCTTTGACAGAAGTGCTCTAGGTTATCGTGAGTACCTGCTCTACCCTGCAGTATGTTCAAGTACCTTGCTGAGGTACTTTGAGCTATCTAAACTCTTCGCTGTAATGACTTTGTCAAAACAGTACTATATGTTGTATGGCAACAGCACTTAAAATAGTGTCTGGCTGACCGCTTCACGCCAATCACTAGCACTGATTTAATACTGGGAAGCCAAGACCATTTTTCCAGCGTTTTTGGTAGCAACCACAGCCACCATGTACAATTCTTCAAGTTCTCACGCCACAGGTGTAGTTGCTTACACCCACGGCGAGGTCTCCAAGAGAATTCCTCAACCATTGAAGGCCCAACTCAACCACTCATCATAGATGGAGACATGCCTGTGTCGCCAACAATCCAGTACCTACTCTATATAGCTTAAAATCATCCCTTTAACCCCGTGGGGTAGGACAAACTCGACCTTATAGCAAAGGATCCTGACGACCGCTACATACACCCACGCTCCTAGAGGACCTTGACTGTCGGGCAACCAGCACCCTTGAAACCAGAAGTAGCCTCTGGTTAGACCCCGAAGTTCCATAACAAGGGATTCACCTCTATTGTCTTTTGAACTCAGGGGCAGTTCCAGGTGACGGTGCACCTAGTTGACATCAGCAGGACCTCTCTTCCTTTTATAAATATTTGCACATCCTTTCCTCTGTTGCCAGAGATTGGGTAGTAACACATAACTTCTACGGGTAATGTACCAAAGGTAAGTCAACGGTAAAAGCCACATCACCCCAGCTGCGGCCCTGGAATTGACACACCCATAGTCAAAACTAGACTGCGGTGGGGGCCTTCCTTTGACAGATGTGTTTTAGATTATCGTGAGCACCTGCCGTTACGGCCTTATCTCACGGGTGTACGAAAGACGCTAACAATCGTCCCCTTGCACCCTTTAGAATGGACCTAGTGCCCATTCTTCAAGGCATTTAGGTTGCAATCTTCGATCATAGTTGTTATCCCTGTACTACGTCAAGCATCTTGCTGAGGTGCTCAGAGCTATCTAAACTCTTTATGCCGTACTGATTTTGCCAAAATAGTATTTATCTATTGAATGGCAACAGCACCTAGAATAGTGTCTGGCTGACCTCGTCAGACCAACCACTAGCATTGATTTAACACTGGGAAGTCAAGACTATTCTCCCAGCGTTTTTGGTAGCAACCATAGCCACCAAGTTTATTCTCCCGGCTCTCATGCCACAGGTCTTGTGTATACACCTACAGCGAGGTCCTCAAGAGAATTCATCAACCATTGCTGGCATAGCTCAACCACTCATCCGAGATGAACGCTTGCCTGTGTCGCCAAAAATTCAGTGTCTAATACACACACATCAAAATCATCCCTTTAGCCCCGTGGGGTAGGATGAACTCGAAGTTTTAGTAAAGGATCCTGATGACCACTTCATACACTAAAAAATTCAGAGCAGCTCGACTGTGGGGCAACCGGCACCCGTCGTACCAGAAGTAGCCTCTGGTTAGACCTCGAAGTTCCACCACAAGGGCTTCATTGACTCCCGTGGGGCGGGGGGGGGGGGAATTGACGCATATTTTCTATCTGTTTACTCCAAAAGTGTTAAGGCGGAACGGACATTTACCTTCATTTGGAAGAATTATAGCATATATTGGACCGGGTGATTAACTTTGCGTCACACAAAATTTAGAGAAGTGTATGAAATCTTTATTTGAGCCGGTAGAATGATCTATATAAGTCAATATTTAAATATAATTTCATGTACATGTTGACCATGGCTACGCCTGAAATGGTTCATACGTTGGGTCCAATTTTGGCATACTCTCTCCAAAATATCGCTCGGTATCACAAAAATAAATTCTTCAATATTGTCTTCCAATGCATTAACCATTGCGGGTTTGTTCCTTTCAATATGACCCTTAACACATTCCCACAAAAAATAGTCTAAAGACGTTAAATCGCACAATCTAGGCGGCCAATTGACCGGCCCCAAATGTGAAATAAACTATTCACCGAACTTGCCTTGTTTCGAGGGGTGTTTGACATGTAGAACCGTATTGATGAAACCACATGACAGCCAAGTATAGCTCTTCCATTTTGGGCAAAAAAAAGAAATATAACAGAAGTCCAATTGCTGCGAATGGCGCCGAATTGATAATTCAAGGTCATCAACAACACTGGCGGATACAGCTGCGATATTTTCCTCTTTCCGCAATATACGTATGCGTGTTGGTAGTTTAATGGGTGTTTTTATGTTAAACAATATAATTGTGGTGCGAAATTTAGTCACAAGATTCCAAATAGCCGCCTCAGAAGATCGCGCAAACTGACCATTAAATGGAAGAACTGCACGATGCACTTTCTTAACCAAACATGAATTTGGATAATAAAATTTAATAACCTGCAAGCGTTGTTCTTTTGTAAGTCGTTTCATGGTTTAATTATAGACCAAACTGAACATGTTTAATAGTAACATACCTGCATAAAATTTGGTGAGAATTGATCCAAACTTACTCGTCCTATGGCTTGAGAAAATGTGAGTGTTACCAAAAGTACGGACTAGTGTATGATGAAAAAAAGACATCGTATCGTCTTGATCTTGAGTTAATTTAATTGGAACTTGGTCTAGTATTGTAGTAAACGGCACTGAATGTGTTCGTGTTGTTCAATGCAGGACCTATCAAATAGTGTAGATATAATGTTAATTGTTCCCACCAATGTGACTCTGGAACCAGTTCCGTAACTATACCTAGATACTTACCTAAGCTTAACTGTTATAAATACTTTTAAAATATGAGTGGCCCTGTGGTCGAGGAAGTAGAGGTTTTGGGTTCGAATCTTATTAAACAATTTTCAGATTAAAAATGAAATGTTATTGCATTTGTAACAATAAAAAAATTTATAGGTGTTAATTGTTACAGTTGAACGTTGGAATGACATTTTTAAATAATTTATGTTATCATGCATCGATTAGGTCAATTAACCCCAACCTAGGCCATCCCCATGTAAAAGAGGCTGGTCCGCTTCATAGGAAGTGTTATAACTCCGACTGATCCCTATCATTTGGAGAACGATCATGTGACTAGTCTTGTGTCAGTTCCATTTCCTGCAGAAATGATGCACGAAAACAGGTGAGCTGGCAAAAAGAAACAACAAATTTTTCTACTTATGTATATACGTATGTCCGTTAAAGGCTGTCAAATAAATAAACCAAAACCGATGTGCTTTAAATCGGTTTCGTTAAAAAAAAATTTATACAGATGGTTTTAGACACCTAACAAGCTACATAAGTTCCATCTGGTCCATTCGAGAGGCTGATTTTTGAATTTACTCATATCTCTTCCGATATGTAGATCCACTAAGAAAATATTTTTGAAAATGGATTAAATCTGTATCTCAACACCTTCCGAACTAAAAAATTCAACTTAATATGAATTTGTGCAAAAAAAAAAACAAGTGAAAAGATGTGTGGTACTTTCTGTTTTTATACTTTTATACTTTTATTTTGGTGTTATTTGCCACATTCTCTTTGGGACATTAAAAAAATTATTTATGTCCATTAATATGGTAAAAAAAATGTTTATAATGAAACATTTCCATTAAAAAAATTGTATTTGTTTAATGTTTAACATAAATACCCAGTTAAAAAAAAAACTGAATATAAAATGTGAATGAAGATTAATCCCACTTCAGTTGTTAATTTTACTGTAAATGAAAGTTTTTCTGCAATTTAGATAGTCACACTTTCCGCTGTGTTGCTCTAGCCAATTTTGATTATTAATTTGCTCTGATTGAACATTTTTTTTGTGATTTGTTTTTAATTTACAAACTAAAAAAAAATAACTATTTTCTTGGTTAAACTAACAAATATACACAGTTGTCAAAACTAAATCTAAAAGAGTTATCTAAATTATATATTTTAGTTTTTATTTTTTGGTCGTGATTCGATTATGCAAACAGATTTAATTGTTGTTGTTACTACTGAAATAACCAATATAAATTGTTAAGCAACTACTAGTTAGGTAATATCTCTCTTCTTTATATTCACTTTATGGTATTGAAATTTTTAGTTTCCTGGTAGCTGAGATAGTAAAGGCATGAGAACAATTTGGTACAGAATTATTGAGAAAAAATTAGTTAGTATCAAAATGCTTAATACTAAAATATCGATGCTCCCTTAGTGGTGGAATACTACACAGCAAAAAATTACACATTACCATATGAACTACTTGCGATATAATGACTTACTTTTCTGATTACCAAATTTTATTACTCGCTTACAAATCACATTACCTAAAATTTAAAAAAATTATGTACAAGTTGCTAAATGAGGAGAATAATTTTTTTTTAGATTAAATAGATTACGCGAACAAGTAGCCAAATAAAAAAAGTAAATACTTCTCAAGAATCGTTTATTTTAGTTTCACGCCTTGGGAAAATCATTAAGTTGGTAATCCAGTAAGGAACAGGTTCCACCAAAAATGCTTAATTGCAAACCTGATTAGTTTTTTTTTTTAATTTTTGCTGGGTAAGAAGATTGCCAAAAAATATGGCCCTTGCCTGGATTGGAATTAATTATATAGCAAGGCTGTCTATAAGTTCATCTAAAAGGATAATGGCTAATGCTCCTAAGAGTGTGCTAATTATACTACAATTGTTGTTTTTGTTGCAATTTTGATCGAATTTAATAATATTTTCTTAAATGTTACTTAATCACAGAATTTACATCATAACCATTTTTTGCATTGAAGCTGTTTACGTGCTGAACATTTGTTAGAGCAACCAATTCCCTTGGTTGATAGACCTCCGAAATTATTTAAATCTACCTATAACATTTTGTTTCTGTGCAGAAACATGTTGCACTGCAAAGCTTCATGAGTTTAGTAAGGTAAACTTATTTTTATTTCTTTAGAATATGCTAAAGATTGATCTTAATACTTAAGTATAAACTTAAAAAATTATGATATATTCCAAATCCCATGGCTAACAAGAGATGAATAAAATGTTTAAGGTCTTTAAGTTTCCAAAATATCATTAAGAAGGCGCCACTTTAATGAAATATCATACTCATGCAACTGTTTTCATTCATTCAAAATTTACAAAAATTATGCCATTTTGATGACTAGACACAGTTATCAGTCTGGTCCCTAAAAGGGCCTTGGATATTTGCTTCCTTTTGTTTTAAAATATTTATGTAGAAGCAAAACTCCATACGTAGAAATTTTGCTTAATAAGGTTATTATTTTTTATTTTGCTTCCTTTTTGTTTCTTTGTTTAGCAAACTGTAACCTTGTTTTGAAAACAAATACTTTTCTGAATTGAGTTGTTAAAATAAAAAAAAAGTATTAAATAAGCAACGATCAAGGCTGTCTACTTAAGAAGGATATGCAATACAATTGTTTTATCTTTATTTTTATCTTTATACTTAAAAATGTGTATGGTAACAGGTAAAGTGTAATTCTTATGACAGCCAGAGCCAGAGCCAGCCAGCCTTTAAGACCTCTGGCCTCATAAAATCTGCAATGCAGGTGGTCGTCATCGTTGTGTTTTTATAATTCCTTTATGGAATTTTTCTTAGCCACTTTTGTCAATGACAGTCAGTGTTATATTTGCAACAATTGCATCGAACCAATAGATGATGTCCCATAGAGTTTTTGCCTATTTTAAGGTGCAACAAGTGTCTGTTTGTTGAAATTCAAGAAGCCTTTCTTTAAATGTCCAATATATTTTATGTGATTTTAATAACATGTGTATCTATTTATTTATTGTCGTCTTCTTAGTATCGCCTCGTGGTTGCTTGCAATTTGTCTAGCCAGTAAAAATGGCATTTCCAATAACTCAGTGCCTTTAAAATGTGCAAATTATACTCGTCCATGAAGTTTTTATTTCAATTTATGTATTTACATCCATTGTAAAACAAAATGTTTAATGTGATATTTTGATGACGTGTTAATTTTTTAAATGAAGTGTAAAAAGCTAGCTCGTTTTAATTTTTCCTATTTTATTTTGACTTATTTTAGCTTAACTTGTTTTATTTTATTATTTATCGTTTTATTTAATTTTAATTTTATTTTATTTTCCTTTATTAACCCCCAACAAAAAAAGAGGTGTTATAACCCTGCAGGAAATGCGGATAGTGACATTGTAGTGATTTACTAGTGACATTGTCAGTAGTACTACTGACCAGGTGTACCCCAGCCAATGTAATCACCTACTGACATTTAACATTAGCTTGTCATTGAATATCCACCACTAGACAGTAGCACTACTGACTAAATAGTGCTTTTGGGACCACATGAAGACATTGGCACCAAAGATTGACTAGTAAATTTTTGGGGCTCTAGTCTACAATATCGATATTTCCTCGCTCATTGTCAATAGTAAAATTGTAGTGATTTCACGCAAAGAAAAAATATGGTTGAGGTAACCATAATCAAACAGCAACATACTATGATTGAATCATATGGTTGCAGTCAAATCATATTATTGTCAAAAGTAAAATAAAGTTTAAATACTATTATTTTCTGAATTAATAATAATATTATCTACAAGAACAATTAACTTTGTTATACCTAATCTTAGTATTGTAAATATGACAACACTATTGTCAAATGTGACTGAAATATAGTTGAAACTTACCATAGCATGTTCTAATACTACAATTATATTGTTAAATACGACCATAGTATTATTTTATATAATAATAATATTTTGTTTTTTAATCATATATTTATTGGTAAATCTTTTATTTAAAACAGCTGTGCGTTAAATCCGAAAAAAAAATAAATTAATATTGTTGCAATAAAATGTATATATGTATATATATAGAAATATATACTTACATACATATGTGTATATAAACGAAATATAGACACCTCTTTCTAAAGAGATATACATACATATGCACATATATATATATTTTTATTTATCTACCTTTTGCTTATACTTTTTTTTTATTTATTTAACACCACGCATGTACTACCGATAGCTTACAGACGAAACACTGAACTGACAGAAGATGTTTCTGAAAAAGATTTTTTTAAAAACTTAATATAGAATGATTTTGGATAACATTATATTGTTATTTACATCATATTATTTTTACACAATAATACAAATTATATTGTAGTCATCAATTGTTAACAAAACTATATTGTTAAACTCCAACTATATCGCACTTTCTATGAATATAATAATGTAATTATTAAATTCAAACATTACTTTGTTTATTATAATGAAATTAATGTTTATAATAACAATAACTAGTTTTCAACGACCACACATTTGTTTCAGAGAACATAATATTGTTTTCCACACCATTCTACAACCATATCTTTTCTTTGTGTGTTACCAGTGACATTGTCAATACTATTACTGACTAGCTGTACCCCAGCCAATGTAATCACCTATTGACATATAATATAGGGTTGTCATTGAAAATCCACCAGTAGACTTTAGCACTATTCTTTTACGACCATATGGAGACATTTGATCTAAAGATTCACTAGTAAATTTTAGTGACCCTCGTCTAAAATTTTATAACCGTTGGGTCAATAAACTTAAATACATACATATGTACGTAAGTTTTTAACGTTAGTGCATAGAATAATAAAAAAGAAAAACAAACTATTGACGCGTTAATTGACAATATCACCAGAAATACACTAGAACTGTTTTCTCTAACGTACTCTAATCGCGCATAAAAGGAAAGTTGTCGAAAGTTGAGTGTTGGCATAGAGAGATATGGTTCTAGGCTGACTAGAGGGAAGTTTGTAGTGTGCATCCGTGTATTTGTGTGTCTGTCCGTGTGGATGTACAGACCAAACGGCTGGACCAATTTTCATTTAGGTTTTTCTGTTTGAAAGGTGACTTGATCGAGATATTACATATTTTCTAGATATATCGGGGGTTTTTAAAATTTTTAATTTTTGTTATTTCATTGTAATTAATTTTATTTTATATTTCTATATTCTTATGAATTGAACAGGCTAATGTTCGTAACGCTTTTTCAGCCAAATTACATGTGATAATTATTAATGAACAAATAATTCAAAGTAAGTTGTAAATATTCTGACAACAACACATAGTTGAACGGAACAGCCAGGCCACTAAACCTTCCTCATCAGGGTTCTTCTGTGTTTTGGTCCACTGTGTGTGGTGTAATTTTTTTATTTTATATTATTTGATTTAATTTTATTTTATTTATTCGATTCATTTATTTAATTTTATTTGATTTTATTTTATTTTTTATTTAATTTTATTTTATTTTATTTATAAATGTTATACTTATTTTATTTAATTTTATTTTAATCTGGAATAATTTCTTAATCGGACTTAATTTCAGTATTTTCAATTCTTATTGAATGAAATATTTTTATTAATTAATGTGTGAGTTCCTAAGGAAAAAAAATATATATATATCATTCAATAAGAATTGAAAATACTGTACTTAAGTCCGATTAAAAAATTATTCCTGATTAAAATTCATTCTAGTTCAATTAAATATAAAATGTCTCACTTATTTTATTTAATGTTATTTTATTTTTTATTTTATTTTATTTTATTTTATTTATTTTATTATATTTTATTTAAGAAATTTGTTATTTGTCATATTGTTATAAGTTTACCCCAATTTGAAATTCATTTGCTGGTCATTAAGCACTGTCTTTATGGCTCATTTACTTCAATAGTATCATAACTCAAAAAATTTAGTTCTTTTCGTATTTTATGTTATGTAAACATTTCATATAAATAGATTGCACCATCACCTCCTGAGAAAAGAATATTTTTTCATGTATTGATTGAGTTATATGCAAATTGAAAAATTAAAACGCGTTTTCTGCAGAACTGGTTTTTTTGAGTTGTGACACTATTGAAGTAAGTGAGCGTGTTGTGTTTTCCCAAATCATCAGTAGACTTCAAGCAAATATTTTAAGGAGTCACAAACCTCTTATCTTATGCATAGACTACACTGATTTTTCTTTAGTGATTTTCGAAGATATTATTATTGGGAATTCTCAAAGAGCTTTTGAAAGTCTTTGCATCTGATAAGAGGTTTGTGACTGTTCAAAATATGTGGTTGAAGTCTACTGATGATTTGTCAAAGCACCAATGAAATATATAGACAATGCTTAACTATCAGCAAATAAATTTTAATTATTATCTTTTAGTTTCGGTTGTTTAATTTAATTTTATTGTGCTCTTTAAACATCCTGCTATGTTAAGTTAATGATTTAATCCTAATTTTTGATGTCTCGAGAGTCGATTTGAATTTACATATATACGTGTGTGTGTACATATGTATATAAAGATTTCATAATTTAAAAACGGATCAACGGATCGGAAGCAAATTTGGCGCATTCGAAAGATGTTGATCACACTTAGATGTCGAAAGATTTGTCGATTCAAAACAAAATTTCGGCAAAAGTTAATTGTATCTTAACCTTAAAACTACACGTCGATTGATTCCAATTTCATTAAAATCTGGTTATTAGTTGGAATTTTCAAAAAATCGTTTTATTTCAATAACTTCAAAAGTCTCCCTCAAATCGATTTTAGATATTTATCGATTTTTAAAGACTTAAAAATTGTATTGTACGCCTCAAATTTAACCAAAATCCGTTCAGGCCTGCAATGTCAACCGATTCTCATATTTTTATTTTTTATCACTTTATTTCATTTTGTTCAATTTGAATTAATTAATTAATTCGTAGTTGCTATATATTACTGCAAAGTAATCTGCATTTATTAAGTCTTTGAAAGTAAAAAAATACATAATTACATACATATAAGCTGTATATCGTCGAGTGGTTACTGGTTTGCTGCACAGTATATTAAGAATACATTATAACTGCGGCAAACCAATAACCACCGGCGATATCTAATAAACAAAAGGTATGCTTATTTATGTCTTAATATTTGCGACATTTAGATGCAGCATATACATACATTGTAAACATTTGCTTTTGTTACAACCTGTTGTTGCATTTTAAAACGTTAAAAACTGTCCGTTTCCCAATCTATAATTTTGTTTAATGTTACAGCTCATTTGTCATTCTTTTTAAGTACAAGTCGTAAAATTAGAAAAAAAACAAATTATTCAGAGAAACTTGGTTTGTTCCTTTTATAAAAAGAATTTGTATATATTTTTTCACCAAAATGCAGAAAAAATATGAGATTCTTTAGACGTTCCCCTTGTTCACCTGTACAAGTTGCAGCAAACGATTTGTTGGATTGTAACATGAACCTGCTTATTTTGAGTTTCGTTTTATGTTTCTTTTTGAAATTTTTTCCCTCAAATGAAAAATACATATTTTTATGATTTTATTTGATGTTTTTTTTAAATTTTCATTCATATGTACACGTACAATGCATTCGGTGAATACAGTGAATACTGGGTAGTATGAACTGTTTTGCACTACGAAATTGTCGCTTTTATGTCTTTATAAAACTTAAGAATGATAGAGAACAAATAACAATGGCAAGCTAGTTGAAAAGAACTTGTGCCTAATTTACGTTTTCAATTAAATTGCAATACAATGAATGAAAATAATTCACGTATTCTATTTTTATTGAGAACATGTGAACAGTAGTGATGAAGTTGGAGTAGAATTCGTAAACAGAATTCCCTTCTGCTAAAGTTAATCACAATGATTCTGAATATCTTCCTGAAAAAATGTCTCATGTAATTTAGCTTCCCCAAATACACGAACTCTAACTTAGTTAATTAAACAAAGAAACAATAATAAATTCTAGCCAACTCTACACAATTGATTATACAAATAATTTGGTTTTGTTTAAATAAAACATTATTTTATATTCCGGAAGTGGAAGTGGAAGTTTTCCTAAGTTCAATCTTTGAATGTATCTGTTCTACTTCTGGAAATTTTAGATAACAATACGCATTTCCCGTTCATGTATTGTATGCACACTGCATGATAATGTACGTTAAAACTAAAAAACTTTTTTTTTGTTTTTTTTTCTCGAAATTTAAATAATAAGGAGCGTATTCTCGTTCATGTATTGCATACACTGCATTATAATGCATGTTAAAACTAAAAAAGTTTTTTTGAGTCCGACAGAAGTTACGAAAGGGTTAACTCTCAAACGAACTGTCATACTGCGCTCACTTTTTGACATTTATGATCAGAATACTCTGGCTTGATCGATGCTTTCAAACTATCCAGATTTACTTTGAAAATCAGTCATCAATTCGCGCAACTAAGAAACGACTTTGCGATTTTCAGGCGTACATAATCGTCCATCTGAGCAAATAAAAATTGCATCCAGAAAAATGTACCGTTAGGTGCGACTTACACGTGACTTATGGCGACCTTAAAAATTTAGCAATAAGTTGATTTCGAGAAATTGTCTTGTCATGCGATTTGAGACCTCTCGATTATTTCCTGTGGAGTCGCTTGAAGTCGCTGGCGTCTAACATTGTTCGTGTTATTCGTAACACAGAGAGACCGTCAATGCTCGACAATGTGACTCAAAATTAGACGTTCAGAATGTGCTTTATCAAGAATAACCGCGTTGCCCATATGTCAAAAAAAAAAAACAGCTGAGCCAAACTCTTTGAAAACTCCTTGAGGATTTCGGTGATTCTCTCTAAATAAATTTCATAATTATTGAACTTGTTACAACAACAATAATTTTTTATAATCTCTTGAATACCAACTTTTTGCATAAAATGAATTGAGTAAGTAAGTAGTAGTTCACTCTGTCCTGGCTGCACTGTACTACGTATGCATGGATATTGCTGTTACTATTGAAATATTTATTAATTTTTATTTGTTGGCTGGAAAAGGTGTTGTGTTTTACTTGTACTTATACTGAAAAAGCAAATTCTTTACTTTTTTCACGTCCGTACGGTTTTATGTTATTGAAATCCAAAAGTTATTTGCATGTTTCAACAGTTTTTTTGTTTTCATTCTCAAATTTTATGTGTTATTATGTTTCCATGCCTTTTTAGTGTTTTCTTTAATTTGAATCTTTGAAAGAATTTTTAATTGTAATTAAAAACCTGTCAAGCTGTCATGTAGAAATACATCTGTATACGTGTGCTTGAAGGCGTTCAAATTGTATAGTGTCTAAATATTTTCACTTAACTTAATGTACAAAATTGTACTTACAATTTGTTTCAATTTTTATATGTGGAGTTTAAGAACTGGAGTTGAAATTTATATACTATGCATGCATTTGTGTTTCAAAACAGAATTTGCTAAAAAGAAATTTTCTAATGGAGAACAATTAATTACATCCATACATTTTTGAAACATGAAAACATATTTATGTATGGATTGCTGATCACTTTTGCTGTTCTGGAAAAACTGCAAAGTTTTCCAACCAGATGCTATTAATATAACATGCCAGCGGAAATCCATATTTTTAGATTTTTGAGAAATATCAGCGTCATTAGGGGTTTTCCACCTCAATTGGTCACCACATTTAACGCTACTCATGCGCACACTTTTTTTTCCCAGTTTCAACTTATCTCATCTGGAAGAGTTTTCTCCTAAACAAAACAAAAATTATCATTAATTGTTCAAACGAAACTATTATGCGTGTGACTTGCGAGATAAAAAATAAAATACACCTCTGCAAATTTAAGTAAAGGAAAATATACATAGAAGTCGATTCTGGAACCCATGGATTCTGTTTAGAATAATTATTCGGTTAACCGTTACTAACCGATTAACTGATAGGTTAATTTAAAATTGGTTTTTTCGATTAATGGTTAAACCGGTTAATATTAGTCATTTGACTTATTTAAAATTTTTTTTGACATTTTATAGTATTACTAGCTGACCCCGGTCCGCGTTGCTGGCCCTAAGCAAACATTAGTGTTGTATATGGCATTGGTTGTACAATATAAAAATTGGATTTTGCCCACGAATAAACTAAATATTGCGCCATCTGCCGAACGAACTTCAAACTACACAGAAACATTCCTCACGCCCCATAGAGCATGTATATGAAGTTTGGTCAAAATCGGTTTAGTAGTTCCTGAGTTACGGTGCAAAAACACAAAAAAACTAAAAATTGCGCCATCTGTTGGATGAATCATCATTTCTGAAAGGGGCGTAGCATTTACCGGGATAGAATATATATATATAAACACGCACAGGTCTTTTACGAATATTTTGCGGGGTGGAAGGCGAAAATCTGTTGGGGCATTGAAGAGTTTTCCCATAACAAATAAACGTATTTTTGTATTATATATAATAAGATAACGTATTTTTGGGGGGTTTAATTAATTGTTTCTTTAAAATCTTTGGACGTGGCTTTTAATGATTTTAGTAAAGACCCTACTACTCTAATTGAACTAGGGGGATTTATTAAGTTTTTTTTAATAGTTAAATAAGAGCCAATATTACTGTTGCCAACGATTTAATTAAGATTTGATTAATGAGAGACGAATTAAATTACTTTATACATACACTATGAAATATTTCCATCTAGCAACAGTGTTTTAAACGATAGTGCAAAAGCGAAAAAGAAATTCAGAAATAAACTCTTTTGCAGAATGCTCGTTGGTGAGCTCTGCCAGTATGGGTCAGATGATAACCCGTCAACAGAAGGAATTATGTATAGTAGTACAAGAAATGGTCTTAACAAAATTAACCGAAACAATTAGTAGCTGTACAAATTTTAAACAAAATAATAAAACAGAACACGAATGGCACAATAAAAGATTTTATATCTTATATAATTATAAATACGGCACACATTTTTTGTCGTGCACTTTTAAGTATCTTATCGTCCACTAATATTAGTGAAACATATATAACTAAAAAGGTATTTTTGTATAGATATGCACAATATAAAAATTTTTTAAAACTTCTTGGCTTAAAAGTAATAAAAAGCAATTTAAAGTTGCTTGAAAAAAAGACGACATTTTTTGTTTGTTTTTGTTTTGTACACATGTGCTTATAATAAAAAAGACATATTAGTTGTCAACTGGTCTAATTTAGACCACCTGGTTTAGGAAAAAAACCTGGGAAACTACATATTCTTTATTATGGATTGCTTTTGATTTCCTCAACATCTACGATGAGTAAAAGGATTTTTCGAAGTCAAGTTTTATTAAAAGTAAAGAAGAGAGTTGCTTAAATCCTAAACATTTAAACCAAACTCTGAAAGATCGTGTTAAAGATCTCTTTAAATTATTGAAGTATTAATGACCTAACAAGCTTGTTAATTTTTAATGAATACATATTTATGAATTTAATTTAAGAATCCTTGTGTGTGCGTCTTTTTTTGTTTTACTAATAAATTCAAAATTAATAAATAATTTTTGCACTTTTATTTGTTGAAATTACTTGATTTATGAAGAAACTTTATTAATTGGTTAACCGGTTAATACCGAAATTAGCCAATTATTAACTAATTAAGCCAAAGTATCGATTAATTAATTTAGCCATTAACCGATTAAAGTAAAACCCCGATTAAATGAACAACACCCTAATTCTGTTTCATTGGATTTATAAAAATCTCATCATTACTTTAATGAAATAGAATCATTGAAGGCATGAAGCAGTCACATAAATTGAATGCAGAAACAGTAATTTATTTCACGAATCAACTTCATTTAAGTAAAAATTCATCAAATCAATGAAACAATTACATTTAATTTATGATACAATTTCTTTGAACTAATGAAGTAGTTTCATGTCCTTAAAAATAAAGAGAAACCATCTTAATATACATATTTATATTACCTAACTTCAGCAGCAGACACATAACGGTGGTTAGCGTGGAAGTGGGAGTTACATGATACTGGCTGGCGTCGGTATACTGCGCTCATGACGACCAAATCCCTCTAGCTTCGGTAATGGTGAGGGAATTTACAGCTGCGGCGGTAAACGCTGGACATCACATCATCTTGTGCTGTGACGTCAATGCACATCACACTTTCTTTTTTTTTTACACACATATATTTATTTATTGTATCTTCAAAATATGAACTAACAATAAGTATTCAAATCTTAAATCTATATATATATTATTAGTATCGGACATAAACGCACATCACACTATTTGGAGAAGTACAGACACTAATGAAAGAGGTGAGGAACTTTTAGAATTTGTAGTTAGTACTAACCTTAACATTTGTAATATAGGTCAGAAACCTACGTTTATAACAAAAAACAGACAGGAAGTCCTGGATGTTACCTTTTCCTCTGATTCGGTAGCCGATAGGATCATGAACTGGTGTATACTTCAGGAACACTCCTTTCCTGATCATAGGTTTATTTAGAAATCTCCTGAAATTTCTATAGGTCTATTTTTTCTAGACAACTTCTGGAAATTTCTGATT
Organism: Tachina lurida; assembly: GCA_944452675.1. Classification (NCBI taxonomy): domain Eukaryota; kingdom Metazoa; phylum Arthropoda; class Insecta; order Diptera; family Tachinidae; genus Tachina; species Tachina lurida. The sequence goes on from OX101754.1 coordinate 88,904,421, forward strand.
TATATTGTGAGGTTGATAACATCAATATGATCTTTAAAAATGCAAGGAAATTGTCCGGCCCTCTAAATAGGCAAAGGGGCGAAAAAGAAACTGCAGAAAACTCTTCAATAATCGTAAATCATCCAGAAATGAACTGGACTGGATAGCTTATAAAGGTAAATTAAAAAAATATAAAAAACAGATAAGATTTGCTAAAAATACAACATGGAAGAGGTTTTGTGAAAATATTGAAAATCTTTCAGAAGCCTCTCGCATGACAACAATTTTGTCCGCTACTCCCTGCACTCTGGGGCACTTTAAGGATCCCAATAGGACGTGAACCTTATCTAGCGAGGAGTTATTAAAAACACTGCTGGACACTCACTTTCCGGGTAGCTGAATGTCTGAGATTCAGACTTCTGATCTTTACCCAATACCTACGGAAAATATATCTGACATTGTCAATATTCAAACTTTAAATTGGGCTCTGAGAAGCTTCAAGCCTTGTAAGTCTCCAGCACCCGACGATATAATACCGGCCGAAATACAGAAAGTATCGATTCTAATAGCCCCTAGACTACTGAGAATTTACACCAGTTGTCTAAACTGAGTCATATTTTTAATAAGTGGAGGACAGCGAGAACGGTCTTCATTCCGAAGTCTGGTAAAAGCTCTCACACTACACCGCAGGACTTCAGACCAATAAGTCTATCATCCTTTATTCTGAAAACATTAGAAATAATGGTTGATGATTATATCAATAAAACCATCAATGGAAATCTACTTTCTTCTCATCAGCATGCATACCAAAGGCGAAAGTCAACCGAATCAGCTCTACACGAGCTGGTTAGCACTATGGAAAAATCACTCTCTATCGGTGAATACATCTTTGTGGCTTTAACTCAAGTTCAGTGTGCTGAGTACGATCTCAAGCAATGAGCAGAAGTATACAGTAAATATTTTTATGCATACAAAATATACCTTTTGCTCAAAACTTTTAAGTCGAAGCAAATGCTCAGGTTTTATGCATTAGACCCATTGAAAGGCTGTTAATAGCATCTCTCCAGATGCGATAATTGATGTATTGTAGAATTTGGGGATTAATACAGTGGTCAAATCGTCACATCCGTGAACGTACAACTCGTCACGTAAAAACACCATTTTGGGATTATGACACACGTGAACGTACTGAAATACCATTCAGCTTATACGATTGACGTATCACTTAATTCGTTTTCGTACGATTGTCGATACAATCACGGATGTGGCGATTTGAGCCCAGGATTATGTCAGTAGACTAGTAGAAAAACTTCGGCTCTAAGAGCTTTTAGACAAACCCGCTTTGTAAATAGAGGTACCCCACATATGTGAGTTCTTTTGTCACTGTTGTGGAATCTAGCTCTTAATAGCGTGCTGCTATTTCTAGAATCGCGAGTTTGTAAGATTGTGGCTTATGCTGATGATGAGGCAATAGCTGTAAGAGGAAAATTCCTCTCTAAGGGATATTCTACAGAATGGTCTTTCACATTTAACATGGGCGGAGAAACGAGGGCTAGCCATTAATCCTAAGAAGACGGAACTAGTCCTCTTCTCAAGGAAGTATAAAATACCTGTTTTCCAACCAATCACTCTTAACAATACGGAGATAAAAGTGTCAAACACTGCAAAATATCTCGGTGTTATTCTTGATTAAAACCTAAATTTCAAAACAAATACTCTAGAGAGAGTGAAGAAAGCTAAATTTTACTCTATCTATGCAAAAAAATCGATTGGGAAAAACAAAACTCGTTCATTGGATCTATACTTCAAGAGTACGTCCAATTTTCATGTATGGGATCATCGTGTGCTAGCCGTCCCTGGAGAAAAAGACGTATCTCTGTATATATACACCAAAGACTTGCATCCTTGTATATAACCAGTACTCTTCGTACTACTCCTTCGCATGCACTGGGTATGCTCCTTCGTCTACTACCATTGGACCTAGTAGGGAAGGAGATAGCAACAACCTCAGCAATCCGTCCTCGTTGTAACACTCTGTGGAACGGAAATGGTACCGGCCACTGTAGAATACTCGATGATGACGATTGGAGAATGTAGGATTGGCCAAACCTCCCCTGCTCTGCTACACGTACGTCTTTATTAAACGTGGTATACAGAATGGTGGATGAATGGAACTCCTAACAGAAGAAAAATTGTTGATTTTTATATGGACGGCTACAAAACACAAGAAGGTGTGGGTTATGGAGTCTTCAGGGGCTTTAGGTCTTCGTATTGCAAAGCAACTTCCGGATCACTGCAGTGTCTTCAGGCAGATATCCTTGCTATACAAGAAGTTGCGGATTGGTTGAAAGTGAATGTCACTTCAACGACTTTGATTAACATATACACTGATAGTCGAGCAGCTATTATGGCCCTTGCATACCCGCTTCTAAGAACAAGAACAGCCCTCGACTGCTGGGCATCTCTAAATGAGATGGCAGAGCCTTTTGATATTAGAGCAGTTTGATATTGATCTGGATCTCGGGGCATAGTGGCTTTCAGGGGACACTAGCGCTAATGAGCTTGCTAGAACTGGGACAACCTTACAAGTTCCACCGGATTTGGAATGTGGGAGTTTAGTCCTATTCTTTTGCAAACTCAGACTTGCGCCTAGCAAGACAGAATATCAAACAAATGGAAGGTGGGTCATAAAAAATTATTGCGTGATCAGAGGGCAATTATGGACTCATCTAAATAGGAAAAATACAGCTTCTTTAATTTTAAAGAATAGGAAACAAATGTCGATTCTAGTGTCCGCGCTAACTGGACACTGCCTCATAGGTAGGCATGAACAAAGATTAAATGTCGAACACAATGATTTTTGCCGCAGCTGCGAAGAAAGAGAATTGTTGAACTGCAACAGAGTCTCTGTGGTATCACAATGGACGAAAACGGTCTAAGTGAGTCCGGGTTCCCGACTGCCACCTCTACCTAAGCTAACGTAATCGTTGCATCGCCAACTTTACTTGAATTTTTCATGAAGGTTCGGCAGGTAGATTCCGTGATGGCTGCCATTTATTTTAAAAACTCCAAGGGAGTCCATTTATGGATGTATACCTTAGATTTGAGATAACCTTACAATAAAAAGTCAAGGGGTTATATCAGGACTGCGTGGAGGCCTGTTTATATCACGTTGGACTTGGTTTTTGCACCAATTGAATTTTGTAGGGATGCAGGTTTTTCATACTTGACAGCTTCCTAATAGAAAAGTTAGGATGTTCAAATGACTTTCGGCATTTTTAAGGAACTACAAAAATAAATCAGATAATAAGTAAAATAGTGAGTTAAAATGTGTATTAGTTATACAAAAACTTTCAATTCCGTTGTAGTTTTTGAAATTATTTAGGACCTAATTTTGTAAGACGCAGCGCTTAGCGTTGAACAATTTATATGCATTTTGTTTTTGTAATTTAAATATTTTCCACATAAAACTTGTCAAAGCTTGGTGTTGCGTTTTACAAAACTAGGCCCTTAGTTTTTATACCCTTTACCAAAAAAAAATGGTAAAAGGGTATATATAGGTTTGTCATTCCGTTTGTAATTTCTATAATATCAATAAGCGACCCATAAAATATATATATTCTGGATCCTTATGCATAGGGAAGAATAAGCGATGTCCGTCTGTCCGTCTGTCCGTCTGTGCGTCTGTCCGTCTGTCCGTCTGTCCGTCTGTCCCCCCCAGGGGAGTCAATGACTACCGGTGTGGCAATCCCGGGGCCCCAGCTAAGGGTAATGTAGCTTTTGTCTGCTGGCGGACCTTTGGCTCATTACCCGTAAAACTTATGTGTTACTAACCGATCTCTGAAATAACAGAGCAAAGGATGTGCATGTATTTATAAAAGGAAAACAAATAGTAAAAGATCGTTGTTGTCAGTTAGGTGCATGATTACCTAGAACTGCCCCTGAGTTCAAAAGATAGTAGTAGTGAATCCTTTATTAATAAAGGTGGATCTGCGAGGTCTGACCAGAGGCTACTTCTGGTACTACGGGTGCCGGTTGCCCGACAGCTGAGCTGCTTAGAGATAAAAGCATTGCGGCTATCAAAATTATGTGTTCAAAAGGTTTAACGCCCCTGGATATGACCCCAGGGCAATGGCACTTGTGTCTGATCGTAATAGGCACAGGATTTTGGTGGCGACAGCTTGCTTTCTTCTCGCGTGGGTGGTTCCTTCTGCTCTGAAGTTTGAGTGCATGTAGCGGTCGTCAGTTCCTTTGCAGAAATGCCGAGTTCGGGCTACCCCACGGGGTTAAAGGGCTGATTTTGGTAAGTATGGAGTAGGCACTGGAAATGTGGCGACACAGGCATGCGTTCATTACGGAGGAGTGGTAGCTGTGCCGGCAATGGTTGAGGAATTATCTTGGGGACCTCGCTATTGGTGTATACACAACACTATAGCGTGGAAGCCTGAGAATTATCGTAGTGGCTGTGGTTGCTACCAAAATCGCTGGGAGAATGGTCTTGGCTTCCCAGTGTTAAATCAATGCTAGTGATTGGTATGACGCGTTCAGCCAGACACTATTCTAGGTGCTGTTGCCAATCAACAGAAGTTGTTATGGCATGAACATAGCAACTGATACGGTACGACTAAAATTGGAATTTTAAATTAAAAAAATATAAAAAAAGACGTTTCCAGGGTTGGAAAACTTTAACTTTTTGTGTTATGTAAAATTAACTATGTCTAAAACTGTGCAGGGTATTTTCTCGGGAACCGTAAGAGTTAGAGACCTGAAATTTGGACACAGTGTGTAGACCTTTGGCCGCTACAACAACAAATACATGAGAATTGGAAATTAAAGGGTGTTCCAAAACGAGCAACGAAAAATTTTAAAATCTAATGTAATATAAATACAATTATATGTATATACACTTGAAATTTGTAAGGTTAGTGTATTTTTATACAGACTACAAAAATTAACACTAAAATTTCAAAAAAATTAAATTAAAGGGTGTTCCATTAGTTAATGCAATTTTGACTATGCAATTTTGACAACTTGCTGTATCTTGGAAACCGTAAGAGCTAAACTCTTGAAATTTTCAAAAACGGTAAAACTATAAATCAAAAAATTATAAAATCGCCAAACCGAAACAAATCGCCAAAAACAAAAAAAATCGCCAAAAAGAAAAAAGCACCGAATTAAAAAAAGTTTCTAGGACTAAAATAAATCGCATAAAATGGAAAAATTGCCAATTAAAAAAAAAATCGCCAAAATGAAAGAAAATCGCCAAAATGAAAAAAATCGTCAAAATGAGAAAAATCTCCAAAATGAAGAAAAGCCCAACCAACAACAGAACAAAATCGCCAAAATGAAAAAAACCTCCAAAAACAGAAAAAATCGCCAAAACAAGAAAAAAGCTACAAAACTGATAAAATCGTTTAAACTGAAAAAAAGCTTCAAAAAATCAAAAAAAAAAACCTCCTTTCGTGCGCGATTCAAAGTCGCACTTTACTGAATTTTTTAATATTAAAGGAATTAAATGAAACGAAGTTTTTTCTTATTTCGTTTTTGCTTTGTTCACTTAAAATATTTTATATATTTTTTGGTATCAATAATCAGAAAAATCCAAAATTATGACTCCAGGGTTTCCAACCCACAGTTTTTGTGTTATGTAAAATTAAATAGGTCTAAAAAAAATTTTTTTTTCTTTATAAATTGAATATATTTTATGCTTCTGAAAGAAAAGTTTGGCGTATGAAATTTGAAAAATTAAAATTACAGCTCCAAAGATGGAAACTTTAAAAAAATTATAAATTTTTTCACAAAACAAATATGTATGTATGTGTCTGTATACTATATATATGTACGTACGTTGGTAAAGGGTATATAAGATTCGGCACAGCCGAATATAGCTTGTTCTTAAAGGGAAATATCATTATAGTACGCCAAAAATAAAATTTTTCTTCAAATCGCTTCCAATTTGGTGTTTAGACATTATAAATGAGAATTTCTTGTAAAAATCAGTTGAGGTGATCCAAATTTGTACTAGTTCTGGATCTCATATTCTACATTTTTATTAATTCTTATGAATGTTTTTTTTTAATTTTCAAAATTCCAAAAATTTTTAAAAATGCAAGGAAAAGCCAACCCTGACAAAGGAAATGAATCTAATACATACGTCATAAAAACTGGCAAAAAAAATTTAATATTTACCGGAGTAATAATAACTCACAAAATGCCCAAACATTTAGAAAAAACACAAAATATTTTTAAATATTTCCACATATGTATTTTCTTTACGTTTTTTCCAACTTCCTTGTGTATTCACATACATACCAGTAAAATGTGTTAAACAAATGTTTGCATTTATTGACATAATTTCGATCGACAAATTATCTCAACACATTGTTTTCTCTGGCTTTCTGAAATGACAATACATGCTAATGGGGGCGGCGGCTTTTCACTACCAATGTTTTCAAGCACAAGAAATACTTACATATTCAATAAAATTCTCTATTAATATACATAAATGACTCTTTTCAAGTATTCTAGAAGCTGAAGTTGAAGTTGTAGTTGTGTGCTGCCACCAAATTGTGTGCGAAATGTTTCGTATATACTATATTTGACTTGCTTGTGGCCAGTGTGGTTCATGCAGGCGTTAAATTAGACCAGATGTATTTGTTAATTACTAAATGATGAGTTTCCTACACGACAGCTTGATGTTTTTATGAATAAGTATGAATAAATACGATTAGATTATCAACTGGCATCTGGGCTTAATATTTCATATTTTCAAATGCTTTAATAGGAATTTAAACAATTTAAAATAAAAGTTAATGATGTGTAATGTTCTATTAAATTTTTGAAAATGTTTGTGTGAATTGTAACATGAAAGCTCAATTCCATAAATATGTATATGTTTTTTCTATTAGGAAAAAAAAATTTTAAACAAATTGGTCCCTTTTTAAACGATTTAAAAAAATATGGAGGTTCTGAATTGGTTTCGGAATACAACCGATTGAATTCAAACCTTCATGAGATAATGAATTGATTCATTTTGAAAGATATCTTGAATTCTATATGTATGTTTTTTTGTAAAGATTTTTGTTTGAAGTTCTTAGACTTTGTGTGTCTGTGTACGTATTTAAGTCTCAAAAACATATTGAGAGTCTCTCAAAAAATTTTGGCTAAATTTTACTGATGAGTTGCTTAACCAACAAACAAACAAAATCTTTTATTTTTATAAAAAAAATTTTTTTTTGAGCGATATCGTTGACAGAAAATTTTGTTTAAGGTTGTGTAAAATTTTTATTATTTTGATGATATTGCTGGTTAGATTATAGCAATATTTTTATCTATAAGTTTTATAAATAATATTTTATTTGAGTTAGACATATACATATGTATGTATATCTGCGAAAGAAAATTTGTTTACTTTTGCAAATTTAGAAAGTATTTTTTTTTTGCAGGTAAGCAGGAAAATGTATTATTGCATTCACGATGGATCGTCATACAACGTGATATGCCGGGCTCTCCAATTTTGGAATACCGACAAAAAAAACCCCCTCTACAACCTTTCCTAGATTTCACCCTGGGACCGCTTACAGCATTGCTTAAAGGTGGATTCTGTTGCAGATGAGCTTGCCGTCATCTTTAATTTTTTCCTGTGTCCAGGACCCGCTTAAGTGTCTATACTGCTGCATACATATCGCGTTTTTTGATGCGCAAAATTTCTTCGCAGAATTTAACTACTGCACTCCAACGGGTTTCGTCCGTTGCTATTTTATCTATAATATTTTCGACTGTTAGAGGTCCAGTCACGTTTTCTATCTCTCGGCGTTTTTCCAACCACCGGGTGCACTTAAAGAATGTATGTTCAGTATCATCTATTACTTTCGGAAATACCCGTACCCGGATAGCACCTGTGTTAGGTAGTAATTTACTTCTCCGTGTTTCCTGGTTATACATCCATCTTCCATTTGTATTGGTTTCCCATCTTTCCTGCCATGTTTGAAGAGTTTCTTGTCTAATGTTATCTGCTGCTGTTGGTTCAAATTCATTTGCACGTTCCTGTAATGACTAGCACGGCGGCTGCTGACACAGTACGATAAGCGTATGTTATGCGTCTTGCGGCTATTCTCTGTACTGCTAGGAGTATACTGCTACTTGCTGCCAACAGAAGTTTTCGTCGGCTTGATAAAGGTCCTTGATAGGGTCAATATTTGCCATTAATCGGCTCAGCTGTGCTGTTATTTTGACTGCTTTTTGCGTAGCGTGCTCGATTTGAGTCAGGTTTTATTCCCAGGTAGGAAGTATAAGATACCTGATTTCTAACCTATTACTCTGAATAACGCGGCGAGAAAACGGGAAAGCGTACAACACTGCAAAATATTTCGGTGCCCTTATTGACTCTAAGCTGAATTTCAAAATAAGTATTAGAGAGACGGCGAAGAAAGCAACAATTTCACTTTATCTATACAAGAAATTCATCGGACAAACTAGCGTCGCACCCCAAAACTTGATCTATACTGCCAATTCTCATGTATGGGGTCATCGCATGGAGGCCGCCTCTGAAGAAAAAGAAATAGGTTACACAAGGTTCAAAGATTTGCTTCCTTGTATAAAAACTGTGCTCTTCCCACTACCCCTACGGATGCCATGGTGCTACTCCTGCACCTGCTACCATTGAACTTAGTAGAAAAGGAGATAAAAACAACCTCAGCAATCCGTCTTCGTTGTATTTCTCTGCGGAACGGAAACGGCACTTTAGAGTACTTGAGAGGGATGGACCAAATCTACTCCATGAACGTCTTTATAAAACCTGGATACTATTAATAAAAGTGAGAAGGAATGGTAGAAGAAAACGTGTAGATTTTTATAGGGATGCCTTCAAAACACAGCAAGTATATTAGCTCTTCGTATTGCAAAGCTACGTTCGGATCACTACAGTGTTTACCAGGCAGAGATTCTTGCTATAAAGACAGTTGCGGATTGGTTGAGAGTAAATGTCACTTCAACAACTTTAATTAAGCGGTTCCTGCGCAAACTCAGGCTAAAATAAGAAAAGTGCCCACAGCATTTTGCTTGTCTCTGGCTTAAAATCAAACTCTATACCGCGCCTCTCGCCATAAAAATGTATTTTTGAAAAAAAGTGGTAATATTGGAGCTATCCAAATATTTTTACGAATATTTATTTAATGAAAACGAAAATTATTTCCGAAAATAAAGTTATAATATGCTAAACTGAAGACAAGCAATATGATTTCTAAACTTTGCACATTGTAAGTTCATTCAATAAAATAGCCCAGTAAAAAAAATACTCCAAGGAATTCATGAAAATGTAGAGTTTGCGATCTGCAAGTAGTGCAAATTTGATAATTTCTAATGATTTTTACATAGGGTTGTCATTGCAAGTAGATCTCTTTTTCGATGCCTAGTCACCGAAATGGAAGCGATTTAAAAAAATTTTCATTTTTGTGTTCTATGATAATATTTTAATCTAGGAAAAATGGTAAAAAGTTATCTATTTGAACAATTCGTTTCTTTTTATACGAATTTAAACGCGAAACAGTGTTTTCATGTAAATTTAAGCAAATAACTTTTAAATTTTATATTAAAATTAGTTGATAAATTTCTTTAAAAACACAGATTTTTTTTTAGATTTTTGTGAGTATTTCCTAAAATTATGGAGGCATTTGTGGAGGTTTTGTATGACTAAAATAAACTTCTACTGGTTTTTCTGCTAACTTAAATTAAAAATATCGATTTTTTGGAAACAATGAAAATGTAGTTACTTCAAAAGACTTCCAATTTTTTTTTACTGGGACAGAACGGATTTAAATTTTATTTTTACAATCGTTATGATTTTGTTCTATTCAACCATCACAACAGAAACAACAAAATAGGTAACAAGGACAGCCATAAATGAGTGTTTAATTGAAATTATAGTATGTAAGTATGTATACATATGTATGTATATCTATTGTGGAAATATTTGCACATATTATAACATGTATTTGATTTACCAGATATGTATATTTTTATGTAGTACGAAGGCTACACATTTTTCACATTAAAATATTTATTCGGAAAAATTTTAAATTTTCTTAATAAGTACGCATCCTTATATATGTACATACATATATGAATATTTATCCATAAACAGAATAAACTCTGAGACACGTACATATCTAAAGGGTGTTTTTTATTGAGGTATAGAACTTTAAGTTGGCATTACTTTTTTAACTGGAGGCCATTTTGTCAGCTGTCAAGTGATTAATATTTAGTTTGGTTTGCCATTTCATCATGAACAGGTTGACAAAAGAACAACGCTTGCAAATCGTGCAAATTTATTTCGAAAATAATGGTTCAGTTCGCGAAGTTTACCGCAAGCTCCGTCCATTTTATGGTCGACATAATCGTCCATCAGAGCAATTAATTCGGTTAACCATGGATCGTTTTCGCACTACGTTTACTCTATGTGATAATACGCATCCGCAGAGACGTCGAACAGTGCGCACCGAAGAAACAATTGCCGCTGTAGAGCAAAGTGTTGAAGAGGACCCGAATGAATCGATTCGCCACCGTGCACAGCAATTGGAGCTTTGTCCATCAACTCTATGGAAGATTTTGAAGATTTTGAATGTGGATGAGTTGTGGTTCCAACAAGACGGCACTACATGCCACACAGCGCACGTCACAATCGATTTATTGAAGGAAACATTCGATGAGCGCATAATTTCGCGGAATGGACCTGTCAATTGGCCACCAAGATCGTGTGATTTGACACCATTGGATTATTTTCTTTGGGGATATGTGAAGTCGCTCGTCTACGCCAACAAACCAGAAACGTTAGGGGACTTGGAAGCCAACATTCGTGGCGTTATTGCCAACATACGGCCCCATATGCTCGAAAAAGTGGTTGAAAATTGGACCGGTAGAATTGGCTTTATTCGAGCCAGCCGCGGCGGCCACATGCCCGAAATCATATTTAAACATTAATGGCATAAAATTATCCTTCCAATAAAGCCAAATTGATGGACATTAAAACGATTTTCTTGTGTTTTATTTCAATTCGAAGTTCTATACCTCTAAAAAAAACACCCTTTACATATATGTAGTCACTATATCATAGTGCCAAGATCAATGAAATTTAAAATATCGCAATATTAACTGGCAGCAAAGAGAGAATCAATAATTTCCCCTCTCGGGCCAGAAATAACTTTCAAAATTTAATTAGTAATTTAAGCGCCAATCAAGTTAACCAAGAAAATCTATTATTTATTATTCTAAATAATCGATTTACAATAGGAAATAATCGAAGTTCGAAATTTATGTCGCTTAAGCTTTTTTTTTTGCGGTTGTGGCACGATCTAACTTGGTGATGGGTTCTTACTTTGGTTTCCAAATTTACCATTTTTTGTACACCTTTCTCTTATTTTTATATGAAAATATACTTGAGTGGTGGCATTTTTTATTTAGTTTGCAAATTTACCCCGTTGTGTACATTTTTTTTCTCTCTCTCTCTCTATTAATCAAAATATAGCCTCATTTCCCCTTAGAATTTTATATTTTTCAAATTTAATTTTTGTATTTCACACATAATAAATAAATACACACAATTTTAAATTGAGAATAAGAAAATTTCATTCCCCACTTAGAAAAAATATTCCCCATGATTTTGTATCTGCTAAGCATGCAAAGTTCAAAGTATAAAACCGACCAATCAGCTTCGGTTTACTCAACGAATGGTTAATTTCTGAAAAGTGTTGAATATTCATCCAATTACCAATACCCACCATAAATAAACTGGGGAAATTTAATAATACTTGTCAAAAGCATGCGTATTTCTATACATTTGAGGAGGAATTTCCCAGTTTCTATTAACCTTACCCTAAATAAACTGGGGAAATTTAATAATACTTGCTAAAAGCATGTGTATTTCTATACATTTCAGGAGGAATTTCCCACTTCTATTCACCTTGCCATAAATAAACTGGGGAATTTTCATAATCCATACTTGTTCAAAACATGCGTCTTTATTTCTATACGGCATTTGGGAGGAATTTCCCAGTTTCTGCGACACTGGGAAATTTTCATATATGGCGAAAGTATTTTGAATGGAAAGGGGAAACTTTTGTGGATTAAAAAGGGGAAATGTAATATGTATATTAAAAGTTTGCTCAATGTTATAGAAAATGTAAAGAGTTATATGAATGAGGTCTTTATTAGGGTTCCTTTAATTTATAGGGAAATTGTATAATATTAATGGGAATATCTAAGTGCATCTTGTCTCTAAGTTTCTTCAGGCTGCACAGGCTTATTTTGGAAAAACCTACATGCATTCCTGTGACTGAAGGTAAAATTAATTCTCAGGTGAAATATGAGTTTTTGGAGTTAGCCATCTCAGAGATAAGAATGAGTAAATGTTTTGTGCACAGTAGAATTTTTGAAAGCCACCACTAATATTTTGGTTAATTCGATTAAAATGTACAATTCTCCTTTAAGAGATTTTATGGTTTATGGAATTTAACTGTACATACATACATACGTTTGGCGGTAATTTCCTGCTATAAAATACATAAATATGATTGTGTAATATATTTTATGTTTTGAGGCAGCAAAAATAAATTAAAAAATAAAAAACTTTAGTTTATTTAATTAATAAAATGGAAAACAAACCTATCGAAGCTGTTCAAATGTTTCCGTCAACAAATTATTCTTTGTATGAGCCTCCTCCGTCGCTGTGTTAATGTCGGTTGAAAAAGGCGATGTAAAACGTGTGACTCGGCCTTCAATCAAATTTCTAAAATTTGCACTTTTCCAATTTTGTGGAAATTTGGTTCTAATTTTTCATCTCAAAATGTACAGCACAGAAAATTTTTTATGGGAAAAATTTATTTAATAAAAAGTGATTTTCCAAAAAATAAAACTTTAGTTTACAGCTTTTTTATTTATTGCAATATTTGACCATTAAAAATAAATTTTCCTCGGTAGTTTCTGTATAGAGCGCCAATTTAAAAAATTTTAGTAGAGACAAATATCTGTTCTTAATCTCACATACTTTTGTATTAAAAAGAGAGCTAAAACAGTATTTTTTGTGACGAAGAAGTAGAGAAAATTATGTATGATTTTTATAGTGGATACTTACGAATGTGTACTATGTATATCGTTCTCCTGCAAAAGGTCAAAATTGCAAAATATTGAGTTAACGCTCTTTAGAGAAACTAGTGCGATATGTATGTATATATGCATTAAAAAATTAAAAATTCGGGGTTTAAATATTAAAGAAAACTTATTAATTTAAAATTTTGGCTTCGAAAGCTAACGGTTGCTAAACGAGTACAGTGTAGAGTTAAACAATTTCCCCGTTTCGATAAGTGCCCCTTGACAAATATTTTCAGTAGTTCTCATACAAAATTCAAGTGTATTCCGTTCCCCTGATAAATGTTCCCCTCTACTTTGGTTTGCCTTGGCCAGAAGAAGATTACTTCATAAGGGTGACTTTTGTATTTGTGGATAAACATGTTTTTAAAAATCTTTTTGTACCTATATTTTTAAAAATTTCATTTTTAAATCCCTTTATATTCAAAAACCTTTGTTCTCCAACGAAAACTTTATGTCTGTATAATATTCTCGCGCTCAATGAGGAGAAGCAAAAGGAAATTCACCCACAATTTAGCGTAGATGGGTAAAGATCTGGATATTCGTTTTCAATGAAATTTAAATTTAATAAATACCCGTTGATGCCATACATTTTTTTTGGGAGTAGTACCTGGAATGCATATACATACATACATTACATCCTTAAATATACATACATATGTATGTATGTACATATGTATGTAACTAATTTCCAAAAGTAATAGGTAAATATACTGAGTAAAGTTCCAAAATTTCCCCTTTTGCCATGTGTATAAATATCTCCTTGATAACTGTTTTCAATAGTTCTCTTGCTAAATTGGGGTACTTTAGGGAAGAACAAATTTGTTAAGGAATTTATTTTGTTGCCTTGATAAATTTTCCCCTCTACCATATTTCGTATTTGCCAGAGGATTTCTTAATATTAGCGAGGGGATTTCTCGTTTGTTCTCGCATTTGTGGAGAAAAATTTCTTTGAAAATAGATACTTAAAAATTTAATTAATACGTGTGCATATCTTCTAAAACGTTTGTTCTTTTACGTTAACATTATATTCATGGGCACAATGCGGAGAAACAAATTCACCCCAAAACGACAAGTGTTTTTTTTACCACAGTTTGCCTCAGACAGGTACAAATCTGGACCTGTTGATATGGTATTTAAGTACATATGTATATGTGTTGAATGAATTTACATATGTACACATCGTAAATTATTATGTTACACAATTAGTATGTACCTACGTAATGTTATCGGCCCATAAAGCGCAGAAAGCATAATTCTTCATGGATCTGGAGGTAACTGCTGCAAGGATTTTGTTTATTGACATGACCTCTTAAAAAAAAAATCATCACTGATGACAGTTTATGGAATCAAGTAAAAATTCTTTTCTTTCTATATTGAAAACAAAAACAAATTTTAATGCTTTGATTTTGTTTTTTCAATATAGATATCGTCCCTACCACGTCATGCAAAATAAGTTTTTTAGTTTCGTTACTTTGGTACCCTAATTTCTAGGATATGACTCATTTCAAAATGCTGAAATTTGCATAGACGATAGATAACTCAATAAGAAATATTTTAATCCTGACATTTTTAGGAATACGGCGACTTTAAATTCAAAATTGACGACTCTTTCAAAGTCATGAATTTGTAGAAAGGCAGGAAAATTTACTCCGACCCCATTTTCCTTTCTCTCCAAGATTTCGCAAAGTAAACTTTTCTTGTGGAAACGATAACGTTCCTCACATGAAATCAGATTTTTCAAATAAATTAGCAACATTTATTTGAGTTCTCTCTCCTTAAGTATAGTCCAAATTTCCTGATAAGTAGGAATGTTTTTGAAAATAAATTTTTGTGGAAGTTGTTCAAGATTTTCGTCTAAAGCGTGTTTATAGTTTTTGGACCAGGACTGAAAGTAGCATGTCATGCAGTTCGCAAATTATAGTGGATCTTCAACGAGAACACAGATAAGTATACATATGAATGTTTATATGTATATCAGATATGTATATTCAATAGTTTTTAGGGTTCCGTACACCAAAGGTGAAAAGGAACCCTATTGTTTTCGCTACGCTATGCGTCACAAGCTGTTTTCTCGAGAACCATAAGAGCTACGGACCTGAAATTTTGAAAGAATATAAAGAAATTGGGCATATGACAGTTAGAAATGAAAAGGTGTTCTAAAACGTGCAACGAAAAATATTAAAATCCCATGTTATACATGCATACAATTATACAGGGTGTCCGCCAGGAAGGTATACTACTTTGTTTTGCCGCCATTTTTGTAAACATTAGTCTTGACAGTTCATATTTGGCAGTCGTAAAGTAGGCACGTGGCAAATTTATTATGGAAAAATATTCGATAAACCAACATTTTATCTAATGACAACCCCGATTTTTATGAAAAAATCTTAATGAGTGACGAGGCACATTTTCATTTGAATGGATATGTGAAAAAATAGAATAATCGGTTCTGGGTTTTCATATAATGGAAAAATATTCGATAAAACATTTTATCAAATGACAACCCAGATTTTCATGAAAAAATCATAATGAGTGACGAGGCACATTTTCATTTGAATGGATATGTGAATAAACATAATAATCGGTTCTGGGCAATGGAAAACCCTCAAATTATTCATCAGTCACCTTTGCATCCATTAAAAGTGACAGTCTGATGTGCAATTTGGTCAGCAGGAATCATTGGACCTTACTTCTTTGAAAATGAAACGGCGTAACGGTAACTGTGAATGGGGAGCAATATCGTGATATGATTGAAAATTTTTTAATGCCACAACTGCATGGTTTGAGCTGGATTAAGATGTGGTATGAACAAAACGGTACCACATCGCATACAGCCAGGATTACAATGGAATTACTGCAAGACCTATTTCCACAACAAGTTATTTCAAGAAATGGTGATGTTGATTGGCTTCCACGGTCGCCTGATTTGACTGCCAAACCGAAAAAAATCGCCGAAATGAAATAAGCGCCAAACTTAAAAAATCTCTGAAACTAAAATAAATCGCCAAAATTAAAAAACGCTAAAAACTAAAAAAACGCAAAAAACCGAAAAAACCCAAGTGAAAAATGAGAAAAACTGCCAAAAGTAGAAAAATCGGCAAACATCGCAAAATGTTTACCGGGTACTTCATTTAAAAAAAAAATATCTTATCAGGTAACATAATAGATTACATAGGCTAAAGTTCATATAGTATTACATATGTAGTGTCGCTATGGAACCCTTAGTGTGTGAGTCACAGTACCACTTTACTGCATTTATTATTATTTATATGTAGTGCATAAGAATTAGTTAGTTTAAATACAAGTACCTAAAAACATGTTTTTTTTTTTTTTGTTGAGAAAAACTATGGAATCCTTAAAGGGATTACGCACTGTGTTCTTACTTTTCCCCATCTTCTACACTTTTTAATGGGGATGTGTAATGTAGATGAGTATATTTCACCTTAACTGGAAAAAAGAATGTCGGATTTCGATATACATATGTACATATGAATAAAATCGAAAATATTATTGTACTTTGGAAAAGGCGTTCATATACTAAATAAACGATAAATAAACTTAAATATATAAAATAACTTAATTAAAGATAACATATTTTAGCATATATTTAGTGTGAACACTTTTGTCCCTTGTTTGAAAGACCAAGTAATTTTGAAAGCAATATTTGTTATGGCTTCCACGGAATTTTTCACTGCTTTTATTTTCTCTGTCGTGTTATTACCGATATTTTCCAAAACATTTATATTTATATTTTGCCACGCGATAACATCGATTTGTTTATTTTATATATGAGTCCGAGTGATACGTATATTTGTTTTCAATTAAATTATAAGAAACTTAATTTTGTATTACTTCTAGGATGATTCTCTTCAAACCAGAGTTTGCAACTTTTATCATATTAAATAAACTGAAAATTTCTTTAACCAGCTGGTTCTTTGCTCAGAAGTGAAAATAATTAACCACTTTTTAATGAAGGAATAATAATTTAAAATTAAAAATAATTAAATATTGTTTTACCCTTTCCGACTTGCATTTATGTTTCTAACTCTTTCAAATTGCTATTTGTGCCAAATATATTTCGTATTTGAGTTTGTGGACTTTGTCATTTCCAAACCTTTGTAGGTGTGTGAAAAATTCGGAAAATCTTTACCAAGCTAAGTTTGTTCTTATTAATATTTCTTGCTTTCGTTTAAAATACTAAAAACTCTTTCACAAAACATTTCCTTGCTTACTGGTATTGAAAATACGAAAATATATTTTCGACGCCCGCAATAACCGATATACATATAGTAGATATACTACATTTTATACACGGCCCCGCCCGCGTTGATCTGTTTAAAAAATACATAACAATCGATTGTAAAACTGGTTAAACAAACCCGAAACGAAAATTACCCTAACCAGCCCACAAATGTGTTTTTCGGAAAAAATCCACACCAAATATAAAAAAACCGGTTCCTATTTGGAACCGGATTTGACGCTGGTAACCCAACTTTCAATTGGTGAACGAATTTTAAAATCAGATTAATTGTTTTTTCGTGAAATCGTCACAAGCAAACAAACTCTTTCACATTTGTGCCCCTAAATAATGAAAGTGGTCTCAGTCATATACATATGTATTTCTTTGGTCGAGATATTTAGTAGATTACATTTGAACAAACAAAAAAATATTTTTGTATTATGCAACATTTTAATTCAGAGAGGCCCTAGTTTCGTTTTGTATAAATTTATTTAATATTTATTAAATATTTATTAAAGTTTTTTAAAGATTTATGTTACATTTCGAAGCTAAAACTCATATGAATTTCATAATTAAGGGCACATTTATAATATTAGGATATATAGTTAACCGTTATCTATTTCTTCAGAGTTTAGAAGATTTTGGATCAGCTGTAAATTTTCACAAGAAAATAGATATTTTTTAAATTTAAAAATTAATTTTTTTTTTAAATGTATTCTGGTTCAGCCTTAAAACTTATTTGTTCATTAAATGTAATTTTTTTAAAATGTTTTTAACTTTGCACCCAAGGAAATTATAATATTTTATAATTACATTAAAGGATATTTATAAATATCATTATTAAACCCTGCAATTATTCATTCATTTTCAATATTGTGAGATCGGCTGACCAAGCATTGAGATATTTTTTTCAGTGATAATAGAACAGAAAGGTCATAATAAATGATAATTTTTAACATAAGCCGAGTTCAGTCCGTTCAGTCCTATTTACACACAAGGCCGGTCCTAAAAATGTTGCACAAATTTATTTCAGTGAAAAGTGGCATCCTTATAAAACATGTGTTTTAAACTCAAGGGCACCACATTGTTTAGTATTTGTTTTTGGAGCAACTAAAGATAAAGATGGAACAAATTGGCCACCGTTGTATAATTCAATACTATCCATTGAATATTAAAGTACAGCTAAGTTCTGCTCTGGGGGAGTCTTCTCCTTCGTTTACGATTAAGGGCTAATAAATCAATTAAAGGTTAAACGCTGGTTTAGTAAAACTAAACTCAAGTTTATATGTAGTTTAAACTCAACAGGAGTAAATCAGTGAGCCATATTCTATGTGTGTTTAAAAAATAATATTGACTGATTAAAGGTCGCCAAATTTGGCTGAAAAAGGAATTATATTTATGTGTGGCGAAGTAGAATAGTATAAAAGAATAATAGAGTGTAAAAAATCAAGTCGAACAAGATCTGAAGAAAAAGTATGGGTTTGGAAAAAAAGTTGAGTGCTCCTTTAATACAAAACATATAGTCTGTAAGTAACAAAACCATAGGCCTGTATTGGTAGTTTAAACGACAAATTTTATGCGTTTACAGATGGTTTAAATACTGTGTTGATTTATAGGTTTGCTAGTTTAAACACATTTTAAACGAAAAATTGAGATTAACTTGCACTGATTTATTAGCCCTAAGAAATCTTGAATTCCAGAGTTTAAACTTAGAAAAACTAAGAAGTGATATTGGATGATCGTCGGTTGAAGGTATGCGAGCTGGCTGATTTAAAAATTTGATATATATCGAATATTAGAAAGCTGTGTACAGGATGGGTGGCGTGTTTGCTCCCAATAGAACAAAAACAGCGTTGTAACGATTTTTGAAGAGAGTTTATGGCGATTTTTCACCACAATACAGCCGAGTTTTTGCCTCGATTCGTAACCATGGATCAGATGTGGCTCCACCGCTTTACACCTGAGACTAAGCATGCGAAGACAGTCCCATCTGCCGACAAGTTCATGGCGCATGTTTTTTTAAATGCTCGAGCGATAATTTTGATACATTATCTTTAAAAAGGAAAAACAATAAATGGCGAATATTATGCTAGTACATGTTGAAATTAAACATAAAAATACCTCATTTGGCTAAAATGAAAGTATTATTTCGCCATGACAACGCACCGGTTCACACACCCATTATTGCGATGGCCCCAAAATCAATGAATTATAGTTTGGTTTACTTCATCACTCACCTTATTCGGCAGACTTAGCTTCCTTATATTATTTCGAATTATCAAACTTGAAAAAATGTCCCGGTAGTGCAAATTTTGAATTTACTTGGCTACTGTTGGCGAAAGTAGTTAGTGTGTCATCTACAAAGCAAACGACAGCCGGAGTTAAAACCCTAGCGAAACCCAGTCTAGCTATAAAAACTTTACAAAAACACACAGTAGCAGAGTTGTTAAAACGAATAAAATTAATTAGGACCTATCTTATGATATGGACAAGGTTCGACTTGTCGCACGCTTACATTCAAAACAAAAACAAATTTTAATATTTTGTTGTTGTTTCAAAGATAAGTGGGCGATGTTCTCTTCTCTCTATATCACAGCCGGCCAAAATGTCACCAGAGTTCCGACTTTCATACGGTTTCTTATACAAATGAACACACATACACAAATACATACAATTATCTGGGTGGCCAGCCGTGCTTTATATACATATGTATTTGTCACTTGCACTCTCCCTTTCCTGCCAAGTGAGCGGAAACTTACTTTCTTTTCTCAACAACCTGCTAACCTAACCTTACCTAACCTAACCTAACTTGCCTCTGCGGGTTATTTTAAGAAGCTAGAACTATCTAGATCTACAAATATTATATCGAAGCTATTGAATATCGCTGGGAAAAGTGTATCGAGATTGAGTTGACAAATAAAGCAAATTTTTGCCAAATATGTATGTTGTGTGTGTCGTCTCTTTTAGGTTGTTTAAGTTTTGGGATAGCCTTTGCATGTACAAATAGCTACGTACAAACTTGGTTTATAAACTCAAACAAATTCATACAAAATTTTGAGTTCTGAAAATTTACTTATCAAAATATTTTGTATTTTCCCTCAACACAAAAGTCTTCCTAAGCTTATCTCTTTCGTTACAAGAATAAAATTCTCTATTAAAGTCAACTTCCACTTATTTCTCATTTACAAGAGGCCCACATTTCTGTACATTTTTATCTATTGAACACAACAAACAATGAAAAAATATTGAGAAAAATAACAACTGAAAACCGAATGGTGGCATGTAATAAAAATATATTTCCCACGAAACCAAAATGCATTGATTTTTTTCCCATCATAATGCACAAACGTGAAAACAATATTTATCAACCCGAAACGAAAAATTCTCTTCCCCAGTGTTTTTGGTTTACGCTCTTTCGTTTAACAAAAACTTATCACAGAGAGAAAGAAATATTTACAATATGCTCACGGATAGGCGGAGTTTGCTGGCGCAGGTATAAAAGGTCTTGCTC
Source organism: Tachina lurida (assembly GCA_944452675.1). Lineage (NCBI taxonomy): Eukaryota > Metazoa > Arthropoda > Insecta > Diptera > Tachinidae > Tachina > Tachina lurida. The sequence goes on from OX101754.1 coordinate 88,925,294, forward strand.
TGAGCAGCACGAGCTCATAACGAGTTTGTTACTCAAAGCGCTAAGAACGTAGAAAAAGCAAGCAAAGTTCGTGTAATAAATTATAAAATAAATTGTAAAAAAACAAGAATTATTCATATAAAAAATATCTATGCATTTAAAAAAAATCACAAACGCTTAATAAACGGATTACGGTTTACAACCTGATATTTTTAAAGCAAATTAAACAGCAGTGGATTATAAAAAGTGCATGAAATAAATACAAAAATATATTTTTTAAAGAAATAATAAAAAATATAAATTTAATGGTTTAAAAAAAAGTGTTTGTCCAAACTTAAGAAAATTTTGTTAACAAATAAAAATATTGGGTGAAAAAATTTATTTAAAAAAATAAAACCTCGCAAATAATTTACAAAAAAAAAAATAAAATAAACGTGTTTCCTTCAACTCTGACGTTTTTAATAAACAGCCTTCAAAATTCTACTAAAAGAACGTAAAGCGATAATTTCTAAAATGAAATCTTTAACGGCCGTCTGTCAAACTGGTGCCTCCATGCCCGCCATCAATCCCAATGGTCGCATTAGTCGCCATCCTCCCCATCGCGGCGATGGCGAAAATGCCGAAATGAAAATGTATTTATCCAAACTTAAGGACTTGGTACCATTCATGCCCAAGAATCGCAAATTATCCAAATTGGAAATCATACAACATGTCATCGATTACATTTGCGATTTACAGTCCGAATTGGAAACTCATCCGGAAATTAGTAATTTTGATGCTGCGGCCGCCTTAAATTTCACCGCCAATTTGGAGAGAGTCTCAGCCGCTCACAATGGTCACGATGAAGATGGCGATGATGATGAAGACGATGAAATTTATGACGGTGTGCAAGAACGTTTAAATGGTTCCATGCAACAATCTAGTCCGGTACAACGCCAGCCTTTGGTTGATCGTCAAACACCAAATACCATTTTACCTGCCACACAACAACAGCAACAAATGATTGTGTCAGCAGTCAATAACACCACAACCTCCAATTCCATTACCACCTCCAATGCCAACTCTTCCTTAGCAGCTGTAACCTCATCATCAGCTGCTGACAACACAACAACAACAACAACATCAACAGCTGCTGCCACAAATATGTCACATACGGTAGGTTACCATTGTAAAAAGAATATGGTTGTGTAAAAACTATTCCCTCTCTTACACTACATAAAACAAAACAAACACATTTCTGAGAATAGAGGAAAAACTTTTTGTAAAAAAATATGTGAAATACAACTTCTTTGATACACATATAAGAAAGAAAGAAGTTTGCTAAGAAACAAATGCCTGCGAATGTCTGTCTCCTTGGCCGTGAAAAGGCTTTAAGACTAAAACGTCAACAGGACTGACATGAAATCGACATTTTGTTTTGAAATATTTAGCAACAACTTTTCGAAGACTTTATAAATATATAAGTATTTTTGAATGTAAATGCAGAATTTTAAAGCAAATTTAATAAAAACTAAGATTTTGTAAAATGTAACAAATGTAACTATGTACCACCAATTTCTAAAAAAAATGTTTTTATGTTTTTAAATTTTTTTTCTTCCTGACACTGAACAAAAATCTTATTTTCTTTCTAATGAAAGGGAAAAAAAGAAAGAGGCAAACTATTAAATTTAAACGTTGTTGCTTTTTTTTTAACAATTACTCTGATTTATAGGTATGAACATTTTAAAAATGTGATATTTTCCTTTTGTAAATAAGATTTGTTCAAAATATTTATAAATAAAATTTATAATTAAGCTACAAATAATCAATAAAACAAAATTGTTATATGAATAAAAAAAAGATCTACACTTTCTTTTCATTTCTAAAAGCACAAGAAAATTTGGTAAAAGACGATTTCAAATCATTTATAAACGAATGCGGCATAGCGATCGAGTTGAAAAGCAATTTATTCATTATTAAGGGGTTTCATGAGAATTTTCAAAGGTTCCGCAAACTGTGCAATTTTGCATTTTTACACTCTCGTAATTAAAATGTCAAAAATTGTATAGAAATTTATTTACACAAACCTGTTAAGTTTGTCCAATAATTTAGATTCGTAAACTTAAGCTGTGCAATTGTGCATTTTTTAAACAACAACTTTTTGGCTTTCTTGAGATATTTTTAGACACTTTTTTATTTTTATAGATATATATAAATATGTTTTTAAATTAAAAATTGCTAGAAATTTTCTTATTTTATTTTAATTAAATGAACTTTTTGACGTTTGTTTCAAACTTATATAAATGGGGCTTCATGAAACAAGTCTCGCAAGTTTGCCCAATTGCACAAATGGAAATTTTAAGAGTTCTCATGAAAACCCTTATTGTAATTTAGAAAACTTATGAACAGAAAGAAGTCTAGTTAGTTCTGGAACTATGTAAAAGTTTATAAAAAATATAAACACCTGAAGACAGTCTCTAAGCAGGGAATTACATTTTTGAAAGACACAAGATCGTAGATATTTATTTAAAATTTCAAAACCTCTTCTAGCTTGTATTATATACAATATATTTTTTTTAAATATTAGTTACAATACAGTTTCTTTTAATCCACCTTTATTGTTAAAAACAATTAAAAAATTATCATTTTAAGCTTGTGATAGATTTTGGTTATATGTTTCTTTCTTTCGGTATTTTACCATGCCCTGCAATCATCAGTAAATCTACATTAAATTTACATATATGCAAAATATTTTTGAATTAATCTAAATATAAATTTTTTAGAAATACATACAAATGTTATCGCAAACAAATTTATTAGTCTTCAATTTAAAACCGCATTTTGCTGCGTGGAAAAAATATCAAGGACATATTTTAAGCGAAGTTTAAAAATAGCAAACCACATGTAGTTTCTGTTTTTTTTTATCTTTATTCAAAAAATAACAATACTGTGGTTTTTATTTTATTTAAAAATATATTTTTTTTTGTTCCCTAATTACCCACCACATACATATTTCCATATTAAAAAAAAATCAAATTGTGTAAAAAGTTAAAGGGACATGCGGTGGGAATCGTGTTTGAAACCGAAACGAAACAAAACTGTGATGTTATTATTTTTTCAATTTTATGAATTTCGTATATTTTAAATATGTATGGGCGATATATTTATCGCCCAATTTTTGAAAAACGCAGCGTTTTCATAACGCTTACAGTTTGAAAACGCTTTTCAACCGATTTGCTAACGTTTGCCAGCAATGAAATAACAATACATAAACATAAAAATAAATTTAATTTTAACACTTTTTAAAGCACTAATAATCCTAAATTATTATTTTATACTCATACAGTAAATTTTTTTTTATTATTTACTTCGCACAATAATCAATTTCAATGTACTTTTAATGAAAAATATTTTACTGAATAAGTAAAATAGCAATTTGAGATGATCAGTACATTAACAAATTGTAACAATACCCAAAAAAAAAACACTAAATAAATTGCATATTAAAATGTCTAACTAGACAAAATTTAAATCAAAAGAAGTCTTAATTAAAAAAAAACACTAAGGGCCTAATTTTGTAAAACGCACCGCCAAGTGTTAACAAATTTTATATGGAAAAAATTTAAATTACAAAAAACAAAATACATAGAAAATTTGTCAACTCCAAGCGTTGCGTTTTACAAAATTAGGCCCTAAGTTACTCGTATTCCTCATGAGTAAATAATTGAGACTATCAAGTCATAAACTCAAAGCTTTTCATTATCATTTGTACATAAACGTTAAAGGATTTTTATTCTAATAAATGGCATCATTTAGTAATATGTAGATTATAAATGGATTGTAATAAAGTAGGTCAGATATTTTAAGCTTATACATACTAGCGATTTGTAAGCGATATGCGTTTCCCACGACATTGGCCATCGACTTTCTGAAAGTCAGTTACATAATATTGGCTAAAAATTCTTCACACACACTTTTTGAAAACGATCGATTTCCATCGTGGCATTAAATTAATTTTAGGTTTTAAATTCAGCTGGATTATATTGTAATTCTTATTTAAAGATAATTTTTTGGAATTGCTGAGTAAAAATTGGAAGAAATTTATTTTTGAGGGGAAATACGCTATTGCAAAGTTTTTTTAAATCTTGCTAAACTAATAGGAAATTCTTAAAAAATATTAATAACACTGAATATAGAAAAAATTCATTTTCCTATTCAAACAAAAACTTATCTGAATCGAACATTAATTTAATCAATTTTAAAGGTTTGTAAACTGTACTACAAACATTTGTAATAATTTAATTGAAACTTATATGCTGGTGCTTAAGCATTGTCTATATACATATATATATATATATATATATATCAATTAAAATAAACTTATGGCAAAATGTCAAATAATAAATTTCTTAAATAATTTGTAATTTAAAAAATTTATTTTTTCAATTAACAAATTGTTCAACACGAATACATTTCTTATAGGGCATTTAAACCTGCACAAAATCTATTACATTTTAACTAACATCTTTATGAAAATCTATACAGTTTACACCAAGTTTATTTTACATTTATAAATAATTTTTTTATCCAAAACTAAACCCATTAACTGAAAAATTTCCAAAACTACAACCAAACAATTGCAATGTAGCCAATTCACACACCTATTCAAGCAGAACGTAGCTAATTCAATAATCTTTTATATAAATATTATGTACAGGGTAGTGAAAGTAAAATAAAAATATTAGATTTAATGTAGATTTCCTACAAATATCTACTCACAAACTTGATTTTTATTTGTATGGGAAATCTAGTACAAACAAACGTGTACGTGTGCTTGAAATTTGTTCGTTTTTTCTTCACTAGAAGTTTCTTGCATATAATTTAATGATTTTTCTAAATGTAAATTCAGTTTTATTAAAAACTGTTAACTAGACTCTAAGGGCAACTTTTTAAGTTCAAGATTAGAGATTATATTAACCTTAATCTTCATTTTTGATTTTTGGGTAGTCGATTATATGATGGTACTTGCTAGTTTAAATGGTCAATCGTGGTGATTTAATCTTACATTAATATTGACAACATACACTTGTGAAACATATAACTTTTTGTAAAAATTGTATGATAAAATAACTTATGATAAAGCACACAACTAAGCCTGTTCGACGATTGTATCGTCTTGACTATGGACAAAAAAAAGGCAGTTGTGATTCTTTAAAGAAACTATTATTTATTGTCTGTGCTAGCAGGTTTGTGTATTTGCTTTATGATTTTGTTCCAAACATTATATCCAACAAATATTTTTTCATATAGTTTTCAAACTATTGTACAATACTTTCATTTAATTTTTATGTTTTAAAAACATGGCAATAATATTTTTATTTTTCATTATCAAAGACAACAACCATTTTTGAAGAAAATAATTTAGAGAATTTAAAAACAAGAACCCAAAAGTATTTTCAAACAGAAACGTCCTAAATCTTTTTACCGAATTAGGGCATAAATATATAATATTATATTAATATATTTTACTTGTTAAAAATAAAATATGGAAATTTCATCTTCTTCCCACAAAAAATTAAAGTATATTGATAATATGAATGACTTCTGCACAGAAAATGTTGCCACTACTTTTTTTTTGCTCAGTATGGTAATACTACATGCAAAAAGAAGTTTAAACTGCCACTCAAAAACATTAAACTCAGCTAATGTGAGATTAAGTTCTTTTTTGGATTAGCTAATTACAGAATTAACTAATCTTAATCTTGAACCCAAAAATTCGCCCTAAGAGTATTTTTTTCAGTTCGAGGTTAATGATTAAATTGTGTTTAATAGTGTAGTTTATTTAATATTATATTTATATTGCCAACAAACATTTATGCCTTAAATAAGGTTTTTAAAAATGTAGAGGAAAAAAGTTCTTAATTTTATTTAGCGATTTTCCTTAAAAACACACAAAATACGTATTTCACTTGTAAATATTGAACACAGCAAATTCGAATTATTTCGCCTTATCGAGGATTGGCGTATTTCGACTTTGACTACGACGCTTTATTTTCATTAGATGCTTTAATCTGGAACCAAAATGTCACAGCTGAAGTCGAACCGATTTTTCGATAACATTTTGACATTTACAAAAGAAAAATTTTGCCATTATTTTGTATTTAATTATTTCCAACTACAACACAAAAACATCAAACACAACTAAGGTTGGATTAAATTAATTATTGGATTAGCTGAAAGTTCCCCTAAAGAGTTTCTTTTTTATAATACAAAAATTTGTGATGCACGCGTATTAGACTTGTGTGACAATTTCAATATACTAAAAGCCAAATAAGTATCTGGGTAAAACAAAAAAGTTGGTTAAGCTCAGTAGAGTTAATAACAGCTTAATAAGCCCCAACTTCACTTCAGACTTCAAGTTGTTTTCAAGCGAGACAAATTACATACATATGAAATTTGTTATTAGCATTTCTTAACACTTTTTTTTTGAAGCTAGAAAGCTTGTAAGCTTTTCACTAAATTAAATTCTTATAAATCATAAGATTGCCTAACGTGTAACTTGCGGCTCAACATAAAATATCAACCCATCTTTAAGTGAATTCTAAATAACTAAAACCAGTAGAGAAGAACCTGTAAAAATTAATTAAACAAAATCTATAAAATATGTATTCCGCACCTGTTGGTGTTCAATAATACAAATAAAATGAATTAAGAAGATAGAAAAAAACAAAAACAAAATGACTGTATAAATCTTTGTAGAAATCCTCTATCATAAATAATTAACACAAGAGCAGTAAAACCAGATTTCACCTAAAAAATTTTACAAAACAAAAAAATTATAAATTGTTAAACTTGAAATTCAACAATATTCAAAAAAGCGGCAAATTTATATTTAAAATCAGAAGAAATATAGTATAGAAGGAAAAAAAAAACAATTGATAACCTTTTAAGGGAAGAGAGGAGCAAACAAAAAACATGATGAATATTTGAAAAACAAAAAAATAAAACAATCAACAAAAATTAAGATTTAACAAATCATTTGAGGCAAATTGTTAATGGCAGGGCGGACTATCACAGTTTGTTATCAAATTAAACTTTTTGAAATTTGAAAATTGAGAGAATTCAAGTAAAATTTATTAAAATTTCCTGGGTACTTTTAGTAAAAATCTGTAAGATATGTATGTGTAATATTTTTTTTTTAAGTTTTCGTAGACTGTGAATACCCTGCCCTTAACCAAGTATATATTCACTTTAGGTGAGTAACTGACCAACAAATGAATAGTTCACTTAAATTTATTATTATTGCGTTTTTTTTATGCATACTAAAAGCGTGTGAATGTCGACAATGAAGATGATCATCTTTTTTCATTAAAAAAACCAAAAATAAAAACTTTTGTTGATCATCGTCATGGCGATGAAGACGGCGGCGATGGTCGTGGTGTATGCGTGTGTATGTGTTTTTTTTTTGTTTTAGTGAGATGATAAAATGCTGTTTAAAAAAATTTAGTCTCGTTTTTTCAAAATTAATTTTTATTATTGTTTTTGTTGTTGTTGTTGTTTTTTTTTTGTTAAAGTTGCGTGATGTTTTTTCATTTAATACTACTAAACAACAAAATATAATACAACAGCATGTATGTATGTATGTATGTGTGTGTGTATGTATGCATATAAAAAAGCGAAAATGAAATAAATTTAAGTATTTGCAGGTGTTCAACATAGAAAGAAGTACACTTGGTATAAAAAGTCTGCGTACATAAACTTTGCCTATTAAAAAGAAACAAAATAATTATAAAAATATATATATAGGTATAGGTATTATTTCAAAAATGAATTTTATTTATTAAATACATATCAGTCTTTAGAAAATAATGTAAGACTTAAGCAAAAGTAATTCACAGTTAACAACAGGATAATAAAAACAAAAAAATTCATTGAAAAACGTACGAAAAAGTCTGCGTACGCCTTTCAAAATACGTTTTTATATATTTATAAATCGAATTTTTTAAAAGGTTTTAATAGCTGGTTGGATAGCATTTACGTCTCAGAATCTCCATTAATCTTTTTGGTATAGATTGAACTAGTTTTGTAGTTTCTTCGTGTGTTATATTGTTCCATTCCCGCTGCATAACATCTTTAAGCATTGCTTTTGAAGTTATTTGATGTTGTCGGATCTTTTTCTCCAGTAAACCCCAAAGATGCTCAATAGGATTGAGATCTGGTGATTGAGGAGGCGTTCGCAATTGCTTAGGAACATTGTACAGAAGCCATAGTTTCACTATATCAGCGGTATACTTAGGGTCATTATCTTGCTGAAAGATAAATTGACCCTGAAGGCCCAATTTTATTGCACTTTGCTGTAAATTGCTTCTTAAGATGTCCAAATAGCCCCTTTTATCCATAGTTGTTTCAATGAATTGCAGCTGGCCAACACCTTTTGCTGCCATGCACCCCCAAACCATGACACCACCACCACCATGCGTCACTGTACTAGATAAGTGTTCTTTATTAAGAGCAGTGCCATCTTTTCTCCACACTATTTGCCTTCCCTTTATACCAAAAAGGCAAAATTTGCTCTCATCTGAAAAATTTACCTTTTCCCAGAAGTCTAGAGGCTTGTTTATATGCTCTTTAGCAAATGCTATTCTCTTTAGTCGGCTGAAATGTGAAATATATGGCTTTCTTGGTGCTATACGGCCATGGTAATCATTTTTTTTTAGCAATTTTCGAACACTATCACTACTAATAACTTTTCCAAAATTAATTTCAACATCGTTTGCTACTTTTGAGGCTGTTACCTTGGGATTCTTTTTAACAGATTGAATCATAAACCTCTTTTCTCGTTCAGTAAGTTTGGATGGACGACCAGATCGCGGCTTAGATATGAATAGTTTAGTTTCTTTGTAATTATTTATCACCCTTTGAATAGAAGAATGACATCTTTCCACAGTCTCACCGATCTTTCTAAAACTTTCTCCTTTTTTCCATAAGTTGACGATAATTTCGCGCTCTGCGGGACTTATCTCTTTTTCTTTGCGATCCATAACAACTATGCAATTAAAATGTTTGTTAAATACACCAAATACACGTAAGAACACGAATTTAAACAAAAACTATATGCAACGAATAATTACAACTTAAATAATCCCGTTAGATTATTTATGTACGCAGACTTTTTCTTAGCTAGAGATGGAACTTTTCCCAATTTAAGATCGATAAAATGAACGTTACCGAGCATTGTGAAACAGAGTTGCCATAAATAAATTAGTAAGGAGTTAGTCTGTTAAAAAAAACCCTAATTTAGATTAGGTGTTTTAGTATTTAACAATAATTTGGAAAATAAAACTATTTCTAAGCATATGTACGCAGACTTTTTATGCCTAGTGTATATGTATGTATAAAAGTTAAAAAAAAACCAACAACAAAAAGTTAAATTATAATTTATTGTGAAATTTAATAAAAAGCACAAAAATTATACATAAAAAACAAGATACATACATACATACATATGTATGTATGTAGGTACAACACGAAAGATATATGGACAGAAGACAATGATATTTTCTTCTTCAATTTTACATTTTAAAAATTTAAAAATTGCTTTTTTTAAAAATACATGTTCATACATATCTACATACATATGTATGTAAATGTATGTATGTACATACGAGTACCTATAACAATGTTACTTATTATTATTATTTATAAGATGGCGGGTGTGAAACTGCTAACGATCTTTCAAAGATACGCATTACATAAGAGAAGGCAAAATGTTTCAAAAAAATTCCCATTATGGCGCAAAAATTAAAACCGACAACTACAATATCCAAGTACTAATAAATGCTTATGTAAATATATATGCCTGTAGGTATGTTAGTGTTAGTGACTAGCTACCCTGAAGGAAATGTCGATGGTGAAAATGTACTGAGTCGCTTTTGACTTTGTCACCAGTACTACTCTCTAATTAATCCCCATACAATACTTTGTGCTATAGACATTTAGCATGTGCTTGTCATTGAAAATCTACTAGTAACACTAAAACAATTGACTAGGTAGTGAATACATAGTTCTTATGGGAACATGGAGACATACCAACCAGACATTTAGTGGTACATTTCTATACCTTACGTACATACAATTATATGAATATTGACAAGTTGTTGCAAAAGCCACCAGAAATAGACCACATTTGTTGTCTCTCTTTCCTTTATACTGACGAATAGAAAAGAAATTGTAGACAATGTACCTACTACTAGAAATTTAGTGTTGACATAGAGACATTTGGCCCCAGTCTGACTGCAGGGTAGTCCCAGAACCAGGTGGTCTCATTTCATTACCTACATACATGTACATACCTAGCACATGAATAGTACATACCGTGTCGGAAACTCAATTAACTTTTAACTGACTTTAAGCTCACTATTTCGCAACTAGTTCTGGTTGACACTTGTATTATCTTGCAATGAAGGACACTGCGATGTCCTAGGCTATAGTCAATTGTCTGCATCTGCATTACTTTTCAACTAACTTAAAGTTAGCTTAAAGTTATAGCTATCTATAACTAAGTATATTTTTAAGTAACCATATGCTAGTTAGATTTATCCTAACATAACCTAATCCCGGGAAATGTCTACCTAACATTCCCGGGAAGTTTTTGAGATTTTCTCGGGAAAACGGGAAACTAAAATACACGTTATTTCATAAATTTATACCCCATATACAAAAAATAACGTCTTCTTCAAGTGTACGTTAAAACCGGTTTTTGTATGGATATTTTATTTTAACGTACACTTCAAGCACACGTTATTTTTTTTTTGGGGATAGACTTTTGTGACACACATATTATAAAATGGCGTAAGTGACAGTCAAATTTATTGAATTATTGAAATCCTGAAGGAAATATTTTAGGAGAAATAAAATTAAAAATGATAGACATTTAGACATACTGGGGCTCATGTTATGTAAAATTTGGCTCAGTTGAGTATAGTATTGTAACTTGATTGTACTTAACGATAACAATCCTCCTGGAAATTTTTAAAGAAGACTGAAAAACAAGCAAGGCAAATTTTTAATAAAATTATTTGGAAGCCTTATTATTAATTTTTTTTACTAATTGCGGTAAGAGTCATCAGTTAGTCTTTATATGATCTAAATTATAGCTACGTATATTTTATTTGCTTGCATGCACTTAAAAATTATTTGTCTTAGAACTGCTTCTGCATTCAGTTTTATTTAAAAAGAATGCTTACATTAGTAAAACAATCGAAATTTCGCCAACTTTCATTTAATACTTAATTTAGAAAATTTGCGTTTTCCGGGAATCCCCGGGAAAGCAATTTTTTCATTCCCGTTTCCCGGGAAGTACAAAGGTCCGGAAAATTCCAAACCCAAAACCTAACCCATCACAATGGACCTAACTGGGTCTCCGAGTGTAGTTGCGTTCTAGCACCACCCTTCCTAACCTAGTTAGATTTAAGTCAACTGTCTAAACACAAATAATAATAATTTGATTCTGCGCTTTTTTTGTTTGTTATTTTTTTAGTCTTAAAAAAGTGCACTTTTCGATGGTAGTGAAATTTTAACTGTCGACAAAATATTGAAAAAGATATGACCTACTAAAAATAGATATTCAAGTGTTCCTAATTATCTGATCGAGGGCTGACTTATGTACATGACGTCCATGCAGAGTAGTCTCTTTTGGAGAAGCATAAATGCTTAAAGAAGCGCTTCCATCAGGTATGATTTAGAAATGAACAGTAAACAATCAAAAGAAACTTCAGCATTTAGTCTTCGTTTACACTATGCAAGTTTTATTGCTAAGCTGATTATTATGTAGGAGAGTGAGACGAGGGGAAGAGAACCGACTACTCAGCTTCATGTACTATCAATGCGTTTAGCATTCTTAAATACACAAAACTATGCACAAAAATATAAGCTGTAAAATAAGACTTGCGTTGTCTGAACGCCGATGAAAGTTCAAAGAAGAAAAAGTGATAAGCTGAGCAATAAGACTTGACTAGTGTGAACTGGGACTTACACTAACATGAGACATTTGGTAGCATTCGGAAAAGCCAAAAATGTCCTTACGAGTATAATGTGCAAAAAACTTTGTGGCAAAAAGAAATTGCAACTTCCAGGCGTTGTCACCTTGCTGACACGATTTCTGTATTTCTGTATACATGTACTTGTATCAAATATTTGAAAATAATTACAAATAATTTGTTTTCAAGCGAATGAAATTTTTAACACATTTTTATTTAATACCCGTATAAATTAAATTTATCACCTTTCGCATCGTCTAAATCAAAACAAAATACAAATTATAATATTTACTCACATGACCTCATTTCATGCTTTGTTAAATTTGTATTTACCCGTAGCGGGCATGTACTACATTTAAAAATACATTATACAATGTCGTACATACATACAAACATATGTATGTATATATGCGTTACATACTTACATATGCCTGTAAATACAATGTACGTATGTATATACATACATACATACAAATATATGTATGTAGATATTAGCCGTAATCATACATGAGTGAAATTTATTCATTCTGTTTACTGCACATATGTGCATTTACATATTTATATACCATATTGTAATTTAAATTGCATTTTTTCAAAATTTCATTGCATTGTCTTGAGACACCATGTTGCGGTGCGTTTTCTGTACGCCCGCCAGACGACCCAACTCATAAGATCATCAACAATAAATTTTTATTTTTTGAAAAAACAAAAAAAAATACATATCAAAAGCTTAATATACATAATTTGTCGGACACTACGTCAATGCAAATTAAAATATATGCAAATTTTTTGAAGAAAGTTTTTTTTTTAAAATCTGTTGTCTTGCTCATTAGAATGATAAAGTTTTTTTTAGAACAAATACGTTTTATAACTTTATCTACTTTTGGTTTATGTTTTTAACTTAATATTGTGATAACAAAAATAAGTACAAAGTTATCCCACTCTAAATCATAAACAGTCACAACCCAAAATTACCAAAAATGTTTTGTTTTTTCATAAACCAGTTCACTGAACAAATCTCTAACGTCCTCAAAAAATTCTTTTGCAATACAGTCTTCTTGTATAATATGAAATACAGTTATATGTACCTGTTTTTATGTTACATACTGTACTTTGTACAGTATCAACAGTAGTTTTTGCCACTCCCAAAAATCTGGGATCTTTGAGTTGTGACTGTTTATGATTTAGTTTGCGATATGTTTGTATGTATGTGTGAGTGTGATAATATTGGACTAGGTGGTCCAATGTATATGGAACAGACTACTTATGGACCATGCCGTTTTTACACAAGCAGTCAATGCTCAACGACAAGCGTTCGTGTTTTACCGGAATGGTCCATAATTATCCCTTATAGGTCATTTACATTTGCACGAAATGTAGTAGATTTCACTTGAAATCTTTATCAAAATTGTTACCGTTTAATCAAGTTCTTTGTTTGACATTTATCAAGATTTCGTATCCAAAACTAAAACTATTGACGAAATTTTTTACTGACCCTAAATGCTGCTGCCTCTGTAACTATGGATGGTATAAATATTAAACAATCGGAAGCTCTTGATGTTTTTGGCATGAAAATTCAGTGCGATGTTCGTTGGACTGAACACATTTTTCAGGTCTCAAAAGAAGCATTCAAGTGCCTAAAATTTTTAACTTCACCCCATCTGATCTTCTTGCTATTTATAGCACTTCTATCGGATCGAAAATGTAATACAACTCTCATGTATGGGCCGGCGCTTCAAAGTCTATTTTGGGGTTGCTCGACCACGTAAAGGAGAGGGCGAAGAAGCTCATTGGTGAGAGTAGGGTATCCAACTCTATTGACTCATTGGAGCATCGACGCAATGTGGGGTGCATTTCCTTGTTCTGTCGTTACTACAATGGAATGTGTTCTAATGAAATTAGGGAACTTGTTTCTGAAACCCGAACATTTTTACGCACAACACGAGCTTTATTCAGGGCACATTCTTTTGTGGTCGATTGGCCAACAAATCGCACTACGCATTACAAAGAGAATTCCTTTTTCAGCCGTACTATTCGTATATGGAATAAACTACCTGCGAAAGTGTTTCCTGTCACTTTCAAAGTGGGAAAGTGTAAATCGAATGTCCACAGACCCTACTCCCTCTATCCTCCTCTCCATAACATATTTTCCTAGTTCTAGCACAATGCATTGCATGAGTAGGGTTATTCCCTGAGTGAAGGTACAACATAAAAAAAATTTACAACCAAACAACTGCAATATACAAAGCTTATTTATTCCCACACCATTTTAAGTATGTCGGCCTATTTTAAACTGACCTCAAAAAAAAACTGCAGGTTATTAATTCATCTGTAGTTTTCTTAGTACAGTTTTGGAAAAAAAATATAGTTGCATCACTAAGTAATACTAGATTTTAAGTAGACTTAGACTAAACCTAGTGACGGAAGCTACTGGATTTTGCTAAGAATCTTGTAAGGACTGTATTTTGCTTAAATGAAAATTCACTATAATGGGGGTGGTTATACGTTTAGTCTGATGTAATGCCAGTTGGACTAAGTTATCCAGTACTAGGACATCGCAATATTAAATCAACCAAGTTTTCTTCATGAATTTAATGGTTTTCCATCAACGACACATAAAGCTCTTTTATTTCGAAAAACACAAATAATGTCCACATAAATCATTTGCAAACTTTTTTTTTACATATTTTTTCAAGTTGTTGAATTTCAGTAACAAAAAAAAAGGGAGAAAGCAAAATGTTAACAAGCAAAACAACTGCCTTCGAAATGAGGTTATAACACTTTTAAATCTCTTATGCTCCCAATGAATTTATGTTCGGCGGATTTTTTTTTCTCGAGAGCACCACTTTCCAAGGGAATATTCACGATTGAGTTAATTGAAAAATGTTCCCTCTCAAGAGGTCAGGCTAGGTTAGGTTAGGAAGGATGGTGCCAAAAATTCACCTCCACTCAGAGACCCAATTGGGTCCATTGTCATTCCCTTCTAGGGCCCATTAGAAATAACATTTATCCCCCATTTGTACTCAGAAGTGACCCTATTATCCGACATTAAGCCACTGAATTCCCATGCTGAAGCACCTGATGTCAGCTGGTTTACACTTCCCAATATCAGTAATGCTCTCAGGGAAACGCATGCTCAGTTATTTAAGCCTATGACGTTGCAGTTTTGGGAAGTGACAGATAATATGTTCAATGGTTTCTAGTTCCTTTTCATCCCCCCACATCCTACAGAAATCCGGAGTGCCAGTTTCCTATATGCTTGTTCTTGTTCTGACAGCAATGAAAAGTCAACGCGCCTATCATGATTCGCATCGCCTTTCTATCTATGTCCAGTAGCAGTTTGGATTTTCCTGAGTCAAGTTTTGGCCAGAAGAGCGTTTTCATCGTCCACGAAGTCGAGTCTGTCCAGGAGGTCCCCAATCAGACAAGAGTCTGTTTGGGAACATCCCGAAGCGACTGAGTTCGTCGGTTCAACTATGGCCTCCGAATTGGCATTGGCCTCTTTACCAATCTCTAGCCCTTGCGACCCCTCTACTGCAGCAGGGGTTTCGGGATCGGGTTTGTCGTCACCCCGGTAGATGCATAGTCTGATGCCCATAAAACCGTAGTACACCAGACCTTGCCTCTCCCGGAGTAGGGACAACGTCTCCTTATTAAGGACCACGATCGCCTTCCTACGGGCACCAACCGGTTCGTAAACCTTTACTACCTTCCAGTCATTGGTTGGTAGGTCCGGGTTTCCTTTCCGGAAGATGTCCAGGATCTTCGCTGGGTCATGTGGTTCCGCCGGAATGATAGCAATTGCTCTCGGTCTGCGAGGTATCTCACTGACCGCGACCAATTCCAGTCTCGCGCCGGGCCACACTTATCCTAGGGATAGGATGATATTCTTTAATTTGGACGCTGATAGCTCGTCCATGCAGGAGACCAGTTTCACGTGTCCTTGAAACCAGCCTGAGTCCATGAATAGCGGCGAATGCCCTTTACTAATGTCAGTATCTTGCAGGTAAATATCAAATAACTTTTGACAGATCAATTCCCATTTTTCATTGTCGATTGCTCCGTCGCAGTTACTACGGTCAAGAACAGCCCTTACCAGTGTGTTTCTTGCAACCTCACTGTAAGGTCTGTTTATGACCCCAGAATCCACCTGCTTTTGTCGCTTGCTGGATGGCTGTGCCCTTGGCAGCGATGATGGCTCCTCCCCTGAGCGTTGCCTTTTAGGCGCAATTGCTGCAGGTGTTTTTGCAGCCGCTTCAGGGTTGGAGCCATCATGTGCGGCCAAGTGAGCCTTTCCCCATGCCAGCGAGGATTTTTCCTTACTGCTTAGGTCCTTAGACGGCTTTTTGCCCAACTGCTCGATATAGCGTCGAGCAGCCCGTAATTCACCGGGGGCCTTGTGCGTCAGGAAGCTACGTTCTTGTGTATTCCGTGCACTCGATCCAGATGCAGTTGGCACTGTCGGCTTTACGCTGACTGGCGCATCCTTCTCGAGCTCGGTATTAATGGGTGCAATTGGCATGGCTGGTTTTACTCCAGCTGGCGCACCTTTCAGTTGTTTATTTGGTACAGTTGGCACTACCGAGGATTTTCCGGTTGGCACACCCAGAGTTTTCCTGGCTGATTTCTCAGCTCTAATTTTGGCTGTAGCAGATGTGCTTGGACTACAGTCCAAGGACACGCTACAAGTTAACCTTGCCTTTCCTAGTGGAATGGCAAGGTTTACTTTTTGTTGTTTTTTATTTTTATTTTCAATTTTGTTCCCACGAGTATGCGCGTAAGGGGTTGGACCACCCATGCAGGGACGGCCTACATGGGCTAGCCAATCACGTTTTAACCGACCCATGCCCTGGCGTCGGCGTGGACCTGTTAACGACTAATCTTCTTTAACCACTAACTAGCCATTCAGGTTCTCGGCACTGCTACCATCCACCTTAACCTTACAAGTGGTTTAGTTTTGGTCCGCGGGCTCCATGCATAGAGAAACTGCACCATAAAGAGGAGCCACAACTTGAAAACTAAGCTGGCCTCATGACCTCCTATGGGAGTATCATGTGACCCTCTTAGATTTCATTAGGAGTAACTGCCGATTCCCTTCAAAGTTGGAAGGTCAATTCATGTTGGATAGCATCTCCCCATCATGATAACAAACATGGGTGGAATGTTTCTCATGATCGGGAGTCTCCACTTGCGGTTACCTCCCCCATGGTTCACCCAACCCTGGCGCCTCTTTTCCAGGGTACGCCAGGTACTTGCTAAGATTAAAATAATTCCAAAGCCAGGCAAAGATCTTACCAAGGCTGAGTCATATAGGCCTATAAGCTTACTTTCAACAATTTCAAAGTTTTTCGAAAACCTGCTCATGACTAAATTGTCCACAATGTTAGCTGATAGTGGGTGCATCCCGGACCATCAATTTAGCTTTAGAAGTCAGCATAGCACTATTGAGCAAACGCATAGATTGGTTCAAGTTGTAAGGAGGACATTTGAAGAAAAAAAGTATTGTTCTGCCCTTTTTATTGATGTTTCTCAGGCATTTGATAAAGTATGGCACGAAGGCCTAGTTTTAAAATTGAAGACATACCTACCAATAAACATACAAAAGCTTTTGGAAAGTTATGTTGTTGACAGGAAGTTTACTGTTGTGGAAGGAGACTTCATGAGTGTACCCGAATCTATATCTTCTGGTGTGCCACAGGGTAGTATTCTGGGGCCAGTCTTGTATCTAATATATACTTGTGATATGCCTGTGAGCAATAACATCCACACTTCTACATTTGCCGATGATACAGCCTGTTTGAGTATTCACAAAAATCCTGATGAGGCATCCCGCAATCTCCAAGCACACATTACCCAGCTTGAAATATGGTTGAACTTATGGAGAATTAAAGTCAATGAACAAAAGTGTGTTCATATAACGTTTACCCTAAGAAAAGATACCTGTTCCCCCATTCGAATCAACAATCAAAATATTCCTCAACATTCTCAAGTCAAATACCTTGGCATACACCTTGATCGAAGGCTTACATGGAAATATCATATTGACTCTAAGTTAACCCAAATGAAACTTAAATTGACTCAAATATATTGGTTAATTGGCAGAAATTCAACACTCAGCCTAGACTGCAAACTTTTGATATACAAGTCGCTTTTGAAGCCAATATGGTGCTATGGAATTCAGCTGTGGGGCACTGCTTCAGCTTCAAATGTCGAGAGAATCCAACGAAGGCAAAACAAAATTTTACGTTTGATAACATCTGCTCCATGGTACGTTAAAAATTCAAATATTCATCGTGATTTAAATATGCCACTAGTGAGTGAAGAAATTGCAAAATACGCAGGGAAATATTTAACTAAACTCGAGTCACATCCTAATCCGCTTGCCCGTAATATTTTGAGCTTTACTGGACACATCCGCCAAAAAAAAAGGGACACAAGGGCTCTTATACCCAACACTCCAGATGGGACTGCTTAAAAATACTTCTTTTTGATTATCACTACTTATGTGTTATTTATAACTATCACTAAGCTTATGTCCGATATTGGTCGGGCCTAATAATTATATTTAGATTTAAGATTTGATTACTTATTGTTAGTTCATTTTTGAAGATACAATAAATAAATATGTATATGAAAAAAAAAAAAAAAAAAAAAAAAGTTTTGGCCAGGTAGCCCTCGATACTCTACAATCCCCCTACTTCGCCATGAACTGATGGTCCTGCTTTTTAACCAATTATTGAGTTCCCTATATAGTAGTAGTGACCTATTGATAATTTCACCGATCTGTCACACATTCCCTCATCTAATGCCGACCTTATTCCTGGCAGCTCATCGGCAACAATTCTCCAGACGTTGGTGTACAAAAAATTTTCTTAAGATAGAATACGATATGATATGACTTATTTATTTGATATTTTTGTATTTAAGTTTTTAATATTTTAATTTGGTTTTAAAATTGCACAGAAAAAAGTATTCACCAATTAATATTTTCAATTAATAATTTAATTGATTCAATTAAATTTTTAATTGTATTTATTAATTTGAGTGGAAAAACTTAATTAATGTTATGAAATTGCTTATAGGTGAAAATTTAATTAATTTTTTAATTGATATTACATATATTTTAATTAATATTACAAAATCATTCACATTACTTTTTTGTGTGTGAAAACTAAATAAGTCCAGACAATTTCGATTATGTTACGTCTGTCATCGAAATGATTCTGCTACACAATACCGACGAAAGAGGACTCTGAGATTTTACATCAGGATAGTATACGCTGTGGCTACTTTACACTGAAGGCGATTGGTAGCTTCCCTAAACACTTATAAAAACATGCAATTCAGAAATTTTAAAAGAATTATGAATTTGAACTTCACAATCTGCCCTCCTCCTGCGCCATCTCCTTCCCAATGCAGATAACACATTAATTAAATGATTGAGATTATTTGCTTGAGTGTATGTCTCTTGATATCTTTTATCTATACAAAATATACAGAAAGTTTGTTCACTAAAACACCCGAAGTTCTTCATAGTTTCTCACAAAACAGAAAATATAAGTTCAGTTAAGCAATCTTTTATCAAAACTTGCGATAATAAAAGTTTTATAAATAGCTTTAACAAATAAAAAAAAAAAAAAGATTTAGTAAAATATTTTGTTTTAGTTTAACATAAAACTAAAAAAATTTAAAAAGTTGCATGCAGTACTTCACCACAGCTCTTTTATCTAATAATTCATAAAATTATAGTGATTTCTTTTTAAAATCAATAAGGGTTTTTATGAGAACATTCAAAAGTCTCGCAAACTGTGCAATCGTGCATTTTTACACACTCGTAAATAAAATGTCAAAAATTTTATGGAAATTTATTTACACAAACCTGTTAAATTTGCCCAATAATTTTGCTATTCTTCGAATAATATGAGCAAATTAGTCATTTAACTTTCTTTCGACACTTTTCTTTTACACAAATTACATTTTTTATATGTATAACTATAAACTAAGAAATTTCTTCCAAGCTTCCTTATTTTATTTTTATTAATTGAAAATTTTGACGTTTGTTTCATATTTCTATTAACTGTTTGCTCAAAAGTTAAAAAGGGGCTTCATGAAATAAGTCTCGCAACTTTGCCCACTTCCACAAATGCCAAATTTTAAGAGTTCTCATGAAAACCCTTAATATATTTATACATAAATCTCATAATGGATTAAGAGCTGTAAGATAATTTCCAAATATATAACAAAGCTTATAATGAACTGGTATGTGATGCTTTGATCCTTTATTATTAACTGATACCTATTTGGACCAAATGTAATCGGTTTATATAATCTAAAGTTATTACTTTATAAAATAATGAAAACGGATTATAATTATCGCTATCTGATTTTTCGCGAGGGCCGTTAAAAAAAGTCTTCTCAAAAATCTTAGTTTCATCTCATTAAAGGACCATGACAGGCCATAGTTAGGGCAAAATTATGTCCAAGAAAAATGTTGTGCTATTGATTTTGCGCAGAAATGGTTATAGAAAATTTTTCCGGAAACCGCCGCATTTGAAAGCTATAGGGCCAAAAGTGTTTATAGTAATATTTTTTTGGGTGAAAAGTACAATGCGCATGGTCGGTTGCACGCTATCAGTGCAATTTTACGCAATTTTTATGGCCAGTCTACCAGAAAAATAAATTTTTTGGGTGGTCTAATGTACATAGATATGTTTGTATATGAGATGTATATATAATTACATATGTATATATCGTTAGCTTACTATAGAAAGGGCCTAACTCATTGTTTTTTGAAATTAGGTTTTTTTGTACATGCCAAACGTACACTCGTAAAATAATGTTTTTCATTCTCTCCACTATCGGCACAATGTGCCGATTTTCGTCGGCTCACTGAAATAAAGTTATTAGTATTAAGCTAAATTGGCCGTATTTTTCAACTGATTGAAATATAAGGACATAATTGCCCCACACTGCATTGGTAATGGAGCCATATAGACTTATTACGGAATTAATTGAGAAATAAAGCAATTTTGGTTTATTACTGACGACTTTATTGCAGTGAGCCGACGAAAATCGGCTTAAGATTACATATTTGAAAAACAGACTGCTTATCACGTTAAAACGAAATTATTTTCATTCCTTACAATAATAATATTTTAGAAAACATATATGTATATATATTTATTTTCTAAACACTTAAACGCCATTGATTTTTATAAGTTAGTTTTGCATAATTTTAGCGCCATTTTCCAAGAACTTTGTACTGTTATTTGTTTTTAAATGTTTGAATTTTTTTTGTAGTTACAAACGGAATATTTCTGCTAAAATTAGCTGCAATAAAGCAAAAAGCTAAAATTTTTTTTGTTAGAACAAAAAATATACAACATTGATATATTGAAAACATCAGTTGTAATAAAAGGCAATTTGAAATAGCCTCATATGTGACTGCCAAGCATGCTATTGGAACTTAAAATAGTTGTTTAAAGGCAGTGCACCACATATCGCTCATTTACTCAAAGAACGTAATAATTGAAAAAAAAATTGATTTTGATTTTTGGAGTTAATGGCACAGAATCAATCCTCATATCGTTCTTCATATTGTGGAAAAATTTTAAACAAATATCTTGTATACTCAACTCTTGAAAGCGAAATATACTTTTATTTTTCCATTAAGTTTTGTGTAAATTGAAAACTTTAAACGTGTTTTCTGGCCAACTTATGACGTTCTTTAAGTAAATGTGTATGTATGCCCTTAATTATGAGAGTGGTTTGAGTCAAGCATTTCTTTGGTCGAAATTTTAAGTAGATTAATGCCTTTAATTATGAAAGTGAGGAATGCGTTGATATTTTTAGTATATTACATTTGAACAAAACTTAAAATATATTTTGATATTATGCAGCACTTTAATTTAGAGTTGTAAGATTTATATAATGTTGCGAAGCAAATATCCATATGAGTTTCATAATTAAGGGCACATATATGCCTATTAGCTATGGCATAGTGTTATATGGAAATTCTTAGTAAGGAGATTTCAACTTGCAAGAACCCCTCATTTTGTGGCGTTCGGAAAAAAATATTCGAGCCAAAAAATGGTGGCAGTCAGATGGGGACAAAGGTCTCCGCTTCGTGCTCAAAGTTGCCCAAAATAGAAAAATGTATCCAACACATACCAAAAATAAATTATTTATTTCACAAAGAATTCTTTTTTTTTTGTATGGGGTCCACCTTAATGGTTGAAGATAAACGATAAGTATGTTCAGAGAAAATCTTTGTATTGAAAAAATATTGGAGGTCGGTCATACATTTGACTTCGATAGGAACGTGCCAGGGGCAATTAGAGCCCTGCGAGTAAATTTTGTACAAATTCCGCCTTTGTATGGAATCCCCTTAATGAGTCGAGATATGACATAGGTATGTTCGGAGGAAATGTTGAAAATGAAAAATTACTGTGGATCGGTCCTACATTTTACCCCCCACCTAGGAGGCAACATAAAAAAAATTATTCAAAAAACAATTTTTTTGTATGGGGACCACCTTAATGGTTGAAGATGGACGATTAGTATGTTCAGAGAGAATATTTGAAATGAAAAAATATTGGAGGTCAGTCATACATTTGACTTCGGTAGGTACGCCCTAGGGGCAGTTAGAGCCCTGCGATTAAGTTTTATAAAAACTTTCCCATTGTATGGGAGCCCCCTTAAGGAGAGAAGTCAGGCGGTCGGTGTGCTTAAAAAAGATATTGGGCGGAGGAAATCAATGGGTGCTCGTCATATATTTGACCCTTGTACCGGTGACCCCGGGAAAGTTATATGATTTTTTATATATTTTTTTTTTGCTTTTTCCTTCAACTTTGAGCACGAAGCGGAGACCTTTGCCCCCATCTGACCGCCACCATTTTTTGACTCGAATATTTTTTTCCGAACCTCACAAAATGAGGGGTTCTTGCAAGTCGAAATCGAAAAATCGTTAACTACGCCATACCTAATGTATATGCATGCATTATTAGTTTTAAAATCATTATCAGCATGACTCGGGGACTTAGCTGGAAGTATTTCAAAAAGTTTTAGTCCTTTGCTTCCCAAAATTGTTCGGTAAAAATTTAAAAATTTTTACTGAATTTACGGCATGTCCCACAATGTCACCAGAATTCGTTCGATCGAATATATATATTGAAAACAACAACAAATTGTCTAATGTTATTGTTGTTTGCCATACAAGGCATCGATCGAACGATTTCTGGTGACATGGTGGGGCAGGCCGTTAATTTTTCTAGAACTTTTCACTTGTTCAAATAAACGATGAAAAAAAATCGATTTCGGGCAATCGAGTTAGTTCAAAATTTTATTCGATTATTTCAGTTAAAACTTGTTCGAATAAAATGAAATATGCAGACATTTTGTTTCGAGTCGTAGACTAGCATTTAATTTTATTTGCTTAGCGAGATTAATTTAATTTACAAAATTTTTAATTAATTCTAATAAATTTTTGTATTAAATTTAATTATTGTATTAAGCAAGTTTGGTTTTATTTTCAATTAAGGTAATTGCGATTGACGTATTATTATTATTGACAAATTATAGCAAATCTGCATGATTTTAGTGTAAACAATTTACGGAAACAAGTATTTATAAAAAAAAATCAAAAAAATCTGACTGCGACCAACTTTGAACCGCCAAATATACCAAATGGTCATTCGAAATGAAAAATCATATGAGAAACCTAGTGATGATTTTAAAATTCCTTGCGAATGATACCCATTTTGATATGGTTCGACGAATTTTTATTTTTTCGTATTTACAAAATGGCGTCTGTTGACCGCCATATTGAACTTTGACTGACTGACATATCCTTAGTGACACTTGCGGTACTAAGACAAATCGATTGACTAAAGAATGATCAATCAATCAGTCCACTTGTTCGGCTTAAATAGTGCTGCAAAGGAACATACATACATACATACATACATAGTCATAGTCAAAACAAAGTACACTTTAAGAAGTTAAAACCTGTATTATGACTATGACTATGCACCATGGACTTTGCCTCATGCCTTAAATTGTATATTTCAGTTTAAATGTTTCCAAATGCCGCTCTGATTTCTTTAATACAAAAATAAAACAAAAATACCTGATGTAGCGGGCCTTATTTTCATGATTGAGAAAACAAAAACAATAAAATTACGAAATAATAAAATAGCTACACACAAACGCGATAATTTTTATTTAAAAACAAACAATTCGAAATGAACACGTGCAATTAATAGGAAATTGTTATTTAACAAACAATTTCTATAAAAGTCGATATAAATTCCATGCAAAAAAAAAACAACACACACACACGCCTAATTGTACATACTTTTCTTAAGTTTAAAACAAGATTTTTATCAAAAACTAATTTTGTAATTTTCTCTCTTTTTTTATCTTCTAATTACAGTTAAACCCTGAAAAGGAGTTCAATAGCCGGCAGTCATCGTGTTAGATATTCATGTAAAGTAATAAATTAATTATTTAATAAAAAAAACCATAAATTCCTCATTTAATTAATTAAAAATGGAAAATCCTGATTTTAAAATAAAAAGGCTGCTTTACTTTTGTTATATACTTACATAGATCCTAACTAATCTTCATACATATTGTACATACATTATTATAATTAGATATTAGTCGTATTGCAAAAACAATAGCTACCCACTTTATTTAGGCGTTTTTTGTTTTTGTTATTATGGCACTTGAAATTCAGAGCAATCAAATAATATTTCTC
The DNA here is from genome assembly GCA_944452675.1 of Tachina lurida. Lineage (NCBI taxonomy): Eukaryota > Metazoa > Arthropoda > Insecta > Diptera > Tachinidae > Tachina > Tachina lurida. The sequence continues at coordinate 88,950,050 of OX101754.1, forward strand.
GAATTCATTTTGAACAAAAATTAGAAGTCAGCAGCCTTTTAATTATTATTTTTTTTACCTTAAAGAAATTAATTAATAACTTTAATTTTAATTATATATTCGTAACTTTAGTCTTAGTGTATTATAAGCAGAAATTAAAAATTAATAATATAATTTAATAATTTAAATTGAAAACTAATAATTTTATGCTTAATTAATTATTGAAAATAATTGGAAATTTCATAAAAATAATTTGTTGTAAATTCGTGTGGAACAAAAATCAATAGCGTTTCATGCGCAAGTAAAATTATAAAATTTAACTTGGCATAGCTTTAATAATTTAAAAGAGAAGTTTGTTTTCATTGAATTTTTATATAATTTTAAGTTTTTCTTTGTGCAAAGCAATATATGATTATGCATGTTTAATAAACTTTGTCCTATTAATTTTAATTGTAATTGATTAACAGAAGAAAAAAAAAGAAAAGATCCAGAGTTTTTTTTTAATAATTGGTTACGGGGCTGGTGCAATTTGAACTGGTTTAGGTTTAAAGGGTTAAACTTCGCTAATGTACAGTATGTACTGGGCAGTGCAGCTTTCATACTCTAAAAAAAAATTGTTTGAGATTATTTCGCCTTAAAAAAACACTGCATGTGTTAAAAGGTTTTCGTACGCAGCAGTGCTTGTGTTTGTAGTCTGTTGTGAAATAGAATATCAAAACGAAAGCTAATGCTGAATTGTAGAGCAAAAAAAAATATAAAATGATTGACTGTGAGCAGCAGAATCTTAGTGTTTGTTAACTTATTATCTCTTCCTGCACCACCTGTCTTCTCTCTCACTATCCCTTTCCTAAAGAAGGTAACACCTAGTAATAATAGTAGGCATTAATTGCCTGAGTGTTACTTCTCTTTAAAAAAAAAAAACAAAACAAAAACTTAAGAAGGGAAGTATATATCATTTACTTGAACAATGTCATAACTCCAAAAATAAGACTTTTGAGTTAAGAATGCAAAATTAATCTTCATTTCGTTATTCAAATTCTGTAGAAATTACATATAAATATTTTGTATACACAACTGTTGAGAGAAAACTAATATATACACCCTTATTCTAGTTGTCGATACCGACGTCACTTTAACACAATACCAAAAAAATTGGAGCTTGTGTATCTGTTGTCGAAAACAACTAGCAGGTTTATGCTCTTTACTAGACCTTAGGGCTTGGAAATAGATTGTCAGTAGCATAAAATTGTTCTCGAGAGCGAGTAAACCAGCCCGAATTGGTTGCTATTGTGTTAAAGTGACGTTAAAGTGAATAAGGGTGGAATAAGGGTGATTCTTTTTCCATTAAGTTGTGTGTTAAGTGAAAACCTTAAATTAATTTTTTCCAAAGCTAGTTTTTTTAATTATAAAGTGGTTCAAGTGAATTTGCGATATTTGTTTCAAATGCAAATTAAATTTTAAAATAATAATCGTAATGATTTGTAATTTGATTACTTTTATTTTAAAGGTTTCGCAAGATTACTAAGTTATTACGATTACTAATAATGGAAAAGTAATCTGAATTACTTAAAATAACTAAAAATGATCAAAAGGAATCAAAAGTAATCAAAAAATAGTCCGATTACTTCTAAGGATTACTTTTGATTCTTTTTGATTATTTTTAGTAATTTTAAGTAATTCAAATTACTTTTCGATTATTAGTAATCGTAATCAATTATTTATCAGAAATTCTTTTGAAGGCAATTATATAATCTTTACAATTCTTTTTAAAATGTAATCTAATTGATTACTAATCACAATCGAAATTAAACTGCTCTGGTTTAAACCAACAGATTGTTTGGGTGGGGGGGGGGGGGGTGGAAATAGTAAAACACCACAAATTTTGCAAACATTTTTATTCATACGTAATAGCCAATTATTATATGTCGAAATTAAACTGCTCTGGTTTAAACCAACAGATTGTTTGGGGGGGGGGGATGGAAATAGTAAAACACCACAAATTTTGCAAACATTTTTATTCATACGTAAATAAGCCAATTATTTAACAAAATTACACTTATAACCAAAATTGTTCCAAAATAATCCCCCACACTGACTTCAAATTTACACTACAGCAAAAAAAAAAGTTAAGGTTGCTGACTCGAATCCTTAAATAACAAATAGCCTCTTGCCTCTTCTACAGACATGTTGAGGTGATGTCAACAAATATTTAAAATGCAAAATGCCTTAACTAACAAAAATTTTAAATCAGATTTTTTTTGTGAATTCCAGGATATTTCAGCAAAAATACATAACTATAATAAACTCTAACTTACCGAAACAGAAAGTGCAAGTTAACTAGTAATATATAAAATTCGTAAGTAACCATAATATGTTGAATTTTTAGCAAAGCAACTTTTTCGCTTTTACCGTGAAATGTTAGTTAAGTCATTTTGCCTTTTATAACGAAATGTTGATTTTCGAACGCATTTGTGGAACTCGTGAAAACGAGCACTGAAGTTATAAGATTTTATTTTTCTTACTGGAAATATTTCATTAAAAAAAACTGCAATACTTATAGGTAATTATTATTAATATATTTTTTAAGAATTTCCTATTAATTTTTTATATGCATATATATGTATATATATATTTCTTTTCATTTGCCCTAAATGTTTTCCTTTTATTAAAACTTTGTTTTTTACTTTTAAATTAAAGTGTTTTTATATACATAAATATGAATTTTTTGTATATGTTCTGTGATCTGTAGCATATATTAATTAATTTAATAATAATAATAATAACAATTATTTGTTCTTTTAATTTTTTTTCCTTGTGTACAAATTGTATGATACAAATCTTACCAGATAGAAGATTTTTTTAATAATTTTCCTCTTTAATATTTTTTTTTTTGTGTTTGGTAAAATACTGTTCTTAAGTTGTAAAAAAGAAATAAGTTTTTGTAAAGTAGCAAAGAATAACTAAGCAAAATTATAAAAAAAAATATTACAAAAATTATTAAAAAAAAAAGTTATAAATAAAATAAATATAAAAAATATTAATGAAAAATATAAAAACAAATTTTGATTTTATTTTTAATTAGAATTGGGGTATAAAATTGGAATAAACTGCAGCAAACAAGGATTTCTTAAATCGTCACTGTTTTATCTAACTGACCTATCTAACATTTTTAAAACTTTACAGGAGAGCAACTTTTATGATTGTTATCTACATGTATTCTTATGGAAACGTCTGAAATATTTTTACTGTTATAGGCTCAACAGTAATGTTTACAGTCATAAAAATTGTGAACAAGGTCTATTATGACTCATAAGGTCTAGTAGTGGACTTAACTCATTAAAAAAAAAATTCAGTTAGGTCAGTTACTTAAAACAGCGACGAAATGAGATCATTTTAATGTGTTTAGGGATTCATAAAATTAAACCCCGTTCTTGAAATCGATTTATTTATTGTCACCTGAATAATTTTATACAATTGCATCTTCAATAAAATTCCGCAACAAGTTATAAAACATACATATCTTCAAATTTAGAGTGCGATTAATTTCCAAAAATAAAAAAACAAAGGGTTTTGCTGTCGAGAAGACACAAAGTGGTATTAATGAAGTATTAAGGGTGCCTAGACACGTTCAGATTATATTGATATGTTCACAAAAGCTGTCCAGCAGGACCACCGTAGCTACAACTTTGCCAAATATTGTTAGCAAAGAATTAGCAGTCCTTGTAAGTTATGGTAGAATTAGTAGATTCGTATCGTGAGTTGACGGAGCAGCTGAGAAAATCTGTAGCATAAATATAACATGTTGTTGTTTATTTAATATGTATCGTAAGTGTATGTGAGGTAGAAATCTACAGAAAATAGATTTCTACGTCAACTTCACTCTTACATACATGAACACACATGTATAAAGCAAAGAGAAATACAACAACAGCTGAAACGTTTGGTGGAACTCTCACGTTTTTACTAACTAACATCCAGAATTAAACGATACTACCACTTCAAAAGTAACACGATACGAATCGACTAATTCTACCATTATTCTGGAAAAAGTGAAAACTTGTTTCCCTTTACCTTTGCAAAAAAAAGTCCACAAAGAAATTTAATTTTAATAATATTTATTTTTAATGTATATAGTCAAGCGCTATTACCAATCCTGAATTCGCTGTTGGCCAAAAAGTGATGACACCATTTTTTAAGGGTGCACTGATTTTCGAAATCCTTGGAGGACCATAAAAAAACTTATGGACAAAATCTCCAAACTGATGGTTTTACTACCGTTTGGTAGTACAATCGAACCTCTACCTTCACGTCCTTGTACTTTTTGCACTGTTGTACGGTGTAATTAGTATTAACAACCTATAAAATAAAACCTGTGCAAATAAAAATTATTGGCCCTATGCTCCCTCGAGGAGTGAAAGGAACATATAATATATATATATATATGTATATATATTTAAATAAAAATTATATATAAGTAACGTAAAAATTATATATTGCAGAAAACTGTTGAATGATTGAAAATTTTAGTTTTATGACGCAAAGGATTCGGTTTATATAGTGCCGCAAAGAATACACATACATACATACATAATAAACACGATACCCTTTTATGCGTTGCGCAGTCGGGTAAAAAGGGAACGACACCCATAGTACAATAAACGGCCGATTATCACATTTTTACTTCTACTCTAACAATTTGGTTTTAGATTAAAAAAAAACTCTCCTTTAATTTCTGTTTGCTTCTGCTAGAGTTGTCACTCCAAAATTAACAATTCGAGCATTCAATAACAGTGGTTACTGTGGTTATTTTCGAACGAACAGATTTTATGGTAGGTACAGACATGGCAACTTGCTTACGCAAAATACACTGCAAAATACAATGCAACCGGCAATGCAACCCATAAACATCAAAACATTTTGATATTTTCGAAACTTCGAACGCGACCATAAACAAGACTACAGACTATGCGACCGACAATGCAACCTGGCTGGTTGCATAAACACGTTGCTAAGTCTGTACCTACCATTAGAATAACCAATTATGCGAGTATCAAAATCTATTCGTGTATTCAAATATATATTCGAGTAATTTTTAAAAACTACTTTTTATAAGAACTGAAAGGAATGCATCAAAATCGAATCAGCTCTTCGTCTCAAAAACACATATAAATTAATACGAGAGATATTATTGACGAAAAATTTAAAAACAAATTGGTTTTTATTCTACTAACTTCAAGAGTCCTAACTTCAAGAGTAATCACTGTTTTTGTGGACTAAAAAAGTGCATTAGATATTCATAATTTTTACAAAACTGTATCCAAGCGGGAAGTTTTAGAGAGGGCCTGCAAAGTCAACCAATTCTCATATTTTTTTATTTAGCAAATTCTTTAATACTTTTTTCTTCAAAGTTAATACAATTCAATCGTTTTCACTTGAATTAGACGCACACACCGTGTCGAAATATTGTGAATAAATATTGTTAATTAAAAAAAAAAAACTACTAAATTGGAAATTTACAACTGCAAAAAATCTTTTAAATTTCAAGTTAAATCTTTATCAAAATTTATACCGTTTACATCCAGCTTCTTTTAACATCCATCAAGATTTTGTATGCTCAGGTGTAAGTGCAGCTCTATCAAATAGTTATTAAACAAAATAATTGAGGCATTCAAACGCTACTCTTATTTTTGTATGAAAAATATTGTTGACATTTTATGAAAATTTTACACAATGCAACAGATTTGAGACAATTATGAATTTTGAACAAAAAATAGTAAAAAAATAAAAAGAAAAAAAAATTTATGAAATGATTTGATTATTTTTGAAGTTAAAAGTAATTGGTATCCACTGCACGATTAGCATAACATCAAATTTGTTTTATATGTTTTATCTGACAATCGCAATTAAGGAATCAGTTTCAAATCTGTGTTAAAAAATGTGTGTTTTTTTGTACATAAAGAATCTCTGTAATTCAATATCTGTGGCATTATGTAATAATCGATTAAGTCGAATTAAGAAAACCAGTGTCTTATGGCAGTTATGCCACAACCGGTAAGATATTAAAAGTCTTCAACGAATATTTCTACTTTCGTCTTAATCTTTCTTTGAGCAACTTTCAACTAGGTCATAATACGGTATAAAATTTAAATTTAGTCGACTTAAGGTATTATAACATATTGCTTTTGTAATTAAGGACCTGGTCTGTTTGTAAAAGAATCATTGCTCTGCAGGAGGAGATTTAAATGTCCTAAAGTACTTCACTGAATGATATAACGTTTATCTGGCGTTGTCTGAGGTATTTAGCACGTTGACTACAAGCCGAAGGTTCTGGTTTCGAGCCCGGTCACTGACAAAGTCATTAAAATAGCAACATTAATGATCTGCATTAGCGTCCCTACAAGTGGTGAAGACATAATCACTGGTCACTGAACTATACCGACGGTAGCGGTTACTAGTCCCTAATGCAACATCAGAGCGTCCTCCTTCGCAGGTATTGTGCAGCAAAATTATCGACGAAGTAAAATAACCAATAAAATGGCTACTAAGCACAGCTTCAACAATTGAATGCGCCCAATTGACATTAGAGGCGCTGCAACACTGCCTTAAAATTAAAAAAAAATACCTGGTTATAGCTATGCTGCTTAGCTAAATAAAACAAACTTAATGTGTTGAATATTATATGATGTGTGACTAAATGAATGTACTGTTTGTGGCCGGGGGCGTGTATTAGGCGGCTTACAGCCGATCGGCTGTGTTCTCTGGTTTGTGCTTATGTGCAAAAGCAATACCGAAACAATTTGAGCAATCCTTCTCATTGTTTTTGTTTCACTCACTTCAAAGAACGAAATAAAACAAAATCAAACAATTCGTTTCATTTATTTTCGTACTCTGGTTTTAAGTACAAAGAAATTTAAACAAAAATAAGTTCATAAATGTAGTAGTGTCGAATATCACGTACTAGCTTCTGTGTCGTGACATAAATAGCATAGCTATAAAAATAAAATCGTGCAAAACGCAGAGTTACAAATATCTCTCCCTTTACCACCTCTCTTCTCTATCACTATTCATTTCCTAAGGAAGATAACACCTAGTAGTATAAGTATTCATTCATTGTCAGAGTATTACTTCTTTAAAAAATATATCGTCGGTGAGTCAGTCGTTAAGCAGCTCTGGGCTGGATAACACTTCTCGCGTCATCTTAATTATTTCTTAAGTGCGGTCAGGCTTGTAGGAGAACTTGTATGTCATTTTAAATTGTTAGCATCATACAGAGCAGTGATGGATTTACGAAAAGGCCTTAATTTAACTTCATAGTTTTTAGTTGCAAAATAAAATTTATTAGCTCTACTCAATAAAAAATCTAGCACATGTTTTACTCGCACAAGCTTTGAATTATTCTTGTTTCAAACTCTTAGCAGCTCTATTCAAAATTAATATTAATTAAAAACCATGGGAAAAACATTTATGAATTCAAAACGATGACCAACCCACATACGGAAACCAACTAATTTACACCTGAACAGCAACAACAACAGGTAACTAATACAAGCAACTGTCAAGCAACCTACAAACACAACATTTAATAGACGCTTGATTGACAACAAAAATAATAAGAACGAAGTTAACGGTTCCATGCGATAAATTTTTTATTGCATTTTATGGAAACGTGTCTCGGGTAAAAGAAGAGCAGCATTTAAAAACACAGAAGAAAGAAAACAAAAAGCACGACGAAGAAGAAAGTTTTGTAAAAATAACCACACACAAGTGTTCATTATGTATGAACATACTGTTACAATGGACGAAGGCATGTCTAACTAATCAGCAGACGCAGATAAATGTGGACATTTTTAGGTTGTGGGCTAAATAACGAACGTATGAAAGATATAGTGAGAAAATAAATTCTCACGAAGATCTTGCCACATCGTGCAGGTAATAAAATGCACACATAATTTTTCATTGCATCCAAGTAATATTTTACGTACTTGTATTTACGACTTGGTAACGACTTCTTAAGAAGTAACTACGACTATTAGTTACATGTGTACATACCTGTTGTTATAGTTATTAGTGGTTCTTTGTTGTTGTTGTTGTTGTAAAAATATAAACATTTCTAGCCATCTATACGAGTTGTTGTTTCTACGGCTGCTACTACATATTTTATTTGTGTTGCACGTGTGCGAAAAATAAAAATAGACCCAGAAACAAGTTGAAATACTCGACACTTTTCCATCAGCCAACCAGCTGACAACAAATACAAAAAAAAAACATCTTCAGTGATACTCGTACAATGGAAAAGACCCAGAAGTTGACGAGGTTAGAGATTAAAGGAAATAAACAAAATAATTAAGTAAAATGTTTAACGGCAAAACTAACTAACTACAGATTTATTTTTTACACAGACAGAGTTTTGCGATAAAAGGTGATAGATATTTAAAATAATTCACTATTAAACTTGTTAATATGAAAAATTTCATAACACACCAATATAAAAACAGACAATATATTAAAAAGAATATTTGTACTAGTCACGTTTCAAATTCCATGTAAGAACATATCACATATTGTTGAAACACCCTGTATATTTACCTACTTAGATTTATTTGTATACTAGTACGTTAAAAATGCTAGCTCAGATAGGGTACTCACGCATATAGTGATTGCCACGCTTAATGAACACACATGTAAATAAATATTAATTCTTTAATTTGACTAGAGACTTAAATGTGTGCAACGCCGTCCTCATTATATTTTGTATATTGAAAGCAATGCCACACAATGAAAAATATCGGAAATGCCAAACTTCGCCACTATAACACTCTATTGCGATGTCACAAATTACCATGGTGTGTATTCGGCATTACATAAGCACATTTTTTCAATGAATCAAATAATTTGAATAAGATTTACTATTTTATCTCAATCATCGATATAGTGAATTAGAAATGAAATTTTATTTGCATACCAATCGAAGGGAAAATTGCGTTCGGAAAATTTGTTCCCGCTATCAGTTCCCTGTTAAAGTAAAATTATGAAATTTTGTATAATATTATACGTTGATTTTAATTATTGCAATGAGTGAATTTCTTGCAGAAAATATTGTTATCGATTACTACAGAACATTTTGTTGCCGATATCTATATTCCCTATAGAAAATTATGCTATTGATATTTGAAGATTATATAGCAAATTTTGTTATCGATAACGGAATATCATATGGGAGATTTCCTATAGGAAATTTTTGTAACTATAACTAAACAAATTTTGTTATCGATAACTTTAGAGTTTAAAGTTTTTTTATCGATAAATGTATTACCTACAGGATTTAATATAGGAAAGTTTGTTATCAACTGGATTTCCTATTGGAAGTTTGGTATCGATAACTGGAGTTCCCATAAGATATTTTTTTAACGATGACTGTATTGCCTACAGGAAAACTTGTTATCGATAACTGGATTTCCTATAGGATATTTTGTTATCAACAACTGGATTTCCTATACAAAATTTTGTTATCGATACTGGATTTCCTATAGGATATTTTGCTGTCGATAACTGGATTTCCTATAGGACATTTTGTTATCGATAACAGGATTTCCTATAAGAAATTTTGTTATCGATAACTGGATTTCCTATAAAAAGTTTTGTTATCGATAACCGGATTCCTTATGAAAAATTTTGTTATCGATAACTAGATTTCCTATAGGAAATCTTGTTACCAATAACTGGATTTCTTATAGGAAATTTTGTTATCGATAACTGAATTTTCTTATAGGAAGCTATGTTATCGATAACTGGATGTCCTATAGGAAATTTTGTTTTCGAAAACTGTATTACCTACTGGAAAGTTTGTTGTCTGTAACTGGATTTCCTATAAGAAATTTCGTTATCGATAAGTGGATTTCTTATGGGAAAGTTTGTTATCGATAACTGGATTTTCCTATAGGATTATTTGTTATAAATGGATAGATTTCCTACAGGTAGTTTTGTTATTCTATAAGAATGTTTATTGAAAACTAAAGTTTTTAAAAAAATTCTTTTAAGATAATTCGATTTGAACGGATAATTTTTATTATAAATCGTCCATAAAAAACTTTTTTATATATATGAAATTTTATCGATATATACCTATTTTCGATGAATTCAGATTTCGATGAAAGAAAATTTTGTCTAAAGAAAATTTGGTATTCACGATAGAATTTCCAATGAAAAAGTTTTTAAATTCCGTTACCAATAACTTTTCAAACAAAATTATGTCATCTATAATGAAATTTGGTAACAATTTAATTTTCTATAACAAATATTTTAAATTTATTTTATTTATCGATAACTGGTATTATGATTACGGATATCACTTTTAGAAAGTTTGACACTTGAATAGCAGATTTTTTTATTACAAGCAGTAGAGAAATGAAGTCGGTTAAAAAGTGGTAATTAGCTTTGAAACTTGCTAATTAATCTTGGATGTACATAATTTAGTGTTAATAATAATTAAACGACTAGAACGGCTTAGAAACTTAATTCGAAATCTCTTCCACCATATTGCATTACTCTCATAGTTTTACACAAAATTAAGTGAATACCCCATTGATTGCAAATCTACAATAAATTACGCTAGTTGTTAAGCGTGCAACTCAGTTTAACATTTTTAAGAATAACTTCATTATTCTTGGCTATTTATAAATATTTTTCTGAATATTTTTCTTCTGTAGCTGTATTTGCAAAACCAAAATTCTTAATGCCAAAGAAAAAAAAAACAACAACAAATACATTGATTGTAACTAATTGTTTTAGGACACCTGTATACAGTCATAACGTGCAAAATATTCATACAAAAATTCATACGAACAGTTAGTCGTCTAATAGATCTTTATAAATACATATATCTTGCAAAAGATTACAAAAATAAATAAAAAACAAGTGCTTATGTTCAGACTGACATTAAAGCGTACACTTTTAGACAAACACTCACACAGATACACATACATACATACATACATGCATACATTCGTATGATGAAACATGCATTTATTGAATCAGCTTTAATCTCGTTCGTCTTGTATAAGCGATACTCAGATCTAAATCAGCTGATCGACAGTGGTTTTTTAAATGACACATTTGTGCATTGGTCATGATCGATCTAGACACTAGTTTCACTAGAATTAAGATAATTGCCAATAAGTGATACTTTACGTTTTATGAAAACAAAAGCTATATAACAGTTCAATGCTCTTTTTAATTGCAAGCTGATTGAAAATTATAGCCAAAGCCGGATTTGAGAATTTGCTGAACACACATGCACACACATAAAGACGCGTAGATATATTTGCATTTATTTGTGATTTTAGTTTACTAACATTCAAAGTCAGATAAGTTTTATTGACATTAAGAACAGAAAAAAATATACAATAAATTCAACTTTAAGCCAACGTTGAGACAAATGCGCTGATTTACACGGGATTAATTGTGCTGGCATAACATGCCAGTTTGTGGGTGAGAGAGGCAAAGAGGGGGGTTTTGTGTTTGGCATAATTTTTCAACCAGCTACAACCCCGCATTAGCAGCACAAAACCAATACAAAATTGAAATTTTCAAAAACGGTAAAGCTAAAAAAACAAAAAATTATAAAATCGCCAAACCGAAAAAAATCGTCAAAAACAAAAAAAAAATCGCCAAAACGAAAAAAAGCACCAAATTAAAAAAAAATTTCTAAAGCTAAAAGAAGTCGCATAAAACGGAAGAATTGCTAAAATGAAAAAAAACCGCCAAAATGAAAGAAAATCGCTAAAATGAAAAAAATCGCCAAAATAAAAAAATCGCCAAAACGAAAAATACCCAAAAAAACAGACAAAAATCGCCAAAATAAAAAAAAGCAAAAAAAAGAAAAAAATCGCCTTAATAAAAATAAACCCAAAAACAAAAATAAAATCTCCAAAATGAAAGAAAATCGCCAAAATGAAAAAAAATCGCCAAAATGAAAAAAAAACATAAAAAGAAAAAAATCGCCTAAATAAAAATAAACCCAAAAACAAAAAAAAAAAAATCGCCAAAATGAAAAAAAATCATCAAAATGGGAAAAATCTCCAAAATGAAGAAAAGCCCAAAAACAGAAAAATATCGCCAAAATGCAAAAAACCTCCAAGAACAGAAAAAAATCGCTAAAACGAGAAAAAAGCGACAAAACTGAAAAAATCGTTTAAACTGAAAAAAACTTCAAAAAAGCAAAAAAGCCTACCTTACGTGCGCGATTCAAAGTCGCACTTTACTGAATTTTTTAATATTAAAGGAATTAAATGAAACTAGGTTCTTTCTTATTTCGTTTTTGCTTCGTTCACTTAACAAATTTTATGTATTTTTTAAAAAACTAGATTGGTATCAATAATCAGAAAAATCCAAAATTATGACTCCAGGGTTGGAAAACTCACACTTTTTGCGTTATGTAAAATTAAATAGGTCTAAAATTTTTTTTCTTTTTCTTTATAAATTTAATATATTTTATGCTTCTGAAAGAAAAGTTTCGCGTATGAAATTTGAAAAATTAAAATTATAGCTCCAAAGATGGAAACTTTTAAAAAAATTATAATTTTTTTTACAAAACAAATATGTATGTATATGTCTGTATACTATATATGTATATGTACGTACGTTGGTAAAGGGTATATAAGATTCGGCACAGCCGAATATAGCACTCTTACTTGTTCTAAATAAAATTAACGTCAATATTCCAAGACGTCCTATAAAGTTCTTCAAAATTTCAAATATTAGTTGCTTTCGTACTAGTGTAGTGAATGATTTAATGAATTTATAGTATTTTTGATTTTAATAAAAATTTGGATGTCACTAGCCATGATTTACTTTTAATTCTAAATATGTAATAGAATCTACACAGTAACGGGTGTTTCCGAAAAAAAATTAAACCCCTTATTGTGAATGGCGTCGTCGACGTCACATAAAGAGGACGGTAAAAACTGTCACTTTTCAACTTTTTGTAGACAACAATTTACTACATGCTGCATTAATTTAGAAAGCCTTAGAGATAAGTAACAGATTGTGAATAAGAGCCAACTGCTGCCGATAATGAGTAGACAAATAACAATATTTACTGAAGTCTTGATGTGACGTCAGCGATGCCATTCACAATAAGGGGGAATATGTGCTTGAAGTGTACTTGTGTCAAAAATTGTTGCAATGTACACCTCAAAACCCAAATTATTAGAGTACGATAGTTCATATGTATATGTGTATTCATATTTATAATTTGTGTAATAAAAAAGGTCCCTTATAGCGCATTTACATTGTCTCAAAATCTAGTACTTACGACATTTCGAGTTAAATCTAGTTGCTTTTTGCAAGATTCCTTGTCCAAAACAAAATCAGTTATGTCAGTAGATTTATACGAAATCTACTCAAAATCTTTTATTTATTTTTGCTAGTACAACGTTTTTTATATATAAAAGGTGAGTGCATAAGTTACTCTCTACAAAATTTTCTATTGAAGATGGGTAAATAACCTAAGTCGGCATTTTATGGGTTGCAGTTTAATACAAATTTAAGACAAAGGATTTTGTCTTGGATACAAAATCTTGAAAAGTAAAAAATAAAATTTACTAAATTTCGAGACAATGTAAATGCAGTAAAACAGACCTTTTCAGGATTTTAAATACATAAATAAATACAATTTTTTCAGAATATGTAAATTACTTAGTAGTTTTGATGAAGAAAAGTAAAACTTATGCAGGTAGCAGTCGAGAAAATTAGTTTGAGAGCGAAAAGTAAAAGAAAATTGTACAAACTAAGTTAAGCTGGCAGCGCCCCAGCACAAGCTACCAGGTGATGAAGTTTATATTCCTTGGTTTGGATGGTACTTTTGTTTCGATGGAGCTGGAGCTGTTAATGCATCACCACGTTAGTAGTATCTTCTCTTTGCACCGACCAGTACCACCGAATATAAAGTATTGTTGCAAGGCAGTTTCGAAAAAAAATTTTATATTGTGTTTTTGTCGAACAGGAAGTTATAGCACTATGACTTGCGACTTATATTTTTTATACTTCTAATCTCATTTTGAATAATACCTTATTTTAGATTATACTTTGGTATATTTCAACTGAAGTGTATAGTGTCTAGAACGATGTTTGCTTAAAAAAGTAAAGATTAACAGAGAATTTCACAAGTTAGCTATAAAAGAAATAATTTTCTGAATATTGAGTTGAACGCTTGAAAGTGCTCTCCTGCAAAACAGTAAAATATGAATTAAGCACTTTTCCCTCATTGCCACAGAAATATTGATTCAATCCCTTTCGGATTACACTAATAATTTTACAGCATATATGTAAATATACCCTACAAAAACCTTGAAAACATATAAAGGGTTAGTCAGGTTACGTTCCTAACCACCCAAAATTTTTTTTAATATTTTTTCCAGTGCGAATGCTTAATATATTTCATATCAGGTATATTTCCCAGACGAAAATATCTTATTTAATTTAAGTGACAGTGACCCAAGTAGTGTTCGTGAGTTTCGTGACTGCTGATTGGAGAAAAAAAATTAAGTCACAAGATCAAATTCATTGAGTTTTTCTTTATTATTCTTGGTGTGTTTCGCTTATTTTCACATTTTCTATATAGAGATACCACATAATATTGACTTAAATGGTGAGTAAGATAAAGCTAGAGACAATCGTAAAATATATATAACAAAATCTCATTATCGTTACCGCAAGCGAATAAATATGTCGATAAATATGTATTACGATTTTCGGTTCGCAAAAAGTTGCAGAATTCAGTAGCAGTGATCGCAAATAACGATTATTTTCCGAATTTATACTGAAAAAATGAGACTAATAGAGAAGTGCTACGTTCACGGGATATACCAATGTTACATGCACTACCTATAGATGCAATGATTTTTATTTTTTTAATTTTTATTAAAAAACTCAACTTTACCGATAATTTTTTGATTTTTATTTATTCTTCAGAAATAAATAGTTATTTCTTGATTTATTGGTCAGAAAATTAAAGTTATTTTGTGATTTTTATTTTGTTACTTTGGCGCCCTATGCTCCAATGGGAGTTAAAGGAACTTATATATATTTATTCCTTAGGAAATAACAGTTACTTTTTGATTTTTATTTTGTTTTTGCTAAGAAATAATTAAATTTTAAACTGAATGAAATATAAAAAAGTATATTAAATTTAACATATAACTGCCAGTTTACAGAAGCCCTGTAAAAATTCTCGTCTGCATATTTATATGGAAAATAAAAACAAAGCACTCAAAATTTGTTTTTGTTTTCAATATAAATAGACAGACGATAACTTTTACATGGCTTCTATAAACTGGCAGTAAGATTTTTTTTAGAGATCCTGGCATATCGTTCAACTCAATTTTAAATCAGTTAACATTAATTTTAACGCAAAAAATACAAAAACTTACCAAAAAAATAAAAATAAAAAAGTAACTGATTTTTAGTGAGGAATAAATAAAAGTCAAAAAATAATTTTTATTTTCTGAGAAATAATTAAAAATGAAGAAATAATGATAAAAAGTAATTTTTAAAATAAAAATTATAACCGTTACGATCCCTGGTTACAATTTAATTTAAATTTGTCAACTTCTTATACTCTTCAGTTGTTGTTGATTTCTACCTATAATAAGAGGCAGATTTTGTAAAAAATTTCGTTTCTAAACGTTTCAAATTTGTATGAAAAATAACGAAAATTCGTTTCAAAAAATATTTTTTCCATACAAATTTCAAAACGAAAAAAACGTTTCTATTTACAAAATTTGCCTTTAAATTAAATAAAAGTCGTATTTCAGTTCGAAGAAATCAAATGAAAAACAAAAAAAATGTGTAG
Source organism: Tachina lurida (assembly GCA_944452675.1). NCBI lineage: Eukaryota > Metazoa > Arthropoda > Insecta > Diptera > Tachinidae > Tachina > Tachina lurida. The sequence continues at coordinate 88,965,879 of OX101754.1, forward strand.
ATCATAAATTAAACCGTCTATTGCGTTTAATATGTACATTATTTTTTTAATTAATCGATTTTTAAGCTAAACAAACATAATTCCAAAGATACTCCGTCACTAACGCTTCATTTACACATGCAGGTAACTTCTTACAAGTTGCGTGTACATTGAATGAAATAATAAAAACACTTGCAACTTGCTTGATTGTTTGCACAGTCAAGTGCAAGTTTATTTTAAAAATGTCGTTGAAGGAAAATGTTTCAAAGAAAATTGTTCTGTATGTTGTTTCTATTTTGTGTGTGTTTGTATGAGTTTTTAATGTCTGGGTTGCCAAAAATTTTTAGCATTGGAACATTGCAGGGAAGCAAATTAAGTGAACAACTTTTTAACAGAATAATTAACAAATGTATACTGCAAATCAATAATAAATCATATTTGATTACATGATTTTACTTTTTGTATTATTTTTTCTGTATATAAGTTGAAATAATAATATTTTAAAAATTATTCCACATAAACTATCAATTAAAATTAAAATAAAATCCCTAAGGGGTAACACTGTTTTTACTTTTGACAATTCTCCTACACGCAAGTGAAAAAATTACTTGTAATGAGAATCTCTTGCCAGTGAGCCTACAACTTGTAGCATTATGATTGTATTAGTAAAAATATGTCGATGTATTGAGTTACTTGCACTTGTACTTGCATGTGTAAACGGTAAGTAAAATAACAACTTGCAAAAACGTACGATCGTAATGTAGAATGCATACAATCGCAAGAAAAATCAGAGAATGGGAAGCAGAATCCAAAATTTTCCAAACGAATAAAATATCGATACGAATCAAAGTGCAGAACAGGGGTGAAATTTTATTTTTATGACCAACAAGTAATTTTCATATGTACCAAAAGAACGAGATAAATTAGAAAACTACCAGCTGGTATAAAAATTCTTAAGCTTATGTTGGAACCTGCTCGAAAAGTTTTCATTAATAAACTTACAAAATTATTCCACTGTTTAATATTTCACATTGAAATTGAAATGAACGCATCTGTGTATCGCTGTAACTCATGACGTCGTTGTTATTTAATTTTTTTTTTACATATCGTACAATGATTGCATGATCACTTAACTCTCATTTAAAATAATTGTGGGTACTTTTTTTTGTATGATTCCATTGTCAGCTTTTATATCTACTGTAACGGACTGGTACGGAGTCGTTCTTTCAAAGAGTGCAACACAAGCTACGAGTACTGTATTGACTACAGCAACAACAACATAAAACGCAATGACAATTGTTCATAAATCTGAATGTTAAGCATTCGTATTCTATTCAATTTAGTTAAAATGTCTGAAAATTTAATTTACAATTCATTCATTCATGATTTTATTTTTACATTGTGTCACTGGCATCAAGATTTAAATAAATTTTATTATTTCTTTTAAATAGGATTATTAAAATTGTAAGTTACGTTGTGTTACGTTTCACACACATTTTGATCGAAGAAAAAAAAAAACCAGCAACAGAAAAGTTCCCGCTCTTTTGTGTAAATGTTAAGATCAAAATCTGTTTACTATTCTATTATTCTATTATTTAAAAAAAGTATGTATGTGCATTTTGTTTTATTTTTCTTTTAATTTATTTCCAAACTTATTTTTCTCACTAATGATCACACATGCAGTTTTCCAGTTTTCCATATAAAATGTTCATGTGTTGGAATTCGGTGAATTTTTGTTTTTCTCTCCCGATATTGGATTTTTATTGCTTTTTTCCAAAAAAAAAACAATATTTTCCTTAATTCCATTCAAATGTCAACTTTCCGTTGTGGGTTTTTGTTTGTTTGTCTGTCTGTCGAAGGTGCGGATCAATATTTTTTATGCGACATTTTTTTTTTGGCTTTAGGTCTTTGGGTTTTGGTCATATTTTATTTTTTGGTAACAAATACTTTTCGGTTGTCATAAATGTTCAAACAAATATTTGTACATTTAGTTTATTGTCTTGTTGTAATGACACTCAATTAGTTTTGTTTTATGTTTTAAATAATTGGCTAAATTTCATTGTCTTAAAATAAGGAAATTAGTTTTTTTTTTTTTGGTAAAAAGGATTGGAAACAATTTAAGCGAATTATGCACAAATATAGTAAATAAGCTAAGAAATTTAATTAAATAAAGCAAAATACGTTATTTTTTACAGGTAAAAGTGTGTAATTGAAATAATACCAAGTGATCAAATATTTTGGATATACATTCATATGTACTTGGTGTCCCAAAGTTTATGTTAACTAATGCCTTATCGAAATAACTTTTATTACGTATAGTAGAGTTTCTTTTGACGGCTCAGCAGGAGCTGCCTTAAATGGATTGTTTTCCAAGGCGTGGCAGAAGTTCCTTTTGCAATTTTTGAACCGTTATTGACATATCTATCACCTTAAGGAGTCACTAAGACAAAACGGAAAACATTTCACTACAAAAATACCCACATCAATGTACCGTCGGTATATAAACAAATGGGTGGGCAAATTTAAGGTTAGGGAGTAAATTGGCTTAAAAATACACTTTTTTGACAGATTCACTTTCATTGATACCAATGTAAAGTAGAAATATGGAAATTAAAAATGAAATGTGATTTCGGACAAATGTCTACCTCTAATCCTCAGACATCCGCTCGTTTCACAAAATTTTGAACCACATTTTGCAACAAAGTTTCGCTTTTATCCTCAATGCAGCATCGAATTTCATCTTTTAAAGCTTCAATTGTATGTGGTCTATTCATGTGAACCCACTCTTTCAAATGGCCACAGAAAAAATAATTCAGCTGAATTAAATCATGAGAACGAGCTGGCCCATTGAAAATGCCAAATCGAGAAATTACTCAACCGCGAAATTTCTCATGCAATAAGTCCTAATTCACACTATGCAAGTCTTATTGCTAAGCTGCTTAGTTTGTAGGAGAGAAAGACGAGAGAAACAGAAGCGTTTCTTTTCCCCTCGTCTATCTCCCCTAAAAAACTAGTCAGCTTAGCAATAAGACTTGCATAGTGTAAATTAGGACTAACTAAATTGTTTGGCCGACTGTGTGGCTTGTGGAGTCATCTTGCTGAAACCGAAGGTCACTGATGTCAACATAAGTCAATTGTGGCCACAAAAAATCAGTTATCATGGTTTGGTATTTACGGTGACGAAGTTTTATTGTTCATTTTTTTAAAAATACGGCCCGATGATGCCGCCTGAGCACAAATCGCACGGTCACTTTCTTTGTATATAATGGTTTTTCGAGGGCGTTTTGTGGATTTTGTGAGCCCCATATGTTGAAAAATTCAGTTCAGTTTTCCAAACAGACAATTCGCAAGCGTTCGGCACAAACAATGGTCGGCCGGCTTTAATTCTTGAATAAGTTGAACCTTAGAAGCGTAAAAATTAAGATCTTAATGGAAAATGTTGCGCAAAGTGACGCTGGTGATCCCCAATTATCATGAACAACGACGAGTTGATGTTCTAGGAGTTTTCCCAACACTTTGCTGTACATCTGTTATGTTTGCATCACTACCGCCACTGGGAGCATATTGTAGAAGAAGATTAATTACGAGAAAAATCAGCTCGAATTTTACGAAGTGATACAGTAAAATTTTCAACATTCTGATAGTAAATTCTTACAATTAAAATTCTTTGTTCAATAGTATAGCGTTGCATGGTTAAAATTTTCCAACTTTTAACTATATAAATGTCAAAAGATAACAGCTCACTTCTTGACATCTACTTCAGAAACTCAAATTAATAATGTGATGATTGCAAAAGATAAACAAGAACAAATAACCATATTTAGATAGAGTCATATAACATTATGCTAACCTGAACAAAATAAAAAAACGGAAAACAGAAAACGAATAGTTATATTCAAATGCATTTACCAATGTTAAATCAATAACCTTTATGGCACCATGTTGCATATATGCAACAAAACATTCAAGTATATACAGGCAATTCTTAATTTTATTTTAATGGAATAACTTTGTTACTATATCTTGTTTCAAACAGTAAAATTCTTTCTTAATCAAAACTTTTATCTGTTACAACACAACAGATATAAAGTTTAATTCAATGAATTTTGTGAATGTCCCAGTCAATTATTGTCCTTATTGTTGGAATCTTATCAGCAAAATGTTTTCTAGTTTGGAACTTTTATTTCCTCTTTACCCTTTTTCACGCCAACAAATGAAATTTCAAAAAAAAAATCCTAGAACAAAAATACTTACTTGTGCTACGAGTTCCTAGAATCTGTAAAAAAAAATATTTTCTCGATGTTGCACCATTAAGCGATAATTGTCTATACAATATAATAATTTTTCATATTGTTTTTCATTGAAAATCAATACTTGTTTAAATAGCTGATGTTAACAAACAATATTTGCCCAAGTAGATAGATATTCGTGCTGATGAAGTGCGTGGCGACACAGAAAAAATGCCGGTATTTCCCCTCAGTTAAGGTCTAGTTAATTTTTTTGGAGAAGCAATAATTAACCTCTACCATCCTCTCGATCATAGTTTGAAAAAGTGTACCGCTCTTATGTCAAAATCGGTTGGATATTTACGAAAATTAAGAAATCGTTCCCTGTCCCTTCTTGGACCTAGTATTTAAAAACCCTGCAGACAATTTGGTGGCTATTGATCCAAACGTACTCGTCCTATGACTTGAGAGAATAGGAGTGATGCCAAAAGTAAGGCGTAGTATATGGTAAAAAAACAGCCTATCGTGTAAATGTTTACATATTCCGCATTTTCATGATGCATCGTCGTAATATTTAGTCAATTTAATTGGGACTCGGTTCAGTATTGTAGAAAACGGCACTGAATAAGTTCAATGTTAATTGTTCCCTTCAATCATACCACCAAGTTACTCTAGAATCAGTCCCTTAACGATGCTTAGATATTAAGCTGAGCTTAACTAGTACAGTAAACCTCGGTTAATTATCTCTTAAAATATGACATGATTTTTGGGGTAATTATCCGAGAAAGGTATTAAAGCGAAGACGCTTAATTACCTCATAGAGGTAATTATTAGAATACGCTTAAATTCTTTTAAAAATTCATTTATCCGAACTCACTGTGGTATGTAGTACATGATTACTTGAAATTAAATGCACATAAATATGTATTTCTTCAAATAAAAGATATTGTTATATAACAAAAACAATTCATAGTACAAAAAATTAATAGATAATGTGCATATATTCGATGCCAGCATTGCATAAATATATATTTAGGTAGTTTTGGTAAATAAACGCAGAGATTTTAGGGTAAATTTCAATTACCCGAAGTGGGTAATTAAACGAAAGTTAATTAAGCGGGGATTAAATATTTGGGGTAAATAAACGATAGAGGTATTTAACAGATGGGTAATTAAACGGGGAATACTTTATTTATATTTTTAAACTATAAGTGTCCCTGTGGTCGAGTATGGTATGAAAAACATTAAAAGTTTTAAGTGATTCCTACACAAATTTTCTACACCGAAAGAATTTTGCTTCATAAGTCCAATGAAACAGTTTGATTAAAATTTTTTCACAAATCTAATGATGATTTCAAAAATCCAATGAAAATTTCATGAATATTGTGAGAGAATTTCATTGAAATTGCTTCCTTGGTATTCTGGTTTCATAAGAATATTTTATTGGATTTATGACAACAATATTTTCTAATTATTAAGAAACCACTTTATATTTAAGTTATTTCATTCTTTTCATGAAATTATTTTATTGTTTCGATGAAGTTATAGCACTGCATTAATTACACTGTTAAAAAAATTTGATGAAGTTTTCAATAAAATAATTTTGACGAAACTGGTTTCATTAATCCAACGAAGCGTGACGTTGGTTGAATTTAAATGAATTTTTCATTAGATTAATGTCGAAATTCATAGAAGTTATGCCGAAAATTCTTTCAGTGTAGAGAAGTCAGTTGCATTGTTGAAACTACACATAAGTGTTATATTAATCAAATTAAGGCTAATCTGGATAAATACTTTGTGGACTTTTCACCATCAACTTCAATTAATAAAACAGCGGTTTTCTGAATATCGTTGTGGCCATAAAAGCACGGATAATGCCGACCGTCTTATACGTCCAGTTGGGAACTCTATAACCGAAACAATTGAAAGAATTTACGAAAGTGAGAAATATTGGGTATGAGAAAGCTTTCCATAAGATGGGTGTTGCGTTTGCTCACAATCGACTACAAACGCAATCAATCACGAGACAACTTTGCAGGAGTATTTGGAGTTGTTCAACCAAACTATGGGCGAGTTTTTGTACCGTTTCGTAACCGTATACGCAAACGAAACCTGAATCCACCTCAATGCATCGTAGACCAAGCAGGAGTAAGACCGGTGGGGTTCAGTTGTGAATTGGCTCCCAACAAGTGCAAGATGGTTTACGAGTTGCTCTCTCATGATTCCTATCAAAGAATATATCTAAATCATATAGAATGCGCATCTCATACAAGCTACAATTTTCTATGCGGGTATTTCCAGTACTACCCGTCCAGCGTACGCACTCTCATTTCTTTCTGTAGTGTATGCTGCGCTCACACTGCTGAGAGCGAAAGCATGTGTGTATTTATGTTTGATTTTTATTACATATTTTGCTTTTTTACAGTCTCGTAGACAGCGTATGCTATGATCAGCGTTGCCGTTTTGGTTACTTGTAACCAAAATTACTTTTTTCCATTTTGGTTACTTTTTTTAACACAAAATTAATAATTTTGATATTGTATTTAAATAAGAAGAGAAGATTATTTTTATAATATTCAAATTTGTTTTACATAATTAGTTTTCGCTTACGATAAAATTTTACAGCCCGTATCTTAAAAGTTATAAAATATTTGGCATTTCGATAATTCTTAACTATGGATAGGCCCATAAAATTTTAATTTAAATAAAAAGGTTTATTTTCAATTAAATCTCACTTACGATAAATATCGAATATAAAGCTCAATACAAATATGAAACTGAATTACAAATTTAAATGTAATAGCTTAAAAACATTGCATCTGAAACAAAAAATATGCGTATTTCTCACTATCAAACATAAATTTGTCTAATTTTCTTCCCGTTTTTTACATTCGCTGCGAATCAATAGCGGGAACAAACGTTCCCATGAAATTCCCGATAGCAAATTTCCCCTCATGCGGAATGAAAATTCCACGGGTTCAAAAATTTCACATTTTATTCACGATAGGGGTGAATGTTTACAACGTCAAGCACTGGTGCCAGAGCATTTTACAAAAAATCTGGAAAAATTGGCTAAAAATCTGAAAAATCTGCAAAATAATTTTAAAAAATCGGAAAAAAATCTGCAACAATATATTTTGAACTGTTTTTCATTTTGTTTTCGAATTATTAACCGAGTTCAATTAAGGAGGAGGTTATATGTTCGTCATGTATGCATTTTTTATTTAATTTGCGAATTAACATAAATTATCTTGCTGTATAAAAACATATGCCGATATTACAAATTCTTTAAAATAATGGGACATATGTATGTGTGACTGTTTATGATTTAGTGTGCGATATGTATATATGTATGTATATTCATACATCTTTGCATAGATTAGCTTTTTCTTTTTACCATTGTTATGTTGGTGGTATGGTTACTGCAAAATTAAACGTCAAACACTACTCATTTGTTAGTGTTTCTTATGTGTATGTTTCTGACAGTGACACACACCATGGTTATTTCTGTTACGGAGTAAAGAAAAAACACGAAATATTGATGTTAAACAAGCATTTCAGAAAATCTGCAAATTTCATTTTATAATTTTTTCAATGAAAAATCAGCAAAATGCAGAGAAATCTGCAAAACTGGCAACAGTGACGACAAGCTGTAGCAGAACTCGAAGCTCTGTCGCTGTATCGTACAGTGTGACCGTTTGATCGACTACAGTGGCAAATTGCCACTTTTTCGATTGCCTTCCCTCTTTTTGTCCCCCTTTTTCTAAAGTAAATTATATAATAATACATTAAAAATAAGAACTTCAATGTAGTTGTGTCGATTTTTTAATGTTGCCCCTTTTTTTTGATAAATTCACCCCTATTTGGTGCCACTTTTTGAAAAATGTCATCGGTCACCCTTGAAGCGAATGCTCTCACTGCGTGTTTGCTTGCGCTTTATACTTTCCCCCCGCATCTGAAGCGTACGCAAAAAATTTTTAATTTTTTAGCTCAGATGCGCATTCTATATAATTTATATTCTTTGTTCCTATTCACCGGTTTTAGCCTTTTGCTCCCAAACCTGAAGAAATGGTTCGGCGGAAAGAGATTTGACTACAAAATTATATAATCGCACATACATATTTTGATGATAGAAACATTAAACAAGGCTTAAAGGAGAATATGTTGTTGTTCCAATTAAAAAGTCACGGACCTATTGATCCGCCTTCGTATGTGTGTATGTCAAATTAATGTGAAATTTCTCTTTCAAATAAATAATCATGCATATTCATATAAATCGTTTTATGCGCTCGCATCCGGTATACAGGGCTTTTTCCATATTTTCAATTATTCACATCAGATATCAAATGCTACAAATGATTTTCATCAGAATTGTGTTATAAAATAAATTTATTTAAAAATATAAAATTATTATAATGAAAAGAAACCAACAAAAAAGAAAAAAACATTTAAAGAGTAATATTTCTTGAACTGTTTGCTGGTTGGTTGGTTGGTTGGTTGGTTTTGTTTGTTGGATGTTTAATCTCATAATAAAATAACGGATTATATTACAAAGTACAAGTTTAAAGTTGTATTCGGCACTAAACTAAGCAAGTAAAACAAATACGAGTAAATTTGTATAAATACATATAAATAAATGAAATGTGTATTAAAGCGTCGGCGTTTTACAGGTGCGTTTGCAGGTGTTTCCCATTGCAAACACCGACATTAAATATCTACCTGGTTGCAACTTGAAACCGAAACAATTGAACACACACACACACACATGCACACATATACATACATACAAACATACAAACAATGTAAACAAATGCTGCAGCTATTTATATAGTTAGTCATTCAAAGAAATAAACAACTGGCAAAAATCGTTATACTGGCAGAATTCGTTGGTTGGTTGGTTGGTTGGTTAACTATAAAAGCGACAAAAGAGCTAAGCGGCAAGTTGGGGCCACACGGTGGGGGAAATACTTTTTAAAAGCAACAATATTTAATAAATAAATTATATAATTGAATATTTGATATAACTAAATAAATTTATTGCTAATCAAAAATTAAACTCATTTACATGCATACTAAATATTTTTTTAATTTTCATGTTATACTAGCCTTTACTCGCGGCTCCGCTGGAGTTGAAATGTTTAAAGACTTCATTAGTCTTTACTTTCTATTGCTGTTCTGTGCTGTGCTTGAGTACTTTCTTTTTCTGTAGTAACTTATCAGCTGTTTCTGACCAGAAGGGTCGCAGTTTTCCACTAAAGTGATGAGTGTTACAACGTCCATTGTTAAGCTTCAATACAATTTTTTTTTCTTTTAAAAATTACATTTTTTTTAGTTCTAAAAGCACAATCACAATTTATTTCAAAATATTTTTATTTAATTTATGCTGTCACTGACAATAGTTGTGTTCATTTAATAAAAATTTTTACGAATTTCTAACAATTGTTACTGGAAAGTGTTCATTAACCCAAAAAATTTGCAACGAGAGAGCGTCGAAAGAGCGTAAAAAATTGAGAGACAGAAAAATTCTTGCAAATTTTACAAGTAAAATGTTTACTTGTAATAATTTTTCAAACAGCTGTTTTATGATTGTGTTTGCAAAACAATTTTCTAAATTAAGTTGAAAATAAAAATATTTTGGAAATTGTAAGTAAATGTAAACTTTTCAGCTCCGTAATTTCTACAAGTAGATATCTATTGGTGCCTAGATATCTGTCGTGTAAGTTGAATTTTATAAGACAAACTCGTGGGTAAAAACCTTAGGTAAATTACCTGTGTGTAGAAATTACGGGCATAAGACGATAAAAAGTCTTCAAAAGATAAAAAATTTATTTTTGTGTAACTAGCAACAGAAACAAAATAATATGTCTAATGAAATTGAACTAATATATACATATGTATATGCATTAATATTTTTCTACAGCCTTTGAAATGTTTTTGTTTTTCTTTAATTTTCACAGACCAGCTGTTATTTTTAGTGTTGTAAATATTATGAGTACCTAGCTACTCGGTAATTTACACTAAGACGATATTTACACTGGGCATTTTCTGGTTATCTTTGCAGGCAGGCTTTTTAAGTTTGTTGGTGAGAGGTGTTGAGAAGCATGCGGAGTAAAACAAAAGGCACGAAATGAAAACTCGAGGGGATTTTTGACATTTATCTTTGTTTTTTCGTACTCTCAGCATTAAGCATGTATATTAACGTCAAAAAGTCTTGAAGAAAAAAGTCAATGTAAATGTGCGTGACTTTTCGAAGGGGGATTAAAAGAAAATTGTCGAAGCAAGGCATGCTAAAAATGCATAATTTGAATAGGCACTAAGCAGGCAAATAATTCAATTAGTTCAGATATATATTTGCAAATAAATTTTAATTAACACATAATTTATTAGTCACGACAATGGTGAATATAAATGACCATAATCACATCATTTTTAATCAATATCCCAATTACAATCATTTTATAATAATATACATATACATATGTATAATATGTCCACAAAACATAGGGGTAGTTATTGAGTACTCATATATACCTATACATTACAACACTACTTAACTTGCAAATTTTAGCTAGTAAAGTAATCATTTACTTTTTCACATTTTTGAGAGTAGTTTTGAAAAATTTCTTGTTACTCTCTCGTTACTAATTTTTACTAGTAAAGTAAATGAACACACCTAATTACTTACACTGCAGCCACACGTTCAATAAATCGCTTTCAATTTCATCACACATACTTTGTGTCAAAATTCCTTGAAATTGATAGCTCTGACAAAAATTGATAGTCAATTTCATTTTTTAAATGCCACCAACGAAGAAACAACTCAAATTTGTAGCTTTAATCAATGTGTGCTGCGATCAGCTGTTCAAATGGAAAATTAAATTGCCATATAAATGGATAATTGAATTTGAAAGCAATCTAGTTTTCAGTTTAAAAAGATTGATTGTGTTAGTAAAAAAGTGTGAGTGTATTGCAAATTAAATGGAATTGAAAGCCAAAAATTAAACGTGTGGCCTCCAGGTTAAAAAATTTTTGTTTCTCACAGGTTGAGCCGAAATAGAACAGAACGAAACAAAAAAACTAACGACTTGTATTAGATATCTATAATTAAAAAAGAGTCAGCTGATATGTAACAGAACAGAAAGTAAAAACTAATTCTGCCTTAAGAAATACATAACAACCGATTTTAAAACTGGTTGAAAAATCAAACCCGAAACGAAAATTACCCTAACCAGCCCAAAAATATGTTTTTCGGAAACAATGTAAACACCAGGTTCCGAAGTGGACAAAAAATATCTTATATTTGACGCTGGTAATGCAGTTGTACATTGGTGAAAGAATTTTCAAAGTCGGACTAACGGTTTTGGCGTGGAAGCGTAGCCAACAAACAAGCAAACTTACTTTCACATTTACAATATTAGTCCTGTCCCTGTCCAGACTTGCAATTTTTCTTGCAGCCATTCCTGAGTTTATAGGTGAGAAGATTGCGAAGGGTACACAGTTTAATGGAGCACCACAGAGCCCTAATTCAGTATTGGACTCAAAATTGCAGTATACATAAGTTAAAGCATTTCACCGTGTGTACACATACACTGACCTTTCATAGCGTAAGAACGGCTTAAACGATCAGAAGCATGTTAACGGCATTCTAAAGACCTCACGAAGATTTATTGCTATAATAAAATAAAAAAAAAATCAAATAAATTTTGAACTACTAAACTGATCAATTCCAAAGTCCAATCAGTTCTCAAACAATGTCCAATGCGACTAAAATCGATTGCTTCGATCGTGAGATACAGTAACGGAAAAATTTCGAAAAGTTCTGGTCAAATCGATTTTCAGAATTCTTTTAATTTTTTGGACCTAAAAACTGTAAATTTTATATAAAGCGGTTAAGTGGTTAAACAGATATCGTTCTCGAAAAAATGTTTTATATTTTCCGTCTTGAAAGATTGATTTTCAGTACTCGGATATTTTCATTTTATTGAACATTACTTTTTTATCTTTAAGAGATCCAAGCTGTGATCAATTGTTCCTCAAAGAAATCTGCAAAATTCCTTGTCATTGAGCTTATAGGGAAGTTCAGAGTAGAGTGGGACATTTAATGGAGCAATCGCATACAAATTCATTGTTAAATGAATATATGTACATATATATCGTTACCTTAAAGAAAGGCCCTAACTCATTATTTTTTTGAAATCGAGATTTTTGCATTTTTCGATACTTTAGATGATTTTCTATCGAAATACACAAGAAACTCGATTTAAAAAAAAATAACGAGTTAGGACTACGATATACATATGTATGTATAAGTTTATCGAACTAATCCAGGACCAATTTATTTGAGTATCCTATTGTTGGCACTTTTTGAAATTTTCATGTAGTTCATTGAAAATTAGCACAAGTGCATTCAGAATTTTAACTTCCCCACTGTTACGGTAACTTTAACCGCAAGTTAAATTACAAACATACAACACGCTCGTACATGTTCGTTTACTACCAAACAAACAGTTACAATGACGACAGTTATGTTAACCATTAGAAACATTCACTCATTCATTCGTTCAATCGTTTGTTCGTTCGTTGGTTCAAATAAAAATATGTACATACAATAACAATATGCACTCTCTTGTTCACAAAGAGACAGACTATAGTTTTGAAAAGTGGTAGTGTTACACAAATTACCAAACTGTTAATAGACACAAGCAATGATCAACAACAACAACAACAAATACAATTGCATATTGCAGTTGTTGCTGTTTGGTATAATTATGGTGAGGAATAAAAAAAGGCAAACATTTTAAAACAATTTTGTAATTGTCTGTATTTTTTTTAATGGTGTGAAAATTATAATTAAGTGTTTAAGATTTTTCTTCTCTTTCTATCGCTATTTCAAAATGAGTAGAATTTGTGAGAAATGCTACGAACAACTGCTCCGTTGTGTCCAGTGCCCTACAGAAATCTTTAGATGAAAATGCTTAACTTACAATAATATCATAAGGCAGTCGTTTATTTAAAACTTTGTCAGAAATGTTATTGTTTCTTTAAAAGAGAGTTATAACTTTGTTTGGTATTTCTTTTTCAAGGATGTTTTTCTCTGAAAAAGAAAGGAGCTTTTGAACGAATTGAGTGAACTAAAGTATGTTTTTTGTAGAGTGCCATAAGTTTAAATCATAATAAAACCAGGAAATATATTTTTAATATCAATGCAACGGGCTTTATTGGAAAGAAATGAAAACATTTAAAATTATGAAATTAATGTTAAATGTGGCCGCGACGGCTGGCGCGTAGAAGGCCCAATCTGGAACACCAATTTTCAACAACTTTTCGCAGCTTTTGAGGCCATATTTCGACGATAACTCTTCGAATGTTGATTTCCAGGTGTTCAATTGTTTGTGGTTTATCAACGTAGACAAGTGACTTAACACAACCCCAAAGGAAATAACACAATGGGGTTAAATCACACGATCTTGGTGGCCAATTAATTGGGCCATTACGTGAAATTATTTTTTATCAAAAGTTTCTTTGATTAAATCAATTGTAGCACCCACCGTGTTGCATATGGCTCCGGACTGTTTGAACCGCATATCAGCAAGATTAATTCTACTTAATTGAGGTACGAAAAAATTTCGAATCATGTTCCTATACCGTTGACAGTAACGTTCTGAGTATTATCGTTTTGTAGACATATGGGACTTCGCCAGCCCATAAAGTGCACCAAACAATGATTTTCTGTGGATGTAATGGTGTTTCGACAAAAGCTTGTGGATTTTCCTCCTTATTAACGTACCCATTTAACCAAAAATGGACTTTATCGGAAAATTAAAATTTTAAAAATTTCAACAATTTGCACGCGTTGCTCTGGTGTAAGTCGATTCATAAAGAAATTTCAAAGCAAACTAAACAAAAAGCAACTATAATCTGTTAAATGGGTGCTCAAATAAAGCAATGATGCCAATTCAAAGTTGTGACACTCTAAAATAACACGCTTTATATAGACATTTGAAATTTGCAAAGTAAGTGTATTTTTATACAGTCTACAACAATTAACGCTAAAATTAAAAAAAAAATTAAAATTATAGGGTGTTCTATCAGTTAATGTAATTTTGACTATGTAATTTTGACAACTTGCTGTATCTTGAAAACCATAAGAGGCAAACTCTTAAAATTTTTTAAAACTCTAAAACAGAAAAATCCCAAGATCGCCAAACTGAAAAAATCGCCAAAAACCAAGAAAAAAGCGCTCTACTAAAATAATTTCTATGACTAAAATAAATCGCCAAAAAAAACTAAGAAAATCTCTAAAATAAAAAAAAATCGCCAAAATTAAAAGAACTCGAAAACCCGAAAAAAATCGCTGAAACGAAAAAAGCACCAAAACTAAGAAATAACTAAATTAAATTGCCAAACCCGAAAAAAATGCCAAAAAGAACGCGAAAAACCGAAAAAATTTCTAAAACGAAAACGAAACAAAGCACTCAACTAAAATAATCTCTAAAAATAAAATAAATCGCCAAAAAACTAAGAAAATCTCTAAAAATAGAAAAAAGTCGCCAAAATTAAGAGAACGTGAAAAACCGAAAAAAATCGCTGAAACGAAAAAATCGTCAAAACGAAAAAAGTACTAAACTTAGATAATCTCTGAAACTAAAATAAATCGCCAGAAAACTAAGAAAATCGTCAAAATAAAAAAAGTCGCCAAAATTAAAAGAACGGGGAAAAAACTAAAATAAATTGCCAAAACCGAAAAAAACGCCAAAATTAAAAGAACTCGAAAAACCGAAAAAAATCGCTTAAACGAATAATGCACTAAAACTAAAAAATAACTAAAATAAATTGCCAAGCCCGAAAAAAACGCCAAAACTAAGAAAAACTCAAGAAACCGAAAACAAATCCCAAAAAGTAAATAAAAATGCCAAGGCTGAAGTTAGTGTAGTGTTACATATCTAGTGTCCGTAGAGAACCCTTTGTGTATGAGTCAAAGTCGAACTTTACTGAATTTATTGTTAAATTTTATAGCCTTGTCTCTGCGCCTCTGGAGGTAAGTTGCCAGCTTATTAGATTAGTTAGATGGCGCTTTGATACACTGAGGGAAAAGCTGCAACTTAAAAATATACTTTTTCGGATTTGAAAAAATTAAAAAAATCTGAAAGGTAGAACAACTTATAAATTTTTGATCGCTCAAGTAGTGAAAATAAGGAAATGTTTTCGTTATTTGGTTTTAGATATGTTTCCGTATAACGCAGTTGTAAGTTTTTCTTACAAGTTTCGCTTTTATTTGCAATAAGGGGTTTTTATTGCATGCAAGGGCATGCATGAATAATCTGGTTTTGTCTTCTAGTATAATGCATAAATGTATCGCAGGATCCACTTAAAATATTTCTTATTTTTAAATAAAACACTTAAAATGCAATTGCATGTAGGAATCTTTATTATGATCCGCGGGGAAAACTCATGCCATTTAGTTTTTAAAATGTAAGAACCTTATATGTAGGTTGCCTGTTTGCAGCAAAAGTAGAATCGTATGTGGATTACCGACGAAAATTTTTCATTGCATATAACTACAAAATTAAAAATAAAAAAATACTCTGGTGTGATATAACAGGATCTATGCAGGTAGTTAACAGATGGGAAGTGCTTAATTAGATACCCTTCAATAAAGTCACTGTTTCGCGTCCTGTGTGCAATGGAGCAACGTCTCGGCGAGACCAAATGTCAACGGCTTTAATATCAGGTAACAAAGAGGTCATTATCGGTTAGCTGTAACGCTCGCCTATTGATGGTTACATTCTGTCCGGCCTAGTTTTCTAGAGAAATCTGGGTCAAGGATCCTACTTGCCATAAACCGAACTACGGGCTTGATATCAACACGTGGCAGTTAAAAAACTAGGTTAGGTTTGGTTAAAAAGAGGGGCAATCAATGTTAACCGAATTCATTTCGGATGACACTTACACTTATGGAGCATGCTGTGGCAAAAAGGAAAAAATGCGTATATCGAGATAAGTAAATTTTGAGTTAATGGAACTCCTGTAATCTTCATATTAAAAATTGCTTCTGAGAAAAATCTCATTTATTTTCTGAGATTTTTTAGGAAGTTATAGCGCAATGACTTATAATATCCTATGGAATAATAGCTTAGTTTACCTTATACTTTGGTATTTTAGTTTACCTTATACTTTGGTATATTTCAAATTAAATGTACTAATTATAGCATCTAGTGAGAATGATCCTTACAAAGAACATAAATCTGGCACAAGACCAGGTTCTTATTCAAAATTTCGGCCATTAAAAGTAATGAGATACTTTTTTTTTACCAAATTCTTCTTTGCACAATACCTATCACTACTACTACTATTAAGTGCAATCAATGAGTATGAAAAGATTCTGTAAAATCGATCTTAATTTTTAGTTTAAAGTGCTTGTACCCATCGCCTGATTAACACTTCTGGCTTTGTAAATTTTTCTTGGTGATCACTGAGATATATTTCTTTGTGTATACAATTTCAGCTCTCTAGTGCGAATTTGAGTTTCAAGGAAGCGGCCCGGTGGAAAAAAGCTTCTTCTCTTTAAGATTTTTCCTTTGTCTTGCTCATCTACACTAACTTGTGTATTAAATTTCAGCTTTCTAGCATGAATTCTAACATTAAATTTTATGGGCATTGCCACGACCACTATTTTAAAGGCAGGATTTTGTTGTGAGCAGTGCTTATCATTTATGCTAATTTTCTGCTAAGCCGCAGTGTATTAAGCACTAGGCTGACATATTATGGGAGTGATCACGCCCACTTTTTAATGTGATAGCTTAAAGAGTTGCGTACGTGCAACGCGTTAGCAAAGTTTCACTAAAATGGTTTGAGTTAAAAGCTGGGTATTAACATCATTATTTATAAAAATTATTAAGGCTTTATAAGGGGTTTATAAAACAGATTTTCATAAAAACATTTTCATATTAAGCATTTATAAAGTCTTAATAATTTCTATAAATAATGCCTTAAGTTTTTAATCCGAGCAATATTAGCGTGGCCTAACGCAACTTTTAATCCTTAATTTTTACGGCCCCGCCCACTTTTTCAAACTCAGGATTTTTTCGGCCAGTGTTTATTATTCGCTGCCTACATTCATAGTATATTTAAATATGTTGAGCCGAAGTACATGAAATAGGAGGCTTGAATTTTATAGGCGTGTTAACGCCCACTTTTTTAAACGAAAATCTATGCCTTGCATTATTGCAATATGCGTGCCAAATTGCAACAAAATCGCTTTCGTTGAACGCTTTTTTTTATTTTTGAGACTCAAGGGCGTAGCCCTGTTTCCCTGGATAAAATTTGTTTTTTTAAGAGAAGTAACACTCAGGCTATGAATGCCTACTATTATTACTATGTGTTACCTTCTTTAGGAAAGGAATAGCGATAGAGAGGACAGATGCTGAAGGAAAAAATAGAGGAAAGCTTCATTCTCTTACAACTCTGTTTTTTTGCACGTTTTTTTAATATTGCAGTGTTACAGCGCCTCTGCTGTTAAATGAGCCGTATAAATTTTTTGAATCTGTGCTTAGTAGTTTTAAAATTTTCGAGTTTTCAGATTTTTCTATTTAATTGCTCATCTAGGTATACTTGTATTCCAAATTTCAGCTCTCTAGTTATGGCGAAAGTGCTTAATAAATTTTATGAGTGTGTCAGTGAGTTTGTCTTAAAATATGCACTTTTTGGTCGAAACTTGGCCTGGCGCACTAAAAAGCGCCTAGACATTTTTCTAAATAAAATAAAAGCTAAAATTTTAAATTTATTTGCTGGTGGTTCAGCGTTGTCTATATGCATTTCATTGTTGCTGTAACAAATCATCAGTAGACTCCAACCACACATTTTGAATAGTCACAAACTTCTTATCTTTTGTATGGTTGGAGTCTACTGATGATTTGTTACAGCAACAATGAAATGCATATAGACAACGCTGAACCACCAGCAAATAAATTTCAAATTAAAATAAACTTCTGACAATATGTTGAATAATAAATTTCTTAAATATAAAAGCTAAACCAATTTTCCAATTTAACTGAAAAAGAAGTAAATTTCATAAAATCGACTTGAAAGTTTAAAAGTGCTCTCCCGCAAAATAGTAAAATATGACTTAAGCACTTTTTCCTTATTTCTACAGA
Organism: Tachina lurida; assembly: GCA_944452675.1. Lineage (NCBI taxonomy): Eukaryota > Metazoa > Arthropoda > Insecta > Diptera > Tachinidae > Tachina > Tachina lurida. The sequence continues at coordinate 88,984,237 of OX101754.1, forward strand.
ATTATTGAGGGTAAGTTTACCTGACGCATTACTACACAAATACTATAAAGATTACTAACTCTTCAAACAACTATACTTTTTGGTGCTTATGAAATAAGAAATTGTATCTAAGGCACCCGCTATGGCAACTAGTCCTAGTTTACACTATGCAAGTCTTATTGATAAGCTGACTAATTTGTTACTAATCAGCTTAGCAATAAGACTTGCATAGTGTAAACTAGGACCTAATAGAATTCAGGAAAAATAAATAATTATACATACATACATATGTATGTAAGCTATAGATCATGTACCATTCCTCAAGTTAACATTTTATGATTAAATTTGATACAAACAAACCACACCTCTTGTTTGCAAATTTTTTTTAATTTGTAATTTCGTTTTTCATATTAACTCACACAATTATTATTGCAGGAGTTAAAACTAAAGGTTTGAAAACACATATTTTTAGTTACAGCTGTCAGTTGTGCCGTCAACGTCACTACAATTGAAAACTTAATTGTAAAAAATAAAATGTAAAGATGACGATGGGATGTTGTTTAGCTTAAAAAATTGAGCTTTTGGATAATGTTGGAGAATATAAAGGGCTGTGTGAAATACGAGTAGTTTATTATTTAATTTTTATTAAAATTTCTTGTGAGATACTTACGGTCTAATTCATAAAAAATATTTTAGGTTTATTACAGGTTTATTTGACAAATTTCCCATAGAAATATGTCAAATAAGGGGTTAATAAGCCTGAAATATTTTTTATGAATAAGGCCGTTATTTTCCAGTGTTTGAGGCCCAGATTTTTTATCACTTCTAATCTCGTGTTGAAATCTTATTGATATGTGGTTTAATTCTTTTGTAATAGAATCATTATTATTAATAAATAACTATTTAGTTCACTCAACCAACTAATAAAATGAATATCATGCATATTGCCAATATGCTTTTCCACAACTCGGCTATTGGCTGCCACCTTTGTTCCCACATTAATCACAATTTGGCAAAACAATGGCCAAAATGAAAAGAAACAAATAACAAATGAAACAATAGTACCAACAAATATATTACAATCATATAAAGAGGATCAAGAAGCAATCTCTTGAAATTTTCAAGGAATTCCACTTGAATAAAACGATTGTTAAAAATTTTAGCAAACTGCAGTTGGTTTTTTTGTGGAAGTACAGAGGGCAAACAAATGAAAAAACCGCACAGAGAAGATTTCAAAATTGTGGATATTCTTTAAAGAATGAAAAAAAGGAAATGAATTGGAAGTTATTACAAATGTGTAGATTTGTTTTTGGGCAAAAGAGATGGTAAAATCAAATGATGACTGAGACACAGTCAATTACGGTCACTTTGAATGATCATACCTATATTGGATTTTAAAGGGAGTGCAAAATAGGAGTAACGAAAACATTTGAATCACTCGAACTTGCAGGACATCTTTGATAATTATCGCTTTCTCCATATATACACTTTTTAAGTCTGCAAAAATACTTTTGAAGTCATTAGAAAAAAAACAATTTTTTTTAAATTTTTCATCAACGATATCTCTCCATTGAATCGCACGATATTTGTCAAATTGGTTAAAATTTACATTAATTTTTAAGGTTTTGAGTTTGATTAGCGTAACGTACTTTTTTCACAAAGTATGGTTAATAGTTAAAGTGCAATTTAACTGCAAGTTCTTCATACAAAACTTGCCGCTAAAGTCTCTGTTATCTTTTAACCATACATGGTGAAAAGGTACGTTAACACGTAAGAGTAGGTTAAAATTTGTTTAAAAAGACCGTGTTTAGTGAAAATTTTGTTTTCGAATCGAGCGGAATCAATTCATTTGTCAAATATGGCAAATTTTCTCCCTATCTGTTGACCCGTTCTTAAATTATAAAATCTTTACCTAAATACACACACACCAACATATCATCGCGAAAATAGTCATGAGCGATTCTCACTAAAGTTGCACCGCTCATGAACGAACTAGTTCAATTGAACGATTCACTTTACTGAGTGCTGTGAGCCGTTCAATCTACTGAGCGCTTTCAGCTCAGTACTGAGTGCTTTCTTAGCAATTTTTTTTATGTATCACACAGTACATCAATGAAAGCAATTATTATTTTATGATAATATTACAATATCTGAAATACTACTTCATTTTAATATTGAAAATTTTATAAATAATGGGTGTTTTTTATTGAGGTATAGAACTTTAAGTTGGCATCACTTTTTTAACTGGCGGCCATTTTGTCAGCTGTCAAGTGATTAATATTTAGTTTGGTTTGCCATTTCATCATGAACAGGTTGACAAAAGAACAACGCTTGCAAATCGTGCAAATTTATTTCGAAAATAATGGTTCAGTTCGCGAAGTTTACCGCAAGCAACGTCCATTTTATGGTCGACATAATCGTCCATCAGAGCAATTAATTCGGTTAACCATGGATCGTTTTCGCACTACGTTTACTCTATGTGATAATACGCATCCGCAGAGACGTCGAACAGTGCGCACCGAAGAAACAATTGCCGCTGTAGAGCAAAGTGTTGAAGAGAACCCGAATGAATCGATTCGCCACCGTGCACAGCAATTGGAGCTTTGTCCATCAACTTTATGGAAGATTTTGAATGTGGATGAGTTGTGGTTCCAACAAGACGGCGCTACATGCCACACAGCGCACGTTACAATCGATTTATTGAAGGAAACATTCGATGAGCGCATAATTTCGCGGAATGGACCTGTCAATTGGCCACCAAGATCGTGTGATTTGACACCATTGGATTATTTTCTTTGGGGATATGTGAAGTCGCTCGTCTACGCCAACAAACCAGAAACGTTAGGGGACTTGGAAGCCAACATTCGTGGCGTTATTGCCAACATACGGCCCCATATGCTCGAAAAAGTGGTTGAAAATTGGACCTGTAGAATTGGCTTTATTCGAGCCAACCGCGGCGGCCACATGCCCGAAATCATATTTAAACATTAATGGCATAAAATTATCCTTCCAATAAAGCCAAATTGATGGACATTAAAACGATTTTCTTGTATTTTATTTCAATTCGAAGTTTTATACCTCTAAAAAAACACCCGTATATAGGGCCTAATTCATATAAAATATTATGATTTTATAAAAGATTAATCAAATTTCCATAGAAAATTTGTTTCATAAACCTCTTATTCAACAGAAATATTTTTTATTAATAAGGCAGTTACTATATTTCCACACATTAAAACTATTTTATTTATTTTTTATGCTTCATTGCTTATTTTGTAATAGGTGTGTTCATTTACTTGCCTAGCAGAAACTTGCAACGAGAGAGTAAGGCAGAAATTTACAAAATTACTCTCCCAAATATAAAAAAGTAAATGAGTGCTTTATGCTAGAAACACAACTGGGACGAACGACGAATATTTCGGTGCGAACTTTCGTCATAAAAAATAAAACACATTTCCGCATATGAAAATGAACACAACACCACCGTAGAACGAAATTCGTCGTGTGTGACGAACTCTGAGATAGGTTTATTTCTATTTTGTACGCCGACGAACGACGAAATAACAATTTTCTCTCTCTATTTGCATAAACAATAACCAACTTTATCAACAACAGAATTCGGTGAGTAAATTCATCGTTATTGTGCTTCATACGACAAATTTACTCAGCGAATTCTTATCGACGAATTCGTCAACGTGAACGAAATTCGTCGTACGTCCCAATTGTGTTCCTAGCATTACTTGTAAAACCTTGCAAGAAAATTTTATTCGTTTAAGAGTAATGGATGGAAATCATGATACAATTGTACTTTTTCTAATGTATTTTGGATAATCTTGTTTGATAATATTTTCAATTGAAATTTTTTTTTTAAATTAACATTTAATATGAAATAATTTACACCGTTGCATGTATTATTAACTATTTTAATGAAGTTTTTTATAATCTTTTAATTATATTCCATTAACAAATACAAAAAACTGAGTTTCCATCTCTGATCAGATATGATTAAACAAACAAAATTCCTTGACAATAAAATTGAATTTATGTGGCTTAATGAAAGAAAAACAATAAATTAAGAAAATATGCTTTCTTTTTACATACGTGTACATGTTTTTTAATAAAGAAATTCACGTTTTTGAGTTATCCTTTTTCACATATTTTTGAAATAATTAATATGAAAACAAAACATACGCAAGTAAAACTTTTACTAGCAATAATTTCAAATTATTCCCGAATTTGGGGACAAATCCCCTAAGCTATCAAAGTTGATAAGTTGTAAGATTTTTTTCTCTCTTTTGACACTCTCTGCTTGCAAACTTTTTGAGTTAATGAACACTTTCCAGTAACAATTGTTGCACATTCGTAACAATTTTTAGTTAATGAACATACCTAATATCTGACGATACACACACACACAACTGCATAAATCTGTCACTTTTTATGATTGTGTTTAGCTCTTTATTTCCTTTGACAAAATGAGTCATTACAAATGAACTGAGCTACTGAGCTAAGTCCTAGTTTACACTATGTAAGTCTTATTGCTAAGCTAATTAGTTTCAGGGAGAGAGAGAGAGAGAGGGGAACAGAAATGTTTTTTCTCCTCGTCACTCTCTCTCTCTCCTAACAAACTAATAATCTTAGCAATAAGACTTGCATAGTGTAAACTAGGACTAACTGAATGAAATACTTCAGTAAAGTGAGCTGAGCTTAAAAGAGCGGTCACTAAAAAGAGCTGTTAAGCAAAAATCTAGTTAACGTGGCGAATCAATTCATATCTCCACAACAACAAGAGTGAGAATCACTAAATTGTATACGGATATCCCTTAGAACAAACCGCGTGTTCTGTCAAAATCTTTGGTTTATAGAAGGGGAGAGATGGGTACAAACTATATGAAGTAATTATTAATGATTTTTTTTTTGTTTATAAGAAATAATGAAGCAAGAACAAAATGCAGTGTAAAAGTGTTGTCCTATAAAACTGTGAAATATGTTCTAAGCACTTTTTTCTTCTTACGTCAGATCACGTACTCATCTCTTTTGAAATTTGTTAACCAAGTAAGACCATCAACATAAAAAAAAATAAATAAATAGTACCCACTCAATTGTTATAGATAAAAACAAAGAAGTGCAAACTACCAAACCTTAAATAAAACACATAAAATGTTCACAAACATTCTGAACACCAGCAAAATAAAACAATGGCACGGTGTAATTCTTAAACAGAAATCAAAATTCATTGAACGATGTCTTGACCTCCCAACAAGGTCTGGGAAGAAATACAACTTTTAAATAAGGCTCTAAAAAAAAGGAAATTGCTTTGCAGAATAGGGAAGGTATTAACAAAATGGGGTCTGAATACAATTGTAGGAAAAAATCGGTGGTTTTTGATGTTTCCAATTCTGGGAAGGAACCTTAAGGTTTCTTTTTTATTAATTTAATAATTTGTTTTTTAACTCAAGAGAAACAAATGATTTTTAAATCATGTTAAGAAACAATGTCAATGGCTTAACATTCCATCGCACAGTGTATGTATGCATGTATATACATATGTATGTATGTGTGCATTTATGTTGTTTTGTAAGAATTAAAATAAAACAACAACAACAGTAACAACAACTAAAAGCATTTCCTTTCAGGTGTTCGTTCATTGGTGTGGTTGTGTCGATAAAACATCATTGTCGTCATCATCGTCATCACAATCTTTATCATGGGTTGATGGCTGGCTGGCTGGCTGGTTGTTGGTTGCTTGGCTAAATGCCTGCCTAGTTGTTGGTGGTGGTGTTGATGCGGTTCTTCTTTTAATTTTTTTCTTCGTTTTTTCATTCATATTGCTTGTGTTTTTTTTTCTTCTTTCATTATTAAATACATTTCTTTTTTATACCCTTTACCAACAAAAATGGTAAAAGGGTATATATAGGTTTGTCATTCCGTTTGTAATTTCTATAATATCAATAAGCGACCCATATAATATATATATTCTGGATCCTTATGCATAGGGAAGACGAATAAGCGATGTCCGTCTGTCCGTCTGTCCGTCTGTCCGTCTGTCCGTCTGTCCGTCTGTCTGTACGTGAAATCGGTTTTCCGAAGCTCCCAGAAGAGCTAGAGACTTCGTTCTTGGACTGGTGTGTCAGAAATTTTCCAAAATAGATTGGTATTGAAATTCAGCAAAATCGGGCAGACGATTGCAGAGCTGGAAAACTTAAACTTCATTATGCCATATAAAAGTAACTCCCGAAAACAAATTTTTATTTTTTTTTAATAAATGTACATATTTTACACTTCAGTACGACTAAAATTGGAATTTTAAATTAAAAAAATACAAAAAAATTAAAAAGACGTTTCCAGGGTTGGAAAACTTTAACTTTTTGTGTTATGTAAAATTAACTATGTCTAAAACTATATTAGTATTTTCTCGAGAACCGTAAGAGCTACAGACCTGAAATTTGGACACAGTATGTAGACCTTTGGCCGCTACAACAACAAATACATGATAATTGGAAATTAAAGGGTGTTCCAAAACGAGCAACGAAAAATTTTAAAATCCCATGTAGTATATATAGAATTGTATGTATATACACTTGAAATTTGTAAGGTTAGTGTATTTTTATACAGACTACAAAAATTAACACAAAAATTTAAAAAAATTTAAATTAAAGGGTGTTCCATCAGTTAATGCAATTTTGACTATGTAATTTTGACAATTTGCTGTATCTTGGAAACCGTAAGAGCAAAACTCTTGAAATTTTCAAAAACGGTAAAACTGAAAAAATAAAAAATTATAAAATCGCCAAACCGAAAAAAATCGCCAAAAACAAAAAAAAAATCGCCAAAACGAAAAAAAGCACCAAATTAAAAAAAATTCTAAGACTAAAATAAATCGCAAAAAAAACGGAAAAATTGCTAAAATGAAAACAAAAATCGCCAAAATGAAAGAAAATCGCCAAAATGAAAAAAATCACCAAAACGAAAAAAAACCCTAAAAAACAGAAAAACATCACCAAAATGAAAAAAAAATCGCCAAAATGAAAAAAATCGCCAAAACGAAAAAAACCCAAAAAACAAAAAAAATCGCCAAAATGAAAAAAAGCCAAAAACAGAAAAAAAATCGCCAAAACGAAAAAAAGCACCAAATTAAAAAAAAAAATTATGAAACTAAAATAAATCGCAAAAAAACGGAAAAATGCTAAAATAAAAAAAAAAATCGCCAAAACGAAAAAAAACCTAAAAAACAGAAAAAAATCGCCAAAATGAAAAAAAAATCGCCAAAATGAAAAAAATTACCAAAACGAAAAAAAAACAGAAAAAAAGCGTCAAAATGAAAAAAAATCGCCAAAACGAAAAAAATCCTAAAAAACAGAAAAAAATCGCCAAAATGAAAAAAATCGCCAAAAAAAGAAAAAACCTAAATAACAAAAAAAAAATCGCCAAAACGAAAAAAAGCACCAAATTAAAAAAAAAAATTTCTAAGGCTAAAATAAATCGCAAAAAAACGGAAAAATTGCTAAAATGAAAACAAAAATCGCCAAAATGAAAGAAAATCGCAAAAAATAAAAAAAAATCGCCAAAATGAAAAAAATCACCAAAACGAAAATAAACAAAAAAATCGCGAAAAAACCCAAAAAAACAGAAAAAATCGTCAAAATGAGAAAAATCTCCAAAATGAAGAAAAGCCCAACAACAGAAAAAAATCGCCAAAATGAAAAAAACCTCCAAAAACAGACAAAATCGCCAAAACGAGAAAAAAGCGACAAAACTGAAAAAATCGTTTTAACTGAAAAAAACTTCAAAAAAGCAAAAAACCTTCCTTTCGTGCGCGATTCAAAGTCGCACTTAACTGATTTTTTTAATATTAAAGGAATATTAAATGAAACTAAGTTTTTGCTTATTTCGTTCTTGCTTTTTTCACTTAACATATTTTATGTATTTTTTAAAGAACTAGATTGGTATCAATAATCTGAAAAATCCAAAATTATGACTCCAGGGTTGGAAAACTTACACTTTTTGTGTTATGTAAAATTAAATAGGTCTAAAATTTTTTTTCTTTTTCTTTATAAATTGAATATATTTTATGCTTCTGAAAGAAAGTTTGGTGTATGAAATTTGAAAAATGAAAATTATAGCTCCAAAGATGGAAACTTTAAAAAAATGATAAATTTTTTCACAAAACAATTATGTATGTACGTGTCTGCATACTATATATATGTACGTACGTTGGTAAAGGGTATATAAGATTCGGCACAGCCGAATATAGCACTCTTACTTGTTATATAATAAAACACAACAAAGAAGAAAAATCTGAAACAAATAAATGCCTGGTAGAGTAAAGTAGGTGCAGCTGAGCAGATTAAACCAACAACATTTCATCTTGTTTCATACAAAAGACATGCAGTATGTAAATATAACGACCGTACATTTTTTTCATTTCAGTATTTAAAGTAAAACAAAGTTCAACAATGTAAAGTCTGACTTACAGGGAAAGGCAACCTTCAATCAAGTTCATTTAGAGATTTCAACTTTCACATCTAAAGTGATTTATCTTCCGTTTATTTTTGTGGAACTTAAGGTGTTAGTAATTTGTAATAGTGATAATTTTGGCAAATACGTTACTACACAGAGAAAAAACTGCCTAATAGAATCAATAATATTTTCTCTATGAAACGTTTTTAGGGTAAGAAGTATCCCAGCAGAAAGAAGCGAAGATTTTTTCATAGCGATTCCTTATTGTTTTTATGTGGTAAATCTTATTAATTTTATCAAGAAGAAAACCACATAAAATCAAGAAGAAATCTTATTATTCACAACTTTTTTTTAATCAATATCCGTTATTTTTGGCACCAAAAAAAAAACAATCCATAGAGAAAAACTTCTTGATTCTATTAGATTTTCTTATAAATTGTAAACTATAGGTCTTTCTTATTGATTTTATTAGGTTGCCTTATTAATTTTTTTTAAAAGGTTTTCTTCTTGATTTTATTAGGCTATCTTATTGACTTTTTCAATAAGGTTTTTTTATTGATTTTATTAGGTTCCTATATGATTATGTGTGTAGCATCTTATTGAATTTTTACTAAGGAAATCTTCTTCATTTTATGAGGTGCCTTGTTATTTCGTTTCTAATAATTCCAATGGTTATTCAGGCTACTTGTTAGCATATTGGTTAGAGTGCTTGTCTATCAGGTAGAAGTTTGCTGGTTAAATACTTGGTGAGTAAATTAGTTAAGAATATAAAATAATGTGTATGTATGTATGTATAAATAAATAAATAACATCTACAATATACTACATACATACATACATATGTATATGGTATATAATTTAAATGAAAATACATAAGTACAGAGAATAACGACACAATTTTTTTATATTTTTTATTAAAAAAAAAACAATAAGATAACCTCATAAAAGCTACAAGATTTCTTCTTGATTTTTTCAGAAAGGTTTTCTCTATGAAATTAATAAGATTTCCTTATTGAAAAAAAAAACCATTGAGATTTCTTATTAATTTTGTTCTATTTTATGAGGTATTTAGTAGGCACTGTTTTCTCTATGTAATATAGAATGTAAATATGTATATGACTTTAAAGTTAACAAAATTAATTAAAGTATAGGTACTCGTCTTTTCTTCTAGAAGTCATTGAAGTCAAAGGCCGATAAAAGTATACAATCATATATTTTTTTCAAAATCTGCAGAATATATTCATGCAGAATTTTTAGATATGACTTAAAGAAGATTGCTATTATAGATCAGTGTGGTCGGCTGATACCTAGTTCCTTCCAGGTATTTATCTTAAATAGTCATTCGAAATAAAAAACTATAACAGTAACCTAAGGATAATTTTAAAATACCTGTCAAATGATATCCATTTTAATATAGTTCGCCGATTTTTTATTTATTTTCGTATTTTCAAAATGGCGTTTATTGGCCGCCATATTAAGTTTTGACTACTGTCATATCTTTAGTGACACTTCCAGGATTAAGACAAATCGATTAAAGTAGGAATCATCAAAATCGGTTATCGCATTCGGCTTATATAGTGCCGCAAGGGAACACAGATACATAAACACATATCGAGCCATAACCGCTCAAATAGCTTAAGTGGCACTTTAAGGACTTAGGTTTTTTTTTACGAATATCTACCATTTACGATAGCAAATAATTGATTTTGGTCAAAAAAATATGTTCGAAGATTTTGTCGCTAAAGCTTTTTTAGCGGTTATCGCACGATATATTCATACATACATCCATAGGCTGATAAACACAATACCCTTCTCTGCGTCGCACAGTCGGGTAAAAAGAATTTATTTATTTATTTATTTATTGAAACATACTATACAAAGTAAATTTGCATAGTATGGTGTTGCACGAATATGGGCTGAGTAACCATATGCCCAAGATGTTATTAACAGTATCTTCAAAAAAAGTTTCGTGACTGACTGTACCACATATTCCTTCACATAGGAAGTAGATACGTGGTTGTTAAAGAAATTCCACAAAAAACCGCAAGATTATATAGTTATCCGTGGCAGATCAGTCAACCAGTGCGAGCGCAACGAAAAACTCTCGAAGGCCAAACAACAGACACAAGCCTGACTGCACGTGAAATGATGTTCTTCACCCCAGAGCTGCTTAACGACTGTTGGGGTAAAAAGGAAATCTATCTAACATTTCACTCCAACTTAATTAATTAAAAATTATAGTTTTGGCGAAAATAAGTTTTACGTTTTCCAATGAAAGACTAAAAATATTTTATTTTTGTAGAGGTGCCTTTTATGTTTATGAAATATTTAAACAAAATTACCTATAAATAATAATAATACACTAGTATGTATAAAAATTTTTCTGCATTATTATCAGGGAAACCAGAAATATGATTTAAAAAAAGCGTTTTATGCGCATTCAATATGCACTAAAAACTTGAAAATATGCACTAAATACTGGAAAAATATGCTTTTAAAAATTATATAAATTGGTTTATTTGTAAATGAAATGTGTATATTTTTAATTAAAAAATTCAACAACAACAACAACAACAACAACAGAAAAAAAGAAACTAAAAAATTTAAAAGTTATAGTTACCGTATTAAAAAAAATAATATGGGTTTGAGGTGCACGTTAAAACAATAAAATAATATCAGGGGTGTTCTTTACATCGCGCGTTTTGAATTCGCCTAATTTTCAGGAAAGAGCTGAATTAAAAAGTTGACTTTTTGTAACTTTTTAATTGGTTTTAATGTTTTATATGTTTAATATATTTTATGCGAGCTTAACTTCGAATGTATTAAATCGTCCGATCAGCGGACGTTCGTTTTCGTTTTTGAAAACGCGCGGTTTACAGAATACATCAGTATACAAATTTTGACTAAAACAAATAATACAAATTAATTAATTTATTTTTTTTTTCGATTTTGTCGTAAGCATTTAACTTGAGAGAAATGAGACAAGCCTTTTATTTATAGTTTTTATTGCAATAAACAACACAATTTTGACCTAGATAAAAATCGTTCATGCTAGATCTAAATAAACTTTTATGAATTGACAATGTTCCTTCAACATCTACTCGGCACAGAACCCGTCCCAAATAGCAAAACCGAAGTTTTATTGAAGCTAACGTCCGTAACAACTGCGTAATATATAAAAAATTTACTTTGAAGAAGTCTACATACAATAATTGAAATTTATTTATTTATAGACATGGTAAACCACCAGCAAATAGATTTCAATTATAAGAAAAATGTATACACTACATGAAACATTAAGAATAAGATTTATATGGCGAAAAATAAAAATAAAAATTTTGACCAACATATTTTTTATAGGCATATTACAATAAAACAATCCAAAAAGTATCACACTATGCCCTAAAAGCCGCGAATATGCACTAAAAACTCGAAAAATTCTAAAAATATGCGTATAAGACGGAAATATGCAAAAACATGCTTCAAAGGATAAAATATGCAAAAATATGCACTAACAAATCAATGTCAAAGTTCATAAAATTTTTTGAAACGGATAAATATCTTGTATCCGCATTAATACATCATACAAGAAAAAACATGGAATTGCATATTTGCGGTTTCTTTGATTATTATCTTCAAGAACTCATTTTTGGAGACATCTATTTTGTATTGTTTTTTGGAGAGATTTTCCTTTCTGCAACGACTATGCATCATTTTCCGTATTTTTTTGAATACTTAATTTGAAGTGGGATGACGACGGAACATCATTCCAAATCCCGACGGATGAAAGATTCATCACTCAAAATATGATTCATTGTATCTAGTTTTCACCACTCTGTAATTTATTTACTACTTTCATTTATTTTTGACTAACATGGCTTTGTGACTTAGACATACTTCTCCTGCTTTAATTTTTTTGTTTAATGGTGTAAATTGAAACGCACCTTAAGCAGCAGCAGTCTGGTTACGTTTTCCAGCTGCACTCGCGTTTTAGACTTTATTTTATAAAGAGATTTCTTTTCTCTGTAAAAATGCTTGAAAGTGTTGATAATTTCCACACAAATATCTTTCCTACATCCATTTAAAAATTTAATTGTCGACATTATTATTATGATTATTATTATTTGTGTAACATTTATTCAGTTTGAACGGAAGTATTTCACTGTGAAGTCATCGGCTGGTTTAACTTACAATGGAGGTTGCTTCCGTCTTAAGCCGTGATATTTGGAGTCATAGGAGGCTTTTATCAATATGTATGTATTGTTTTGTCAAAACTTATTTTACACTTATAGTAGGTAGGTATCAAATGTTTTTTGATTATTGATGTTTATATTTCTTATAATCTTGGGAGGTCTTTTTTAACGTAAAAGTTGTGCGTTAAGAAGCTTATGAGTTTGTACATACATTACACAAATAATAAAACGTACGACCCTAGAAAAACGTTGATTTGGAGAAACTACATATGTACACGAAACTATGTACACGAGCATAGTAACAAAATACCTTCATCCGTTGCAGTGAAACAGACCAGATTCTTTGGTGGAAAATTGAGAGACAAAATTGTTTTAAATTTAATCAAACAGAAAAATTTTCGCATTTCAAAACTGTTCTTAAACGACTTAAAAAAAGAAGGAGGTTATCAATTCTTCTGTGTTTAATTTTTTTTGCCATTGTTGCTTCATAACTCGTCGAATCTTAGACCAATTTTAAAAATTCTTTTTTGTCTGAGACGGTACAGCATCCATTTGGTCCCACTAATTTTCTCTTTAATTTTATGATGTTTTACTGAACAGATTGCTGCAAAAATTAGCAAATACCTTGGTTTCTTACAATGACACAAATTCAAAGTTAAAAAGATGGGAAAAACCACGCCCATTCAAATTTATATTATTATATTTCACGTGCTTCTAGATGACGGATTTTTACAAGCATGACATACACCCTAACCTCTAAAAAAGACGAAATAATGTTTTTTCAAAAAGAGAGCGGACCAATTTAAATTTTAAAAATGATACTTGTTTTATATGAATTAAGAAAAAAGTTTGCTTTTTTGAGATCACTGAAATAGCTGTAATATCTATTGGATACATAACAAGAAAAATAAAACTATTTTGCAATTTCTAGATTGCTTTTTCATTTGATCACTCACAAGAACGTCCAAGTAAAAGAAAATAGAAAGCAACAGGGTTGTATTTCAAAGCAACCCTTTCAAAACGTTAAACACAATACAAACTGTCGGCGAGCAACGACCAAAAATAATGTTATTTTTCAAGCTTGGAATGAAAAATATTCGGCTTCGGCTAATCGGCCGATTTTTGCCGTAGGCCGAATGTTGGCCGATTACCAATTTTTGGCCGAAGGCCGAAGCCGAAGCCGATTAATCGGTCGAACTCTAATTTTTATACCTTACCGATTTTTCAAAAAACTTGGCACACATCTTAAGCTCTAAAAATTACTCAATCTTGTTTTAATAAACAGTGGGTGGGGCTGCGCCCATCAAAGGCTAGTATTAAATTGTATGTTCTTCCAGGTAGGTATTTCGCCAAAAAAAAAAACTAAGTGCAAAAAAGTGTCGCTTAGGCTTTTTTAGCGGTTATGTTTATAGTTTTATACCTATGGCTTATTTAACTTAAAAAGTTCCTAATAAAATGTATTTTAGGAAAAATATGTCTGTGTGTATGAATGTGTAACAAATTTCAATCTACATACGTGCTTGTGAAGGTCAGTCTAAATAAATTAAATATTTTACCTGAATATATTATATTCCTTAAAACAGTCTCCTCTTTTAAATACTCTATTAAGTCTATTATATTTCTAAATAGATGGTACTCTTTTATTTTAATAAAAACAAGAATTAAGGTTCTCATCCATCAAGAAAAATAAAAAATAACAAACAAATTCTTAGAATTGATTCTTCAAATAAGACACCACCGGCAGTATAAATAAAAGGCAGCAACAACAATAATAATCTTCATCACTGTTGTTGTTGTGACAACAAAAATAGCAACAGTAAAAGAAGAAAAAACACACAGCCATACAACTTTAGAAATGCAAAACATTCTCAACCAGGCAACTCCATTCATTTCACACACAAGTGTTCAACACCGTCATTGCCGTCAACATTATGGGCCATATTAAAAACTACAACAAACAACAGCAGCATCGTGATCATCATCAATGAGGTAAAATGTTCAATAAAAAAAATAAGAAAATCACACACACTTGGGTAAAAGAACAATACATAAGTAACACTTGGAGGCATTAAGCAAACCTACTTGACTTTAAAGGAGTAAACTCATTTTACTTTTTTATACCATTTACCAAAAATGGAAAAGGGTATATGTACATATATAGGTTTGTCATTCCGTGTGTAATTTCCATAATATTCATATGCGACCCATAAAATGTATATATTCTGGGTCCTTATTAATAGGGAAGACGAATAAGCGATGTCCGTCTGTCCGTCCGTCCGTCCGTCAGGTGTACGTGAAATCGGTTTCCCGAAGCTCCCAGAAAAGTCAAAGGCTTCGTTCTTGGACTGGTGTGTCAGAAATGGTCCAACTTAGATTGGTATTGAAAATCAGCAAAATCGAGCAGACGGTTTCAGAGCTGGAAAACTGAAACTTGATTTTGCCATATAAAAGTAACTAGATAACACAACTTTTTAATTTTTTAGTTAAATAAACTTATTTTATATTTCAGTACGAATAAAATTTGTATTAAAAATATGGAAAAAATTAAAAAAATCAAAAAAATCAAAAAGGCGCTTCCAGGGTTGGGAACTTTAACTTTTTTGTTATATAAAAATAACCTACTAAAACTAATTTTTCCTTTTTATCTATAAATTTAACATATCTTAGATTCTTAAAAGAAAAAGATTGTTGTAAGATATCAGAAAAATTTTAAGTTATGATTCCAGGGTTGGGAAACGTACACTTTTTGTGATATACAAAATTAACTAGTTGTAATAATTTTTTTTTTGTATTTTTATTTATAAATGTATTTTATGCTTTGGAAAGAAAAGTCTTTAGGGTTCCGTACACCAAAGGTGAAAAGGAACCCTATTATTTTTGCTACGCTGTCCGTCTGTCTATCACAGGAAATTTTCTCGAGAACCGTAAGAGCTATGGACCTGAAATTTGGACACAGTGTGTAGACCTTTGGCCTCTACAACAACAAATACATGAGAGTTAAAAATTAAAGGGTGTTCCAAAACGAGCAACGAAAAATTTTAAAATCCCATACAATTGTATGTACATATATACACTTGAAATTTGTAAGGTTAGTGTATTTTTATACAGACTACAACAATTAACACTAAAATTTAAACAAATATAAATTAGAGGGTGTTCTATTAGTTAATGTAATTTTGACTATGTAATTTTGACAACTTGCTAAATCTTGAAAACCGTAAGAGCAAAACTCTTGAAATTTTCAAAAACGGTAAAACTAAAAAATCAAAAAATTATTAAATCGCCAAACCGAAAAAAAATCGCCAAAACAAAAAAAGCACCCAATAAAAAAAATTTCTAAGACTAAAATAAATCGCGAAAACCCGGAAAAATCGCCAAAATGAAAAAAATCGCCAAAAGGAAAAAAGTCGCCAAAATGAAAAAACCCCAAACACAGAAAAAATCACCAAAATAAAAAAAAACTTAGAAACATAAAAAATTGGCAAAAGTGAAAAACAAATCGCCAAAATAAAAGAAATACCCAAAAATAGAAAAAAAATCGTCAAAATGAAAAAAAATCGCCTAAATAAAAAAAATCCCCAAAAACAGAAAAAATTGCCAAAACGAGAAAAAAACGACAAAACTAAAAAAATCGTTTTAACTGAAAAAAGCTTCAAAATACGCGCACTTTACTGAATTTATTTTGATATTAAAGTTACTAAATAAAAATAGTATTTTCTTTATTTATTTTTTTCTTTGTTCATTTAACATATTTTATATATTTTTTAAATAACAAGATTGATATAAGGAACCAAAAAAATCTAAAATGATGATTCCAAGGTTGGGAAAAGTATATTTTTTTGTATATAAAACTTATTAAGTAAAGGTAGTTATTTCTTTGATAATTAAATATGTTCTATATTTTTTTTTGGAAAGAAATAAATTAGTACTCGTATTAAAACCAGAAAAATTTAAATTATGGTTCCAGGGTTGGAAATGAAAAAAAAAACTGGGTAAAACCATAAACAAAAATAATTATTTTTTCAGTTAAACATATTTCATATTTTCGGAAGATCTTTACTTAAGAAAATTCTTTAGTCGAAAAAAAAAACCAAGAAGTTACTTACTAAAAATTGCACTTTAACAAAATACTATAAATTTTATCACAAAACACGAATATAGCACTTTTACTTGTTTAATTTAATATTTGGTTTACTAATATTTGGCTTACATACTTTTTCTGAAAAAGTACTTCACTCTCTCCACTTTGCATAGCAGTGGAAGTATATTTAACCTAATGGAGGTATTGGAAAGAGTACACCAAACAAAACAATAACCGACGGACATGGTAATCAGTGATGATGATGTATGAAGGGTGAAAGAGAGACAGAGCATGTTGTGTGAAAATTATCTGGTGGAATATCTTCCAGTTCCATTGCACTGGACTTAGAACGAATCATTGTGGTGAAAGATCACACAGTTAACATAAAACTTCCACCCAGCTTGAATCCGCAGCGTTTAGTGTCAACTGCACATGTCATATATACGAGTATCAATAGATGCCGTATAATAGCTTAATATCATGTAAAGGAATCCCCTAGTATTCTGAGATCATTCTCATTGATATTTTTGGTTCTGTTTCCTAATAAATCGTTTCAATTGCCTGAATTGGAAGTTAACTCCCCAGGACGAGTAAGCTCAAACTCAGTCCTGGACCTTTTTTTACACTTCTTAATATGTATTATATTTTGAGATAGCAGAATCATGTGATAACACAACGATCTACTGTTCTAGTTAAAAAGTCAACCCTTTAGTTGCTACATGACCCTCGTTTCCTTACTTATATTAAGATCGCGTAAATTTGTCAATGGGAATATCATCTTGAGAGTAAGGGCGGTAAACGCTTGCCTTTTTACCCATTGTTTGGCCAATTACATCTTACTATTATCATATTTGGCTTGGCACATCTGGTCCTTTCGCAAATTATATCAAAAAATGTTTAATAATACTGTACATAGCGTCTTTTCGATTCAAATGATGAGTATTGTTTGTAATTGAAGAGACATCATTCATTGTCATCAAAAACTGTTGGCGCACTTCATTCGGAATCCAAGTTGTTTAATAGATAATGCTTGTCATCGGCAAGCAAGTGTAGTAAAGATTTTGCCTGTTAACTTCAATTCCTACATATCGAGGAGGTACGCTGCGTTCTGTCATTGGTGAGGTCTATTGGGGGAGTGCATGTATTGTATCATGGTAGAGCACATGAAATTGATTTGGTTGCCATTAAAATCACTGGTATAAGAGTCTTGGGTGACTAGTGGTCGTAAGCGGTCACCAGATATATGTCTAGATGATGTTGCTACTCGAAAGTTGCTGCATCTGCTGGTGGAGGATGGTTGTGGCACTAGGGATTTGTTTCAAAGCGTGCTCGGTTGGACAGACATAACTTTGTTTGCTTAATCCCACGGACTGGCACTAAGTGCTAGATCAGATGACTCAAAGCACCTCAGCAAGCGGCTTGCTCACTTTAAAGGATAACTATGTTGAAAGTTTCTTAGCTTAGTCTACTTTGCCAGTCACAAGGTGCTTTTTTGATGCCCATAGGATTGGCGATGGACTTGTTAGTTAACCCAGTGTTAGGAACAAGAGGAAAATACACGTTATATTATAGTATATCCATTCTTTGACTTCAGGTTTTGGTGGTTCCTGTCAGGAGTTAGAACAACGAAGTTTCTATGCAGCACTAACATTGGTAGCGTTTTTGTAAATTGGTTGCATACATAACTAGATATATGTAGATAATGTGGTGGTCCTTCAAGAAATTTAAGCGATTAAACTGGAGTCAGTGGTGAGGCATATCAAGGTATTGGTGCAGCAAATTACACCTATGCTTAACTTTTTACAATATTCATTGTAAATATTGTGTTGCAAGTCTTTAGTTTCTTAGGTGTATCGACTTGGGCAAGTTTGGCTAGAAGTAGTCGAATACTATGAAATCTTTTTAGCCAGACAATATTACTTATTAAAAGTTAAAAGTTATTTGCAGTGCTTCTCCTGCTCAAGAGGACCAATGGGGAAGTGATGCGAATACAAATGTTATATTTGTATATACAGCCAATCTTCTCCAATTGTCAACCTCGCGCACTGTGCACACGAAATTTGGTGTCCTCTCTAACGCTCATGATGCTCTTACGACTGACTAGTCATTCGTGTTAAAACAACCTTATTACCGAAACCGTTACAAGATAAATAAAAGGGACCTATGCTCCTTGTAGGAGTTAAAAAGAACAAATATTTTGCTACTTATATACATGCGGTGATATGTGATATCTTGGTATTGAAAGTCCCAATAAACTACCAGTACCTAAGGGAACTAGTTTGTGCTTTAAATGCAGAGATCCGCCTGCTATCATATTATATCATATTAAGAAGGCATGTCGGGAAGGGCAAACAGGAGTTGCCGGGTTCTTGATTAAGATGAATTTGGCCAACCAAATATAGGTACTGTTTCTATACAAAAAAAACTGAGATATCTGCACCTACTGGCAGTTCACTCTAGCATAGCGGTGAGACTATTTTGAGGCTAGAACATGTTGACTGGTATTAGCGTGTAACGATGTATAATTTTCTAGCAGTGGTAGGCATCAGCCTGTCTAGGTCCTTAACAAAGTTCTGCTTCATTTGTTAGTAAAAAACACGAAGACATTCGGTGGTTTGATATTCAATACACATAGTTTACTAAATTTAAGAAAGATAAATAATGTTTCTCTAAATCAAAAATATATGTAGCATATTTTGCATAGAAATCTTCTGTGTGTCTGGGTGCATCTTCACTAGGCTGGATAGCGTGCCTCCTGATTAAAACCAGTCCTCAGCTTA
The DNA here is from genome assembly GCA_944452675.1 of Tachina lurida. Classification (NCBI taxonomy): domain Eukaryota; kingdom Metazoa; phylum Arthropoda; class Insecta; order Diptera; family Tachinidae; genus Tachina; species Tachina lurida. The sequence continues at coordinate 89,003,730 of OX101754.1, forward strand.
GGATATAGTTGGCGACTCCTGCAGTCAACCAAATGATTTTAGACGAAATATTTGGATGCTCAACTAAATATGATGATTTAGTCGGCTGAATACTTGTGACATGCATTAAGAAACAAGCATAAAAACGATTTAGAATTTCGCTTGATCATCTAAATATGATCTACAAATACACGAGCGAATTTTCCGAATCTAGTTCTACCATACATAAATTCTTTCACCTATGGAATCAGAATACAGTCTTTCAGACTGACCATGGTGTAATAGAAAATATTAAATGGCTAAAGGAAATTGACCACGACCTATCCTTGCGGATATAGGAAAAGTTATCGAAGCCTTAATAAATCGTAAAGTTCAATCTCGCGTCTTTTAATGGAATGGATAAAACGAGATAAGTTTATACGTGTATTGTAGAGGTATTGAGATAATATGGCTTCTAGGACATCAGGGTGTCTCTGGGAAGGCAGTGGCGAATATACTTGCAAGGATGGGATCACACTAGAAAACGCCAAGACTTTTCAGAGATTGGCAAAACTCTTCTGACCGAAATTCTCTGGGGAAACTCAAATAGTGAAAATACAAAATAAATTTAAGTTTAAAAAGACCAACACTACGGAATTTGCTCACTTACTTAAAGAACGTGATAACTCAAAAATGGAATTTTCGAGTTAATGATGCTGAATTGATCCCCATAACGTTCTTCATATTGTGTAAAAATTTCATATAAATATCTTGTTTACTACATAGAGAAAAAACTGCCTAATAGAATCAAGAAGATTTTCTCTATGAAACGTTTTTAGGCTAAGCGGTATCCCACCAGAAAGAAGCGAAGATTTTTTCATAAAGATTCCTTATTGTTTTTATGTGGTAAATCTTATTAATTTTATCAAGAAGAAAACCACATAAGATCAAGAAGAAATCTTATTATTCACAACTTTTTTTACTCCATTTCCGTTATTTTTGGTACCAAAATAACAATTTATAGAGAAACACTTCTCGATTCTATTAGGTTTTCTTATAATGTGTAAACTATAGGGATTTCTTATTGATTTTATTAGGTTACCTTATTAATTTTTTTAAAAAGGTTTTCTTCTTGATTTTATTAGGTTCCTATATGATTATGTGAAAAGCATCTTATTGATTTTTTTAATTTTATTATTGATTCATGTGGTCTCTTTTTTTTTTTTTTTTTTTTAAGAGAAGTAACACTCAGGCAATTAATGCCTACTACTATTACTAGGTGTTACCTTCTTTAGGAAAGGGATAGTGATAGGGAAGACAGGTGGTGAAGGGAGAGATAGAGGAAAGCTTCATTCTTTTACAACTCTGCTTTTTTTGCACGTTTTTGATAATGCAGTGTTGCTGCGCCATCTGGTGTCAAATGAGGCATATTAAATTTTTGAAGCTGTGTTTTGTAGCCATTTTATTGATTATTTTACTTCGCCGATGATTCTGCTACACAACGAAGGAGGGCGCTCTGATGTTACATTAGGACTAATATCTGCTGAAGTCGGTATAGTTCAGTGACCAGTGACTATGCCTTCATCACTTGAACTTTCCTACAACAACTGATACAAAGGGACAGTAATGCACATAAGAAAAATGCGTGGTGTTGTTATTCAAGGACTGTTGGATACAGGGATTGAACCCAGGACCTTCGGTTTTGTAGTCAACGTGCTAACTACTTCAGCCAACGCCACCCTCAAGTATAGTATAGAATTTAAATGAAAATACATATGTAAGTACAGAGAATAAAGATCCATTTTTTTATTTCTTATTAGGTCGCCTAATAAAAACAAGAAGAAACCCTTATTGAAAAAATCAATAAGATAACCTCATAAAAACTAAAAGATATCTTCTTGATTTTTTCAAAAAGGTTTTCCTTATTAAATTAATAAGATTTCCTTATTAAAAAAAAACCATAGAGATTTCTTATTAATTGTGTTCTATTTTATGAGGTATTTAGAATGCACTGTTTTATCTGTGTATAAGCGGTTATATATTTTAGAACAAATTCTTTTAAAACTCTTTCTTCTAATAACCTTAAGAAAATGATTTTCAACAATCTACCAAAATAAAAGAAAAAACTTGTTGTTTCGTTCTTGTTGCCTCAGAGATGCACGTGCAACCAACGACCAACATCAAAAAGAAACAAAGTACAACAACAACAAGAAAAATATTTTAGTGAAACACACTCACACAAAATATTCTCTCACAGGATCTTTTTCGACTGTTGTGTTGTTGTGGGGGACATACTGTTGCTGCTGCAAGTATTAGTCATCATTCTTTTCATTAAATTATTACAAAAAAAAAAAAATAAAATGAAACAACCACAATAAGAAATCTTGAAGGAACTCCTGGCAAGATCGTTTTGGTTTGATATTGATGGTCATAAATACTCAGACTTCTCAAAGAAATAAAATAATAATACAAAAGCGTATATAAACCAAAATGAAATAAAAACACAATTCGTTTTTGGTGAGATTTCATACAAGTTGAAGTTTTGCATTTTTTAGCTCTAAGTTTTTTATTATTTCTTCTTTTGTTTCTTCTACGTATGTACATATGTACATATCGCCCACTAAATCATAAAGAGTCACAACTCAAAATTATAAAAGTGCTTTTGTTTTTTTTATAAACCATTTAATTGAAGAAATCTATAACGACCTCAACAATTTCTTTTGCAATACAGTCTTCTTGAGGAATATAAAATACCGTCATGCTTGTTTTATGTCACATACTTGCGTTATTTGGACATTATCAACAGTTCAGCATTTGAAATTTTTTGAGTTGTGACTTTTTATGATTTAGTGTGCGATATGTGTGTATAAGCGTTTCTTACTGCTTTTTTTTATGCCAACTTAAGCTAATGGCATTCGTAGTTATTTTTGTTGTATGAAGATATTCTTTCAGGGAAAAAAATTAAGCAGAACACAAGACTTCCAGCAAGAAAAATATACACTGTAGGTCTAAAACCATTCTTTCAGTAATTTTATGTATCTTTTTTGGCAGTTTTTTCTTACTCATTTTTGTCTGATTTGAATTTCAGATTGAGTATTAAAAGGCCACACCTGCATTTCATTGTTTTCGAACTAACACCCTACAGCTCTGCAAAGATGGAACAAAGATGTTGTTCGTTGTGGTTTTGCACCATTTAAAATTCAACTTTCGAAAATGGGGTATGGATGAGTGACTTCACAGCCTTTCAGTTTCAAATGTAATACCGTATACGAGTATGAATTGCATTCTACTGCATACATACATATGTATTTACATATAATTGGTCTTATTGTTTTAAAAAATAGTTTGGATACCTACGAAGGGTTTGCTAGGTTTAACTACACATACTTACACAGAGAAAATGGAGTCTACTAAATACCTCATAAAATAGAACAAAATTAATAAGAAATCTCTATGGTTTTTTTTTTTCAATAAGGAAATCTTATTAATTTCATAGGGAAAACCTTTTTGAAAAAATCATATAGGAACCTAATAAAATCAGGAAGTAAACCTTTTTAAAAAATCAATAAGGCAACCTAATAAAATCAATCAGAAATCCCTATAGCTTACAATTTATAAGAAAACCTAATAGAATCAAGAAGTTTTTCTCTATGGATTGTTTTTTTTTTTTGGTGCCAAAAATAACGGAAATTGAATAAAAAAAGTTGTGAATAATACGATTTCTTCTTGATTTTATGTGATTTTCTTCTTGATAAAATTAGTAAGATTTACCACATAAAAACAATAAGGAACCTCTATGAAAAAATCTTTGCTTCTTTCTGCTGGGATACCCCTTAGCCTAAAAACGTTTCATAGAGAAAATCTTCTTGATTCTATGAGGCAGTTTTTTCTCTGTGTATGAAACATCTATTTAATTATTTATTTTATTGAAGTTTATGGATTTTATCCTTACACACTGTAAAAATTGTAAATATACATAAAAGAATAATATTTATGTACACATAGATTGCTATAAATATAAAATAAAAAGAAATTTATTAATACGTACATATGTACTAAATTAATTATTCAAATGATTCATTCAAAGATAATGAAAAATCAATAAATTCATATAAAACATTAAAGTCTTTATACTTATATTCTCCGAATATGAGCTACATTTGAATAATTATTACGGTAGAACTGTAAGAACAGTGGTTGGTGTCGTCTTGTTGAGCGTGGTTGAATGTTGAAGTAAATATTACTGATCAGGATGGAAGCAGTCACATTGTTCGTCAACTTTTCAAGGATGGCAGTCTTATTAATTTTAATCTACAGTGATATGAGGAGAGATTAAGCCCAGAATTCCATAACAAGCCACGCAAGCAGAATATCAGAAATTGTTTTCTTACAGATTCAATATTGAAACGTATTTCAAAATTAGTTCAACAAGTGATGCATGTATATAGTTGCCTTGTTATGTATGGATCAGTGAACTCTTTCGCCCAATTCTTTATGAACGCGAGTAAACCTCTGGCCTTATCAACAGTCATATTAATACGAGCAATAAATGTTTATTTGGGATTAAAAAAAACTCCCAGGTCCAAAATATTATCTACCATCTGCAACTGATGGTTTCCTAAAAAATATTGAACATTACACAGATATTTTTGCGAAAAGCACATGCACTTACATTTGATTAAGTTGAGATCCATTAAATTTATTGTGTGATATAAATTTAATCTTTGAAAGTTATTCAAATCAGATTAAAACAATGATTGTTGAGATAGACCAATGTATAATAAAATATGGGAGAATTGTATAACACTTGGCAGATAATTAATAAATAGAGAAAATTAAATTGTACCAAGATGGCTACGGCCCTATGCTCCTTCTAGGAACAAAAGGAAACAATATATATATATATAAGATGGCTGCTTTGAGATACTGAGGATGATCAGTTTTTAACTGATTTTAAAATTAAATTTCATTAAATATGAGTTGCTTCCAATAATTTGATTAATTAGAACGAAATATGTTGTAATTTTTGTTGGAGCTCTTTAGATATTTATTCTCTTGATATATTTATTAATTCCAAGGATATTTGGTTGCTGCACGATTTCAGAATATATGATTATAGGTCCTTTGATGCAATACACTTAACTGATTTTTAGTACGAGTTTTAATCAAAATGCTTGACTTATTTAATAAAATTTTTAATTGATTCTGCTCAACATTTTAATTACAGAGTTATTAAATTGAAACATTTGATTAATTGATTTCGAATGTTTTATTGATTTAAGGTGACCATATGTCTTCTTTTTTAGAGGAAAATCAATTGTTTTAAATTGCTGCCATCTATAACATTTGTGTCTTCTTTTTGTCATCTTTTTATTATCAGTAATTTTTTGTTAATAATATTAAGGGAATGATTTATATATGTTTTTTTTATCAATGAAATAATATAGCTTCACTTTAATTTGCATTCTCTGACAAACTCCATATATAAAGTTTTCGTTTATTTTGGTTTTATGTGGATGTTGACATTTGAAATAAACAGCTGACTTATGGGCTTACCTGTACCTCACTTCGATAACGTTATATAAGATAATTGTATCGCTATAATAAATATAGCATATTTTAACGATAGTCGCTGTTGCAAAAGTAAAATCAAAAGCTCATAATCATTTAGTTTTTCTTTAATTCTTCTTTGTGCTTTTAGCTTATTTTTACATTTTGTACGAAAAGATGCCACATGATATAGATTAGATGGAGAGTATAGTAAAAAATTAATTAAAGCATCACATTATTTTTAGAGCAAACGATACAATATATCGATAAATATTAAGATTTTTGGTTCGCAAGAAGTTACTGAATTCAGGTACTGGTTTAAGTGTACCCTGGCAGTTGTTGCTACACTACGGTGTTATTTAATTTTTTCTGTAAATTATGTTAAAAATTAAGAAATTGAATTCAAGTAAACTTTCTAAAAATTTTCTTTTTTTTTCTTCAAAATCTGGTCACCTTGGTCTAAGCTAACTGGAGGAGTAGCAAGAATACCAGTGTTACACAGAGCAGAGAGGTACAGAATCCAAGACTGTTTTACGGTAAAAAGGAGCTGACTGCGAACTATGAATTATTAAAGAGATCTATCGTTTTTTTTCCAGTTTATTGAATATTTTTCAGGAAAGCTAGAACATATAAAGAGGAGATCGTGCGCAAAATTTTACTCACTTTTATGAACACGCCTAATGTTTACTGATTACTTCGCATTTTTGCCTAGTACCGTTGAAGGCTCAAGTGGGTATATAAAAACATTGAGCACTCGTGCTCACAGACTACTCACGAATCCTATTAAGTAGTTATTACTAATACAAAATTTAGCAACACCACTCCTTAAACACTTGTGGAAAGTAATGTGCAATTTTTATTTCTAACTTATAATTGTAAAAGTTTTTTCAGATGCTTCAAATTACATTCAAGAAAATATTAGTCACTGATTTCTTTGCACTCACATTCGTGGACGTTCACGTGATTGAAACTATAACTGACGATTATTCAAATCACAAGAACTGTGCTCAGCTCTACTTGAAATTAGTTTAAATTTTGAAGTGTTCAAACAGTATTAGATCATCGATTGGTGTATTGGGGATGTACATGTGTATAATAAAAGTTTTTTAAAAATACTTATTTTACTATTATTCTGTTATTTAAATGCTCGATTATTATCCAAAATTTTGTATACATACTTCTAAAAAGAAACCCAAAAAATTCTGGGCAATTTTACTTGACAAGAAGCAACATTTTGTAGAAATAATTATATGCCTTAATAAACTTATGTATAATGTTCTTATAAACTAAAAAAAAGTTGTGCAAACTTACTACTTAAACTTTACACTCAAGCGATGTTCTGCTATCGGCCGTAATTACCATTTTTAACTGGCTTAATTTGCGGTTGAGTAATTAGATGAATTCAAGCTTGTGGTTCTGCAATCAATAAAAATGTATTTAATTAAGTTGTTTTTTACTTACAATTAGAATAAATTAAGTATTTTATTTATTTAAGTAATTAAATTACTAGAAAATATATTATAAAGTTTCATTGCTGATCTCAATGGACAGTTTATTTAGGGCAAATTTCAGATACAAAACTTTAAAATAAAGTATTAAATGTAGGGCATTTCACACATCTTAATTCAATATTATTATTTTCTTAATCTCTTACTTTAAATTTCCATTTAATCATTGATCGCATCAACAGGATTTTTAAGTTTAAGACAAATTTTTGGTTTTTGTCTTGTCCTTTATTTCCATTCCAAAAGTTTGATATTTTTATTCAGCTGCATTTACATTTTACCACCCTTTAAATTCCTTTTTAGTGTTTTTTTAAACAAAATTTCTTTTTTATTTTTATTTTTTTTTTGTTAATGTGTCTTCAATTTTGAATAAACTTTATTCTTTTGCACCAAAAATATTCAATTTCATGGTGATTTGTTAATTATACATGGTTTATTATAAAAAGTTTTAATGAGATTTCCTTTTGAGTCATTAACAAACACGATTGGTAACAAAAAACACAGCTGACCGATGTTATTAAACACAATAAAAAAAAGCTAAAAAAAGAAGTCTTTGGCTTAAAGTTTAAGAGTTCTTGACGATCGTTACCTTAATCTTTTGAGTGATTGAACATTTTAAACACTAAAAAGTAATTTTTCGGCACATTAAACAGAAAAGAGATATAACAAAAAAAAAAAATATAAAAAAAGATTAAGTAAAATGTTCAGAACATTATGACTAAAAATAATAATAAAGCATTTCGCGATTTTTTATGGTCAGCAAATGGTAATTATATATTAATTTATATTAAAAGCACCAACTACACAAGGAAAATAGAATTTCTATTAATAATTTTAAACAAAAACAATTTTTAATATTTGGAAATACCTGGAGATAATTTGTTTGTGTCTAGCATTCAAAGCAAACACAGAAGGCATGATAATTTGTATTAAAAATTATTAAAAAATTTCTTTATATTTTATTGTAGTTTGCAAAATATGTACGGAGTATCATTAATATATTGTTAGATTAAAATTATTTTGCATTTTAAAGAATCAATTGAAAATGAAAATAAAAAAATTAATCAGCTTAAAATAAAACAAGTTCTCACAACTCTTGAGCACATACTTGTTTAAATTTTTTTTTAACCTTCATCCTAAATTTAAATAAAGTTATTCGGCCTTGCTCTGTAAACCGAATCCGAGTAAATTTCTCATTTTCCAAAAATTAATAATGGCGTCATTGACGTGTTTTAAATCATGCATACTAAATTAATTACAGATATGATATTTCAAACTCTAAAAAATAGAAAACTTCAAAAAAGCTCAACAAAAATTTCCTATTATTATGATATTTTTCAAAATCGAATGTTTTTAAATCGACTTGATTTCCAGAACAGGCAGGATTATTTTCGCTGGCTAATTGTATTAAATATATGTATGATATTCACGGGTATGTACCGATACGCCTATTTACCGATACGATGGCGACATTCAAAAAGAAATATCGGCGATACTGATGCACATATTGAGTTTGAATAATTGAAAATCAAGTAGAGTAACTTTTTTTATTATTTTATTTTTATTCAGATAAGCTACAGATCTCCGTAAAATTTAAGGCATCCGATACAGAATTTATGTCGATAAAAACAAGAGAATCTTAAAATCAATTTGCCGAAGCTTATTAGAAGTTATTAGAACTTTTTTTTTCGAAAGTTTTCGTCAACGATATCTTGCGAAAAAATTACCCTATTTTGAATTGGCAGCAATATACTCGTCCTTTTCTGATTAAGAGCTGATTAGATTTTAAGACAGTTTTTAAGAGATTTTATTTTCGAAAGTTTTTGAAATCTATTGAACCAAAGCGATTCACCATCTTACGATATTTATACCATGTTCACACTTATAGTATTAAACGTGTTTAAGGCAAGTGTTTTCAAAAACTAAACGGAGCCGTTAACATTGCATTTGAGATGTTTAAGGTTGCCGTTTTCTAAGTAGTTTTTTGTATTTGTAAAAAGCTACGAACAATTATGCTTTTTTGTTGGTTTATTATTTTCAAACAACAAATGTATTTTAACTAATTAATTAAACATTAATAATTTTGCGGATGCAGCTATTTCATAACAACACAAAGTAGCCAGAGTTAGCAAAATAATGCACTGAACATACACTATTTATGTGTTTTAATCTAAAACATCTCAATGGAGATGTTTAACAAAACAAGTCAATGTATGGTATCTCAAAATCGTCGTGTTTAAGCTCTTAAACACAAATGATACCTTAAACACATAAGTGTGAGCATCGTGTAAAACACCTTATTTGAGATGTTTAACAAAACAACTCAATGTATGGTAAAACATTTCAAAATCGTCATGTTTAAGCACTTAAACATGAATGAGACGTTAAACACGTGAGTATGAACATGGTATTAAGTGAGCTGAATATCTTTCGAATGCGCAAATTCGATCCAAATATTAAAACGTTGAAATATGATAAAAACTCGATTTTCAAAAATGGAGTAAATAAGTAACTTCCCATAGCGGGAGCTTAGTAAATGTTTCTTAAGACAAAAACACTGTAAGAAATAACTAATATTTAAAATTAATATTAATAAAATTTTCGTTTAAAGAACGAAGTATTCTCAACGTTTGAGGAGATATACGATATCCAAATCCGTTTGAATTAACTGGCAACAAATGGATTAACATATATTGCACAAAATGTCAAAATATTGATATTGCCAATGGCGACAGCTGATTTCCAGTGCTTGCAATAATTGCGATAATAATTACCAACAGTGCTTTCTTATGTATTCGTGATTGGATTAGGCTTAAGTTCGTATCGCTTTGTAAGCCAAATTACATGTGATAATTATTAATGAAGAAATAACACCAAAGTTAGTTTTAAGTATTCTGACAAACACGTTCTTTGTATTTGGTTCACTGTTTGTGGTATCAGTTAATGTAGATTTTTGCTTTATGTATTCAGCAAATGGAATTTGTGAATTGTTTTGATTTATTGTATTACAATTTGCTGAAAGCTTTTTTGTAATGAAAGCTCTATTTTACCATCTCTAAATTTATAGCAGTCTTGTCATCGTCGTTTTATTCTTCCTTATGTTCGACATTTATGTATATAATATTAGTGATATTGAGAAAATAAATTGAAATATATATACGAATTTTAGCGTATATAATCCAATATCGTACGAGAAAATTTAAAAAAATGTTAAGTACCAGCTAAACTTTTATTTAATTTTTGGCGTTTTTTTTATTTTGGCCAGTTTTCTTAGCTTTGGTGCTTTTGTTCGATTTTGGTTTATTTCCGCCGTTTGTTTTAGTTAAATCTCACATTCAATGTCAATTTAAATTTCAATTTATTTTATTATTCAACTTCCAGTAATTGAGCCCAATGGGCCACAAATAGCGTTTTTTTATTTTTTGGCTATTTTTTTTTTCGCAGTTTTGGCGATTCATTTGATTTTTAGCAAATTTTTTTTAAACTTTTGGCGCTTTTTTTCTCGTTTTGGCGATTATTTTGGGTTTTTTTTTCATTTTGGCCATTTTTGAGATTTTTTAGTTTTAGCGTTCTCGACAACTTTAAGAGTTTGCTTCTTACAGTTTCCAAGATACAGCAAATTATCAAAACTACTTAGCTAAAATTACATTAGCTGATGGAATACCCTTTAATTTTGATTTTTTAAATTTCAGTGTTAATTGGTATAGTCTGCATAAAAATTCACTAATTTTTGAAATTTCAAGTCTGCGTATCACATTAAAATTTCAAAAATTTTTGCTGCTCGCTTTAGAACACCCTTTGATTTTTAACTGTCTTATAATTGTTATTGTAGCGGCCAAAGTGTTACATATTCTGTGAAAATTTCAGGTCAGTAGCTCTTACGGTTCTCGAGAAAACATCCATTTACAGAAAGACAGACGGAAAGCATAGCAAAAACAACAGGGTTCCTTTTCACCTTTAGTGTACGGAACTCTAAAAATTAAGATAGTCTCTTAAAACAATGCCTGGTAAAATAATTTGTATAGCAATAACTTCATAAAAATAAAAAAATATTCGTTGAACCAGGGGTCTAATCAACGCTTTCTAAAGCGAGCTGAATCGATCCAATCCTATGATCTCAAACTAAAAAAACGTAATGGAATCAGCTCGTTATCGAAAGCGATACCGACCCAAGATATTTACAAGCGAATTATATTTTTGCTATGCAGCTGCTCTATTGATTATTTCCATATTATGAGCTACGATTTGCCATAGCTTTAACTTAAGTAAAGCAATCAACAATATTGTTCTGCCGGCGTTATTGCTATATTGGCAACATATTTATTGCCAGTCTAGACGTGGGGTAAGCAATGAGAGATCATTTCAAAATTAACTTTTTGCTAAAAATAACATTTTTGTTGAAGTTTGTGGGTGTTCGTAAAGCTACATAAACTTGCTCACATTTTTCAATGCTTCATCTATTATTTTACCTGTTGCTCAACTAAAAAGTTAAATTTTTTCTTTTGACAAAAAGTTGTGGCAAGTGAAGTGTGTCTTTTAATAAGCAAATATGAATGCAACTTCCAGATAACAACATCCCTTTTTCGAAATTCTGCTTTTCTATTAAAAATAATTTGACAATATTTTAGAAGATTTTTAATCGTGTTATACAATTTTCTTTCAACTTCAGAACATTGCTTTCTGAAATCATCGAACATCCGAAGTACTGTAAGTCTATCTTCTGCAGTTAAAAGATCGAAAACTTGTTCTTTATCGATAGTACCGAACCCGTTGCCATTTTTATTTCTCATTATTTAAAATAGGTCAAAAACTTCACTATTTTTCAAATAATTTCTCCACAGAGTCTTTTTAAAAATATTTTAAGCAAGCCCGACAAATTTTCAGAAGTTACTTACATAATTTTTTTTATTGTACTAAGCAAATATATAACTTCACTAATTAGTTTTGCAAGTACTTGCCATATGACAATGAAGGATTTCAGAAAGTCTTATTTACACTGTGTAATTTTTAATGAAAGTAACTGTTAAAATTATTTTATTCTTTTAGGACGAGAGCACCAATTTTGTCATTAAAAAACTGCTTAAAACACTTAATTTTTTTCCAGAATTTAATGAATATCTCCCGAACTATATCCTTAAAAAACACCACATCAAAAATTTTAGAAACAGAGTGACTAGTTCTAATTGGAAAAAAGGATCAATAACCAATTGTAGAATTTCCAGTTATGCAGCTAAGAAAAAGAAAGCCAGATTAGTTAAATCGAATAGTTATAGTTAAGCTTATGGTTCTTAAAACAAAATCACCGAGTAGAGTTGCATTTGGTAATTTTCTACAAATAGAAACCAATTAATTAACATTATTTAGTAAAAATAATTTACCTTGTTAAGTGATTATTGCCATTACTTCCGTCCAATCAATTAACAACAGATAAAAAAGCAACAAAAATATGTATGTCTGAAGAAAAAACTTTTAAGCAAGAGACAAAAATATCAGTTTGCAAATAAAAATGTATTATTAAGCACTTGTATTTAATTAAAACATATTTCTTTAACGTCCATTTGTGGCCGCAAATCTCTGGGCAGTAGTTAAAATACATGTCAATTTAGAAAATTACAACAAAATATTTTTATTTTTCTTCTTGATAAAACTAAATTGTACAGAATGAATTTTTGTCTATTGATACAAATAACCAGCAGTCAGTCAGTCGTTGGTTGCAAATGTTTCATTCACTATCTCTCGACAGACCGAAACGACGAACAAAACATGGGCGTGCTGTTTTTAATAACAATACAATATATTTCTATTCTTTACTTAAGCGACAAGACAGATGAACGGACAGACAAAATTATTGGACGGACAATCTAGAAATAAACGAATAAAATTGGAGAAAAAATGTGTCTCTTTGAGTGGCAACACTTGAATTGCAACAAAGAAACAAAAACAAATACCGCCAGCCACCATACGCCAGCTGTCCGTGTAAACAACAGCGTAAACAAACATAGACAAAAAATGCAAAAAAAAAAATTAAATTAAATAAAAAAAAAAGAAAGAAAACGGTGGCAGTCACAGTCACAGTCGCAGTCGCAGCAGCAGTAACACGAGAAACAGTTAACTGCCTCTTCAGTCAAGCTCTCAGCCAACAGCCAGCACTACCAACACCAGCTCCAAACTGCCCAATTGATATCTACTTCAAGATCAATGAATCAATTAACAAAATGAACAAGAGACCGCCTTTGTAGCGCGGTCAGTCGGTCTCTTGTAGCGTAACACCACAAAAGAGTCGTCGAAATCGAAGTCAAATGCGAATATGAATTTTTGTTAACGAATGCGAATGTGTGCCCAATAGATCGTGGACTCTTATTGTGTCCAATAACAGTAACAACAAAACTATCGAAAACAACTGTGCAATATTTTATTCAAGTCTGTAATAATTCTAACTTGTATTTTTTTTTTTATATTTTTATTTTATTTATTTCAATTTATTTTGTTTGTACGATTATGTTATTTTTGACCACGACCAAGGTGTGGGATGGTATTTATCAATGTCTTAAAAGATTTGAAATGTTTTCCGTTACAGACTACAACAGCAGCAACAACAACAACAAACATACCCATAGAAAATAATTACAAGTAAAATGCAGCCATACATTCGCTTAAAGACTGCACACGAATAAAATTTTACAAGTAAAGTGGAATGAATTCAAGCCAATTAGAATACGATCCCGTCATTCTTTAGAAGAAATGCGGGAAACTCAGCAAATCCTGATGCATCTCTAAAACATAGATCTACATGAAGTTAGCATAAGTGACGAAATTGAACTACGGAACCTTAAAAATTAACAATTGTTAGCTTGTTATGTTTAGATATTTAGTAACTCTCAATTATTTATTCGGAGTATTTACATATTAATAATAGCAGGCTGTATCATCGGCAAATGTAGATGTGTGAATATTACTGCTCAAAGGCATATCACAAGTATATATTAAATACAAAACTGGCCCCTGTATACTCCCCTGTTTCACAGCGGATGAAATAATTTCAGTCGTACTCATAAAGTCTCCTTCCACAACAGTGAACTTCCGGGCAATACTGTAACTTTCCAACAGATTTGGAATGTTTATTGGTAGGTAAGTCTTTAATTTAAAAATTAGGCCTTCATACCACACTTTATCAAATGCCTGAGAAACGTCAATGAACAGCGCAGAACAATACTTCTTTTCTTCAAATGTTCTTCTCATAGATTTAACCAATCTATGAGTTTGTTCAATGGTACTATGCTGATTTCTAAAACCAAATTTATGGTCCGGTATACACCTATTATCAGCTAGAATTGGGGACACTTTTGTCATGACCAGCTTTTCGAAGAGTTTTGACATTGTGGACAGTAAACTTATTGGTCTATATGACTCAGCTCAGCAGATCTGTGCTCGGCTTTGGAATCATTTTGACATTAGCTAGTTTCCAACTGTGTGGATAATACTCCAGTCGTAAAATGGCATTAGAAATTATTAACAGGACTCTAATTGCAATACGAGGCAACTTCATCAGCTCAATACCCGGAGCTTTCTTCGGGTTGAGTTCTGCAATTAGTTTTTGTACATCACGCGTCCTAAATTTTATGGGTCGAGGGGGTAGCGCAACTACAATCGGCAAATCAACAATACCAGAACGTGTGTTTGGGGTAAATACGGCTTTTAAATGTTCAGCAAATAGTTTACCTTTTTCAGTATCGCTTCTTGCCCAACATCCGGCAAAGGTGGTTTAAACTCAACAGGTGATTTAAGCTTTCTAACAGTAATTAGATATTTGTGTGACATCAAAATCATCCAGATAATTTTTATGAGTTGCAGTTTTTTCAGATGCCAGCAACTCTTGGAATCGTTTAGTGCACTCTTTAAATCTGTTTTTAAGTTGGGGTGATCTGTGCTGTTTCAATTCCCTTCTACTTTTTCTTTTTTCACATACGAGACGTTCAATATCCGTGGAATAAATTCTATTAAGCCCAGTCTGCGGATGGGAAGTAGTGGCATGTTCCAACTTAATGATTTTAGCAAGGCGTGAGACTAAAATAATCGATTCTTGAGAAGTACTTATTTTTTTATTTGACAACTTGTTCACGTAATCTATTTAATCTAAAAAAATTATTCTCCTCATTTAGCAACTTGTACATAATTTTTTTTAAATTTTAGGTAATGTGATTTGCAAGGGAATAACCAAATTAGGTAATCAGAAAAATAAGTTATTATATGGCAAGTAGTTCTGATGGTAATGTGTAATTTTTTGCTGGTAATGTTTTCCGTACAATGACTACTGAGATATTTTCTGAACACCAACCAATTAACGCGATTAATCATCTTCACATATAGGTGAGGTAAGGCACTTCTTAGTGGGCTAAAAATCTTAACGATCGTGGGAGAGTGATCGGAGGAGAGATCTAGAGAAGCTTCAACATGAATGAAATCTCTAGAGACATTCTTTATGATGCCATATATAGTTCAACCAATCTGCTTCCTTACTGTATTAAATACAATTTTGAGCTCAATCTGCTAAAAATTTCAGTTAGTGAGTTGTTTATTTTAATCACTAGATTAATTAATTTTGAATTTATTACAATTTGTAGTTTTTTTAACTTAGAAGAACGCTAATGAAAGTCATGTATATATTTAATTATTTTTTTAAATTAAAAATAAAAGTTTCATTTTTGGTTTTTCCCGGTTTTTAATTCCCAAAACAGCACTCAGTTCGCCATTGCCTATCTACTAATGATAGGAGAGTATCCGTCACGAACACACTGATTAACACTTTCTTTTTTTCCCTTCGGGATGATCTTTGCCGCACCAATTGTAGTTTTCTTAATTTTTATTGATCTCTTAAGACTTTCCGATCGAGTTTCGTATGAATGCTTGGCGCATCATATAAGTGGAGCAAACCTTTAATATTTCAGTTACGCAGTTTAGTCACTGAATTACCATATTTGTAAGACCGAAATGCTTTAATGTTAACAGTTCTCGTATTCGTCAAATTAATAATTAGCATGCACACTACTCACAAGTGAAGTTTGCGTACTTGTGGTAGTAGCCCAGCAAAAATGTTTCAAGATTTTGTAATGGGTAGTACTCTTTTAAGGCTTACAAAGTAATGAGTGATACTTCTTTTTCTAATTATATTAAGTGTATAACAATGACTGTACTGTAGTACAGTCGTTGTTGTACTTTCCAGTTAATAATGAAATATATCTACTTAGAGAAAAATTTATTGATCATGAAAATGAGCTTCGAGAACAATAAAATAACTTTGGTTTACTATAATTTTAATTACAAAATTGAAGTATTTTCGCATATTCTTCAATAAATATATTCACATATTTTCCTTGTAAGATTATGATTTTTAACAATCCCAAAAAAAGGTACAAGTTTTATACATAGTTTTGTTACAAAATTCTATTTATTTTTATTAGAAAAAATTGCAAATTGACTTTTGAATAATTTTAAGCAAATAGTAATCAACAAATTGTTGCATATTTGTAAGCAAACAATATCCCATTAAATTTTGAATAATTTTAGACAATCAGTAATCTATTTACTTTTGCATGTTTGTAGGCAAAACGTATAGAGTACCGCATACCTTTTGAACTTTTCAAACAAAAATAATGGGTTATTCAGTAAAATTGTAAGTACTTACGACTGGAGAGTACATACAATTTTTTGCATTCTAGTACGCAAACTTTTTTGCTAGGAGACGTCCACAGCAAAGCTTCTGCATAAAATGATGGTAAGAAAAGTAATCCATAAATGCCAAATTCATTGGATTTCTAAGAATATTAGAATTCTTAAACAAAATAATTGTCATTATAAGTTAACTGCACTCTCGCATTTTTGTTAAGTTTGCGTTGAGCAAATATCACGATTCCGCGGGATTAGTCTTTATTTATTAAATCTTATTAAAAACTATAAAATAAAAAAGTCAGTTCAAATTTTCATGAAAAAAAATCTATTTTAAACTAAAATCAATCATAGATTACATGCACTCACATGTAGTTTTTTTTTGCATTCATCCGTTCGTGCATTTAATCACTTCTATACACAAAAAGAAATATTTAATGAAAAAAAAAACAATGAATAAAAACTCTTTATTTTCAAATAACTGCTTTATGATTAGTTACAAGCTTGTAAATTAGCAAAAAAAAAAAAATACATAAAGGCTCCAGTGAACCCGCTATCTGAAAGTTTCGTACTGGGCCCTCAAGTTGATATTCAGATATTCAACAAAAATTAAAACTTTTAAGCAAAATTAAATCCAGAAGTGAAATAAATACCTACATCACAAAAGTTGTATTTCAATTAAACAAGACTTTCGTTATTGATATCGATATCGTATATATCACGAACATTTATCGTATAAAACTCTCCAGAATAACACTAAAAAATGAATGGAAAAAAGTTCACATGTCCTTCAGTTTTGTCCCAAAAAACATTCGATATCAAACTTTCACTAGCAATATCAAAAGTTTGGGATTATCGATTTAATTCGGATATCGCAAAAATGTAGCAGAAAAAGTAAAAAAGTTATTTTATTTTTTAATTTAATAATTTTAACTTACTTATTTTATTTATTTTTTTTTTACACCTTAACTTGCGCTGCAGGATTTGAACAAGGTACCTCCATTCTAACAGACTAGCACGCATCCACTAAGCTATCGTGGCAAATTTTTTTCTGTTCAATTATTTTACATATGTATGTAAGTAGGTGCTCTTATTTTATTTTTTAACTTTTAGTGCTGTCATTGTTTGAACTTGGTACCTCTAGACTAACAGGCTAGCACATTTCGGCCACCATCACACATTCGAAAAACTATCGAGAAAAGTTCGAATTTCGAATCTTTAGCCAGCACTCGAATTTTCTTAGATTTGCGAACAACTATCGAACAATTTTGTTTAAAAATTTCTTCGCTTTGGTGAGCATCGTTTTTATCGAATCTCAGGTCAAGTGGGATGCGAGAAATTTGTTATATACTAAAATATTTTTGTTTTAATTTTTTAAAATATTTTTTAATTCTTACAAATATCTGTGTTGTTTAATTCATTTTCTCGAAATGGAATGTTTTGAATAATTGCCACCATGGTTTCTCAATGTATTTTTTGTTCAAAATTTTGAACAAATTATAGAATTTTTTTGTTAATGGTTTAGGCAACGCGTAAAACTGTTGAAAAATTTCGTATGTTTATAGAAAAACTCTCAAAAGGTTATTGAGAATTAGTACATGAACATAAAAAAACTACGATGTCTCAAACAAAAACTTCACAGAAACGAAATGCATATACACATCAGAGAATGATAAAAGTATCGTTTTAAGTACTCTTTGAGTATTGGCCACTAAACAACAATGAATGCGTGCAGATAAAAATAAAAACCATGCAAAATGCAAACACACGGAATAATTTTAAACTGAATATGTATATCTATAGACATCCAACAACTATATTTATAAAATTTTTCTTTAACTACACAGCACAAACGGCAGCAACTAAACTTTAGGAGTATAAATAATTCAGTTTTGAAGTTAAAAATAGTTTCATATAAATCAAACAAGTTTTTTCCCTTGCCTTGCAGTTCTAAGTTCAATTTATATAAAATGGCGGTTGTATCAGCTAAAAAAGCTAGATCTAAAATAAATTCTCTATCTGTTAAGAAATTATGCTCTTCCATATTTTGTAATTCTAAAAGCTCTATCATTTCTTTCCCTACGAGTAAATAGTCTGTTTAACCACCGAACTTCTGCAAACATTTTCAAGTCAGTACACAGCTCCATCATTCTTTAAAATACATAAGAATTTTCTGTGTATGAGAGAATTTTATTAATAATTTCGATGTTAGAGCCACTTGATGAATAATTCAATAGAAACCATAAAATTCGAACCCATGTCTTTTTAACTGACTTATAAAACCGTCGTGTGTATAATACATTACGTTTACACGATCCGAACAAGCGGGAGCCTGTTACGCTGCAGTAAAAAGTTTATAGTGAAATCATTGTTTTAATAATATACTCTATATATGTACATTGAATACAAACAATAAGTTGAAAAATATCATTAATGTCAGTGCTATCATCTAAGGGGTAAAAATTTAAAATTTTTTTGGCTTTTCTTTAATGAAAAACTCTGCCATTATCCTATCTTAACACTACACCGAACAACATTATCAGGGGATAATGGAAAACATTTGATAATATTAGCATATTTTCGATAAATACGACATCAGAGAAAGGTAAACCATGCTTAATAATATTAGACTTCATTAGGCTAAATACCTCTTTTTCACTTTTACTCCACCCTGTTTATGTCTGCATAAAAATTTCGTTGTGTTTTTCAAAAAGTTGTTGTCTTTATTGCTATTACAATATTTTTTAAATGTCTGCTTTATAATATTTAAATGTTTCATTACATAAAATTCATTTAATATTGCCAAATATGTTTTTTAGCATTTTTTAATTTTTTTTTTAACTTTTGTAAAAAATGTGTATGTATTTAAAAAAATATTAGAAAATTTTTTTTATATACTGAATTTATAAACTACATTGTTGAATTAGATTATTATTAGATTTATTATTAGATTTTTTAGTTTTTCTTAAGTTTTTATTAAATTGCATGTATTTTATATTACAAAACTTTTCTTCAAGTGTAACTTTATTTTACTCTCATTTTTCTCACCACTACAACCATATTTTATTTTGCGGGACACTGAACTAAAGTCTATAAACTGTGTGAGCTATAATCACATGCACGAATATAAAAGTATTCTAACTATTTAATCGACTACACATGCGTGTATACAGAGCTTTTATATTTACATACACATAAAGCATATTTTCATGCAGCCACACATACACGCACACACTTTTTCCATTTCATTTTATGTAGACAAATGAGAGTATATGGTAGTATATGAATGATGAATACATATTCCGAGCATCCCTGTATTTTAGTTTTTGACTGCTAAAAGATTCATAGCCCGTGTATCAGAGAGAGCCAATTAGTTTGATACGCATTTTCATTTTTATTTATAGTTGTAGCGTATTTTTTGCCTAAACGAGGCAAAGTACAAGATGCTCTTGTATGTTGGAATCGGCTATAGTCATACCTGTTGTTTTATATTATAGACTTAATGTCATAACAATTTCTTTGGGTATTTTTAGAAAAACTGTGATAAAATCATTTCAGAAATTACTTACTATTGTTCATATTTTTGATTTTAGTCTGCTCTAAAAGTCCTTAATTTAATATTTGATTTATAAAATTATTTCTAAATTGTTCGAAATTATTTCAAAGCAATTGCATAGTCCATCAAAAATAGTTTCGTTCTTTTTAAAATTTTCTAATGTTTACCACGCAAATTAAATTAAACTCGATAATAATGCATGACAAAATAAAAAAAATTAATTTATTTTTGCGAAGTACGAGTAAAGTGTAAGTTTGAAAACAATTTTGCTCAGATATACTTAAATCTCTATCTGCCTGCAATTGTTTGTCTTCTAGTCTAAAATTAAGTTTAAACAAATAAAATTTAAATTTAATAGTTTTGTTTTAAATTTGTGTAAAAACCGCTGCTGTTTTAAATTTTTTTACTGCAGTTGCAACACTACAAAGTTTTTTTTTCGACACTTATTTTCAGACAAATTTATTTAAATCAGTTTTATTTGCATTTATTTTTATATATTTTTATTTTTGAGAAACACTTATTAGCGTTGCTAATCGGTGTAGAGACAGAACAATAGTTAATTTTAAATCTATAGCGGACTAGAGTGGGTACGAACGGAAGTGCTTGTAACTAATTACATAGCAGATTACTAGATAAGCATTAGAACATAGAATAGGAAATGTTAAACATTGATTATAATAATAAATTTAGAGTGATTAATATATCTGAATTCTTTTATAAATTAAGCAAATAATAGATAATTTGCAAAAAAAAAAGTTCTTTAGAGTTTGCATAAGATTTTACTGTTAATAGAAAATAATTTAGGTTTATAAAAAGTTTAGAAAACAAATTTTGTATGATAATTTGTTTCTTGAACATTATGTAAGTCAAAATAATTTGTTATGAATAAAGAAGTTATTATTTGATGCCCTATCAGTACAAAAGGGATATAACCCCAAATTAATTAATTGATTTATTACCTTCTGTATACTCTACTTTTGTATTGATAGTTGGGAGTGCAAAGAACACAGAAAAAATATTCCTGCCATAAACAACTTCAATTGAAAATAAAACCAAAAATCAATTAAAAATGTATTTAAGCCAATTAAACTTTTGTTTAAAAATTTAATTAATTAGAAAGTTTAGTTGACTTAATTAAATTTTTAATTAATTTGTGGTTTTATTTGCAATTAAGGTTCTTTATAGCAGGAAATTTTTTTTTCTGTTAATGCATTTGTCACCAGAACAGCCAGCAAAAAACTTATTTAACAAGGCTTGAAATCACAGTTTGGAGAAGCCAAATTATATGTAATAATTTTTAAGGAATAAATTACACAAACTTATTTTATTATGACAAACACTAGCAGAACGGAGTAATATGCTGCTGTCGAAGGCCGCTACACGTTCATCATCAGCTTTAATGAGTTTGGTACGTGTGGTGTCAGTTATTGCAAACTTCAACCTAATGCAGAAACATTCAGGGCAAATGCAATATTTGAATTGTTTTGATTCATCGTATCGAAAATTTTGTAATAAAAAATGGTTTTAGGGGCTACCTGCTGATTTGAAAAATACAACACTACTCGCCCGGGTCTAAAGCTATCAAAAACGTCTGGAGGAACACAAAATCCAGTGAGAAGTCATACTAGATCCGCCCACTTACGTTCCACATATCATAAAAACCGTGATACTTTCGATAGGTCGTCTGGTAAATGTTTGCTTAGAAGTTTGTTTCGGCAGTACCATTAAAAATATTTGTTTATAGCTGCTCATTTTTGGTACTTCAATTTTTATTTTCATATTTTAATTTCAGGATATATAATATGTGAAGGACACGAATTTTCGCGCGGATATACATATACCAAATTGAACTTCGTTTACTCTGTCATTTTAAACAAGTGTGTCAAGTGTTTCGTCGTAGCACATATTAAATCAATATTGTATTTATTTTTAAGGACATTTTCAAGCAAAGCTTATCCTTTATCTCCAAATTTTTAAAATTCTCCCAAGGCACTGATATATTTCAAGAAAATTCTAAAAAAAATTTTTACGAATTCGCAGTTCTTTTTGAATTAAACACAACTTTTTTTGCAAAACAAAAATTTATTTTCCAACACAATCTCCTTTTAACTCAATACATTTAGTCCAACGTTTATCCAGTTTTTGTATCCCTTCCAAAAACAGCATTTTTCGTTGTCCTTAAAATAGGCATTTGCTTGGTCAATAATTTTATCGTTTGTGCTAAGTCTCTTTCCACCGAGCCATCTTCTTAGGTTTAGAAATTGAAAGTAGTCACTAGGGGTTAATATGGCGGATGGGGTACAAATTTGTAGCCCAATGCATAGAGTTTTGCCATTGAGACGTATGCACTCGTGCATTATGCTCAACTGAGAGCTAACGCAGCACCCACCTTGCAGACAGCTTTCTTAAGCCCAGCTGATCATTTAAAAACGAAATGCCTAGGGCATCAACAATTTCACGCACTTTTACTCTTCGATCAGCCAACACCATATCGTGGATTTTTTCGACATTTTCGGGTGTACTGACCTCAATTGGCCGTCCAGAAAGTTCAGCGTGATTTGTATTTGAGCGACCACAACGAAAGTCAGTAAACCGCTTGTTTACCATTGAAATCGATGGTGCAGAGTCTCCATAGTATTTACCGAGCATTTCCTAGGTTTGGTTGACGTTTTTATTTTCGCAAAAAATAATGTTTAATGAGCAGTCGAAATTCACTTTTTTCCATTTTTAGAAAAATACACGAGGTTGTGTGTTTTGAACAGCTGTTAAACGCAACGTAAATGACGACACTTGGTCAACATTTTACAATAGTCTAGTAATAAGTGGTACTTGATGGGAATAGTGTTGCATTTCGTATAACTTCTAGAAAAGTTCCAAAAGTCACGGACTTATTGATCCGCCGTGGTATTTTTAATTATAGGACACATGACAAGGACGCGAATCCTTGCACCCACATCCAGCAAATCTTGTAGTTATATAATGCTGGTCCATTCCTGTTAAGCTGCTAACTTGCACTACTCTTGGTCATTCATTATATGAAGATCTCTGACTGTTGGATATCTGCTTGGATAATGGTGCTGACAATGCCATTTTGTTAGGAAAGTTTTACAAATAAAAATCGTTGTTCACGAGGATAACGTTGTATCCCAGCAAAAAATTTTCAAGATTTTGTAATGGGTAGTACTCTTTTAATGGCTTACAAAGTAATGAGTGGTACTTATTTATATCATTACGTGAAAGTACTTATTGTAGTAATTTCCAGTTAATAATGAAGTTTATATAGAGAAAAATTTATTACAAAATTTAAGTATTTTTGCATATTATTCAATATACTTACTCATATATTTTCTTTGCAAAATTATGATTTTTACAAAATTCTATATATTTTTATTAGCAAATAAATTATTTTTCAACAATTTTAGGTAAAAAGTAATCCACAAAATAACCCATTAAATTTTGAATACGTTTAGGTAATAAGTAATCTATTAACTTTTGGATATTTGTAGGAAAAAAGTATAGGGTACAGCATACTTTTTGAACTTCTCAAACAAAAATAATGGGTTATTCAGTCAAATTGTATGTACTTACGACTGAAGAGTACATACACTTTTTTGCATTCTAGTAATCAAACTTTTTTGCTGGGATGGTTCAAAATTTTCGTGGCTCAATTGTTGGCATTTTATCATTTGGCACCAATTTACTTTTCGGCCAAAAATTCAATTATTTGTTTGGTCAATTCTAAATTACTTGTTTAGTAGTTGGGATCAAGCACTTGCTGCCCAAGAACTTGCACATCTTCATAGGTTAGGTTAGGTTAGGAAGGGTGGTGCCTACCGCACCTCCACTCGGAGACCCAACTGGGTCCATTGTGATTCCCTTCTATTGCCCATTACTGGTAATATTTACCCCTCCCATTTTTAGCCAGAAAAACCCCTATTATGCGTCATTAAGCCACCGAATCCCCATGATGAAGCCCCTGATGTCCTCTAGTTTACACTTGCACATCTTCATATAAATTAAAACAATTCCTGAGGTCTGAGTAATACATTTTTTATAGTAAATGTAAATATTAAAAAAAAACTCATACAACATAATACGATCCTTTATGTATTTATTTCTTTCATCAAGAATTCTTTAAATTCTACTTATTCAACAAAATTCAAATGACCGCAAACTACTTTAGACAATTTTCAAATTATCAACAAATAAAAAAGATTAAATAGATTTTGTGATGGAAGGCAACAAAACAAGGAAATTGCGCTAGAGGAGAAAAAAACATAACTCCCAAACACACATGTCCCGGAAAAAAATCGCATGAAAATCTCAAGACAATGACAAATACGCTGAAATGTGCAATGAGAAAACCCACACTAATAATTTATTTTTGTAGTATTAAAGTTTGTAAAAGAAAAAAAAACGCAATTTTCAAATTTAAGCTTTCAATCAAATTTCAAACAAATTCAACAAAGAAAAAATTAAATATGTATGTATGTATGTATGTCAGTATATGTCTGAACGAATACGAG
Organism: Tachina lurida; assembly: GCA_944452675.1. Taxonomy (NCBI): domain Eukaryota; kingdom Metazoa; phylum Arthropoda; class Insecta; order Diptera; family Tachinidae; genus Tachina; species Tachina lurida. The sequence goes on from OX101754.1 coordinate 89,028,488, forward strand.
GACCATGAGTGTGTTGCACAAAAATTTACAATTTGAAAACAATTTTTAGATTCATGATGAAAACCCAACAATTGTTTGTTAACTCGAGAGACAGCAGGAGGCTGCTTGGTACGAGTATCTTTTTTCCATTCTTATTTTATTTTTATTTTTATTTTTATTTTTGTTCTTTAACAACAGAGTTGAATAAATGACTTCGATCAAAACGTCATTATTGGACAATAGAGTTTTTAGCAACTGTAGAAGCTGGATTTGATCTTTAAAGTACTGAATGAGGGAATGATATGATGGCTTGATGGTTTCTTTATTCTGCAAGTAGACATTAATTTTTGTTTATTTCCTTAGCTGTTTCTTCTCTGTTGTATTATTGCAGCGGCAATGTTCAACCTTGGGCCATTCTAATGAGATAATGATGGATTTTAAATATGTAGTTCCTAGGTAAAACCGACCCAGTTGGGTCACAATGGTACCAATTGGCCGGCCGAGGGGAGGTGCGGTATAGCACCATCCTTCCCAACCTAGGTAAAACCGAAGGATATTTATGTAAAGGGTCTAGAAATAAGAAAGCACTTGTGCTCTTGACTTTAAGGCATGATTCGGAATTAGAGATGAGCAATATTTCCCTCCTTGTTACTTTTTCACTGTGATTGAAAAATCACTATTCACTACTGCTACCGAATTTATCAAGTATAAATTTGCAATATTATGGTGCAGTAATTGATATTATACAATAAAAAACGGACCTATTCCGTAAACCGAATTCGAGTAAATTTCTCGTCTTGAAAATATTAATAATGGTGCTGTAGACGGGTTGAAAATCATACACGATAATCTTCTTTCAGATATGATATTTGAGAATCTATATAATAGAAAAATTAAAAAAGTCTGAACAAATATTTCTATTATCGGAGCTGGTTTTCTAAAATCGTACGATTTCAAATCGATTCGGTTTACAGATACTTGCCGAAAGTTCCCTGTATAAATTCAAAAGTCTTTTAATTTATATTGCTCAAACAGAAATATTTTGTAATGACGACATTGTACAATCATTATTTCCAGGTATATCACTTAACATTATATTTCTTTTTTATAAGTTACATAATAAAATATTAGCCCTAATTCACACGTTGATTTTTCAATGATTTTTTGAAACACGATTTTTGTAGTTTGTAGGCGAACTGCATAGAAAGGCAAGGGGGTGGAAAAAAATCACATTTTCCCTTCTCCGAGTTTTTTTTCAAATTTTCTTTACACTTTTTTTAATTTTTGGATGTTGCTTTATTTTATTTTTTCATTGAATGTGACAACAGCTTTTTTTTTAATAGAAAACAGTGTTACCTGTAGGCATTTTTGTCGCTAATATAGGAGTATAGGGAATATCGGATAAATATTTTATTTTGGCCAAAATGTAGGTATTTTGTATTCTCATATTGCATTTTTTGTGCATAAATGTAAAAATAACTATACGCAAAATATATATTTGCTCCATTTAAAAATTTTTTTTTGCTCGTAATTACATAGACTTTTATCTAATTATTTTGGTGCCGCTGTGCCTGTATTTGGATAGGATCTTCCCCCCATTCTTCTAATGGCAAGCACCCCAGGAAATAGGAAATGAGCATCTATTAAACAATAATTTAATAATTAAGGATATTACTTACAACTATTTAACTTAAATCTTAATAAACTCCATGATTGGAGAAAACCCAAATATAGATATGTGTTATATTTGTATTGTAAGATAATTTCTGAAAAACTGTAGAAAAGTATGCATTAATTTCGAAGGCAGAAGTAATCTCTTTAAATAATTTAATACAAAAGAATTACATACATACATACATATGTCAAGTTTTAAGTTACCTACTGTAGCTCCAAATATTCAGAAGAAATAATTTTGGTTTACAAAAGTTTTACAGAACAAATTTTTTAACGAATTTTTTAAAATCTAATGGCAACACTGATACAATTTTTGGAAGAAAAAAAATCAAAACTAGAAACATGGAAAAAATCATCGTATGAATGTACAATGTTTTTGGAAGCAACTTTTAAAGAGAATCAAAAATAAAACAAGATTTTTAAATCCTCGTATGAATTGGGCCTTATTTATATTGTTTAGGATTTTTTATGTATCTAGTATATTTTACGAGAATTAAATTTTAAAATTTCCTAAACGTGTATAGATTTTGTTTACTTTTACATATATTGTTAAAAAAAATTCGCCATAATATTGTACTGTTAACCCGGGATCACGGTTGCAGTTTAAGAGAACAGTGATTAATAGACAATGTTCACATTATTGAAAAATCGCGAGATCGGTTAGGGAGAAGAACCCCCAACCTCTATTTCGGGTTGAACTTCAGCCAAATGATATAATATTGAAAAAACTTAGACCCATCCAATATATAATTTAAAATATATTTTATACCGAAAAATAACAGTTGAAGAACCACACAAGCGTTCAGATCCTGTACAGTGCCATAATTGACAAGAATTTGGCCATACAAAAACTAACTGCAATTTACCTACAATTTGTGTTATCAGCGGTGAATTGCACGGTACTGCTAGTTGTACTAAACCGAAAGATCAAACAGAAAAAAATTGTAGAGGATGTCCTGTATATTCTTTCGTTAAACAGACTATGGAACAAAAACATAAATTAGCTCCAGCTCAATCAGCAAACGCTTACTCCATCACTTTTGCTCAAATTAGCCAACCAAGATTCATTAAATTTAATAAATATGATGCGGTGTAATGAAGATTTCTACCTGCGCAAGTCACTTGCAAACATATATTTTGGTATACGGAAGTCGTTTCACATTTACCAATCGTCAATGCATCAAAAAAAACTTAGGTTAGATTAGGTTAGGTTAGGTTAAACAGAGGAGCCATTACCCTCATATCTGGAAGCATTTATAAAATGCCAGTATATGCCTATTTTGCGTTCTCATGTGACTTAAAAACGTCCCTCAGGTACTCAAATTTTCCAGCCATTGACCCGTATTCCGTATGTCGAATGGAATATTCGCGTACGAGGATTTTCTCATAGATTAAGGCAAACATGTAGACATTTCTGCACAAAATTATCGTAGACGAATATTAGACACGACATACGTCTAAGGTAATATCCAGTAAGGTCTCATCCCCATATCATCCATCATATTCTTGAAATCGAAAATCGTCGTAGAGTTTAATCTTTCGGTTTCGATTGGCCTAATTTCCGATTTTCTGTCAGTGAATAAATTATCGTCTGCGGTGCTAATATTCACACTGATCCATAGTAAAACCTCCGTGATCGCGGCAGTAGATTCCGGTCTACGTTTATTATGTGGAACGTTTGATGCATTCCCCCGTCACTTCTAGAGCTGCTACGTATCTAATAAAAATGTCTATAGGTTGGACATAAAGAATGCTATCCAATGCCCTGGCTTATTTAGTTCTCATAGCGTAGCTTAGTTCTGGAAGAACATTTATTTAATTCATAACTATTATAATCCATTATCATGACCAAAGCGCTGATAAGCATTTCTTACATTAAATTGCACAAATTGTACATGGGCAACTTTACACGAAGGATATGGTAGTTGATTTAGATGGAATACCAAGATCTTGTAATTTTACACCAATAAACCTTTGCTTGTTATGTTTCCTGAAGTCACATGATTTGTGGAAATGATCAAGCAAATTAATACAGTCAAAAGAAATCGAAATATAATATTGTTTAAATGAATGGTGTGCATGAGCTTTTGACATGAAAATTGACTTTCTTTGACTCACACATACAGTTTGTGTTATTACCATGTCGAAAACTAAGTTAAATTTAAATTAACTATAAGCTAACTAAAACTGACTGACACTTGGATTACTTTTCAATGTAATCAGCTAACTATTTTAACATTGCGATGTCCTAGCCGGTAGTCAATTTTTCCACTCTGCACTGCTTTTCAACTAACTTAAAGCTGATTTTATTTAAGTCACCTGAAACAGATTTTGCTGGGGTATGAACTATGTATTATGCGTTGTATATTAAATGCGCTAGCTGCCCAGCTAAGCTACAATCTAAAATAATTACAGCAACATTTGTGTACAAAATAGAAATCCGTAGATAAGAGTAAGTTTGTTGACTCACACCAAATCCGATTACGTACTAAACTTAAGAACTGATTTTGGTTTAGTTCTGGATTACAGTGTAGTTAGCCTTTAGTTAGTCGAAGCAAATTTAACTAGTGATTTTCCCACAGGGTACATTTCAACATTGTTTTCTTTTCTACACTCTTTAAGAAATTATGTTGGCACAATGAGATTCTGAGATGAGGTAAACTCTTTGGATATGGTTAGAAGAAATCATGTTTAATCATCGCCCACGATATTCGCTAGAAATATGCTAATATTCATATTAGTGATGTGGCGCCAATGGTTTGACATGACCGCAGTATTGTTGCCAATGTCTTTCCGTCGTCGTCGCAGTACGCTGTCGTCGACGTACGCCTTCTTTAGCAATCAAAAGGTTTCAAATTTAAATGATTTGTTTATATTAAACTTCAATGTTCACATAGCAATTGTGATGATTTTGCACAGTCATGATGGAGTTGATTTTTATATTTTTTCTTTCTATGTTTTTGATGGAGCCACGTAAATATTCAAAGTTTCTTTATTAGTTATGATTGCATATGACTGCACTCAGGAAAATATTTAAAATTCCACTTTTCAAGGCAACTAATAATTCTACGCAGAAGTCACTTACATGTTTCTATGAAGTCCAAGCTGAATTTCAGACATGCAATGTCTCTCGGTACAAACCGAGTGGTATCTAGTTTCCATGCCGTTTTAGAAATCATGCTGCTAGCAATTGAAATTGCTATTAAGGTGACTCCCAATGCTTTTTCAAGATCTTAAGTTTGATAACAATCTCAATGGAGTAATGCCACCACTTTTTCGGCTGACGGTCCTTGTCTTCCGTATCAAAATCAATTCTGAACCTTAAAAACAAACTATCTCTAGCATTTTGAAAGCGATGGAGTATATTTAGGGTACGTTTCACTAAGTAAACTTCCCGCCAATGATGCTTTGCTGGCACAGTGTTTGCCCCTTTCGAAGAAACAAAAACTTTTTTGTTTACAATATTACTTTCAGTGATTAAGTAAGAATAAATGACAGAAGCTTACCCTAAAGAAAATATAGTATTGTTATAAAAGACATAAATCACATGTAAAATATGCATTATCTGTTGTGAATAAGTTATATACCTAAAATATTTTCCTTATATAAGCGATACAGAGCCTTTGAGTAATTCAGCCCTCTTCCGAGGCCTGTTGAAATGCTATAGTATGGATTATATATGTATGTATGCACCTTCTATTTATATAATGGGTTTTCATAGTATATATTGAAAAATCTTAGAAGTTAGGTTAGGTTAATCTGTGTAGCCAAATACCTCACATTGACTGGGGTTGATCTTTAGCGATTCCAGCAAATAACAGAAAACCTATAAGTATGGCAGTCTAGTTCATGGTGCCTGTAACAAACATTAGCAGTCTACACGGTTCCAATCCCGATTCAAGTTCAATACTCCGAAAAGTGTGATCATCAAGACAGTTGTTTCTAGTACAGCTTAGAGCTGCACAGTGGCACAGTAGGGTTTCGACTGTCTCAATCACTCCGGGTTCCTTACATTTCCTGCAGGCACCGCAAAGTATTTATGCTATTTTGATGGCAGACGAAGCCATTCAGCATAAAAGTCTGAAGTTGCATCTAGTTAGTGATAAAAGGAACTAAATCAATTTGGAATCATAGGAGCTCTATATCATTTTCTTCCTCCATCTATCTATGATACCATTCATATATTGGATTGGTTTTTGGACATGTACCGTTTACTCCACTGGTAATTGAATTGTCTTTTTGGCCATTGTATGGGTTATTTACTTTCTCTCAATACCCATATGTCCACGGACCCAAAATATATGTACTTGTCTGCATACATACACACATAACGTATTTAGGGCATTAATATACATGAGCACAAATGAGGAGTACTTGCAGTCTGATGAAATTGTCTTAATGGAAAGGAAAGTGTTACCGTTCTTAGATACCAAATGAGAGTGGATTCCAAATATCTCCATCATGATGTTCTTACAGATGTACTTGAGTATATGCAGTAAACAATTTTTTAAACCAACAAGTAAGAGTGCTATATTCGTCTTTGCCGAATCTTATATACCCTTTACCAACGTACGTACATATATATAGTATACAGACACATACATACATATTTGTTTTGGGAAAAAATTTATCATTTTTTTAAAGTTTCCATCTTTGGAGCTGTAATTTTCATTTTTCAAATTTCATACGCCAAACTTTTCTTTCAGAAGCATAAAATATATTAAATTTATAAAGAAAAAGAAAAAAAATTTTAGACCTATTTAATTTTACATAACACAAAAGTGCGAGTTTTCCAACCCTGGAGTCATAATTTTGGATTTTTCTGATTATTGATACCAATCTAGTTTTTTAAAAAATACATAAAATATGGTACGTGAACAAAGCAAAAACGAAATAAGGAAAAACTTAGTTTCATTTAATTCCTTTAATATTAAAAAATTTAGTAAAGTTCGACTTTGACTCGCGCACAAAAGGTAGGCTCTTTTGCTTTTTTGAAGTTTTTTTCAGTTTAAACGATTTTTTCAGTTTTGTCGCTTTTTTCTCGTTTTGGCGTTTTTCTTTTCTATTTTTGGAGGTTTTTTCATTTTTGGCGATTTTTTTCTGTTGTTGGGCTTTTCTTCATTTTGGCGATTTTTCTCATTTTTCTCTGTTTTTTAGGTTTTTTTTCATTTTGGCGATTTTTTTTTTCATTTGGCGATTTTTTTCATTTTGGCGATTTTCTTTCATTTTGGCGACTTTTTTTTTCATTTTAGCAATTTTTCCGTTTTATGCGATTTATTTTAGTCTTAGAAAGTTTTTTTGTAATTTGGTGCTTTTTTTCGTTTTGGCGATTTTTTTTTTTTTTGGCGATTTTTTTCGGTTTGGCGATTTTATAATTTTTTGTTTTTTAGTTTTACCGTTTTTGAAAATTTCAAGAGTTTTGCTCTCACGGTTTCCAAGATACAGCAAGTTGTCAAAATTGCATAGTCAAAATTGCATTAACTGATGGAACACCCTTTAATTTAAATTTTTGGAAATTTTAGTGTTAATTTTTGTAGTCTGTATAAAAATACACTAACCTTACAAATTTCAAGTGTATATACATATAATTGTATGTATATAACATGGGATTTTTTTCGTTGCTCGTTTTGGAACACCCTTTAATTTCCAATTTTCATATATTTGTTGTTGTAGCGGCCAAAGGTCTACACACTGTGTCCAAATTTCAGGTCTGTACCTCTTACGGTTCTCGAGAAAATACTAATATAGTTTTAGACATCGTTAATTTTACATAACACAAAAAGTTAAAGTTTTCCAACCCTGGAAACGTCTTTTTAATTTTTTTTATATTCTTTTAATTTAAAATACCAATTTGAGTCGTACTGAAGTGTAAAATAAGTTTATTTATTAAAAAAAATAAAAATTTGTTTTCGGTAGTTACTTTTATATGGCAAAATAAAGTTTAAGTTTTCCAACTCTGCAATCGTCTGCTCGATATTGCTGAATTTCAATACCAATCTATTTTGGAAAATTTCTGACACACCAGTCCAAGAACGAAGTGTCTAGCTTTTCTGGGAGCTTCGGAAAACCGATTTCACGTACAGACAGACGGACAGACGGACATCGTTTATTCGTCTTCCCTATGCATAAGGATCCAGAATATATATATTTTATGGGTCGCTTATTGATATTATAGAAATTACAAACGGAATGACAAACCTATATATACCCTTTTACCATTTTTTTGGTAAAGGGTATAAAAAAGAAAGAAATATGTTAAGCTCATTTAGATGTCATAAGATAGGGAATGCATTCTGTTCGGAGGAAAATTCTCTGAAGGGCCAGCAAAGATTTTTGGAAAGTAATCAGAGTTTATAGACAGAAGAAAGTATGAACTACGTTTAAAAAGCGTCGTCGAAAAGTATTAAGAACGCCATCCAGGCATCGGTCTCTAAGTTGATGCTCATGAGTACGATGTGTTTCAGATTATCGTGAGCACCTGCCATTACAACCTAATCTCGCTCGCGGTGTTCTGAGCATAAGGTGTAGGTAAGACGCTAAACATCGCCTACATGTACACTTCGAAAGCACCAAGAACACATAGTTTACAATTTTTGAATATAGTTATCCCTGTACTACGTTCAAGTACCTTGCTGAGTTACTTAGAGCTATCTAAACTCTTTGCCGTAATGATTTTGTCAAAACAGTACTACCTGTTGTATGGCAACAGCACCTAGAATAGTGTCTCGCTGACCGCCTCACACCAACCACTAGCATTGGTCTAACACTAGACAATCCAGACTATTTTCCTAGCAATTTTTGTGGCAATCAACAGCCACCACATACGATTCTCCAAGTTCTCATGCCGCGAGTGTAGTTACTTACACCCACAGCGAGGTCTCCAAGAGAATACCTCACCATTGGCGGCACAGCTCAACCACTCATCCATCAGAGCCAAACGTATGCCTGTGCCACCAACAATATAGAGCCCAGTCCACACTGCTCAACATCACCCTTTTAACACCGTGGGGTAGCACGAAATCGACTTTTTAGCAAAGGATCCTGACAACAACTATACACACACCAAAACTCCTAGAGGAGCTTTGCTGTCAGGCAACCGTCACAAGGGTACCAGAGACAAGCATCTGGTGATACCTCAAAGTTCCACCCTGAAAGGCTTCACCTCTATCGTTTTTTGAGCTCAGAGTAGTTCCAGGTGACGCTGCAACTGATTGACATAACAGACCTTTTTGCTTTTATAAATATGTGCACATCCGTTGCTCTGTTGCCAGAGATTGGGTAGTAACACATAAGTTCTATGGGTAATGCACCAAAGGTACGTCAACGGAGAAAGCTGGGATTGCCGATAGCCATGATCTACTACACATTAACCCAGCTGTGGCTGAAAGTTAGCCAAAGTGTTCTTCTAAAAATTATCAAAGTCAGAATCCCTAAAAATTTTAATATGAACTCGTTCGATTGGCGTAGTGAGTGGCTCGAATAAATATCTTGCATCCATATGCATGGCGATTTGGAACGGTTTTCTGTTATCCTGAGACAGATTTAAGCAAACCCAGTCGGAAGAATTATACATCATCCTTACATGTGTTGATTTTTCGAAGGAAAACTTTTTTCCAAAATCGTAAATTTATAAGAACTCTTTGCATCATGCTTTATCGATATGTTATAATATTTCTTTATATTAAATACAATTTTTTTAGATTCCATGTTTTTTGTCTAAATCTCTATTAGTGTTGTTGTATTTTGTAAGAAATCTCTGATAGTGTCCCTATATTTAAAACACTGAGTGTAACTACAGCTGCATACGACAATAATATTTTCATATTTATGAGTTTTTTCCATTTTCAATTTCTATAGTATATGTACACATGAGTGAGTAGTTTTAATATGCTATTTGTTGGCTGCTTGCGGTATCATAGGTGGCGCTTACAAGTCAATGACATATTACTTGGATGGATTTATCCATGTTGATATTTAGTAGTTCCTATGATTTCAACATGAATGCCATAATTCACATGAGGTAAGCACTTCTCACAAAGAAGTAAGCCAGACAAAAGCAATAATCGTTTTTTGGATTTGAAATAAATGCGAAAATTATTAAATTGTAAGTATGTATTTATGGTCGCAATTGTTAAAGTATGTATAGTTTGTTGGTTTTCTTCAAAAAAAAAAAAAAAAATAAAACGCTTACAAACTAAACATTTTAAAATTTATTACATTGACATTTAAAATAACCATTACCACGTATTTCACTTAAAATAATTACAAGTATAAAAAAATATATATTTTGTTAAAAACTAAAATCATAAATTTTGTTGATGTTTTGCAACGCAGGTCTTTTTTAAATATTTTTTATTTTTATTTATCATTCCCTTTAAAGTTCGTTGAACTGTCATTTCTTAAGTTTTTTTGTTTTGGCTTCCTCGGCGTGCTCGTATAGGTAAAAGAGAAGGTACATTTTAAGCTTTAAAGTTGTGGATTTTTAATTAAAATAAGAAAATTTAAATTATATATTAAATGCACTTTAAGCAATATGTTTTCTCTTGTTACCAAAGAGTTTAAAAGGTTTGTATGCTGTCAAAAAATATAGCTTTTATATAATTTTATTTCGGTGCTTTTAGGTCATACAATTTTATGATGGAAGCAATATGGTTTATTTTCACATCATGTGTATTAAAAAAAACACTCCTCCTAATGGAATAATAAATTCACACCTTTTCGAAATGCATATCAACCATAAGTAAGCGCAATATCATGAGAAAAACCTTAAACTGATCATTAAAATACGAATACCAAACAGCTTTTATTTGTGAGATTTTGTTTGAGAGAGAATAACAAAATAAGTTGATTTGATGGGAAACTTCAAATATTAGGCACAAGTTCCCAGTAAAAAAAAATTGGAAGTCATTCTAAAGGAACTACATTTTCATTGCTTCCAAAAAATCGATATTTTTAATTTGCCGATAGTTAGCAGAAAACCAAGTAGAAGTTTATTTTAGTTATACATAACCTTGTAATTCCTCAATAGTTTTAGAAATTACTCACCAGAATTTTTAAAAAATCGATTTTTTTGAAGAAACTTATGAACTAATTTTGGTCTAAAATTTTGAAGTTATTTGCTTAAATTTACACGAAAATACTGTTTCGCGTTTAAATTCCTATAAAAAGAAACTAATTGTTAAAATAGGTAACTATTATTCATTTTTCCTAGATGAAAATATTATCATAGAACACAAAAAAGTAAATTTTTCTTAAAATCGCTTCCAATTCGGTGACCAGGCAGCGAAAAAGAGAACTTCTTGCAATGACAACCCTATGTAAAAATCATTAGATCGGATCGAAATTTGCACTACTTCCAGATCGCAAACTCTACATTTTCATGACTTTTTTGGAGTGTCTTTTTTTACTGGGTTCTTTATTCTGAAGAATCTGAAAGAAGTCGAGTTAATGCTCTCTAAATATAGTGAAGCGTAATCTAGATATCTCAAAACATAGATACATATGTATTAATAATGTACATATGTACATTAATACATATGTATTAATGCTTAATAAAGAGTGATTTTAGATTTATGAGAACTTCAAATGATTATACAAGACTGAAATATTGTTGGAATGAATTTTTTTATCACAATCAGGTGGTTAATTTCATGTCATTTATTTTTTAAATTTGATTTCCGACGTCCGCAGCAGCCACAAGTTACTTGATCCATACGATCAGTCCAATGTTTCAGTACTTTTTCTTCTGGAAATAAAATTGTCACCAAATTGATTTTGCAATAAATCAATTATTAAGCGCGCTGTAAGGCAAGTTGCGCCATTTCGTTGATGTTTAGCTGATTAATTTTTGGAAACAAAAATTTAGTCAGCACAGCTCGATAGCACTCGCCATTCACCGGTACGGTAGATCAATGGTCATTGCGAAAGAAATAAGTACAGAAGTAACATTCTCTTTGGCAAGCACATTTATATGTCTTGTTGATGTTCTTGAATTAAGAAGAATTAGAGGCGAAAACGATCACTAACTGCGCGAATCGTTTGCTCACTAGGACGATTATGTTAACCGTAAAAGGGATGAAGAGCTGTGAACATCGCAAATAAATTTATTTTTTTCAAAGTATATGTCCTAAATTCAAAATCGATGCTGGCGTTAAACGATTAATGATTATTTGCCAAACCTTACTGAATAGAAATGCCAACAGAGTTTAACATTCTCAGCTGTCGAACCATAGTTATCGATATTGATAGTTTTCTTGCATCTCAAAAACGGCCGATGCAATGACTTAAGCAGCTGCAGCTATTGTGGGTCAAAAATTAGCAAAGAAAACTACCTAAATATAACTTTTCAGACATGGTCAAGCTTATTAAAAAGACCGAACTGTAATTTGAGCGGGGTATCAAAAAGTATTTCTTTTTCTGTGAGTCGCTCTAATGTATGTACATTAGAGTATATCGCAAAAACAAAGTTCGCCATAGAACACCGCATATATATTATAGTTGCAAGGCAGTTTCGAAATAAAATTTTTATTTTTTTCGTCAAAATAAATTTTTCATTATATCTTCGGCACTTGAAGTCGGATCTTAAGGTGTGATATATCGCGATGTTTTTGTCTCGAAGAGACCAATATTTTGCTTCAATAGTGATTGACCTCAAATACTACGTTCCAGTAATTACCCACCAAATCTCAGTAAAAAGACATCGATATATCATACTTTAAGATCCGACCGTAAATACCGAAGATATGAACTATTTGAATTATTATATGCTAGAATTCTCAATAATATCTTTCCTTGTTTTATTGTGATTTACACTTGTGTCACTCCATAAAAAACACCCTTTACATACATACAAATGTTTTTCATCAAAGATGTAATTTTTTTGAAACTTTCTTACGTGGTAGTGCTTAAGTCGAAATAAGCTGATTTTGAGTTAATGGTACCTTCGTAATCTGCATATCGAAAAATACCCCTGGTCAAAGTCTCATTCAATTTGCGTGTTGTTTTAGGACATTATACCACTATGATTTCCGACTTATATTTTTATACCCTTTACCAAATAAAATGGTAAAAGGGTATATATAGGTTTGTCATTCCGTTTGTAATTTCTATAATATCAATAAGCGACCCATAAAATATATATATTCTGGATCCTTATGCATAGGGAAGACGAATAAGCGATGTCCGTCTGTCCGTCTGTCTGTACGTGAAATCGGTTTTCCGAAGCTCCCAGAAAAGCTAGAGACTTCGTTCTTGGACTGGTGTATCAGAAATTTTCCAAAATAGATTGGTATTGAAATTCAGCAAAATCGAGCAGACGATTGCAGAGCTGCAAAACTTAAACTTTATTTTGCCGTATAAAAGTAACTACCGAAAACAAATTTTTATTTTTTTTTAATAAATAAACTTATTTGACACTTCAGTATGACTAAAATTAGAATTTTAAATTAAAAAAATGTAAAAAAATTAAAAAAACGTTTCCAGGGTTGGAAAACTTTAACTTTTTGTGTTATGTAAAATTAATTATGTCCAAAATTATGCAGGGTATTTTCTCGAGAACCGTAAGAGCTACAGACCTGAAATTTGGACACATCGTGTAGACCTTCGGCCGCTACAATAGCAAATACAAGAATTGGATATTAAAGGGTGTTCCAAAACGAGCAACGAAAAATGTTAAAATCCCATGTAATATACATACAATTGTAGTGTATTTGTTAGTGTATTGTTAGTGTATTTTTATACAGACTACAAAAATTAGCACTAAAATTTAAAAAATTTTAAATTAAAGGGTGTTCCCTCAGTTAATGCAATTTTGACTATGCAATTTTGACAACTTGCTGTATATTGGAAACCGTAAGAGCAAAACTCTTGAAATTTTCAAAACCTGTAAAACTAAAAATCAAAAAATTATAAAATCGCCAAACCAAAAAAATCCCTAAAAACGAAAAAAAATCGCCAAAACGAAAAAAAGCACCAAATTAAAAAAAAATTTCTAAGACTAAAATAAATAGCGAAAAACCGGAAAAATTGCCAAAATGAAAAAAAAATCGCCAAAATGAAAGAAAATCGCCACAATGAAAAAAAAATCACCAAAATGAAAAAAATCGCCAAAACGAAAAAAACCCAAAAAAATCGCCAAAATGATAAAAACCACCAAAACAGGAAAAAAATCGCCAAAATGAAAAAAAATCGCGAATATGAAAAAACCTCCAAAAACAGAAAAAAATCGCCAAAATGAAAAAAACCTCCAAAAACAGAAAAAAATCTCCAAAACGAGAAAAAAGCGACAAAACTGAAAAAATCGTTTAAGCTGAAAAAAACTTCAAAAAAGCAAAAAAGCCACATTAAAAAATACTCAAAACCGAATGTGCGGAACACTTCGTGTGCGATTCAGAGTCAAACTTTACTGAATTTTTTAATATTAAAGGAATTAAATGAAACTAAGTTTTTTCTATTCGTTTTTGCTTTGTTCAGTTAACATATTTTATTTATTTTTTAAAGAACTAGATTAGTATTAATAATCGGGAAAATCCAAAATAATAACTCCAGGGTTGGAAAACTTACACTTTTTGCGTTATGTACAATTAAATAGATCTAAAAATATTTTTCTTTTCCTTTATAAATTAAATATATTTTATGCTTCTAAAAGAAAAGTTTGGCGTATAAAATTAGAAAAATTAAAATTACAACTCCAGAGATGGAACCTTGTTTTGATATTAAAGTAGCTAAATAAAATAATTTTTTTATTTGTTTGTTCACTTAACACACTTTATTAATTTTTTAATTAAAAAAAATCTAAAAGGTTGATTCCAGGGTTGGAAAATTTATTGTTTTTTTTAACAAAATAACTAGATCAAGTTAGGTTTTTCTTTTTGTTTACAAGTTTTATATACTTTATGACTTAGAATGAAATAGTTTGGCATAGAAATTAGAAAAATAAAAGATATAGCTCCAGAGCTGGAAAACTTAAATTTTTTCTGGTATATAAAACTAATTATTTCTTTGGTAATTAAATATATTCTATATTTTAGAAAGAAATAAATTAGTATTAAGAAACAGAAGACTCAGAAATATGGTTCCAGGGTTGGAGATTTAAAAAAGTTTCAGTAAAAATAATAACAAGAAAAATCATTAATCAAGATTTTTTATATATGTTAAATTTTTTATGGACATCTAATTGAAGTATAAACGAAGGTTTGCGTTTATTGTGCTCTCAACGCAATAACTAATAATTTTTAGTAAATGGAGACAAAAATAAAATTTATCGCTAAAGATAAATTAAAGGTTATGTTCCGTTTCATTTTGCTGATACCTTTCCTTTCTGCTGAATAAATTTCAAAAACAAATTCCTGTAGGAATAAAACGTTTACATAATATCATGATGTATACCATTTGCAATGGGAACTTTATATCAAGACACTAAGCAGTTTTGCAACATCAATGATTATTAAATACGGGAAAATATAAAACAAGTTAGTTTACTTGGTATGGAGGTGCAATACTAAGAATATTTTAGAATTATTAAATAGCAGCACGGTTTTTGAACATCTCGAAAGCAAGTAAATAACCCCCAATATTTTGGTTTGGATTGACGTGACGTCGATGTTGACTGAAATAAGAGTGAATGTAAACTATATCTTAACCACAGAGTGTAGAGTAAAATATTCAACTATTGCTAATATCGAGAATAAAATAATTGAATCAAATTCTTTAATCGAAAAAAAATAAATACTCACCAGTATTTGCTTTAGAGAAAAAAATTATAAATTTTTTCACAAAACAAATATGTATGTATGTGTCTGTATTCTATATATATGTATGTACGTATGTTGGTAAAGGGTATATAAGATTCGGCACAGCCGAATATAGCACTCTTACTTGTTGAATGGTTAGTTGGATCATGCTGATAATTCAAACCATTGAAATCTTGGATTAATTTTGGGACACCCTTAATATATGTCTACTTCACCATTTTTTCAAATATCTGATTTAGAGGACTGATGTGCATATGCATGTTTTCTAATGACAGTTTTGTGTAAAATGATTTTTTTCTCTACTCTCAATTTTATTTAAGCTATTTTTTAATTTTTTATTTGCCTTTTTTGGTTAAATGACAATAAAACGCTAGACAAATGTACATTTACACGCCACAGCCAGTAAAATTAAAAATCGTACAATTTTATTACTGTCTAATTATAAGTATTTATACCAGTGCTTAAGTTGTTTATGTGACACTTGAAAAGATTTTAAGATTAAAAGATTTTTGGCAACGTATCATTGCACTATGTGTTTCAACCAGTCAAATTGTGACAAAAATTATTTTAATTTCATTTTTAAATAAAAAACAAGTAAGAGTGCTATATTCGTCTGTGCCGAATCTTATATACCCTTTACCAACGTAAGTACATATATATAGTATACAGACACATACATACATATTTGTTTTGTGAAAAAATTTATCATTTTTTTTAAGTTTTTATCTTTGGAGCTGTAATTTTCACTTTTCAAATTTCATACGCCAAACTTTTCTTTCAAAAGCATAAAATATATTCAATTTATAAAGAAAAGGAAAAAAAATTTTAGACCTATTTTATTTTACATAACACAAAAAGTGTAAGTTTTCCAACCCTGGAGTCATAATTTTGGATTTTTCTGATTATTGATACCAATCTAGTTTTTTAAAAAATACATAAAATTTGTTAAGTGAACGAAACAAAACGAAATAAGAAAAAACTTAGTTTCATTTAATTCCTTTAATATTAAAAAATTCAGTAAAGTGCGACTTTGAATCGCGCACGAAAGGTAGGCTCTTTTGCTTTTTTGGAGTTTTTTTTCAGTTTAAACGATTTTTTCAGTTTTGTCGTTTATTTCTCGTTTTGGCGTTTTTTTTCTGTTTTTGGAGGTTTTTTTCATTTTGGCGATTTTTTTCTGTTGTTGGGCTTTTCTTCATTTTGGCGATTTTTCTCATTTTGGCGATTTTTTTCTGTTTTTGGGTTTTTTTTATTAAGGCGATTTTTTTCTTTTTTTTTTGGTTTTTTTTCATTTTGGCGATTTTTTTCTGTTTTTTGGGGGTTTTTTTCGTTTTGGCGATTTTTTTCATATATAACATTAGATTTTAACATTTTTCGTTGCTCGTTTTGGAACACCCTTTAATTTCCAATTCTCATGTATTTGTTCTCGAGAAAATACTAATATAGTTTTAGACATATTTAATTTTACATAACACAAAAAGTTAAAGTTTTCCAACTCTGGAAACGTCTTTTTAATTTTTTTTTTATATTTTTTTAATTTAAAATACCAATTTTGGTCGTACTGAAGTGTAAAATAAGTTTATTTATTAAAAAAAATACAAATTTGTTTTCGGTAGTTACTTTTATATGGCAAAATAAAGTTTAAGTTTTCCAGCTCTGCAATCGTTTGCTCGATTTTGCTGAATTTCAATACCAATCTATTTTGGAAAATTTCTGACACACCAGTCCAAGAACGAAGTCTCTAGCTTTTCTGGGAGCTTCGGAAAACCGATTTCACGAACAGACAGACGGACAGACGGACATCGCTTATTCGTCTTCCCTATGCATAAGGATCCAGAATATATATATTTTATGGGTCGCTTATTGATATTATAGAAATTACAAACGGAATGACAAACCTATATGTACCCTTTTACCATTTTTGTTGGTAAAGGGTATAATAAACGCTTAAACTCTGAATTCACACAAATAAGATGTGAACAATTTTAATAATTTGTTTAAAGCTTTTTTATATAACATTGGATAATTGCATCTAATGTTAATTCAAAATGAATTATTTGTGTCTTCTGAATTTTCTAAAATAAAATCTTGATGTATTGTATTGATTAAATAATAACATCTGTAACATTATTATTGCTGTTTTTATATAGAAAACATTATATTGAGATTGTTCGTGCTCATTTTCATAAAAATATGAACAAATTATGTAACTAAAATTTAGCGGCATAATTCTGGAAAAGTGCCGCTGCACAGTGGTAGCGAATCACTGATCTTGACTATCACAGTTTTGATTGTAATTGTTTTTTTTCAGATAATTGTATACGTTGCTTTTAAAATATACTAATTAAACAATAAAACGAAGAGTATTATTCTCAATATGTACACTTTTAATTTTATGAATTAAAATTATCCGAAATGAATGATCCACTAGGTGGCAACCATAACAAATCGCCAATTTAATATTTAAATACTTATTTTAGCAGCAGTAATTTCCTAAAATGATGTGCAAACTTTTTGAGTTAATGAACACTTTCCAGTAACAATTGTTACAAATTCGTAAAAATTTTTAGTAAATGAACAAACCTTTTGTCAAGCAGTCAGTCCCGGTCCAGACTTGCAATTTCGGTTGCCGCAACTTCTCAGTTTTTAGTGCAACAGAGCGATAGAGGAGTATTAAATGCATATATTGCTATTTCAACACTCTCCCACATGTTCAAGAATTGCTGCAACAAAAATTGCAAGTCTGGACCGGCACTAATATATTTTGGAACCATAGCGCAGTTAGTCCTCTTTTAACTTCTAAAATGAAGGTACCTTGTTAGCTGCTTTAATTATTTAAATAAGGTCGGACTTTTTTCTAACTTTATTATAAAATTTAGTTTTGTTAAAAAAATAGTTTTCTCATATTTATTATTAAAATTTTGATCAGGCATAAATAAATAAATAAATAATTAATTAATAAATAACAACACGCCAGCTTAAGAGAAATTAAAAAATGATTATCGCTTGTTTGAAAGATGACGCCGCCTATTTTATTTGCTTTGGCCGGAATGCTGATGAACATTTTATAGTTTTAGTTTCCAAAATGCAGTTCGGCAAACAAATTTTTTGTAGTAATTTTTGGCTTCCACCATTAAAAAAAAAGAATAAAATTAAAATCAAACGCCATCGTTAGCTTTTTACGAAATTTGTTTACAATAAATATTTAAAAATATTACGATTTTAATAGTGAAAAACGAATCACTCGTTCGCTGGTTCACATTTGCATGTATTTTCATTTTGGTTTTTTTTTCAATATTTTTGGTTGTGGATAATTTGGAATTTATTGCCAGACAATCTTTAGTTGGCTGGCAGCAGCAGTCTCAGCTTTGCTATATGTTTGGTACATTCATGCAGCTTGCAACTACTCAGTCACCGAGTCCAAGCAAGTGGCAGTCGGTGTTAAAATTATTCAATTGAAGATTTTTTTTATATTCAAGTGTGTCTGCAACCATTAAATGTTTGTAAGTTGTGTGTCGTTTTCACAGTGTCGTTTTCACAGTGTCGTTTTCACAGTGTCGTTGCCTGTTTTTGCGAGATTTTGGCGGTCGGTTGCCTCCGAATTTGCCTGCAAACTATTGGTTGCATTTGTTGTAGTAGCTGCAACGAGTTGCTGTTTGACTCGTGCTGGGTAATAACTATTTTGTAGAATTTTATATATAATCTTTTTTTTTTCCTTTATATTTTCTTATGCTTAATATTTAAATTTTTTATATGTACATACATACATTGAAATAAATTTTTTAAATGGGATTTCTTTTAGGTTTGTTTATGTTTGTTTTATAAAAATTTAGCTTCACAATATTGAAATAAAATTTGTTTCTACTTCTTTTGTTAATTTTTGTATTTTTCAACGCGATTTTTGTGATTCAGAACAAGCAATACGAGGGCGGTTCGGAAACTTCTTAGCCTATCAATGAAAGAGAATAGTTAGTTTTTCAAAAATATTTTTATTTTTCAATATAATCTCCTAAAACTTCAATACAGTTAGTCCAACGCTTTTCTAGCAATTCTATCCCTTGATTAAAATAGTTTTCCTCAAGGTCTTCAAAATAGTGGTTTACAACTGTAATTGCATCTTCATTTGAGGTAAAACGCTTGCCAGCAAGGAATTTTTTTAGATTTGGGAACAGGTAAAAGTCACTGGGAGCCAAATCAGGAGAATAAGGTGGCTGGTCAAGCAACTCGTACTTTAATTCGTTGATTTTAGCCATTGTTAAAACACTCTTGTGCGCTGGTGCGTTGTCTTGATGAAAAATTATTTTTTTGTGTTGTAAGCCAGGACGTTTTTCACGATTTTTTTCATTTAATTGATCCAAAAGGTTGCAGTAGTACTCTGAATTTATTGTTTTACCCTTTTCCAGATAGTCAATCAATAAAATACCTTTGAAGTCCCAAAAAACCGTTGCCATAACCTTACCAGCCGATTGAATTGTTTTTGCCTTCTTTGGGGCACTTCCTCCAGCTTCAGTCCATTGTTTGGATTGTTCATTTGTCTCTGGAGTATAGTGGTGGATCCATGTCTCATAAACAGTTATGAAACGACGCTTAAAATCCATTTTATTTCGCTTAAAACGATCCAAACAAGCTTGAGAAATGTTCATTCTTATGCGTTTTTGGTCGACTGTTAACAAATGCGGCACCCATCTTGCAGAAAGCTTTTTCATCTGTAGTTCTTCATGCAAAATTAAATGGACTCGATCATTTGAGATGCCCATGATATTAGCTATTTCACGCACTTTTATTCGGCGATCATTTAATACCATATCGTGCACTTGGATACAATTTCTGTTGTTGTTGCTGTTTTTGGACGTCCACTACGTGGTTCATCTTCAATGCTTGTACGACCACGTTTAAATTCAGCAACCCAATTTTTTACTGTTGCATATAAAGGAGCACTTTCACGTAACACATTCACCATATCATTATGAATTTCTTGTCCCGATAAACCTTTTATATGTAAATATTTAATGACACCACGCATTTCTAATTTTTCCATTGTTAAAAAATCGCGGATGCGTCTTCTGTGAACACCTGTTTCTGTATGAAGGAGTTGCCAGATCGAAACAAAATTTAACATGTGTTCATAGCAGAGATGGAAGTTTCCAAAGCACTTAACTTTTTTCTGTTTATACCGCGCTTTTTGTGCTAGGCTAAGAAGTTTCCGAACCGCCCTCGTAGATAAGGAAAAAGGTGGCGCTAAGTACATTTCAATAGATGCTTAATGTGTTTTTTTTAACCAAAAGCAATAACTTCGCATTTAACAAAATAGGGGCGTAAACAGTTAAAAATTGTAAATCAGGTCTGAAAGATTTTGCTTAAAATATAAAATTACACATATACATATTTATATACATATGTGCATGTATAGCGCGAGAGACGAATGCGTTATGTCTTCCAATGTTCTAAATTATAACGTATACGCATCGGTATTACATACATGATTTCAAAAAAGCCCTAAGTTACAAAAAATTCAAAATCCACTTGTTGATTGATTATAATGCACCGTAACAAAACACATGTTCCTGCAATATTTTGCACTCCTACAATTCAAAATAAATAGCGTTGTTATCCATTTTTTTACAAGCAGTTAATTTTTTTATGCTTTATAAAAAGGTACGGTCACACTTGGCAAATATTTGCCGAATAAAACGTGACCAACAGACAAGCTAAAGTGCATTTTTGTTTTTGCTACTAATTTACCATATGAAAATTAGTAATGTGTGGTAATATTCAGGAATGTTTTGCATTCCATGCTGAATAAAAGTGTTCGGAATTGTTATAGCATTGTTATATAAATATTAATTTGCAACAACAATTTTTGGACAATTCCGAACATTTTAATTCCGCATTCAGAAAATACCCAATTTATTAACTACTTTGTATTATGTTTTAATAGTTAACAAATTTAAGTAAAAAATATATATTTAATTTAAGTGTAAGCGTAAGTTTCACATCTCTGCTAGTGATACAAAAACTGGATATTTTTCTTCATGTACTAACTCTTTAATAAAAACTAAGCTTAAACTGAAGAAAAGTTTGATAATTTTAGGCTAATTTAGCATATTAAAGAGGTTTTTGTTTCTTCTGTAAAATTGTTTCAATGTAACTTAGGGCTTTTAGGAAACCATATGACGATATATTAACATGCCTTAAACTAACAAATTTCTAACCAGTTCAACTCCAATTTTATTTAATAAGTTTTTCTGTATTCTTAAAACACTTGCAAATAAATTCAAATTAAAGTAAAATTATGACAATATGACGAATAATAAATTTCTTACGTAGAGTAGTTAATTAATTAACTAGTTCTGGGTTGATCTTCTCAAAAAGGAACAAAAAGAAAATAAAGTAAATCCCAACAAAATTCAATGAAATAAGTCCCAAGAATATTAAATTACTCCTACAGCTATAAAAAATTTTGGAACTTATTTTGTAACTGGCAATGAATAAGTCCGGCCGAAGACTGAAAATTCATTAGAGCCTTGAAAAGCAAAGGTGATGCTGGGGATACCTCAAACTAGAAAATTCTTGAGCCACTCCGCAGCCAGCAATGTAGAAATGCTTTGGAAGACAAAGCCAGTCTTGGAGATACCAAATCAAAAGCAGGGCAAAAAATCTTTGAGAGCGGTAATCCAATAAAGCATTTGACAATAAAGCCGGCCTTACCTCAGAAGAGAAAATCCTTCAGCCCGGACTAAGGATGCAAATGCAGTAAAGTTTTGTAAAGTAAATCCAGTTTTGAACATATCTCAGAGGTTAGAATCTTTGAGTCCGGGAATGCAGAAATACTTTTGAAAGCTCGGAGAGGCTTGTTCTGTTTCGTTGTGAAAATGTTTAAATTTTTTAGAGAGCGAAATAAGTCCCGAATTCCTTAGCCTATGAAATAATTACCAAAATTTTTTTGTGGAGGTATGTCATTCTTAAGTTATAATGAAATAAATCAGAAAAAAAATCAAATAGTGTATAAAAAATTAGTATGAATCCAAGGATTTTGAACGTACTTCTGAATATTACTTCTATTTTCTGGGCGTTTTTATTTTGGGTGTTAATTCATACAACCCTGTGAAAGCTGACACATGCCTCATTGCAAAGTGTTCCCTGATGATGACAGCAAATAACACAAGCAGCTTTCTGCCTTCCGAGGCATAACATCTGTTTTGTTATGCCTATACAGCGATAGTCATATAATCCTAGACATTAATTAAGTGATAACCTTATATCAGCTAGATGCCATCTTCTTTAGAGTTGTGAGAAAATGAGAAATTTTTAAATAATCGTTCAACTATAAGTTCATCAATAAAGAAACCGGACCATGCGTAGCTTTCGAAAATGTATGTAAAATTTTTTTTTGCAGCTTCGATCAATGAATGGTAGGCAATATGCGCGATGGTTTCTATTTCCTATTTCTCCCGCATAAACCTGGAATACTTGTTTCCCAAATGCTGGTCTTCGCTCTGACCGAGCAGTGAGCATTCAATACATCTTTCAATATTCCTCTTACCTTCCTACTCATATCCAGCAACAGTTTGGATATTTTTTCGGCAATTTTTGGCCAAATGGCCCTCGAAGATTAGCGCACTAACTATTTCAAGCAACAGCACCCTCTAGGCAGCCATTAAATAAAAAAAAAAATCTAAGCCCTAAGAGAAAAAATATCACAATAATTAGTTCTGCTAATGAAAATATAAAAAAAATAATGCTTGCTGAAAATTAAATGCTTAACAGTTTAAGCATAAGAAATAAAATTATAAAAATAAATAAATATGGATTAAGTGATTGTCTGAGTCAGTGCATTGCAGGTGTTTGAACTTAATTGTCAAACGATTTGCAGACAACAGAAGAGACACAAATTCATGCAACAAACAACTATACGCTATTTACTAAATGAATAAATACATGAATTAACAAAAAAAAAAAAAAACAACATCTACAGAGACAATCACTACTTAATTGGGCGACATAAAGGCGACAAACTGCGAACAAATTCAAACGCCATAAAATACACAACAACAATATCGGTACATGAGATTTCTTGTCATGGTTTTATTAACCAAAAATTAAATTATAAAAATGCACCACAAAGATAATAAAGAATAATCGCTGTGATACTTAAATGAATCAAAAAATAAAAACAACCAAGTAATCGACAGAGACTAAAATTTATGAAAAATTAGGTTTCCTGCATGATTTAAAGCAATTAACGCTCCAAATTTATAAGAAAGATAATGACATTGTAACTGGTTTAATTTAAGTATAAACAATAATGACAACTTTAAATAATGTATCTTATTTCCATTAGACTACAACAACTGCTAGTAGCCGAAAATTGATTTACCAGTTCAAAGAAATTTTAAAACAAACAAAAAAAAACTTAAAATAAAATTGAAGTGCTCTTCTTTGATAGTAAACCCTACATTTCATTCACTTATGGATTTTCTAATGTTATATTTATATATTATATATTATATAATTTATAGATTAGTTGAAGTTAAAATTACGACCGCAAATGGGCTTCAATTTGACTTATTGTGGTACCCAGAAAATCATTTACCCAGCAAAACCTTTCCCTTAATGGAAGCATTTTTGTAAGGGAGACAACGAAATGGAATCACTTGCAATTGTGCTTTTATAATGCATGATTTTTGATCACGAGTGAGCCAGTAAGTAGCAATAGCAACAAATCATCCAATAAAATTGTGTACTGTTCGTGTACGAACGTAAAATATATTTGAATGGTTTCCCATACGTTAGTGCTTTTCGGAATGCATTACATTGCTTCTAACAGCTTTTAGTGCTTCTAAGTGTCGAATATTTTTTACTGTGTATAGGCAAAAATCTTAGGTGGTTCTGGTCATTATGTCTGCCGAAAACAATAGCTGAGCTGCTGACGATGATCTGAAATACATAAATTGTGGAAGATAATTTTGCATTTGGGAGCAGAGGAGTGACAGAGAAAATTATGAATTGACTTGTCAACCTGTTGGATGCAGTAATCAGTAATTTTATTGCGGTAATCATATTGATATAACAAATATAAATAACATTTATCGAATTTACTATCCATTAGCATATTTTAACGATATGCACTACCGTTTAAAGTAAAAACTTAAACAACAAGCTTAAATTTAAATTCTTCTTTGTGCACTTCACTTATTTTAATATTTTCTATGCAGAGATGGCAGATGATATAGAATTAAAATTCAGTTGAACGAGCACTCTATCGTAACACAACAACGTTAACAGAATGAAATTATCGTTACATTTTTTTGTAAAGACAAGTAACACTCAGGCTATTAATACCTACTACTATTATACCAGGTGATACCTTCCTTAGGAATGGGATAGTGAAAGAGAAGACAGGTGGTGAAGTAGAGCTAGCAAACTATCGATAGTACTATCGATAGTATCGATAGTTTTATTTCCATTCTATATCGATAGTTTTTTCTCGATAGCGATATTATCGTTGAAAAAATGTATTAGCAAATTGGGAATAAACTCTTTTACATCTAAGTACATATCGAGCCCTTTTTTCGTTTTATCGTAAGCGACATGTTATCGAAAATATACTTTTTTAATAAAATTAAAATTTTATGGGCCTACACATAGTTTAGAATTATTAGGCTCGATATCCCTCATTTACTTAAATAACGGCATAACTCAAAGTAATAAATTTATGGACTTAGTAATACAGACTTCATGTGTAACGGATCAACTCTTGATAGAATAACACTTTTTAATATCTCCACTGAGTTGTATGTAAATTGAAAACTAAACTCATTTGAAAATTAAATTTAACATTCCCAACTCTTCGTCTCCTGCTGACATGAAATGACTTACTTTAACACTAACTGCAAGTAAGACCAAAATTACGCTGTTGGAGTTTTGCCTAGCAGAATGAAGGTTGTGGAATAGAGACGGAATATATTCTTTTGTGTGCTATCTCCTTTTTTATCATCTCTTATTTTAACTGAGTTGCTTAAACAGATTCCTTAACAGCCGTGTTAGGTTAGGTTAGGTTGAAAAGAGGGAAGATTATTGGGAAGATACCCCAATATAAACCTTATCCAAACATTAACATTTTAAGTCTTCATTCAACATTAACTAGAAATTAATGTTAAAGTTAGTCATTTTAAGTTACGTGTAGACTTCAAGTAAAATAATTCGATACTTTCGATAGTATCGACAGTTTTCCAACAAAATATCGCAAATATCGAATGTCGTGACTAGAGGAAAGTTTCATTCTTTTACAACTCTGCTTTTCTCACGTTTTTAATAATTCAGTGTTACAGCGCCTCTGGTGTCAATGAGGCATATTACATTTTTTGAAGCTGTGCTTAGTAGCCATTTTATTGGTTATTTTACTTTACCGATGATTCTGCTATAATGTTATATTAGGATTAGTATGCGCTGAAGCTGGTGTAGTTCAGTGACCACAGTATATGCCTTCATCAGTTGAAAATTTCTACAATAGTTGATACAAAGGACACTAATACTCATCACAAAAATGCGTGCTGTTGTTATTTAATGACTTTCGGAGATCGGGCTCGAACCCAGGATCTTTGGTTTTGTAGTCAGGTAACGCCACCCTCAACGAATAAATATATGTCTCCCAAAAAGTTTCTGAATCCAAGTACAGGAATTACTTTCAAAGAATAGTAGAAACTCAATCATATTTATATCTAGTGAGGGCAAAGCGTCTCACTAAGCCTGTATACGATTATAGCAGACCACAATCTTCTACAGAACCCACATTTTACTGATATTGAATAGTTCTGTTCCCATTCGTGCACATTTGTTAGCTATTCCGAATCCATATATATTAATGCCTTGGGATCCAGGGTATGAACAAATGTTGTTGTGTAAGCAGAGTGAGGGAATGAACTCCTAATAACACAATCTTCAGTTTTAGTAAAGGCATCATTTAGTGATAGTCACAGAATATATACGATCTACGAAATTCGTCCAGTTGAAATTCGTAGTTCTTTGTTTGCTTTAGCAATAATGGCATTCTGTAATTTATTTATTCGATAGAGTATAGCTGTATAGTATACGAACTGTCAAAATAAGCACGAAAAGCTCAAAAAATAATAAAAAGCAAAATCAATTTGAGTTTGTTCGTTTTTAACTTCAACCAACAGCGAATATCCTTAAAACATGTTACTGGATAGCAAAGTCGAAAAAATTTTCATTGCATTTATTATAATGATATAATTATCGTAATAAAATTAACTGAATCCAAATCAGTATTGAAATATTTTTATGAGCTATAAATACTCCCAATGCTTTTGGTCTTAGTATTTTATAATTATCACAATGGACACAATTCGGTATCCGAGTGTAGCACCACCCTTCCTATCCTAGTATTTTACAATGGCTTATAATAATCACTAAACTCCTACTATGCAACTTCAACTCCATAGGAAGGAACTGGGGTTTACAACCGAAGGTAATGAAATGGATTTACTGCACATCGGTTGCCAGAACGGTTATTTCCTATGGTTGTAAGTTATGGTGGGAGATTACTTGCTAAGGCTCAGAGGTGTGCATAGAGGAGCATACCTCTGGCTATCATTGCTTATCACTCCTCATAGAGGAATTTATCGTAAGAACGGCGACTAGAAGCCTTCTACTACTACCTTCTAGTTCGTTGAAGTTTCGTAAGAACAGAAGTAACAGGTCACACATCAATCTGATATGACATCAGTTTCAGTGGTCCAAGCTCTGTAACACTTGGATTCACGGACTAACAGATCGTTGATATAGATTTTAGTACAACATGCTTACTGGCTAGTCTGGATAAGGACCAATTGAGTCAAATCTGATAAACTATATGAGGGTAGTGAAATCTTACAGACGGGTCAAAAATGGAAGAAAGCACCGGATCTGGTATCCTTACATTGGAAAGCAATATTCGTAGTTCCTTCAGACTGCATTTTTCCAAGCTGAAATCTTGGTGATCCTCATGGCCAAGCGGTTTGTGGCTAGAAATGTGGCTAGAAATGTGGCTAAAGACGATGAGGTAAACTTTTACGTCGACAGTCAAGTGGTCCTAAAAGCTTTAAAGAGACACAATGTCAAGTAGTGTTTGTAGGAGAGGCCTAAACTTGCTTATGCAAAAGTCTAGCGTCAGACTATATTGGGTGCCTGGTCACAGAGTCGGAGTTAAATGAGGGAATGTGTAACAGATCGATGAAATTACTCATGGGTAGTTACTACAGGGAACTAAGGAACTAGGTGGTGAGCAGGACCAACCAACCATTCGTGGAAACATAGGGATGCTTACAGAGTCGCGAAAACTATGTTGCCAAATCTCTACTAAGAAAAATTCAAATTGCTACTGAATATGAATAGGAAAGCCATGGGAGTCGTGATAAGAGCGCTGACTGGTCGCTACTCAGTTAGACCAAGAACCAGCATTTGGGAAACTAACAATCCAGATTTCTGTTGGAAATTTCCATGAGTATTGCTGATATCGCAAAGTATAAGCTGGAGGTTATCAGGGGCTTGGATATTAAATTTTTATTAACGGAAAGGTAATCACAATGGACCCAACTGCGTCTCCTAGTGGAGGTGTGTTGCAGCATAACATTTTTTAGCCTATAATTATCAACAGTCTTTTTGAAAACATTGGTGCACCATTTAAGTAGAGAAAAAGTCAAATGGTGTGCAGTTTCATAAGCGCTGCCTGCGTTCGAATCGCCAAATTATAATACTTTTGAAACTTATACTGCAATTATCCAAAACGCCTATTTCTTTATTGTTTTGTATTCTCTCTAAAGTATGTAAGCAATCGATGTTTAGCTTTAGCTGCAAAAAGTAAAGAATATAACTGCAGAGCAGCATCACTGCCCAAAAGTCGTCGTCAGAAGCCACAATGCAACATCGTGTACTCGTGTATGTATAAAAAACCAGAACAACTTAATGTCTTAATAATTTACAAATGCATATTTATTTATTTTTTCGTTTCATTTTTGCAATATATAAATAAATGTAATTATGAAATTATAAGTAACTGTAAATTTATCTGTACAAAAGGGAAAAAGCTTGTCATAATCTTTAAAAAATTATCAAAAAAAAAAAAAATAAGAAGAGAAGTATAGCCAAGCAACGGACTTGCTCGAAACCACTCCTTCTGTCCTTACCGCCTCACAGCTTTGTTTGACTTAATCATAAAATTATGAAACTCATTCACGTTTAAAAGATTCGCACACAGAGAAAACATATTCGTTGAGACAACCGAATTTGTTGCCAATCGAATTTTGGCGGTTGCACCAACTATCATATAATTCTGGTATAACGACTGCAATTTTATTGTGGTACCACTATATTTTAATTATAACCCTTATCCAAATAGTTGCAGCAACAGAAAAAGTTGGTTAACAGTATAGAATTTGAAATAAAAGTTATTCTTGCTACCGAAAATATGGTTAATATAACTAAAACAATATCATAATTGGTACATGTGAAAGAAAAATTGGCCTTCCTCGCTGAAATAAAAATAAACAATTTAAGAAATTTATTGTAGTAAAATCCAATTCATAATATTTTATTCGGTTGTGCCAACCAATCAGTTACTTAGTCATGACAAAAGCATACGCTCGGTTGATGCAATCAATTTAAGAAATGTCAGAATCATATCTTTATTATTCGGGCCTGTTCTGAAAATCACGGTGATTTCAAATCACGTGATTTCAAAAGTAAACTATTAATAGCTGACTTGATAGTGGGGTTTTATTGCGTTTTAAGTTTTTTTCATTTATAATAGAATATTTTCTTCCAACTTCCAAAGCTATAAATCGTGAAATTTACAAAAGCAATGATTTAGCTTTCATAAATTTTTTGAAATCACCGTGATTTGGCATGTCGTGATTTGCAGAACAGGCCCGATTATTGCCCTTTTGGCAATGAACATGGACTGTTTTTTGGTTTTATAGAAAATTGATAGCGTGAACTGAAATATAATTTATGCAAATGATATTTCATTGGCCTAACTATTTTCCAACCAATCTTTTTTCTGGGTGTATTTTTCATGTTTCAGTGTTTCTTTCTTAATGCTAATAGTATTCCCTATCCAACATAGTGAAACAAAATGTAACCCTGATCAAGTGATTTATTATTGTCTTTCTTAAACTTCATCATAGCAGTAGTGAGATTCGCTGACTTTTTTGACGATAATCGCATCGTTAATATAATTATAGCAAAAATGTATCGAATTTGCTATTCAGTAACCTTTTTAACGATATTCGCTGTAGGTTAATGTCAGCTGTGGGGTTATTTAAGCGCCAATAATTTATTTGATGTTAATTTTATCGACAAAAATCAACACAAAATATCAGCTGAGGACTATCGTTAAAAAGAAGTTACAGAA
Source organism: Tachina lurida (assembly GCA_944452675.1). Classification (NCBI taxonomy): domain Eukaryota; kingdom Metazoa; phylum Arthropoda; class Insecta; order Diptera; family Tachinidae; genus Tachina; species Tachina lurida. The sequence continues at coordinate 89,058,299 of OX101754.1, forward strand.
TCACACAATCGTTATTGCAAGCGACAAAATGTATAGACAAACAAAAAACGATTGTCCGATCGTTAAAAGTTACTGTATCGCACCACAGGGTTGTATTTTCTCAACAGTAATTTGACTGTGAAGAATAGTGAATACTAGTCTTTATCTATATGGGGCAAAATGTTTTGGTAGAATTTGTTAGCAGCATTGCCTTATTTCAGATGTCATATCAAGCACTCCGGTTAGAAATATTTGAACGTGATAGAAAACAGATTAACTGAAATGTAGAACTGATTATATTCGTTTATATATTTCTGAAACATCTTAACAGAGTCTGTTAAGATGATAAGAGACATTTTCGTGTAAAGTTTTTGGAAGCGATTTTGTATAAAAAAATTGTCAACGATATTTCCCTAACGAGTCCATTCAATTTTAAATCAGGGGGCAAATTACGGCGCTCATTATCAAACGAAATTATGAAGTATTTCAATAGAGTTTATATGGAAATATTTTTAAATTTCGAATCGTATCTAATACCGTGATTTGCACCCAGATTTTTGTTTAAGCTTTCATCCGTTTTTATATCAAAATTTATTTGAAGCAAACATTAAAAAGCATTACCAGCTATCAACAAATTGTAAAAAAATTGGCAATCGTGTAAACACATTCTGTTGGTATTGTCAAATATTTGTCACATATTTGTCGGGCATTTGATTACTGTCAGACTTGTGAATTCTATGCATTTGAAAGAAAAAGAAAAGTGTAATAATATAATAAAATATACATATGCATCCAAAATAATCGCAGTTGCTTATTTATGGTCCACAATAAATAACATTTTCTTTTTTTATATTTAACAGAAGCACAAACGATTTATTACTGAAAATAAATGTCAAATGTTTTGAGCCTAGCAACGCATAATAACAGATCTGACAATTTTCGTATATGGCAATCGTGTGAGCTGGAAATTTTTGGAATGACCACGCCCCTTTTACACATGCAAAGTTTACCTTGCAAAGTCTTAATTCAGCAGGGAAAGAAAGAGAAAGTGTTTCTCCCTCTGTCCTTCGCTCAGCTGAGTTAAAACTTTGCAAAGTAAACTTTGCGTGTCTAAAACGGGCACTGAATTGCTTGAGAGTTATATTGTTGGCAATAAATTCTAAGATTTTCTGACAAATTTGATATAACCTTGTGTAATTTGTCAGCATATTGCCAAATCTGAATATATTGTAATAGCTGACAACAGAGTGTACGTAAGGTAGATCAAAGCGAATCTAGTTCACCAATCAACACAGCTATCATCTGATTTAACTTTAGTGTTGACAATATTGTCATAATTATCACTTAGCCTTTTTTCTATTATATGGCTTAAGAATTCAGCAAATAAAATCTTCTTTTCTACTGCAAACTTGAAACAAAATAATAGAAGCAGGGACAAAGCATCTGCAAGTGAATCTGATATCTACCCGGCAATAATTCTAACGTAAAATACTGCATTTATGCTTAAATTCACAAGTTTTAAGAAATTAACACTTATCTTATATACTAAATTTGGAAACATTTTACAACTGCGCATACTTCCCTTATTGAGTTCATTTGACTGACTTTTTTTAATGAATGCAAATGCCTTCAAGAGAAGTAAAAGTATGTCACCAAACAGAAGAAAAAAAATTAATAATGGTCAGTTATTATGAAAAAAAATACAATGTAATTTTTATAATTTTGGCATGACACAAGCGAAAATGAAAACGAGCAAAATAAATACAAACTGTATTTAGAGCATATTTCAAAAACAAATATCAAGCCACGTTAAGTAAGAGTTGTCAAAGCGCTAATTGTCGACTTGCAATCAAGTCATTGACTTTTAAGCAACAAAATTTTGCAAAATTAAAACCATTAAGTAAGAAGTAAAATAAAACTAAATTGAAAATAAATTCAACTGCAGCAACAAATTAAGGGCGTCGAAATAAAAAAACACAATCACAGAGAATATGAAGGGAGTAGTTTTATACAAACTTACATATATTTGAATGACAACTTTTTCAAAGCACCTTATGGAAATTTTATTCCCATCGATAGTTTTGGATAATTTGATGAAATTAGACCTATATCGATTCTAAACTGTTAAAAGCAAAAAAAAAAAAATATCTATCGAATATATCTGCGGTAATATTCTAAAGCAAGGAATACGATATTATTTCTTAGTTCAGCAAATAAGAAAACAGAGCAAAGATAGATTTGTTGTCATCATTTTCGATAAAAAAAGTGATGAGCGGAGTCCTATGGCAACCAACGCAGCCCAAATCATCATTGATGGAGGCGTTTACATTTTAAGGGTTATTTGTCACACAGGATCCCTTTTGATGAATTTTGAACTTTTTGTATGTATTTTTAGAGATCCAATTGTATTTCGGTCTTAAATACAGAGCTTTTGCCACAAACTCACATAATGGGAGTTTTGGTGATTTAAACCTTCTACTTTCTATATTAATTCTAAGGTCTAATAAATCAGTCAAAGTTTAAACGCTGGTTTAGTTAAACTAAAGTCAAATTTATATGTAGTTTAAACTCAACAGGAGTAAATCAGTGTATCATACCTTATGTGTAGTTTAACAAATAATATTGTGGCAGCACTAGAATAAATGTCAAAAACAGCTGTTTTGCAGCTGTTTTGCAGCTGTTTTGCTGCTCAATTCTTTGTACAATCAAAAGGGCAAAAAAGCTAAGAAAATTTAATTAAAGGTCGCCAAATTTTACTGAGAAAGGAATTAAATTTATGCCTGGCGAAGTGAAATAGTACAAAACAATAATAGAGTGTAAGAAAACAAGTCGAAAATGATCTGAAGAAAAAGTAGAGGCTTGGAAAAAATTTGAGTGCTCCTTTAATGCAAAACATATGGTCTGTAAGTAAAAAAACCATATGGCCTGTATTGGTAGTTTAAACGCCCAATTTTATGAGTTTACAGATGGTTTAAATACTGTATTAATTTATAGATTTGCTAGTTTAAACACATTCTAAACCAAAAATAGAGATTAACTTGAACTGATTTATTAGGCCTAAGGCTAAAAAGTTTTTGGCAGTTTTTTTAAGAGAATTAACACTCAGGCAATGAATGCCTACTACTACTTATAGCTGTTACCTTTTTTTAGGAAAGGGATAATGTTAGAGACTACAGGTGGCAAAGGAAGATATAGAGGAAAGCTTCATTATTTTACAAATCTGCTTAACAATGCAGAGCAGCAGCGCCTCTGGTGTCAATGAGGTGAACTCATTTTTTAAAGCTATTTTTAGTAGCCATTTTATTGGTTATTTTACTTCAACAAAGGCTCTGTACACTATACCGACGAAAGTGGGCGCTCTGATGTCACATTGGGATAAGTATCTGCTGCAGTCAGTATAGTTGAGTGACCAGTGACTATGCTTTCATCACTTGAAATTTCCTACAACAACTGACAATCGGACACTAATGCACATCAGAAAAATGTATGGTGTTGTTATGTAATGACTGTCGAATACCGGGTTCAAACCCAGGACCTTCGGTTTTGTAGTCAACATGCTAACTACTTCAGTCAACGCCAACCAATATTTATATGCCAAAAGTTTTCTTATTGCCATTCAAAAGATGCTGTTTTTAATTTTTGCAACAACTTTTTTCCTAAACAACATTTGGAAATGGAGAAGCAATCTCTCTAAATTGTTCCAATTGGGTTTGATTAAAAAAAAAACTTTGTTGTACTTTGAACGCCTGATATGGCAATGAATGCTTAAGTCAAACTCAACAACGAAAACGACAATGAGGTAAATTGAAAAAAAAGAGACACAGAATGGCCATCAATTTGCAATTGTCATATGGTGTTTGTTTTATTTTCTTGGTCATGTTTTTATTTAATTTTTCATTGCTCTGGTTTGCAAATGAAATCATATATTGGGTTGGGGAAAAAGCGGCTTTATGTAAATACAGCGAACAATGTCCATCTTAATAATTCCATCTAAAGATTTAAGCCAAGCTTAGGCGTCTAACAAAGCCTTAGAGCTTTAAGTCAAAAAAATATACAACGCCGACTTTATACTATACGATCGTTCTATTCAAAGTATATATTTATGTATGTATTTTATAACAACCCAGAAATTTATTTTATGTTTAATTTTTTTAAACTTTGTTTCACTTTTGTACACGCAAAGTTTACTTTGACAAATCTTGCAACATACCACGAGTTAACTAAACGAAGGAAAAAACGAAAGAAACGAACTAATAACAATGCAACTTTGCTAGTAGAAGAAAGTCGGTACTCAGCCCCTTTATTTTTTCATTATCTCAATCAAACTCAAGACTTTGAAAAATGTACCTGGCATGTGTGATACCCGAACAAGAAATTTCAAATGGTTTCGTAAAAACGAAAAATATGGTTCAGTTAGGAAAACTTATGTCGTTCTTCGTCTGGTTTGCGATTTCTTTAATTCACACATGGTACCCGAACGAACTTCTTCATTTAAACAGTTATTTGATCCAGCTGGTTCAGTGTATAGTAATCAGCGTAAAGTACACGTTTACAACTGTCTTATGGGTTCAACCCAATGTCGTCTCTGGTTATGTCATTAGTGGGTCTGCACAATGTACGACTAATTCACTAGCGAAGCTTTATTTCCCTTAAAATATGACTGTGAAAGCTAAACGTGGTCGATAATATTGGGCTAGAAAATTTTTGCCACTCTTGGTAAGCAACTATTTGCGAATACGTGTGGGGCACTCATATAATAGTACAAACTTTAATTAGCTTTCAAATACGATGCTTTCTGTACCTGTAAGGAAGTATTTAGTTCTGCATACTGTATTCACTTGGTTATATAATTTCTTCGGCCTAAGACATCGTTACGTGAATTCCAGTTTTGGTAATTATATACCCTCAATGTAGCGGAAAGAGTATATTTCTTTCACGTGCAGCTGGCAAACTGTTAAAGTTCGAGTGTATGTTCTATGCCTTATTTGTTTAAAAATATATCAAAAATGTATCTCAAACTTTAAAAACATAACGGTAACCCAGCAAAAAATAAATGAACGCGTTCAAAATCAAATACTGTTTCATGCTTTCTTGAGCATTTGTCTCTTCGAATGCATTCTGAATATCATCGCAAATCGTAAATAATGCTATAGTTTTTGAACTCATTAAAAACACATGCAAAAACGGAATTAAATCATCACATTGCTACAATTTCTTGTAACAAGTTTTGTCTCCAAGACAAGACAAGAGTACAGTAGCTCAGTGGTAGATGGTGTGCCTTGAGAGTGAGAACAGCACGGTTCGTATCCTGTGACAAAAGTTTTTATTTACTTATTTGTTTTGTATTTACGTGAAAAAACATCATCGAATCAAGGAACGTGCATGGGTTTTAATTCCACTTGAATGGATATCAAAGTATTTAAATTCTCGTACAAACACATGATCTCAAATGACAAGCTAATGTAAAAATCATGTATGTTTCACCTAAATGGAACCAATGTGATATCACTTGAACCCATCACTCAACACATGATTTGTCATGTTTTTTTTTTTGCTGGGAATCCAAAGTCGATTGGATCAATATTGATTGCCCCTCTTTTTAACCTTACCTCACTTGACCTATTTGTTTTTAGTCCTAATACATACATATTGCTGGTTCCACAAAGTATTCTAATTTCTGTTACATTTTTGAGGAGGTGTGGGTAAGAAGACACATGCCATCGGAATAGTCGATATCATCTAAAATTCCAACTAACATCCCTCTATTTTAAGGTTACACCCCACATCATGAATATTTTCATAGATTGGCTTATTAAGTATTGGAATGCGGTATTTGGTGTTTTTAATTTAAGACTTCAACTAAAGATATTAGTGGCTAGCTATGTCCTTACTTCCTAATGTGTTCCATAGCCGAAAGGCTTTTTCAAATGCCACCAAGTCAAATATAATATAGAATTCTAACACAGGATTGTTCTGTTATTATATATCGTCATGTATTCTTATGGAAACGTCTGAAATATTTTTACTGTTATAGGCTCGACAGTAATGTTTACTCGTACAGTCATAAAAATTGTGGACAAGGTCTATTATGACTCATAAACTCTAATAGTGGACTTAACTCATCTTTCAAAATGATGTTAGTTAGTTAAAATAGCGACGATATGTACATGAGCAACCAGAAATGATCTTTTATTGGACACTTGTGTTTAGATCTCCTTTGAGGAGTTGTGGAGATGTTATGTACTCAAGCTTTATTATCAGTTGCAAATCAAACACTTATACAATTACAGTTTATATCCTTGATGTATTGTCAAAAGGTTGAATCATTGATTCTTAATGTTGAGTCCAAGTATAGATATTAAGTTAAGAGAAATGATTCCGCCATATCGTGTCATAACCGCGTAAAAAAGCTAAAGCGGCATTTATTTTGGACTTAATGTTTTGACAAAAATTGATTTTCGTAAAAAATCCAAATTCTAAAAATATAAAGATCTATCGTTCTAAAAAAACATCGTCGAGGGCTTCATCGCTCTCTCATTTGCTCAGTTTAGTGGGAACACACACTATCTACTTTGATGCCGCAATAAAACGAGCTCAGCATTTACGGCCTGTCTCACGATGTCACCAAAAATCGTTCGATGGAGTACTTATATTGAAAACAACAACAAATTTTCTAATGTTATTGTTGTTTGCAATACAAGTTGTCGATCGAACGATTTCTGGCGATATCGTCAGACAGGCCATTAGTTGCCATTATGTTTTTAAAATCCAATAACGTACGTGTGTGTACTAGTGCAAGATGTGTATGGAGTTCAATCTGCGATCGGCCAACACCATATCAGCAATTTTTTCTATTGTACCTCAACTGGGCGTCCAGAAAGTTTACACATCTTCGTACGACTATAAAAAAAAACAGTACGCCCCCATTTTACCATTAACATTTCTCGTGATGAGGTGCCATAGTATTTATCAAGCTTATCCTTGGTTTCAGTGATGGGTTTTTTTTTCCATCTTCTCTTCAAATTACGCGGTAGTCTGTTTTCAATGGTTGTCAAACAGAAAAAAATGGCGCAACTCGTTCCAATATTGACTAGAGTCAAACGACAGTGGTATGTTGGAAGGAGCAGTGTTGCCTTTTAGCTAAAAGGTCACGGACTTACTGACCCACCCAGGCATATACATATCGTTAACTAAAATGCATAAGGGCGTAATTAACAAAAATATAATTTTACAGGATAAGCAAAATACAAAACAAACAACTAAACGAACTTCTAGTTAAGTCCCCTTGTTTTTGGTTTTTAAAAGCATCATTTTTTTGAACATAGAAGTGTAAAATTTTGCCCAGACATGCAGTTTAATGGTGTGTATAACAATCAATCAAAAACTCGATTTTGAATTTTTTGTTAGTTACGCCTTTTTGCATTTTAGCTAACAATATGATTCTTGGCGGAATGTGCAAATAACTGATATATGATTTTCAAAATATGCTGAATGCTTATGAGGAAGTGTAGCTTAAATAATTTTGCCAAAAAAAAAATCGACTTCAATGCAAAGATCTGATAGACCACTTTCGAAAAAAATTTATGGGATATAAAATTAAATTTTAATGGGCGTACCTCCGCTCATTTTGAAAATGCAAGATTTTGTGTGTTTTCAAAGCTTAAGGAGTGTGCTAAGTAAGTTTTGTAAGAATCGGTATAGTAGAACCACTGAAAATAAACTAATAATGTTAATGGGCGTGACTGCGCCCATTTTTTCAAATGAAAGATTGTGTCTATTTTTGAGCTCAAAGTGTGTGGTAAGTTTTGTAAAAATTGGTTAAGTAGAAGCACGTGAAATATAATAATTGATTTTAATGGGCGTAACCCCACCCATTTCTTCTGCGATGTAAAATTGTGTAATTACAAGAACCAAAGGTGGTTGCTAGGTTTCGCAGCAATAAAATAGCAGGAATATCGTAAAATCAAACAAGTAAGAGTGCTATATTCGGCTGTGCCGAATCTTATATACCCTTTACCAACGTACGTACATACATATAGTATACAGACACATACATACATATTTGTTTTGTGATAAAATTTATCATTTTTTTCTCTAAAGCAATTAATAGTAAGTGACCTTTCAGTATTTTTCGATTAAAAAATTTAATTCAATTATTTTATTTTCGATATTAGCAATAGTTGAATATTTTACTCTACACTCTATGGTTAAGATATATTTTACATTCATTCTTATTTCAGTCAGCATCGACGTCACGTCAATACAATACCAAAAAATGGAGCTTATTTACTCGTCTCGAGATGTTGAAAAACCGTGCTGCTATTTAATAACTCTAAAATATTCTTAGTATTGCACCTCCATACCAAGTAAACTAACTTGTTTTATATTTTCCAGTATTTAATAATCATTGATGTTTCAAAACTGCTTTGCGTCTTGATTTAAATTTCCCATTGCAAATGGTATACATCGTGGTATTATGTAAACGTTTTATTCCTACAGGATTTTTTTTAAATTTGTTCAGCAGAAAGGAAAGGTATCAGGAAAATGAAACGGAAACGGAACATGTCCTTTAATTTATCTTTAGCGATAAGTCTTAGTTTTATCTTCATTTACTAAAAATTAATAGTTATTATGCTGAGAGCACAATAAGCACAAACCTTCGTTTATACTTCAATTAGACTAGATATCCATCAAAAAATTAACCATGTATAAAAAATCTTGAGTAATGAGTTTCCAAAAACATGAAATCTGTTTAACTGAAAAAAAAATATTTTTGGTTATTTTTCTTACCAAAACTTTTTTTAAGCTCCAACCCTGTAACCATATTTCTGAGTTTCTTAATACTAATTTATTTATTTATAATATATAGAATTACCAAAGAAATAATTAGTTTTATATACCAGAAAAAAATTTAAGTTTTCCAGCTCTGGAGCTATGTCTTTTATTTTTCTAATTTCTATGCCAAACTATTTCATTCTAAGTCATAAAATGTATAAAACTTGTAAACAAAAAGAAAAAACTAACTTGACCTAGTTACTTTTGTAGAAAAAACAATTAATTTACCAACCCTGGAATCAACCTTTTAGATTTTTCTGATTTAAAAAATTAATAAAGCGTGTTAAGTCAACAAAAAAATTAAAAAAAAAATTAATTTTATACTTTAATATTTAAAAAAAATCAAAGTTTCCATCTTCGGAGCTGTAATTTTAATTTTTCAAATTTTATACGCCAAACTTTTCTTTCAGAAGCATAAAATATATTCAGTTTACAAAGGAAAAGAAAAAACTTTTTAGAACTATTTAATTTTACATAACACAAAAAGTGTAAGTTTTCCAACCCTGGAATCATAATTTAGGATTTTTCTAATTCCTTATACCAATCTAGTTCCTTAAAAAATACTTAAAATATATTAAGTGAACAAAGCAAAAAGGAAAAAAGAAAAAACTTTGTTTTATTTACATAGTTACTCTATTATCAAAAAAAGTTAAAATTTTCCATCTCTGGAGCCTTGGTTTTCATTTTTATAATTTTATAGGCCAATTTTTTCTTTCAGAAGCATAAAATATATTTAATTTATAAAGGAAAAATGAATTATTTAGACGTATTTAATTTTACATAACACAAACAGTGTAAGTTTTCCAACCCTGTAGTCATAATTTTGGAGTTTTCTGATTATTGATACCAATCTAGTTCTTTAAAAAATACATAAAATATGTTAAGTGAACGAAGCAAAAACAAAATAAGAAAAAACTTAGTTTCATTTAATTCCTTTAATATTAAAAAATTCAGTAAAGTGAGACTTTGACTCGCACACGAAGGGCTCCGCACATTCGGTTCTGAGCATTTTTTAATGTGGCTTTTTTGCTTTTTTGAAGTTTTTTTCAGTTTAAAAGATATTTTCAGTTTTGTCGCTTTTTTCTCATTTTGGCGATTTTTTTCTGTTTTTTTTGGGTTTATTTTCATTGAAAGATTTTTTTCATTTTGGCGATGCTTTTTTCATTTTGGCGATTTTTTTTTCATTTTGGCGATTTTTTCTGTTTTTTGGGGTTTTTTTCGTTTTGACGATTTTTTTTCATTTTGGCGTTTTTTTCATTTTGGCGGTTTTTTTTTCATTATAGCAATTTTTCCGGTTATTCGCGATATATTTCAGTCTTAGACATTATTGTTGTAATTTGGTGCTTTTTTCATTTTGGCGATTTTTTTTTGTTTTTGGCGATTTTTTTCGGTTTGGCGATTTTATAATTTTTTGATTTTTTAGTTTTACAGTTTTTGAAAATTTCAAGAGTCTTGCTCTTACGGTTTCCAAGATACAGCAAGTTGTCAAAATTGCATTAACTGATGGAACACCCTTTAATTTAAATTTTTTGAAATTTTAGTGTTAATTTTTGTAGTCTGTATAAAAATACACTAGCCTTACAAATTTCAAGTGTATATACATACGTACATACAATTGTATGTAAATCACATGGGATTTTAAAATTTTTCGTTGCTCGTTTTGGAACACCCTTTAATTTCCAATCCTCATGTATTTGTTGTTGTAGCGGCCAAAGGTCTACACACTGTGTCCAAATTTCAGGTCTGTAGCTCTTATGGTTCTCGAAAAAATACCCTGTGACAGACATAGTTTTAGACACATGTAGTTAACTTTACATAACACAAAAAGTTAAAGTTTTCCAACCCTGGAAACGTCTTTTTATTTTTTTTTATATTTTTTTAATTTAAAATTCCAATTTCAGTCGTACTGAAGTATAAAATAAATAAAAAAAATAAAAATTTGTTTTCGGTAGTTACTTTTATATGGCAAAATGAAGTTTAAGCTTTCCAACTCTGCAATTGTCTGTTCGATTTGGCTGAATTTCAATACCAATCTAAGTTGGACCATTTCTGATACACCAGTCCAAGAACGAAGTCTCTAGCTTTTCTGGGAGCTTCGAAAAACCGATTTCACGTACACCGGACGGACGGAAGGACAGACGGACAGACGGACATCGCTTATTCGTCTTCGGTATTCATAAGTACCCAGAATATATATATTTATATACCCTTTTCCATTTTTGGTAAAGGGTATAAAAAATTTTTTTTTGCAATGGGGCCAATGGAAAGATATACCATCTCAGATCGAGTTTTGAAGTAACACCGCCAAAAAAAAAGTAGAGACAAATTGATAACCTCCTTCTTTTTTGAAAGACGATTAAAAAAGAAGAAAGCTCTAAAGTGGAGGAAACACGTTTCGAAGCAGCGGCTCACTCATTTCTAGTGCGGTCTTCTGTTTTGGTTCAACATAGGTCAGAATATGGAATGTGGACAGGTTTCAAATCAAATTATAGAGTCTCAATGACCAGATTGCACATTATTTTTTTCAATCTAGGAAATCTTTTTTGTAAAATTTAAAAAAATCTGAAATTACCGCTGATTCAATCCAATACTAGACGCAGCATAAACATAAATGGATCAATGCACAAATTCCAACCCTCCCATAACTATACACATGCATTAAAATATATGTTTGAATATATTCTGATACACGCTTCTACATGGACAAACAATTTATTCAATTAATTCTGGGGACAGTTGTTCCAAGTCTCTTTTCTTTTGTTAGGTTTTTTTTTCAAAGCCTAACAAGATTTCGTTTTTGCTTAATATGGCACGTGGGCGTTTAAAGGTGCGTTGTCGTCATCGCCATCGCCATCGCCATCGCCATTATTGTCATTTATATACCGACCCAACAAAAAAAAAAAACAAAAACAAAAAAGAGTTTAGGTCAACTTGATTTTGCATCAAACAGTGCAAACAAGGTGTGTTTGTGTATTACAGCCCGCAGCGTGTTGCAGTCATCCATCCATTGATTGTCTTAAATACCTTTAAGAGACATTCAAGCATGAACTACAATTGCAATTGGATATGTTTGCTCAGTACTCGTACATTTCTGTTTGAGCAAATGGTTGGATGCATTAAAATCTACCTTAATGCTGTCCTAATGTGGGCTACACTTTTGCATTTTTCGCTACAGTACTCTGAATGTCATGTAGTTTGAAAGTATGTAAATACTCGAATACATACAGACATCCATACAAATTTAGGTCCACCAGTCACTAACACCACCATGACCAGTACGAGTATCAACTGTTTGAAGGTTTAGCACGTATTGTCTTAAATTGGCCTTTTAATTTGAGATTTATGTTGGGTACACTTTAATTTATCTTATTTTGTTATATTGTTGTTTGTTTAGCGAGAATTTTTATCCTAAATTTCCGTTTTTTTGCATGATTGAATGTTGGTTGTATGTCGGATGATTGATTGCTGAAAATATTCAAAGTGATGTGAAAAATAAAGTTGTTAAATATTTTCAAGATTTCATTGCAACTGCGCGAACATAAACAAATTTTTAATACAAAATTTAGATTTGCATAGACTGATAAATTTATAAATATTTATATACTTAAATGTATGACAACCATGACAAATAGTTGAAGTTATGATTCAGAAGTTGCCAAAGACTGACACAGCTCTGGAAGTTGAGTCATTTTAAAGAGTTATATAATCAGGTATGTGATGGAAAACGATCGTTTTTAAAACGATTTCAAAACAATCGTTTTGAAAAGGTGTGATGAATTCAGATCGATTTTGAGTATCATTTTTGGGCTAATTTTAAACTACCAACTTCTAAAAAGCTTACTAGAAGATAAAATATAAACCACATAATGGGGCTGTGAAAAGAAATTTATCAAAATTTTTTGGAAAAACTATTAAAAACAAGTTTTAAAATTATTGACAAAACGACTATAGGAAACATATCACACCTTTAATCGTTTTCAAATTGTTTTTGTGCCTAAATCATTTTTCATCACATACCTGAATTTGTTATGTGTTTTGGTTATATTTTATTCAAAACGAGAGTTTTTAAACAAAAGGGGCCGGATTCTAAAGTGCTCAACAATTTTGGTGTTCACTTTTGGTTTGTGAGTCCGCAATAGTGAAAATTTATTTTGACTGTTATATTGACACTAGAGTCAACATTTTTCAGTGAAAAAATTCCGTGAATTTTGAACACTGCAATTGGTGAACTCTTTAAAATTCATAGTTGCTGAATCCAGTCTCAGGACATGAAAACATGCTCATCTGGGTAAATATTTAATATTTGAAGTAGTCCGTCTCTCAGAGAAAATTATGATGAGCTTTACCGGTAACACCGATTTTGTGCGTGATAAGTAAATATGTATAAGCAGTGATGATGGATTTGCATAAAGGAGTGAGGACCGGGCCTAGGGAGGCAAAATTTTAAGAACCCTAAGAATTAACATTTTAAATAATTTGATAATTTTTGTAAATTTGTGAATTAATTTTGCTTTATACATTTTAGTGAAAAATACAGATAATAATACTGACCTTACCCGTTAATTTATCGGAGCAATGTAATTTTTTTTTTAATTTATATGATAGTACTCTAAAGCACTTGAGTGGACCATTGTGCATTGTTAAGATTTAACGACAGTTAGGGTTAGTATGTTTTACATGTTTATTTAAGAAACCAGAGAGCACTCTAGTTAGGAGTTAGTCAACAAGCAGCGTTTAAAAACTTCTGATTTGTGTAACTGCTTCTGCTTACGCGTCTGAATCTTAAAGTGGAAGCAGTCGCAGTCTAAGGCCGAGGCCAAGCAATGAGCGGCAAAGCGGTGAGCGGCAGAGCGGCGAGTTTGAGCTCCTCTTCTTGCTTTTTCTTAATGGGACTGGAGTGAAAAAATCAGTAGATGTATTGCTAGAGCTGGGCATATTATTACTAATCAATGTTAGTTCTTCAGTACTGCTGCAGACAGGCGTATTGTTTACCAATATTATATCGTCCTCACTCAGAAGATCCTCGATAATAGCATTTTATACCCATGTTTATACTTCGCCGCTCAGAAATCAACTAAAAATTAGAACAAGTTATATTCCTGAGCGGCGCCGTTTAGCCGGTCAGAAATGCCGCTCATTGCGTGGTCAGTTCAGTAGTATTCCATATGTTTTAATTTTTTGCCGCTCACCGCTCAGCCGCTCACCGCTTTGCCGCTCATTGCGTGGCCTCGGCCTAAGGGAACACATAAAACGAAAAGTTATACAAAACGGTGAATTTCAGCAGTCGAAATGTTCTAAAAGTTGTCGGTTTGACTGACTGCTGCTTTAAATAAATTCGTTTTCGTTTTTTTACTAGACTATGCTTGTTTCTGCAAAAAGTAATACTGAAGCTCAACAAAGAAGTGTTCATGTATTATATGATTTTAGAAACAAATTTTTTTAGCTTCGAAAAATTGCGAAAAAAGAAAATTTTCGAGTTAGAAAATGGTCTGTATGACCTATTAGAGTGCCTAGATACGTTCAGATTATATTGCCAAATATTTTTAGCTATAAATTAGGAGTGTCTGTTAGTTAATCTGAAAGGAATGAAAAAATGTTTACTTTATTTTTGCAAAAAAAAATTGCATGAAGAAATCATTTTTCTGCCGTAAAATACGATTCAAATTTATTTAGCGAACTCTTAGCTACATTATTGCCATATTTAATGGGTGTTTTTTATTGAGGTATAGAACTTTAAGTTGGCATCACTTTTTTAACTGGCGGCCATTTTGTCAGCTGTCAAGTGATTAATATTTAGTTTGGTTTGCCATTTCATCATGAACAGGTTGACAAAAGAACAACGCTTGCAAATCGTGCAAATTTATTTCGAAAATAATGGTTCAGTTCGCGAAGTTTACCGCAAGCTCCGTCCATTTTATGGTCGACATAATCGTCCATCAGAGCAATTAATTCGGTTAACCATGGATCGTGTTCGCACTACGTTTACTCTATGTGATAATACGCATCCGCAGAGACGTCGAACAGTGCGCACCGAAGAAACAATTGCCGCTGTAGAGCAAAGTGTTGAAGAGGACCCGAATGAATCGATTCGCCACCGTGCACAGCAATTGGAGCTTTGTCCATCAACTTTATGGAAGATTTTGAAGATTTTGAATGTGGATGAGTTGTGGTTCCAACAAGACGGCGCTACATGCCACACAGCGCACGTCACAATCGATTTATTGAAGGAAACATTCGATGAGCGCATAATTTCGCGGAATGGACCTGTCAATTGGCCACCAAGATCGTGTGATTTGACACCATTGGATTATTTTCTTTGGGGATATGTGAAGTCGCTCGTCTACGCCAACAAACCAGAAACGTTAGGGGACTTGGAAGCCAACATTCGTGGCGTTATTGCCAACATACGGCCCCATATGCTCGAAAAAGTGGTTGAAAATTGGACCTGTAGAATTGGCTTTATTCGAGCCAGCCGCGGCGGCCACATGCCCGAAATCATTTTTAAACATTAATGGCATAAAATTATCCTTCCAATAAAGCCAAATTGATGGACATTAAAACGATTTTCTTGTGTTTTATTTCAATTCGAAGTTCTATACCTCTAAAAAAACAGCCTGTAGTAAAGTGCTATCACTAAGTGTGAAATAGCTGTCGGCCAGAAACTGATGACACCATTTTTTGAGGGCGCACTTATTTTCGATATCTTGGGATGTACACAAAAATTAATTGGTCACCAAATTCGCCAAACTGAGTATAGGGTTTTACTTCCCTTTGGTAATACAATCGAACCTATACTGTCAGGATTTTCTGTTGTTGCACAGTGTAAATTAATTATGAATTTCTTCATAGAACAAAAAGGGCGGCATATCTCACGGCGCCTAGGGTGACACAAAACATAAACCCGAAACTGTATATAACATATCAATCAGTCACCTTATTCTGTAATTCGCTAAAGCTAAATTCGATCGCTAAAATGCTGACCAAATACAAAATTAAACATTTTTTGCGATGACATAAAACACCAAAATTTTTAAGACATTATCTGATTTAACAAAAAACTTTTGAAATTTGGAATCGTAGTCGAAAATCGATAAATTTACTTTATATATTTTTAGCGAAAGAGATTTGGCATCAGCGAGTTCCAGTGCAAGGAGACTGGTCTCAACTAAAAGAATGCATGTCATTCTTTGTCTGGGAAAAGGGCATCTAATTAAACATTTGAAGCTTTAAAACGCAAAATTTCAAAGTCCTCCAAAGTTTATTCCTTTTTGGCCAGAGGAAAAATATATTGTATGGGTAACTATTAATATATTATACATTAGACAAGATTTAATAAAAAATTATTTTGTAAAGCAAATAAAGAAACATTAAATTTCTTTGTTCTTGCAATCAGTCCCGGTCCAGACTTGCAACTTTTGTGGCAGCAACTTTCCATTTTTTAGTGCCAAAGAGCGAGAGAGGAATACAAAAGTTATATATTTCTATTTCAACACTCTCACACATATTCCAGAATTGCTGCAACAAAATCGCAAGTCTGAACCGGGACTAACCAAATCAAATAAAGTTAAAGTTTTTGTTTATTTTGATTTACTTGCTGATGTCGATTTTAAATAAAAATCTCACCTTAGTTTAAACAGGTGTGTTTTTAAATTAAATTTTGCAAACAAGCAACTCATTCATATTGCTTTGTAATTGTTAATTTTAACACTTTTGGTCGTAAGTTTATTTAATTTTATTTTCTCGCATTAATTTCTTAATAAACGACAAGACGCAAATTGATTTTTTTTTTATTTTATTTAAACAAATAAACAAACATTATAAAACTGACCACAGAGTCATGCACAAATACAAACAACATTTCTATATATAAAATTAAATATTTCTCCAGAAACCCACAAGCCCATTTTTAATAAAGAAACCAAAAACTGAAATAAAAATATACAAAAATACATATAAACACACATATCGCTTATTTTATTCAATAATGTCATAACTCAAATAATGCGTATTTTGAGTTAATAATGCAAAATAATTTAGCTTTTGGTATTTTATCTTGTCTAAAAGTTTTACATAAATAGCTTGTACTACCACCTCGTGAGAGAGGAATATTTTTTTTATGTTTTCATTGAGTTGTATGTAAATTGAAAACTTTAAACGCGTTTTCTGCAAACCTAGTTTTTTTGAGTTGTGACACTATTGAAGTAAATGAGCGACATGTATGTCACATATCGCTTCATTTGTTATTCTTATGGAGGAAATCGTTGAAGAATTTCTTTCAACCGCACGATGTGCGAGCGATTAAAGCTCGTTTAGTAATTGACCGCAAATTAATTTATCAAAATATAGCACAAGCACTTTTATATATATACAATAAACATTCGTAACACTTTATTTGACAGAATTATTCTGTTCTAAAAAATTAAAAATATATGATGAATTTTATGAAATATATCGTTGCCTTGTTGGGCAAATATGCTAAGTCCACTTTTTATGCAGAGTCAGTTTTTAATGAAGAATGCTAGATTAACTCAAAACACATAATTTTCAAAAACTAAAACGTCTCTATGTTGTTTTTTCTTGCTCTTATGCAGTGGTAAGCAAACACGCTAAGTCCAGAAAAAATAAAAAAAAACACCTGTTAAGTCCAGCTGAAAACAATCTGCATTTGTTTTACTTGCATTTACTTAACAAATAACTTTTTTAAAATAACAAAAATTAATAGTTTAGTTTTCTTCAGATATGTATGTACGTTTAATTTCAAAAAATTTAAACAATTTTTTGTTTCTATTGAAAAATTAAAAAAAAAGGACTTTGTATATTTGCCAACCGAGCCAACGATATGTACACATCAAACAAATGGCGACCAATTTTTTTGTTTACCGCGAAAGATTTCCAAAATCATCAGTTTTCGGTCAAAAACTAATTCTGACTTGGTGAGATAATCCGAACGTACTCGTCCTATGACTTGAGAGAATGGGAGTGTTACCAAAAGTAAGGAGTAGTGTATAGTAAAAAGGACATATCCTGTAAATGGTTGTATATTCACCATTGTTGTGATGTGTAATCGTGATCTTTTGTCAATTTAATTAGGATTTGGTCTAATATATATATATATATATATATATATATATACACTATGTCCAAATTTCAGGTCCGTAGCTCTTACGGTTCTCGAGAAAATACCCTGTGATAGACAGATGTGTTTCAGATTTCCGTGAGCACCTGCCATTACGGCCTTATCTCACGGTGTTCTAGACACGGGTGTGGGTTAGACGCCAGACCAACGCCCCCATGCACCCTTTTAGGAATGCACCTATGTTCACTCTACAAAGGCACATAGGTTGCAATCCTTATATATAGTTATCCCTGTACTATATTTAATTACTTTGCTGAGGTAATTTGAGCTATCTAAACTCTGCTGCTATGTCCGTGCCCACAGCAGCTTCTGTTGATAGGCAACAGCACCTAGAATAGTGTCTGGCTGACCGCGTCATACCAACCACTAGCATTGATTTAACACTGGGAAGCCAAAACTATTCTCCCAGCGTATCTTTTGGTAGCAACCACAGCCACCACGATAATTCTCTGGCTTCCACGCTAAGGTGTTGTGTATACACTCAAAGCGAATTCCCCAAGAGAATTCCTCAACCATTGCCGGCACAGCCCAACCACCCATCCGAAATGAACCCAAATATCCAGTGTCTACTCCACACTTACCAAAATCATCTCTTAACACCGTGGGGTAGAACGAACTCGGCATTTCAGCAAAGGAAACTGACGACCGCTACATGCACTCAAATCTTCAGAGCAGCCCGACTGTCGCGCAACCGGCACCAGTGGCACCAGAAGTAGCCTCTGGTCAGACCTCGCAGTTCCACCATAAAGGCTTCACCACTACTATCTTTTGAACTCAGGGGCAGTTCTAGGTGATCATGCACCTAACTGACATCAACAGGAATCTGTCTTCCTTTTATAAATATGTGCACATCCTTTGCTCTGTTGCTAATTGTTGTAGTCTGTATAAAAATACACTAACCTTACAAATTTCAAGTGTATATATGTACATATGTACATACATACAATTGTATAGTATTACATGGGATTTAAAATTTTTTCATAGTTTGTTTTAGAACACCTTTTAATTTTTAACTCTCATGTATTTGTTGTTGTAGTGGCCAAAGGTGTACATACTGTGTCCAAATTTCAGGTCCGTAGCTCTTACGGTTCCCGAGAAAATACCCTGTGATAGACAGATGGACAGACAAAGTTCCCAACCCTGGAAACGCCTTTTTGATTTTTTTATTTTTTTTTTCATTTGAAATGCCAATTTGATTCGTACTGAAATATAAAATAAGTTTATTTAACAAAAAAATCAAAAAATTTGTGTTATCTAGTTACTTTTATATGGCAAAATCAAGTTTAAGTTTTCCAGCTCTGAAACTGGCTGCTCGATTTTGCTGATTTTCAATACCAATCTAAGTTGGACCATTTCTGACACACCAGTCTAAGAACGAAGTCTCTAGCTTTTCTGGGAGCTTCGTCTTGCCTATTCATAAGGACCCAGAATATATATATTTTATGGGTCGTATATGAATATTACGGAAATTACACATGGAATGACAAACTTATATATACCTTTTTACCATTTTTTTGGTAAAGGGTATAATAAACGTAGTAATCTTAGAAATATATACAAAACCCAGCAAATTATGGCATTTTGTGACATCCCAGCAATAGTGTGTACTAGTGCCATTTCCGATATTTTTCGTTGTGCGGCGTTGCTTTCCATATTAAAAACATAATAACCACACATGAAATGCCAGATGTGTATTCAGCACTAGGGATGGGCAAATGAAGAAAATTTATCGATATATATCGTATCGATGTTTTTGAACAGTATCGATATATATTTTTTGAAAACATCGATATTTCGATATATCGATATTTTTTGCTGTATTAATTTCGAATGCACAATTACTTTAAGAAATTTAATACAAAAGAACTAATTATGTTAAGTAATACGTAACCTACTGTAGCTCCTTAAGAGTTCATTAGTCTTTACTTTCTGTTGCTGTCTGTGCTGTGCCGTTCTGTTTCTAAATTGTAATAGTTAGTTTTTCTGTAATAAATTATCAGTTGTTTCGGACCAGAATGTTTACAGTTTTCCACTAAAGTGATGAGTTTTGCATCGTCCATTGTTATTAGAGTTTTTCTTTTCCCGGACTTTTTAATTTCCCGGGAAAGTGGGAACAACTTTTCGGTTTTTAACGTTTATAAACACATGTCAAAAAAATAATACAATTTCAGTTCCCGGGCGTAATTGTTGTAAAGTTTTAGCTATAGTTCTACCATCGCATTCATAAAGTAAATAACGACATGCATCGAGGAATGTGTACGCAACATAACAGAATTAAGGAGAGAAAAACTAATGGCTTATATGTATATGACTTTTATAAACCAAAAACAGTCAGCTGATTCGTAACAGAACAGAAAGTAAAAACAAATTCTGCCTTTAGGCTTATATCCACACAATCCAGAAAGTCACCTGCCTTAGTTGGGTCACAGTTAAAAAACGGCTATAGCTCTTTAAAGTATCGAAAGCCGATACTCGTAAATAAGAATCGATGTATCGATATATAGGTTTTTAAAATATCGGCGATATATATCGATATTTATTTTCTCAAATATCGATATTTCAATATATCGATATTTTATGCCCATCCCTATTCAGCACTATAATAAGTTGATGTTTCCGATCGAATAATAAATTTCGTTTATGCACACCGTACTTTACGGATTTCAAAAATTTTATTTCTAAATGCTTAACCGATCACCAATAACAAATGAAAATAATGATGACGCTTTAAGGAAGATCACTTACTTGTCAGCTGAGTCAACAAAAAGTTTACGACAACAAAACAAATATTGTTTGTATTTTATCTAAGTTGTTGCCGCTGCCCAGCTTAAATACTATACAAGGCCAAAGTAAACAAATCTAATTGAAAGTCAAATATTAGATCGTATTCGTGTGAAGCATCATCATGTACATACATATTTTAACTGCGTATTGCAAATATGTAAAAAACGTGTACAAATGTGATTGACATATTAGTATGTATGAATGTAAGCTGAGTGCTGTATTAAATTTGTATATTTAAAGGCCCTATAGGTAGTTTATAAAATTTAATTTGAAGCCTTGCTGGGGATAACTTTTTCTTTACTTAATTTATACGGCCGGTATGCCTGCATAATTTTCTTATTAATCAAACGTTTGCCCCCTTCTAGCGTATTTGGATTTAAAGCGATCTTATGGTGTGCATAGTTTGAGTGTGGAGCAAGGCATTACTTGCGGTTGCTAGAAATAAAATTATGTTGAGCTTAAAAGATTTTATAGATTAACACATGAAAAAATTTCCATGTTCAGGAATCTCACTGATTCACAAGCCTGGCACAAGTGCGATATAGATTCGTTAATTCAATGATCAACAACCCGCTGAAGTGAGAGATTTTCTATAGGAAATAATATATAATGAAATGTTTTAATTGGTTTGTAACTGGACGCAGAAATTGAAAAAAAAATCCGTTGCTAATAATAGCTGAAAATTACAGAGGTTCATATCCCAGCAAGCACAAACAAATTTTAAACTTCAGAAATATTTTAAAAATTAAATGAGTGTGATGTGTCCATTATGGCCTCAATGTAGAGTTTCTACGCGGGAAAAAAATCCCGGGAATTCCCGGGAATTATTTTTTTGCAAGTCCCGGGAAATTTTCAACGGGAATTTTCGGGAATTTAATATATCGGTTATTGGAATTGGCTTTTTTTACATTGCTGTTCGTTGTTTCATTACTTAAAAATACAACTCTGTAACGATGCATAATATGTATAAGCATGTAAACAGATGTAATAGAGGCTTCCGATGTGAATCCAACAACTTCCAGCGTTACGAAATATTTTTAACTTATGAAGTCTTTATAGAAAAAAGTATCTAGATTGGCAGATATAGATTGGCAGGTCTAGATGGAATTTTCATCCATGCTTAACTCAAAGCATATGATGTTTTTGATTAGTTTTTTTGAATATTGTTCTTGATGAAATTAATGAATAAAGTTGTTTTGTTTTTGATTTGAATGTTCACAGAAAAAAGTATTCACCAATTAATGTTTTCAATTAAGAATTTAATTGATTTAATTTAATTGAATCAATTATTAATTAATTTGAGTGGAAAAACTTAATTAATATTATAAAATTGTTTATAGGTCAAAATTTATTTAATTTTTTAATTGATATTACAAATATTTTAATAGATATTACAAAATTATTCATATTACTTTTCTTTGTGATGTATACTTTTTCATAAAATTATATTTTTTATTGACGTCATTTAATTAAATTCATATGTATTTGAAAATCCCGGGAATTCCCGGGAATAAAACATTTAACTTCCCGGTTCCCGGGAATTGAAAAAGTCCGGGAAAATAGAAACCCTACCTCAATGTGTAATTTCCACATTGCAAGCAAACGACTTGTCTAGAAAATTCGTATAGGAATCACTAAAAAATTTGAGAACTTTTCACATATTTTTCTAGACAAGTCGCTAGCTTGCAATGTGAAAACTACACGTTAGGTTAGGTTAGGAAGGGTGGTGTTATACGGCACCTCTACTCGGAGACCCACTTAGGTACGTTGTGATTCCCTTCTATTGAACATTAAAAAAAAGGAATATTTATCCACCATTTGTAGCCAGAAGTGATCCTATTATCCGTCGTTGAGCAATCGAATTTCCATAATGAAGCCCCTGGTGACCTTTAGTTTACACTTTCCGATATCAGTAATGCTCTCGTGGAAACGTGTGCTCAGCCATCTCAGCCTATGACGTTGATGCTTCGTCCATTGACAGATAATATGTTTAATGGTTTCCGGTTCCTCTTCATCCCCGCACATCCCACAAAAATCTGGAGTGCCAGTCTTCCAAATACAGATTCTTGCCCTGACCGAGCAGTGACCTGTCAACGCACCTATCACAATCCGCGTCGTCTTCCTATTCATGTGCAGTAGTAGTTTGAATCTTCCTGAGTCAAGTTTTGGCCACATATTCCCCGAGACTCTACAATCGCATCTATTTCGCCATGAATTGTTGATTCTGCTTTCTACCCAATTACTGAGTTCCCTATAGTAATGGCCAATCGGTAATTTAATGCTAATCCTATTTTTGCCAGCTCCTCGGCAACTTCATTTCCCTCAATACTGTTGTAACCAGGAACCCAACATAATCTGACACTATATTTATCCATAACCAACTTGAGGGCTCTCCTACGGTTACTAACTAGTTTCGATTTGACATTGTGTACATTCAAAGCTTTTAGCGCGGCCTGGCTGTATTTGTGGAAGGTTACCTTCTCACCTTAAGCTACATTCTCAGCCTGGAAAACACTGCATTCATTCGGTACTACTACGAATGTTCGTTGCCGAGATATAGACACAAGCATCTGTGCCTTCCCCTATTTTTGATACATCTGTAAAGATTGCACTACCCTCATATAGCTTATCGGAATTGACCCAATAGTCCCTATCCTTAATTACCAGTGAGAGTGTGCTACTAAAATCAATTTCAGCGACCTTATTGTCCGTAAACCCAAGGGTTACGGATCCGTTATCACTAAAACTAATCTCATTTATGATTGATGTGTGACCCGTTATTCCTGTCCTCACCAACAATGTTTCTGCGAGTCTAAGGAGACTTCTAGTCACAGTTCCCACCACAAAGTCCTCTATAGGAAGTATATGAAGTACGACGTCCAAGGCAGCCTGAAGTATGCCTCGGTGGGCATCACAGGTGCTCAGAGGAGCATACGTCTGAGCCTTGGCTAGTAATCTCCTGTGAAATTTCTTCCTCAGTGCCTCTCACAATACCAATACAACCATATAATTAGATAAACTAAAAACATACATCACGTTTAATGTGACGCCGATTAGTACTTAGTTTTATCCTTAAAAAGAGCAAGGAAAAGCTGAGAAGTAAAGAGATAAAAAGCGAACGCACCACTCATCAGATTTATTAGAAAATTACGGCAATAAGTAAGACTAGTGAAAGAGGAAAATGATCTTGGTGCACTTCCAGCGTAAGTCCTGGAGGCATCCACACCAAAGTAATACCTAATAGGATATTTTCAGTTCAATCGGATAGCCTCTGAACTTAAGAACGAGTATTTTCGTCTAAATTGAGGGAAGGAAGAAAGGAAGGACTAGTGAACGAGCATACTTTCTTTCGGGGGGAGATGCAGCGATTATGCAGGTCATGGAATTATTGACCGAAAATGTGGCGGAAGGTGGGCAGCTTACCTTCTTTGTCAACAATCATGCAGCGCTATCGGCTTTGAAGTGATTTATTGTCAGAGTTGGAAAGTGAACAGGTACAGTACGAGCTCGATTTACGCAATCGAAAGGAAAGCGAGGTTGCTTTTACCGAAAAGTTGCAATAATCAACCAATAAAAAAATTCATATCAGCCAAACCAAATTATTAAATATAAAATCTGAGGCAATAAGGAAAAAGTGCTTAAGTCATATGTTACTGTTTTGCAGGATAGCACTTTGAAGCGTTCAAGTCGATTTTCAAAAATTTATTTCGTTTACAATTAACCTCAATTTTTTAAGGAAACGTCGTTCTACACACTATAAGTCATGTTTTACACTTGGCAGTTTTTCTTGAAGCAGTTCTCTTCAATTCTCTTTTAAAACTGCCCATTTGTTTACACTCAGACTGTTTCTTGTTCAATTTTCGTATTGTTTTAATGCAGCGAATGAAATAACAAAACAGAATTGAAGTAACTTTTCTGTACAGGCAAGTCAGTACCCCTCTTCTTTCTTCTTTGCTTTCTCTCCTATAAACTCAGACTTGCTTCAAGTAAAACTGCCGAGTGTAAAACATGACTAAGTAATACAATACAGTGAAACTTCGATATAACGACTTTCAAGGAGATCCATAAATACTTTGATTCGCTAAAAATATTATCTGAAAAACCTTGATACAACGAAATTTGAAGAAATACGAAAAAATTCGTTATAACTATAGTTTTCTTTATTCAAATACTATTTAACATGAGAATGCTAATAAAAGTTTATATTTCATGAGGTAAATAAAAAATGAACAGCAAACACTATGAAAAAGAATTCGTTCCTTTGATATACATAATTGCTATACAATTATACTTCGTTGTATAGAGGCTTTTGTACGAGTACTTCATTTTATTGAGTCATTTGAAGCAATATTTCGCTATATAGAGACTTTTTTTGCTCAGAGTTTGTTCGTTATAGCTATAGTGTATTTTTGTGTGAAAAACTTTGCAATAAAGAGGTTTTCTCAAGGGATTTAATAAAACATACTTTATATTAAATTTTTCTTTATAAAGAAGTTCGTTATAACGAAGTTTTACTGTACATTTAAAATATACCAAAGTATAATATTATTTAAGCTATTATTCCAAATTACTCGTAGATTAGAAGTCTAAAAAAGATAAGTCGAAAGTTATAGAAATTCCTGAAAAATCGCACAAATGAATTGAGATTTTGACCAGGGGCACTTTTGAATATGTATATTACGGAGGTACTATTAACTCAAAATCAGCTTAACTCGACTTAAACACTTTTTTCCTTTTTGTCACAGAAATACAAATATGCATACATGTGATTAAAGAAGTTATAAAATAATATATTATATTTGAACTGAAACTTAAAACCAAGGCTTAAATGGACACATCCGTAAAGGTATCGAGAATCGTACGAAAACAAAGTGATACGTCAATCCTATAAGTTGAATGGGATTTCAGTGTACGTGACGAGTTGTACGTAATAATATGCTACGATATCGAATGCCAAATCTCAAACTGAAAAACGTTATCGAATCACCTTGTTATCAGGCTTCATATTTTGTACTAATGTTATTTTTTTTTTGTAAATTTAATCTAGTTTGAGGAAAAAAATTTTGAAATTTCGGTTTAAATTTTTCGTTTTAAATTTTTTGTGATATTGCCATCTCTATAACTTTTTGAATGGCAAATAATCATATGGCTGAGTTTATATCTGGCATTTCTTGCTTGCAATGTGCCAAAGAAATAAATAACTTAATAAATACTTGTCTGAATCAAACTGTTTTTCATTAGTAATTAGTGGTTACGCTTTTTTCATGCCTGCGTGGCACAT
Organism: Tachina lurida; assembly: GCA_944452675.1. NCBI lineage: Eukaryota > Metazoa > Arthropoda > Insecta > Diptera > Tachinidae > Tachina > Tachina lurida. The sequence goes on from OX101754.1 coordinate 89,084,314, forward strand.
GGCACACAGATGTAAACCCGGCCTAAGGAATATTATTCTCTATTGCCAACTCCATACAGATGTTAACTTCATTAATAATGGCATCACCTATTTTAACCTTTTGTGTGTTTGTAATTTGTATATTCTCTGAAGTTTTTTCTTATGAAAAATTAATAACTTCGCTTTAATCTGAATAATAATAAATTGTTTTCTACTCATAAAAATTGTTATACTCGTAGCTTGCACGAAGAGTAAAGACAGAAATATAAATAAAAACAAAAAAGTTTGTGAAACTGGAAGTACCTGTTAAAACTACATTTAAAATTCCGTAAATTCAGAGAGAAAAGCGTTTTAAATTTACTAAAAGGGAAAAGGTTGCACTTATCGAGACTGTTTTTTGAAAAAAAAGGTTGCACTTATAAAGACTGTAATGTAAAAAAATTACCTGTTGCGCTAATCGGGGTGTTAAAATAATCGATAGTTGCGCAAATCGAGCTCGTACTGTACATAAGGCTGTGATATATTTCATTCCATTGCAATGTTGAGGGGAATGAGCTTCGGTAGAACTGTTGACTAAGAAATTCAATACACTAAGGTTTACTAACACAGTTACACTATTGCCACTTGCAACTCAGCTTTCAATGAAATTTTGAAGGAAATAAATTTTTGACTTGATTTTGCCGAGTATTGAGTTTTTCATAAATATGGTTAATACTATATATGATTTTTGGCATATATATATGTAGAAAACATAATGATAAATAATACAAAGACTCATTTAAGAGGTAAGTATGAATATAAATTTCATGTTTTTATGAAAGAAATATATCTGCAAGATATATGTCTACAGGTAAAGTTCAATATTGACTATTTGGCAATACTGCAATATTAATTAAAGGAACGCTATTTATTTTCAAAATAATGGAACTTTACTTGTTCAAAATACTTTAAAAATTAACTTGTAGCAATTAAGAAAATGTTTGTTTTTAACATATCAACTGATTTTTTGTTAGTAACACTTATACACTACTTGGAAGTAATTACTTGTATGTGGCAATAGGGGCTTAGATAAATAAGTAGTAATACTTTAGGAACTTTTCCTGGGAGAGTAGACAAAACTTTATTATGATGGGCACTGCATAGTCTACCTATACAGAGAAGAGAGTTAGTCCAAGAATTTGTCTTTACTTATGCGTAGAAAGGCTATTCTGGAGGATGCATTACAACCAAAACTTGCTGTTGCCCCCTCCTGGAATTATTAAAAATTGCATGTAATTATTTATTTTATTATTACTCATGAAAATCACTCCTCTAGAAAAAATGTATAGCTACACAAACGTGTCCGTAAGAAAATAGGATAAGACATTTTAAAAAGAAGTGTCACACATAGGGATGGGCAAATGAAGAAAATGTATCGATATATATCGTATCGATATTTTTGAACAGTATCGATATATATTTTTTGAAAACATCGATATTTCGATATATCGATATTTTTGCTGCATTAATTTCGAATGCACAATTTACTTACTTTAAGAAATTTAATACAAAAAAACTATTTATGTTAAGTAATACGTAACCTACTGTAGCTCCTTAAGACTTCATTAGTCTTTACTTTCTGTTGCTTTTCTGTGCTGTGCCGTTCTGTTTCTAAATTTTAAAAGTTACTTTTTCTGTAATAAATTGTCAGCTGTTTCGGACCAGAATGGTCACAGTTCTCCACTAAAGTGATGAGTTTTGCATCGTCCATTGTAATTAGAGTTTTTCTTTTCCCGGACTTTTTCATTTCCCGGGAAAGTGGGAATAACTTTTCGGTTTTTAACGTTTATAAACACATGTCAAAAAAATAATACAATTTCAGTTTTAGCTATAGTTCTACCATCGCATTCATAAAGTGAATAACGACATGCATCCAGGAATGTGTACGCAACATAACAGAATTAAGGAGAGAAAAACTAATGGCTTATATGTATATGATTTTTATAAACCAAAAAGAATCAGCTGATTCGTAACAGAACAGAAATTAAAAACAAATTCTGCCCTTAGGCTTATACCCACACAATCCAAAAAGTCACCTCCCTTAGTTGGGTCACAGTTAAAAAACGGCTATAGCTCTTAAAAGTATCGAAACCCGATACTCGTAAATAAGAATCGATGTATCGATATATAGGTTTTTGAAATATCGGCGATATATATCGATATTTATTTTCTCAAATATCGATATTTCGATATATCGATATTTTTTGCCCATCCCTAGTCACACATATCCCAAGTGTTTGCTGGGATATGTGTTGATGATAAATTTTGGTGTTAATGGCTTCATCTTTGAAATTATTTAGTATAGTCTTGATTTAAATAAGCAAATGAAATCAAAAACAAATGTGATTTATAATAAATAAAGTATTTTAATAAAAACCTTATCACTAATTATTTTGTTTACAAATTAAATGTTTCCCCATATATTTCACAACGATTTCCGTTGTAAATCTCTACAATTACTGACGTTACTCGTCGTTTTTTTATTTTGTGTTTGAAAACAAGATTATTATAAAATTATATATAGAAGATATTTTTATAATTTATTTTTCGTCTTGCAATTTTGGCGCCAGACTGCGTTCTTTGTTGACTGTTAAAAGTAGTTTAAGGCAATAATTTGTTGTCGTTTTTAATGTTTCTTTTGCTGGTCATTCTATAGTCTGATAATGAGAGTTCGGTTCATTCACTAATTTTTATTTATTATTATTGTTTTTTCATTTAGTCAGCTAAATTATGGAAGTCAATATTGATGGAAATGTTTGTTTGATTTCTATTTTAATACAAACTGATAGAGAATTTGCGTTCGATTTCAGATAATCGAATGCTTTAATACTTTTATTTAATGGGCATTAATAGATATTTAATAGGAATTAATTAATAGATAATCTAATTTATAAATAATATTAAATCAATTGAAAATTATCTACCACAACAAATGGTTAAAGCAAAGAATATAAATCATATATAATTTATATTCTTTGGTTAAAGTCAGACTGGGGAAATTTCAATTACATTACTTTCAATTACAATTCAATTCTGATGTGTTAGAAGTTGTCATAAATTCATTGGTATTGAAAATTAACAAAAGCCTAAAGACGGTTTCCGGTATTAACAGTATTCAGTTATAAATCAGGGCTGGAAAATGGAAACTTTGTTTTGGTACGTAAGATTATGTAAGTGAAACTATTTTGCTTTTCCTTTATTAATTTAACATAAGTCCATGAATCCTACCAATATTGTAAATGTGAAAGTTTGTATGCTTGAACGTTTGCTACCTTATAGCGGAAGAAGCGCTGAAAGGACTTTAATCGAATTCGGTACACAGACTGGATATATGCTGGATTGAAATACAGGATACCTTTCATTACAAAAGTGACACGGTTTAGGTCACTATGAGCCTGTATTGTTCTTAAAAATTCTAAAAATTTCAACTAGAATAATATTTTTGGTAACAGTATGAATTCTCGAGAAAAAGTTCTATGATTTGTACGTCAGTGTATCCATTACTGGTCAATAACCCAATTAATATTATAAATTTGAATGTTTTTATGTTTGTTAGTTTGGAAAAAATTGTTAGATGGATAGTATATGATTTAAGTTAATATATAAGGTACCTTTAATAGGTACTTTTGTTACTGTTTTTGGTAAACTTAATACACTTTCTAGTCAAGTTTAGTTTACTTCTAGATGCGAACGATGCCGACGGTAGATACTGGTATTTTATATTTTAGAAAGCTCTGTTATTTTAACACGATTTTATTTAGCAGAAAGTAAAAACTTCTAATTTTATGGATAAATTGGTTTTGGTTGATTTTTTGTATAATAATTTAATAAATATAAGAAAACTCTTGGGTAAAGATCTTTCAAAAATATAAAATATGTTTAATTACTAAAAAAAATGTGTTAGTTAATTCCTTTAAATACCAAGCAAAGTTTAAACTTTCCAGCCCAGAAGCCATTTTTTTTGGCTTTTAATTCTAATAAATTTGTTTTTAAATATAAAATAATACAGTACATCATATGATTTTGGGACTCAATTCTGACAATTCCACGTGCAAGTAGGCCCAAAATGAAGAACTTGTGCATCATTCGTTTTGTCTTCTTACCTGCTAAAATATTTTTAATATCGATTTGAAGTTAGTAACTATCGTATAGGCTTTTCTGTTTGACATAACTCGAGAACCAGTGGTCATTTTCTCAAGTCCTACGACGAGTACTCTTGGTTCAATTGTCACCAAATTTTCTGCAGTACATAGTTTCTTTAAATCGGCGAGGATATTTGAGCATGTATTAAAGTATTTATGTTTGTTATTCCGCGTATAGTCTCCAAAATTTTTATATACAACCTTATATTCTGATGCCTTTCTTCAATTAATATTATGTGTGCAACACTTTCGAAGTTAAAATGAATGTATGAAGGGGAAAAATTTTTTTTGTCTAAAAATTTAATTTTTTTTTATTTTTTATGAATTAAAAAAAAAAATTAAATTTTTAGGCAAAAAAAAATTTTTCCCCTTCATACATTCATTTTTAACTTCGAAAGTGTTGCACACATAATATTAATTGAAGAAAGGCATCAGAATATAAGGTTGTATATAAAAATTTTGGAGACTATACGCGGAATAACAAACATAAATACTTTAATACATGCTCAAATATCCTCGCCGATTTAAAGAAACTATGTACTGCAGAAAATTTGGTGACAATTGAACCAAAAGTACTCGTCGTAGGACTTGAGAAAATGAAAGTGTTGAAAAAAGTAGGGCGTAGTGTATGGTGAGAAGAAGATATATCGTGTAAATGGTTACATATTCGCTATTTCCGTGATGTATCTAATATATTGAAAAATGCCACAATCTCGATGTTTAGTATTTTCTATACGCTGCATTACATTAATGTCCAACCAAATTCTTGAAAAAAAATTGGAATTTTATAAAATCTACCATAAAGTAATTGAGAATTACTAAATATCTTAAAAGCTAAAAAGCTTCAACAGACTCGTTCTAGTTATTGAGACTCGTTCTAGTATTGTAGCTGAGTCCAGGACCTATCAAATAATATAAATATATGTTTTTTTTTCTTTGGATTTTATCTGCATTGAAAGCTGAAAGCGGAACATGATCCATCAAAAACTGGGATTTAAAAATAAATATATTTTAAAAAGCGGGATGTGTAATATGCACATATACAGTTTCGTAGGTACTTAAGTTATACAGTTTTCACAGTTTCTAAGATTAGAAAATGGTAATACAGGTATTGCAAATTTAAAGTTTTCTGGAGAACTCCTGAAAACTCGAACTTCAAGAAATTCTGAGTATACACGTTTTTAGAGGATCACTTGGACGTTAATCTATGACCAATATTATCCGACAGCATTGACTTCCAAAAGTGCGTATCCTTCAGAATTGGCAATTCGAGTATCTAGTTCAAATTCATTGTTTTCAGAAATAAATTCATGGTCAATAATAAAGGAGGAGCATTACTTTTTCCGTCTGGGTTGCCTCATTTACTGGAAAAGTCCTTTAGAAATGCATTATAGCTTAAAAGAGCTCTGTTAAGACACTAATAAAGCTCTATTAAAGCAGAAGGTTCGTGTCAAGGCTTATCAATCTATACAAGCACAAACTTGAAATTACGCCGATTCCGACAGAAAATAATGCAGTGATAATTTTAAAACTCTTCATGACATGTTAATAATGAGAATTGTATTCTACAAATTACCTGAACTACGAAGCACACAATAACAGCACTTAAAAAATATTTGGATTGAATTCGTATCAGTTACATTTTAATAAAAATTTAATAAGAGATTGAAAATTTCAATAGCGGGATGTGTGGTCAGGCTACCCGTAACTGTAGCACCATAAAGGTTTCAAAAGTATATTAAAAGTTTACAATCTAGACTGAGGATTGAATTTCTACTAGTTAATCACATAATGTATCTGAGTTAATTTAAGCTTCATTTGTGTTCGCTATAGTCAATGTGGTGTTTCCATGTAAACCGTCGATTAAGGTGTATTTTGAGGAACAAGTTGGGAACAAGTATCTCTTTCTTTATAGGGTAAATGTTGTCTGAACACATTTTTGTTCGTTTACTTTTATTCTCAATTAGTTCATCCATAGTTCAATAGGGCACTACTACGAATATTATATATTATACATATGTACTACGAATATTTTTTTTTTGCTTAGTATGTCTATATAAGAAAGACTCCGCTAGGGCATGTATTATGTATTACGAATATTTTTTTTGGTTTAGTATACCTATACATATAAGAAATAATTGGCTGGAAAAGACAATGAATCGATATAAATGGACCGTCAAGTCACTCTGGAACAAGTCCGGTAACTATACTTAGACATTAACCTAAGCTTTTGAAATATGAGTGCCTCTGTGGTCGAGTGGGTAGTGTGCAAGCCTGTCATCCACGAGGTTGTCAGTTCGAGTCCTACAAAGTATCTGCTCAAAAATAAATTATTGAATTGAATTTGTAACAATGAAAACAAAAATTATAAGTTTTCATTGTTCCAGTAAAGTGGCGGAATGACATTTTTAAATAATTATATTATTCTACACCGAATAGATCACTGTGGGATAGTTCAGTGACAAGTCAAAAGGCGTATACAAAGTATCAATTAACCCCATCCTAGGCCATCCCCATGTAAAAGTGACTGGTCCGCTTCATAGGAAGTGTTAGAACTCGGACTGGTCCCTATCACTTAAGGACCGATCACGTGACTAGTCTAGTGCCAGTTCCATTTCCTGCAGGGTATGTACTGCATTTTAGCATTTATGTACATAGACATATTTATTTGTTTTGTTTGTACAAAGGCCTCTAAAAAGCCAAGCTTTTGTAACGGACACTAATGAGGACCTGTGAGTGTTAAAAATTATGTTGCCATAAAACAATAAATAGAGAACTCAACAGGTCGTTCTAGTTTAGCATTATTGATTGTTTCAACATGACAACTGCACATGAAAAAAAATTTAATTTGTCATTAATTACATGAATATCACAATAAATATTATATATGACTAATTAGAAATAAATAAAAACCATAATTAAATAGCAAAAAAAAAATGCATTTCACAGTGCGTTTCTAATATATATGTATATATGTACATACATATGGATCATTTACTCAAAGAACGTCATAACTAAAAAAAAACAATTTTGGCAGAAAACGAGTTTAAAGTTTCCAATTTACATGACGTTGTTGGAGTAATTGAGCGATATTTATATAAACTTTATATTTAGATCAGTGAACCGCACGCCTTACCACAATTGTGGACAATAATATCACACGCATGCTTATGCTCTTCCATTTAATCGTGACTGAGAAAGCGACGAATGAAGTTATGCACGTATGTACGAATTTTTTTCCTAGTTTTCGCTTAGCTCGTTTGAGCACACGGAATGAAATTAAAGCTCAAATTTAATTTAAAAATAAAAAATAATTATAGAAGCTAAGAAATATTTCGTGATAAAAAATACTTTTGGCAAAATGCAATGCATTTTATTGCTATGAAACATTTAAAAGTAACAGGGAAGGTAGTTTAAAAAGACATTTTAATAGTTTTCACAGAACTGTGAATAAATTTAATTTGGAATTTACTGATTTATTTATTTTAACATATTATACAAACTAAATTTGCATAATATAGTTGTGCACAAATATGGGCGGAGTAACTAAAAGCATATGCCCTAATTTGGAATTTATACACTACACTACATGGTAGAATCACAATGGACCCAATTGGGTCTCCGAGTGAAGGTGTGGTATTGCACCACCCATTATAACCTATACACTACATTGTTGAATGGCACCAGGCAAGATAGTGATAGAGAGATATTTAGTGAGTGAGCGATTGACTGAGTGATAGATAGCTGCGTTGTCAATGTAGTAAATTTCGCGTTTCAATTAGCACGTTTTAACGATTCCAAACGCGCTGTGTTTCTTTTAGACTTCATTCGCACAAGGTCTCTTTAATTTTCTTTCTTTTTTTTTTTTTGTTGCAACCCTAAGTTTAAAAGTTGAGCAATATAAATTGCCGTCTCTGAACCCATTATATCTGATACTCAATGAAAAACATAAAAAAACATAAAAATTAAATTTTTTCCAAATATTGTGCCATCGTAATCAAAAATTTTACTTAAGAGTGTTGACGTAGATTTTGAATTGCTTTAATAATATTACAAAACGAAGTCTGATGAAATTCATTTATTGATTACTATAAGCTCTCGATTTCATGACTAATGCTATGAAACGACTTAACCGATTTTAAGTTATTGTCTTTATATCTTGATTTTTAAAGCAACATTTACAGTTTTTCATTATTTTTGTATTTATTCCAATAGCTTTTAGGTCTAAAGCGTATGTACTAGACCCTCTCCTTGTCCCACTTCTTCGCCTCTTCTCTACTCTACTCTCTCTTATTGTACAAAAAATCTCCATCTATATCCTCTCCATCTATATTCTCCCTATACTCCCGGTCTCCTCCCTTATTCTTATACTTTTCAACCTACAGGCAGCACAAAGGGATCATCGTATTGGACCCAAGTGAGCTAGACTCCTATATTTTCATTATTCACTAGCAGCCTGCTAACCTAACCTAACCTAACCTAGGTGTAAAGCTGAATTAGCAGAGTTTGTTTCTAAATACATTTGATTTTCTTCAATAGTTTTTTCACTTTATAAGAATTGCTTATCTACAGATAAGTGGTTTGATCTGTGTAAAACTATAGTGTCCATATTTCTCTAAATATTCAAAAATAACCGATTTTAAGAACCCCATAGTTGTAAAGTTTCCCGATAACTGTTATTTCACAAAAATTCCAAAATATCTTAAACAAAATTTGCATCCCATATTTCGCGATAAAATTCGTAGGTTAGGCCGGGTTTACATCGGTGTGCCAAATGCCACACAAGCGTAAAAAAGCATAACCACTAATTACTAATGCAAAACTCTTTGATTCAGACATGTATTTATTAAGTTAAATAGTTCCATACATAACTAATAGACAATTTTATAGCATCCAACATGATTGGAAACTATTTAAATCAATAAATACATGTCTGAATCAAACAGTTTATCTTTAGTAATTAGTTGGTTACGGTTTTTTGGGCAAATGACACACAAGAAATGCCAGATGTAAACCCAGGCTTAGTAACGTTTTGCATTATCGATATAACGATTACGTTTAAATGTAAGACAGTTAATAAATGAGTAAAAGAATCATTTATAAGATAATTGCTTTAAATTTAATATTTGTACTTTGTAACCGTTTGATTTTTTTTATTGACGTTCAAGTGCAAGTGGTTAAAAGATCTGTATTTTCCTGTTATTATATTTTGACATGATAAATGTTTTTCCGCTGTGCAATAATTTTTTTATACAATTTTTATTTAGTTTTTACAACGATCATTTGCATATCACCTTTGATCCATGCTTTCAATTTTTAATATTTAAAATTATGATGATCAAAGATCACTCATTGTTCATTTGCTGGATGATTTACTAGGTATAGAAGATCATTTGATGAAAGTTCAAACAGCTCTATAATTGCACAAAAAAAATGTTGCGAATAGTAATTGCAAGGGCAATAATGCTTACTAAGACGTAGTGAAGGTTCAGAATTTGTAAGAAAAATAAAAAATGTTGCACTTGTAAGTACCGATTCATACACGGAACTTTTAGTTGAGCTACTTTCAACATCATGGGCGAGAGAGTGAAATATTGCGAGTCCCCTCTTCATTATTTTTTCCACTATCTTTCGTAAGCTTAAAAGTTGCTCAACTAAAATTGCCCTGTTTCAGGTTTTAAATGACTTTCAGAAATTTTTTTTTGCTCTCTATACAAATGTCCAGTTTAAGCACTGTGCTTAAAAAATTATACCTTGAACTTGGATGCTATTGTAGAAATTTTTTTTTAATATTGTGCGAATCTTCCTCAATTGAAATAAAATACTTTTTTGAGTTGGGAGCTATAGCTTGAAAAAATTTGACGGCTTTTACACACGCAAAGTTTACTTAGCAAGGTCTTGAATTTGTTGAAGAGAAAACATAAAAAAGTTCCCATTCTTATTTTCCTTCTTTACAACAAAGTCAAGACTTTGAAAAGTAAATTTTGCCGTCTTATTAATCTTCGATGCATACACAGAAAAAAATATTACTAAATTGGAAATAACAAACAAAGTGGTTAAATATAATTTCCTGTTTAAAAAACAATTTAATTATCCTAATAAAGCTAACAAATCGCTTAAAAATAAATAATAATAAATAAAAATATTTCATTCAATAAGAATTGAAAATACTGAACTTAAGCCCGATTAAGAAATTATTCCTGATTAAAATTTACTCTAGTTCAATTAAATGTAATATGTCTCAACTTTTATTTTTGTTAAAAGAAAACCTAATTTATAACAATCGTCAAAGTTAATACAAAAACTTCCTAGGTAGAGCTTAGGTAGCCGCCAAAGTGAAAAATTTCCAAGCAAATGATTTTAAAAAATTTGCGCTACCTAAACGGTGTAAATAATCATTCCTAGGAAGTTCATATGTTCTATAAAGTTGTTTACTGAGATCTCAGGTACATTTCTGTAGTTGATTGTTTCCTTGAATTTTGAACGGTTTGCTACCTAAGGAAGAAAGCTAAAAAAGTCGAATTTTTTAAATTTTTTTTTCGATTTTGATCTTGAAGATGAAGTTTTTTTTATTTTATATGCTTACAATTTCTGTTTTTTATGACAAGAGCTTCAACTTAGCCTCAAAGAGTAAATCAAAATTCCGAACGGTTTGCAAGATATGAGCCTGAGAAAATGACCAGTTTCTTGCAAAAACGACATCGAGGCCCCGAATATTTGGGAGACCATAAAAATAAGTGCATGACTTGGGGTAAAACTGGGAGACATATTCTCAAACTGTTTTATATTATTATTTGCAAAAAATATATTTCAATTCGAGAATAGTATCAATACTACCAAGATATGGGAAAGCAAAAGCCAAGACATTATTGCAGCATAAAGGCTCAGTTACCCGACTGTAATGGAAGGTAACTGCAACAGTGGGAAACAGCTGATCGATATTGTTATGTGAAAAGTAATGAAAATGGTTATGGAGATGTAATGTTACGTAACCTACTTTTCATATAAAAATATCGATCAGCTGTTTCCTACGTTGCACAGTGTCGCAAGTTCATATAACGAACGACCAAAAATAGGAGGAGTTATCGAAAAGAAATGAAATTTGGCACACATATTTTAATTGGTAAAACATAAAGACACATTAAATTTTGTCACTTAGTGTCCAAGGATTCGTGTCCTTCCCATATATCCTGAAATAAAAGATTATCATAATAGAGAGAATAAGAATTGTAACTCAATGAAATTGGGTAAAGACACTAATTTTAACCCATTTAATGCTTCGTAAAAATTTCGCTCAATTCAGTGAAAGGATACATACGCATACCTCAAAAATGTCCTTTTTCAAAAAAGTAAAAAGCAACAAAACAAATTGTCTTCACTTATCCTTTTCAAATGTCCTCGAACTAAATAATATACTGAAAATATGCAAATTCTAAATTAAAATATATTGTCAAATTAAATTGTAAGGAGGGGCGGAGGGGGGAAAGGTGGACAAGAATACAAACATTTTTAAATCTACATACATATTTGTAGAAATATAATGTGAAAAAGTATGAAAAATATATTTTTTTATATTTTTTCTATAGCCAACTTAACTCGTACTTTTTCACTCACCGGTCTTTTTCTTTACATTTACATTAAAAGCAACGGCAAAATATAGAAAAAATTTATTTATATTTTCAAACAGTTGCATACTGGCCAAAAACTGTTGACTTTGAATCATCAAAACTCTTTAAAAAATATACCTTTTTTAAAAAATTCTTTTTTATTTTACTTAAGTAGAATATTGCACATGCAACAAAGTAATTTGTTCGTTTTAATTTAAAACAATTTTTTTTAATTTTGGGCCGCCTTCGCGACACTGTGCGTTGCAGTTACTTTACATTACAGTCAGTTAATTGAGCCTTAAAAATACAACACGTAACAGTTAATTAAAATAAAACTGTAATGCCGATGTTTTCAGTGAGGCCTGTTCATAAATTAAAATATCAAAACGAATTGAGTATGTACTCGTATTTGAAATATGTGTAAATATATTTACATATAAAACAAATAAATAGATAATTTTTTATTCTCAAACAATACATCACATTCTGATAAATTGGTCAGTTTTTTAAGATACATTTTTATTGTTGTTTATTGCCAATGGAATTTAAACAAATAACAAAAGGAAATAAACTAAACAATTGAACAATTTTGTTATTTGTTAAAAATAATTTTTAAATAAAATTAAATTCACAGAGGATTACGGGTTGAGTTTAGAAGCCACCAACCAACCAAACGAATGACAAATCGTTAAAATTCACTCGCCTAACCCACCAGCCAATCATCGATAAAAAGCCAAGTTTAATATTTATTTGTTTGTTTAACGTGACACGCATGCGAATCTCAAAACCGAGTTTGAGTGTCTGTCTGTAGCCAAGCTTAAGGTGATTTTATATTGATCATAGAAACTAAATAAGTGAATAATATACAAATTGCATATAAAGAACACTTACCAGAACTTGAAAAGGATTATTTCTTTAAGTAAAACAATTTAAAGAATAACCCTCTATAAGCTTAACAGGCATCGAACAATTAATTAATGATTTGCATTTGAATTTTACTGAACAAATTTTAAAATATCGCTTATTGTAAAACGCTATACTTTGCACGCTGATTATTGTAACCTTATTGACTTGAAAATAGCCCTTCAGCAAAAATATTATATCTTGTATATTCATTGTTTTCACACTGCAACTTAAAACCTGGTTTTAACGTTAAAACCATAAACAGCTGATTTTGCATTCACACTGCAAGTTTGATAAATTCAGGTTTTAACTCACAGACTGTCTAATAACTTTGCTCAAAATAAAATAAATCTCCTGCAGAAATGTGTGTGTTCGTTGCTGTATTTTTTTCTGCTTTTTATAATACTTATTTGACAAACTGTACAACAATTGTTTTGTTTGTATGAAAAACTAAGAAACTTTACAATGCTCTCTAAAATAGAAATTATTTTATATTTTGTTAATAAATGTTTTAAAATTATGGAACCAGTAATACAAAGTGAATAAGTGGTTGGAAATCAAGTTATTTTATATAAAAAAATTCGCAAATAAATCACAAAATAAAACTTTTTTATCGGCGGATCGATTTCAATCACATCGTCTATTTTCACTTTCCAGAGGTCAATGAAAATATTTTCGTTGTTTTCCTTTCAAAAAACTCTTTTTTCCATAATTTTTTAATTATTGTTGCTGCTGCATCCATTTTTAAGTTGAAAATCTTTCAAGCGACATCTATTGTTATTCACTGGCATAAACATTATCAGCTGCTGCCGGTCATTTTAACTTGGCAGCACTGAATTTACCACAGCGAAAACAGGGTTGCATTTCATAAAACCAAATTATAACCAATCCATAAACGGTTTTAAGTTGGATTTAACAAAAACAATTTTCATGGTAAAACCAGGTTTTAACGTTAAAACCAACATTTATTAAAACCAAGTCAGTGTGAAAACACTATAAGACAAAGGAACTTTCTGATGCGCATTTAGATCACTTTCAATGTTCTATAAAGCCTTCCCAAAACAATAATTTTGGGTCTTAGTTTTTAAAATGATACATTTTTGATAATCGTTTTTAAAATAAGTCTATTTCATATAATATTAACAAATAGGGTGATTTTTTAAGAACATTCGGATTTGATTAAAAAGAAAAAAAACACATACAATTTAGAGAAATATTTGAAATTTTTATTTGAGTGGGTAGAACGATCTATATAATTCAATTTAATTCAATGTTTAATGATCATTTCATGTTAATGTTGACCGCGGATACGTTGGAAATGATTCAGATGCTGGGTCCATCATATCGTCGGAATCTCGCGAATAAATTCAACAATATTGTCTTCCAGTGCGTCAACCATTGCAAGTCTGTCCCTACAGACATGAGCCTTACCAAAAAATAGTCTAAAGGCGTTAAATCTCACTATAAAGGAGGCCACTTGACCGGCCCGAAACGTGAAATAAACTGTTCACCGAACTCGCCTTTCAATTTGGCCATTGTGTGGCATGTTACACCATCTTGCTGAAAAAATTTTGGAAAAAAAAAGACACAGGGGCCCAATTGCTGCGAATGGCGCGTAATCGATAATTGACGGTCATCAACAACACTAGCGGATACAGTTGCGATATTTTCCTCGGTTCGCAATCTACGTTTGCGAAATGTTTGTTTAATGTTTTGGTGCGAAATTTAGTCACAAGATTCCGACTAGCCGCCTCAGGAAGTCGCTCAAACTGACCATAAAATGGAAGAAGTGCACGGATGCACTTTCTCATGATTAAATTATAGACCAACCTGAACATATTTAACAGTAACATGACACACGAAAACAGCCGAGTTGCAAAAAACACAGTGCTGCCAAAAAGAAACTTGTTAAAATATCACCCTTTATAAAATTGTTATTTCTATAACGGAGCAGTTTTAAACAAAAAATTAACTTTTTTTTTTTTTTTTTTTTTTTCATATACATATTTATTTATTGTATCTTCAAAAATGAACTAACAATAAGTAATCAAATCTTAAATCTAAATATAATTGGTCGGGCCTAAGACCAATATCGGACATAAGCTTAGTGATAGTTATAAATAATACATAAGTAGTGATAATCAAAAAGAAGTATTTTTAAGCAGTCCCATCTGGAGTGTTGGGTATAAGAGCCCTTGTGTCCCTTTTTTTTAAGCGGATGTGTCCAGTAAAGCTCAAAATATTACGGGCAAGCGGATTAGGATGTGACTCGAGTTTAGTTAAATATTTGCCTGCGTATTTTGCAATTTCTTCACTCACTAGTGGCATATTTAAATCACGATGAATATTTGAATTTTTAACGTACCATGGAGCAGATGTTATCAAACGTAAAATTTTGTTTTGCCTTCGTTGGATTCTCTCGACATTTGAAGCTGAAGCAGTGCCCCACAGCTGAATTCCATAGCACCATATTGGCTTCAAAAGCGACTTGTATATCAAAAGTTTGCAGTCTAGGCTGAGTGTTGAATTTCTGCCAATTAACCAATATATTTGAGTCAATTTAAGTTTCATTTGGGTTAACTTAGAGTCAATATGATATTTCCATGTAAGCCTTCGATCAAGGTGTATGCCAAGGTATTTGACTTGAGAATGTTAAGGAATATTTTGATTGTTGATTCGAATGGGGGAACAGGTATCTTTTCTTAGGGTAAACGTTATATGAACACACTTTTGTTCATTGACTTTAATTCTCCATAAGTTCAACCATATTTCAAGCTGGGTAATGTGTGCTTGGAGATTGCGGGATGCCTCATCAGGATTTTTGTGAATACTCAAACAGGCTGTATCATCGGCAAATGTAGAAGTGTGGATGTTATTGCTCACAGGCATATCACAAGTATATATTAGATACAAGACTGGCCCCAGAATACTACCCTGTGGCACACCAGAAGATATAGATTCGGGTACACTCATGAAGTCTCCTTCCACAACGGTAAATGTCCTATCAACAATATAACTTTCCAAAAGCTTTTGTATATTTATTGGTAGGTATGTCTTCAATTTTAAAACTAGGCCTTTGTGCCATACTTTGTCAAATGCCTGAGAAACATCAATAAAAAGGGCAGAATAATACTTTTTTTCTTCAAAAGTCCTCCTTATAATTTGAACCAATCTATGCGTTTGCTCAATAGTGCTATGCTGACTTCTAAAGCCAAATTGATGGTCCGGGATGCACCCAGTATCAGCTAAAATTGTGGACAATTTAGTCATGAGCAGCTTTTCGAAAAGCTTTGAAATTGTTGAAAGTAAGCTTATAGGCCTATATGACTCAGCCTTGGTAAGATCTTTGCCTGGCTTTGGAATCATTTTAATCTTGGCAAGTTTCCAGTTATGTGGAAAATACTGCATTCGTAAAATGGCATTAAAAATAAATAGCAAAATTCTTATTGCAATATGAGGCAAGTTCATCAGCATCTTGTTACTAATGCCATCAATACCTGGAGCTTTCTTAGGGTCGAGTTCAGCAACTATTTTTTGTAGTTCACGCATCTTAAACCTTAAGGGACGAGGGGGTAGAGAGACTACACTCGGTAAATCGGCAGCACCCGTACATGAATTGGGAGTGAATACAGATTTTAAATGCTCAGAAAATAAGTTACCTTTCTCACTATCGCTTCTTGCCCAGCCTCCAGTCGAAGTACGCAATGGTGATTTGAGATCAACGGGTCTTTTAAGATTTCTAGTAGCGCGCCATAAAGAGTAATTAGATGTTGACGTTACATCAAGACCTTCTAAGTACTTTTCCAGTAATGCAGTCTTTTCCGACGATAGCAGCTCTTTGAGTCGTTTAGTACATTCTTTAAGTCTGATTTTATTTAGGGGTGATCGGTGTTGTTGCCATTCTCTTCTAGCTCTCCTTTTTTCACATACGAGACGTTCAATATCCGTAGAATAAATTCTATTAAAGCCAGTCTGCGGATAGGAAGTAGTGGCATGTTCAGCAGCCTGTTTAATATATTCGGTAAGATTGGCCATATTAAATTCAATATCATCAGGTGATCTTAGCTGAATGTTTTCTACGCAGTGACTACTAATATATTTTTTGAATCCTAGCCAGTTGACCCTGTTAATCGTTTTCGCATATGAGTTAGTTAAGTCACTCCTTAGTGGGTTGAAAATTGTAACTATTGTGGGAGAGTGATCGGAGGACAGATCTGCAGAGCCCTCTACGTGAATTAAGTCCCTATGGATATTTTGCGTGACGCCAAAATCTATAACATCTGGAATTTTTCTTACGTCAGTAGGCCAGTAAGTAGGCTCCCCACTCGAAATGACATCTAAGCCCATTTTTGAAATTGTATTAAACAACGCTCTACCTCTAGGTGTAACAAGACGCGAGCCCCAGTACGTATGTTTTGCATTGTAGTCACCAGCTGCCACGAAACAAGATCCAAGCGATTTGTAGAACTTCTCATACTGATCTTCGGTAACTGAAAATCTGGGAGGTGAGTAAATTGATGATATCACGAAATTCGAACAAAAATTTTCTACGAAAATATTCGTAGCTTGCATATATTCTTCACTAACGTTCTCAAGGATATAGTGCTTGAGTCTTGACTTAATTAGAATTGCTGATCCACCGCATGCTCTCCCTCTCGGGTCCTTTGAATCATATAGAGTGTAACCATTTATCTTAAAGCAGCTTCTCGAAGTCAAGTGAGTCTCAGAGACCATCATTATATCAATATTTTTTTCCGTGAGGAAGTGCTCAAGTTCATTTTTATGTTGGCGAATGCCGTTTGCGTTCCAGAAACATAGTTTTAACGTGTTCATGGTTTGTTGACTAATGCTTGAAGCAGAGTATTCTGCATTCTCAGCATTGTTGTAAAGTTGTTTATAGTTAGCACCAGATTCTCAATAGTAGCTTCAAGACGACTAAAGTTAAAGCTAGAGTTTGCATTCGTTGAATTACTTGGCGGTGGAACATTTTGTGTGGGAATAGAACTAGTCTTAGCAGCATCGGCATACGATACACGTGAAGTTACTAGTTGGCTAGTTTGAGGAAGAGTGGCGGAGTAAGCATTTGCTGATTGAACTGGAGCTAATTTAGATTTTTGACCCATAGCCTGTTTAACGAAAGAATATACACGGCATCCTCTGTAATTAGCGGTGTGATTTTCTCCACAATTACTGCATTTTTTTTCAGCTTGTACTTTTGGCTTGGTACAGTTAGCAGTACCATGCAATTCACCGCAGATAACACAAACTGTAGGTAATTTGCAGTAGGTTTTTGTGTGGCCATATTCTTGGCAATTATGGCACTGTACGGGACCTGAACGCTTACGTGGCTCTTCAACTGTGATTTTTCGGTGTAAAAGGTATTTTAGACTATAAATTGGGTGCGTCTCATTTTTCTTTAACTGTATATCATTCGGCTCCAGTTCAACACGAAATAGAGGCTGGGAAATCTTCTCTCTATTGATTATATTGGTAACAATTTTTACTTTAAATCCTTGTTCGATAAGTGCACATTTTACTTCTTCAGGCTCAACATATGAATCTATGCCCTTTAATACTATTTGTAGGCCTTTAGCACTCTTAAGTTGATATGTATAAAAATTTGTTTTATTTTTTTCAAACTCACTAACAATTTTTCGGAAATCTTTTTCATCATATATTTGGAGTTTAGTTTCATCAATATTACCTCGTTTAATTGGAATGATGTGAAAAGTATTTTCACCAATGGTCGACAGTAGATTTTTTAGAAGTGCGTTTGAATTTTTTTCTCTCAGATAAATAGGTGGTGGCTTAAAAGACTTTTGCGATGATGCAGCGGGCTTGTCGTTTTTGTCTTGCAATAATGAAAAACGATTTTGACGATTGATAGAAGATGTGCTGTTATCCCTAGACATCTTTGGGGCGGATCCAATTTTAGTAGAATTTGGGCTTCGCCCGCGCTTTAAAATGGTTATATATCTGTCCATTCCTACTTGTACCTTTGGTTTTGTACTACTGTTGTCTTCAGTAACAACTTGTTTAATTGTTGACCACGAGCCCGAAGCGGATGATATCGCTGAGTTAAATGTAGAAGTACTAGGTAATACTAATGTCATCGAATCACTAGTTGGCATTGGACAAAGCGAAGTTGACCGCTGACGAAACTGTGGTTTTGCCGTTAGTAAAAGTCTATTATCAGATTTTTGATTTTTATTAAGAGCTTCAGAACTCACAGCAAGTCTATTATCAGATTTTTTATTTTTATTGTTATCATTATGAGCATCAAAACTCACAGTAAAATAGGCATTTCTGCCGTTAGAACTCACTTCACTATTTTTTTCCTCTGGGGTACTCATAAAGAGTATTCCTCAAGGGTATTTTGTATGTTTTTTTGTTTACGGTTTTTTTTTTATTTTTGTTATTTCTATATGTAAAAATATTATCAAAGCAAAAAAATGCTTATTTATCAAAGTTAATATGTACTACGAATATTTTTTGTATGCTTTTTTTTTTGTTTAGTTTGTATATAAGAAAAATTCCGCTATTACGTCTGTTCACTATGAAGGTACAACGAGAACCACAGGGTATACCAGAGATGACACGAGACGGAAGATAATTTGTGTTTTCGGATCTCGCGCTCACTCTGTCACTGCGTCTTCTTTAACCTTCTTTGGTGGTGGAATTTTGTAGCTTGATTTCAATTTATACTTTGTAACCTCATTCGCTTGACGATTTTTGTAAATAAATGATAAAAATTAATATTTTTTTAATGAAAATGCTTCAAATGAAATCTGCAATCATCTTAAAACAATTTGTAATTGCCTTTTTAATAGTTATAAGCTATTTCGCACTTTGTTTCTTAATTCAAGACAACAAATTCTTTCATCTAATTTTGCAAAATTGTTTACTTGTTGAAATGTTTTTCGTTTAACACTTTGTGGTCTTATTCGCTGAGTGATTTTTGTAAATAAAAGGAAAAAATTAAAATTTTTCAATGAAAATGCTTAAAGTTAAATCAGGAATAATTTGCAAACAAATTTTAATAACTTTTTAATACAAATAATCTTTTTCACATTCGGTTTTTTTAAGTAAATGCAACAAATTCTTCAATTTAATTTTGTAAATGTGTATGTACGTATGTATGTATGTACACGTGTATATTTCACAAAACACACATTTTCTCTTGTTTGTTTTGATTTTTTTGGTAACATTTTAATAATAAATATACTGCAGTTGTCCCTTTCTCGCAGAATCTGCGCGACAAATGATTTTAGCTTTTTTAATAAGTCACTTTCTTCAACTCTGGTCTACTTTGTGACGAGAACTGAACTTTTTATTTAAAAAAAATTTTCAAATCACACAAAACAAACTTAGGCCCTAACTTAAGGCAGAATTAGTTTTTACTTTCTGTTCTGTTACGAATCAGCTGTCTATTTTTTGTTTATAGAAATCGTATACAAGTCGTTAGTTTTTCTGTTGCGTTCTGTTCTGTTTCGGTTCAACCTGTGAAAATCAAAAAATGGTTAAGAAATTGTAAGTGACAGCATAGATTAAATAAAAATATTTTGAAATAAATTGTGATTGTGATTTTTGAATTTAAAAAAATAGTAATTATTACCAGAAGGACATAAAATTGTATTCAAATAAATGGACGATGCAAAACTCATTACATTAGTGGAAAACTGTGACCCTTCTGGTCAAAAACAGCTAAACAGCTGATAAGTCACTACAAAAAAACTAAGTATTACAACTTAGAAGCAGAACGGCACAGTACAGAACAGCAACAGAAAGTAAAACGAAAACATTAAGCAGTGACAAATTCCGTATAAAATTGTTTTTATACCCTTTACCAACAAAAATGGTAAAAGGGTATATATAGGTTTGTCATTCCGTTTGTAATTTCTATAATATCAATAAGCGACCCATAAAATATATATATTCTGGATCCTTATGCATAGGGAAGACGAATAAGCGATGTCCGTCTGTCCGTCTGTCCGTCTGTCCGTCTGTCTGTACGTGAAATCGGTTTTCCGAAGCTCCCAGAAAAGCTAGAGACTTCGTTCTTGGACTGGTGTGTCAGAAATTTTCCAAATTGGATTGGTATTGAAATTCAGCAAAATCGAGCAGATGATTGCAGAGCTGGAAAACGTAAACTTCATTTTGCCATATAAAAGTAACTACCGAAAACAAATTTTTATTTTTTTTAATAAATGAACTTATTTTACACTTCAGTACGACTAAAATTGGAATTTTAAAGTAAAAAAATATAAAAAAATTAAAAAGACGTTTCCAGGGTTGGAAAACTTTAACTTTTTGTGTTATGTAAAATTAACTATGTCTAAGACTATATTAGTATTTTCTCGAGAACCGTAAGAGCTACAGACCTGAAATTTGGACACAGTGTGTAGACCTTTGGCCGCTACAACAACAAATACATGAGAATTGGAAATTAAAGGGTGTTCCAAAACGAGCAACAAAAAATTTTAAAATCCCATGTTATATACATATAATTGTATGTATGTATGTATATACACTTGAAATGTGTAAGGTTAGTGTATTTTTATACAGACTACAAAAATTAACACTAAAATTTCCAAAAACTTTAATTAAAGGGTGTTCTATCAGTTAATGCACTTTTGACTATACAATTTTGACAACTTGCTGTATCTTGGAAACCGTAAGAGCAAAACTCTTGAAATTTTCAAAAACGGTAAAACTAAAAAATCAAAAAAATATAAAATCGCCAAACCGAAAAAAATCGCCAAAAACAAAAAAAAAATCGCCAAAACGAAAAAAAGCACCAAATTACAAAAAAAAATGTCTAAGACTAAAATAAATCGCGAATAACCGGAAAAATTGCTAAAATGAAAAAAACGCCAAAATGAAAGAAAATCACCAAAATGAAAAATAACCCCAAAATGAAAAAAAATCGCCAAAATGAAAAAAAAATCGCCAAAACGAAAAAACCCCCAAAAACAGAAAAAAGTCGCCAAAATGAAAAAAACCCAAAAACAGAAAAAATTGCCAAAATGAAAAAAAACGCCAAAATGAAAAAATCTCTAAAATGAAAAAAAACCAAAAAAAAACAGAAAAAAAATCGCCAAAATGAAAAAAAATCGCCAAAATGAAAAAATCTCCAATATAAAAATAAGCCCCCAAAAACAGAAAAAAATCACCAAAATGATAAAAAATCGCCAAAACGAAAAAAACCCCAAAAAACAGAAAAAAATCGCCAAAATGAAAAAAACCCCAAAAACAGGAAAAAATCACCAAAATGAAAAAAAGTCGCTAAAATGAAAAAATCTCCAAAATAAAAAAAAGCCCTAAAAACAGAAAAAATTGCCAAAATGAAAAAAAAATCGCCAAAATGAAAAAAATTGCCAAAATTAAAAAAAAATCGCCGAAATGAAAAAAAAATCGCCAAAAATGAAAAAAAACCCAAAACCAGGGAAAATCGCCAAAATGAAAAAAAACCAAAAACATGAAAAAATCGCCAAAATGAAAAAAAATCGCCAACATGAAAAAAATCTCTAAAATGAAAAAAAGCCCGAAAAACAGAAAAAAATCGCCAAAATGAAAAAAAATCGCCAAAAAGGAAAAAAACCCCAAAATAGGAAAAAATCGCAAAAATGAATAAAAAAATCGCCAAAATGAAAAAAAATCTCCAAAATGAAAATAAACAGAAAAAAATCGCCAAAATGAAAAAAATCGCCAAAATGAAAAAAAAATCGCCAAAACGAAAAAAGCCCCAAAAAACAGAAAAAAATCGCCAACATGAAAAAAAAACCCCAAAAACAGGAAAAAATCGCCAAAATGAAAAAAAATCGCCAAAATGAAAAAAATCTCCAAAATAAAAAAAAGCCCTAAAATAGAAAAAAAAATCGCCAAAATAAAAAAAATCGCCAAAATGGAAAAAGAATCGCTAAAATGAGAAAAAAGCGACAAAACTGAAAAAAACGTTTAAACTGAAAAAAAACTTCAAAAAAGGCACATTAAAAAATGCTGAGAACCAAATGTACGGAACCCTTCGTGAGCGACTCAAAATCGCACTTTACTGAATTTTTTAATATTAAAGGAATTAAATGAAACTAAGGTTTTTCTTATTATACCCTTTACCAAAAAAATAGGTTTGTCATTCTGTTTGTAATTATTATAGAAATCGATGTTGACAGGAGTGAATGTAAAATATATCTTAACCACAGAGTGTAGAGTAAAATATTCAACTATTGCTAATATCGAAAATAAAATAATTGAATCAAATTCTTTAATCGAAAAATACTGAAAGGTCACTTACTATTAATTGCTTTAGAGAAAAAAAATATCAGAAAACAAATATGTATGTATGTATCTGTATACTATATATATATGTATATGTACGTACGTTGGTAAAGGGTATATAAGATTCGGCACAGCCGAATATATCACTCTTACTATATATAATAAGAAAAACCTTAGTTTCATTTAATTCCTTTAATATTAAAAAATTCAGTAAAGTGCGACTTTGAGTCGCTCACGAAGGGTTCCGTACATTTGGTTCTCAGCATTTTTTAATGTGCCTTTTTTGAAGTTTTTTTTCAGTTTAAACGTTTTTTTCAGTTTTGTCGCTTTTTTCTCATTTTAGCGATTCTTTTTCCATTTTGGCGATTTTTTTTATTTTGGCGATTTTTTTTCTATTTTAGGGCTTTTTTTTATTTTGGAGATTTTTTTCATTTTGGCAATTTTTTTTCATTTTGGCGATTTTTTCCTGTTTTTGGGGTTTTTTTTTCATGTTGGCGATTTTTTTCTGTTTTTTGGGGCTTTTTTCGTTTTGGCGATTTTTTTTTTCATTTTGGCAATTTTTTCCATTTTGGCGATTTTTTTCTGTTTATTTTCATTTTGGAGATTTTTTTTCATTTTGGCGATTTTTTTATTCATTTTTGCGATTTTTTCCTATTTTGGGGGTTTTTTCCTTTTTGGCGATTTTTTTTTCATTTTGGCGTTTTTTTTTCATTTTGGCGATTTTTTTCTGTTTTTCGGGCTTTTTTTCATTTTAGAGATTTTTTTCATGTTGGCGATTTTTTTTCATTTTGGCGATTTTTTCATGTTTTGGGTTTTTTTTCATTTTGGCGATTTTCCCTGGTTTTGGGTTTTTTTTCATTTTTGGCGATTTTTTTTTCATTTCGGCGATTTTTTTTTAATTTTGGCAATTTTTTCATTTTGGCGATTTTTTTTTCATTTTGGCAATTTTTTCTGTTTTTAGGGCTTTTTTTTATTTTGGAGATTTTTTCATTTTAGCGACTTTTTTTCATTTTGGTGATTTTTTCCTGTTTTTGGGGTTTTTTTCATTTTGGCGATTTTTTTCTGTTTTTTGGGGTTTTTTTCGTTTTGGCGATTTTTTATCATTTTGGTGATTTTTTTCTGTTTTTGGGGGCTTAATTTTATATTGGAGATTTTTTCATTTTGACGAGTTTTTTTCATTTTGGCGATTTTTTTTCTGTTTTTTTTTGGTTTTTTTTCATTTTGGAGATTTTTTCATTTTGGCGTTTTTTTTCATTTTGGCAATTTTTTCTGTTTTTGGGTTTTTTTCATTTTGGCGACTTTTTTCTGTTTTTGGGGGTTTTTTCGTTTTGGCGATTTTTTTTTCATTTTGGCGATTTTTTTTCATTTTGGGGTTATTTTTCATTTTGGTGATTTTCTTTCATTTTGGCGTTTTTTTCATTTTAGCAATTTTTCCGGTTATTCGCGATTTATTTTAGTCTTAGACATTTTTTTTTGTAATTTGGTGCTTTTTTTCGTTTTGGCGATTTTTTTTTTGTTTTTGGCGATTTTTTTCGGTTTGGCGATTTTATATTTTTTTGATTTTTTAGTTTTACCGTTTTTGAAAATTTCAAGAGTTTTGCTCTTACGGTTTCCAAGATACAGCAAGTTGTCAAAATTGCATAGTCAAAAGTGCATTAACTGATGGAACACCCTTTAGTTAAAGTTTTTGGAAATTTTAGTGTTAATTTTTGTAGTCTGTATAAAAATACACTAACCTTACACATTTCAAGTGTATATACATACATACATACAATTATATGTATATAACATGGGATTTTAAAATTTTTTGTTGCTCGTTTTGGAACACCCTTTAATTTCCAATTCTCATGTATTTGTTGTTGTAGCGGCCAAAGGTCTACACACTGTGTCCAAATTTCAGATCTGTAGCTCTTACGGTTCTCGAGAAAATACTAATATAGTCTTAGACATAGTTAATTTTACATAACACAAAAAGTTAAAGTTTTCCAACCCTGGAAACGTCTTTTTAATTTTTTTATATTTTTTTACTTTAAAATTCCAATTTTAGTCGTACTGAAGTGTAAAATAAGTTCATTTATTAAAAAAAATAAAAATTTGTTTTCGGTAGTTACTTTTATATGGCAAAATGAAGTTTACGTTTTCCAGCTCTGCAATCGTCTGCTCGATTTTGCTGAATTTCAATACCAATCCAATTTGGAAAATTTCTGACACACCAGTCCAAGAACGAAGTCTCTAGCTTTTCTGGGAGCTTCGGAAAACCGATTTCACGTACAGACAGACGGACAGACGGACAGACGGACAGACGGACAGACGGACAGACGGACATCGCTTATTCGTCTTCCCTATGCATAAGGATCCAGAATATATATATTTTATGGGTCGCTTATTGATATTATAGAAATTACAAACGGAATGACAAACCTATATATACCCTTTTACCATTTTTGTTGGTAAAGGGTATAAAAAAGCGATGATGGGCGAGGCGAATTCAGACACTTGCGATAGTTTGGTTGGCTAAAAACTGCTGGCAGTATTTTTACAAATCGTTCATGACAAAAGTTTTAAATGATGATCACAAATTTGAATTAACGAAATATATTTAAATTGTAGATTTACCTACATATTTTGCTTTTTAAGTATTTGAAGTAATGCAATTTTTGTTCTCTCGATTTTGAGTAAATGCTCCCGATTTGATAATGATGGCAGTACACTGAAAAACAGAGTTTTTAATAATCAAATTTCTTGAATCAATACAAAGATTTTTGTCATGGTGTAATTATACAGGTGACTGCGTAAAGATTTTTTATACAAAAATACGGCAACCATAGCTATGTAAAGAACCGAAGAATGTCAAAAACATAAAAATAATTGTACTAAAACCAAAACAAAATCGAAGTTTTTGACATTCTTCAGCTACAAAGCGCATAGAGCAAAAAATTATCAGCTGAAGTAACGCTGCCACCTAGTTAGATACACCTTGATTTTTGTATTATGCACTAAATTATCAAAATTACAGAATTTAAAACAGGCGTTTTTTCTAACTATTTCTAATCAGTATAAGGAAAAATGCAACGCCTTTAGAAATAAGCAAATAAAAGCTACAAATAGTTTAGATGCAGTTAAACAAAAATTTTTTTTATCTCGATCCAAATGAAATAAAAAGCAGCTCATTCCAAGTCCAGACTGTAAAGTTTAGTTATATTACTCGATTCAAAAACGAATATGGTCCTATAACACCCAATTGGATTCTGTGGGACACTACCTCGACATCAAAGGAGTGAACCGATCAGCCGTAGCAGACTGAAAATTAAGAACTGGAGGCTTCTCAACACCACGCAGAGAAAAAACTGCCTCGTAGAATCAAGAAGATTTTCTCTATGAACCGTTTTTAGGCTAATGGGTATCCCAGCAGATAGAAGCAAAGATTTTGTCATAGAGATTCCTTATTGTTTTTATGTGGCTTATCAAGAAGAAAACCACATAAAATCAAGAAGAAATCTTATTAGTCACAACTTTTTTTACTCAATTTTCGTTACTCTTGGCACCAAAAAAACAATCCATAGAGAAAAACTTCTTGATTCTATTAGGTTTTCTTATAAATTGTAAGCAAAGGGATTTCTTATTGATTTTATTAGGTTGCCTTCTTGATTTTTTTAAAAAGGTTTTCTTCTTGTTTTATTAGGTTGCCTTATTGATTTTTTCAATAAGGTTTTCTTATTCAGGCTGCTTGTTAGCATATTGGGTAGAGTGCTTGTCTATCAGGTAGAAGTTTGCTGGTTCAATACTTATTGAGTAAGTTAGTGAAGAATATAACCTAATATGTATGTATGTATGTATGTATGTATGTATAAATAAATAACATCTACAACATACTACATACATACATACATACATATGTAAATATATGGTATAGAATTTAAATGAAAATACATAAGTACAGAGAATAAAGACGCAATTTTTTTTATTGAAAAAATCAATAAGATAACCTCATAAAAACTACAATATTTCTTCTTGATTTTTTAAAAAAGGTTTTCTGTATGAAATTAATAAAATTTCATTATTGAAAAAAAAACCATAGAGATTTCTTATTAATTTTGTTCTATTTTATGAGGTATTTAGTAGGCACTGTTTTCTTTGTGCATCAACACTTGTGTCAAGCGCCACATAATATCCTTGCAGGGTCATTGAAAGTAGACTAAACAACAGCTTTGCACTCACATAAAAAAGTATTCACCAATTTATGTTTTCATGTTTATATTGTTGTTTGACCAATGTGTTGTTTAGGTATTGGTGGGGGTTTCCCTTTTAAACGATATTTAAAAAGATTAGCATAGGGAAACCCCCACCAATACTCAATTAATGTTTTCAATTAAGAATTTAATTGATTGAATTAAATTGTTAATTTTATTAATAAATTTGAGTGGAAAAACTTAATTAATATTATCAAATTTTTAAAGTTGAAAATTAAATTAATTGTTAATTGATATTGCAAAGATTTTTATTGATATTAAAAAATTATTCATATTACTTTTTTGTGTGATGTTGGCTGAAGTAGTTAGCTTGTTGACTACAAAACCGAAGGTCCTGGTTTCGAGCCTGGTCTCCGACAGTCATTAAAAATAACAACACCACGCATTTTTCTGATGTGCATTAGTGTCCCTTTGTTGTGGGAAAAATTCTAGTGATACAGGCATAAGGCACTGGTTACACTAAAGTATACCGACTTTATCAGATACTAATCCTAATGTAACATCAGAGAGCCCTCCTTCGTTGTGTAGCATAATAATAGGCGAAATAAAATAACCAATAAAATGGATACTAAACGCAGCTTAAAAAAAGTTTAGTACACCTTATTTCACACAAGAAGGCGGTGCACCACTGTATTATAAAAAAAGCAGAGTTGTAAATGAATGAAACTTTCCTCTCTTCCTTCAACACCTGTCTTCTCTGTCACTATCCCTTCCCTGTTATCCTCTCTCACTATCTTCTCTTCAACTAACAGGTAGCACAAAGTCATCATTGTATTGTACCCAAGTGATCTGGACTCTAAATTTCACCCATCCTTACCAGCAGCCTGCTAACCTTACCTTGCGTGTTCATAAAGCGATGTAATCGAGTGCTCTGCAAACTGAAATGAAGATTCGTCTAAAATGGATTTTGCATGTCTGAAATGTTGCTTAGGAAAAAATAGATCTCATTTAAGTCCGGCAAATCATTAAAATCGATTATCGATTAAAGTTGAATACTACTCGTCTTCATGGTACCAAGATAATTCTTATTATATATAATACAAAAACACGTTTATTTGTTATGGGTGAACTATTCAATGCCCCAACAGATTTTCACCTTCCACCCCACAAAATATTTGTAAAAGACCGGTGCGTGTTTTTATATATATTCTACCCCGGTAAATGCTACGCCCCTTTCAGAAATAGTGATTCGTCCGACAGATGGCCCAATATTAAGTTTTTTTTGTGTTTTTGCACCGTAACTCAAGAACTACTGCACCGATTTTGACCAAACTTCATATACATGCTCTATAGGGCGTAAATAGTGTTTCTGTGTAGTTTGAAGTTCGTCCGACAGATGGTGCCATATTTACTATTTTTTTGTGATTTTGCACCGTAACTCAAGAACTACTGCACCGATTTAGACCAAACTTTATATACATGCTCTATGGGCCGTGAGGAGTGTTTCTGTGTAGTTTGAAGTTCGTCCGGCAGATGGCGCAATATTTAGTTTATTCGTGGGAAAAATCCAATTTTCATATTGTACCATCAATGCCATATACAACACTAATGTTTGCTTAGGGCCAGCAACGCGGACCGGGGTCAGCTAGTGTTTATATATGGAATAAAAAATTGGGGGTATCCTTTGCGGAAGGGATCATTGAACGGCGAACGGTCAGAATATTGTACCCAAAACGAATCCATAATTTTTAATTTTGATAATTCTCGGCCGTATTAAATATGTTTGGTAAATAACACATGGGTAATTTTGCACCACTATTACACCAGCTCTCACCTAGTGCTATTTATGTATATCATTAGATTCATAACGACACAGTTGAAAAGGGCAACATAAACCTAGTTTATTCATTTCTAGTTTAGAGATGGATCATAGTGCCGGCAAACAAAATCTTGAGCAAAATAAATGTTTATTTTTCATTTGAAAAATTATGAAAATTATATCGTATATTCGTAAGACTAAAGCTAAGAAAAGTATTTCGTTCCACCTTTTTTTCTATTCCGAGTAAATAAATATTTAACTGAGGAGTACGAACTCTTCAACCATCTGGTTTTAATATCTTAACAACTCATAAAATATTTTTATTCAATTATTATTATATTTTTTTAATAACCCTCAAAACTAATTAAAAAATGCTTAAAAGTAAAAACTCTACTTCTTTAAGATGTAAGAAAAAAAAAACAAACATAACTTAATGCAATTTAAAAAGAATTAAAAATCTTATATTTGCGTCACGCCTTCAATCTCGAGTGTTT
Source organism: Tachina lurida (assembly GCA_944452675.1). NCBI lineage: Eukaryota > Metazoa > Arthropoda > Insecta > Diptera > Tachinidae > Tachina > Tachina lurida. Next base: position 89,113,762 of record OX101754.1, read on the forward strand.
GAGTGAGAACCAAAACTTGAAGCGTTAAGTGAAGGCAATGATTTCGGATAGGTAACAACTCAATTTTAAGTGAACAAATTAAAATAACAAAAAATTGTTTGCCTTTAGCTAATGTTAACAAAAGAAAATAAGAAAAAATAAACTTAACGTAATCGAATAGAGGCTAAAATGTTAAATGTTTAAATAAACAAACCAGTTGTGGTATATAATTCTTTTTGGGGGAATTTTTGATTTATCACATTGTACATTAAAATTAATGCCCCTATTGTCGTTTCTCAACTCAACTCAAAGTCAACCAAACTCTCACACAACGAAATTACTTTGAAGTAATTTTTTACTTGGAATTGTTCTGGCACAAGACAACTTTACAAGTCCAGACGTTATTTAAGTTTTATCCATGAATGGAAATACTAATATGAAAGTTGGGTTGGTTGACTTTCAGATGACTAAAGTGAGTTGAATTGAGAACGACCGTAGAGGCATACAATTTTTCCAAAATAACAAAGTTTTAACAATTAATTTTAGTAGAAACAACAAAAAGTGTGAAATTAATTTTTGATGAGCTGTAGATCCTCTTTTTGTATTTAATTTACACGATAAATCATGTTGTCCCTTGAGTTTTAGGTTAGAGGATATACTCAGAATACCCAACTGGATATTCTCCTTATGGCTTTTCGAGAAATGAGAGCAAAAAGTACTGCCCAACCAATTGAAATATTCTACAAAAATGATATTCACAAAAATATTCTGTTCGTCTCTGAATACTGTAAAGCTGAAAATTCAACATTGACTCCAGAAATAAATCGAAGCCAGTTTATGCAAATAGACAAAAACTTTCAAAAATTCCTTGAATCGTTCTGTATATAAACAAAATCAAAACATATTGGACGTAGTTACGAGTGTCGTATTTCGACTTCGACTAAGACCGTTTTGTACTAGATTTAAGAACCTTGCAACATTTTTTCTTTGATCTAGTACAAAATCGTCGATAGTAAATAGTCGAATACGAAATACGACACTCATATGCTAGGAACACAACTGGGACGAACGACGATTTTTTCGGTGCGAACTTTCGTCATAAAAAATAAAACACATGTGTGCATATGAAAATGAACACAACACCGCCGTACAACGAAATTCGTCGTGCGAGACGAATTCTGAGATAGATTTATTTCTAATTTGTACGCCGACGAACGACGAAAAAACAATTTTCTCTCTCTCACTCTCTGTCTTTGTGCACACAACAACCAACTTTATCAAATATAAGAGAGGAATTCGCTGCGTAAGTTCGTCGTTGTTGTGCTTCACACGACGAATTTACGCAGCGGACTCTTATCGACGAATTCGTCGACGTGGACGAAATTCGTCGTTCGTCCCAATTGTGTTCCTAGCAATAATTAGGTCCAATGTTACGTTTAAACTTTTCACGTGCGTGATTTTATTTTAAATGTTAAAAAATAAATATAAGCAACACACAAATATTTCTTTATTTGTTTATTTTCGTTTATTATTGAAAAAAACTAAAAAAATATATAAACTGTCTTTAATTAATTGCTTATTATTTCTTCTCTTTCGACTATATTCACTTTAAGTTTAAGCTTACTTGATTCATAATTATACACAGCACCGTGATGGTGCGGGCTACAATCTAAATTTTACCATCCGTTAATCGATTACGCTTCAGGGTTTCTAATGGTAACCAACTGACTAAAGCAGCTATGCCCAAACACACATGCACTGATATTTGTATTTGAAGTAAACAGCTTTGAAAGCTCTTAAATTTGTTCTTGTTTCTTTGCAAAGTAAGAGCAAGAATTGGTGTCTGTTGTGTTGTTGTTGTGGATGTTGTACTCTCGTCGGTGTGAAAGCACAAAAAGCTCTTCATAAAAGTTTGCACATTGTGCATATGGATTAGACGTAGCTGGACTAAAGGATTTTTCTAAAACAATTTGAGAAGTTTGTAGAAATGTCTATTGACAGTTATTGTGAATTGTTGGCTTGCTACGCAAACATTTTTATGTTGGTAACACTGTGTACAGAGTTGCTTCTACAATGTTGTATTTTGGATCGTTATATTTAAATTTCGTAACAATATGTATACTATTTCAAGGATAAAGAGAGCAAATGCAAAAATGAAAAATTTTTGTTACTATTTTCGGTTTAATAAATACATCAATGGCCTGTTTAGCAATAACGAAACGAAACTTTCGACTGAAAATTTATATTGAAAACAAACAATAAAATATGAAAATTTGTTTTTCTTTTAAATATAAATTTTCAGTCGAAAGTTGAATTCGTTATTGTGAAACAGGCCATAAAGTGTTTAATTTAACTAAATCTTAATTATTTTTAACTTTTTAGTGCTTTTATTAAAAAAAACTTAAATATTCAAGGACATGCTATCGCCCACTTTTACAAATATTAGTGGTCCAAACCAATTCTTCAAATGCCAGATATTGCCAAATTCAGAACTCGAAGTGTGTGTCAAGTTTCATTAAAATCCGTCAAGTAGAAACACGTGAAATTGAATATTAAGTTGAAATGGACATGGCACTGCCCACTTTTTAAAAACAAGACTGTGTCATTCAAAGAGCCCAAACTGTTTGTCAAGTTTCGTGGAGATCGGTGACAACTTCGTTATTGTGTTATTTACACATACTTAAGCATACGTACGGAAGAAAACAATTGAGTCTCTCATTAGCATTCGTACAAGCATGCATTTTACTCTCTAATATTATACACTAATACATACATATATATTATAAAGATGTATGTGTTTGCCTGACTTTGACATAAATTAATATGTACTAACCATGCAGAAAATGGAACTGATACAAGACTAGTCACGTGACTCGTCCCCAAGTGATAGGGACCAGTCCGAGTTCTAACGCTTACTATGAAGCGAACCGATCTCTTTTACATGGGGATAGCCTAGGAAGGGGTTAATTGATAATTTGTATGCACCTTGTGACTTGTCACTGAACTATCCCATAGGCACCTATTCGATGTATAATAATATAAATTATTTATAAATAAAATTTCGACATTTAACAGTAACAAGCGCTTAACATTATATTTACAGTATTTGATAGGTCCTGTATTCGACCTAGGGTTTGGGATTTCCCGGACTTTTGCACTTCCCGGGAAACGGGAATTAAAAAATCAAGTTCCCGGGAATTCCCGGGATTCCCGGGAAAAGCTAATTTTCTAAATTAAATACATTTATTGGTGGAAAGTTGGTGAAATTTCGATTGTTTTATTAATGTAAGCATTCTTTTGAAATAAAAGTTAATAAAAAAAGCAGTTCTAAGACAAATTTTTAAGAATTTTTAATTGAATTTAAGCAAATGGAATAAAGTTATTACACAGCAAAAGATCATATAAAAACCAATTGACGACTGTTACCACAATTAGTAGACAATTTTCTAATAAGACCTACCTTCATTTTAATAATAATTTGCCTTGCTTGTTTCTCATTCTTTTTGAAAAAGTTCCAGGTGGTTTCTTATCGTTAAGTACAAGCAGGTTACAGTACCGTACTGCGCTGCGTGGAATTTTGAATACCCTGACCCACAGTATGTCTAAGTGTCTTTCATTTTATTTCTCCTAAAATATTTTCTGCAGGGTTTCCATAATAGCGTCTATTTGTAATCAATTTAAGTTTCGTCAACTCAGAGTTCTTACAGCTTAAAATTTTCACTACACTTTTCAAAATTTGTTCACTAATTCGGCGAATAATCACTTCAAGATCGCTTAGCATCGAATTAGATACTTATACAATTTATTCCACTTTTTTTAGGAGATATGGTATGACCTCAATTTAATGGAATTTTTATGAAATTTCAGACTAGATTTGAATAGCTCACATTTTTATTTTATATTAAAAAAATATGGACATTTTACTTCTTGTTTATCGGAGTCGAAAGAATTCTTTCTTTCTTACAGTTACATTTAAAACAAAAACTCAATTTAAATTTTAAGATTAAAAAATTTCCTTCGAACAAGGTATATGTAAGTCTTTAAACAGACGATGAAAAACGTGTCAACGTTCGTGTAAATTTAGTCATACAATCATTCAAACGAACTTTTGTAATATATAAAAAAATAATAAGTTTTTATATTGAAGTAAAATTGGATTATAAATTATATATATTTATGAAATAACATGCACTTTTAATTTCCCGTTTTCCCGGGAAAATCTCAAAGATTTCCCGGGAATATTAGACAGACATTTCCCGGGATTTCCCGCCCGGGAATTCCCGTTTCCCAAACCCTAATTCGACCACATCGAACATGTTTAGTACCGTTTACTACAATACTAGACCTAGTCCGAATTACATTGGCTCAAGATCAAGACGACACATCACGAAAATGGTCAATATGTCATCATTTAAACGATATGTCTTTTTTCGCCATACACTACTCCATACTTTTGATAACAACCACATTTTCGTCAGCTATAGGATGAGTACGTTTGGATCAATTGTCACCAAATATTCTGCAGGGAAAATTTAATGGGTGTGGCCGTCTACTTCTATAAATATAGAAACACAATTCCGTGTCATTTCCTCGAGGTGTGTGCTCAGTTTTGTAAAAATCGACAGAAGCACATATTATTATAATTTAATAGGAGTGGACAGACCATTTTTTAATTTTTAAATTGAGTCATTACGAGAGCCGAAGGCGTGTGGTAAGTTTTGTAGCGATGTGATGAGCAAAAGTACCATCAATGGAAAAAATCTAATGAGCGTCTTTTTGCGCAATTTTTTGGCAACTGGACCAAACGAAAAATATTTTGAAATAAATTGTGATTTTGCTTTTATAATTTCAAGTTAGTTTTTAAAAGAAAAACATAAAATTATATTTAAACTTAACAATGGACGATGCAAAACTCGTCACTTTAGTGGAAAACTGTGACACTTCTGGTCAGAAACAGCTGATAATTTACTACAGAAAAAGGAAATACTCAAATTTAGAAGCAGGACGGCACAGAACAGCAACAGAAAGTAACGACTAAAGGCTCAGTTACCCGACTGTAATGTAAAGTAACTGCAACAGTAGGAAACAGCTGATCAATATTGATATGTGAAAAGTAATGCAAATGGTTATAGAGATGTAATGTAACGTAACCTATTTTTCATATAAAAATATCGATCAGCTGTTTCCTAAGTTGCAGTTACTTTACATTACAGTTGGGTAACTGAGCCTTAATGAAGCCTTAAGTACTAAATTACTTATTCACACTTGCACTTTAAGCATTTGTTGGGTGCTGCAGTTTCATTTAAAACTAAAGGGTGTTTTTTAGAGTATCACAGCTATGAGTTGACATCACTGCTTTATTTGAGCACCCATTTAACAGCTGATAGTTGCTTTTTTGTTTAGTTTGCTTTGAAATTTCATTATGAATCTACTTAAACCAAGGCAACGAGTACAAATTGTTGAAATTTTTAATCAAAATAATTGTTCTAGTCGTCAAACTCATTGTGCACTTCTTCAATTTTCCGATGAAGCCCATTTCTGGTTGAATGGGTACGTAAATAAGCAAAATTATCGCACTTGGAGTGAGGAGAATCTAAAAAATTTTGTCGAAGCATCATTATATCCACGGAAAATTTCTGTTTGGTGCGCTTTATGGGGTGGCAGATTCATTGGCCCATATGTCTTCAAAAACGATAATGGTCAGAATGTTACTGTCAATGGTGAATGGTATAGGAACATGATTCGAAATTTTTTCGTACCTCATTTACTTGGTATAAATCTTGCTGATATGTATTTCCAACAGGACGGAGCCACATGCCACACAGTGAGCGCTACAATTGATTATTTACTCAAAGAAACTTATATTGAAAAAATAATTTCACGTAATGGCCCAATTAATTGGCCGCAAAGATTGTGTGATTTAACCCCATTGCATTATTTTCTTTTGGGTTATATTAAGTCACTTGTCTACGTCGATAAACCACAAAGAATTTAACACCTGGAAATCAACACTCGAAGCGTTATCGGCGAAATACGGCCGCAAATGCTGCGAAAAGTTTTTGAAAATTTGTTTGTTGTGTGTGTCTGTGTATCGGTGTGTCTGTACGAATCCACGTACAGAACAAACCGCTGGGCCGATTTTGATTTAGTTTTTTTTGTTTGATAACTGACTTGATCGAGAAGGTTCGTAGTTATGTCTTAAGAAAAACGGTTTAGCCGTTTATAAGATATCACATCTTTTCTATATATATTCGGGGGTTATTAAAATTTTTAATTTCTGTTATTATGATTTAAACTTGTATTACTTTATAAAAAATACCCTTTATAAGAGGAATATTCAAACTTTTTTGTTCGTCTTCTTTATCCATTTTATAAAAAGGGTTAAAAAGTACTCCCTCTTAAGAGGATGGTGATGTTTGTGGTCAAGCCCCAATATAGGCCATTATATTTTCGAAAATTGCCAGCCCATTGACGCATTTAAATCGCATTTGTTCTAACTTCCAATTATAATTTTTTTTTGTATATACTCAACAAAACAAAACGCTTTGCGTTGTGTAAACACTAAATAAAATTACAAAAATTTCAATTTCTTCATAAATGTTTAAAAAAATAAACAATTAAACGAAATTTGATTGAAATTGAGTTTTAAATGGTTTTAATCAAATATCAAATCAACTTTAGTAAAAATTAAAACAGAAAATAAATAAACAAAAAAAATATATCGAAAACGAAGTATTGCATTGGAATCATCAACAACTAGAACAAACAATAAAGTTTATGATATTTTCGCTTCTGCTAACGATCAAATTCAAAAAGTCAATTCGAAAGCACAAAAACAGCAACAAATTCAAAAAAAAAAATCAATGAGAACGCAAAGTGTATGAAAATTATTTCAAATGAATTGCAATGTACAATTTTAAAGCTTATGCTTTTATTGTTTTTCGATATAACTGCTTATGTCTATTTTTTCGATTTTTAGTTAATGATGCACATTTTAAAATTTTTTTGTTATAAACAGCATAAATTGCACATTAACACCAACGAAGAATTTTTCGAAATTGTTATTTTATTTAATTTTTGGATTATATTATTTTTTTTTAGTCCCACAGGAAATTAAATTTTTTAATTTTTCAAACAAAACTTTCATACAAAATGTCTGAGAAAAGTTTTTCCTTTTCTTGGCTTAACTTATTGTTAATTACCTTAAAATTTTAATAAATACGAACATATAAAGTTTGAGAATATTTATGGATGAAACAAAAAAAAAACGCCACGAATTTACTTAATTTATTTTTTTAATAATAAAATTTTGGCCAAGAGATACGAGCATTTTTTTTGTACAGCATATATTTTTGTTTAAGGTTTCTAAAACTAATTTAAAGTTAAATTGTATGAAATTATGCCGTGGGCTGTAAGTGATCATTGAATAATAAAAAACCGAAGGCCAACTTACCAAAAAATTACAGTGGAATCACAAGATAAAAATTAAAATAATTAAAAACTGTACTTGGATTAACTTGGCGTTCAGATCTTTGGTTATATATCTTTTTTCTTAATAAAATAGCGTCCGAGAAAGATAAATTCTGCTTCCATAAGCGCTTAGTTTTTCTTTAATTTAAAAAACCCTTTAGAATAAACTGGCTACGTAAGGACACCAGTCCATTCTATGTACTCTCTTAGGTCTCTCACATCAGAGCCCAATTCACAGTCATTAGTTAATTATTAGTAAAATAAAATGATAACTATTGTTTAACTAATACTTCATATTCACAGTGTATTGCTTAACTAAAGTTTTTAATATGAGGAAACAATGGTAACCCTATCAAACTATTAAATTTTACTATTGGCAGCTCTGCTATAGCATATGGTTTTTGTTTACATTTGTTTTATATTATTTCTTAAAAAAGGATAAAATATTGCTCGCTAGTCTAACTTTACCGTGAAAGATATTGAATTAGTGCTGAAATCGGTTCGGCAAAACCAAAATATAATAGAAAATACACAAAATAATTTGTTTGCAGCTGAATACAAACTAGATGTTCTTCAACGTATGTTTGTAATGTGTCCAAAATATTTCACAAGACATCAATACTAATAAAGTTTAGAATGAATCAGCTCTTGTCTAACTATTTGTTAACCAATGGCATTTGGTAAACAAAGAGCTATGAATCAAATATTATTGGTTAAACTATTGCTTTTAGTGAACTAATGACTGTGAATTTGGGCTTAAGCCATTAATTTAATCTTAATTAATGCTGTCCAATACGGAGAGCAGAGTTCAAAAGTTTAGTCTTCCTCTCCGCATGATCGGCATGTAAGCTAGACGAAACCTAGAGAGAGAGAGTTGCGTTGGCTGAAGTAGTTAGCACGTTGACTACAAAACCGAAGGTACTGGGTTTGAGCCAGTTCTCCGACAGTTATCAAAAATAACAAATCCATTAATTTTTCTGATGCGAATTAGTGTCTCTTTCTATTTGTTGTTGTAGGAAAGTTCAAGTGATGAAGGCATTGACACTGAACTATACCGACTCATGCGGATGCTAAGCCTAATCTTACATCAGAGCGCCTCCTTCGTCGGTATTGTGTAGCAAAATCATTTGCAAAATAAAATAACCAATAAAATGGCTACTTAACACAGTTTCAAAATTTAATATGCCTCATTGACGCTGCAGCACTGCATTATTGAAAAACGTGCAAAAAGCAGAGTTATAAAAGAATGAAGCTTTTCTCTATCTCTTCCTTCAACCACCTATCTTCTTTATTACTATCCCTTCCCTATAACCCTCTCTTACTATCTTCTCTTCGACTCACAGGTAGCACAAAGGGATCATTGCATTGGACCCATGTGAGCAGGGCTCTAAATTTCGCATTTCCCTACCAGCAGCCTGATGACCTAACCTTACCTAACCTAGATGAAATATAATCTCCTTGTAACCGGTTACTATGCCAACGGATCATCTTAGGATCTTTTTTGACTTCTCTTGACTCGGATGTACCCAAAGGTTTTGGTTCACTCTTCTCCACAGTAGTATTTCACAAACTCTCTTGTGTTCTGCAATCGCCCACTGTTTGAGTTCGGTTCTGAGTTCCTCAAAAGGTCTGACGTTCTGTAGTGCGATGTTATTAAAAGTTGCTGCCATCTTGTATGTACGGTATATGTATGAGTTTATCTTATTTTTACATTGGAAGATGTAACCAGATTAATGCCCTTATGCAAAAACGATTGTTAAAGTTAAAACATGCGTTAAAACCGGTTTTGCCATACAAAAGTCGTTTGTTAAACTAACTTTAAGCTTAACAAGCGTTTTGCATAAGGGGGTTAACCTCCCCCTTCATTAAGGCTTTGATAACATCTTTTCTACTTGCAGAAATACGAGCTAGTACCGTGTTATCGACTTCCTTTAACTATTTTATGCTCTCTGTTATGCCTATCACCTCAGCTTAAAAAACTGAGAGGAGAGCATTTCCTTACGTTTCAACTCTTGCCGGTAATCATTTTTGGAATAGCCTAGGAAAACATTTAAAAAGAGGTAATCGAGTTTGGAGTTTAGCAACTACCAACTTAATGATTTTAACAAGACGTGAGACGAAAATAATAAATTGTTGCGAAATTTATATTAACTGAAACCAGCGATATTTAGATTTCCTTTTTATTAATTGAAATTGATTTAAAAATAAGAAATAAATTCATTTAGTATTTAATTTTTTGGTTTTGTGTAATTTCTTTTGTAAGCCAGTAAATTTTGTGAGCAAGTGGGTAAATTTGGCAATCTCAAGAGTAATTCATTATATCGCAAGCAGTTTTTAGGGTAATGTATATTTTTTTTGCAGATAGTCTTTGTAAATATCGGTTCCTGAATCATTCCTCGCTTCGCTTACTGTATATCATTCAGGTATAAGGGTCATGCAGTTAGTGTGTATATATCTAATGGGGATTCTGTCACATATTTATTTTGTAGCATTACCTTACGTAAAATATTTACTATCCTTTGGTGTTTAGTTAAATGTTCTGTTTTCAGCCATTCTGCCATCACCACCAGACACAAATCCAATGAAGTGAAGTGACTTTTTATTTATTTCTTTCTCTAATGATGTCCACCATACTAACGATACGTACGTAAGAATTGGCCTCAATACTTTTGTGTACAGCCAGTGCGCCATCTTCGCATTATATCCCCATTTCTAACCAATTGCTCTTCTGCAAATGGCATATATACTTTGAGTTTTACTCTATTCTCTATATGGTATTTCCCATATATTCTCCAAACAAGTATGACTCCAAGATATTTGACCATTTTAGCGATTTGTATTGTTCTGCCTTGAAAGGCAGGAGATTCAAATACAGAAATCTTAATCTTTCTTGTGAAAAAGCCTTGCTTTGCTTTGCCCAAATATAGGATACGAGTTGAGAGACTGTATGTAGCATTTTAGGTGGGGTACACTATGATTGCAGTGTGCTAGTTTGAAAATGTAACAAGCGAAGGACCCGGTAGATAAACCTTATTAAAGTTTAAAGCTGAACTCATCGATGCTAACCATTTTTTTAGGTTAGGTTTTGTTAAAAATATAATTAAGATTGAAATCTTGGTTAAAAGCATCTAAAAATCGTAAATTTTCCCAGTTTTCTACCATTCATTAATTTTTTTTATCAATTGAAAGAACATAAAATGTATGAGCATGCGTCCGTCAGAAGTTTATGGAAAAAAATTCCACAAAAAAATTATAATTAGTGTTTTTTATGGGAATTTATGTTTAACATTTGCTAACACACTAATTATCCCAAATTATTATTTTAGTTATTTAGTAAAATATTTTTTTTATTAAAAATAAAATTTTTTTGACAAAAAAAATATTCGAAAAAAATATTGTATATTTTTTCAAAAAGTTTTTTCAGGAAGCAAGTTTAACACATGTTGTTTCAATCGATATACATTGATATAAAAGTTAATAAACGGTAGAAAATCGGGGGAAAAAAATTCCAAGTTTTAGGTGATTTAGGTGTAGTTTACTCAACGGATCACCGGCTTGTTACAAAAATTGTTTCAAATTCGAGCACAGCGTTATTATCGCCAAGTCATCCGCATAAAGATCGGTTTAAATTCTTTACTCGTATTGGTTAGAATCCTCAGTAGACTGTGTATTGTGGTAACCCATGTTAACGAAAATACCTCTCTGCGGGGTGCTACCGCACTTTGATCTTTCTCTTCGCATCATTCACTTTACAGCTTATCTACTTGGTATATTTCAAAGATGCTCATTTAGTCGCTAAATCTTGAGGTTGTTACATTGATGAATGTCCCTTCAATATCTATAAATACAGTCAGGGTATAAAGACCTAGATCCCAAAATTGTTCGTTATGGTGTACAACTTCCTGTAGGGCCGTCTTTACAAACTCGCCTCTATTATATACTGTATTCACTATTCGTTCCAATGTTTTCAGTACGAATGAAGTAAGCCTTTGGGTCAGTCTATCTTTCTATTCTTGGCTTTAGCAACATTTGCTTCTGCCCATGCCATGCATATTTTATGTAGATGTTAAAGATGTAAGCGAACATATCATCTCTTAGGTAGATACTTTTCTGAAGTAGAGTCGAGAAGATATCAGCCGGACCAGCTGCCGTTTACGGCAAAAAGCTTCTACTTACGTGATATAACATTTGGGTTTCCGCCCTTCGCTATAAAGGTTGAAAAATATTTTGAGTTTGGTATGGGTTTTCAAAACGATTTTTCTTTTATCTCAGAGGCATAACTAATGCTGTTACCCTGTTGACAGAAAAGATTCTAAGTTTCACGTTTAGTCAAAAACCGATGTAAGTACAAAAATTTCCGTATTGAGAATTTCTCACTCGAAAATTTTACATTAAATGTTTTAAGATAATTTTCGATGCCATTCTACAAAGCAAAAACTTTTGATTAGATAACAATAATTTAAAGCTTTTCAATTTTAGACCACTGTCCTTCAGCAGCAGCAGCATCTACATAAATATTTAGGTTAACCAAACAACTGTGTGGTCGAGAAAGAAAAATAAACATCAAAACCCTTTTAAAAAAGAGGCCAAAAATATATAATGGCCAGTTCGTAAATAAACAGATGCAGACATTTAATAAAATAAACATTTTTCATTCTTATTCCTCTACTTCATCTTTCGAGTGAATCATAAATATAAATTCGGCCAAAAATGTTAAGAAGAGTGTGCTGTTTGTTATGTATCTGATTGCTATTTGAATTGGATATTTTCTTGATTTTCTGCTATGCATGGAACAGACCACCAACATGTCAGCTCACACGTTGCGGAACATGATCATACACAGAAAATAAACAACAACAAATAATTGAAATGGACCCAAAAATTTAAAGCCCTCAACAAACATATTATACGAGTAAATATTCACATGATCAGCATAAAGTACGAGTACATGTTGTTTATTTTGAAAGCATCATCAGCAACATGATCAGCAACAACATCATCATTACAAGTATGAAGAATAGCGGCAACGTTATGTTTAACCAATAATTTTAATTTCTGGTACTCCGTTTATTTTAGCTGCAGGGCTAAATAGTTTTTCGTTTTTCTTTAAGAACGTTTAATATTGCGAATCAGAGAACAACAATGATTACTTGTACTTATGCGCACTCATACTTATTGCAAAGTTGTCTATGAATCATATTCAATAGAAAGTTTGAAGTGCGCATCGAACTCATAGTTGGAAAAATATATGACGTTGTTGATTTCGATACTCCTTAACTCAATGAATATGGACGATGCAAAATAAGTATGATTCACAATGCGAACTTCTCATACGAATATTAAAGTTCTAATTATGAGGTTATGTGTTTTTCTGTTACTTTTTTTTCCCGAATAAAAAAACATCGCTATTTACTACTATTGTATACTACTTGAACTGTTTAATGACTAAACTTCTAAATAAACATACAGACATGCATGAGGTGAGTGAGCTGAATCAATGTGAGCAGTATAAGTATTTTCCTGAAATTCGAAATCAAACTGAGGTGATTCATGATTTATTTATTTCAACCTATACTTACAAATCAATGTCAGAAGTTGACTTTAAATGATGTCTACTCACTTATCTTTAAAATTTAATGAATCAGTATGAATAGCGAAAAAACGATTCATTCTTGATCATTGTTGTGAATGCTACTGCACACTAGCATACAAAAAAAAACTAAAGAAAAAATAATAAATCAAAAGTGGATATAGGAAGCTTTATACTTAAAACTAGTTATAACATTATTTTATTAAAGTATACGTACTAAAAAAATACATTTTCAAAAATAAAATAGATCTATATTATGGTAATATATAACAAAAATGTTGATAAAAAATCTTTTTTTTTTTAACTCCTTTTAAAAATTATACTTGTTAAAAAATTAAGACTTATAAAAAGTAAATAGCTTACCTTTATAAAAAAACTTCGAGAAATTATAATTTTTAAAGAAGTACCTTGAGAAACAGGTACCTTAGTTTTATGTTTTTAAAAACCTTTCCAAAAAGTAACTTCTTACAACAAACTTCTTACAAAAAAAAGAGCTTCCAGGTAAGTCAATGAGATCCTAAACTTTTGAGCCGGAAGTTGTGCAAATTGTAATAATTTCTAATGATATTTACATATGGTTGTCATTGCAAAATGGTCCCTTTTTTGATACATATTCAGTGACTCCGAGCTCATGTTCAAAATGTTACGTAAATCTGAATTTTTTGTATGTTGTTTTTTTCTTTTCCTTAATTTCTTTATAATCATTTTATTTTTTATATATATAAAAATCGAATACTTCAGACATGGTTTTCATTTTCCTAAAATATGAAGACATATTGTAAGCATTTCTGAAAACTACAAATAATCTCCAATTTTGCTTAACTTAAATAGCTTCTTAATTAATTAAGTGGATGTTGTTAATAATCGATTCCTGAAAAGTAAAAACTTCATACTGATTGATGCATTGGAAATGGAGAAAAATTTGTTACCGAACAATAACTTGCATTTTTTTTATACCCTTTACCAACAAAAATGGTAAAAGGGTATATATAGGTTTGTCATTCCGTTTGTAATTTCTATAATATCAATAAGCGACCCATAAAATATATATATTCTGGATCCTTATGCATAGGGAAGACGAATAAGCGATGTCCGTCTGTCCGTCTGTCTGTACGTGAAATCGGTTTTCCGAAGCTCCCAGAAGAGCTAGAGACTTCGTTCTTGGACTGGTGTGTCAGAAATTTTCCAAAATAGATTGGTATTGAAATTCAGCAAAATCGAGCAGACGATTGCAGAGCTGGAAAACTTAAACTTTATTTTGCCGTATAAAAGTAACTACAGAAAACAAATTTTTATTTTTTTTAATAAATAAACTTATTTTACACTTCAATACGACTAAAATTAGAATTTTAAATTAAAAAAATATAAAAAAATTAAAAAGACGTTTCCAGGGTTGGAAAACTTTAACTTTTTGTGTTATGTAAAATTAACTATGTCTAAAACTATATTAGTATTTTCTCGAGAACGGTAAGAGCTACAGACATGAAATTTGGACACAGTGTGTAGACCTTTGGCCGCTACAACAACAAATTGGAGAATTGGAAATTAAAGGGTGTTCCAAAACGAGCAACGAAAAATGTTAAAATTCCATGTAATATACATACAATTATATGTATATACACTTGAAATTTGTAAGGCTAGTGTATTTTTATACAGACTACAAAAATTAACACTAAAATTTCAAAAAATTTAAATTAAAGGGTGTTCCATCAGTTAATGCAATTTTGACTATGCAATTTTGACAACTTGCTGTATCTTGGAAACCGTAAGAGCAAAACTCTTGAAATTTTCAAAAACGGTAAAACTAAAAAATCAAAAAATTATAAAATCGCCAAACCGAAAAAAATCGCCAAAAACAAAAAAAAACCGCAAAATTAAGTTTAAGTTTTCCAGCTCTGCAATTGTCTGCTCGATTTTGCTGAATTTCAACACCAATCTATTTTGGAAAATTTCTGACACACCAGTCCAAGAACGAAGTCTCTAGCTTTTCTGGGAGCTTCGGAAAACCGATTGCACGTACAGACAGACGGACAGACGGACATCGCTTATTCGTCTTCCCTATGTATAAGGATCCAGAATATATATATTTTATGGGTCGCTAATTGATATTATAGAAATTACAAACGGAATGACAAACCTATATATACCCTTTTACCATTTTTTTGCTAAAGGGTATAAATTAACAGCTGTTGCCCTGCTGAAAATTTAAGACGAATATACTTTAAAGTAACAAATCAAAAAGTTTGTTTATGACAAAAACGTCCCTGTAAAAAAAATTTGAAGTCATTCTACAGGAACTACATTTTCATTGCTTCCAAAAAATCAATATTTTTAAAATGCCGATAGTTAGCAGAAAACCAATTCGAAGATTATTTTAGTTATACAAAACCTTGTAATTCCTCCATAGTTTTAGAAAATACTCAATAGAATTTTTAAGAAATCCAAAAAAGTCATGAAAATGTAGAGTTTGCGATCTGGAAGTAGTGCAAATTTTGATCCGATCTAATGATTTTTACATAGGGTTGTCATTGCAAGAAGTTCTCTTTTTCGATGCCTGGTCACCGAATTGGAAGCGATTTTAAGAAAAATTTCCTTTTTTGTGTTCTATGATAATATTTTCAGCTAGAAAAAATGGTTAATAGTTACCTATTTTAATAATTAGTTTCCTTTTATAGGAATTGAAACGCGAAACTGTATTTTCATGTAAATTTAAGCAAATAACTTCAAAATTTTAGACCAAAATTAGTTCATAAGTTTCTTCAAAAAAATCGATTTTTTTTTAAATTCTGGTGAGTAACTTCTAAAACTATAGATGAATTACAAGGTTTTGTATGACTAAAATAAACTTCTACTTGGTTTTCTACTAACTATCGGCAAATTAAAGATATCGATTTTTTGGAAGCAATGAAAATGTAGTTCCTTTAGAATGACTTCCAATTTTTTTTACTGGGTATGGATATTAGGGAAATTACAAACTGAATGATAATGCCATCCTTAATATTTTTGGTGAAGGTTATAAAAAAATTATATATAACATTGAATCTTCTGCTGGAGGTTGCCTGCCACAGATGTGTTAAATTGTTTTATCCATCCATCAGTGTTACCAAAATATATATTAAAAATTACACCTCGTAGGGGCAAAAATTACCCGATTTCAATGGAATTACACCCAATATTAAAATAAATATTTGACAAATTTTAAAAATCTTGTTTAAGGTCTACTTATGATTTGGTATCAACCCCAGTGAAATGCAACATATCGAAAACGTGTATTCAAAATACGTCAACTCAAATTTTCTTAAAATGAGTTTCGGATGGCAAAAAACTCTCCTGTAGAATATTTATCTGTGATATAAATTTCGAATAAAAAAAAAATTTTTGTTTTATAAATTTTTTTATTCTGCTATCTAAAAGTATAATTTTTTGGTGAAAATAAATGCTCATGTAAATTTCCAAAATTTAAAAAAATATAAGCAGTTAATTGCAAATCTACCTCATATCTTATTGCATTGGGCATGCTGAACACGTAAGGATTTTGATATCCTATGGCTAGTTTTTCAGATGTGGTCACTTTTAACATATTAGTACATAGGTGTTCCGATAAAAAAAAATTGGTAATATACGTATAACTTTTAAGCTGTCAATCCAATAGAAATATTATGTATCGACGGATTATAGTCAATGAAATTGAAAATTTGGTGTAACCCTGCTATGTACAATAGAGATTGAGTTAGAGAGTACCAAAGCTGACCACCTCGGAAGAGGCTTACAGACAGGCTTAAATTATATATTTTTATGGTATTTTGGGTTTTTTCTTGTAGATTTTCAATTCTTATAGTATTAAGTAAAAGATTTCACAAATACTTTTCTGATAACTTAACGCCTGTTTAAGTTGAAATTTATAAAATACAGATTAATAGTATGTGTTCTAGCATCCGAATTTAGAAGAACACAATTCGGAAATTGACGATTTCAAACTTTTAGATTTTCTCGTTTTCAATTTTGAGCAAAAAAACTCGTATTTTTTCACAAGACTGCTAACAAGTAAAATTCGTATTTTTTTCACAAGACTGTTAACAAGTGAAAAGAAAATCGAAAACGAAAAAATCTAAAAGTTTGAAATCGTGAATTTCCAAATCGTGTTTCTATAAATTCGGATACTAGAACACATACTATTAATTTGTATTTTCTAAATTTCAACTTAAGCAGGCGTAGCATGTGTTTTAACTCACAAGAAAACATGTGAAAACGATGTGAAAGCCAGAACACACACGATTTATTATTATAAAACAAACGAATTTCAAATTACCCGTAAATTACACCTGAGAGCAATTACCCACGCGCTACACTTGCACATAAAAATTACACCTGATTCGGGTAATTACCCGCGATTCGGCAACACTGCCATCCATGGAAGCAGGTTGGTAAGGGAGAGAGAGAGAGAGCACAACTATCACTTACCAACCTGCTTCGGCATCACATGCTTTTTGTTCGTGATGTCCCACTTGGTAGCTCTCCAACTATTAGCTTCTGGATGCATATAGGATGTGTAGAAAGAAGCCCATAATTCATGCGTTTTTCGTATGTATGTATATAATAAAAAAAAAATAGCTCTTTAGAGCAGAATTTTATATCTACTCTTATATTAACTTCCAATATTTTAGTTTGTTTTTTATATTAATTATGTATTAAATACAATATCAAATTAAATACATTTTATTCGCGCGTTGAATCAGGAGTTGATGCCAGGATCTCCGTATATTAGGCTAGAACACTACTCACGAATCTACCGAAGCACATATTTATTTTGATACAAAATTCAATTAAAAAATGAAAAATCAAATTCACGAAGTAAAAATCTCATTCGAATCCAAATTTGTATCCAATTAAGAGAGAAAGGATGCACTATAAAAAATTTTAGTAGCCGACCAACTTCGTAGTGTTTGTGTAAAATTTCGTCATTCGCTTAAATTAGTGCATCCTCGTAAGGCAGTGGATCCCGCACTGTATACTTTTCTGCATCTTCGAAGCGCTTCTTTTTGTCTTAATGCTTACTTAATGCTGCCCAGCAAATTTAATTTTGCTGGGCAGCCCTTGCAGCACAAATATGTGGATTCCTATTAAAAGTGTTTAAACTTAATCGTATTCTTTTGCCCAATCTTGCAAGTTACGTACACTGGGCTGCGTTATTTTTTACCCTAATCCTTTCTGCATAATTTTTAATGTTTCGTCTATTGATTATCAAAATCAGTATTCTTTTGATTATTTCTCATTAAATATCAAATGGTTTCGCTCTCATACATTTTACTATATTTTTATTTTTAGATCGGATTTCTCGTTTCGCATATTGTGGTGCATGTGTTAACAATTTGTGGCAGTTCACATCTCTTAACGGCAATTGCTCACAAAGTGCGTAAAATTGTGTACGTCAATAAAAATATGCATGAACATAAAAGAGAGCATGTTAAAGTGTTACAAGTTTTGAACAAACATAAACCGATTGAGTATAAGTAGTTTTTTTTCACGAGAATTTCGCAAAATTTCCAATCACGAAATCCCGGGAATATATCGTGGGAATTCCTGGGAATTTTTGGCGTAAAAAAGTCTACTATCTGGAAATTCTTATTAAGGCATGTTGAGTGTTCTTCTACGGTACGAGTAAATATATCAAATACATAATTTTTATGAAAATTATTTCCCGGGAATTAAAAGAGTGCGGGAAAAGAAAAACTCTAAACTCTAAGCAATAAATAAACGATAAATTATATAATTGTTGCTTGTTTGGTAATTGTTACAATTAAGTTTAATTTTTGTTAGCACACTAACTAAAAAGTAAGAAATTAAAGTAAATTCTGTAAAGTGCGACTTTGACTCGCTCACGAAGGGTTACGTACTGATAATAGATATGTAATACTGTACGAACTTTAGTCTCTATTATATATATAGTTTCGAAATATTTTGGTTTTTGCTATTTTTCAATTTTGAGAGTTCTTTTTTTAATATGGCGTTTGTTTGGTTTTGGGATTTTTTTTTTGCTTTTTTTTATTTTGGGCTTTTTTTTAGTTTTGGTGCTTTTTGGCATTTTTTTTAGTTTGGCGATTTTTTTCATTTAGGCGGTTTTTTCATTTCGGCAATTTTTCCGGTTTTTGACGATTTATTTTAGTTATATATATTTTTTTAATTTGGTGCCTTTTTTCGTTTTTGGCGATTTTATAATTTTGGGATTTTTTAGTTTTTTTATGAGTTTGCATCTTACGGTTTCAAAGATACAGCAAACTCTCAAAATTACATAGTTAAAATAACATTAACTGATAGAACAACCTTTAGTTTAGATTTGTTTTAAATTTTAGTGTTAATTGTTGTAGCATGTAATGGGTGTTTTTTATTGAGGTATAGAACTTTAAGTTGGCATCACTTTTTTAACTGGCGGCCATTTTGTCAGCTGTCAAGTGATTAATATTTAGTTTGGTTTGCCATTTCATCATGAACAGGTTGACAAAAGAACAACGCTTGCAAATCGTGCAAATTTATTTCGAAAATAATGGTTCAGTTCGCGAAGTTTACCGCAAGCTCCGTCCATTTTATGGTCGACATAATCGTCCATCAGAGCAATTAATTCGGTTAACCATGGATCGTTTTCGCACTACGTTTACTCTATGTGATAATACGCATCCGCAGAGACGTCGAACAGTGCGCACCGAAGAAACAATTGCCGCTGTAGAGCAAAGTGTTGAAGAGGACCCGAATGAATCGATTCGCCACCGTGCACAGCAATTGGAGCTTTGTCCATCAACTTTATGGAAGATTTTGAAGATTTTGAATGTGGATGAGTTGTGGTTCCAACAAGACGGCGCTACATGCCACACAGCGCACGTCACAATCGATTTATTGAAGGAAATATTCGATGAGCGCGTAATTTCGCGGAATGGACCTGTCAATTGGCCACCAAGATCGTGTGATTTGACACCATTGGATTATTTTCTTTGGGGATATGTGAAGTCGCTCGTCTACGCCAACAAACCAGAAACGTTAGGGGACTTGGAAGCCAACATTCGTGGCGTTATTGCCAACATACGGCCCCATATGCTCGAAAAAGTGGTTGAAAATTGGACCTGTAGAATTGGCTTTATTCGAGCCAGCCGCGGCGGCCACATGCCCGAAATCATATTTAAACATTAATGGCATAAAATTATCCTTCCAATAAAGCCAAATTGATGGCCATTAAAACGATTTTCTTATGTTTTATTTCAATTCGAAGTTCTATACCTCTAAAAAAAACACCCTGTATAAAAGTACACTAACTTTATACATATGTATATAATATACGTTGTATGCATATTACATGGGATTTTAAAATTTTTCGTTGCTCGTTTTATAACACCCATTAATATTAACTCTCTGTACGGAACCCTAAAAAACTCAGCATTGATTACTGTGTTCTTGATTCAACCATTATATGAGTTAGACTTCTCATTCATTTAAATGAAAGCTTTCCATAGATGCTTTAGGTGTGCTCTAGTTATTTAAAAAAAATCTGCGTAACTGATCCTTCATGATTTTATGAAATTATTAATAAAAATATATTACTAAATAAATAAAATAATAATTTGAGAAAATTTGGGGCTTTAACATACATACGTACTCGTACATACATACATGAAAGATAAATTATAAGTTGGGAATTGTTTATGTGAAGTATTTGGCACATTGTGTTTAATTTGAGGACAACAAATTTCGTATGTAGAAATACCTATTAGTTCCAAAATATTTTACCTTAATAGCCATAATAAAATTAAGCAATTCGTACCAGCGACACGCACATTTTTAGCTTTATATAAGCTATCCACACTTGCAAATTGAATTTTGCAAGACGTTCTAAATTTGTATATATTGATCTAAGTTTTTTAGGCAGCCACGCCGCGCCTATGTGTTATTTTTTGCAGAAATCTCTTATATGATTCTCCTCAGATCAATTTTTGTGATTAAGAACTGATTTATCACTTGGGTGATTGAAAAAGGACTCACTTATGATTCATCTATATGAGAAAATAATGAAAATATAGGAACAAAATGCAAGGGAACCGCAAAAAGGTGATTTAGTGATTTAGTACTACCACACAATTGTACCATAAATGATTTGTTGGCATGATTTTTCTGTAGGGTACCATTTGCTCACAACAGGAGTATCATTTATGATCGAAAAATTAGATCATATGCGGTTATTTTTCCCGTCAAGCTGATTCCGAAAAGATTCGACTATGATACAAAATGCTAGCTGGGTTATTGATTTATCAAATCGATTTTTAGTATCTACTCTTATGTAAGTATGTTTGTATCTCCCGCTGCACGTTATTTATTCAATCGTTAACAGATTTGACTTAATCGCTCAGTTAATTGATCATTTAATGATATTAATTCTTAGAAAAGTGACCGTAGCATTGGGTCATGTGGACAAGATCAGTGAAGTGCGTAAACTGGGTTAAATGTCTTGTTGATATCGATTAACATTTATGTATGTATATTGATAAAATTCATATTAAATGCGTATCATTATCTTATTTGAGTTAAATTAAATGTTGTATTTTATAGTTTCAAAATTGGTGGTAATTTCTTTGCTACAAAAAAAAATCGTTATTTTATTTAAAAAAAAATGCAATCTTATGCACAGTTCATAAAAAAATAAAAAAAAAAATTCATTGTTGTGGTAGGTACAGACTTTGCGACATTTGTGGTCTCGTACACTGAAAGAATTTTCGGCCTAAATTCTATGAATTTCGACAATAATCTAATGAAAAATTCATTAAAATTCAATCAACGTCACGCTTCGTTGGATTAATGAAACCAGTTTCGTCAAAATTATTTTATTGAAAACTTCTTCAAATTTATTTAACAGTGCAATTAATGCAGTGCTATAACTTCATCGAAACAACAAAATAATTTCATGAAAAGAATGAAATACTTAAATATAAACGGGTTTCTTAGTAATTAGAAAATATTAAAGGTATTCATTTCAGTTTTTTTCTGTTGGAAAAATGGAAAAATGTAATTTTTTTACAACAAACACAGGAAAAAAATTCCATAAAAATTTAAACTTTAAATTCAACTTTTGGTGAATTTGTTTTCCTGTGTTTGTTGTAAAAAAATTACATTTTTTCCATTTTTCCAACCAAAAAAAACTGAAATGAATACCAACGAAGCAAGCAGATTTGTGAAAAAAATATAATGAAATTGTTTCATTGGACTTATGAAGCAAAATTGTTTCGGTGTAGTACGTAGTCTTGCTTATGGTTGCATTCGAAGCGGCATTGTAGATTTCAGTGTTTGACACACACACAACATGTAATATAAACGTGTTGCAAAGTGTGTATCTATCATTGACAATGGTCAAAAGCATAGCATATGCCCTGTGAAAAAGCTGAATTTTGTTATTTATAGAGTAACCAGACTTCTCACAATTTTTTGGTTTTTCGGTCTGCCGGTCTCCTTGTTTCAGCCAATTTCCGAAATCGGTTAACCGAGTTGAAGAATTTTTGTTTATTATTGGTAAAGCATTGTTTATATGTATTTCGTTTCTGCTTAAGAAACTCGTCAGTAGACTTCAATCACAAAAATTCTTGAGAAACTCCTTATGTTTATGGAAAAACTAACAAAATGTTATAGAGAATTACGAAAAAAATCATTTCAAAACAAACTTTTTTATTCAATTCTGAACCCGTTTTTAAATTTTTGCAACCTTTTTACAACAAGTTGCCACATTAAGTATTTCAAATAATAATAATAATAAAAAAACAAGCAAGTGTGCTCTAATCGGCTGTGCTGAATTTTATATACCCTTCACCAACGTGTGTATATGTAGTATACAGACATATACATACATATTTGATTAGTGATAAAATTTATAATGTGACCTTTCGGGGTTTTTTTTGTCGACTAAAGAATTCGATTCAAATATTTTATTTTCGATATAGTTAAATATTGTAATATACACTCTATATTTAAGAACTATTTTACATTCATTCTTATTCCAGTTGTCAGCATCGACGGCACGTCAATATAATACCAAAAAATTGGGACTTGTTTGCTCGCTCTCAAGATATTAAAAAACCGTGCTATTATTCAATAACCCTAAAATAGTCTTAGCATTGTACCTCCATACAGTGTTGCCAAACTATATATTCAAAATTACACCTCATAGGAGCCAAAATTACCCGATTTCAAAGGAATTACACCCAATATTAAAATAAATGTTTGACACATTTCAAAAATCTTGTTTAAGGTCTACTTATGATTTGGTATCAGCCCCAGTGAAGTGCAACTAGTGTTCTTCATACGCGATTTCCCGGGAATAATTTCCCGGGATTCCGCACATTTTCCGGGAAAGAAATCCCGGGAAATTTGTGCGGGAATTCCCTTGATTTTTTGATTTGTTATGGCAACTTAATTTGTATGTACACATTCCTTGATGAGTGTCGTTATTCACTTTATTAATGCGATGGTGCAATAATAAGGTGATGGCAATATCACAATAGCTAAAGCTTTACAACAACTAAGGCCGAGTTTACATCTGGTACACATGCATTCTGATACTTAGATGCATTTATGTGGAAAAAGCAGAACGCGACTATCAATATTTAATTCTACAACAATTCATAAAAGTAAAAAACAGAAATGAGCAAGGAAATAAAAGAAAATTACAAATAATTACAGTTTATCTTTGGTAAATAGTACGGTTAACAGCATTAACAGCTTATTCTGTACTAAAGTCCTATTTCCAAAGAAATATGCCCTTATGGAAAAACGATTGTTAAAGTTAAAGCATGCGTTAAAACTGGTTTTGCCATACAAAATTCGTTTATTAAAACAACTTTAAGTTTAACAATGATTTTTTCATAAAGGGGATATTTTGTAATATTTTTTTAATAATACTCGTATAATTTCTTTTTTATAATATTGGTATCTATGTATTATTATATAAAGAACGGAAGCGGTATTATTTTTTGAATAATGTGTTTACAACACGTTATTATTTAATCGATCTCATGAGTTATAATTTGTTTTTGTTGAAATAAATTAAATTTAAAAATATTTTGTATTGTTTTGTACTGGGCGGGAATTCCCGGGATTTCCCGGGAAACCGAAAAATCTTGCCCGCTTTCCCGGGAAATGAAAAAGTCCGGGAAAAGAAAAACTCTACGTGCAACATATCGAGATCGTGTATTAAAATACGTCAACTCAAATTTTCTCAAAATGAGCTTCCGATGGCAAAAAACTCTCCTATAGAATATTCATCTGTAATATAAATTTCGAATCAAAAAAATTTGTTGGTTTTTTTTTGTTGTTTTGTATAAATTTTTTTGGCGAAAATAAATGCTAACTTTCATGTAAAAATAAGTAGTTCATTATAAATCTACCTCATATCTTATTGCTTATTATTATTATTGTTTTTTTTTTTTTTGTATAACTTCTTTAAATAATAAAATAGCATCAACGGTATCAGACGATAATTTATGATATTTTATTTTGTTTATTTATAATATTATATATGTATGTATTCGGGTGTGTTCTGGCTTTCACATCGTTTTCACATGTTTTCTTCTGAGTTCGGATGTTAAAACACATGCTACGCCTGTTTAAGTTGAAATGTAAAAACTACAGATAAATAGTATGTGTTCTAGCATCCGAATTTAGAAGAACACTATTTGGAAATTGACGATTTCAAACTTTTAGATTTTCTCGTTTTCGATTTTGCTCTTATTTTTTCACAAGACTGTTAACAAATGAAACTCGTATTTTTTTCACAAGACTGTTAACAAGTGAAAAGAAAATCGAAAACGAAATAGAAAACGAAAAAATCTAAAAGTTTGAAATCGTCAATTTCCAAATAGTGTTCTTCTAAATTGGGATGCTAGAACACATACTATTAATTTGTATTTTCTAAATTTCAACTTAAGCAGGCGTAGTATGTGTTTTAACATCCGAACTCACAAGAAAACGTGTGAAAACGATGTGAAAGCCAGAACACACACGATTTATTATATAAAACAAACGAATTTCAAATTACCCGTAAATTACACCTGAGAGCAATTACCCACGCGCTACACTTGCACATAAAAATTACACCTGATTCGGGTAATTACCCGCGATTCGGCAACACTGCCTCCATACCAATACTGTTTCGTGTCTCAATTCAAGCATGGTTCCTTTATTAATTAGTTACTTAAATATCAAAATAAATAAAATTTTCCATCTCTGGAGTTTAAATTTTTCTAATTGTCTATAACAAACTTTTCTTTTCAAGAAATATAAAAACTATGTTTAACTTATAAAAAAGAAGCTTCCCCACCCTGTAATCATCCTTTTAGATTTTTCTGAATTGTTACACTAATATTTTTCTCTTAAGAATGTAAGATGTCTTTAATTTTTAGATAAAAAGGAAAAATTAATTTTAGTAGGTTATTTTTATATAACAAAAAAGTTAAAGTTTTCCAACCCTGGAAACGTCTTTTTGATTTTAAAATTTTTTTTTATATTTTTAGTACCAATTTTATTGGTACAGAAATATAAGATAAGTCTATTTAACAAAAAGCATAAAAATTAGTTTCAGCTGGTTACTTTTATATGGCAAAATCAAGTTTAAGTTTTGCAGCTCTGAAACCGTCTGCTCGATTTTGCTCATTTTCAATACCAATTCATTTTGGACCAAATCTGACATACCAGTCAAAGGCCGAGGTCTGTAGCTTTTCTGGGAGCTTCAGAAAACCGATTGCACGTACACCAGACGGACGGACGGACATCGCTTATTCGTCTTCCCTATTCATAAGGACCCAGAATATATATACTTTATGGGTCGCTTATGAAGACTTGAACTTGGAACTCATCATGTGGTGGTTAACAAGCTTACCGCTGCAGTAACAACGACCTTAAATATTCTTTAGATACACACTATCGGTCTAATTCATAAAAAATATTTTAGGTTTATTACAGGTTTATTTGACAAATTTCCCATAGAAATTTCCCATAGAAATATGTCAAATAAGGGGTTAATAAACCTGAAATATTTTTTATGAATAAGGCCGTATATTTATAGCATCATTAATAAAATTATAATTCAACTTTAGTCAGGAATAATTTTAATTCAACATTTTGTAAATGATCATTTAAGTGAAAATTTATTTAAAAAGTTATATATACATATATATAAAATAATTTCACTTGTCTCCAGGATTCGAACCTGCGACTACAAGACCAGCACGCTGTCTACTAGCCAGCAGCAGGAAGTTTTCGTCATTGTAGTTAAGAAAATATTTAACTAAAAATGCAACGAAACTATAATTTCTACAACTATAGATTAATTATAATTGTGTTTTGATACTTTTATCTTCTTTTATGTCACCTAATCAATTCAAAATATTTTTTTGTATGAATTTTTCATAAAAATATGTGTTTATTACCCGATTGAAAATTATTTCGTAACATTAATGATACTACGAAATGTAAAATATTAAGCATTAGGAAGGTTTCATTCCATTAATGAAATTTTCAACAATGTAACATAATGTTTAATTTCATTAATGAAATTTGTCGTTCTATTAATGAAAGGGATTTAACGTAATGGTTTCATTCCCGTTACGAAGTGTTTTTCTTTCAGTGTATAAAATGCGTTAAGTGCAATCGTATTGATTTGGGAATAGTTTTACAGAAAATTCAGTTTTAAAATTTTTTAGACGATTTCAAAATGAGAATTAAGGAGTTATTGAAACGTTGTAATCCCAACCAATAAATTGTAAAGCTACAACAGAAAATCGTTTAAAAATTTATATATGCATGAATTACGTGTAAAATCCAATAAATATTTTATAAACGAAATAAAAAAGAAAAAATTATTAAGAAAAAAAAGTAGAAAAACAAAACGTATTTATTAAGCAAAGGAATCAGATATGAGAACGTCTCTCAGTATAAAAATTCCATTAATGATGGTCTTACACTACACCAGTTCAGTGCTCAAGTCTGGCCCTGCGTAAACTAAGCTTTTGACACACACTATACAAGTAATCTGTGCATTTTTTATTTTAATTCGCCATAATGCTAGTGATTATTTGTATTATTCTAGGAACTCTGTCCAGAATATTTGTTCTGGCGCCCATTTCTCGATGTGAACTCTTAAAAAGTCACAAAATAACTGAGCGTTTGCCACATACACTACACGAGTTCACTGTACAGTTTTCAAACTTGAGCAAATAGCAAAATCATTTTGATATTTACTCAGTTCACTGCGTAAATAGAATAACCACCTCCATACACTACACAAACGCACTGTACAGTGCCAGACTTGTGCAGTGAACTTGTGTAGTGTATGCCCGGCATAAGTGGGATATTATGACAAATATGTTTCTACCACATTTTAGCTCGTGATATACATGAGGCTTATATATAAAAGGGTTATTGGGCAAAAATGTGCCACAAAAATTATCATAGGGAGATTTTATATAAAGGCCTTGAACACATCCTTTTCCTCAAACCAGGACATAGCGCAGTCAGTAACTAAAATATTTCAGGAACGCATATGCCGTATTTTTTTTATTTTAGCAAAAAATTGCAACTACAGATAATAAAATTAATTTTTTCTTTCAATTCTTTTTCACTATCTCATTACATTTAATCAAAAAATTTTGTTATACTTTCAGTTGTGCAAATTGTTGGCATTCAAAATTAATTTGAAACACATTTAAAAAATATCATTTAATAAAAATGCAATACTAGGCAGAGCTGCTGCATATGGAATGTATTAAAAAATCTTTTGGCATCATTATCATTTTCAATGTGTTTAACAAATTTGGCGTCATGTTTGCACAGATGTTGCTTATTAAAAAAAATAAAAGCACGTGTGTGTGACTGTAAAATGGACAAATAAACTGATCAAATGTAAAATAAGTAAAGAATTTTTTTTTTACATGAAAAAAGATAAAATAACGAGCAAAAATATGATGACCGCATATGACAAATACAGCATTGTGAAAGAATTGAATCTTCTCTTTAGCCGTAAATCAAATTACTGAATTTTTTTATAAAAACCTAAGCATTATTAGAAGTGTGAGTAAATTTCTAAAATATTGTTTAAGATACTCCGAGATGAGTTAGATCATCTTTACAAAAAATTATAATGATAAGTATGATGGAGTAGTACTTGTTGCATACATACTCGTGCATACATATGTAAGTACATATATCTCGATGATGTATTGAAAGGCAGCCTGCGGCACAACATGATGCAGCTTGCAAGTGCATGTTAAAATCTTGCAAGCACAAACAAATCTACGTGTATAAGTATATTTAAATATGTACGTGCTTTTGATTAATGTTTGCAGCTGCATTTGAACACTTTTTCACCAAAAAGAGAAAAACTTGAACTTTTTCTGTTTAGAAAAATTTTTATGACGTACATCTTTAGCGCAGGCATTCTTCAGTCAATGAAATACACATGTGGGATTGTCTATTTATGACCATATTGATGATCTTGTCTTGTCGATCATCGTCAGAGTTTGTTTTTGTTATTCTTTTACTTTCTTTGCCACATCAACACCCATCAACATCACGATCATAATTTTTATTCCAAACATTTTCCAGATTATATTTTTCACGTACATGCGCACACAGACACACAGAGAGAGATAGAGCGAGAAAGATATGCCCAATTGGATTATATTTAAGGCTACCAGCTGAAATTTAGTTGAAAACGCATAGTCGCTGCATTTGGCCCAGCTTTTGCGAATTTTTACTTCTTAATTTTGTTTATTATGTTTATTGGCAAACTGCAAACTCTTTGATCTATTACAAAAACTTTTTCGAGAGAAATAGGAAAAATATTATCGCGTTGATGCTTACATAACCCCGCAAACAATGGGAAATTATTCAGCAAAAAGAGAACTTCCAAAGAAGTCAAAAAGCTACATTGGTAGATAATTTTCTACGATTTTATTATCAGGGGTCTTATTCGTCGATTTCGGTAACGAGCTGATCCGATGACTTTTTTTCAGTTTGAGATTATGACGTTCGACATCGGACAATATAATTACACTATTCGAAAGCGAATACCATAATCTCAAATTTAAAAAACGTGATCTAATCCGCTTGTTATCGAAAGCGGTGGTTCTTTTTTTTACTACTTATGCAGTTATGAAAAATGTATACCATTGACACTTTATATATTAGGGGAAAATAAAACAATTTTTAATTATTTTATCAGTAATTTGCATAATTCAACTTTGAGCAAAATAGAAGTATTATTTCAATTATTTGTTCTTCAAATTCACGTTATGAAATTTCTAATGAAATTTTTTGCATTAAGCTTTTCCTATTTGCCAATAGCAAGCAGCGCTATAGAAAAGTGAGTGACTTATAAAAAATGGGGAGAAATTAATCGGTAACGCATTTCTTGCATTAGTTTTATTTGCTGCGATTCTCCACCTTGCGACTTCAAAAGTCATACTTCGTTTTTACCACACTATTATTTCATTAGTATTTGAATAATTGAATTAAACTGTACTTATTTCCATATTTGTTTAACTATTTTAATTAAGTATTGAATTGAATGTTACACAGAGAAAACAGATTCGGTACTATATAGAATTCTGGTATAACGACTGCAATTTTCTTGTGGTACCACTATATTTTAATTATAACCCTTAAACAAATAGTTGCAGCAACAGAAAAAATTGGTTAGCAGTATGGAATTTGAAAAAAAGTTATTCTTGCTACCGAAAATGTGGTTAGTATAACTGAAACATTATCATAATTGGTACCTGTGAAAGAAAAATTGGCCTTCCTTGCTGAAATAAAATAAGCAATAAACGCATATAAAAATATACAATTTAAGAAATTTATTATTTAACATATTGTCATAAGTTATTTTTAATTGAAATTTATTTATTTCAACTACACATTTTGAACAGCCACAAACCTGTTATCTTATGCACAGACTTTCAAAAACCATTTGAGAATTCATAAATCATAATATCTTTGAAAGTCACAAAAGTTAATTTTTAATTTGCTGCAACGAATATAAACTATGATAGTAAGCTCAACCTATAGTTAGTTGCAGCAACTGATAGAAAGTGTTTATTTTAACCTTAATATAGAACGACAACTTTTTAGTTGCCAATACCAAAAGTTGGTAGTAACATCCAATTCATAATATTTTATTCGGTTGTGTTAACCAATCAATGAATTAGTCATGGCAAAATCATACGCTCGGTTGATGCAATCAATTTAAAAATTGTCAGAATCATATCTTTATTACAATTATGTCTTTATGGCAACAAATATGGATTTTTTTTTGGATTAACAGAAAATTGATTGCGTGAACTGAAATATAGTTTATGCAAATGATATTTTGTTGGACTAACCATTTTCCAACCAATCTTTTTTCTGGGTGTACAATGAAAATTATTAATTTGTTTAATAATTAGACATTATAGTTATGGAACTATGAGATGTAATTTTAAATTTCACGGGTAAGTAAGAGTCACTCAAGTCATTTATTACCTACACAACTCCGACAATGCACACAACTGTTCGCGGTGTAAGATCGCCCCTACAGATGATAGACTGTGTGTGTATGGGTGTGTTTGTAATATTCCCTGAAGCAAATGTCGATAGTGAAAATGTACTGAGTCGCTTTTGACTTTGTCACCAGTACTACTCTCTAATTATTCCACATACAATACTTTGTGCTATAGACATTTAGCATGTGCTTGTCATTGAAAATCTACTAGTAACACGAAAACAATTGACTAGGTAGTGACTACGTAGTTCTTATGGGAATATAGAGACATACCATCCAGGCATTTACTGGTACATTTCTATACCTTATGTACATACAAAATTTACTTATATTGACAAGTTGTTGCAAAATCCACCAGAAATACACCACATCTGTTTTCTCTCTTTCTTTTATACTGAGGAATAGAAGAGAAATTGTAGACAATGTAACTACTACTAGTATTTTAGTGTTGACATAAAGACACTTGGCCCCAGCCTTACTGCAGGGTTTGTATACAAGCAACAGGTATGAAAGGCCACACACAAAAACGAAACGGAGAGTCTTAAGGCTCAGTTACCCGACTGTAATGTAAACTAACTGCAACAGTAGGAAGCAGCTGATCGATATTGTTATGTGAAAAGTAATGAAAATATTTATGGAGATGTAATGTAACGTAACCTACTTTTCATATAAAAATATCGATGAGCTGTTTCCTACGTTGGAGTTACTTTAAATTACAGTCGGATAAATGAGCCTTTAGCGTGACTGTTTAGAAGGCAAGACAAATGCCGGAGAAAGGTTTGTTATCACTCTGGTTAACGCTTAGTGAGCCGACTGTAAAGGCGGTGCCAGATACAACATCAACGCTTTGCGTGAAGTTTCTAACTTTAGGAAAAACAAAAATCGTGAAGCAAAATGTGTATGACACAATAAAAACTTTAAAAACAATCATTGTTTGTTTCATTGTTTTGTTTTATGCATAAAAAACCGCATAATTTGATTGTTCTGATGCCATTTTTACTGAAATGCAAATTTACTGAAATGTTAATACAAATTTCATATTAACTTGCAAGTTTGGCCAAACAAAGAGTACACCAACTTATTGTCAAGGCACGTAAAAAGTTGAGAGTTGCCTAATTTTTCGCTTCGGGTTGTGTTAAAAGTAATATACATTTTAAAGGTTTTTGTACAAGCTTTTTTGCGGCATTATGATTAAAATTTTCCTAAAGTTTTATAATTTATTGATTTATGTTTATATAATTTAAAAACATGAGTAAGACTTACTTAATTAAGTGTAATTTTTTATATAAAATGAAGAGTTTTTATTTTCTAATAGAAACTATGGAAACCAATAAAATAAAGTGATCACAAATGATGGCAAACCTGTTGCAGTGCAAAATGTTCTAATCACTGACTACCGCTAATGTTAAGTCAGTCTTATAGTCTTTTCGCACTGACATGGTCTTAATAAAACTTGGTTTTAACGTTAAAACCTGGTTTTACCACACAAATTGTTTTTGTTAAAACCAAAAATGGTGTTTTAAGTTGATTTTATGAAATTCAACCTTGTTTTCGATGTACTAAATTCGGTGCTGCCAAGTTAAATGACCGGAAGCATCTGATAATTTTTATGCCAGTGAATAAAAATAGATGGCGCTTGAAAGATTTTCAACTTAAAATTGGATGCAGCCGCACCACTAATCAAAAACTTATGGAACAAAAGAGTATTTTTTTGAAGGAAAACAACGAAAGTATTTTCATTGACCTCTGGAAAGTGAAAATGGACGTCCATCTGCCTATCAAAAAGGTTTAATATATAACATATTTGTGCATTTTTCTATATATAATTACTTAATTTCCAAGCACTTCTTCACTTGGTATAAATAGTCCATAATTTAGAAAATTTTTATTTACAAAATATAACATATTTTCCATTTTTTCAACAAAAACAGTTGTTGTACAGTTTTTCAAACAAGTGTTATTAAAAAGAAGAACAAATACAACAACAAATACATGCATTACTGCAAGAGATTTATTTTATTTTGAGCAAAGTTATTAGACAGCCTGTGAGTTAAAACCTGAATTTAACAAACTTGCAGTGTGATTGCAAAATCAGCTGTTTATGGTTTTAACTTTCAGTGTGAAAGCACTAATAGTCTCTGGTCTTGTATTAATCGTTGGCCAACGGCCAGCAAATCTTAAATATTTACTCCCTTATTCATTAGAAATATTTTTGGTCTATACAGATACGTTCGCATTTGCGCAAACATTGGAAAAAAAATCGTAGCGAAGCGTAGTTAAACAGTTTTATACATACATATGTATGTAACTAATAGACAATTCCCTAGAAGGCTTAGTTTAGCAAAATTTGCTCTCAAAAATAGTATGCAGAGTATAAATTTGTTTAAGTCTAATCAACTAGCAGCATTAGCATGCCATTAACCCACTATTAAGTCATAGCATGATTTTTAATGTGACGTTTTAGGGCGAAATTCACTAAGATCATGTTCAATTTTGAGACTTATGCTAACTGAATGACAGTTTCTCGTTATACATATGCTGTAAATTTCTTCGAAATATTGTGCACTCTGCGACGATTTTTATTATATCAACATTATACACTTGTGCCAATTTCAATAGAAAATGTTTGTTGGGCAGAGCTGTAAAGTTCTTTTATTGCAAGAGTGTGTAACTGGGTTAGACAATTCGACAGACACATTTTTAATATTATAGAATAAACAAAATTTTCTATGCTTTCTAGTTAGAATCAAAATGTATTACAAATAGTATTGGAAACAATTTGATGGCTGTCTTATGTTGATGTTGTTTCAACCTAATAAATAATTACAAAGAATTAATTTGGGTGAATTATGCCATTGAAGCGGTTTGTGGTAGTCGATTGTGTGTGAAATTAGAAATTTAATTTTTTTAGTCTTAGAAAATATTTGTTATTGAAAGCAAGTCATGAGCCGTATAATAAAATTTAGACAATTGCAAAGTTGCTAAATGAAATCAGCAGGGTAAGCAATAATATGTATGTACGTACATACATATCGCTCGTTTACTCAAAGAATGCATAATTCAAAAAAAAATTAATCCTCATATCGCTCTTTATATTGTATAAAAATTTCATAGAAATATCTTGTATATTTCTTGAAAGCGCAATAAAATTTTCTTTTTCCTTTAAGTTGTGTGTGAATTGAAAACTTCAAACGCGTTTTCTGGCAAACTTGTTTTTTTGAGTTATGGCGTTCTTGGAGTAAATGAGCGATATATGTAATAAATTCTGAGTGGTGGCTGAAGCTGTACGATCAAAAAGTAAATAAGAAACCCAAATATTTTGTGTTTGTTTAGATATTAAGATCTCACACCGAAAAATCTTAATGGGCAATGAAGTTTTGTGGGTTACCATGAAAAGCTGTCTTTAGGCTTGTCTGAGTTTCAATAGGTAATTCTTAAATGTTGATAGTTAAAAAGTCAAATTCATATTGTATATCAGATGAAGGAATAGTACTTTTCACTTTTAGCTATTGAAATCAGACAAAAATTCAGATAGTGTAATGCCGGCCAGTGCTCAAGTCTGGCACTGCGTAAACTAAGCTTGTGACACACACTATACAAGTAATTTCTGCATTTTTTATTTTAATTAGCCATAATGCTGGTGATTTCTTGTATAATTCTAGGAACTCTGTCCAGAATATTTGCTCTGCTCTTGTTGTGAGCTCTTAAAAAATCACTACACAACTGAGCGTTTGCAACATACACTACACAAGTTTACTGTACAGTTTTCAAACTTGAGCAAATATCAAAATCATTTTGATATTTACTCAGTTCACTGCATAAATAGTACAACCACCCCCATACACTACACAAACGCACTGTGCAGTGCCAGACTTGTGCAGTGAACTTGTGTAGTGTATGGCCGGCATAAGTTAAGTTTAATTGAAGGTGACAGCAAGTGTTTTGTATTGCGAAGTAACACATAAACTCTCACAAGCCTGAGTGAAGTCGTACAACGTATTATATTTAGCTAATAATATGAAATCTTAAATAGAATTCGCAGCGATTACCATTAACAGCAAAAAGGAAGATTTGTATTTAAAGAAAATTTTACTTGTTGTCTTACAAAATTTATCGTATATTTTTATCAATCATTCTTTATTTCTTTCAGTTGACAATAGTGTCAGACATCAGCGAGAAGAATTAAGTCTCAGCTGCAGTTGCATCTAAGAAAAGTGATTGAGGAATTTTGTTTTGGTTTGCCAAAATCAGATAAAATAAATAAGCAAATAAATAAAATTAAAGAAATGCAGGTGAAATTGTCAACAAAATTATTTATTTCGCTCTTAAAGTTCAAACGTTATGTTTAGAAAAATCAAAAGGTGGCGCCAATAATAAATTGTGAAAGAAAATTTTCAAAAAGTTTGGACATACCTTGGCACAGATATCTTTCAATAGAGGACAGTGCTAATAGGTCTGTTCATTTACTTTCCTAGCAGAAACCAGCAACAAGAGAATGTGACAGAAATTTAAAAACTTACTCTCCGAGATACGAAAAAGTAAATGAACGCTTTGATTTGTAAAAACTTGCAAGAAAATTGTATTCATATCAGAACCATGCATGGATGGAAATCATGGTATTATTGTACTTTTACTGATGTTTTTTGCATAATCGATAAATCTACATTTAAAATGAATAACCTACAGTTTCATGTATTATTTACTATTTTTATGCATTTTTCATTAATTCAATTTTATTAACAAATTCAAAAATGCCACTTTCCATCTCTGATCAGATATGATAAACAAACAAACTTTTTTACCATAAAATTATATTTATGTGTCTTACTCAAAGAAAACCAATAAATTAAGATAATATGCTTTCTTTTTACATACGTTCACGTTTTTAATCGACTTCCAAAAAAGGAGAAGGTTATCAATTCATCTCCATTTTTTTGGCGCTGTAACTCGGTACATCTCAGACCGATTGTAAAAATTCTTTTTTTTTTGACTGAGAGAGTATAGCTTCCCATTGGTCCCATTGTAAAATAGCAGACTGCGATACACCCACAACTTTTTGAAATTAATTATATGATATTCTACTTTTTTGATTGCTACGAAACCTATAAAACTCC
Source organism: Tachina lurida (assembly GCA_944452675.1). NCBI lineage: Eukaryota > Metazoa > Arthropoda > Insecta > Diptera > Tachinidae > Tachina > Tachina lurida. Next base: position 89,149,475 of record OX101754.1, read on the forward strand.
TTTGGTTGTTGTAATTACACAATTTGAAAGTTGAAAAAATGGGCGGGGTTACGCTCATTGAAATTTATTATAATATTTCATGCGGTTCTACTTAACCGATTATTACGAAACTTACAGCACACCTTGAAATCTAAAACAGATGCAATCCTCTATTTAAAAAAAAATAGACGGAGTCACGCCCATTAAAATTAAATATATTATTTTAAGTGGTTCTACTTTATGGATTTTTACAGGACTTAACACGCACTCTAAGCTCTAAAAAAACAATCTTACATTTAAAAAATGGGTGGAGGTACACCCAAAGAATTTTGCTACATAAGTCCAATGAAACAATTTCATTAAAATTTTTTCACAAATCTAATGATAAGTTCACAAATCCAATGAAAATTTCATGAATATTGTGAAAGAATTCCATTGGAATTGCTTCGTTGGTATTCTGGTTTCGTAAGAATATTTTATTGGATTTATGACAACAATATTTTCTAATTATTAAGAAACCCCTTTATATTTAAGTTATTTGATCCTTTTCATGAAATTATTTTATTGTTTCGATGAAGTTATAGCTCTGCATTAATTACACTGTTAAATAAATTTGATGAAGTTTTCAATAAAATAATTTTGACGAAACTGATTTCATTAATCCAACGAAGCGTGATGTTGGTTGAATTTTAATGAATTTTTCATTAGATTAATGTCGAAATTCATAAGATTTATGCCGAAAATTCTTTCAGTGTACCACCATTAAAATTTAATTTTATGTTTCACGTACTCCCTTTTTTATCTTCTTTTATCAGATATTTGCATTGAAGTCGGTTTTTTTGGGCAGAATTATTTTTATAATGAAATGAACATTTTTGAACTTTCCTTTTTCAGATATTTTTCAAATAATTAATTTGAAAACAAAACACAGACGAGCTGCTTGGATGATTTTTGTAAGTAAAAATTTTACTAGTAATAATTACTATTTGCAAGCATTTTATTTTGTCTCTAATGAACACTTTCTAATTGTTAAAAATTCGTAAAAATTTTTAGTAAATGAACAAACCTAATAATTCCAAATGTTAAATGCTAAGTTATTTGTGACTTGTTTTTTATTTTCATTAGCATTAAGGAAATTTTGATGATTGGTAAAGGTAATAAAGTAATTCGCGGGAGTACAGGAATTGATAAAAGTTTTTATTAATTGAGACATTTTTAGAATTAATTGAACTTTAGTGAATTTTAATCAGAAATAATTTCTTAATCAGGCTTGAGTTCAGTAATTTCAATTCTTATTGAATGAAATATTTTTATTAATTAATGTGAGTATCTAAAGAAGAGAAGAAAAATTAAACTAGACTTTATAGCTGGGGGAAATACCGATATTTTTCTGTGCATCCACGCACTTCATCAGCAATCATGTCTATCTAATTGTATACACAATCAATTCTCATATTCCATTTCATAGAAATTTAAGTTAAATAGCTGATGTTAATAATAATCTCTACCCCAGTAGATAGACATGGGTGCTGATGAAGTGCGTGGCTGCACAGAAAAATATCGGTATTTCCCCCAGCTATAAAGTCTAGTTTAATTTTTCTTCTCTTCTTTAGATACTCACATTAATTAATAAAAATATTTCATTCAATAAGAATTGAAATTATTGAACTCAAGCCTGATTAAGAAATTATTTCTGATAAAAGTTTTTATTAATTTTATAGATTATTGGAAAATGATTTTTAACTTTTTCAAAATACATAAATAATCGTATTATAGTTTTTCTTCTTCTATAATGTTCTTCATTTTCTATATTTTTATTGGCCCGTAGATTAAAAAAAAATAATTCAGAAAACGTATGTGAATTAAATGATTAATCAATTAACAAAATATGACCAATTAAAAAGCCATAAATTTTAATTAATACAAATTAATGACACCTGCACTGCCAACTTAATTATTTACGAGTAAGAAAATATAAAATATCAAATAAAGCTTAACTGTCTGCCGTATTGCGAAATAATTAGATTATGTTTTGAAAAGTGACTTTAGTACCATGGAACACTTGTTATAGATATCGTAATAACTTTTTTTTTTTTTGTTAGCAATTAAATTCCAAGTCACTTGAAAGCAAACCTGAAAAATAATTAAACAAAATTGGTACATTAGATAAGCAGAAAGAAAAGAAAAACTACAATAGTTATGATAAAAATATTATAAAAAGAATTGTGGATGGTTTACAGCTTGTTTCCATAAGTCACGCAGGCGACCCGTGTAAAAAATTTATATGAAAACTACTCAAACAAATGAGTGCTTTTCATATAAATTCTCTACTCAAGTCGACAGTCCGGATTGCAGAAACAGGGGGTTAATATTTTTTTTTCTAAACAATTCACTCAATCAAGGTTTTGTAAAAAAACGAGTCAATAACTTTTACTCATTCACTTACTACCGCATTCTAAAAAAATAATTTGGGTTTTAAGTGTGTTCACACAAAACCTGAAATACATTCAAGTTAAATTTTTTTGGAACACGGCCCTTATTCAAGAAAAATTTTTATTCGAATAATATTCACTCCTATCGTGAATAACAAGTAGAATTTTTTTTTTAAAGTTTACAAATTAATTGTAAATAAGACAAATGTAAGATAAATAATAAGATATACAAAAATTTAATGTTCCAAAAGATTTTTTTTAGCTTTAAAGTTGTTTTTAATATATTAAAGGTGCAAGTAGAAAAACAGTTCTTTAGTATACCAACGCTGTGCAGTGCCATGCAATTTATTGTGTGTGTGAACCAAAGAGATTCACACTGCATGAAAAAAGGTGTTGCAGGGAATTATTGTTAACAATCGTAAAGTTTACTTACTAATCATGTCCTAAAAATAAATATTTATAACTTTTAATATATAATTCGAAGGAAAATATCGAACTTATTACATGTATTAATTCCATTAGCCTGCAAAAATAAAGCGAAAAAAACCAAGGGAAAAGTGAAACGATTCATGTGGAAAATGTTATTCACGATAAGGGAAATATTATTCACGATTGCAATTTGGTGAAAAGAATGACTATAATATTAATTATATTATTATATTGCATATACATTGTCTCAAAATCTAGTACTTACGAGATTTTAATCTAAGTCTAGTTGCTTTTTAATTTGTCAGTAGATTTGTAGGAAATCTACTCAAAATCTAAAATGTTTACATTATTTTTACTACGCTGTACAACATTTATATAAAAGGTGAGTGAATTAATTACGGTCTGCTTAAAAAGGTATATGAATTAGTTATATTGCAGTTGTTTGCTTGTAATTTTGGAAAATTTTCATTTAATGGGTTTTGTTTTGGATAAAAAATCTCGATAAAAAAAATTGGTATAAACGTTATAAAGATTTTTATTCAATGGCGTATTCATATTGTCTTAAAATCTATTATTTACGAGATTTCCAGATTAATCTTAAATTTATAAAAATTGATGAGTGAATTAGCCACGGTCTTCGTAAAATGGTGTGTGAATTGGCTATATTGCAGTTGTTTGGTTGTAGTCTGAGAAGTTTTTCAGTTTATGGGTTTCGTTTTGGATAAAAGATATTGATAAATGTAAAAAAAAGTTGGTGTCAATAGTATAGATTTTCATAAGGATTTTAACTGAAATCTGCTTGATATTCTGCAGGTGTAAATGCCTTATTAATATATTATTAATGTTCATACAATATTTGTAATATTCAATAATAATAATAAAGTTCTAACTTCTGCTAAAGCTGGCAAAAAGGTAAAACTGCATTTTGAAAGTTTGCGCCTGAAACTGGGGGGTGTCTCAAAAGAAAGTTTGTTTCTTAAAGGATCGATTAGAAAATAACCAGCCTTGTATCGAAACACTATTTACTACTTATTTCAATAAGTCATTTGCAAATTTAGTTTTGAAGATAAAATCCTTCAAATGCAAGCCCTCGCTTTGGCGCCACTAGCCAATGATATCAACGTGTGCGATTCCAAACTTTTTCCATTGGAAAATCCCAAAAAATTCTTTTCATTTGATACCCATGTCAAAAGAGTAATGAAATGGAGCGTCTATCATGCTTTTTTCATCTGCGTAATCTCCACGCATTGGTCCCATCGGCCTTAAAATTCAGTTGTAAGTTGACATCTAGTAAAAAACTGACACCACACACAGTGGACCAAACACAGAATAACGCTGATGATGAAGGTTTAGTGGCCTTCGAAAACGTCTAGCTGTTCCGTTCAACTTTGATGTTATTTGTTCATTAATAATTATCACATGTAATTTGGCTTAGAAAGCGATACGAACCTTAGCCCGTTCAAATCATTAATATAAAAAATTGAGATATTTGTTGAAATTAAAATTTTACAGTCCTACCCATAGTTCAGAATTAAATATCAAAATGCCAAAATTGTTGATAACTTTGAAGATACAGGCTGCGATAATTTACGTATGTAAAACATATTTGAATACAGTCGAACTTGCATAACTCGAATCACCATTATACCAAAAAAAAACTTCGACTTATGGAGACTTAGAGTTACAGAATTGTCTGTGATTTGTTTTTTCAACGCTACTGCCAACCAAACTAGTTCGAGTTAGAGAAAATTCGAGTTAGAGAAGTTCGAGTTATGGAAGTTCGACTGTATTACTAAAAAAATCTTCTCCTGTTGCTTACGATTAAATCGATTATACATAGTACATGGCAAGTTAAACAAAAGCTTTTAATAAGTAACACAAGTAACACAAGTTAATCTAATGATGCTGCTTTCGAGCATTGTTAGTTGATATCGGTCATATTGTTGTCGAATTGCCTGTTTAATCAGTTTGTTTTACCAAATCATCATAGGGGGATAAACCGTTCAACTCATATGAATTGTTTTAAAATATTTGTTTTTTTCGGGCACGGTTCCGCGCTCATTTTACAATCGCGAGCGCTATTAATCGATGGTTACCAACTTCTTTTAGCCAGATGAAGGATATGTGGTATAAAACCTAAGGAAAACTCAGTAGCAGCATTGAAAAAAATTTAAATTGGAATTTGAAGGTTTGCGTTAAAAATTAGATAAACAATTTGACAATTTTTGACCAGATATTCTTAATGGATACTCCACTGTTACTTCAATTTTACGCGAATATGAAAATAATTGTTTATTTTCTTATAATCAACATTTTCAATTTGAAAACAAATATTGTTTATCAAAGTACTTGATTTTTTATTATCAATTCCTGCAATAGAAACGTAATCGATCAGGACGGCTGTGGTATAATTAACAGTGACTAAAAAGTACAAATAACATTTTTCGAGTACAAATTTAGTTCAAACGTACTTGATGCAAACAATAAGAAATAAAATTAAAACTGTAGTAAAGTCCCCAAGGTGGTTGGTTGGGTGGTTCACTGCCTTCAGTGCATGGTCTTGTTGAGGTATAACTTCTTATCATATCTTTAATTATTTACCTATGAATATCATTTGCCACTTGTTTAATTATTTTCTAAGTACACACAAGGTACATTTTTGAGTATTTCTGGAAATATTTGATGCGTCATGAGACTTTTTTGAGGGTAGTTTTTCACTTAAGCCGAAAATAAATTATTGCGATTTAAGGCTTTAGGAATGCGAACTCCAATATTAAGAATTTTAGAACAAAAATATACTTTTTTGGTAGTTCTACAAATCCGCTGACAGTGGGAAATACAATTCAATTCTATTTCCAGTCCAATGTTAACGACATAAACTTCTATAATTTCAAGAATAACCAATCGTAAAATATTCATTCAGCAGATCCTTAGCCCATATCCATCTAAAACCGTGGACGCATTATGAAATTAGCTAGATTTTGGTTAATGATTTATTAAAATTTTACAATATACAAAAGGCTGTTTCGAAATGCCGTCCAAGTCAGGCGTAAAAGAAACAAAGACTAGACACATACGCAGTAATATATGTTGGAAAAGTTTTGAGTTTATAGACGAGAGAAGAAGACAACAAAACAACAAAATTGATTTCGTCCACCGAATCTAAACAAAGTTTCTTAGACTGAGATCATCTCCGGAAAGCATTAAATGGTTAAATTAAATTGCAATAGGGTATTTTCACAGATACCAAAGCTGTTATCAAAACCTTAAGAAGGAAAAAGTTACATCCCGAAAAGTGCCTTCAATGTAAAAATAAGGTAAGCTCATACGAATACGAGGTGAACTTCTTATATTTCGGGAACTGGCAATACTGATGTCAATAGCTAAAATCTGGCAACACCATAATAAAGTTTGACGTTACATTAGTTACACTTCAATACATTTGATTTTTCATGAACACTTCGTTGTAAAAAAATTTGTTCTGGTTGGATACCCCATAATTTATCAATCGCTTAAAAAAGGCTCGCGTCAAGTGGTGTAATGAAATTATTAAAAACTTCAACCGTGGTTCCTTAAAAGACGTGTATAAAATTGTGACAGGTGACGAATCATGAATATATGCTTATAATCCGGAAACAAAACAGCAAAATAACCGTGTGGATATTCTAAGGCGAGTTAAATCCAACCAAAGTTGTTCGTGGAAGAAGCACAGCGAAGCAAATGGTCTCCTGTTTGCTTGGACGAATATGTCATATGACCAATGTTCCGCTTGAGCAACATAGAACTGTTAATTCTGAGTGGAACACAACCATTTGTTTGCCGGAACTCTTCGGAGAAATTCTTAAAACTAACCCCCGAAGTCGAATCATTCTTCATCATGACAATGCGAGCTCTCACACATCTCGGTAAACAAGTGAATTTTTCTATATTCTTATGAATTTGAATAGGCTAAAGTTCGTAACGCTTTTTAAGCCAAATTACATGTGATAATTATTAATGAACAAATAACATCAAAGTTAGTTGTAAATATTCTGACAACAACACATAGTTGAACGGAACAGCCAGCCGTTTTCGAAGGCCACTAAACCTTCCTCATCAGCGTTCTTCTGTGTTTTGGTCCACTGTGTGTGGTGTCAGTTGCCTTATATACGTAACTTTATTGCAAATGGAATATGTGAATTGGTTCGATTTATTGCATTTCAATTTGGTAATGTGTTTCGTAATGTATACGCAAGTTACCATCTATATATATATACCATCTTCTATATATATTACCATCTTCTATATATATTACAACAGTCTTACCATTGTCGTTTTGTTCCTTACTAACTATACACATGTTTGTTAATTTGCTTATTTTCGTTCTACTTAAGACAAACTTTTTTGGTTTGTTACTATTAAGTATATTTTTATTTTTAATTTTTGCCACAAGCCAATGACTATTAATTAGTTAATTTAATTATTATTTTTCGAACTGTATTTGTTTCTATATTCTTATGAATTGAATAGGCTAAAGTTCGTAACGCTTTTTAATCCAAATTACATGTGAATTTTTGACCAGTCAAGGCAAAGAATTGATGGCTCATTCTCCGCACAGTCTTAACTTCGCACCAAGTTACTTCCCGAATATCAAAAGTAAACTAAGTGGTCAACGATCTACGAGCGCCAAAGAAGCAGTTGAAGCGTTCAAAATCCATGTTTTTGAGGTGTGTCAAGAGTCATTTAAAAACTGCTATAACAAATGGTTTGAACGAATTCCAAACGAATGTACTGATCATTAAGGAGAATATTTCGAAAAACAATAAAGCCATTTTCATATAAAACTTTTTGTTATTATTTGCTATTCCCCAAATATAAATAGTAGCCCTCGTATTGGACAGATCTGCAGATAATGTGGAGGCTGATAGGCATGCTATCATCTTAAGAGGCTAAAAACCGAACTTAAACAGTCATGGGCTACACGGCACCGAGGTCTCATATAGTTTACATGGTACTGATAGGGAATATCACACGCAGAGCATGCATGTGATAGTCACTTTTAACGAAAAATTTTCCATAAGGAAGATGTAATGTCTCAGGTACTCTTTATTGGAAAAACCTGAGAGAATAAGGCTTTCTTGGCAGAAAGATATATATCGTTGGCCTAGAGTATAAACCTGCTAACTCACTTACAGCAAATTTTACAGGAGAGACAAAATACTGTTAACGGTTTCTATACAAAGCTTAAGAAATTAGCCTAATACATAGATTTTCAAATTACAATAAGTATATATTTTAGCAAGTCGATGAGGTGTCTCAATCTCTTTCGAAAGGCATTCTAAGTCAACGATATATCAGTACACTGAGTTTGCCGCGCAACTTTCGGGTAGAAGTGTAATCCCGTACGGGAGAGGAGCAACGTGGTTGCCACTCTTTTCACTCTAACCTAACCTATACTACGAGATTTAAAGTTATAAAATGATGTAATTGCGTCAAAGAACAAAATGTGGAACATTTTTAAATTTTCTTATGATTTGTTTGAAAAGAAATTAATTAAGGTTCAGACAATTGCTTAGTTACAGCACTTTAATTAAATCATATTAAGTTAGAATAAATTTTTAGCTTGTTCAAATAAACATTTTTATTCTCCACAAGACTATAATATTTTTTTCTGATTAGAGCTACAGTAATTTCCGCTAAACTGATTTTCGAAAATGCATGGTTTTTATTGCGATTAGCAGAGTAAATCAGTAAATCATTTTTGGCTATACTCTGATAATTACTTGACTAACACAAATGCACAAATTTTATAATTAAGCGGATAAATCAATTGCACAGAGAGCCATCAATCAATGTGCGTTGTATCATAATGCAAAATTTTTTACCGATTTAAAAAAAAGTTTGTCAGAAAGGGTGTAACTTACATTTGATTCCATAAATTACATCTGATTTCACAAAAGAGGGTGGGAGCACGCCCATTATTTTTTTTTCATTTGATTTTATGTGTTTTTATTAACGGATTGCTACGAGGCTTATCACATACCTGGGATGCTCGTAGTGGAACAATTTCGATCTTAAAAAATGGGCGGAACCACACCCATTAAAATTTACTAAGAAACTTGGCAAAATCTCTGAGCTCAAAAAAACTACAAAATATTGCATTTAAATAGGTGGGTGGGGATACGTCCGTACTTCTACTTATCCGATCTCTACTAAATTTGGCCAGCTGTTTATGCAAATGGCATAGTATTGTGCTTATAAACATGGGCTGTGCCATATCCATTAAAAGTAAATATCTTACTTGCATTAAAATTGTGTACCTGACCGATTCTTAGGAAATTTGACACATACCTTGAGCTCTGAAAGTGAAGATATCTGGCATTTAGAAAAGTGGGTGGAATCACTACTATTTGCGAAAAGAGGCGTGAGAAGTTAAAAATAAATCCTTTTCAAAATAAAATTGAACCGATTTCAAATATAACAGCTAACACATATGTATATCAGAATATATAAATATATCTTATTTATAAACTTTTTACCAGTTTCAATGACAGTTGGCTTTAACAACTTAAGGTCAACATAAATAAACTTACACGCTTATTCATGAAAACATAGAATTGTGAATTTGTTGTTTTTCTTGATGACAAAGCTCACTAGGAAAGAACTCAATGTTACGAAAGTAATCAGAGATACGAGTTAAGCTCTTTGGAATTACATATATTATATTATTGGTAACATGTCGATGACTCTAATCAAAGTAATATTACAGCGCTCAAGGAAAATAGTTGGCCAGTTCCATATCCACTGGATTTCCGTGATATTAATTTTCCTTTTTATTTTTGAAATTAAAATTTTCTTATGACATGTTCATCATGCATTTTCTATACAATACAACTTTACATTGAAAAGCATTAAGAAAAAAAACACCTTATATTTTGCATTGTGTTTAATTTTAGCTGTCTTTCGTCAATAAAGTACATTTTCTTATCATTATTTTTTTTTAACAAATTAATATTAAATATTTCGTCAAGAACAGGTGTTTGCACCAAAAATCTAGATAAAATATATTCCTAAATTGAGAAAAACAACTACCAACACAAAATTCTTGAAGTGCTTTTTAATCACTTCCTGCTCTACATATCGCTGCTTTACTGTAACATAGACATGTCGCACAAAATGAGTTATTGAAGTTAAGAATACAGAAATTTTTTAAAATTATTTTTGAGCTTGTGTGAAAATTATAAGAACCTTGTGGACGCAACTCTTGAGAATGGAAAGTATTTCGATTTCTTCATTAAACTGTATGGAAATTTAAAACTATTCTACAAAGCCTGCTTTTTTCTGTTGCAATAAAGGAGCGATATGCTAATTGGTGTTTTATTAAGTTTGTATTTTATTTGTTGCTGATTATAATAATCAAGACAGCTCGTGCCATCAGATTGAAAAAATCTTATCTTTATCTCAAGTTAAATATTTTTTAAGCGCATTCAATTGGGCGTTTTTATCTTCAAAACAAAAATACGCTCCGCTTACTCAAAGTGAGTTTTGAACTAAATTTTGCATCATTTTTACGGCAAAAAATGGTGGGGAGATAAATTGCTAAATTAAGGATATATGAAAATGATCTCGACGTTGACAACTGGAATTAGGGTGAATGTTTCGCTATTTACTGGGAAGATAATTTTATTTATTTATCAGTGTTGCCGAATCGCGGGTAATTACCCGAATCAGGTGTAATTTTTATGTTCATGTGTAGCGCGTGGGTAATTGCTCTCAGGTGTAGTTCACGGGTAATTTGAAATGTTTTTGTTTTATATAATAAACATTAATAAAATATATTAAATACATAAATAAATAAAATAAAATATAATAAATTATCGTCTGATACCGTTGCTGCACTTTTATTATTTAAAGAAGGTACCTACATATACAGAAAAATGGCAATAATAATTTTAAACCTCTCCTAAACAATAGTAAAATAGTTCCAATGACCTTATTAGTTTAAGATTTTTCTGTTGCTTTCTATTTTGTAATTTTTGTTCGTATATTTCTCTTTAATTACTGTATAGAATAACAAATATTGAATTACTTTTAATGTATTTATTTACTGTTAAATACTATTTCTTTTATAAAAAACTAGCCATAGGATATTAAAATCCTTACTTGATTCGTATTCAACATGCCAAATGAAGAAACATATGAGATACATAGACTGATAATGAACTACTTTTTTGTTAAATTTTGGAAATTTGCATGAGAGTTAGGATTTATTTTCACCAAAAAAATTATACTTTGAGATAGCAGAATAAACAAATTTATATAAAACGAGAAAAAATAATTTTTTTGATTCGAAATTTATACTACTATTACATAGGGGAGCTCTTTGCCATCGGAAACTCATTTTGACCAAATTTGAGTTGACGTATTTTGAATATACGCTCTCGATACGTTGCATTTCGTTGGGGCTGATACTGAATCATAAGTAGACCTTAAACAAGATTTTTGAAATGTGTCAAATATTTATTTTAATATTAGGTGTAATTCCGTTGAAATCGGGTAATTTTGGCTCCTTCGAGGTGTAATTTTAAATATACATTTTGGTAACACTGTTATTTATTTATTTAATTCAATTTTTTATTCAATTATTTATTAATTAATGTGAGTTTCTGTAAAAGAGAGGAAAAATTAAACTATACTCTATTAGCTGGGGGAAATACCGATATTTTGTACAGATACTTGGGTACAGATTGTTATTAACATTAGTTATTAATAGGGAAAGGATTTTCATGCATTTAAAATCACATTTTATGTTTATGTATATATGTATATATCTATATATATATATATATATATATATATATATATATATACTAGCCTACACGGCCAACTTCGCCTCGCCCCAATTTTAAGCCTTCAGACAAACTTTAGAGTAATAATACAACACAAATATTTAAATTTTCAATGTGATTTATTTGAATTGAATCAGTAGAGAGCGATTTGATGAGCAATGTTTTTCAATTTGTTTTTCGGCGCAAAAACAAATAACGAATACGGTTTCCCAACACGCGAACATGCAACGTACAGCTGACCGTGCGAAAAACAGGGAAATTCGAGATTAATCCCACAGACTTCTAGTGATTGGCCTTCCAATTTATTGATTGTCATCGCAAATGCCAATCGAACGGGGAACTGAATCCGTTTGAATTGGAATGGAAGGTCAGTTGGAATAATGGGAATTCGTGGGATAAGGACTTCCTCTCCTTTGAATTTGCACTGGATGATTGTCGCCAGAATCACATTGTTCATTAGCTTTTTGACGGACAACCGTCTACCGTTGCACAATTTGGAGGGTTGAGATTCCGCAACATGATTATGATCGATCCCACCTTCAGCTGTAAATTATGCAACGGAGTTCCTGGTATATCAAGCGAGTTCGCTTCATTTTCGTAGGTCACGCAGTAAACAGATTTGCACGTATGCAGTTGTCTTGCGATTTGTATTGCTCGTTCACCAATCCAATCGATATTTTAATTTGTAATTTTGTGCAATGCCGGGGAACACTTTGCTAATTAGTTCCTCCTTGGACAATGTGAATTCACAAAAATTTTCAGGAAACAATATCAATCCAGTCGAAACATCAACAGGAATTTGACCGTTGCCAAGGTCCAGCAGTTATCTCGAGAATTCAGCAGTCGAAGGTTCGTTCTGAAACGCTACTCTCATCTTTGTGGTCAATTGCAATTTCTGGACATGCCGCCACCAAGACCACGATTTCAGGCACGCGTTAAGTTCATCCGCAGCAGAAGATTTGGGGATGACCCAAATCCACCGAATCGTCTTAAATCAGCTCGTAAATCCATCACTGTTCGGCCAAATGCCTCCAAAGCTCGCTTATGTGCCATCGTGCTTTCATCCCAAATGATGATTTTGCATTCGCGCATCAATTTGCCTGTTGCCGAATTCTTGTTTATTGACCGAATAGTTGCCAGAATGGACGAAATGACGAATGCCTTGCCTGTCCCACCGAGAGCATCGAGAAAGTAAATGCCGCCCATTCCATCGTCAACAACCTTCGTCAGCGAATCGTGCACGTTCTTCTGCTCGGCATATAATCGAGCTCAAAACGTTTTTTATCACAATTATTTCCACATTTATCATCAAATATTGTGATAAAAAAAGAGGCCCGATAAATAAAAAACTTAGGGAAATAAAAAATTTATTTTTTCACATTTTTCCGCAATTTTCCGTGCTTTACGCTAAGAATTTGCTATTTTTTCATTCGAAAAGCCATTAAGGAATAATTGCACACAAAATTTCATAAAAAAAATAGATTTTCGATTTTTCCAATTTTCCGCATTTCGCATTTTCCGCAATTTTCCATTTTTTACACCAAGAACTTTAAAGTTTTCTTTTGGAAAGCCATTAAGGAATAATTTCACACAAAATTGCGTACAAAAAAATCAATTTTCGATTTTTCCAATTTTCCGACTTTTGCGTGAAAAGATTTGGCAATTTTCCGCATTTCGCATTTTCCGCAACTTTTCATGATTTACACTAAGAACTTTCGATTTTTTGATTTGGAAAGCCATTAAGAAATAATTTCACACAAAATTTCATACAAAAATTCGATTTTCGATTTTTCCAATTTTCCGACTTTTCCGAAAGGATTTTCTGAAATTTTCTTCCGTAAAAACTTTCTACGCAAATATACGAACAACTGACAAAAAAATTTACAGAAATCGGCCTAGCTGTTCTCATTTTATGAATTACTATACATTTTTTATACCATTTTTATATATACTATATAGATTTTTATAAAATGGTCGTATCAAAATTTATCAGAAAATTGCCAAAACTAGAAATAAAATTTGCTAAGATTTATTTATTTTAAACTAATCCTTCAACAAATTAATTTTACTGAATAAGAAACATTTTGAAGTTCAATTTTGTTAAAAAATAGCCATCAAATTTATTTATCGCCATTAAAGTCGCCAAAAAATTTATTTATCGCCAGAAAAATCACAATATCTCCGAATCAAACATTTTGACACCAAATAAGCAGTGATGTCAACTTTTTTGGCACTAAAAGCACATCAAAATTTAAAACAAGCACTAAAAAGCGTAATTTTGAGATCTAAAAGCACTAACGTGAAAAACGGGTGAAGTTTAATAATAGTTATCTTAAAATGTTTAAGATTTTCCAAGCTATTCTCTGTTTTGGCAATAGTATCGACATCATTAATGAGATGTATCAAACGAAAAAGGTAAGCTTTAAACTGAAAAAATAAATGCACCAAGTTTTATTAAAGTAATTTTAAGAAATAATTACACAAATTTTTTAAAAGCACTACTCAGTGCTTATTCTTTCTTTGGCACTAACGTTTTAAATCTGGCGTTTTGAGTCTTCAGAAAGCACAACAAGTTGAAAAATCGCCACGTTTGGCGAGAAATCTCCATATCAGACAGTCCTGCTCACGATCACAAATAACTTCTCTTGAAACTATGTATGTATCAAAGAATGTTGGAAATTATGTTCCTTCTCTTAAATCAATTATGAAAGCTTCAGATTACATGAGTTAAATTAGCAAGCATGTGCGAATAAGATAAGATTCATATTACAATTACTTTTTCTAAGATTCACATTGTGAGATCCAAACTGGTATGTCCGAACGTGATAAGATTCATATTACAACGGGACACTTGGATAAAACTTATGTACATACATATAAATTTTTTAAATTTTTTTAGAATCGTTAGGGATAAGAAAACAGTTATTTTAGGTTTCATTGATTATGAGAAATCAAAAAAATTTTTAACAAGTTAAAAAACATAACAGAGAGTCACGATTAGAGATGTAAACGGGTAATACCGAGCCTTGGAAATCGCGGGATTTTCGGGACTGTTCAAATCCCGGAGCACAGGATTTTTTAATTTTAAGGCCCGGGATTTTCGGGATTATCTGAATACAGTTTTTTGCATAAATAATGTTTTTGACTGTCATCTTCTACATCAAAAATTATTAGAAACTCCTGTTATAAAAAGTTAAAATAAAAAATTTGCTTTGAATAAATATTTTAGTAGATAATATTATATGGTATGTACATAATATATTTTATGGCCTTTTATTTTCTAGGAAAATGTTACATTTATTGCACTTTTCAATGAAAATTTTAAATTAAATGTCTGAATTGTATAAGTACCCTTTAAATATGCAAAAAAAAATGGTTTGTAAAATTAAAATATTATTTTTAATATAAAGATGCACATTTGTGTGCACAATGTTTTCGGGATTTTGTAAGTCCCGAAAATCCCGGGGTCCCGGTTCGGGATTTCGAGACGCCATCACTAAATCCCGAAGCCCGGGATTTTAAAGAACCTGTTCCGATTAGCATCTCTAGTCACGCTATACGAGTAGATTTAAGTATTAAAAATCCTAATTCTAGTCCTAAAGTATACTTTGGAATTTTTTATAAAAAACAATACCAGCATGTACCCAGTAAAGCCCAGTACACTCTATGGCATTTTGTCACATCGCAATAGTGTGTACTAGTGGCAACACTTGACATTCACGTAATTTTTCGTTGTGGGGCATTACTTCCCATATGAGAAACAATAGCCCAATTCACAATCTTGTGCAAATGGTCTTGCATCGTTGCATGTGCAAAATGGTATAGTATATTGATACTCACCACTAAGAATTATTAAGTGGTGAATATCAATATACTCTACCATTTTGCACATGCTACGATGCAAGACCATTTGCACAAGATTGTGAATTGGGCTAATGTTTCTCATATGGGAAGTTCCATTCCCTGCAACGCCGCGGCACGCCGTTGCACACATTGTGAAAATGATATCACAAAATGCCAGATGTGTTTTCATGATTCCATTTTGAAAATGTTACAGAGGGAGCGAAAAAAGTGTTTAAAAATAAATAATTTCGCATATATGTACATATATTTTTCGTTGCTACATTGGACAATTTACAGAATTATGACACTCTTTGAAAATTTTTACAAAAGTATCTTTGATTCTTAAATTTGATAACTTCATTTAGCTACAATTTAAACCTTTTCGCATTTTAATAATCCTAAGGGAAATCATAGATAATTTTGTAAGTTTTAACTTCCCTAATGATTTGCTAAGGTCCTGCCAACTTAAAAAAGAAAGTTTCCTCTCCCTTGTTATAATATAAATAGAGTGTCATATTATTTATTCATCACATGGTATCTTTATGTTCAGCTCACTTTTGGCACGAACTCACATAATGACCACATACAACCAGTTACATACATACATACATACATACATACACACATCTTCATCTTGTTTCCAGCTAACATGCGACTTAAAAAATATGAGGCACGACATCAGGCAGCAGCAGCAGCAGCAGCAGGCAATGGAACAGTAGCAGTCTCACAGTGGCAGATTGTTGGCTTAAGACATGAAATTTAACCCCCCGAATTAGCAAAAACTAATGAGAGTGAAAGAAAATATGAAAGATGAACATAATTTTTATTTTTACAATTTTAATTAATAACTTCATATGAGGAGTCAGTCATCAGTTTAGCTATGAGAAAGTTTAACATAAGTTATAAGTTAAATTTCTTTTCTAACTTGCTTTACTGATAAGTCAGGCATGGATAAATTTTGAAGGGAATATTCACAAAAATATTGGGACTGAAATTTAGTTTAGGAATTCAGTAAAAATTCGCAGTATTTTTTAAATCTTGGAATATGGAACTTCTAATTTGGGCATATGGCTGGAGTACATTTTATTCAACTCCCTGCAACAAGATCAAATATTTCGATTTTCACATCAGTTTTCTCATCACATCAGCTCCTTGGGGAATTATTACGAACACGATTACAAAATGCTAAAATTACTTTCTTAAACACCAACCTCTCTGGCAAAATTTTATTGATTATGACAGATGTTTAAAACTGAGTTTCCTTTTTATACAAATTCATTTAGTACGAAATATTTATGAGGATTTTAAATGCGCAACACTACATTGTGTTTTATTTTACACACATGCTTATTTATGTTTTGGTCGTGCTACGCTTTTTCAGGACTCTGCCTCTCTTTAATGTGGCAAATGATTTTCGCACATGTTACGATTGGTTTTCCATTTGCTTATGTCTTGTCAAAAAAAAAAAATTAATAATGTGGAGTTTCTTGTTGGCTTATGGCACATTCTGCATTAATATTTCATTTCGCATAAATAGAGAAATATTAATAAAATTCATTGAGAAAAGGGGTTAAATTTTTAGCAATAATGTCATTTGGCAAATTGTTTCATCAATTACAATTCTCAAGTGCTGATAAATATTTGATTTGCTGTTCAGAATTGTTAAGGGAAAATTAAACATTTTCAGTTTTTGAACATTAAAATTGTGCAATAAAAATTGCTCTTAATATTTGAATTGTTTGTATGAGCCGATTAAATTAAAGCGGTACAACTTGCCACAAATAAATAAAATAAAGTCCATACTTCTCTTTTTGTATCACTGAATACCCGACTGTAATGTAAAGTAACAGCAACAGTAGGAAACAGCTGATCGATATTGTTATGTGAAAAGTAATGTAAATGGTTATAGAGAAGTAATGTAACGTAACCTACTTCTCATATAAAAATATCGATCAGCTGCTTCCTACGTTACTTTTACATTACATTACCGTCGGGTAACTGAGCCTTAATCATTTTCTTTGCTTTTTACATAACAATATCGATCAGCTGCTTCCTACTGTTGCAATTACTTTACATTACAGTCGGGTAACTGAGGCTTAAATCTTATGTACAGACGATTGTCAGATCTTACAATATTGCCAGTAAAATGTGCTGAAAATTTCTTACAACCGTGTAAACTGGCATTTTTTGGCAGACGTAGTTGCCAGAAAAAGCATTGTCAATCCATTGCAAGACTAGCAGCTTGCAACAAATTGTCAGACATCTTACAATCGTGTGAACACATTGCCAAATGATTGCCAAATGTTTGGCAGACATTTTAATATTGTCTGATGTGCGAATTTTATGCATCTGACAATGGCGTCATTGTAAGGGAATTCCTTCTATGGGCAACACTGCACGCGCTTGATTTTAAAGGAAAAATATATAATAAAATATATGCAATTAAAATCATTGCAATTGGTTCTTTATGGTCGATAGTAATTTATATTTTCACTTTTTACATTTAACACAACTGCAAACGGTTGATATTTAACAATGTCTAACAAATGCTTTTAGTCTGGCAACGCCTAACAAGAGATCTGACAATTTGTGAATATGAGAATCGTGTGAACTGACAATTTTTCGACTGTTGATTTTTTCAGATGAATTTATTGTCATACAACCGTCTAGCAATAAATTGTAAGATTTTCTGACAAATTTGATACCTTGTGCTGGCAATTTTTGATTGCCAGTACATTGTCAGCACATTGCCAGATCTGACAATATTGTAATATCTTACAATCGTCTGTACATAGCTTAAGAATAATGTGTAGCACTATGTGCGCTACACAAGAAACTATTGGAGAAAAAAATTTGCAACTTAACTGGAACTTTTACATCAATCTCTATTGCCCCTTGCACTTAACCGCTTTAGATAAAATTTGAGGTATTCAAAGTAGTGCTAAGACGTAATTCTTGAAAATGCTTTTAGTAAATTTTAAAGCAGTAGAAGCAGTTTTTTCACGTTTAAAAACTTGTTAGTTTTAAGCAAGACACACAAAATAATTTTTTTAAATATTCAAAATTTGTGCTTTTCATTACCTCACAAAACTGACGTGACGCCATGTCCTTAAAATTTGTTTTCGACTCTCAAGTAATGAGCGGCTTATCCAGCAAATAACGCGACCAGACCATACATGCATGTAAGGACTACTGCATTAAGGACCAGGGCTAGTCCAAATATAATTCAAATGTGTGGATAAAACATGGTCGATTTAACATTGCGATGTCCTAGGGTTGGACCATATGGTCCAAATTTGCATTACATCGGACCACCCCAAAACTACCCAATATGGAATAGTTATAGACTACTCCCATACAATTTGTAAGTGCCTAAGAATAGCGATCATAATCGTTTAAACACGAACACTTATCGTGCAGCACTGAATGCTTGTGTGACAACAACATGATCCATGACTGCATTACATGGGACCATGATGTCACTAGTCTGTTTCATCTAGATTGGACCACATAGTCCAATATTATTTTCAGGATTACATACACATATATATAAGAAGACAAGTCAATAAGTCTGTGATTTTTTTATTTCCCATTTCTTAATTGAACTCTGTCAAAATTTGAACAAGACACATCATTTAGTCGGTATATGATAAGTAAATTGACAAAAACGATTTCCGTGCTTTGTTTTTTTGCAAAAATATAACCATCACTCATACCAAGGATAACTTTGATAAATACTTTGGGGATTCTTTACCATCGATTTCAATGGTAAAAAGTAGTTGCATGCACAGAAGATATCGAACGTTCTGGAGGACCAGTTTTTTTTTTAAAGAGAAGTAACACTCAGGCAATGAATACCTACTACTATTACTAGTAAGAGGTATTCCTACTACTAGTAATAGTAGTAAATATTATACTACTTGTAATAGTAGTAGATATTCCTAGTATTACTATTACTTCTCTTTAGGAAAAGGATAGTGATAGAGAAGACAGCTAGGTGGTGAAAGAAGAAATGGAGGAAATCTTCATTCTTTTACAACACTGCTTTTTGCACGTTTTTTTAAAGCAGTGTTGCAGCGCCTCTGGTGTCAATGAAGCGTATTAAATTTTCAAAGCTGTGTTCAGTAGCCATTTTATTGCTTATTGTACTTCGCCGATGATTCTGCTACACAGCAGAATCAGAGAAGCAGCGAAGGAGGGCGCTCTGATATTACCTTAGGATTAGTATCTGTTGCATTCGGTATAGCTCAGTGACCAGTGACTACGCCTTCATCACTTGAACTTTCCTACAACAACTGATACAAAAGGACACTAATGCGCATCAGAAAAATGCGTGGTGTTGTTATTTAAATACTGTTGGATACCGGAGTCGAACCCAGGACCTTCGGTTTTGTAGCCAACGTGCTAACTACTTCAGCCAACGCTAAAAACGAAAGAATTGAAAACAATTCACGATAGGTTATTGGCCGATTTTAGATTGAAAGTGAGAGACTTGAAGTGGCCATAGATATTTGAGTAGCTCAGTTATTTCAATTTTGTATGCTGAAGATGGGAGCCACGTTCGCTCACAAACTTTGCAGGCGAGTTTGACGTTTTTCAACCATTGATGAACATGGATGAGTTTTTGAGCCATTTTGCAACCGTGGAGGAAACATGAATCCACCACAACACACAACAGAGACAACACTGCAGTCAAAACAGTGAGTGTCTAAGAGAAATCGGCTTTCAGTTTGTTGGTGTAAAATTTGCACTTGAGCTAACCCTGTAGCAAACAGTCTACATGTCTTAAATCAGGACTGTGTGGAAGCTAATTTATGCCACCTATTCTGGAGCTAAATCTTTCAGAGAAGTTAACTCCCTGACCATATACTGGAACAAAGTAATAACTCAAAAAGCTAGCAAAACAGAAAACGAGATTAAAGTCTTCAATTTATATACATACAACTTAATGGAAAGCAGAAAATGTTTATTTGTAGGAGTATATAAAATGTGAAGTAATTTTTTTTAGGGTTCCGTACACCAAAGATGAAAGAAAAGGAACCATATTGTTTTCGCTACTCAGTAAGTATTAGAGTTCGACCGATTAATCGGCTTCGGCTTCGGCCTTCGGCCAAAAATTGGTAATTGGCCAAAATTCGGTCTATGGCAAAAATCGGCCGATTAGCCGAAGCCGAATATTTTTAATTCCAAGCTTGAAAAATAAAATTATGTTTGGTCGTTGCTCGCCGACAGTTTCTATTGTGTTTAACGTTTTGAAAGGGTTGCTTTGAAATACAACCCTGTTACTTTCTATTTTCTTTTACTTGGACGTTCTTGTGAGTGATCATATGAAAAAGCAATCTAGAAATTGCAAAATAGTTTTATTTTTCTTGTTATGTATCCAATAGATATTACAGCTATTTCAGTGATCTCAAAAAAGCAAATATTTTTCTTTATTCATATAAAACGAAGTATCATTTTTAAAATTTAAAACATTCGGCTTCGGCTTCGGCCAAAAAAAACGCCTTCGGTCGATCTCTAGTAAGTATGTCCGTCAAAGGTTGTTTTCTCGAGAAACATAAGAGCTACGGAACTGAGTAGAAGCTTGGCCGCTACAACAACAAATATATGATATTTAGAAATTATAGGGTGTTCGAAAATTAGTATTGAAAAATAATAAAATCTTATGTAATATAAATAGAAATATATATAGACATTTTGTAATGCAAAAATTCCAAAAACTTAAAAAATGTGAAAACTATATATTTTATAGGCTAAAGTTCGTATGCATCTATAGATGCATAAGTGTCCGTACGGAAACCTTAGTGTGCGAGTAAAAAAAAAGAAAAGTAAAGAAAAATTTTATTTTATTTTAGAAAAAGCCCATGCAAATGTGCTAAGCAACAAATTACTTATATGTTCAAGCAATTGTATATTTTGTTGATAGTAACATTTTACAAATTTGAAAAATATAGCGTTTCTAAATCAATAAAATAATTTTTTTGTGGAAAATATATGTCAAAATCTATAAGCCTCTAAGAATTATTTTATTTTAGAATCTAAAATTTAGATTTTCAATGAACGAAGATTATATGCACTACTCTCCTTCAAGCTGTTCTTTCAATAAAATGAAATGTAGGTTAATAATTAATATTTTTGGGAAATGCAATAGAATTTCAACAAACACGGGTTTCATCATATCCTTTTATAACCAGCTCAAGACATGATCATGGTTTCATGGGTGGTGGGCATAGCCCATTTTGATAAAACTCGTCATGTATCTTTTTTTATTCCAGATATGAAAAATTGTATGCAAAAAAAAAAACGATTTGGATTGTATGGAAGGTTCGCATGGTCGATTTCTATAAAATTTAATATGTTCTGTGTCAGCTGAAACACCTTATATTTATATTAACACAAAAATATATTAAGCCTTCCACCCCACAGTGTGACATATGCCTATCAATATTATGTAACGTAAAGTGGAACTTGATTACTCCCGTATGACTCTCAAGTTGACAAATTTCTTTTTATTTTTGAGAAATTTATTACAAAAAACTTGTGTAATTGAAAAATTCATGTTCTAAAAAAGTCAAAAGATCAAGCCGTAATCTGGTTTAAAAACCGTTTCTGCAGATTAATTAAAAACTCTTCGGCAGATGGTTTAAGAATCTTATACCGAAATGGTATAAGACTCTTATCTTTAGAATTTAAGAACACGAGTCTTTAGAGGCCTAGAGGTTGAGTACAACTGGTTATTTAATTTTTTCATTCAACACAATATTTAATTTAAGAAAATTATTGTATTTTGTTTTTTTTTTTTTTTTGTCATTTACATACATACGATTACATGGCCGTACATTTCATCTCATTTAAACCGATCATATCTTAACACCTGTGTACTTAAAACTAAACTGTCGTATTGATTTCAAAAACAGTTAATAATTTAACTAGAAAAACATTCAAAAATTTTAAAAGTTGTTATTGAAAAAAAATTTACTATCAATAATTTTCTCATAAAAATATCACACAAAGTACCATTCGATTAAAAATTATATGAGTTTCAAATATAAAAAGCATTGAATAGAAATGACTTGACTAGTTTGGTAATAATAAAAGATCTAAAAAAAAATTAATCAAATAAATTTAAATTAGTGACTAATAACAAATAATAATAAAAAAGGCTAACCCAGAGAAACAGGGTGACAAAAACTTAAAGAAACCAATAAATAAGTTAGAGTGATATATTTTACAAGAAGCCACAGACAGCAATTTTGTTAATAAAGAAACAATGCATTTTCCAAAATAGTTTAACAATGATGAAGCAACGAAGTTGTCTAGTAACGTTCGACTAATATTAATTTACGTTTTATACGTATCAATTTTAGTTGAGCAATTTTTGAGTTTGCTGGGTAGAAAAAAGGAAATGAATAAAAAAATGTGAATAAGGAAGTAATATATGTTAGTAGCTTTCCCTCTTTCCCATAAATTCAAAAGCTATCAAACTAAACGTGATAAGTATATACCGCAAATGTTTAAGTTTCCATGGGCCTTGTGATGCGAGGTCGTTCTAACTAAAAACCTTTCCAGAGACCTCTTCTAATAGGGAACAAAAAAACTTTTTTTGCGTCGAAAATTTAAATTTTTTAGGTAAAAAGTGGTCTTTATGAGCTATTAGGGTGCCTAGATATTTTCATATTGTATTGATATGTTCACAAAAAATGTTCAACTTTACCATAGGTACAATTTTGCTAAATATTTTTGTATGTAATTTCTCGACCTTATTTTTAATATCAATTAATGTAGTTTTATAGATATTGTATCTATTTAGGCTTTCAAGGTCCTTCAATTTCTTCAAAATGTAAATAAAAGACTTTTTTTTTATTTCATTGTTAAATATTGTTAGAAACAATTTAGGAGTCCTTTTAAGTTATTTTGAAAACACTTTTTTCCTTAATTTTCGCAAAAAAAAATGTGCACGAAGAAATAATTTGTTTGGCATAAGATGTTAGCAAGATTTTGTTGGTAGACTACATTATTGATATATGTAGCTAAGCGCTATCACTAAGTCTGAATTAGCTGTTTGTCAAAAATTGATGAGACTATATTTTGAGGGTGCACTGATTCCGAAATGTTTGAAGGCCCATAGAAAAAAATTTGTCACCAAAATCGCCAAACTGGGTAGTACTATCGAACCTATACTGTTAGGACCGTGCGGATTTTTCACTGTTGCACAGTGTTATTAAGAATTGCATGAAATCATTTTTTTTTAATATTGCTTATGAACATCACCAATCACAATGAGAACCCACCTAAAAAAATATCTAGATGAGCCAATGATTTGTCCACGCCAGTGGTTCGACTGTATAATTCTGTACGGAAGAAAATTCTTTCAAATTAGCATATTAATAAAATATAATTCCCAAAGCATTTTCTATGGATCAATATTACAAAGTAGACTTCCATATTTCCAGTAAAATTCTTGATTATTTAAATATTTTCTGAAGAAGAACATGTATATAATTTTTTTGAATCAGTTCAGTTAATACTTTACCAATATCATGAAATTCTACACTAGTACACAGAAAAAAGTAAAAACGAGATTTAATTAAAAAAATTAATTAGTTTTCAACCAATCGCAAAACCTTTAATATTTACTTAACCATTTTAATCGAAATATTTTTGAGTTTTTCAATTAAAAAAAAATTATACTAATTAAAATTTAATTAATATTTTTTTAAGATTCAATTAAAATTTAATTGAAATATTTTTAGAGATTTAAATAAAATATTAATTGATACATTCGTAAAGATACAATTAAAAAACTAGTTGAAAATGTTTACAGATTCAAGTAAAATATTAAAAAAAAATCCAATAATAAATAAATTGCCTGTCCCACGATATTATCAGAAATCGTTCGATTGACAACTTGTATTCTATTGTATAGCAAATTAGAAAATTTTTTATTTTTTTCAATATATTTAATTATTCGATCGAACGATTTCTGGTGACATCGTGGTACAGGTCGTAAATATAAAAAAAATCCAAAAATTAAAATATTTATCTGTTGCACTAGCTGAAGCATGGTATTGCTTTTGGGAGTTCGAATAGTTCAGTCTTGCACAGGGTGTAAGTTGTATATTTTATTTGGACTGTGTGTGTGTGTATTTTGTTTAAAGAAAGGCACCGATATTTTGCGTATACACACACGCAAGATCATTTGCATTGAACCCCGAATACCACCAATGTTATAACTTTACCATCCATGTTTGGCCTACACAAAGAAAACAGTGCCTACTAAATACCTCATAAAATAGAACAAAATTAATAAGAAATCTCGATGGTTTTTTTTTTCAATAAGAAAATCTTATTAATTTCATAGGGAAAACCTTTTTGAAAGAATCACGAAAAAATCTTGTAGTTTTTATGAGTTATCTTATTGATTTTTTCAATAAGGTTTTCTTATTGTTTTTATGAGGCAACCTCATAAAAAAAATTTTATGTCTTTATTCTTTGTGCTTTGCTTATATGTATTTTCATTAAAAAGGGGTGTTATAAGTTTGTAGTGTGTGTCTGTGTATCTGTGTGTCTGTCCGTGTCCACGTACAGCCCAAACGGCTTAACGGATTTTGATTTAGTTTTCTCGGTTTGAAAGGTGACTTGATCGAGATGGTTCTTAACCATGTTTGAAGAAAATTGGTCTAGTCGTTTAGAAGATGCTACATATTTTTAGATAATACGGGGGTTTTTAAAATTTTTAATTTTGTTATTTAAATTTTATACCATATAATTATGTATGTATATATGTTAATGTTATTTACTTATACATAAATATTATATTGTATTCTTAATTAACTTACTCACCATACATATATATTACTACTTGTGAGGAAACAAGTATTGAAATAATTGTGCAAACATGCTTATACAAAAACGAAAAATATCATGGCAAAATTGTCTGTATGTCTATTTATAGATATGAAATAACAAGACACCTCATAAAATCAAGAAGATTTCCTTATTAAAAAAATCAATAAGACGCTTTACACATAATCATATAGGAACCTAATCAAATCAAGAAGAAACCCTTATTGAAAAAATCAATAAGATAACCTAATAAAATTAAGAAGAAAACCTTTTTAAAAAAATCAATAAGGTAACATAATAAAATCAATAAGAAATCCCTATAGTCTACAATTTATAAGAAAACCTAATAGAATCAAGAAGTTTTTTTATGGATTGTTTTTTTGGTGCCAAAAATAACGGAAATTGTGTAAAAGAAGTTGTGAATTATAAGATTTCTTCTTGATTTTATGTGGTTTTCTTCTTGATAAAATTAATAATATTAACCACATAAAAACAATAAGGAATCTCTATGAAAAAATCTTCGTTTCTTTCTGCTGGGATACCCCTTAGCCTAAAAACGTTTCATAGAGAAAATCTTCTTGATTCTATGAGGCAGTTTTTTCTCTGTGTACATGGTTTTGCTTGTTGAGAGATGAGAGAACAAACAATATGAATTTCTGTTTTTATTTTAATATTTGATTTCTACTAAAATTACTAAGTATCAAAAAAAAAATTTTAAGGTGAGTAGTTTTCTTCTCCCATAAAAAAATTAAAACCAATTAAGAGAATAATTTAGTATTTTAATTGAAAATATTTTTTTAAAACAATGTGGTATCCTTAAAAAGGATAAATTTTCAAATATAAAAACAAAAGCTCTATCTCTTACATACAATTGATAATTAATAATTATTTACTATTTCATAGTGCTCTGAGTTAAGCTCTGTTGATAACACTTTTTTGATAGGGCAATAAATTCAATTAAAATATTAATCAAAAATATTATTTCTTCTAACCAATCCACTTAACTGAAAAATATTCAACAATAATTGTTTCTGTGCAGCAAATATGTTGACAGTGGGTCTCTTAAGCTAAAAATTCTGAAATTAAGCAAACATATTTCAGGGAAATTATGTACAAAATTCCGCAGGAAATTTCTCCCAGGGAACAATTCCAACTAATAGCAAATGATAGGGAAAACAAAAAGTTCTAATTGGAAAAGGGCGACATTTTCTGCGGAATTTTTTTACATAATTGCCCTAATTTATTTATTTGAATACAAAAAAAAATAATTTTTGATTTCATGGGTATTGTGCAGTGTGGTGTTAAAAAATTTTTTCACGTTCATATTTCGTGCGTGGTGGACTTAGTATTCGTTGTTCAGGTCGAGTCGTGTTCAAATGCCTTGAATCACTCGATTCAATTGATAGAACAATCTTTTAGACTCTTAAAAATTGCTCGCTTTCAAGTCACTCGTTTTAAAGTTGATACAGATTGATCATTACTAACAATTGCATTTGATCATTGTGCGTACTAAAAATAAAACCAATTTGTACCATCTATTCCCATTCAGCCTGTTTGATACACTCATACACGACCGTGTATGGTAATGATAGGAAAAAAATTAATAATAAGAAAATTATTAAAACAAATATGAAAAAGCAACAACCTACAGATAAAATTTCTGCACCTGCAGCTCATAAAAACAAATTCTCTATTACACAAATTAATATGAATTAGTTGTATTTCCCAGGCCTGCAGGCATAAATTAGGCCCCCACAAAAAAATTTAATACACAAAGAATTAAGCAGACAAACGGCAGGCAATCGGACAGACAGACAGACGAACACACACACAAAATGACACAAATTATAAAAAATATATTGTATTTAAATAAATAAAATGAAAATTATTTATAAATAAATACGTTGGGATTTAAAATGTATGAACAAAAAAAAACGAAGTAAAAAAATTATTTTAAAATCACTCTAGACTAGAGTTTCTACGCGGGAAAAAAATCCCGCGAGAATTTTCGGGAATTTAATACATCCGTTTTTGGAATTTGCTTTTTTTACTTTTTTTATTTTCAACCTAAAAAGTCTTTATAGGAAATATTATCTATATTGGCATCCATCAAAGCATATCAATTTATTTGTTTTTGTTTTGTTTTTTAAATATTGTTGTTCGTGAAATGAGCGAATAAAGGTGTTATTTTTTTAATTTGAATGTTGTATATTTTTTCATAAAATTATATTTTTTATTGAGGTCATTTAATTAAATTCGTATGTTTTTGAAATTCCCGGGAATTCCCGGGAATAAAACATTTTACTTCTCGATTCCCGGGAATTGGAAAAGTCCGGGAAATTAGAAACCCTACTCTAGACTCATACAAATTGCAAATTGCTTCTTCGGTAGTAAGTGTTTGCACATGTGAAATGGTCGTCGGGTTTATGTGCTGTAGCAGTCAAACCAACAAACACTTTGCAACAACATGCAGCCCAAAATGCGTTTTGAATTTTTTATTAGATGAAAAATCAAAGGAACAAATCACATAAAATAAATAAATTTTTATTGGTATGTTAATTATACTGACCATACATGTCAATTTAGTTATTAAAAATTTTTAGAAAAAAAAAATAAAATAACGCTTTTAAAATAATTTACGTGTAGTACACATGTTGTCTAGTCGCATTAGAAAATAACTTTTTGGCGCCAACGATTTTCAAAAATCGAATTAAAGAAAAAAATAATAGTAGGTATTTTGTACTTTAAGCGAAACGTTTTCACAGACACTTTACTTAATATTAGAAATGTATTTAAAAACAAAATCTATAAAAATAATTTTATTACAACAGGTGAATGAATACGTATGTATGTACGTGCTGACACATACTGAAAATTCTTTGCTACAACAATTGACAACAACAAAATTACTTCTCATAAGCAAGACGAGAAAATAAACGAAAATAATATACAGTTGCGTGTGCGAAAATAGCACATTTGAGATCTATGCACTTACGGCCTGGCCTGTCCCACGATGTCACCAGAATTCGTTCGATCGAATACTTCTATCGAAAACAACAACAAATTTTCTAATATTATTGTTGTTTGAAATACGACTTGTCGATCGAACGATTTGTGGTGACATCGGGGTACAGGCCGCTAATATTATGCATGTGAAAATTAGTATTTTTGAATGTTTGTATTTAAATCTCTGTAACAGTAAGGGACTTTTAATGCCACACACATAGTCTTCAGGCTAGGTTAAGGAATTGGAACTAGAAACGTGGACCCAGAGTAATTTAATATTATTTTCTAGTTAATCTGTCATTATGAAACTTTGCAACCACATTGCGTTTCTATGCACGCATGGAAAAGTGATCAGATAGTTTCGCCATTAACCGATATTTGTGACACCTTGAATAAAAAAATTAAGCTCACGCTATCATGCAGCGACACTCCCAAGATTAATACACACGGATTCATGTAAGAATCATCAAAATCGGTCTACGCGTTCGATTTATATATTTCCGCAAAGGAACACATATGTGACGCGCAAAATAGAAAGGGACCTAAGGGTAAAAACCGGTTTTGTTCTGGAGAGCCATTTTAAAGATTTAAATACGTGTATCTTTGGTGTACCATCACTGAGCGTGTTGGTATTGGTCTCATTTGAAAGCGACACATCTCATGACGTCAGTAACGTGTTGGTCAACGCGCGTAGGTTGTCCCTACCTCGTGTTTTGTGTAGTTGGTTTTTACTGTTTTCTACCTAGCGCGCTGTTTCCATGTGTTTGATATCAATTTTGTTCGCGTTTTTTCGAATCCAGGTTTATTTTCTGAAATTATTAATTGTGAATTATAATAAATACTCATTTATAATTCTTTTAAATCGTGAATATCACTCTGTTAGTACGAACATTTTTACACATAATCTTAGAATCGTCGACTTCAATTTCATAAAACGCGCATATCTCTGGGAGGGGACATTTTTGGCATGGGATCGGTCTCATTCGATTCTCAGATGTTGAAAATTGATTTTTTTACCCTTAGGTCCCTTTCTCTATGCCCTGTCACATATGTATGCATATATACATACAAACATACATAGGCTGATAAAAGCAATATCTTTCTTTGCTCGCGCAGTCGGGTAATTAGGGCCAATTTGTGTGTTTTTCAGTGCATATTTAAATAAAACTTAAATGCCCAACCTTGTGTATTTAAATTCTATTTAAATTCTGTTTTAAGCATACCACAAGCTTTTGTGCGTGTATGTGTGTGTTTATTGAAAACATATAGTACATGAACATCATTGGTTGTATTAAAAAGAATTTTTTTTTATTTTTCATATATATAAAACAATTATAAAGCAAAGTTTCATATCATGGAATAAATAATTAGAAAAATGCATTCTGATGCTCGTTTGGTTTTATATAATGTTTTTTTAAACAATTTTAGTTTCCTGTATTTCGATAACCTCACTTTCTTATTTATGTTAAACAGCTGTTGCTTGAAAATCCTTCCATAATACTTGGCAATTTAGTAGTGCTGCCAGCAAATTTTTTACGGTGCAAAAAGTGGAGGCAGGTGGTCTTTTGAGCGGGTTTTTACTTGTATGGGATTTTTGCCTATGGGGCGTGACTCGCTATATTTACTAATACTTTAGTGAATAAGTTAAATATTAATTTTGGGAAAACGAGCGATAATAATACTAAAGCTTACTCCCTGTTTACACAACTTAGATGGTATACTTGAGTATGAAATGTATATGGAAAGCGCTAACTTTTTTTAGTGATTTTCATACAAATTTTCTAGGCGAGTCATCTATATATGTAAAACAATAAAATAGTAAGATATCGCGGCTTATTAATTACATCACTACTAGATGTTTTTTATTTATTAACTATAATCAATAGAAAACAAAAGCACTTGAAAATATTTTATAGAAAGTGTGCTAGTGTCATGCCCACATCTATTAGCATGTATAGTTCGTTTAAAAAAATATATATAAATTTATGTATAATATATATAAAATAAGCTAAATAACTAATGTAATAACACATTAAATTTTATTTTCATCACGTAGAAATCATTAAACATTTTGATAATTTTCCAACTTCATGAAAAATCAACACTAAGACATGGTTTTGTATGAATAAATATTTATACCAGAGTGCGGAGAGTGCTCGAATTAAACTCGCTCGCAAACATATTCAATTCGAGCTAGTTTTATTTTTGTATTGAAAAGAGCTACTCTTGTCTGCTCGCGAGTTAAAAAAATTAAACTCGAGAGCGCATTTAATTTTTGAGAATCGAAAATAGGACTCGCGAGAAGAATTAAAATTTTAAGAGTCAAAAATAAAACTCGACCCGCGAGACGAGTTAAAAAGAATTATTATTATTTTATTAATTTTGTTTGCTCAAATTCTGTTTTCTATAGGGCGCAATGTTGAAATTATATTTTATTACTGACAGGTAAACATTTGCATAACTTTTCATGAAGCAGAAGCCTTAAAACATTTGAAAAATACCTCATGACATGAAATTAAAAACATATATTTTTATATATGTATAAAACTATACTTTTCAAATTTACATATAAATACATTTACTTTTCGAATAAACAAAAAAAATTTTTATAATAACTACTCGTTTTGAATTCGTTTATGCTCGTTTTGCACTCTTTTAAAATAATGCTTACGAGTCGAGCACAAAAGGAGTACGAGTCTTATAAAATTTGTGTTTGCGAAACGAGCGAGTTAATAAAAGTTGTTCTCGCGAATAGAATTTTTCCCTACCCTGAATTATACGTATTTTTTTAGAAAAAATCTAGCAAATTATTTTATACTTATATTTGAAATTATTAAGTTAAGCCGAATTATGTATCTTAAAGAAGCCAATTGTACATTTGGTGATTTATTATTAATTAAAAAAATCGATCGAGTAACGTTGAAATATCAAGCACTAGCAGATCTAAATAACTTGGATTTTCCTTTAATTGATGATGCAAGGATTTCATATAAAATATTTATACGAAGGATATTATATTGCCAACAAAATTTGAGACATACTTAAGGAGTAACATTCTAATTGCTTCCCATTTCACATAATCCGATTAGTTTTGTTACCTAGAACAGTATTAAACCTCTTGTCACACGTCAGAGGGATGCGCAAGTACAGTCAAGTGTCTTAGCAGAGGTTATTGCTCTCATTGGGATATTAGACAGTCTCTGCCTCTGCTTCTTTGTGCAATGCTGATTACTTTTTGTTAGGTAGCAGAGTTCATCACAATTGTGAGAGGTGTGAGTTCAATGAGAACTTCAACATAGCCGCCGTAGGACACGTACTCATAGCTCCTGCTATACATAGGAATTCTAGATTTTTTGATATCTCCATTTGGTAGCTATTTTTAGGCAGCCAGAGCATGTCCCACAAAGAAACAGCACCATAAGTCATAAGTGATGATAAATCTTAATATCATGGCGCATATCCGTCTAAAGCTTTTATGTGTAGATGTTTTTCCTGCAACAGATCTACTGTCTCCATAGCAGCTTTGACTCTAACGTCACTGACAGATACTTGACCTCTGTTGAGGTTTCTAATACTACGTTATCTACTCGGATGGCTTGACATCATATGCAGAGAAAACAAATTTGTAAATAAAATAAATTTATTTGTGAATGCAATCAACATATTTTAAAAGGCATCTACAACGATTTTTGAAAATACAAACACACATTTGTAGCATAAGAAAATAAAATCAAAAATCAAAAAATCCAATTAAATTTTAATAAATTTGTTTTTAACCCCCGACCAAAAAAAAGGGGTGTTATAAGTTTGTAGTGTGTGTCTGTGTATCTGAATGTCTGTTCGTGTCCATATACAGCCCAAACGGCTGGACCGATTTTAATTTAGTTTTTTGTGTTTGAAAGGTCCAGCCGTTTAGAAGATATCACATCTTTTCTAGAAATATCGGGGTTTTTTAAATTTTTAATTTTTGTTATTAAATACTAATGTTTGTTTTTTTAGAATTTGGATTTATGTTACATTTAAAAGTTAAACTTTGAAACGATTTTTTTCGTGGCTGTGATTAAAACTAAATGTGTTTGAGATGAGTTCAACCGGCGCACACTGGGGCCCGTCCATACGAGGTTGTGCTCAAAACTCAATATTTTAAATTTTCGAATTTAAGAAAAATAATTCTGTTGGAGTAATTGGTACAAAATATTACATCACTGGTAAAAAAATTGAGACGCTCAGACGCACTCTGTTTGAATTAAATTAAATGATATGTTAAAATACGCGGTATTGATAAATATTGTATTAAGTTAATAACAAATATATTTGAATTTTAAATTTTCTTCAATTACATGGTTTTGTTGAACATAATTCAAGTCTATTTTTTTCTGTGTGGAAGAGTCCTCCTTCTCGTATAGGAGATTGATATTCAAAATGACCAAGTTTAAATTTTCAACTCGCAATAGTTCATTAATAATTGAGAAAAATGTAAAAGAATTCAAAATTTAAACTTGGCCACAGTAAAGGTAAGAAGTTATTTTTTTAACAATTTTAAAAATAGAATTTTTCCAGAAAATTGCCTAAGAACATAACACCTGTAAAGTTTGACCTCTGAAGATCGTTAACCCAACTCATAATACATACCATTTGAGAGGCCATTTTCTACTCTTCACCATGACACCTCAGTGGAACATCTAAGATAAGTAGTTTGAAATAAATACATAATATTTTTATAGTCAATTTTTGCTACATTTTCTCATTTTGATGTCGCTATATTTCGCAAACTAGAAAGTATAATGATAACAACTTTCGCACTAATGGTAGTTTTGCCAAAGGCATCTATCGGAAAAAATTTCATCAAAATGGGAAGCGATTTTTTTTTTTACTTTTGTAATCCAAAATCTTGAATTTTGATGTCTTTCGGGGGAGCAAGGTTCTGATTTTAAGCCCCTAGTTTCTTAGGGTAATATTCTTGGAATTTTGTTTAGATCTTGTTTTTGCTAGACGCCTGTTGACAAAAACAATGAACCCACGCTAATGTACATATTTTTTTAATAACGAAATCCACACTTTTTCAGTCTTCGTTTTTTAGATATTTTTCAAATAATTAATTTGTTAACAAAACACAGAACAGCTCTTTGCATAACTCTATCCAGTAAAAATTTTACCAGTAATAATTTGTAAGAATTTTTTCTCTCTAGTTTTTATGCTTTTTTGACTCTCTCTCTCTCTCTTTGCAAACTTTTTGAGTTAACAGTAACAATTGTTACAAGTCCGTAACAATTTTTAGTAAATGAAAGCACCTATTTAATGCCGTAATTCCCCCCCCCCCCCCGCAAAGCACTTTAGATGCAGTTTGCATTGCCCTTTGCTAAAAGTAATAACTAGCTTTTGTTTCCTAGTTGTTGCTGTTTGAATAAATTGTACGATTTGCAACGAGTTCCATCTACAGCATTGCAGCAAATTAATTACCGTTACCGGCGTATTAAAATGATTGACTGATAGCATGACCCTCATACTAAATAGATTAAATTGCAATAATTAATGTATTTAATGAATACTTAATTAAAAACCGACTCTCAAATTAAAATTGCTGAAAATAATTATAAAAATTTTATTAGCGAAAAAATCAATTAAATCATTTAGAGAATCAAACAAAAGCAAATAAAGCCAATAGGTACCAAAACATTTTATAAAGCGCCAGAAATAGATTTTAAGTATGGAAAAAAGTGCAAAAAAAAACCGACAATTAATACTCTTTGAGGTTAATGGGAGCTAAAACCTTAAGTTTATTAAGAAATAGCATGCAAAAGCAAATTTTTGTTTGCAAATTTACATTGTTATGCTAATCATACGAGGGCCGTTCGGAAAATTCTTAGCCTATTAATGAAAGAGAATAGTTAGTTTTTCAAAAATATTTTTACTTTTCAATATAATCTCCTGAAACTTCAATACACTTAGTCCAACGCTTTTCTAGCAATTCTATCCCTTGATTAAAATCAGGGACCGAAAATAACTGTTATTTTTGAATTTTTGATTAAAAAAAGCAACCTCAAGGAAATGTCGGAGAATGAAACCAAGTATACCATTTTGCAAGTATTGGACCAAATTGTCAGAAAATACGATGCTTTTTAAAAATCTGACTTTTATTTTTTCAAGCAAAAATAAAAGTTATTTTTTGACTTTTATTTTTTTGAGCAAAAATAACAGTTATTTTTGACTTTTATTTTTTCGAGCAGAAATAAAAGTTATTTTTTGACTTTTATTTTATCGAGTAGAAATAAAAGTTATTTTTTGACTTTTATTTTTTTGAGCAGAAATAAAAGTTACTTTTGTGTTTTCAACCCCTTTGACAAAGAAATTATTATTTAATATTCCAAATATTCTTTTCTAAATAAGTAAATTTAACGATTCACTATTGCAAAAGCGCCAAAATTTATAATAAATATAATGAATTTATCACAAAATAACTTTTATTTCTGCTCAAAAAAATAAAAGTCAAAAAATAACTTTTATTTCTACTCGAAAAAATAAAAGTCAAAAAATAACTTTTATTTCTGCTCGAAAAAATAAAAGTCAAAAATAACTGTTATTGTATATAACATAAACGACGGCACGGCATCGGCGTCGAAACAGACGGCTTGTTAGTTTGGATTTTGTAATAATGCAACTCTGATCAGATGAAAAGTATTATCGTTTAGAAAATTTTCAAAAAATTGTGAAGTATTATGGGATGTCAAATTTTTATCGTATTATTTACCATTCGTTATGACATTTTGCATTCACAATATCGCACTTGCACGTATTATTTGAATTTTTGACATGTATTAATACAAAGTATAATAGTCTGAGTGGCCCTTTAGTGGTGGATCCATGTCTCATCAACAGTTATGAAACGACGCTTAAAATCCATTTTATTTCGCTTAAAACGATCCAAACAAGCTTGAGAAATGTTCATTCTTATGCGTTTTTGGTCGACTGTTAACAAATGCCGCACCCATCTTGCAGAAATCTTTTTCATCTGTAGTTCTTCATGCAAAATTAAATGGACTCGATCATTTGAGATGCCCATGATATTAGCTATTTCACGCAGTTTTATTCGTCGATCATTTAATACCATATCATGCACTTTGAATACAATTTCTGTTGTTGTTGCTGTTTTTGGACGTCCACTACGTGGTTCATCTTCAATGCTTGTACGACCACGTTTAAATTCAGCAACCCAATTTTTTACTGTTGCATACGAAGAAGCACTTTCACCTAACACATTCACCATATCATTATGAATTTCTTGTCCTGATAAACCTTTTTTATGTAAATTTTTAATGACGCCACGCATTTCTAATTTTTCCATTGTTAAAAAATCGCGGATACGTCTTTTGTGAACACTTGTTTCTATATGAAGGAGTTGCCAGAACGATCGAAACAAAATTTAACATGTGTTCATAGCAGAGATGGAAGTTTCCAAAACACTTAACTTTTTTCTGTTTATACCGCGCTTTTTGTGCTAGGCTAAGAAGTTTCCGAACCGCCCTCGTACAATATTAATAATTGTTACACTCTCAATAAAACTAACAACTGACACACAAGCACCTGCAGCAGTCCACTTGTTAAACTTATAGGAAAGTTCCATCAAATCGCTTCTCGTTGCATAGCTGCAACTTTAGTTTGTGCATATGCAATAACTTTCTGCTACAAAGCATTTTGAACACAATGGGTCTGTCCCACGATGTCGACAACTTGTATTGAAAACAAAAAAAAATTATTAAAAATTTGATTTGAAATTTATTTGCTGGTGGTTCAGCGTTGTCTATCATCAGTAGACTTCAACCACACATTTTGAACAGTCACAAACCTCTTATCTTATGTACAGACTTTCAAGAACTATTTGAGAATTCACAAACAATAATATAAGCGCAGTAGGTTTATTTTTCGTTTGTGATTTTCAAAAATATTATTATTTGTGAATTCTCAAACAGTTTTTGAAAGTCTGTGCATAAGATAAGAGGTTTGTGACTATTCAAAATGTTTGGTGGAAGTTTAGTGCTGATTTGTTACAGCAACAATGAAATGCATTTAGACAACGCTGAACCACCAGCAAACAAATTTCAAATTAAAATAAACTTCTGACAATATGTCGAATAATAAATTTCTTAAATTAAAAATTTGTTTTTGTTTTCAATCTAAGTAATCTATCGAACGTTTTTTTGCCTTTTAGTGGGACAGGCCGAATAAATAAATAAATAATGCATAATATAAGCCGCAGCCATTATTTGATCATCAACGCCGCCAATAAAATATCTACGTGATAGAAGCATTCAACTTTTTACTCATTTTATTAAAAATTTAGCTAAATTAATACAATTGCAATTTGAATGTTAATCTTTTCAAGATTTTAGGAGTTTTCATTGAACATACTCAGGTATGCATCAGAATCAGTTTTTAAGCCGGAGCCTCCACACAGAGGCACAAATCTCGTATCGGGCTGGACAAAAGTCATTAACGTTTCATAAAAAGGGT
Organism: Tachina lurida; assembly: GCA_944452675.1. NCBI lineage: Eukaryota > Metazoa > Arthropoda > Insecta > Diptera > Tachinidae > Tachina > Tachina lurida. Next base: position 89,186,346 of record OX101754.1, read on the forward strand.
TTTAAAGAGCCTGCGCTAAAAGTATTGACAAATTTTATTCGATCTCAGGTTTTATTGTAGCGTGCCCAGAAAAACAAAATATATATCCTCCAACTTATATGTAGCGAGAAATTTTACACATATTTAAATTGTTTATAATAATTAAGTTTCTGCTGCTAAGATATCCAGGATTATAAGTTATTTACGTACAAGTTATAAAATATTTTAGTAATCTACATACATATCACGGATGGAAATCATGGTACAATTGTACTTTTTATGGTACATATTTGAGCTCGTTGGTACCGTGGTACTACCGCGAGTTACTTGGTACAATTTAAAAATGCCAATGTTTCACTATATGGTAACATTAATTTTGCCTATGTTGTCTTAATTTTTTTTTGTGTGTGTCAGCTTCTCTGTTTTTGTTGCAATGCTGTTATCAAGGCAAATTCATGTACCAGGTGGTGTCAACTCTGCAACAAAAAATCTGTCTAGTACTTTAACTGTACCTGTTAGCTTGACAACACCTGAACTTGACAGTACATGAACTCTGTGGTTACATTTATTTTTGTTAAATATATATCGCTCCTTCACTTCAATAGTGTGTTTTAGGTTTTATCGCGCATTTTTTATGCGCATAACTTAGATTTTATAGTGCATGAAAATAAAAGGCCTGTTAATAAGTAAAGTTTGTAAAATAACCGTTCTCTAACAAGTCTAATCTATGAATGTACCCTTATAAATGTAATATTTAATATTCTTTATGTTATTTTTTATACTCAATTTTTATAAAAATTTTTGTTTTCAGCTTCTGTTTTTATTGTTTACTTGTGAATTTTTACAAACTTTTTTACATTTCCGTTCTTATTAATAAATATTAAAAAAATGGTACCGTCATCGTCCAAAAAGTACATTTTGTTTTCACAGTTGATACAAAATCCAAAAAGTAATTTTCCTTCCCTGGTATACTTTACAAATGTAAAAGCATTTTTAATTTTTGACCGAAATATGTGAATTTTAAAAGAAACATTTCCTTAGGTGAGCCTTTTTTAGCGATTATTTAAATCAATTTGAATTATTTTTCTTTTTTTGTAATTTGCAACTTTTCTACTAATAACAACCTACGGATTAGCAGAAAAGAAGGATAATGGAGTTCTAATAAGGGAAGTTGTTTGAGTTTGCTTCCAGTTATACCTTAATGTCGCATACGTCGCATAAAATCCATATTTATTAATTTTCTTCAACAGTAAATAATCATTTGTTATTGTTTAATTACTTTTCAAATAAAGTTCAATATTAGCAAAGTTACTGCATTTAGTTCACTTGGGGAAAAAAATGTCGCGTCCGCCTTGTCGCGTCCGTATTTGTACTTTAGCCATTTAAAAAAAATTAAAACAAAATTTTCGTATTTCATAAATCTACACATAATCTATCATCTTTCACCTTCATTTCCACATTTACAAAAAAAAAATTCTTCATAAAATTTCGCTGAATTATGTATATTTCTATAAGTGCACACAAATAACTTCTATTTTATCTTTTAACTATATTATTGATATCGCCAAAATTTTTTTTCTTAAATATACTACTCCTTCATTGCTTTAAGACACTTAAGATATATATTGGATCTATCCATTCCTTTCTTGTTTTTTGCTGAAATAAAAGTGTACGAAACTTCTGACTGATAGACAAGCACTCTAACCAATATGCTAACAAGCAGCCTGAATAACCACTGACATTTTTGTGCAAACATACTTATACAAAAATGAAAAAGATCATGAAAAAAATTGTCTCTATGTCTATTTATAATAACGAAATATCAAGACACCTCATAAAATCAAGAAGATTTCCTTATTAAAAAAATCAATAAGATGCTTTACGAATAATCATATACGAACCTACTTAAATCAAGAAGAAAACTTTATTGAAAAAATTAATAAAGCAACCTAATGAAATCAAAAAGAAAACTTTTTTAAAAAAATCAAGAAGGCAACCTAATAAAATCCATAAGAAATCCCTATAGTTTACAATTTATAAGAAAACCTAATAGAATCATGAAGTTTTTCTCTATGGACTTTTTTTTTGGTGCCAAAAATAACGGAAATTGAGTAAAAAAGTTGTGCATAATAAGATTTCTTCTTGATTTTATGTGGTTTTCTTATTGATAAAATTAATAAGATTTCCCACATAAAAACAATAAGGAATCTCTATGAAAAAATCTTCGCTTCCTTCTGCTGAGATACCCCTTAGCCTAAAAACGGTTCATAGAGAAAATCTTCCTTATTCTATGAGGCAGTTTTTTCTCTGTGCATAATAAGATTTCTTCTTGATTTTATGTGGTTTTCTTATTGATAAAATTAATAAGATTTCCACATAAAAACAATAAGGAATCTCTATGAAAAAATCTTCGCTTCCTTCTGCTGAGATACCCCTTAGCCTAAAAACGGTTCATAGAGAAAATCTTCCTTATTCTATGAGGCAGTTTTTTCTCTGTGCAGCAAAAAAATTTCAAATTAAAATAATCTTCTGACAGTATGTCGAATAATAAATTTCTTAAATTGAAAATTAGTTTTTGTTTTCAATCTAATAGTGTTTTCACACTGCAAGTTAAAACCTGGTTTTAACGTTAAAACCATAAACAGCTGATTTTGCATTCACACTGCAAGTTTGTTAAATTCAGGTTTTAACTCACAGAATGTCTAATAACTTTGCTCAAAATAAAATAAATCTCCTGCAGATATGCGTGTGTTTATTGTTGTATTTTTTCTGATTTTTTAATAACACTTATTTGACAAACTGTGCAACAAATGTTTTGTTTGTATGAAAAACTTAGAAACTTTACAATGCGCTCTAAAATAGAAACTATTTTATATTTTGTAAATAAATGTTTTAAAATGATGGAACTAGTAATACAAAGTGAAGAAGTGATTGGAAATCAAGTTAATGTATATAAAAATCACAAAATAAAACTTTTTTATCGGCGGATCGATGTCAATCACATCGTCTATTTTCACTTTCCAGAGGTCAATGAAAATATTTTCGTTGTTTTCCTTTCAAAAAACTCTTTTTTTACCATAATTTTTTGATTATTGTTGCTGCTGCATCCATTTTTAAGTTGAAAATCTTTCAAGCGACATCTATTGTTATTCACTGGCATAAACATTATCAGCTGCTGCCGGTCATTTTAACTTGGCAGCACTGAATTTACCACAGCAAAAACATTGTTGCATTTCCTAAAACCAAATTAAAACCAATTCAGAAATGGTTTTAAGTTGGATTTGACAAAAACAATTTGTATGGTAAAACCAGGTTTTAACAGTTGGTTTTAGCGTTAAAACCAACATATATTAAAACCAAGTCAGTGTGAAAACACTATAAGTAATTTATCGAACGTTTTTTCTCCTTTCAGTGGGACAGACCGAATAAATAAATAAAAAAGGTATATTATGCAGTGATGCCAACTATTTATAACCCAAACGCGCTATTCCCCTTCCCAAAACGCGCTAGAACGCGCTGAGTTACATAATTGTCAACTATTTACCGCCAAAACGCGCTATTTTTATGCGCGCTAAATTAAATTTTAATAAAAGTCAATGTATGTATTAGTAAATATACTTTTTTTAGCAACTCTTTTTCAGATTTTGCAATATTGCTTCTTCGAAATTATATCCTAAATAACTAAAATAATTTAATATAGAATCAGAATCACCCTATAATCGAAATCCTTAGTTTTTATTTTAAGTTTCTTTAACAAACTTTGTACTAGTAACAAAACACTCGTACAAAAAGTCGAATAGTTTTGCGATTCAAATGATTTTTGTACTTCAGCTATAATAGGGTGGTTAGGGTGGTTAAAACGCTCTAAATCTAGCGCGAAACGCGCTAAATTGGCATCGCTAATATTATGCCTCACACAGTGGACCAAACACAGAAGAACGCTGATGATGAAGGTTTAGTGGCCTTCGAAAACGGCTGGCTGTTCCGTTCAGCTATGTGTTGTCAGAATATTTACAACTAACTCTGATGTTATTTGTTCATTAATAATTATCACATGTAATTTGGCTTAAAAAGCGATACGAACCTTAGCCCGTTTAAATTATAAATATAGAAACAAATGGAGTTCGAATAATAATTAAAAAAGTTAACTAAAAAATAATTTTTATTTTTAATAATTTTTACCACCATGCTCGTATTATAAAAAATTTGTACAAAGTATGAAAATAGACCGTAAAAACGTCTAATATGCTCTTAAAATTCGAAAAAAATGCTAAAAATATGCGTGAAAGACTGAGATATGCAAAAAAATGCTTTAAAGGGTAAAATATGCAAAAATATGCACTAACAAATCGATGCAAAAATTCATAAAAAGAAAAAACCATACAATTACATATTTGCGGTTTCCCTGGTTATAAAAATAATAAAATAATTAAAAAGTACAATTTTCATAAATTTTGACCCTGGCTGTTGTTCTGTTGTGTTTAGTGACTTTATAATTATAATGTTAGAAATTTTAACATTTACACATAACCCATTTCGAGATATTTTAATGCAAAGTCACAAAAGAGAGGCCTTATCCATTGACTTTTGCTCAAGAGCGTCGCAGTCAAGATTATAAAAGCTAGGTAGAGCATCACCCCAGAAATAGAATATTACAAAAAGTATGGAAGATATTATACCCATGTTTCTTATTTCGTCAGACCTTATAGTTATCGTGTTAACCGAAAAAAATTAAAAAACTTTCACCAGAAGTTTTTAATTTCGCTTACTGCTAGAGCATGATAACAGAGAAACCAATGAAGATGACAAACACACCGATTATTACCATGAAAGCGATTAGAAAAATATTTGACACGATACCAATGAGTATTAAATATTATTGTTACTTACACATTTGAATTATTTATAAACTGAATTGTTATTTTATTTTAAGAAAATTATTTGTCAAATTACTTAATACAAGATACATTATTTAATTCTGTATTTGTTAAGACTAAACTGTTCTGTAAATCATGAGTGCCTAAAACTTTAAAATATTTCTATTATTCAGACAACATACAAAAACATAAAATTAAGTTCTTTATTTATTTAAAAAAAAATCTCGAATATAAATTTCGCAATCCGGAACTTTCCTGTTTTTTAACGACATTGAAATTTTTAAAATAATTTTCCAAAATTTAAAAATTGCCTGCATATTAAAAGCTTTCGCAAATTTGTTAAAATTACATTAAAAATTAGAACCGAAGTTTGCAATAACGACACTTTATCGTATTTAGTTAATAAATTGAGCTTTAAAAATATTTTTTTAGAATTCAAAAGCCCCAAAAACATATAGGCTGACCTTAAAATAATTTTGTCCAGTTGGATTCGGAATTCCTCCCACTGTGCAACGCCTTGATTTGATACACAAAACAATAAACACAGCTGTCTTAAGGCCGAGGCACATAGAATCCGCCATACGTTATATATCGCCAATATCAGCTGATATTACCACGACAATGTTGAACCAATGAATACTGTGTCGACGGAAATATTGGAGCAGATTTTATAGATTTGCTCCCTTTTTTATTTTTGAACTTAAAAACATTAATCAAAACATACCAAAAAAGCTGTACGTTAAAAGTTTTCCATCTTTTGAAGACGTACTGAATGTGACATGTTTCAACTTAGCTGCTAGTTGAAAAAGGCGACATATAACGTATGACGGATTCTATGTGACTCAGCCTTTAACTTTGCAAACATTTGCACTTCTCAGCCTGCAAAAATGATTTGTGTTGCCAACATATATATAGGAATTATTCACCCTTATTCCAGTTGTCAACACCGACATCACTTCAATACAATACCAAAAAAATTGGGGTTTGTCTACCCGTTGTCGAAAAGAACTGGCTGTTAATGACATGCCCATGCTATTTTCTAGACCTTAGGGAACGGAAATAGGCTCGAGTAAAAGTAGTCAAACCTGAATATTTTGATATTGTCTTAACGTAACGTCGATGGTGACAACTGGAATAAGGGTTATTGTATTGTTGAATTATTGATTTGTTGTTGTGGCACTGACTTGATACATCTAAAATACTTGCACCTGCAATTTGCAATGAAGAGTGATTTACGCTAATATTAAAAACTATTAGTTATCAAATATACATATATGCACATACAACAGTTTGCTGCAAACTGGTAGAGTAGTCAAAGTATCATAAAATATGAGCCAATGAAATAAAATCAAAATTGTGGCTGCGTCACACAGCACTACAAGTAAAGGAAGACCTGATGCCATCCGCAGACTGATAAACAGATATTCAGAGAGAGACAAAAAAAAAGAATGACAAATAATTAAAAGAAATATTCACTAGACAGCACAACTCTTAACAGCATCGTTTATTTATGACGTGAATAATGAATTTAAATCTACTGCTTAAAACGTCCTCAAATGCATTCGGTTAACTGCACAAACTGCAAAATTTATGTTTAAATAAAAAGAAATCCTAATAAATGTTTTTGTTGAACTCTGCATGTACTGCACCGCGTCCAATATTTGTGATAAATTAATTTGTTCTTAATGAAATGACAGCAAACAAAGTGTCTGTGCTTGGCTAATAAAGCAGTAAAAATTGGCCATAACGAAGTGCAACAGCAATTTAAAATTCATTTATTGAATAAATATTTTTCCTAAACGTTTTGTTTTTCTTGTCTGCTCTTCTAAATGAAAATATTTAACAAATTAATAGATAAAACTATTTTTTATTCTTGTAATGTTTTGGCGTTGCATTGTTTTTACGAAAAGGTGTTTGGGTTTGGTAAAAACTGCAGAAACTTTCAGCAATAATTTGTTTAAATACGTATTTTGGGTCAAAATATATCTTAAACATCATTTATCAACTTTAAAAGCTAAAATGTAGACAAATATTAATATTTGTTTGAAAATAATGGTAAAAATTGTGCGGTTTAAGGTAAAAAAAATTCAAGAAAAAGCACTTGTTTTCAAAGAATTTAAGATAATACGAGGATTGTCGTATCATTTCCGGCAAATGAACCTCTTTAGTAAAAAAGAGCTTCAAAGCACGGCAATAATATATTGAACCAGTGATCCAGAAGTAGTGCAGTGAATCTGAACTCGTGTTCCTGAATAATTACTTTCAATTTTTTTCACGTGGTAATGATGATTGGATCTCCCTCATTACTACATCAGCGATTAGTTCTTCGAATTGCATTGTCCGGATTGCGGATACATATACGCTTTAATGATGTGAAAACGATCAATGGTTATTACAAAAAGCCGGTCGTGCGTACGATTGTACACATCAAAGAAAGGATGCTGTAATTGGAAACAATTTTCAAACAAGATACTTTTGCATAATCTAATAGTATGACACACCAAACTCAGGCATTTGTGAAGCACAAATGATGGTATAGTTGTCAGATCGGATTCAGGTATTAATGTACTGATTAATTATGAATGGAGGGGTGGGAGCTGTGGTTTACTGCCCGGAGCTCAGTATAGAGGAATCTTATAAACTTCCTGATTACTGTAGCATCTTCCAGGTGGAAATCTATTCAGCCAAAATGGCTGCAAAATTAGCTTTCACTCCTCAAACCATGAATGCGCTTGTGAATATATACATATATAGTCGGTAAAGCAGCAATTAAGCAATGCCAAAAGACTGCAACTACTCTTCGGTTGTGTTCATGTGTAGGAATGCCCTAAGTATATCATGTGCTGGCAGACAACTACATGTATTTTGGGTCCAAGGACACATGGAGATTGAGGATAAAGAAATGGCCGATACACAAAAGGGGAATCCAATTACCGGTGGAATTACCTGAAATGGATCATAGACTCTAAGATGAAGGAAGAAGCAGAGAAAAGCCATTTGTTACAATTCTGTTTCCTCCAGGCGAGTGGAGAGAGAGAGAGAGAGAGAGAGAGAAAGAGAAGGCCTGAGTTGGTGTTTGGCTCTTATTGTTGCTCAGCTATGTGAGTTCGACTCTCCACAGAACTATAGGCAAAAAAATTTATTCATCTTGCTTCTTGGGTGAATATCCACTTCCCCAAAATTCCCCTTCAACAACTCACATACTACATTGGTGTGGTGGACACTGGTTACCTCCACTTCTTCAATTTTGTAAAGTGAATAAGGGTCTTAGTTTTGTAAGGATTTAGGGGAGGCCAGAGGTTCCTCACTATTGTGCAGGTGGGCTCATGGTACCATATGTCCTATTCTCATTCGATAAAGGCAACGTCAAAGCATTTCCGGCAGGATGATAGTGGGAGACGACAGAGATCATCGACATCGATCTCCCTAAGTAGGGTTCCCCTCTTTGCAGATCATCAGCAACGAACTTATATGAAATGGTGTCATGTCCACACACCCAATTTAATATGATACCTGAATACTGCGTAGGCTTATTAAGAGTTTTTGGACATTCTGGAAGAAGAGAAAATGTAGTATAGACACCTTTGAGAGACGTCATTGCAAACTGACTGCCAGTTATGAAACGGATAACTGCACTTGATATTTGGTAAAATTTTGGTCGGTGTGTTGCTCTTTTAATGACAGATATCTCTGAGTGTTATAAAATTCAAATTCCCGAATATGGACTCTTACCAAATCTCGTGCGGCCAGTCTAACACCAGCTGTATTAGAGACTGAATTATTGCAGGCAGATCAATACTATTGAAGGCCTCTTCAATGTCAAGGAAATCTACCTACATACCTGCTACTACTACTAAGCTACTGTTAAAGTTTTAGGGCCGTATGCAAAAAAATATTTTACTTGAGCTTTAAAGTTCATAGTAGTTACCAAACACTTTAAGGCTAACATTGCTTTGTTAAGAAATTGTATGCAAAAAACAACTTTAATTATTTTGTAATTTAATAATAAATACTGGTAACACCACCGTGTTCAACAACCACTTCGCGGCTTATGATGTACAACATCGAATACAGATTAATTCGAGTATTCAAATATTTTTTTATTTTATTAAATAAATTTGTATTATCGTGAAGTACAGCAACCTGATTTAAAAAGTATGAGCTTCTGACATGGAAGGAAAACAGATAAACATTTTATGAAGTAAAAGTAAAAATAATATGATGAACAAAGAAAAATTATGGCAATATATTTTATTCGAATGAAATGAGTATTTGAATATCCAGATTTTTTCCATTCGTTTTGACTGTATGTACATCACTAAAACATTTTTGTATAATTGAATTTATTTTAATATTTTTTTATGGATTTTGCTATGTATTTCGAATCAGTTGGATAATTTGGTGATGTTTTCCATAATTAACAGAAATAATAAATTTAAGATAAGAGCTAACACTTCTAGCTTCATTTTTAGATGTATCATGAATCAATATGTGCTATATTAACAAAAATATTTGAAGAACAAAATACACATTTTGGAAATATCAACTTAAAGGACCCTTAACAAACGTAGGTGCCTACTTTAGAATTTTGATATATTTTTTTTAGAATAGAACCTTACTTAACATTGCTTGGCAAAGCTTTGTTAACTTTTTTTGCATACGACCCTTATACTCCAGTGACTTTCCTATGTATCCTACAGACGAATGCAAGGTGATTTCAACCGATTTACCCTTGGTATAGACGTGTTGAGGGACAGAGAGAAGAGAGCCATCTATGTATGTTTGTTCTGATGTGAACATCCATCACTCTCCAGAGTCTTTAACAGGAAGAATGTCTGACTGACACCAATTCCAGTTTCGCGCCAGGCTACACCACCCAATTTGGACGACGACAACTCGTCCATGCAAGAGAACAGCTCCCGTGTGGCAATTTGCCTTAATTCTCGCCAATATCACAGATAAATTATATATCATTACCAATTTTTCATGGTTGATTGCTACGTAGCAGTTACTGCTGTCAAGAACAGGCCATATCAGCGCGTCTTCTTCGCTGAAAGCTTTGCTTATGACCCTGATATATTCCTGCTTAGGATGTTTGCTGGATGGTTGCATACATATGATGTAAATATTTATATGTATGAAAATATTTATAAAAATAAATAACAGACATACCTTGCAAATAAGGCTACCAGGACTACATGCATGTAAGGACTACTCCATAAAGGACCAGGTCTAGTCCAAATATAATCCAAATGTATGGATAAAAAATTATGGACTTAACATTGCGATGTCTTAGTTATTGACCACATTATCCAAATTTTGCATTACATCGGACCACCCCCAAAACTTCCCCATAGGCAATAGTTATAGACTACTCGCATACAATTTGTAAGTGCCTAACAAGAACGATCATAATCGTTTAAACACGAACACTTACCGTGCAGCATGGAAAGCTTGTGTGAAAATTATATGATCCATGATTGCATTACATGGAACCATGATATAATTACTCTATTTCATCTAGATTGGACCACGTAGTCCAATATTATTTGTATATGTGTTTAAAAAAATAGACTTATGAATATATGACTATTTATAGATGTGTAATTAAATGTTTATGTATGTTCTTGAAAAATAAAACTTTCTCTATTTTTCATAAAGTCCATCTTATTGAAATGAAAAGTAGGCCTACAAAAAAATTATATCGACTGTTTTTATCGACAGTTGTTTAAACCACGACTGATACTGATCACATCACATGATACACACATTAAAATCATTTTGGGCTGATGAAATTTTATGTGAAGCAGCAAAATTTAAATGTGGAAAATAATTAAAATATTTCAAAGATACGACTATAGATACATACATACATACGTATAATACGTAAATACATACATATGCATACATAACTAAAATCTTTATAAATCAAAAGCGCTTAAATCATAACTATACATACGACGATTATGATGATGATGGTGATGATGGTGATAATGAAGAGCAATGATTGAAATGAGATGGAATGAGTGAAACAAACTCGTTCATGTTTGTAATCATATGTATGGATGAGTTTTATTGTTATTCCACCTCTAGGTTAATTTTTTCTTGGGTTCAGTGTGGGCTGTTTGGCTGGCTCTAGAGCAGGTGTATCACCAATATTGCTGTTGTTATTACAACGTCGCTGCAGATGTTTAAGATAAAATTAAATAAAAATAGAAAAAAATTTCAAATAAAATAGTAAAAATCCAGCCAAGTAAGTATAGTTTTATAATGTTAAATTTTATTGCAATTTAACTGTTTTATATTTCGTTAGCGCTGTTGTTTACGGCTGACGCTGTCATTAGACAAAACACGTTAAAGTGTTGAGAGATGACAACTGAGATAAAGAAAATTACATTTATGTCATTGTGTTTGACAAACGGAAAAGTTTTTTGTTAAGGTTTTTTTTTCAATTGTATATATTTTTAATTTTGCAAATTGTAAACAAATTAATTACAATTGAACAATTTTAATTTAAAACAGCTGCGCGATTGAATATAGATACATACACATTTATATTTTTATTTATTAACAAAGTTTTGTAATATTTTCTTTTTTGCAAAACTCATCAACTTCCATAGCGGATAGATGGCATAAGCTAATCGGATTGGATTATGCAACACATTTATAAGAAAAACCTTAATATAAAAGGCTTCTATTGCAGTGAACCGCACACCATACCACAATTGTGGACAAAAAAATCCCACACCTGCTTATGCTCTTTCATTTAGACGTCACTGAGAAAGTGTCGAATGAAGTTGTGCATGCATAAACAAACTTTTTCCTGGTTTTTTGTTTACTTTTTTTGAGCAAATCAAACGAAATTAAAGTTCAAATTTAATAAATTTGTACAGCAAAAAAAAAAAAAAAATAATTATGGAAGCCGAGAAATATTTTGCGATAGAAAAAAATTACAAAACTTTCCTTCAAGTGTAACTTATTTTACTCTAATTTTTTTCCCCAAACACAAACATATTTTTGCGGATCACTGTTCTATGGGCAAGTCGTTGAAATCACGATAGTCCTGCTAAAAAGGGAAGACATGCTCTATTATAATAACAATAGGTCTTTCAAACTTGGCTGTCTTCTCTTCACTCTTATTGGATTACGACCAAGAAGTAAACAGCTAAAATTCAACATATCGCGCATTTACTTCAATAGGGTCACAACTCAAAATAAAACAGTTTTACAGAAAACGCGTTTTAAGTTTACAATTTGCTTACATCTCAATGAAAACATGAAAAAATATTCTTCTCTCAGGAGGTGTTGGTACAAGCTATTTATATGAAATTTTTACACAATATAAAATACAAAATGCTGCATTATTAACTCAAAAAACTCTTTTTCTGAGCTATGACACTATTGAAGTAAATGAGCGATATGTACTACATGGTACATAAAAATTTTTTATTTAACAATTATTTCAAATAAAATTTTATAGCCCATTCAGGCTGATGCCAATTTAAGTAATTTCATGATTTCAGCTGAAATCAACTTGAAATTAAGTAATTTCCCATACATTTTGTCATATCCAATATTAAGTTATAATCCTTAATTTCGGTGAAATTAACTTGAAATTAGAATGCACATAAATTTTTTTTTTTAAGAATACATATTGTTACCTTCATTATTTTTTTGAATTTAAGATCTTTACATTTTTCGATACATTAGATATTCTTCTATCGAAATATACAAAAAACTGGGTTTAAAAAAAAAAAAAAAAATTGTGAGTTAGGGTTTTTCTATATTAAGGTAGCGATATACAACTGTGGGTAGCAGTGATTGGCAATGAATCATGTTTCCGCTATTCATACTGACTCATAAAATTTTAAATATAAGTCAGTAGACATCATTTAAAATCCACTACTCTTATTTACGCATACTCACGATGACATTGATTTATAACTATAGGCTGAAATAAATATGAATGCGACGTCAATATCATAGTCATACCACACTCACACTCATAAATCACCTGAGTTTGATTTATAATTTCAGGAAAATAGTTATACTACTCATATTGATTCAGCTCACTCAACTCATGCATGTATGTTTATTTAAAGTTTTAGTAATTAAAGAGTTTTCAAGTAGATTACAATAGTAGTAATTCCTGAATAAAAAGAACCAAAAGAGAAACTCATAACATAATAATGAGAACTTTAATGTTCGTATGCGAAGTTAGCATTTTGAATCATACTTATTTTGCATCGTCAATAGGCATTGAGTTGAGGAGAGTCGAAATCAACAACGTCATAAATATTGCTAAGTACATATGAGTTCGATGCGCACTTCAAACTTTCGAGTGAATATGATTCATAGACAACATTGCAATAAGTATGAGTGCGCATAAGTACAAGAAATTATAAATCATGATTCAACTCTACTCACTTTTTCACTACTCATTGCGCTTCTCTGATTGGTATAGAAAAAATTAAGTAAAATAATAATTTGAGATTATTAGTGGGTTAATAAATGTTAAACTGGAAAAAAATAAGTTAACAAGTGTTTTAATAAAAATTTATTTTATGAACGTACAAAGGGATTTTAAAGGAAAAACATTTTTAAAGGCCAATAAATAGTGCGAAATTTAAACAAATTTTATAAATTGGATGATATAGCAAGTGAACATTTTCAGCCGAAATCAGATCGAACGCAGTATGAACACTTTTAATTTGGTAAGTGATTAAATCATCTTTGTGCAGCCTGAATGGGCTTTTATTTATTTTAGTATATATAATTTTGCTGTATTGAAAGTAAAGTTAATTTTATTGGATTTACTTATGTATAAATGTAATCAAGACCGAGCGACAGACATATTGAAGGAATGACTAAAACTCATATATTTGTAATGCAACATAACAGCCAGTTAGCCTTTCGTCTCAACCGGCAACTCGTATAATTTGCTTTCATAACCTTTGACCTCAAATCACATAAAACTATCAAAAAACTTTAAAAGAATTATAATTTACCAGCAAATGCAAACAAAACATTTTCAAATCTATCTGAACAACATTTTTGCCTGCATAACCAACAAATCATTTAGATATATATTTTTTTCCATGTTTCATGCATTCTAATAAAACTCCTTCATAACGACGACAGCAACTTCATGTTGTTTTATTTAAGAAAACAGAGGTATTCTCTCCCTCTCTCTAGTCTTCCATAAAGACCATTACAACTACAACACTTAAACTATAAGGAATAACAACAATAATAATCCACTTTGAAACTGCATGTGAAATTTAACGAATCTGTCAACTCAACTGACTTGGTCAAGATTTATGCTTCGGCGATAAATTATTTAAAGTTTAGGAGTGTAGAAATAACTCCCAAGCCAATGGACAGCATTTTAAACACAAGTGCAAGTTGAGTGTATTGAATGTTTTTTTTTTATGAAGGAACGATAACAGGGAAGGTACGATCGAGGTCGTCCAAATGCTAAAGCTAACAGTGAGGTTAATTTAAATAAGTAAATAAAAAAGAAAACTTATTAAAATTGTAATAAAAAAAAATAAATAAATAAAATATAAATTTATTCAAATATAGAAGTTTGCTGAAATTTCAGGTCGGTTTCGCACTAGCCTTTGATGGAGGTCAGTGCTCTAAGACTTTATTTATCCTTGAGAACAATAATATATATGTATATAACGGCCTTGAGTGTGGTATATATCTCCCTTTGTTTACATAAAGTAGTGAGATCTGACCTAATCGACCGATCATCTCTCAAGAAGAGCGGAGAGTGGCACAGTTATTCTATATAACAATAATTTGAACCCGGTGGTACAGGCGCATTTAGGCTTGGTTGGCCATGCAAACTTGTGCCCTTCTGTTGCCCTTTCCAATAGAGGGCAAACGAGTGAGTGCGAGAAAGTAAACGTTTATTGAGAGGGAGAACTTAGAAATATAATTTCTTAAATGATACAGCTAAATAACCTTTTTATTAAAAAATATATATATGCTGAGCTTTCTATTAGAGAATTACATTAGACTTAGGTAAATACTAAGGAGGAACTAAATATTGGCGCCATGATTGCTAAGTATGAGGAACCTGTTGACTTAAATAGTATTGCGTTAACTAAAACAACTGCCGGTTTTTAAAAGCCTGAGTTGGCTATCCTTCTTCGTCAATATTAATAGTAGTATGTGCCTAATACAGAACAACATAGGTATAATTTTAAGCTATTTTTGAGTATTGGTAATCAAATAACTATAAATGCGTACAGTTACAATTAAAAACCATACTGATAAGCACAGATACTCATCATGATTAAAATGAGTACACATAAATATAAACAATCAACGATTATGTTCATACACGTTCCTTAAATTATGCAGCACAAATGATTATAAGTAAAACTTTTATACTGTATCAGCTACAGTCATACACATATACACGTATATAAAAATACTCTTGAGTGTTTATTCGGCTACACTTGAGTTTATACTGTAGTATTTCACTTGCACACATTTCAAGCATCAGTATTGCCAGAAAACTTAATTAGAACGCTCAAATGGCAATGGTTCGCACCTGATTCCACTACACGGATACGATTTAATAACTCTCGACCGTGCAAAAAATGTGTCTATATATGTAATATATAAAATACTCTTAAGTGTTTATTCGGGTACACTTGAGTATACACTGTAGTACACATTTGGAGCATCAATATTGCCAGAAAACTTAATTAAAACGCTCAAATGGCAATTGTTTGCTGATTTCAATACACGGATGCGATTTAAAAATTCTCAACCGTGCAAAAAATGTGTCTGACTAAATTTTTACTAGAATTACATATATCGCTTTATTTATTACAAAATATCAGTTTATTAGCGATTGCAAATTATACGAAAAAGATTTTGAGAAAAATATCTATTGTTTTTCCTCCTAAATATCTGTTTAATATTTTCAAATAGCCAAAGTACTTCTTTATTTTATTTCATCCACACTATTGGATAAACACTTTGAATATCATGCGTATACTTATTTTGTTCGAATAAACATCCATACCCTAAGTATAAGCATACTCCGAGTATGAGTAAGACAGACACTGAATGCACAATACTTATGTATATTTTTATTTATAGTTTTAGGGTATTCAATTTATTTGCATAAATGGTGTAGAGATACTCTGGTATGTTGAAGTCCCCTATACTCATAATTGGTGGAAAGAAAATATTCGAAAGTATGAATTATGAGTATACGCATTTACTTAAATTTAGAGTAAATACCTAAGTGAATTTGTGTTAAGTACTTATTATCATTACCTAGCGCCTACTTGACACCAAAAGCTCACGATGCAAGACAATATTACAATTAATAAAACTTAAAAATTAATTTTGACCCCTCTTTGATATATCGTTCCAAAGGAAGTAACACTCATTTAAATTTTAATAGGCGTATTAATTGTCTCTGTTCCACTCATTCGTATAGAATAAAACTTCCAGAATAGGAAGCAGATTTTGTTTATACTGAATGGTCGTTACCTCACAGGTAAGCTTGTACAGAAGTGAAGACAAACGAGCACTTTGTGCATTAGCGGAACTTGCTGGAAAGAAGGTGAATGTTTACTATGGGCTCTCTTGAGTTTAGAAAGCTACCCGACTTTGTCAGTGTTAGCTTTTTAATTGGTCTAGTTGGAATCATGGTGGTAAATGTATGAACCAAGATGTTCAACTTAATGTCGGCTAACGACTGCCACTCTCACCTTGGATGTTTTTCTATCATTACAATACATTTGTTATGGTTATAGTTCTGCATCCAAGTCCACGAGCACTACCTCACTACTGTTTTTCGAATCGCGTGGAAGGCGAAAAATTAGACCTATTGAGTGATTAAATTGTTTTAAGCTTTTGCCACTCGGATCAATTTAGTTATTGACCAAGCCTTTTTGGAAATTGGAATCATGAATTTACACAACAATCATACGTTTATTCACGATATAATGCAAAAGTATTAAATATAATGAAATTTGTATCAAGATAGAAGTTAGGATAGCATTGAATATTGTTTTCTCATATATTCCAAGCAATAATAATATCCCAAATGTCTCATTGCATTTATTTGATTTTTTTTTCGTACCATCTGTAACACTTGGACTGTGACGTTTGTCAATATCATAATATTGATGTAAGAGATTTGACTGCTGGACATCTTAAATCTCAAAGATAAGTTTTCCTATCAATTGCATTTTCCGCCTCCTAACTGAAAGGACAATATTGCTCCTCTCAATAAGCAACTCTCAGTTGAATCCTGTAAACATTTTAACCAGCTACGATGTTTAGTTTGTGTTTGACAGACCTTGATAGCAGACTACCACTGATTTTTTTTTGTGCAAAAAAAAAACATCACTCCAACCAAGGCTAAGTTTGATAAATACTTTAGAAACTCTTAACTATTAATTGCAATCGTAAACAAATATTTTGGGGATTTTCAAGATCGAAGAGCTATTGTAGGTTTCGTAATATTAGACGAAACGGGGATCCCATATAGCACGCTATGTATAAAATACTAGTGACAACAGTGGATTTTCAGGTTGAAACGATGCCAAAGAAGGCTTGAGTGAGTTTGTGAGCCAATAAAGTAATGATAACAGGTTTTTGAATGCAAGCGACATAATCCACGTTGATTAATTTTAGAAAAGTAGGACAATCAGTGGCCATTATTATGCCAACTAATTCGGTCCATCGGATAAGGATTTAAAACAAAACGAGGGCAGTTGGTGAAGAAAAAAGTTTCCTTTCAATAGGATAATGCACAAGGATGCACACATGTGTAGTTTCTATCGAGAAAATCCATCAATTGGTCTACGAATTGCTCCCTCATTTGTCATAGTCCTCATATTTAATACGTATTGACTATATCTTGTTCTTTAACCTAAAGAAATGGTTGGGTGGAAAGGGATTTGACTCCAACAATGAAATCATCGTACAAGCAAATACCGATTTTGATATCCACAACTAATCATATTTTTTAAAAGGGACAATAAAATTGGAGAAAAGTTGTCTAAAGTATATAGAGTTCAGAGCAGACTACGTTGAAAAACAGAATAAGTTTTGAGTCAAGAACGAGTGCTTTCTTCAAAAAGTCACGGACTTCTTGAAATCGATCGTCTAAATATCGGTAATCATGACAGTAATACACGCTATTAACTATAAAAGTAGAAACAAAAGTAGCATAAAGTATTTTTTTTTTGTTGCAGGTAGCAAAGAATTTTGTATTTTAGTTTCAAACGGTTGAAGTATATTACGGTGTAAACGACGGTCTTTCAGACTTATTTTTAATGTCAGCAAAATATTTATGGGAAAGTAAATGGCTTATTTAGATCCTTCTTAATACCACGCTCTGAAGCAGCACTGCCCATTGTCCTCAAGAATGCGTTATTAAGTTTCTATTTTAAATGAAAGAAAAACAAATGATAATAATGTTCCAAGATCTGACATGATGACAGTTTATTAACGCCGAAAAAAAGAAACCGCTCAATATTAGAAAATCGAAAGCTTTTAATGTTCCTGATATAAAAACCACTGAGACGTTCCATAAACTGAATACTTCTGTTTTAAAAATTGTAGCAAAAGGATCTATATGAATTATCGCATCTTAGCCAATTGTACTTATTTACAAATTATGTTTCATGGCCTCAAAAAACCTGAAGTTATTCAAAATAATAAGAAAGAGATATACGAATGGTTTTCACGCAAATGATGAGCGAAACTTGAGCAATTCAAAAATAAAACAAAAATATTTAACAACATCCGCACGACTACATTTTATTACTTAAAAGCATAAATTTATATATGTTTACATACATACGCACACATTCAGCTCCCAAAGTACATCAAAGGAAGTGCTTTAAGTGTTAAAGTGTGCTTCAACAAGATGTGGCAGAGATATAGTCGTATTTCACTGTAAGCAGTCGTAATCTTTATTTCTTCGCCTCATTGTGGACGTAAATAAGTATGGACAGACACTCATTCAAGTGCGAGCGCCTCACGAATAAACGTTCCACCTTAATATTCGATTAGAACAATTATTGATTAATAGCTTTTCTGGTTGTTTACTCGTATTGTTTGTCCATACAATGCACTTGGATTCTGAGTTTCTGGTTGCACCGCTTGCATTAGAAGAGTTGTATGAATTCTTGCGTCGCTCAACGGCGGCTTTAAGCGCCACATTTTATTAGAAATGAATAAATATTGCTTGATGGTTGTTAATAAAATGCCGCTAGAAATTTATTACATAAAGCAAAAAATAAATAAAATAATAATCACAAGTGTGAAGCCACCTGTGTGTACTTTTTTTTTTGTTACGGTGCAAAGACAGTGGGTCGTAAGAGGGCAACGGGATCTAAAATTATATACATATAAGAATATAATGTTGAATCGTTTTAACAAAAAGTAAAAGTAATTTATACATCTTTACGTTTATATAGAAAGACCCCAACTCATTCTTTTTTTAAATAAAGATTTTTGTATTTTTCGATACATTAGATGTTCCTCTATCGAAGTACACAAAAAAATTCGATTTCAAAAAAATAATGAGTTAGGGTCTTTCGATTTTAAGCTAACTAACTATATGCAATTTAAAGTTTAAAAATTTTACTAAAGTTTTGGTCCAACATTTTTGCAGATACGAGTATAAGTGAGACATTTTAAATTTAATTGAACTACAATGAATTTTAATCAGGAATTATTTCTTAATCGGACTTAAAAGTTTAGTATTTGTATACACAATATAATCATTTCTCATATTCCATTTCATTTGCGTTAAATAGCTGTTAATAACAATCTCTACCCAAGTAGTTAGACATGGGTGCTGATGAAGTGCGTGGCTGCACAAAAAAAACTCGGACCTGGGGGCAAATCACGATATTCGAAATCGAGTGCACGTTCGCGAAGAGAAATATTTCGATGAATAAAAATTGTTTGGATCACTGTATTCGATCGTAATTTATGTTACCTATTACTATTTTTTACATTGCTGGTAGCATCTCACAATAAGAACAAGTAAGAGTGCTATATTCGGCTGTGCCGAATCTTATATACCCTTTACCAACGTACGTACATATATATAGTATACAGACACGTACATACATATTTGTTTTGTGAAAAAATTTATAATTTTTTTAAAGTTTCCATCTTTGGAGCTATAATTTTCATTTTTCAAATTTCATACACCAAACTTTTCTTTCAGAAGCATAAAATATATTCAATTTATAAAGAAAAAGAAAAAAAAACAAAAAGTGTAAGTTTTCCAACCCTGGAGTCATAATTTTGGATTTTTCTGATTATTGTTACCAATCTAGTTCTTTAAAAAAATACATAAAATATGTTAAGTGAAAAAAGCAAGAACGAAATAAGCAAAAACTTAGTTTCATTTAATTCCTTTAATACTAAAAAAATCAGTTAAGTGCGACTTTGAATCGCGCACGAAAGGAAGGTTTTTTGCTTTTTTTGAAGTTTTTTCAGTTAAAACGATTTTTTCAGTTTTGTCGCTTTTTTCTCGTTTTGGCGATTTTTTTCTGTTTTTTAGTTTTTTTTCGTTTTGGCGATTTTTTTTTCTTTTTTTGGCGATTTTTTTTTCATTTTGGCGATTTTTTTCTGTTTTTTAGGTTTTTTTTTCGTTTTAGCGATATTTTTCATTTTGGCGATTTTTTTTTCATTTTAGCAATTTTTTTTCATTTTGCGATTTATTTTAGTCTTAGAAATTTTCTTTTAATTTAGTGCTTTTTTCATTTTGGCGATTTTTTTCTGTTTTTTTTGGGTTTTTTTCGTTTTGGTGATTTTTTTTCATTTTGGCGATTTTTTTTATCATTTTGGCGATTTTTTTCTGTTTTTAGGTTTTTTTTTCGTTTTGGTGATTTTTTTCATTTTGGCGATTTTTTTTTCATTTTGGCGATTTTCTTTCATTTTGGCGATTTTTGATTTCATTTTAGCAATTTTTCAATTTTTTTGCGATTTATTTTAGTCTTAGAAATTTTTTTTTAATTTGGTGCTTTTTTTCGTTTTGGCGATTTTTTGTCTGTTATTTAGGTTTTTTTTCTTTTTTTGGCGATTTTTTTCATTTTGGCGATTTTTTTCTGTTTTTTAGGGTATTTTTCGTTTTGGCGATTTTTTCATTTTGACGATTTTTTTCTGTTTTTTAGGGTTTTTTTTCGTTTTGGTGATTTTTTTCGTTTTGGCGATTTTTTTTCATTTTGACGATTTTTTTCTGTTTTTTATGGTTTTTTTTTGTTTTGATTATTTTTTTTCATTTTGGCGATTTTTTTTTCATTTTTGCGATTTTTTTCTGTTTTTTTTTTCGTTTTGGCGATTTTTTTTTCATTTTAGCATTTTTCCGTTTTTTTTGCGATTTATTTTAGTTTTATAATTTTTTTTTTAATTTGGTGCTTTTTTTCGTTTTGGCGATTTTTTCTTGTTTTTGGCGATTTTTTTCGGTTTGGCGATTTTATAATTTTTTATTTTTTCAGTTTTACCGTTTTTGAAAATTTCAAGAGTTTTGCTCTTACGGTTTCCAAGATACAGCAAATTGTCAAAATTACATAGTCAAAATTGCATTAACTGATGGAACACCCTTTAATTTAAATTTTTTTAAATTTTTGTGTTAATTTTTGTAGTCTGTATAAAAATACACTAACCTTACAAATTTCAAGTGTATATACATACAATTGTATATATACCACATGGGATTTTAAAATTTTTCGTTGCTCGTTTTGGAACACCCTTTAATTTCCAATTATCATGTATTTGTTGTTGTAGCGGCCAAAGGTCTACGTACTGTGTCCAAATTTCAGGTCTGTAGCTCTTACGGTTCTCGAGAAAATACTAATATAGTTCTAGACATAGTTCATTTTACATAACACAAAAAGTTAAAGTTTTCCAACCCTGGAAACGTCTTTTTAATTTTTTTGTATTTTTTTTATTTAAAATTCCAATTTTAGTCGTACTGAAGTGTAAAATATGTACATTTATAAAAAAAAAATAAAAATTTGTTTTCGGGAGTTACTTTTATATGGCAAAATGAAGTTTAAGTTTTCCAGCTCTGCAATCGTCTGCCCGATTTTGCTGAATTTCAATACCAATCTATTTTGGAAAATTTCTGACACACCAGTCCAAGAACGAAGTCTCTAGCTCTTCTGGGAGCTTCGGAAAACCGATTTCACGTACAGACAGACGGACAGACGGACAGACGGACAGACGGACAGACGGACAGACGGACAGACGGACAGACGGACAGACGGACATCGCTTATTCGTCTTCCCTATGCATAAGGATCCAGAATATATATATTATATGGGTCGCTTATTGATATTATAGAAATTACAAACGGAATGACAAACCTATATATACCCTTTTACCATTTTTGTTGGTAAAGGGTATAAAAACAAAACGAAACGGTATGTTCCATCATAAATTGCTCCAATACTTCTTTTTGTTTCCCATTTACTTTATTTTATTATATTTGTTCTGGAAGCTATTTTTCCCTTATTTATATATTTTCACTGCCTATTGGGCAATCTTTGTATTGATATCAATTAGGAATCCCTATGTTATACAATTCAGAAGAAACCCTAATAGAATCCAAAAATTTTTGTCTGTGAATTGAAATTGAGTAAAAAGAATTTGAATAACAAGTTTTCTTATTGATTTTATGTGTTTTTCTTCTTGATAAAATTTAAAAGATTTGCCACATGAAAATAGTTAATAAGAAGTCTTTACGGAAATATCTTTGCTTCTTTTTGCTGGTATACCCTTTAGCCTAAAAATCTGATACTATTAGACAGTTTTTGTCTCTGTGTACGGTTACGTAAAATTTCTTGTTTTCCCATAAAATTTTCTAGTAAAACATTTATTTACGAATAACTCCGATGTCATAATAATAAAATTTTTTATGTCAAGTTTGTAAATGTTGTATACAGAAGCAAGAATTTAGGTTTTTTTGCATTTTACATGAAACCATTGCCAATAAAGTCACTATTTTCTTCCGTAGAAGTCTGATTTTTTTTCTCATGGAATTTATAAAAAAGTCAATTTTGAATTTTTGTTAGTTAGGGGGGTTTTGTGTTTCAGCTAGCTACATATCGTCACCTTAAAGACGAAATAAACTATCTGCAGTTTTCAAAAGCTTACTGGAGAGGTAAAAAAACTTTATAAAATTGGAACTATTTCCAATATTGAAACGAAAATTACCTATTTTGTTATTTCATTTCCTATTTCTGTTTGCTCCACTGTCAACAGAGTTTTCATATGTTTGGCAAAAATTAAAAAAAATTAAACAAAATTGCAGTTAATACGAGTGTTTTTATATGGCCTTAGCAGTTATGGAAAAGGGTAATTATACACCTCATGATTAGGAAAATAATCGTACAGACAAATACACATGAATAAGCGAATGAATGAATGAATGAATGAATGAATGTGTTCAAATTCGCTTCAGTGGAAACCAAAAGCAGCAGCACTTTTTGTTGTTGTTGTTATTGTAAGTTTGACTCACTCACAGCCAATGTAAGACGTTCACACTAGTCGAACTTTTACCAACCCCCTCGTCATGGAAATTGTCTTGGTCTTTATACAGCAATAATAGATTTTTAAAGTCAAAGTCGTATAATTAGCAAATAGTTGCTAGCGGCGCTGGCTTAAGCTGTGTTTGCGATTGCTACATCCCCTTATAGAGGCTTCGTTCACTTGGTGGCACTTGGCTGTGTAATTAAAGCTTTTTGTGCCAAGACTCATTTACAATGGACGAGTGGAGTGAGTGGCTTTTTCAAACTGATTTTTTGTCCAAACAAAACTTTATGGCCAAGTACGGCTACGATTACGTGTTTTTGTTTGCTTTTGCTATTTTATGTTTTACATTTAGCTTCTTGATCTCTTATTACACATGGTGTTTCTGCTTGTAATGCGGTATATGTATGTATGTAGTTCACTGCAGTCAACTTTTATTACTCAATTTGACTCTTAAGACTGACGAAAGGTTTTTTATTTTTTATTGGATTATGGATTGACATATTCATGTACATATATTGAGTTTTTGGTGACTTTTTTTTTGACTCAATACGGTTGGCCTCACACATTTACATCAGCTGAAAAATATTCAAATATTGTTCGAGTAACTACTCCAGTATTTATCACTGATGAATATGTATCATAACTTTAGCCGTTTTGCTGTCCTGCCATAGGAAAACTTTTGCGAGTTACTGTACCGGGCGTAATAAACGATTACGGTCTGTCTCGCGATTTCGACAGTAAATGTTTAATCGATTACTAATGTTGAAAATAAAATCAAATTTTCTTATTTGTTTGTTATATTCATTAGTGTCCGTTTGTATCAATTGTTGTAGCAAAGTTCAAGTGATAAAGTCATAGACACTGGTCACTGAGCTACTCCTGCTTCAGCGGACACTAATCCAAATAATGAAATATCAGAGCACCCTTCTACGTCGGCATTGTATAGCAAAATTATCAGCAAAGTAAACTATCAAATAAAATGGCTACTAAGCACAGCTTCAAAAAATTCAATATGCCTCATTGACACCAGAGGCGCTGCAACAATGCATTGTTAAAAAAGTGCAAAAAGGAGAGTTGTAAAAGAATGAAGCTTTCCTCTATCTCTTCCTTCAGAAAATAATACTACTTATTGATAGTAGTAGGCATTCATTGCCTGAGTATTACTTCTCTTTAAAAAAAAGTTCTCGATAGAACGTTTTCTGTCAATATCGTGGGAGAGGCTGTTAAACTTTTTACATAATTACCCTTCGATTTTCATAAAAAGAAGAGTCAACTAAAATAAGGCTGGGGCGATTCATATTTTTAAATAGTTTTCTGCACAGCTAATTTAATACTAACTGAACGTTCCATATTATTCATTGTACACCTGTCCCTATTTTTTTTCGTTACTTCTATGCAAGACTGACTTGCTTAGTTTTAAATATACTTTAACGAAAATAATTTTTAACCCATTTAAACAAAATCTTTCTTCCGATATTGTGTTGTTTGCTCATTCGGCTAAACATTTATTATCGTTATTTTTTCTCATCGTTATCACCCACTTAGTTTTGTATAAATTTCTCAATATTCCACGTCATGACGAAAAAAATATATCCACATATAAATATATTCAGCATAATTGTGTTAATTTATAAAATATAAATGTTTTTAAATATTTATGGCCAATTAAGAAATGATTTTATGATATTTTAAATTTCATTCGCACCTTTCATTCATTTGAAAAACAAACTGAATTTTATATACATTCATTTGAAATATAAAAACAGACAAAAAATTATTATATAAATAAAATTTCCTCAGTTCTTGCTTAAGCAAATAAATAACCCAGCAAGATTCTATAAAAGAAATTACAACATATGTACATATTTCCTAAAATTAGTGTTCGATTACGCTTAACATTATGAAATTGGTGTTAATGACGCTCAGGGCCAAGAGATATCTATCACCATACTTAAGTCCTCCAACATTCTTAAATATTCTATCACAAAATAGACCAACAGGAATAGTTTATTGTGGTAATTTTGATTGATATCGAATGTCTTGAGTTGACACTCTGAACGCCGAAGCCCTATTTTAATGGCATAATCTTCTCGCTTATTTCTGACATTGAAAAGGTTTTAATAGACTAACCAAGTTGCCAAGTTGTGAAAAAACATGGGGCTGCACACCCAAAATCTTGAGATGGATATACATAATGTGACCATCCATCCCGCTTTCGGGGAGACAGTCCCGATTTTCGGTAAATGGGAATTCGTCCCATAATATAGTAACATAATATACATGTTTGAAAATGTAAAAAAAGTTAAACATTTTTGTTCCGTACGTTATTATTGTGGTGTCCCGCTCTGTGTCCCGGTCTGTGTCCCGCTTCGAGTTACTTAAAAAATGGTCACGTAAGATATACACCATGATAGTGAGACCTGTCATCACTTATCGTGTTGCTGCCTGGTCGTACAGGGTTAAGGCTCAGTTACCCGACTGTAATGTAAAGTAACTGCAACAGTAGGAAACAGCTGATTATAGAGATCTAATGTAACGTAAGCTACTTTTCATATCAAAGTATCGTTCAGCTGTTTCCTACGTTGCAGTTACTTTACATTACAGTCGGGTAACTGAGCCTTTAGGCTGGCTACGACCAGAGATCGGTTAGAAAAATTACAGAGGCTAGCATGCCTTTGTATAACAGGGGCTATGAGGATGTGTCCTACTTCCTACGGAAGTCCTCATTAAACTCACACCTCTGACGATTGTGAAAGAGGCTGCTACCAGACAAAAAATAATCAGCATCACAGACAGGGACTGTCTACTTAGCCAATGGGAGCAATTATCCCTGGCAAGATGATTTCCCCTATTTGCGCAACCCTCTGACGTGAGGAATAAACTGTATGACTTCGACAAGAGGCTTGGAGCTGTTCTGGCCAATAGAAGGGAATAGTAGGAAATAGAACCACGATATTCATTTGGGACTGGCAGTATCAGATGGTACAGTGATGGCTCCATAATGCCGGCAGGTTCTGGTGCGGGAGTTGTAGGACCAAGGACTAACTACCACGAGTCGTTGAGAAGATTTCCTGATATTTTTCAATCGGAAGCTTATGCCATTGAGAGATGCACACAATTCAGTCTTGATAGGGGCTATCGAGCGAAAGAAATAGCCATTTGTTCGGATAGTCGAGCTGCCATCAAAGCGCTCAGCTCATATGACTTTACCTCTAAGTTAGCGTGGGAATGTCGCATTAAGCTAAATCAGCGAACCAGCGTGAATAAGGTCATACTCTGCTGGGTTCCTGGACACGACGGGGTGGTAGGAAATGAAAATCCAAACAAGATGGCCAGAAAGAGGGCTAGTACACCCATGGTCAGACCAGAACCATTTTGTGGACTCGAATTACACAAAATCCGTGAAGATAGATCGACGGAGATCAAGAGTGATGGGAACACCCCTGGCTCATTGCAAGGTTTAACCGAAATCGTTTCATAGCTTTCATGTCCCTGAATAAAAACATTCCAAGAATGCTCATAGCATTCCTCGCAGGCCATTATAGACTGAGAAAACACCTCAAAAGACTTGGCATTGAGAGTAACAGCCTGTGCAAATTCTGTGATTACGAATATGAAACTCTAGATCATATTCTGAAGGACTGTGAAGCGTTATGCAACAGGAGATATATTCAATTGGGCAAGCACCTATTGGAGGATTGGGAACAGCCAAGTTTTGACACATAGGCAATCCTAAGATTCATCTGAAGAGTAGGTCGAGATGAGTTGTTCTAGCACCTGTCAAGGAATACAATAGATCTGCTTTGGTCGCAGTGTCCTGTGTTTCCAGTTTGAGTTAATTCATTCATTCATTCAACTAAGTTGCTTATTTTTGGAGCGGGTAGCAAAATATATTTGTATGCTAGAGAAGATATATTCAAATTAAGTATGGAATAAAATATTTATCATTACTCATTTGACCAAATTTTTTTTATAACTTTTCCAAAAAGTTTGGGATCTAATTTTATCTGGGATACACAAAATCAAACTCTGCAGTTTAATAATTATTCCTAGATAAAAGAAAGGCTGCTGTTATGTGATTTAGTTAGTTCGTTAGCTACAAAGCAAAAAATGATCTTTGAGAAGCCTGAGTTCAAACCCTGACCAGATTCAGTCATATTTACACCGTAGATTTATCTGATATGTGTTAGAGTCTACGCTTACCCACTTGACCTGAGATTAGATAAAAACGAATGCTCACTAATGCGAAGAAATGTTTAAACAAAATTGTTTTATATTTGTTCGCAAATCTAAAAAAAAAATTCAAATGTTCGCTAAAGCTTTGAACTTGGAACTTCTCTCGATAGTTTTTCGACATCTGTACTGGCACTTTACCTTTCCTCTTCTAAGGTAACACAAAAGCACCTGCTATTTAAGCCCCAAGTGAGCTGAAAAGTTAACTTCTCATCTCTACAACCTGTCAAACCTAACCTAACATAGATAAAAGATAAATTTAATTTCTTTATTAACTTAAGGGCTTTTGGCCGTACAAACATACTGTGTAGTATGTACAAAACCACTTACATTGTTAAACTTTGAACTCATTTCATTTATTTATTTTTTTTAGATGTGGCTTATTTCATTATAAAAACTGTGTAACATTTGAGGCTTTCAATTTAAGGATTATATTTGTTATTTGAGCTTTATTTAACTTCTTTCGTGATATTTTGCAACTTATCTCATGGAAGTACACTCAATTCTGTTGAAACCACATGCCAGTCCGAAAATCATGCCTCGGTAACGACTGTCATTGGATCTCATTCCGTTTGCAGTGCATTTCTATTGATTTATTTTACATGTAGAGATACGAAACTGAAAGAGATTGGCGTGGAACGAAAAGGTTCTAAAATCATGTGGAGCTTCTTCTTCGATCCCAAATCCCTTTTTCACTAACTCGAAAAAACTGTAGACTTGGGATATGAATATTAACTGGACACTTGTGGATGGCTTGCTTCTACTGTGCAAATGTCCGGCGCTAGGTTGCATAAGATATAACTGTCTTGGTGATCACACTTTCTGGAGTCTGGAACTTATATCGAGACTGCTACTGTGTAAACTGTGTGTTAAGTCTGTGTGGAAATCATTAATAATGGATAACATAAACTAGTCTGCCATATTTATAGGTTCATTGTCATCTGGTGGTATCCCTCAGGATGAATCCCTATCAATAAGAGGTCTTTTGACTACCCGGATTAACCAATGCTAAAAAGTTGTCAATCATCGACCAACAGCACTCGCAGTGGAAGGGAATGGTATGCCCAACCTCGTTCTCAAAAAAATATGGACCGGCGATGCAGCTACCTCAAAATCCACACCAAACAGTGACTTTTCTCGAATTCAATAGATGCTCTTTTATCTCATGTGGATGGGTGTCATACCAAATGCGATAATTTTGTTTGTTGACGTACCCTTGCATCCGTAAATAGGCGTTATCGCTGAAGATGCTCTTAAAGTTAGAACACAACACCAACTTTGATCAAATAAATTTATCATGTGTACGTGTTGTTGAACGTTATATCCATTCCTAGTGACTGGGCACAGCACACGTCATAAATAAAGCCATAAGCGTATTAAAAATACAATGTAACTGGTGAAGTTTCCTGGGTGTCTTTAAAAGAACGACAAAATATATAATTTTTTTTATATTTTACTTCAGAAAAATTTATCGTGAAATAAATAATCTTAGAGAAGATTAGTTTAGTACGTCGACATAAAGTTTTATTAATTAAATATATACAACTTTACATTAAACAAAAGTCCTTGAAGTTTTCATAGTTGTTTTAATATCTTATTTGAGATATTTGCTGGGTGGATATACACTTACTTAATAATTTTTTTTGGTGATTAGAGTGCGTACATGAGTGCCAGACCTTTTTATATAAACTAAACAAGAAATTGTTAAATAATTATAAACATAAACAACAGCTAATACACAATTAAGTAGCCAATAAACTAACAATATCTTTAAAATGTCCATCACCAACTAGATCATCATCTTCTTCATCATCTGTTCAATCATAGTCATCTTGCAACATGCAGATACAATTTAAACCCGTCCAAAGAGATGGGGAAACAGGCTAGGAAAAATGGAAGTATGTATGTACAAATTACCTAACAAATAAATAAAAAACAAAAAGTTTAGCGAAACAACGGGGATCAGAGAGTGAGCGAGTGAGCGAATGGGCCACTGACGAAATCAACCATCTGATATGTGGATAGTTCTTGTTTGCTGGAAATTAAAAATTGTTTGTATAGATAGAGAAGCATTAATAACATGCGTTCTTATGCTATGTGAACACTTGAAAGTATTTTGGGCAAGTGGTGAAAAAGTTTATAAAAAAGACTTAATAGAACATATGGTTATTAACACTATAAACTAACGAAGCAGCCAACAGGCAAGAGTCAAGAACTTGCCACATTAACACCGGTAGTAGCAACCAGAGATAGATAACAAAAGTTTATAGTTTCATGAAGATCGCTTGGTGATTACATAATGATATCATGCTTAATAAACTGATGTTATTTTGTAGTTGAAAGTAACAATAAAAAAAAAAATCCGGATACAGAAAGATTTATATATATTCTTGTATGTAATTCAAATGCAGACTGTGCTAACTGCTTAAAAAAGAAAATACTAGGCCAACGAAATAATAAAAAAGTCGTTAGTCGTCAAGAGCTCTTGATTTGCTCATGCGATATTTTCACAATCTGCGTAGTCTTCTTGTCATTCTATATAAACCGTGGCCATCTGCTAGAATTGTCTAAGCTAACAGAGTTAATGGAAGATAATTCTGCTGAATAACAATCTTACTTGAAACATATCGCACACTAAATCACAAAGAGTTACAACTCAAAATTAGAAAAGTGCTTTCCTTTTTTTTATAAACCAATTATTTGAAGAAATCTATAACAACCTCAACAATTTCTTTCGCAATACAGTCTTCTTGAAGAATATAAAATACCGTTATGCTTATTTTTATGCCACCTACTTGCATCATTTGTACAGTATCAACAGTTCTTTGCAACTACTCAGCATCTGAAATTTTTTGAGTTGTGACTCTTTATGATTTAGTGTGCGATATGTATATCTCAAAGTCTGAAATAAGCAACCTTTCCAATCATAAGCCCTTTACGATCTTATTGAAAATCCAGCTCCTCCATTCTAAAGCACAAGTTCCTCAGAAATCAACAGCAAAAAGTGCTGCGAAAATCAGAGTACGGAATTTAACAGAAGAACACGTTTAATTTATTTTGAACCCTGCAGTGAACAATAAGGAGAACGATTGTTCTATTTGGTTATGTTTTATCTTTGCCCATGAGTATAACTTATGCCAGCCATACACTACACAAATTAAATTCTCAAATCTGGCACTGCGTAAACTAAGCTTGTGACATATACTGTACAAGTAAACTGTGCAGTTTTTATTTTAAAGCTTTAAGTGAAGAAGACAACATATGCAAATACTGATGTATTTTATTAATTGCTGTGGCAATAAAAAAAAAAGAAACGAAAACAAAGAAAAAAGTGGTACATGAATTAGGGATGGGCAAAAAATATCGAAATTTGAGAAAATAAATATCGATATATATCGCCGATATTTCAAAATCCGATATATCGATACATCGATTTTAATTTACGAGTATCGGGTTTCGATACTTTTAAGAGCTATAGCGGTTTTTTAACTGTACGATATTGACATCACTACTAGTGATGTGGAGAAAAAAAGAGAAATTTCATAATAGCATCCCAGCCGAATTTATAAGGTGACCCAACTAAGGCAGGTGACTTTTTGGATTGTGTGGTTATAACCCTAAAGGCAGAATTTGTTTTTATTTTCTGTACTGCTGCGAATCAGCTGACTCTTTTTGGTTTATAGAAATCATATACAAGCCGTTAGTTTTTCTTTTTCATTCTGTTATGTTTCGGTTCAACCTGTGAAAATAAAAAAAACTGTTAACTAATTGTAAGTGGCAGCATAAATAAAATAAAAACATTTCGAAATAAACTGTGATTGTGCTTTAAGAATTAAAAAAAGATTTAATTTTTAACAGAAAAGCATAAAATTATATTGAAACATAACAATTCGTGTTTTTCATACGGGATTTCCCGGGATTCCGCACATTTTCCTGGAAAGAAATTCCGGGAAATTTGTGCGGGCAACTTTAGTTGGTACAAATGTACACATTCCTCGATGAATGTCGTCTTCATTCACTTGTGAATTTGTATTATTTTTTTGACTAATGCGTTTATAAAACGTTATTTCCCGGGAAATGAAAAAGTCAGGGAAAAGAAAAACTCTAATAAGAATGGACGATGCAAACCTCATCACTTTAGTGGAATACTGTGACCATTGTGGTCCGAAACAGCAACAGAAAGTAAAGACTAATGAAGTCTTAAGGAGCTACAGTAGGTTACGTATAACTTAACATAAATAGTTTATTTGTATTAAATTTCTTAAAGTGACTAATTGTGCATTCGACATTAATGCAGCAAAAAATATCGATATATCGAAATATCGATGTTTTCAAAAAATATATATCGATACTGTTCAAAAATATCGATACGATATATGTATATCGATACATTTTTTTCATTTTCCCATCCCTAACATGAATAGTGAAAAATTAGGACAGAAAAACTGAGAAACTGAGCGTTAGCAACATACTCGCACACTACACAAGTTATCTGTACAGTTTTCAAACTTGAGCATATATCAAATTCGTTTCGATATTTACTCAGTTCACAGCGTAAATAGTACAACCACTGCCATACACTACACAAAAATCACTGTACAGTGCCAGACTTGTGCAGTGAACTTGTGTTGTGTATGACTGGCATTACACACTTTATTTGAAGCGTACGCTGTTAGAAAGGAACAAAATGAAAGTCAAATGGAATTGTTTTGATATAAAACTTTTGGCAGACGTTTTCTGATTGATTGCATCATTAAAGTATACAATGTAAAGTATAAATTTTATTTTTAAGTGAAAATAAAAGATAGCTTAAAAGTAAAAATTGGCGTATCAAGATCATGTTATTTGACACCGTTAGACATTTTTGTGGAGATGGACCAAGGTGTCTAAACGGATAATATCCTAATTTTGGAGCATTTGTTAAACACAAAAATTTGCAAAAAGCGGAGTTATGAAAGAACACACATGAAAGTTTCCTCTATCTCTTCGTTCACCACCTGTCTTCCCTATCACTATCCTTTTCCTAAAGAAGCTAACACCTAGTAATAGTAGTAGGCATTCCTTGCTTAGTGTTACTTCTCTTTTCCAAAAAAAAGCACCCGCTCATTTACTGCAACAACGTCATAACTCAAAAAACCTAGATTTGAAAAAATTAGTATAAAGTTTTCCATTTAGTTACAGGATAAACAAATTTGTAATGTAATTTAAAAAAATTATTTATATTTTCACTATTAAAAATTTTTGATAATATTTAATTTATTTTTCCATTCTAATTAAATAAAGCAATTAAGAACTTAGTTAAATCAATTACAGTCATAATTGAAAATGTTATTTGGTGAAAAATTTTTTCTGTGTGTAGAATATATTTTTATGCAACTTTTAAACAACACGAGGATTAATTCTGCATTAGTGACTCAAGGATCGTATTTTTGAGTTACGACGTTGTTGAAGTAAGTGAGCGTTATGTATCTTAATAGAAACATGCAAAACCTAACAGCAACTTGCTGCATTAACAACAACCTGCAAGACACGCGCACACACACTATTTGAAAAATAATTTCCGCAATATTGTGTGATGAGGATGATCAAACAGATATAAAACACTTTATTACTACGTTTATACGCAGGGCTTATTTGCAAATAAAACAGTAAATTGTTGCCATATTATTGTTATTATTGCGACTTACTAATTCAGAAAACTATTCACGATTAACGAACTATTTGTACATAAAATGCTTGAGGTTGCCACTCTTACAAATGTTTGATAGCAAAAAACAATAAATGAATAAATATTGCAACAAAAAACATTGATAGAAGCAAATAATGACGATTAAAACAAACAATCATTTGATATTTTGTACATTTACACTATTTTTTTCGTCAACAGAAGTAAGTTTTCTATAGAAGTGCTACCAAGTTTGTGTACTTTTGCTATGCCGTATAAACAGTGATTTAATTTATTTGCAAATAATTTTATTTGCAAATAGCGCGCGTATAAACGTAGTATATGTCCGTTCGAATTGTAAACAGTAGCCGGGGTTATAAGACCAACAGCCATAACATTAAAGAAAAATGAGTACTCACATGTACGCTGTAGGAAGAAAAATTAAAAAAATCTAGTTTTTCTGATTCTGAAAACTAAAAATCGTTCAATGTTCAAGACCAAGAGTGGTACGAGTCAACTTACAACGATGACATCTATACACATTAGGGATGCCAATCGGGATCGATTTTTAGAAATCCCGGGATTCGGGATTTATAAATCCCGATCCCGAAAATCCCGGGATATTCGGGATCGCGGGATTTTCGGGATCCCGGGATTTTTCCGGATTCCGGGATTTTCGAGATTTCGGGATCTATTTTTTTTTTAATAAATATTACTTTAATAACAAATTTTATGCATTTTAAAAGTTAACAATATTTTAATACTAGTATGAAATAAATATCGAAAGAATTTTTGTCATCTATTTTTAAGTTGATGTTAGAGAATTTGTACTGAAAACAATTAGTATGAAAACTTGTTTTTGCTTTCAATATAAATGTTTTTCTATAATCTAAATCAAAACGAATGTACATATCTGTGGACTTTTAGCACTATCGCTTAAGATGATTTACGAAAATTTTAGATGCACTTTCATACAAATAAGCTGCAAAAACATTATTGTTCTTTTAAATATATCTATTAACGTTTTTTTAATTGCGATTGACCAACAAGTAGCCATTATGGTTGTTACATATACCCCAGGCATTACCTATTTTTTTAATCGATTTCGTCACTACTATGACAACGATAATAAGGCTGAACATGTCGAAAAATTGAAAGAAATGTATACACAATTCTAATCAAATTCTATAAATTACGCGTAATGATCACATTTTTGTAGGCACATACATTAACCGCCGTATTCATAAAAAAATTTAGGTTTATTACAGGTTTATTTGACAAATTTCCCAAAGAAATACGTCAAATAAGCGCTTAATAAGCCTAAAATATTTTTTATGAATATGCCACTAAAAGTTTGCCTGAGCACTTGAACAGTATTTTTGTTCTACTGAAAAATTTTAAATTCATACATAAGTTGTTTTCTGCAAGTTCAACAGATACATATGTAGTCCTAAGTTCGCTAAGAGGAGTATGTTTTATTAGTGTGCTGTCCTTCTACTCTGCAACTCGAATAAAACTATAATTGAGTCGAAGTCATTCAGTAGGTCATTTTTGACACAAACCTTTGATCAAACCCAGGTTTTGTGTCAAAAACGACCTAAACGGTCTAACGAAAATAATTTTGAACTGCAATGTAAAAAAACATACATTCACACTACAGCAATTTTTTAGACAAAATAGTACGCATTATTCTGTAAATATTTCTCGTTTTTACGTCAACCCGACTTTTTATTTTCTAGTTCAATTGTAAGGAGCTGTCAGTAGTAGTCAATTGTTACCGAAAAGTGGATAAGGGTTGAGGAGTCGATATACAGAGTTATACACTGCAATTATGAATAAATTTCCGCAAGAAATGTCTCCTTTTCCATAATTTTTTTTGTTTTCCCTATTATTTGCTACTGTTTAAAATTATTTCCCGGGCAAAATTTCTCACAGAATTTTATTCATAATTGGCCTTATAATATAGAATAAGACGCAATAAATTTGTCAAACTTATTGAATTTTCCAAATGTTATTTTCCTTCCAAAGCTCATATGCTTCTTTTCGTTTTCAAAATAATTCTTAGTTGTATATTGTATCACCTTTGATGAAAATAACCGTGAGAAAGTAGTTAATTGATTTTGCACATGTTAATTTATAAGAAATATGCCACGAATAGTCATTAAATTGTTAAAACTGCACGTATAAAATTGTATGGGACTTTTAAATATTATAAAAAAATACCATAAAATCAACGAAAATTTTAATCTATTAAGTTTTTTATATAAAAATTGCTAAGAAATCCCGAAAAAGAAATCCCGGGATTGAATCTTACAAATCCCGGGATTCGGGATTTGCCAAATCCCGAAAATCCCGGGATTTCCGGGATCGGGATTTCCCGTTTGGCATCCCTAATACACATGTATTGCATGTGGCATTAACATCCATAACAATCTCGTCATTATCATAAACTATGTCAATCCTCCTACGCCACTCAGTGAACAAACAGAAAAAATATCATAAAGGTTGATGTTAATCTTAAATTTAGTGGATGTTCAATGGGTGAGTTAAGTAGAATTTTCCAATCACGTTGGTAAGACATTCTCAAAACGACAAAGGGAGACTTTAACCTTTGAATTGGGACTTTTACATTCGATTTCTCTAAAATTAATTTAATTATTATTTTTTTTTTTTTGTTTTGCTAAGTTATTTCTTCGATAAGTTCTTACAGCTCTAAAATTTAAAATCGTTTTCCTTTTTAACAGACAAGAAGAAAGGAGTATCGTAGCAATTCTGAAATTTTTTTTTACGATTTTAAGAATTCATTTTTTTCCTCCCATTGCCAAAAAAAAGTGGGTCGGAACTCCCCCATGGGCCTTAATGGATTACACTTTTTCCATGATTTTATGTATTTTGACTGATCGGATCGCTACAAAACTTGACACACACCATTAAAATAATGAGCGGAACCACGTCCATTAAAATTTCATATTATATTTCAAATGCTTCTACTTATCCGATTTTTATGAAACTTCAAACACGACTTTTGCTCTGAAAATAAAACAATGTTGAAACTTATAAAGCGGACAGAGATGTGGCCATGAAAGTTTAGTATTCAATTATATGTACGAAGCTTTGCAAACAATCTTGAACCTTGAAATGGTAGTATGTTAAACTTAAAAATTTGTGAAAATCGACACCAATTAAAATTTAATATTCAATTATAGGTACTTCTACTTTTTCGATCCCCATTCCACTTGACACCAGTTTGTGGTCTTGAAACGGCACACCCAATCCACTGTTTGCCATAAATATTTGTGCCAATCAGTTTGTACTCTCGCAATGACATAATTGTGTGCTTTAAAAAGAGGGGTCTATCTGTCTTCTACTGCATTTATTCTTCAAAATGAAACACCTTTTGAGCTCTGAAAGTGATGCATTTACATAAGCGGGCGTGACTACGCCCTGAAAATTAAAAATTTTCACTAAAAAGGTAAAAATAAAGTTTAAAAAAATTTTACTGACTTAAAAGATTAGCACTAACATGTTAAAAGTAATTTAAATTAAATGAAATATTCTCATACTCGTATGCATTGCATATAGATAGCAATGTATAGCAATACAAATATGCAATGTTATAACACTTTTACCTCTCTGTGAATAGATTTACTAACAATATTTTTTCAAACCATTCTGCCTCCACTGCGGATGGAAACAACATCAATTCGTAGATATTGCAAGAATACTTGCAAGGAATTTCCACTTCAATATAAAGCTTTTCAAAACTAGCCAGAATAGTTTTACTTTTTTGACATCAATTATGGCGGAATTATGTTTTTACGGCATACTTAGTTTGCAAAAATAAGCCATTTTAATAAATAAAGGCACTACAGTGGGTCACAGTAAAACATATCATCTGTGGAAAAAGTTTCGAGTCTTACACCTTTGGGGAAAATGTAACGATCTTGAATTTGGTAGCTTTTCTAAAAAAAAAAATACATTAAAACAATAATATTGGAAAAGCCTTAAAGAAAGTTTATATTTTGTTTTTATATTTATTAAGCTTGAGATCTTGTTTTTTATAAAAAGAATTAACGAATTTTATTTGTATTCCAATATTTCGTTGCCAATAATAACATCTTCAGGGAATATATGTTTGTACATTTAATTTTTTTATATACTGGGCAATTCCTCGCAAAGTGACATTAAAGTAATCCAAAAAGAGAAGACATTTCTTGGGAACAAGTATTCAAGATTGCAATTTGGGAAAATGAAAAATATTCATCAAAAAGCCTCAAACAAAAATTTTTAGAAAACGAGAAATTTTTTTGTTGAAGTCTAGTCATGATTTGCATAAGCAGGAAGGAAATGCATATAGACGTTGCTCAACAAACAAAAAAAAAAAAAAAAACAAGCCAAAATTCTTAATAAAAAAAATCCATAAATAACAATTCCAGTAACAGAATCAGAAACATAAAAATATTGTAATAATCGCAAAATATTGGAATAATGGAATAAAAAATATACCCAAGATCACATAAAAGTCTTTGACACAATCGAATTATCATTCATATGAACGAATAAAATGTTTTCAGATAACTCAGAATAAATAATATTTAGTGACAGCTTTCCATTAATCGAATAGTATTAATTTAAATTATCACATTAATTTATCAGTTAATAAATAACAAAAATTAGAAATTTTAAGTACCCCCGACGTACAGACCAAACGACTGGACAATTTTTCTTCAAGTAAAGGCGAGAAAATATTAGATCAAGTAGCCATTCAAACAAAATAAAAATCGGCTTAGCCGTTTGGAAACTACGGCATCAAAGACACACAGATTCAATTGAATATACATATCTAGAAAAGATGTGATATCTTCTAAACGGCTGGAACCCTCTCTACGAGATCATCTTTCAAACCGAAACAAATTAAATCAAAGTCATTCCAGAAGTTTGATCTGTACGTGGGCTCGGACAGATACACCGATACACAGATACACGTGCACATACTACTTATAAGACCCCATGCCATTCGCCAAACACGGAACGATTTGTTAAGCTAGTAAGCCAATCATGTCTTTCTGTTATCGAAAGTAATCGACTATGTCATATTGCAAAGAAAATGGAATCTCAGAGCATCCTACATTTGAAAACAGATCTTTTGCTTGTCACCAGATTATTATAATTGAAAAATGAAACAATTTGATACCCATATTGCCTATTTAAAAAAGGATAAAATATATCCCGATGTTCGCGTTTTATGTGAATAATTACATCAAAAAAAATAAATTAACATTATTTTAAAACATATTCAATTTAAAAAGCAAAACATTCGGCCATGTCACAGAGTTCAATTCCGTTCCGAATCGAAATTCAATCCACCCCATTTTTGTAGGATATGGTGTCTAAAAAACAAAACTAAAATACGGAAATTTGTCAGGTGTATCCAACCTGTTGGAGGCGGTGGTACTCTGGGGTATGCTCCAGCTAGGGCTTGATATATTGAGGTTTATTCAATTCCGATTCCAAACGGACATGGCCGATTATTTCCAAATACGTAGAATTTGTATGAAAACCCGAAACGAAAATATGTATTTAGTTAAATATCTCATTTAGTAGATTGCAAGTGGTCAAGTTTTATATACCATTATATGCTGCTTCAAAAACTCTTTTCGATGATACCAAATTTTTTTTGTCGTCTTGGAGCAAAGTACAAAACAATTCGAAAAACTGAAAAAATACCTTTTTTAAAAATGGTCCAGCTCACGGATGGTCAATGCTAGAACCAAAATATTTTGGAAATCATCATAAAACATATCAAGCTTTATTTTCAGAGGGGTAACAAAATCACTTTTGACTCTTCCATATAAGTTGAGTCGCTCTAATGTACATATGTACATAAAACAATTAAAGAATAATAATAACAAAAATTAAAAATTTAAAAAAACCATCGGGGTGATATTTTCTAAACGGCTGGACCGATTTTCTTCAAACATAGTTAAGCTCAAGTCACTTTTCAAACAGAAAAAACTAAATAAAAATTGGTCCTACCGTTTGGGCTGTACGTGGACACGGACAGACACACAGATCCACAGATACACAGACACACACTACAAACTTATAACACCCCTTTTTTTGGTCGGGGGATAAAAGGGTAAATACATTATTATAAAATATTTTCTTATCAAGAAACTACAAATTATTTGCACAAATAATAGTAATAACATATGGGCATTTCCATGAAAATGACAACCACGACTGAAAAATTAAAAAACCTTGAAATTTTTTTTAAAAAATATGTCAAAGAGGAAAAAATTACTCAAATTTTACTATGCAGAGATATTAATAGCTTATAAAAATTTTTCAAGAGCAAAAATAGCAGTTTAAACTGACCATATCTTTGATTAATGTTAAGAAATTGCAATCACCTATTTTTTCTTAACTAGCGACTCGATTCAGGTATTTGTAACATTACAATTATACTTTAAAATTAATGTTACAACAACAATGAACAAGATCCATGAGGAAAGAGAAAATTTAGAGATCGATAAGCGGTATTTTTTTGGTTTGCTTTGGATGCTATTCTAATGTCACGTACGCGGTGCAAAAACCGCATTTGTCTATATCATTTGAATTTGACCGGTCGCAACTGTTTCAAAATAAAAGTTCAAAGCAGGATAATTGTCGCAAATAAATATTGTTCAAAATTTTTTCTCAATTTAGTGTAATAAAAATGATATAAGCATTTAAAGCTTGTCACGTACGCTATTGTAAGTATTAAAATTGCAATTGAATGTATCAGCGTTAACTTGATAATTATCAGGCATGTTCTGAAAATCACTTTTTGTGAAAGTGAATTAAAAATACAAGAAAGGTGTTCTGCACACATAACTTTTTGAATTTTTGTGATTTTAAATCGGTCACCTAAATGCCTGCCGATTTTAAATCACCTGGTTATTTTTTCAATCACTTTATTTTGAAATTCTCAATAGATTAATTAAATGAATAACTTAATATCTTCTTTATTGATTTTTATAGTAAAATGAGCAATTTTCTACGAAAGAATTTATGAAATTATGAAAAAATTTAAAACTCTTAATTTTGCAAAAATGTTGTTATTTGCTTTGTGATTTACATTTGTGATATTGCATTTACAAAACAAAACGTCAGCTGTTTTCTTCTATTTTTAAATGTAAAACAGAAAATTTAAAAATTTTGTGATATTCAGAGCACCATCAAATCACAATTGTGATTTTAAAATCACAAGTGATTTGAAAACTTGTGATTTCCAGAACATGCCTGTATAAGATGGCGGCGAAAACTCAGCGCCCAAGTAAACAGTATGTAGTAAGAAATGAAGTTGAATCTTTCTTGTTTTATTGCTATTTTCACTGAATACATATTTTTGTTTTGTTTTTAAGTTTTTGTATGCATAAATTTCTGTGGCAATATATAATAATGGCTTAAGTTGACATAAGTGCTTTTTCATTTTATTATATATTCTTATTCTCTTCTTCAAGATCTATCATTTAAACTATACCCATTTATATTTTAACTTAAGTCTTCTTGGAAAATAATACATAAGCCATAACATCTTAACTCAACTTAATTTTTGTAAGGTAGCTACATCAATATTAAAATATTAGAGCATC
Source organism: Tachina lurida (assembly GCA_944452675.1). NCBI lineage: Eukaryota > Metazoa > Arthropoda > Insecta > Diptera > Tachinidae > Tachina > Tachina lurida. The sequence goes on from OX101754.1 coordinate 89,227,280, forward strand.
AAAACTTTGATACACTTGAGTTCAATAACTCAATAATAACGACTCGTCTAGAAAATTTGTATGAAAGTCACTCAAGAAAATGAGTGCTTTCCATGTAAATTTTATACTCAAGTCGACTCCTGGGTTGTACAAACAGGGAGTTATATATTTAACTAACTCCCTGTTTCTACAACGCAGAGGGTTGACTTGAGTATAAAATTTGTATGGAAAGCACTCATATTTTTGAGTGATTTTCATACCAGCACATAAGCTGTTAAAAAATTATCTTATTTCAGGTTTTCCGCATTTTTCAATTTAACCTAAAGCACTTATCTCGACTTACTATCAATAAAAACTATTTTGCCTTTCAATATAATAAGTTCACTTTAGTTTTTATTTTTCTGCCAAATGGATTTTTTCATAACATCTTAACTAAAAAACAACGAATAATAACTAATAAAATCGTTTCTTTTTTTTATAAAATTAACAGTTTTGTTATAAATAAATGTGCATTTTTTTCGGTATCTAAAAATTTTATATAAAAACCAAACACAATTTATTTTAGACAAAACCCATAATATCTCAAAACACAAAATTTCGACTCAAGCCAGTATTATTTATTTCCACAGATTAAAAAAAAAATTTTTTACTTAAGAATATTATAAGAGAAAAATCCGTCACGTACGCTATGTCACGTACGCTATTAAACTTCATTCATTATAAAATCAGCCAAAAGTCTTTTTTATTTCAAAATTACTGATAATAAAGGAAAAATAGTTGGCTTCGTGTAAGAAATTTAAAACAAGAAAAAAACTTCACAATTCGCAGATTTTCGTATACTTTTACATGCACTTTGATATCAGTTCCGTTTTATGTCACGTACGCTATGCCCTTATTTCCCTTGATATTTTGGACAACAGGGTTCCAAGTGTAATAATTTTTTTTCGCATATAGTACGCCCTGAATGGAACATAACAACAAAATATTTTTGGGTTACCTCTACTTTTTCAGAATCTATTCCACTTTGTAGGCGTGCTAATGTCACGTACGCTGATATGGAAATGCCCATATCGAATATTTTTTGTTAAATCGAGATTTTGTGTAATTATTCTGCAAAATATATTTTTTATTTGACATTTCTATTTCATTTTTATTTATTCGTCCTCGTCCAGACTTGCAATTCTTGAGTTTATTGTTGTGAGAGGTGAGAAGATTGGGGAGGGGTGCACAGTTTCTTGTGCTCGGCAATTCTTTTTTGTTTTGAAATTCGCAGTTTGACGTTTTATTTTATTTTATTTGTTCAGTTGTATGAAAAACACAAAAAAAAAAACAAAAAGTAAAACTAATTGTTAATTTTTCCGGCAAATTTGTTGTGAATCTAATACTTAATTACACAACTAGAGTTTCCTAATGTGGACACTTATGCAATTTCAAAGCAGAATTTTAAAAAATTGTAGCAACAAAAATTGCAAATCTGGACGAGGACTTACATTCAAGTTTTTCTACAAAAGAGGAAGAATTCTATTGAGAGAATAAAATATGATTATGCTTTTGCATTCAGAATAAAAAAAATTTTTGGGTTAATATTTTATTCGGTTAGTAAAATAAGGGGTTTCATGAGAACTCTTAAAATCAGGGACCGAAAATAACTGTTATTTTTGAATTTTTGATTAAAAAAAGCAACCTCAAGGAAATGTCGGAGAATGAAACCAAGTATACCATTTTGCAAGTATTGGACCAAATTGTCAGAAAATACGATGCTTTTTAAAAATCTGACTTTTATTTTTTCGAGCAGAAATAAAAGTTATTTTTTGATTTTTATTTTTTCTAGTATAAATAAAATTTATTTTTTGACTTTTATTTTTTCGAGCAGAAATAAAAGTTATTTTTGTGTTTTCAACCCCTTTGACAAAGAAATTATTATTTAATATTCCAAATATTATTTTCTAAATAAGTAAATTTAACGATTCACTATTGCAAAAGCGCCAAAATTTATAATAAATATAATGAATTTATCACAAAATAACTTTTATTTCTGCTCAAAAAAATAAAAGTCAAAAAATGACTTTTATTTCTGCTCAAAAAAATAAAAGTCAAAAAATAACTTTTATTTCTGCTCGAAAAAATAAAAGTCAAAAATAACTGTTATTTTTGCTAGAAAAAATAAAAGTCAAAAATAGCTTTTATTTTTGCTTGAAAAAATAAAAGTCAAAAATAACTGTTATTTTTGCTCAAAAAAATAAAAGTCAAAAAATAACTTTTATTTCTGCTCGAAAAAATAAAAGTCAAAAAATAACTTTTATTTTCTGACTTTTACGATAAAAGTTATAACAGTTACGGTCCCTGCTTAAAATTGCCATTTGTGCAATTAAGCAAACTTGCGAGACTTGTTTCATGAATCCTCTTTTCAACTCTTGGGCAAACAGTTGATATAAATTTGAAACAAACTTTAAAAAATTTCAATTAATAAAAATAATATAAGAAAACTTGGAAGAAATTCTTTTGTTTTTAAACATACATATAAAAAGTGTAATTTGTATAAAATTATAATTGATTATTTATTGCTCCAATAGAATTTTAACCAATCTATTCTCGCTGTGTATTATTTGTTTTACTCAAAAGTTGTATTACAGTTTTTTAACGTATACTTCAAACCCAAATAATTTTTTTTTTAATTTTTTATCGTTTCCTTTTGTTTTATTTCTTGCCTTATTTTATGTGCAAATGTTGCTGAATTGTTGAAATAAATAGATATTTTTATTTACAAATAAACCACCCAGCAAAAATTTTTCAGGATTTTGTAATGGGTAGTACTCTTTTAATGGCTTACAAAGTAATGAGTGGTACTTATTTATATCATTACGTGAAAGTACTTATTGTAGTACTTTCCAGTTAATAATGAAGTTTATATAGAGAAAAACTTATTACAAAATTTAAGTATTTTTGCATATTATTCAATATACATATTCATATATTTTCTTTGCAAAATTATGATTTTTACAAAATTCTATTTATTTTTATTAGCAAAAAATTATTTTTGAACAATTTTAGGCAAAACGTAATCCACAAAATAACCCATTAAATTTTGAATACTTTTAGGCAATCAGTAATCTATTAACTTTTGGATTTTTTAGGCAAAAAGTATAGGGTACCGCATACTTTTTGAACTTCTCAAACAAAAATAATGGCTTATTCAGTCAAATTGTATATACTTACGACTGAAGAGTACATACACTTTTTTGCATTCTAGTAAGCAAACTTTTTTGCTGGGCAATTTCTATTATTTTGAAGAGCATATTTTCTAAGTTCTTTATACATATTGAATGAGCATAAATCACTTTTTTTAGAGCATATTTGTGGTTCCCTGGTTATTATATTATTAAAAAATATGTATAGTTATATTAGAAAAACCAACCAAAATTTATTTGAAAAATTAATAAGAATTATTGGAATATTTGAGAAAAGTGTTTTTCAATATTGAGACGAAAATAAAAACTATTCGAATAATCGAATAAAAATATTTTAAAATAACGAATAATTGTTTTATACGTATTTCAATAAAAAATTTAGGAATACTCAAATTATGTTAATAACAAATATTATACCGATAGTTGAATAAAAATAATTTGTACAGTCGAATACAAAATTTTTAAAATCTTCGAATAAATAGTATTCCAATCTTTAAATAGCTTTTATTAGAGTCCCAGTAAAAAAAATTGGAAGTCATTCTAAAGGAAGTAGATTTTCATTGCTTCCAAAAAATCGATATTTTTAATTTGCCAATAGTTAGTAGAAAACCAAGTAGAAGTTTATTTTAGTCATACAAAACCTTGTAATTCCTCTCTAGTTTTAGAAATTACTCACCAGAATTTTTAAAAAATCGATTTTTTTGAAGAAACTTATGAACTAATTTTGGTCTAAAATTTTGAAGTTATTTGCTTAAATTTACATGAAAATACTGTTTTGCGTTTAAATTCCTATAAAAAGAAACTAATTGTTAAAATAGGTAACTGTTAGCCAAAAAGAGAACTTCTTGCAATGACAACCCTATGTAAAAATCATTAGAACGGATCGAAATTTGCACTACTTCCAGATCGCAAACTCTACATTTTCATGACTTTTTTGGAGTGTCTTTTTTTACTGGGAGTGAGTAGTAATAAAAAAAATTATACAACTAATGGAATAAAAATTTTTCAAACAATATAATAAGAATGATTTAAATAATCGTATAGTAAAATATTTGATTGCTTGAACATTATTTAGACTAAAATTAAATTTTGAACCATTTATTTGTTAATTAATATGCCAGAGAATTCTTTCTTCTAAATTTATTGAAAAGTTCTCTATAATTTGTTTTTAGTAATCTCATTCTTACCCGCAGTTTTTAACTTAATAATTAAGTACGTAATTAGCTAATTTTTATTTAAAATTAAGTTGTAATTAAATACGATTTAATTTTTTCAGTGGTTAATTAAAGTTCTTATTAAATTACGTTGAAAGCACGGCAACCCTGCAAAATTTCCAAAGAACAGCTGTTTAGCATAAACAAAAAAGTTAGGTTATAAACATGTAGAAAATTAAAATTGCATGAAAATTCATTTTATAAAATCAAACGAACATCATAATACATTTTTCTATTACTTTATTCCATAATATGAAACTTTGTATTGTATATGTTATATATTTATGAAATTTAAACGAAATTCTTTTTAACCCGACCACATGATGTTCTCAACCCGACCACATGATGTCATGTGTATGTTTTCAATAAACACATACACGCATAAAAACATATGGTACATTCATAAAACTTAAGTAGTATTTAATTACACAAGGTTGGGTATTTAATTATTATTTAATTATGCACTCAAAAACACAATTTCGTATTTAATTAGAACTTAAAAATAATTACAGTTTGATTAGCCAGTCAAAAACTGGGGGTTAGAGTTTTGTTCCCTGTAACTTATTCACTGCACGTTATGCGAACTACAGGGATTTTCTTATGTTTATAAAAATATTTGTTTATTTTTTATTCTCTATTTTTTCTCGATTCGAAAATATTGTTGGCTTTAATCATTGATACATAATTTATAACAAATAACAGGTGTTAAGGCATTTTAATTGAATATTGAGCATTAAGTAGCTTTTTTTGTGTGTGTGAATCGTCGTTGTTCTTCATGGTGATGATGAACGAGAAAACAAGCGGGCAAATAAAAATTATGAACTAGACAATTTTTTTGAATGTCTGCAAATAAATTTTATATTTTATTGCATGTGTAGGCTGTCTGCGATAAATGCTAATGATTCGTTTTATTTAAAATGAAAGCTCCAATGTTTATAAGCATGCTGCAAATTAGCTTTGGATTGCAAAATTATTCTATTATCGAATATGTAAATAGTTAAATTGGGGAAAAATATGGCGCGTAGTCATAGTCAAAACAAAGTACACCTTAAGAAGTTAAAACCAGTATTACCATACAAAATACTGGTTTTAATTTCATAAAGTGTACTTTGTTTTGACTATGACTACGCGCCTATAATTTTATAAATAATTTTTAATTCAAGAAGCTTTCTGAAGAAACATCAGGATTCTAATTGAATTAATATTAAAATTCAAATAAGTATTTACAGTCTAAAAATGAATAAATAAAAAGTCGTTCAGTTCAATATAAAAAATACTTCAATTCAAGTTAATGTAATTCTATTCTCGTTAATGCAATATATTTTGAAACATGAAGATTAAAAATAAAAACTGGTAATTTTTCCTGATGAAATAGCGCATCATCGGAATCATGGTTTAGATACAGATACTCGTATTAAAAAAGGCATTTAAGATTCTCATTTCCGAGATACTGGATCTATTGCCAACTTCGAAAATCTCTTTTATTATTTAAAAGAGAACATTTTCTCAATTCGTATATATGCTAAAACAATTCTTATGTCCCTCCTAACTTCCCAAAAATATTTGAAACCAGCAGTCAATCATGTAAAAGATTTTACTACATCACCTTTTCTTTTGAATTTAGCCAAATATCTCTTAAAGAAATTAATTTTTTATACAATTCAAACAATTCCTAATACATTGTATCAATTTTAGTTTTTTCCCCCAATTGAATTTATAAATTTGTAAATATTTTGTTAAATTTGTAAATTAATTTTCTTATTATTTTTATATTGTTTGTTGATAGTTTTTCAAATGTCGCATACAAACCAAACAACATTTGAATTCTTGGGATATCTTAAAAATTGCAAAAAATTAAAAAACACATACATATATATTTTGAAAATAAAACGTCTTTTTTGTGAAAAGGCAGCTGCTTTTAGTTGAGAAATTTATAAAAAAAAATTCAACAAAATTAACTTGAAACGATAAGAGTGAAAACGAAAAGAAGAAAAAATCAATGAAATCTAAAATAAATGATCTCACACATGTCTGAAAATTTAACGCAAAATGTCAATGGTTTTGTTGTGACAATAGAAAGACTTGGCGCTGCTGCTGCTGCAGACCGACTAAATAAAGGTATAAGCTTATACGAGGCCACCCTCATAATTATCTTGCCACTGGGGAAAAACGGATATAATAAGGAATAACCCCAAATGCAGGAAGCGACATACAAAATCTAATACGAAGCAAAAGTTTGTATAGCCATGCTATTTATTGCGCGATTCAGTATCAGATTCAGATTCAGAAAATTTATTTTTGCTTTGATGTCTTTGTACTTAAAAGCAGAGTACAAAAATAAACAAAACAAATTTGATTTTTTTGATTTTGTTTTGTTTCGTTCTTTGAAGTGAGTGAAACCAAAACAAAACAAAAACAATGAGAAGTATTGCTCAATTTGTTTTTGTATTGTTGTTTCACATGAGCACTAAGCAGAGAACGAAGCTGATCGGCTGTAAGCCGTCCAACAGCCGCTGAAGGCCACAACCAATACATTAATTATATGCCGATAGAAAAGAAGATAATGTTAAATAAATGGAAATGTTTTGAGCTATTTGCGGTGAATTTGACATAATCATATAATAAAATTTTAATTCATTGTTATTTACAACATTAAGTTTGTTTTACATAGCCAAGCAGCATAGCTATAACCGGGTGTCACTAAGATACCTCTCCTCTTTTTTTTTTTTGGTGGTATTGATTTTCATGAGTAATATTAAAATAGATAACTACAGGCAATTTTTAATAATTGTAGAGGGGGGGGGGCAAAAGCAGCATGACCTTGCTACGTCTATGTTATTGAGACTATGTTTACAAAAAGGTTTATTGTTCGTTTTTCATTGACCATGGCTTATACTCAGTCAAAACATTTAAAATTGTCTCTCACGCTACCATGTCAGCAATTTAAACGACGAAATACGGTGTGCTCCAATAAAACACAGCTCGAAATTTTAACAGTTGCCATGACTTGACAGATAACAAGTAAGAAAAACACAATTGTGAGAAAGGTGGTGAAAGTTTAGCTTTTGGGGGAAGCCAATGATGTAAAGAATAGAACTCGTGATCATTGGTCACACAATTGGTCACTTATATCTTGCGATTTAAACCTTTAGACTTTTTTCTTTGGAGTTATCTGAATGACAATCCTTACACAGATAAACTAGCACACTACTCTACCTATATGTATATAATAATAATAATAATTTATATATCGTCAGCCCACTATTGGTTTGGAGTATACGCCAAAAAGTCAGAATGGAGAAAAACGACAAAACAATATTTATTAAACCTTAAAATAGTTGATATGGAGCAAAATTAATGCTAAATAACTCGGAAACCATAATTAATTTCGCAAAACCTGTTTTGGACTCAAAATATATATACCCCATACCTAACTCATTTTTTTTAAATGCTCGGTGGGTCAAACGCCAAAACAATATTTATTAAACCTTAAAATAGTTGATATGGAGCAAAATTAATGCTAAATAACTCGGAAACCATAATTAATTTCGCAAAACCTGTTTTGGACTCAAAATATATATACCCCATACCTAACTCATTTTTTTTAAATGCTCTGTGGGTCAAACGCCAAAACAATATTTATTTAAACCTTAAAATAGTTGATATGGAGCAAAATTAATGCTAAATATCTCGGAAACCATAATTAATTTCTGTTTTGGACTCAAAATATATATACCCCATACCTAACTCATTTTTTTAAAAAATGGTCGGTGGGTCAAACCAATAATGGGCTGCATTTTAAAACAAGTCCTTATAGGACCGCCCTTCTATCCAACTGTGTCTGCGTTACAAATACATTCACAAAGAAAAAAATAGATCGTTTTTTTTTTAAATACCCAAGTGGTCAGTGACCGTCAATGATTAAAGAAAGTGCGTTTTGACTTTTTGGCAATTAAATTGAAGTCAATTTGTTATTTCTTAGACTGTTTTTGTTTTCTGTTTTTTGTAATTTATTTTTGCTTAAGTTTATTGTTAAATGGTACACAGGTGCGTATGACTAATAGAAAGAATTTTTTTGCTAAAAAGCATTTTTTTCTTCTTATTCGTTTATTTGTCATTCTATTCTCTATGTTTAGAACAAAAAAAAATATTAAAAACTTGCTTGTTGTTGGTGTGAATATTAACAAATATTTTGATTTGCCCCGTAAAATTGTTGTAATGAATTATGATCACTTTTTTTTTTGTTTTAGTTTCGTGTGTTTCTTTTTATTTTTTTGCTTAAAAATCCATTTATCATGCTGCTTAATTGTCAAATACCACAAAAAAAAAATACTATTAACGCTATTTCACAATTTTTATTAATATTAATTTTTCGGAAAATTGCTTGTGAATGTGAAAAGTTTCGTTTGAATAAATTCAGAATAATCGTGTGGGGTTGGGTTATGGTGGTGTACGTAGACTTTTATGTTTGTGTGTCGAGACATGTATGTACATATCCTGCTATGGATTCAGCTGTTTTATTGTACGACTTGAAATTAATGAATTTAATTTTGCTTATTCAGGCCTTCTAGTTAAATATTTTCCATTATTTTCTTCCCTCAATAGAAATGAAAAGGTTTTTTCGCGACTGCAGGACCGAAGGAACGATATTCCATAACATAATAAATTTTATTGCATTGTTATTTCACACCTTAAGTTTTTGTATATAGCTAAGCAGCATAGCTATAACTGGGTGTTCTAAGATACTTTTTTTTTTTTTTTGTAATGCATGTTTTTATTTATTGTATCTTCAAATATGAACTAACAATAAGTGTTCAAATCTTAAATATATAAAAAAAAAAATTATTATGCCCGACCAATGTCGGACATAAGTTTAGTGGTAGTTATTAATAATAATATTCATCTGGAATGTTGAATATTAGGGCCCGTGTATCTCTTTTTTTTAATCGGATGTGTCCAGTAAAGTTCAAAATATTATGAGCAATTCAAAATTTTTGCAATTTCTTCAGTCACTAGTGGCATATTCAAATCACGATGTATATTTGAATTTTTGATATACCATGGAGCCGATGTTATCATGCGTAAGATTTTGTTTTGCCTGCGTTGAATTTTCTCTACATTTGAAGATACTTAAGATACTTATCTTCTTTTGTTTTTTTTTTGAGTTAAGCCTTCGAGATGGGCCAGTGCGATGGGAAGTTGAGAAGCTTGAAAAGTCGTTAAATGTTTTTATAAGTCTGGCTATAGTAAATCAGCTTCTTTTCACTATTTTGCTAATTTCCACATATAATATTTTTTGTTCAAGGAGATCTAAAAGGATTTTTTTCAGTAAATTTTAATTATTATTGTTCGAACTTCACTTGCTTCTATATTTATGATTTGAACAGGCTAAAGTTCGTATCGCTTTGTAAGCCAAATTACAAGTGATAATTATTAATGAACAAATAACACCAAAGTTAGTTGAAAATATTCTGACTAACACATAGTTGAACGGAACAACTAGCTATTTTCGAAGTCCACTACATCTTCACCATCAGCCTTTTTTTGTGTTTGGTCCACTGTGGGGTGAGATGTAGATTTCTGCTTTATATACTCAGCCAACGCAAACGGCATTCGCCAACATAAAAATGAACTTGAGCACTTCCTCACGGAAAAAAATATTGATATAATGATGGTCTCTGAGACTCACTTGACTTCGAGAAGCTGCTTTAAAATAAATGGTTACACTCTATATGATTCAAAGGACCCGAGAGGGAGAGCATGCGGTGGATCAGCAATTCTAATAAAGTCAAGACTCAAGCACTATGTTCTTGATAACATTTGTGAAGAATACCTACAAGCAACAAATATTGGCATTGAAAGTTTTTGTTCAAATTTCGTTATATCATCAATTTACTCACCTCCCAGATTTTCAGTTACCGAAGATCAGTATGAGAAGTTCTACAAATCGCTTGGATCTTGTTTCGTGGCAGCTGGTGACTACAATACAAAACATACGTACTGGGGCTCGCGTCTTGTTACACCTAGAGGTAGAGCGTTGTTTAATACAATTTCAAAAATGGGCTTAGATGTCATTTCGAGTGGGGAGCCTACTTACTGGCCTACTGACGTAAGAAAAATTCCAGATGTTATAGATTTTGGCGTCACGAAAAATATCCATAGGGAATTAATTCACGCAGTGGGCTCTGTAGATCTGTCCTCCGATCACTCTCCCACAATAGTTAAAATTTTCAACCCACTAAGGAGTGATTTAACTAACTCATATGCGAAAACGATTAATAGGGTCAACTGGCTAGGATTCAAAAAATATATTAGTAGTCACTGCGTAGAAAACATTCAGCTAAGATCACCTGATGATATTGAATTTAATATTGCCAATCTTAACGAATACATTAAACAGGCTGCTGAACATGCCACTACTTCCTATCCGCAGACTGGCTTTAATAGAATTTATTCTACGGAAATTGAACGTCTTGTATGTGAAAAAAGGAGAGCTAGAAGAGAATGGCAACAACACCGATCACCCCTAAATAAAATCAGACTTAAAGAATGTACTAAACGACTCAAAGAGCTGCTATCGTCGGAAAAGACTGCATTACTGGAAAAGTATTTAGAAGGTCTTGATGTAACGTCCAAATCTAATTACTCTTTATGGCGCGCTACTAGAAATCTTAAAAGACCCGTTGATCTCAAATCACCATTGCGTACTTCGACTGGAGGCTGGGCAAGAAGCGATAGTGAGAAAGGTAACTTATTTTCTGAGCATTTAAAATCTGTATTCACTCCCAATTCATGTACGGGTGCTGCCGATTTACCGAGTGTAGTCTCTCTACCCCCTCGTCCCTTAAGGTTTAAGATGCGTGAACTACAAAAAATAGTTGCTGAACTCGACCCTAAGACAGCTCCAGGTATTGATGGCATTAGTAACAAGATGCTGATGAACTTGCCTCATATTGCAATAAGAATTTTGCTATTTATTTTTAATGCCATTTTACGAATGCAAGATTAAAATGATTCCAAAGCCAGGCAAAGATCTTACCAAGACTGAGTCATATAGGCCTATAAGCTTACTTTCAACAATTTTAAAGCTTTTCGAAAAGCTGCTCATGACTAAATTGTCCACAATTTTAGCTGATACTGGGTGCATCCCGGACCATCAATTTGGCTTTAGAAGTCAGCATAGCACTATTGAGCAAACGCATAGATTGGTTCAAATTATAAGGAGGACTTTTGAAGAAAAGAAGTATTGTTCTGCCCTTTTTATTGATGTTTCTCAGGCATTTGACAAAGTATGGCACAAAGGCCTAGTTTTAAAATTGAAGACATACCTACCAATAAATATACAAAAGCTTTTGGAAAGTTATATTGTTGATAGGACATTTACCGTTGTGGAAGGAGACTTCATGAGTGTGCCCGAATCTATATCTTCTGGTGTGCCACAGGGTAGTATTTTGGGGCCAGTCTTGTATCTAATATATACTTGTGATATGCCTGTGAGCAATAACATCCACACTTCTGTTTGAGTATTCACAAAAATCCTGATGAGGCATCCCGCAATCTCCAAGCACACATTACCCAGCTTGAAATATGGTTGAACTTATGGAGAATTAAAGTCAATGAACAAAAGTGTGTTCATATAACGTTTACCCTAAGAAAAGATACCTGTTCCCCCATTCGAATCAACAATCAAAATATTCCTCAACATTCTCAAGTCAAATACCTTGGCATACACCTTGATCGAAGGCTTACATGGAAATATCATATTGACTCTAAGTTAACCCAAATGAAACTTAAATTGACTCAAATATATTGGTTAATTGGCAGAAATTCAACACTCAGCCTAGACTGCAAACTTTTGATATACAAGTCGCTTTTGAAGCCAATATGGTGCTATGGAATTCAGCTGTGGGGCACTGCTTCAGCTTCAAATGTCGAGAGAATCCAACGAAGGCAAAACAAAATTTTACGTTTGATAACATCTGCTCCATGGTACGTTAAAAATTCAAATATTCATCGTGATTTAAATATGCCACTAGTGAGTGAAGAAATTGCAAAATACGCAGGCAAATATTTAACTAAACTCGAGTCACATCCTAATCCGCTTGCCCGTAATATTTTGAGCTTTACTGGACACATCCGCTTAAAAAAAAGGGACACAAGGGCTCTTATACCCAACACTCCAGATGGGACTGCTTAAAAATACTTCTTTTTGATTATCACTACTTATGTATTATTTATAACTATCACTAAGCTTATGTCCGATATTGGTCGGGCCTAATAATTATATTTAGATTTAAGATTTGATTACTTATTGTTAGTTCATTTTTGAAGATACAATAAATAAATATGTATATGAAAAAAAAAAAAAAATATACTCAGCCATCATTGCAAATGGAATATGTGAATTGTTTTGATTTATCTTATTTGAATTTGCTGAAAGCTTTTTTTGTAATGAATACTTTAAGTTTGTCTTAAGTAGAACAAAAAATAAGCAAATTAACTAACATGTGCATAATTAGTAAAGAACAAACGACAATGACAAGACTGTTGTAAACTTAGAGATGGTAAAATTGAGGTAGCTAAAGTCGTCTTAGTATTAGTCGTAGTCGAAATACGACACTCGTAACTATGTCTATTATCATTTGTGTGAATACTTTTGTCCACTTAAAATGATACTTTAAATTATAATTTAAAATAATTCTATTGATTATAAGAATTATTTAAATTTATAAATTAAAGTACCATTTTAAGTGGACAAAAGTATGCACACAAATGATAATAGGCCTAACTACGAGTGTCGGATCTCGACTACGACTACGACTACGACTATAATGTAACAAACGAATGACTTGTTTGGCCCTTTATTTTAATACGTGGTAAGTTAACAAATAATTTATAGAATATCAGATCTCGCTAGGTCTTTTCGTCTGAAAAATAATAATGTTCAAAATTAAAGTAAGGTGCTGTGTGAATATTTTTGTCCGGATCTGTATGTATGTATTTATATGTGTGCTTACGTTTATCGATTTGCCTAAATCCCGGCGGTATCGTTAAAGATATGGCAATAATTCAAAAATTCAATACGGCGGCCAACAAACGCCATTTTGTGAATACGAAAAGAATAAAAGGTCAGAACACTGTATCAAAATGAGTATTATTGGACACATATTACAAAATCTTCTTCAGGTCTCTATTATGATTCAGGATCTTTCAGGATTTAAATTTGGCCACAGTCGGTTTTATTGATTTTCTAAATTTTTACTTGTTTACTAATTCATATGATTTTCTTTAAGAAGACAAGAAAAGCTAACTTAGATTGGTTGGAGAAATTCTGCATTTTCTGCGATACTATGCACTGCAACAGCACCCATGTCTATTTACTTGTATAGAGATCAGGGGTACAATCATCGCTTTCGATAACGATATGATTCGATCATGGTTTTTCAGTTTGAGATTATGGCATTCAATATCCAACCATATTAAAAACGCGATCGAATCAGCTCGTTATCGAAAGCAACGATTAGACCCCAGTTACTGACACCTCACCTCATTAACCTTAACTTCTGTTTGGATATAACTCTTTTCTTTGCACCATTTACTCGATAGGCATAAATATAGATTCAGTAATTATCGGCACATGCAAAAACAGGATTTTATTTCAATCATGGCACCTGCCAGAAATACATTTTTCCTGGAATATTAACTGAAACTTCTGCAAAAAGCGATAAAGTGAATTTTCTATCATTTTGCTCTCTACTGCAAAAAAAAAATCTTAATTTATATTACAAGTTTTATAAATACCATTTAATGACTCTTTTAATAATTATTTCCTCTATCATTTCATTAATAAACTAAATGAAAAAAAAAAATCTCCAACTTATTGTTACGCAGAGCCATAAAAACGCTCGACTAGTGATAAGAAATATGAATCTAACGAATACAAAATATAAAAATAAACAGCAAAAATAATAAAAAAAATATATAATTATATGAAGTAATAAAAAAAAGTAAATAAAAGTACAAGCAAACAAAAAAGCAAATCAAGTGCATAACACCTGTGTAAATGAATTTTGTACTGCGAGCCCCACATTAAGTTTTCTTTCTTTTCTTTGTTGTTGTTGTTGTTGTTTGTAATTTTTAAGTACACAAGCATGGTGGGGCACTATGAAGACTGAGCGAAACCACCTTTTTATGTTTCAAACTCACATTGAGTTCCCATTAATACGATAGATGCGTATGAAAATTGCCATAATAGTGGCACAAAAGCCCGCGGCAATTGAAATTCTGTTATGATAGTGGAGTGGCTGGCTGAAGTTGTGGGCTGGTGCAACTAGCGGCTGGCTGGTGGTATTGGGGAGAGTCTTATCTATTCGTTGTACTCGATTCAATATGAACAGGTGTGGTATGAGTGCAAGTGTCCGAAATTGTTTTTGCTGCATTGTGCTGCGTTGTTGTTTTTATTATTCATAAACTTAAACATTTTAATCTGGTTAAAAAAAAAAAAAATAAGCACAAAAGCCACAAAAGCAACAAAACGAAAAACGTACTAAAATTGTAACGAAATAACAGGTGAATGTATGTAAAATTAATTTTGTAGCCCGCTCTATTCGTACATTTGTACTCCAACTGCTGGTGGTATTGCTGGTTTTATTTTCCTTCTAACTACTCCACTTCAAAAAGAGCTTTAAACGTTTCAATGAAAACAAAAAGATTAAAGTTAAATAAACTACTCGTAAATGTTGTCTCAATGTCTGTCTGTCTGTCTTTTATACGAAAAAAAACTTGATAATATTTAAGTTTATGTAAACAAAATATTGAAAAAAAAAGGTTACAATTTAACAAAATTTTAAAATGTTATCACATGTACTCACTCAGGGTTTGTGTACATGAGGTAAATGTTACGTACGTACATGCAGGAGTACAAACGTGAACACCGATACTTCAGCGTTCAATACACAGTTTCTAAAGCAAATTTATCGCTTTGCAAATTGTTTTTTTCGTATATTTCGACACCGCAATTAGTTAATAAGCTTTAAAGTGAATGAGGAAAAGCATATCGATGGTGCTTTTTAAGAAGTGCTAGACAGCATTAGCATTATTTGTGTCATAAAATTTGGATTTTTTTTGGAACTAGGCCATTTTCGATATTTCTATCGCTAATACAAATAAGAATTAAACAATTTTTCGTTTAAACCTTCACCTTCACAATACGTATACACGCAGAGAAAAAGTGACACTCATACGTGCTC
Source organism: Tachina lurida (assembly GCA_944452675.1). Lineage (NCBI taxonomy): Eukaryota > Metazoa > Arthropoda > Insecta > Diptera > Tachinidae > Tachina > Tachina lurida. The sequence continues at coordinate 89,242,910 of OX101754.1, forward strand.
ACTAGGGTTTGAGAAACGGAAGGGAAATTTTTGAGATTTTCCCGGGAAAACGGGTAATTAAAAGTTCACTTTATTTCATAAATATACAGGAGCGTAGTCATAGTCATAACAAAGTACACTTTAAGAAATTAAAACCAGTATTACCATACAAAATACTGGTTTTAACTTCTTAAAGTGTACTTTGTTATGACTATGACTACGCGCCATAGACTTTTGTGACACACATATTTATAAAATGGCGTAAGTGCCAGTGAAATTCATTTTCATTCACATAAAAAATTTGTATTATAATTTTGTTTTACTTTAATATCAATATATTCAGTGTTTTTTTTTTTTTTATATATATTACAAAAGCTCGTTTGAATGCTTGTATGAGTAAACTTACACGATGAATTGATTAAGTTTTTCATCGTCTGTTTCAACCCTAATACAGTTAAGGAAGGAAATATTTCATTCAATAAATTTTACTTAAAACAAAAACAAATTATAAGAACATAATTGCCCCACACTGCATTGGCAATGCAGCCATATAAACTTATTCCGGAATTAATTGAGAAATAAGGCAATCTTGGTTTATTACTGACAACTTTATTGCAGTGAGCCGACGAAAATCGGTACATTGTGCCGATAGTGGGATCCCGACTTAAGAAAGAAGGATTTCCTTCGACACCGATAAATAAGCATAATTTTTTTTATACAAAATAAAAATATGAACTGTTCAAATTTAAACGAAAAATTTCCATAACATTGAAGTCATACTCGTACCATTTCTCCTAATTTGTCTAGTAAAAAAATTATTGCTTTACTCGAGAACTACATGCAAGGTGTATTTCGTAAAAGCAGTTTCAGACTATAATAATGGGTGTTTTTTTATTGAGGTATAGAACTTTAAGTTGGCATCACTTTTTTAACTGGCGGCCATTTTGTCAGCTGTCAAGTGATTAATATTTAGTTTGGTTTGCCATTTCATCACGAACAGGTTGACAAAAGAACAACGCTTGCAAATCGTGCAAATTTATTTCGAAAATAATGGTTCAGTTCGCGAAGTTTACCGCAAGCTCCGTCCATTTTATGGTCCACATAATCGTCCATCAGAGCAATTAATTCGGTTAACCATGGATCGTTTTCGCACTACGTTTACTCTATGTGATAATACGCATCCGCAGAGACGTCGAACAGTGCGCACCGAAGAAACAATTGCCGCTGTAGAGCAAAGTGTTGAAGAGGACCCGAATGAATCGATTCGCCACCGTGCACAGCAATTGGAGCTTTGTCCATCAACTTTATGGAAGATTTTGAATGTGGATGAGTTGTGGTTCCAACAAGACGGCGCTACATGCCACACAGCGCACGTCACAATCGATTTATTGAAGGAAACATTCGATGAGCGCATAATTTCGCGGAATGGACCTGTCAACTGGCCACCAAGATCGTGTGATTTGACACCATTGGATTATTTTCTTTGGGGATATGTGAAGTCGCTCGTCTACGCCAACAAACCAGAAACGTTAGGGGACTTGGAAGCCAACATTCGTGGCGTTATTGCCAACATACGGCCCCATATTCTCGAAAAAGTGGTTGAAAATTGGACCTGTAGAATTGGCTTTATTCGAGCCAGCCGCGGCGGCCACATGCCCGAAATCATATTTAAACATTAATGGCATAAAATTATCCTTCCAATAAAGCCAAATTGATGGACATTAAAACGATTTTCTTGTGTTTTATTTCAATTCGAAGTTCTATACCTCTAAAAAAACACCCTGTACAAGTATTAACTTTTACAGAAAATGGAATTCTGAAATGCTGAGTTGTTATTGTTTTTTGAAAATTTAGAAACTGAAATTAGATTAGCGAGGCATTTAAGTCAAAACTATTAATAGTTGTATTATAGTCTGAAACAGCCTTACACCGAATGAATTTTGCTTCATAAGTCCAATGAAACAATTTCATTAAAATTTTTTCACAAATCTAATGATATTTTCACAAATCCAATGAAAATTTCATGAATATTGTGAAAGAATTTCATTAGAATTGCTTCGTTGGTATTCTGGTTTCGTAAGAATATTTTATTGGATTTATGACAACAATATTTTCTAATTATTAAGAAACCCCTTTATATTTAAGTTATTTCATTCTTTTCATGAAATTATTTTATTGTTTCGATGAAGTTATAGCACTGCATTAATTACACTGTTAAATAAATTTGATGAAGTATTTAATAAAATAATTTTGACGAAACTGATTTCATTAATCCAACGAAGCGTGATGTTGGTTGAATTTTAATGAATTTTTCATTAGATTAATGTCGAAATTCATAGGATTTATGCCGAAAATTCTTTCAGTGTAATGACTTATCTGTCACTATAATATAAGAAAGTGGAATACTTTGTGTAAGTATCAATGATTGCGATAATCAAATCGTTTTCTGGAGTGAATAATTCGATGTTAAACAATCTTGAAAAAAAAGTGAACACATTTTTCAAAGTGTAGTGAAAATTTTAAGATCAAAGAAATTGTAAATACTCTGAGTTTACAATACGTAAATTTATTATAATTCGACGCTATTATTGAAAGCCTGAAGGAAATATTTTGGGAGAAAGAATAAGAAGAATTAAAAACATTTAGACAGACGGTAGCTCAGGCTATGCTTGCTTGTACTTAACGATAAGAATCCTCTTGGAAATTTTTCACGAGGAATGAGAAACAAGCAAGGCAAATTCTTAACAAAATGATTTGGGAGCCTTATTATAAAATTATTCCCTAATTGCGGCAATAGTCGTCAATAAGTATTTATATGATATCTTTCTTACTGTGTAATAGCTTAAAAATTTGTCTTAGAAATGTTTTTGTGTTCACTTTTATTTAAAAAGAATGCTTGCATTAATAAAAGAATGAAAAATTTTGCCAAATTTCATTTAGTAAATGTACTTAATCTAGAAATTTAGTTTTTCCTGGGAATTCAAGGGATTTTTTATTCCCGTTGCACAAGTGCAAAAGTCAGGGAAATCCCAAACTCTAGTGATCACATATATTTTGTTGTTGTTTCACATTCATTGCAAAAAGAAAAAAAAAATTTCACAAGGAAATATTGACAAAGAATTTATACAAGTTGACGGGCGGCGTTATCAATAACCAAAAATTGACAATGTTCAGCACAGTGCTTTGTTCCAATACAACGATGGGACAAAAATGAAGGACTCAACGCAGACTTCGACAATTGGCTACAGTGTTTGCATTTACCTTAGCAAAAAAAAACTTCAAGTTTTGAAAAAAAAAATTTAAGCTATTGCAACTTAGCTTTAGCTGAAAACAGAAAGTATGAAAAAATAGAAGCAACGGATCTTTAATTAACTGATATGATATGCTAGGTAGGCCGTGAAACGTTTCTATTAGAGTGTGAGTTCCCTATAGTGGAAGTCCTGGACACCGGTTCACCACTTGGAAGTCATATCCTAATCACTTATCGTAATTCGGAGTTAAATTAATCTGAGAAGAGCATTTTAACCATGAAATAATTAAAGCAATTTTTTCAACATGGATATTGAAATTTTCAGCAGGAGGAGCAGGGTGTGCCATCAAAGCCGCTAAGGTCATTTGACTGATCGTTATTTAATTAAAATATTATAAAAAATATAATAGCTTTAACTTAAACCAGCAAAAATCTATTTAAAACTGTCATACATTTTTAAGAAATGTTTTTTTAAATCATTCTAAAATTTCCGTTTGTTGGAGTTTTCGTTTTATATAGAAAATAAATTAAGTTCTATTCGAAATATTTCGCACTCATGTGCGTAAAATAAACATAATATTTTCACACTTTGTTTCATTTTAAAAGAAAGAAAAAAAAATTAAACATTCTTTTGTAAAATAACATAAATTTGTCACATTTTAGCTGCCAATTTGTTTGTTGTTTTTTGTAAAAAATTTTCTTCATAGAAAAACAAATATAATTTTATTTTATATATTTTTTTTTATATTTATTGTATCTTTCAGTTTGGTTTGGCTGATGCCAAAGACAACAACACCTGCTGTTAGCCACTCAAGAACGAGATCATTTTAAAAATGGTCCACTAGTGGCACAAATGCAACAGTGAGTATCTTTGAAAATCCATTAGCATGCATTAACATGCTCACAAATGCACAAAATCTAAAGAAATAAAAATAAAATGAAGAAAACAGATAAATAACAGTGTACAATCGCACACAAATCAATTCGATATTCACCCAGGCTAGAATTAATGCACTTAACGAAATAGTTATTAGAAGAACAAATCAACAACTAGAAGAGAATAGAGGTCGACTTTAGTGAACAGCTACAGATATATATATATATATATAAATATATATATATATATATATTTAGATAAAAAATATTATCAACATATAATTCTCTAAAGCTCTAAAGGTATACTGTTCGGAATTACAAATTACACGCCCATATTTCCATTAACATTTTTGATGCCTACAAATATTTTATGAGAAACCTCGTACAGGTGCCTGAAAAAGGAGATGACTTTTGCATAGAGTCATTGCATTATGCGAACCAAAAAAAAAAACTGAATAAATTTATTTATTTATTTTCGAGAAAAAGCTACAAACTTTTTTTTGGCTTTTCATAGAGTATAACAAGAATTAAAAATTTTAAAAACCCCCGAAATATATAAAAAAAATGTGATATCTTCTAAACGTCTGGACTGATTTTCTAAAACATAGTTAAGAACCTTCTCGACCTTTCAAACAGAAGAAACTAAATCAAAATCGGTCCAGCCATTTGGGCTGTACGGACAGACACACATATACACAGACACACACTACAAACTTATAGCACCCCTTTTTTGGTCGGAGGTTAAAAATACAATTGGACGTTCTTTAAAAAACCGCACGGTGACAAGAGATGATACAAAAATTTCTAAGAAACTCTCTGTATATATAAAAAACCATTTTATACCGAATTTTTATTGAAAAGTGCAATAAATGTAACATTATTTTCTAGAAAAGAAAACGCCACTAATGAGAAAAAGATATCCCTCGATTTTCTTGATTTATTTGCAAATACTTTTATAATACGCTTAAATATCAACATCAAGACATCCCTTTGAGTTTGTTAAAATATATTGCAGCATTTCCTGTTTGATTGTGTATGACCTGCTGTAGGGTGTTGAAAATCTTTAGCATGCAGCAAAACTGCAGCTGTAAGGCATCATTTTTCTTAAATATACATATATTTTTTTGTTGTTTCTGTTTTCCACAACAACAGCAACAACATCAACCGCGAGCAAGAGATACCACCCACTGTTTAATGGCCCGTTTTATGACATTTTAAAAGGGAAATTAACAAAATTTGTTATAAAATAAAATAAGTTCACAAAAAAAATATATACAAATATTTTATGGTTTTTATTTGCTATTTAAGGTTTATTTGTTGTTTTGCATTATTTATGTTTAATTAATGGCTTAGTCCAAAAAAAAAAAAAAACTCATGGGCTTCAAAGTAAAATTTTATCGTAGATCCAATTTTGAGGAAAATCAAAAAAGAAATAAAACCTTAAAAAATAATTTTAAAGATAAAATCGAAATCATTAAAATCTGATTGGTGATTGGTAATTATTTTGCACCTGTTTAATATATATATATATATATTTTTTATTTAACTTTTTAAAAATATATTTATTGTATCATTTACAAAGTTTGCCCAAGTGTGTGTGTGAGTTTTTGTTGCAAATGCTATTGCAGTTTATAATTTAGATAATGATCGCATGCGAATTTGAATTCATGTCCATAAACATGTATTGACTTGAAACGATTTTTTGCTGAATGCTTATGGTGTTTGTAAAAAAAAGAGTGTATAATGTCTGTTACCAATTTTAAGACTACGGTACGATGGTATTGTGGGTTCGACGAAAAGCTAGAGTCTTTTAAAATACACGTACTATGCAGTTGATTTAAGTTCAAAATACTTATGTTTCCGCCTTGCATCTCTTAAATTTTAATATTTTTTTTATGGAACTTTAAGGATAATTTTCTAGGACCTAGTTTAACTTATATTTTTTACTTTGAAGTTTATTAAAGCGAGAGATTTTTTTTATTTGCTTTAAAGCTTAAAGAAAATCTTAACATAAGAAAATTAGCAGGAAATAGTTAAATTTTTTTCTTACGACCTGTCCCCTAAGTCGGCAGAAAAAGAACGATCGACAACTTGTATTGAAAATAACAATAAATAACACTGTTCTGCAAAAAAGAAAAAAGGAAAGAGGCCTGACACCAATCCGAATATGACCTCCGTTATCCCCCATCACCCGCCACTTTTCGAGGGACCACCCACGCTATTATCGATGATTTTATGGCCCTGAATTAAATTTAGAATTTATAAAAAATTATTTTAGCTGTTAAATTTTTCCATAGCTCTGCACTACAATTTTTATCCAGCTTCAGTGCATCTCTAGCGATGGTAAAGTCAATATTTCAGTGTTTTGCGCGAGCGCTCGGTGTTCTTATATTGTCTAAATTAATTAAAACAGTTGTTGTCGTTTTTGTCGTTGTGAATTGTAATTAAGTAAGAAATTTATTTTACAATTGAACTATGCGAGTGTAAAAATCATCCTAAAAGCTTCTGCTATGTTTGCGTGGAGCTTACAATAAAATCACAAGGAAAACGTTTTTCTCAGCTTCATAAAACTATTTATAAACTCTACTTTGATTGCCAAGTTGACGATAAAAACAAGCATTGGCCTCCAAATTTTATTTTTTGGCACTACTTGTTACCCAAGTGGCTTAAAGGGGCCTGTAAATCAATGCCAGTTGCTGTGCCCATGGTTTGGCTCAAACCTAGTTGTATGACTTTCATCAACTGGATCTCGGGAAAAATTAAGCACACTATTTAATATCCGTATATTCCTTCAGCTCTAAGACCAGTTCCTCACTCATGAATCTTTGCCAATTCCAGTGCCCTGAAAAACAGAACAGACTTTGTCACTCAGTCGGAATTGATTGATATTTTTCTGGATTTGAAACTATCTAAGATTGAAACTCAGCTTTTTGGGTCTCGACTTCAGCAGTGGAGTATCTATCCTATAAATGGGAGCAGAAATCTCTTCTCAGAGGAACAGACAGTCAGCCATCAAATTATTTTTTTTTTTTGGAATACGAAAGTTTAGTGTTTTGTCCTGATTAAAATGAATTGACAGAACTGAAGCTAAAATCAAAGGAGGAGTGTTCGTCGGACCCCAAATCAGGCAACTTTTCCAAAACTCAACGTTTATTGAACTCCGGAATCTTAAAGAAAAACGAGCTTGGCTTGCATTCCAAAACGTGTGTGTGAACTCTTTGGGTAACAAAAAAAGTGGTGACTATGTCCATCATGTTGAGGAGTTGCTGTCAGCATGTAAGGCTATGGGGTGTAACACTCCTGCACTCACATCTGTACTTTTTTCCTGAAAACTTAGGAGCAGCTTCAAATGAACATGAGAATGATTTCATCAAGACATTGCTCAGTTTGAGAAAAGATTTTCCGGAAAGTCTAGTGCTAGCATGTCGGCAGAATACTGCTGGTCAATAGTACGAGAAATTTCAACTTCAGGGTACAGGAGAAACACAAGCATCAAATGAAGGTGAATATGAATTCTACTGGGATAGAGATTCTTATTTACATCAGCTATTTAACTTAAATTTTCTATGAAATGGAATATGAGAATTGATTGTGTGTACAATTATTGACAGACATGGGTGCTGATGAAATACGTGGCTGCACAGAAAAATATCGGTATTTCCCTCAGCTAATAAAGTCTAGTTTAATTTTTCTTCTCTTCTTTAGAAACTCACATTAATCAATAGAAATATTTCATTCGGTAAGAATTCAAATTACTGAACTTAAGCCTAATTAAGAAATTATTTCTGATTAAAATTCACTACAGTTCAATTAAATCTAAAAAATGTCGCAAAGAAAATAAACTTTAAAATAGAACAAATAATATCACTCATAGCTGATGGCTTTTGTAGCTGAAGCTCATTAAGAATTAATTTTTGGAGTAAATAAAAGAATAATAATTTTATTTTCCTACTACTCTGTAAAAAAAATTGCTTCAAATAAAGCAGGTTTCTGTTTAACAGAGTGAAAGTTATTTAGTTAAAGCACTCCACAAAGGAGTATTTGAGCCAAAAAGCTGGCAAATACTCCTCTTTTAGCTTATATTGCTTTTGAAAAACTATTGAGTGCCCCTCTATCAATGAAACTTGGCTGAAATATGTCTCATAGTTAGGCTGTTAAAGCTTGTAAACAAGAAAATTCGGACAAAAGGGAAAAAAGTTCCCCCAAGGAGAAAATAATCCCACCTCTAAAAATTAAATTTTTTTCTTAAATTTGTTCATACTTTTGTTTAGCAAATGTAACAAGCTTAGCAAAACCCTAAACTTGGGCCCAAGAGACCGTAAGATGCCATTTTTAGCCCCTCTTCCTTTTTTTTAAATTCACTTTCTTGACTTTAGCAGAGTATTAGTGCTACAAATATCAATTTAAATTCTTCAAAATTTACAATATGCAATTAAACTTTTGCCTTTTTGGCTCAAATACTCCTCTGTGCGACTGGTGTATACATACAACTATTTGCACTCTATTAATCAAAGTTTTCGCTTTCAACAAACCGGTACTTGCCAGTCGACTTTGATCACCCAACTAATTCAATTCTTAACGCATATTTTTTTTTGCATCTGTGATTTGTATTTTTCTATTACACCAGTTGATTAATTGCTTGATCTCTTTGCTATTAGCTTTTGTAATAAATTGTATGCAAACAAAAAACATTAAAAACTCCAAACTCCAACAAAACCAACAACAAAAACTAATTTTATAAACCTAAAGCGAATTTAACTTTACAATCTGATAACTGCTGCAATCATATGCAATTGAATTAAAAAAAAAACTTTGCAAAAAAAATTTAAAAAAAAACTTGATTTTACAACTTTGATTATACGAGTACGGCACCTGTACGAATAGGAGTAGTTGCGATACGCAAATTGTGCGTATTTATTGTTATTAAGCGAACAAAATCTTAAATAAATAATGAACGAAATCTTGCTTGACATCTTGATTTGCATTTTTTAACAATTAAAAGTTATTAAAAACTATTTTATGTGTCGTTTTTTTTTCTTGATATAGTTTAAGGCTTTACGTAGATTTTTTTATTTGTTTGTTTTTTAATCATCAATCTTTGCCGGAGCTTGTTAATTTGAATATCTTAATGTAACACGAAAGCTATTTTTGGAGGTACATACATAACTGATTAAGTTGTTATATTAAAATTTAGATATTTTATAATACTCGTAGCTTTCGAGATTGCTCTATTTGCATACAAATGTACCCAGCAGCAAAAAGTTTCAAAAAAGGTAATCAGGCTTGAAATTAAGCACTTTTAAGCACTTTTGGTGGAAGCCCTTCCCTACTGGATTACCAACTTAATGATTTTTACAGGGCGTGAGACTAAAATAATCAATTCTTGAGAACTACTAACATTTTTTACATAATCTATGAAAACTAAGAGCATCGTTCTTCTCATCAATCAACTTGTACATAATTTTCTTAAATGTTTTATAATGTGATTTGTAAGCGTGTAATGAAATTTGACAATCAAAAAGTAAGTCATTATATGGCAAGTACTTCTGCTGCTAATGTCTCATTTTTTGCTGGGTACATACACACGAGTACATACCCTGCATAAAATTTGGTGACAATTGATCCAAATGTACTCGTCCTATAACTGGAGATAATGTGGGTGTTATCAAAAGTACGTAGTAGTGTATAGTGAAAAAAGTCATATCGTTTAAATGGTGGCATATTGACCATTTTCGTGGTGTATCGTCTTCATCTTGAGCCAATTTAATTCGGACTCGGTCTAGTATTGTAGTAAACTGCACTGAACATGTTCGATGTGGTCGAACACAATTGCTCCCTTCAATGTGATTCTGGGATCAGTCCCGTAACTATACTTAGATATTAACCTAAGCTTAAATAGTATTTATACTTTTGAAATATGAGTGGCCCTGTGGTCGAGTGGGTAGTGTGCCAGCCTCTCATGCACGAGGTTGTCGGTTCGAATCTCAAAAAATTTTCAGATTAAAAATAATATGGCATTGCATTTGTAACAATAAAAAATGTATAAGCGTTAATTGTTACAGTTAAATGTCGAAATTACATTTATAAATAATTTATATTTATTACTAGCTGACCCCGGTCCGCGTTGTTGGCCCTAAGCAAACATTAGTGTTGTATATGGCATTGGTGGTAGAATATGAAAATTGGATTTTGCCCACGAATAAACTAAATATTGCGCCATCTGCTGGACGAACTTCAAACTACACAGAAACACTCCTCACGCCCCATAGAGCATGTATATAAAGTTTGGTCTAAATCGGAGCAGTAGTTCTTGAGTTACGGTGCAAAATCACAAAAAAAAACTAAATATGGCGCCATCTGTCGGACGAACTTCAAACTACATAGAAACACTCCTCACGCCCCATAGAGCATGTATATAAAGTTTTGTCAACATCGGTGCAGTTCTTGAGTTATTATTGTCCCCTTTGTTAGTTTGTGCGTAGAAAAAATGAGAAGTGAATAGTAGGCATTTTTTTACAAACCATGTCCTGAAAATTTCTAATCGAATAAAAAATCAGCAAAATCGCTCCAGCCGTTCTCATGTTATGCGATTACATACATGGACCGTTTCATTTTTATATATGTATATAGAAGATACATCGAATAGGTCCCTATGGGATAGTTCAGTGACAAGTCACAACGTGCATACAAAGTATCAGTTAACCCCATCCTAGGCCATCCCCATGTAAAAGTGACTAGTCCGCTTCATAGGAAGTGTTAGAACTCGGACTGGTCCCTATCACTTGGGGACCGGTTACGTGACTAGTCTTGTGTCAGTTCCATTTCCTGCAGGGTATTTATTTATGTATAAATTTGTGTATGTTTACTTCAAGTTGCGGCAAAATACTGATTAGATTAGTTAAGGAAACCTTTTGTCTATTTTGAGAGTATGAAAATAGTAAATAGACAAAACAAAATAGAATATCATATATTTCTAAATTCACTGTATGACTTCTGTCACAAAATGTGTTACTTACTTTCACGATACAAAGTATCGCACAGAAAAATTTTAACTTAAAATCTACGTAAGCAAGGTTAATTTGATATTTTTGCTTCATATGTATTTCATGTCAATCTAATATGATTTATACTACTTTTCAAAGAAAATTTTTCCTTTTGAAATAACTGTATTCCACATTGATTTTATCATTTAAAATGAGGAATAATGTTAAATCAAAGTTATTTCAAGTTGGAAGAACGTAAATTCCATAGTGAAATAATATGAAGAACAATGTTGAATCAAAGTTATTGCAAATTGAAACAAAATGAATTTAATTTAATGAAATAATTGAACTTTATTAATTATCTAAGCAGCTCTGGGTTGAAGAACATTCCTGGCGTCATTGTAATTATTTCTTAAGTGCGGTCAGGCTTGTGTGTGTTGTTTGGCCTTCGAGAGTTTTTCGTCTCGCTCGCACTGGTTGACTGATCTACCACGGGTAACCGTATATTCTTGCGGTTCTTTTGTGGAATTTCATTGACAACCACATTGCTACTTCCTATGTGAAGGCATAGGAAGGGTATAGTCAGTCACAAACATTTTTAATAATACTGTTAATAACATCATGGACATATTAGTCACCCGTCCATTTTTGTGCAACCATACTCAAAATTTACTTTGTAGAGTATGTACCAATAAACAAAATAATTACTTAACTTACGTGTGTGAAACACAGGCATCAGAAAATGTTCTGTTTATATATAATTGGCTTCCCCGACCAACTGGAATCTGATCGCGTGGCAGTCAATGCAGCAAAAATATTCTTTAGATACACACTAAATATGTACCATTATGAATAAAATTTTAATTCAACATTATTTAATTGATAATTTAACATAGAATTTAAATAAAAATTTAGTCTATTCAAAATAAAAATATTTATTCTATTATTCTAAATAAAACATTTTATTCGAATAAACAATTTTTCCTGTTGTATTCCATTAAAAACTATTCGAATAAAAATGTTTATTCGATTATTCGAATAAAACTAACGAAAAGCTTTAAATGAACATCTATTGGTTGTACAATAGAACCTGCTTATATAATATAAAATTAGTGTGCTAGTGGTATCGACTTTAAGAATAAATTTTTTTACTATTCGAATTAAAAAAAATTTTTTCGAATAAAATTACATTATTTGAATTAAGAAAATTATTATTCCAAAGGCTACTAAGTGGGATATCTTGGTGTACACTGAAAGAATTTTCGGCATAAATTCTATGAATTTCGACATTAATCTAATGAAAAATTCATTAAAATTCAACCAACGTCACGCTTCGTTGGATTAATGAAACCACTTTCGTCAAAACTATTTTATTGAAAACTTCATCAAATGTATTTAACAGTGTAATTAATGCAGAGCTATAACTTCATCGAAACAATAAAATAATTTCATGAAAAGAATGAAATAACTTAAATATAAAGGGGTTTCTTAATAATTAGAAAATATTGTTGTCATAAATCCAATAAAATATTCTTATGAAACCAGAATACCAAGGAAGTAATTCCAATGGAATTCTTTCACAATATTCATGAAATTTTCATTGGATTTGTGAAAATATCATTAGATTTGTGAAAAAATTTTAAAGAAATTGTTTCATTGGACTTGTGAAGCAAAATTCTTTCGGTGTATTATGATAATAATGTGCTAGTAGTACCGACTTTAATGGCCTGTTTCACAATAACGAAACGAAACTTTCGACTGAAAATTTATATTGAAAGCAAAAACAAATATTTTTATTTTATTGTTGTTTTAAATATAAAATTTCAGTCGAAAGTTTCGTTTCGTTATTGTGAAATAGGCCATAAAAGTAAATTTGTTTTACTGTTCGAATAAAAAAAAATTATTTGAGTATTGGAATAAAAAATGTTCATTGATTAATTGAATAAAGGAAATTATTCGACAGTCTTGACATAAAAATTTTAATTGGTTGTTCGAATGAAATTAACAAACAACTTAACACGATCATCTTAATGCTGCACTGTGGGGCCTCCTATTATATTATGCATATAATGTGCTAGTAGTACCAAGTTAGGTATTTCTTAATTAAAAAAAATAAAAAATAAAAAATTACACAAAACATTACAAATACCATAGAATAAAACTAGTTTGTTTCTCGACGAGAACAACGAAAATGGTATTATTTGCAAATTCATATTTAATGAAAACTCTATAAAAAGCTAATGAAACGGTGGTAATACCGATGCAAATTTCATTCATTGAAAAGCATCATTCAGGAGAAGAAACTTATCTGGTTTGTAAAATTTAGGAATCATTGAACGAATCCTTTGATCGGGAAGTAATAAAAAAGTTTACACAGACAAAAACATTAGGAAATTGAGTCCATTTCTCTTCGACCATGTAATATGGATGATCGAAAATAGCGGCATCTATTCGACCGAGTCAAGAAAATCCCTGTATAATGTGCCGAAAGAGTAAATCGAAAATAAAAAGCTGCCATGGAAGTCATTGTTTTTTGTCAAGTTTTTCGCAGTAGTATCAAAAAAGTTTGCACAGTAGCCAAGTTACGGTAGCAAGCACTGACTAGAAACGCAAACAGCCAAAACACTAGCCGTAAGTTCAACACATATGTTCATCTGGTAACATTATTCGCTCCTAAAGTTAAGGGTCGTTTATGTGAACGTGTTAGTATATTTGCGAATATTCAAAAAGCTTTTGCATCTTTACAGCTACTAGCCGTTGTTTTAATTCCGATTTGTTGCAAGCAGTGGTCGGAAATACCCACCAAAAAAGAGCAACACTGATTTTAGTAAATTTCTTTGCAACTAAAAAAAAAGGGTTTTGCTAAAAAATCGTATCCATTTGCAGTTGATTTCATCCACATGTGATGCTTAATTAATGAGCTTGTTAATGGTCTGGTGAATGGTAATGGTACTCAAAATAAATTTCTTTAATTTTCAAACTTCAGCTTATGTTGGATCTTTAGAAACGAAGTTAACGGAAACCCTAATATTTCCCAAGCTTTAAACTTCAAATTAAGCCATTCACACTCACACTTTGATGGAATTATGAAAAACGATTAGAAATCTGAACAGCAGGTTATTCATTTTAAAGTCTAAAGTCAATAAATGTCAAAACATTATCAACAAATATGTCACAATAAATGTTGACGTAAACACACAAATGAAAAGCAGTCGTTGTATTCCTTTAACAGTGGGGAGAATGAATGAGAAAATGAATGAATGAAAAAAAAATATATATAAAAAATTTAACACGGACAGAAGGGTGTAAACGAATTTAATACAATTTCTGTCTACATCCTTTTATTACTTATAAAATACTTCTAATTTGTCTTTAACCAAATTACACAACAAAAACGTTGCACCCAACAGCAAAAAAAGGATAACCAAACCTGAAAGAAAAATAAATGTAAAACACCAACAGATAAACAGACGCATAATAAAACAAATATTTTAACAACTGTATTAATAAGGATATTAACATTAAAAGCAACAACAACAAACAACAACACGAAATAATAACAGTTTTATAAGTGGAAGTGATATTACGGAACAACCCTTTTTGATATGGATTCATCTTTTATTTTGCTTGAAAAGCAGCAAACTGCCATTAAGGGATGATTTGGTTGCTGTTATGCACAGTGGACAGAAATGAAAAATTTGTTAGAAATTATAAAATTAATAGTAGGAATGATTTTTTTGGACCAGGGCTGAAAAATCATCCCATTTGATATTGCACGAAATTTCATAATATTTCGATTAAAATTTAATTGAAATATTATGAAATTTCGCACGAAATCGAATGTCATAGTTTGGCCTAAGAGCTTTCGTTTCGATGTTTTCCAAATCAGTTTATAGTGCATTTTCTCTTGAACAAAATCTAGTAGTTAAGAGATTTTGGGCAAAATCCAGTACATTTTCCCTACAAAGAGAAATTCACTTAAAATCTAATACAAGTAAGAGATTCCATTATGGTTTTCTTCTAAATTGTACTTAAAAGTAAGCCACTGTACTTGAGAAGGTGTGTGAATTAGCTACAATTCAGTTGTAAAAAGGCAGTTAGGAAAAATGTCATTCAATGGTTTTTGTTTTGGATACGAAATCTTTATAAATATCGAAGATAGTAAGTGTACACGGTGTAGATTTTGCTTAAGATTTCAAGTAAAATTTATTAGATTTTGTGCATGTGTAAATGTCATATGCATCCTTTTTTTGTCACGGCATTACGCGTGAACGGCTGTACCGATATTCCCATTCCTTTTTTGTTTTGTTTGTTATTGTGTGGAGATCAAAGATATTAAAGAAAAAAAAATTGAGAAATTTATGTGGAACATGGTAAAACAGGAAAAAATTCTGCAGTTGGTATTTTTCCAGTTTTTGATAAGATTGATATACATAAAGTTAAAACTCTCTACTCAGATTTTTTCAGTCATGGGAAAATGCTGGTTATAAATGAAAATGTTTTATTTTTTAAATATATAGAAAAGCTCAACTAAAGAGGCTCGGGAATGGGGAATTTCCTGAAGATGTAAAAATATTTTTTATACAACTTTTATAAAACGAAGTAGTTTATTAATCTAAAAAAATTTTTAATTTTTTGATTTTCCGACAAACCCTCCTCAAACCACTGTACTGTAAAAATACAAAATATATTACAATTTAATACTAGACTACAAACAAATAAAGTCAAGAGGTCTTGAATACAAAAGTAAAATAAAAGAGAAGATACGAGTAATATTATTGATGAGGCATGCAACATAATTAGAATGAACAAGCAAGCCAGTTGTGTAGCAACTGAAATGAAAATGCAATGATGACAAATGTTAGACTTTTGCTCACTCTCTCTTCAATGTTGTTAATGCGAGCATTGTTTCTAATAAACGGAACAAAATAGTGTTAAGTGTCTTTTTTTATAGCTATCCTGCTGTTGTCCTTTGGATGTCTTTCAAACACATTTGTTCAAAAAAGTTAGGAAGCGATAAAGTAAACATTTGTTTCAAGAGGGGGAGTTTTATGTAGTATGTTATCATTGTTGCAGTGAAGAGTGTGTGAGTTTTTATAACTGTAAGCGAGAATATGCTAATTCTTGTTTGGTAATGAGAATGTGTTCTACAGTGGGTCAATTTAAAAAAAGTGCTTGAAAATATGTAAATATGTATGATTTTAGTTAAAACGGAATTTCATTTAGTTTTCATTTAATATAGACAAAATTATTTGTTTTAATGATAGAAATTCTAAAAAAAACAGTTAAAAATTTAAGCAAAACTCACCAATTTTTTTCCCTACAAAATTTTTGAGAAAAATACTTTTCTAAAATAGTACTTTTCAAAAATTCACTTGTTAAAAAAGGTGCTTTTAAAGATTGTACCTTTTAAAAACGCATTTGTTAAAAAAGGTAATTTTAAAAATAGTACTTTTCAAAACAAACCCTTATAAAGAAGTTCTTATAAAAAGTATTTTCTAAAAATAAACATCAGAACCTTCCAAATAACAAAAAATTAAAAAAAATACCTCTTCAAAAAAGTACCACAACAAAGATTACTTTAAAAAAAACTTAATTTTATAAAAGTACTACTTTAAATAAGTGCATTCAGACAAAAAATTTAAGAAATCTGACTTTAAAAGGGTACTTTTTAAAAATATTTATTAAATTTATTTCTGCAAAGTGCACTTCTAAAAAGTGCACCTCTCGAAAACGTAGCCGCCATATCTACAAGCAGTGCTGCAAGACTCGTAGCAGCAATAAAAACTGGGGACGTGTAGCTATCTTACCATCTTCATAATTACGCTTGAAAGTACCCCAGCAAAAGTACCCCTGCAAAAACTTTCTAATAACTTACATTAAGAACAACTATCTTTTCAACACAAACTACATGCCGTCTCAATTAGTTTACAGCATTTGTGTAACGACTGCCAAGTAAGTAAACATAAAGGCTCAGTTAGCCGACTGTAATGGAATGTAATTCCAAAATTATAAAACATCTGCTCGATATTATTATGTAAAAAGTAAAGAAAATTATTATTGAGATGTGACCGGAATGTATACATTACTTTTCACATAACAATATCTATCAGCTGTTTCCTACTGTTGAAGTTACATTTCATTACCGTCGGGTAACTGAGCCTTTAGTCTTGCAAGGGACTGACAATGATTTTTCTGGCAATGATTTGAGACAAAAGACACACTCTTTTTATGGACCCCCAAAGATTTGGGGCCTCGGTGTCATTTTTGATTTCTTTTCTAATTCATTTCAGGTATGTTGGTGGAGTCACAAGATCTCCCTGTATGATGTTAATGAAGTAATTGAAGAAGAAAAAGTTGATGATGGAGGACACCATAAGTTCTGAATCAGAGTCAGACTTGAACGATTCGGACAACGAATTGGATCCACATCTTAAGAGGGTGCGATTTGCAAGTCCAGGGCCATCAATATTATATATAATATGAATATTTTTTTATTGGTGTTGTAATAAATAGCATAGTATCTCGATGTTGAAGTAAGGAAAAAACAAATGAAATTAAAACATGTTCCGGAAATTTTTCACTTTTATTTCATATGTTTTAAATAGTTTTTCAATGAGATCTTGGGTACATTTTTGTAATTGATTGATTCCTTGAATTTTGAACAGTTTGCTACCTATGGATTTAAACAGGGGAAAAGAGGTAAAAAAATCAAATATTTTTAAATTTTTTGGCGATTTTGATCTTGAAGATAAAATGTTTTGATTTTATATGTTTATAAAATTTGTTCTTTATGACAAGAGCTACAACTTTGCCTCAGAAAGTAAATCAAACTTCCAAACGGTTTGCAAGATATGAGCCTGAGAAAATGATCAGTTTTTTGCAAAAATTACACAGAGGCCCCAAACCTTTGGGGGCCCATAAAAAGTGCACGACTTGGGGCAAAACAGGGAGACACGGCTTTTTTTTTTGGTCTTTTATCACGTAGTGGTGTCCTTATATTGTTATATTTCCATGACTTAAAATATTACACGCAGTGGTATTGACATTTATTAATATTTACTTGTAATCCAAGGTTTTAAATAAATAATTGCCTTCAATGACATCGTAATGTTAAAGTAATGAGTTAAAAAGCCAATGAAGAAGTTGCCTGAAGTATGATATTCATATACATATTTATAAGTAATTTTACTTATTACTTTGCCAGAAAAATTGTTGTTGGCACAGAAATATTGTTATTTAAAATTTTTACTTTTTACAGTGTCGTTGCGGTATCTACCGCAAAAGGATATATAAATGTATTGTATCTTTAGATAGGCTATGAAAAATATATTTTGCAAAAGATTTGTTTGAAGTGAAAAAATTTAGAACAGTGTGTTTTAATATGCATACTTTTAAAAGAAAATCCTTTAGGAAGGATAAGAAAAATTTTTTAAATTCAATTAAAGAAAATAAATAATCAAAATCTGCCTTCTCTAATTCCCACTGTAAGATTCTGCAAAAAGATTATTTGATAATTTTTAGACTCTGCAGTTAATTACTTATGCCTGGTTATCGGGTTTTTTTGTAGGTTTTTAGCACAAATCGTCTGCACGTACAATAGCGGCAGCGACAAAACAATAAAATGTTGTCAGTTGTTGGTTACGTTGAAATGCTTTTAATTCATTAAATTGATGACAATTTGTTTTGTTTTTTTTTCTTTTTCCTTGAATCACTTGTCTGACCGAAGATCTGTTTGCCGTCTCTTGCAGTCTAGGTGGCACATGTTCAATTTGTTTTGTTATTTTTTGTAACATTTGCCATAAATAATTCATTTAATATTCACATTTGTGTTATTTATTTTATTTTATTTTTTGCTTTTATCTTTCGTAGCAGTTAGATGCTAGTGCATGCAAAGACAAAAATGAAACAAAATCTTGAATTATTTATGACTTTTTAATTATGAGGCGTCGTTTAACGCCTGTCGGTTTCTATGTGTTTGCTATTCGGTGGGCCCCGTGTGTCAATCTGCAAAGCGAATGCTTCAGGTGGCCACTCAGGTTTTTCTTTCAAAGCCAAGCTGCTGCTGCTGCTGCTGCACGCTTGCGAAATAAAATTCATAAACATACTTTGTATAGATGGAGACAAGTGCGCCGCACAGTTGGTTTTAATGGTCAAGATGTGTATTAAATTATTTTATTCTCATTTGCTTGTATTTAAATTAATTAACGGTTTTTATACAAGACAGGTTGCACGAATAGTTGCAATAGTCATTATTGACAGTAGTTTTTTTTTTTTTGGTTATTTATTTATGTACGTATGCATATTGAAATTATGTACGTATATTTATTACTCATTTCGTTTTATTTTTTATTTACCTCTGATTTATGGAACTGGGGAATACGAGTACATATTGAGTAGCAGTAAATCCATTATAAAGTCAAATGAACACATGCATACCTGGAATGAAAACAAAAGATAATGGAGCTTAAAATCGATATTAAGAACAGTTTTCTGCTAATTCATACGAGTACAAATAGGCAAGTAAGTAAAATGTATGTACATACATACGTAGCGTATGCGCATTAGGGAAATAAGTAATAAATGGAACGGAAGATTTTTCAAATGTTGCCTCAGAAACATCATTATTAAGGTCAGAGTTCACACATCGCGTTTCGCATCAGCACGTTTTAGGCATTTCACGTTTTTCTGCATTTAAATTATTGCATGCCACGCGTCTTAAGCAACATCGATAGGATTGAAAAGAAAATAAAACTTGTAATCATTAGGTGTGTTCCACAAGTTTTCGTACAATTTCGGACTAATGAGAGTAAAAAATTGCTGGAACGGAAAAAAACCATAACTGCACATCTTGAAATACTAGTGCTGCTTATTTTTTAAATTAAATTTTATTTTAGTGATTTTAGTCGCTTAAAACGCATAACATTATAAAAACAACAATTTGCATCATTGGCAACAGCTGTAAAAAACAAGGACTGAAACCATGAAAAAATGGGTTCAGGTTCGGGTTCGGTTTCAGTCCCTGGTAAAAAGTAAACGAAATCAAGAATCCAGTAACGGTCGGAGCTGGTTAACTTCATATTTGATTGGCAGAAAGCAAACCATTTGTTTTAATAATAATACCTCTAAGTACATATGTATATGTTTCATCTTGGGCCTATTCAGTTTTCCTTGTTTATAAATAATCTGCCAAATATCATAAACTTTGCTTATATACTGATGTATGCCGACGATGTAAACATTTTTTACTCCTTTAATAATTTTATCGATCACATTACTCTTCAAAGTGACCTTAACAACTTTTTTATATGGTGCAAACTTAATATGATGTTGCTCAATTTAAAAAAATTTAAATGTATGCGTTTTTCCAGAAGTAATATAATTGCTGTTAACTACTATCTCATCAGCTGGAATTGGTTAATTCATTTCTTGATCTTGGATTATTACTAGACCCAAATTGTGTTTTGTTTCTCATATTGCGATGAGTGTGAATAAAGCTAGAAGCGTTCTTGCCTTTTTAAAGAGATGGGCTAAAGAATTTTCTCACCCCTACATTACGAAGCAGCTGTACATGTCTCTAGTTAGATCTATTTTAGAATACGGATCAATCACATGAGACCCATATTACAACATTCATAATATTCGTATTGAATCTGTCCAAAAACAGTTCTTGTTATCCTGCTTACGTGGCCTCCAGTGGACTTTCGCAACAAATTTTCCTTCTTATACCAGCAGGCTGGCTCTAATAAAACTACCTACTCTAAAAAGTCGTCGTACAATGTTAAATGTATTTTTTATGATTAACCTTATTAATGGTAATATTTGCTCTTTTTTCTTTTAAATTCTGTTAAATTTAATATTCCTTGTCGTAGTACTTGTTATTATAATCCTCTTGTTATCAAGCTTTTACGGGATTTTGCCATCAATACAATTATTTGTCGGAATATGTCGATTTTTCTTTAAATTATAATATCATTTAGCACAAAATTATTGTTTTTCTTAATTCATAAGTTATAACTTTTATTATTTATGTAACTCACGTTATGCAACCTAGCTTTAAGTATTTGGTTATTAGTCTGTAAAGATTATATCGATTGACTAAATAAATCACTAAATCACAATGTGAGTGAATTTAAAAAAAAATCATAAAAATAATTTGCACAAATGTACTTACAACTTCAGCTTTATTTCAAAAAGATTCCATTATGCTTTTTAATAAATTTGTATGTACAAAAGTCTTGCTTTATCTGCAAATTTTCTGATTAATTTTTCAGTTTCTATGTAAACAAAACAGCTGATTATTTAATTCTTGTCCGAACTTACCCAGAAGAAAAAGTTCGTACTGGTTTGTACCAGGGTTGTCAGAATTTTTCCGACCAACTTCGCCAAATTAAGTTCAAAAATCGCCAAAAGTCGCCAATATCAGTTGTATGTAGTTTTTTTAATATACATATATATTTGATAATAAATTTGTTTTTACTTAAAATTTTTTTTATATACATACATTTTTATGAAATAATCATATACAAATTTAGCAGAAAATCGCGAAAAGCAGAAGTAAAATCGCCAAAAATAGTTTTTTTTTATATCATTCTTATCCAAATATAAAACGCATTAATTAATATAATATATATAAAAAAATTATCAAAATCAAATTGTTTTAATTTCTTGCAGACGAGTTTTGGTAGGATTTATGTTTTTAAACTATTTCTGCAACAAACCAATTTCCTGTATTACAAACATTTTGAAGTGCAATTTTATTTAAAAAAAAAATAGCCACACAAATCGCCAACAAATCTATTTATCGCCAGAAAAATCGCCAAGGTGCCAAACAAAAAATTTGGACGCCAAACAAGTTCAAAAATCGCCATATATGACAGCCCTGGTTTGCACAGGAAATGAAAAGAATAACTGTCTCATTCGCTCTTAAAATTGCACAAATTTGCTATCTGGAACGCTTTTGGATAACTTTGTTCTAATTCGGACTGTTTTGTTATGCATCTAAAATAGACCTATTGAGTAAAGAAATTAGCTGAGTTGCACGCACTCCACTTATTGCACCTACAAAAGTAGAAAATTACTCCAGTTTAAATTTGTTCGAGTGAATGTTGTATGATTTATATATATTAATTTCATAAATACTTCACGGAATAACTAGACCATATCCCTAAGATGTTATTAACATTATTTTTAAAAAGTTTTTGTGACTATACACAACCTATGCCTTCACATAGGAAGTACCAACGTGGTTGCCAAGGACATTCCATTACAGAACCGCAATATTATATGGTTATCCGTGGCAGATCAGTCAACCAGTGCGAGCGAGACGAAAAACTCTCGAAGGCCAAACAACACACACAAGCCTGACCGCACTTAAGAAATAATTACGCCAGAGCTGTTCTTTAGCCCAGAACTGCTTAACGACTGTGTTCAAAAAATAATTTTTTTTTTATAAAACAACGAATAAAAATATTTTTTATTATACACAGTCTTAACCCTTAATAGCCTGATTTTTTTTATTTTTGCTGAAAAATGTTTATGATATAAAACATTATACAATAATACAGGTAGCCGCGAATCTACAACAAATGTACAACAAATAAAACAACAATAATTTTTATTGCTGTTTTGTGATGACAACTCTCAAAAAACCAGGAGAAAACAAAAGACATGTACTTGCATTTTCTCTTGGGTTTGCAAAGCTTGTTTGCATTAGTACAGCTTTGGTAGCCAATATGCGCGTGGTAAAACATAACAACATTTGGCAGATCACATCACGAAACAAGCAAAACAGCTGGCGCTTCGCGGTTACCTGTATTATTGTATCATAATATAAAACTTGCAATTCCAAACAACTTTTATTCTACAATTGCCTTCGTTAGTCCATAGTCTTCCATATATCAATTCATATATGTGTCGTTCATTGTAACAGTGAATTATCTCCTTGTAATTAAATTTCGAGGAAACGAGCCTTTTAAAAATCATTGTATAGGAAAAAAAAAAACAAATTTTTTCAGTGTTTCGTCTATGGCGTTTTGGTGCAAATACTGTTACTACGAAAGATATGACTACATGTAATACTATTCTACAAAACTATGTATTTGTTAAAAATGTGGAGTTACACAACTTTTAGAATAAACGACGCATATAATACTTTCGCCATATATAATCCCATACTTTTCCACACATGAATGCATATACATATATGTACATTTAACTATATCCATGCATGCAGGAACTCCATAGTAAGAAACTGGCTTCTGCAATCGAAGATAGGAAACTGGATTTACACATCGGTTGTCAGATTGGTTATTTCGTATGGTTGTGTGGTTTGGTGAGAAGCATTGAGGAAGGAAAGTCACAGGAGATTACTGGCTAAGGTACAGAGGTGTGCCTCGGTGGGCATCACAGGTGTACAAAGGAGCACACCACACGCTGCCTTGGAGGTTATTCTTTATCTACTTTGTGGTGAGAAGTCTCCTTAGAGTCGTAAAACAGGTCAGGAATAACAGGTCACATCAATCTTACATGAGATCAGATTTAGTGATCAGGGCTCCGTTACCCCTGGGTTCACGGACTATAAGGCCACTGAAATTGATTTTAGTAGAACACCCTCACTGGTAATTCTGGATAGGGACTATTGCATCAAATCCGATAAGCTATATGAAGGTGGTGCAGACTTTGCAGACGAATCAAAAATGGGGAAAAGGACAGGGGCTGGTATCTATATCTTGGGAACGAACATTCGTAGTTCTTCCAGACTGCCAAACGAATGCAGCGTTTTCCAGGCTGCTATCTTGGCGATCCTTAGGGTCATGGAACTGCTGCAACCTTCCACGTCGACTGTCTGGAAGTGTTAAAAGCCACAAAACACACAGAAGTGTCACGAAACGGAAGACAAGGGTATTTTTCTGTTTGTATCGTTTTCTCTCAAATTTTGTTGGCATTTTTGTTTTGATTCTTCGTTCTAGTGCAGTTTCATTGTAACGCTTTTTATTAGCTGTGTTAATTGGTAAGTAGTAATACACTACAGTATCAAATAAACTATACTTTTCTCGTTTTTCCACGAATTTTAAAAAACCTGATAATATATTTTTTTTCTGTGTAAAAGCTTTGAAGGGAGACAATGTCAAATTGAAACTTGTTAGAGACTGTAGAAGAGCCCTCACCTTGCTTATGGATATATGTATATAGTGTCACAGTACGTTGGATTCCTGACCACAGCAGTGGTGAGGAAAATGAAATTGCCGAGGAACTGGATGAAAATAGGGTCGGCATTAGATGAGGGAATGTGTGTCAGATCGGTGAAACCAACAGTTTATGGCAAATTATGTAGGATTGTACAGTCTGGAGGGCTATGTGGCCAAAAATTTACTCAGGAAGATCCAATCTGCTTCTGGATATGACTATGATGGTGCTGCGAATCGTGATAGTCGCGTTGATTAGCCACTACTTGGTCAGAGCAAGAACCATTATTTGCGAAACTGGCACTCCAGATTTCTGAAAGATGTGCGGGAATAAAGAGGAGCCAGAAACCATTGAAAATTTTATCTGTTACTGCCCGAAGCTGCAACGTCATAGGCTTAGATGGCTGAGCAGACGTTTTCATGATATCGGGAAGTGTAAAGTAGAGGACATCAAGGGCTTCATAATGGGAATTCAGTAGCTTAATGATGGATAATGGCGTCACGTATAAAGGTCAGTAAGTATTACTTTTAGTGGGCAATAGAAGGGAATCACAATGGACCCAACTGTGTCTGCGAGTGGAGGTGCAATTTATCAACACCCTTCCTAACCTAACCTAACCTATATTTTAAGCATAATCTATATACACTCATATATTTAAACTATTTTTTAGCTGGCTAGTAAGAATTTGTGTTTGTTATTTCCCTAATTAAAAAAAGTTGAATTTCTCTTTCCCTTAAAATATTTAAAATAAATGAGATCTTTTACACTGCCTATACAAGGAAAAAATAAATAAATGTTGATCGCAAACAGCATGATCGCAAACAACATGTTTGCCGTTTTCAGTACACAAACGACCACACTGTTGACAAATGTCATGCAAAAACTTGAGAAATTCTATTGCATAAAGATTGATAACTTACACTTACCAAATACTTAATCTAGATCAGCATTTCGTTGCTTGTGTATTAACAACAATGAGCAGCTGATTAGCTTTCATAAAGCACCGGTACTCGACGCTTGGCTAAGTGTCTTTTTTTTAAATATTATTTTATATTTCTATTCTATATTTACATGAACCGAATTTCCTTAAAATCGAATATCTTTGATTTTCATCGAAACAGCGCAAGTGTTTCTTTCCCTCTATGAACGATTGCATATAAAGTCCATCAATTAAGTTGTCAATCAGCCGCTGTTTTGTTTAAAAAAAAACTTTTTGAAGTACCCAAATGACATTATGTTTACATTTGTCTCTAGATGTCAAATGATCTAAACAACAGCTACGAGTAGTAATCAATTATTTGACGGCGATGGCAGGCAGCAACAATAACAGCAACAAAAACATTAATAGTAACTAAAACACCATCCATCTCGAGCGGTAGGGGCAATGGAAACAACAGCAACAAAAAATGTGGAAAAGACTATTTATTGTCCATGCACTTCGTGAACGCACGTGCAACGAAAATTTGTAACGGCATCAACATCAGCAACACAATCAACTGTTTGTCTGCTAATGAAACGAAGCAACAATTGGAATAAAACAACAATAACAACAACAGTAACAAGACATATAGCAACAACAGTTGCAAATAAATGTCGTTGCACTCATTAGTTGTTTATGCTTTTATGTATGCACATATTTATTTCTTATTTTTTTTCCATTCTGCTGTTGCTGCTTTTATAAATGTGGAAATTAATAATAAAAAACAAAACATTATATAAAGAGCTTTGAACTGTTACTTTATTTGCAGCAATGTTTTATGCAACAACAACGATCAAGAAAAATAAAACAAAACTAATACTTCTATGCAAAGTGCATACAAAAACTGCGACTGTGCAACAAAAAATATCAACTGTAAAAAATTGGGAGAGACAATTGAGAAGTTTATACAAATTTTATAGTACATTATCGTACATCGGATATGTACATATATCGGGTTTCACAGCCCTTGGTGAAGCCAGTAAGAAAAAAATTTCATTTGGAACTATAGTGCCAAATAACTTGTTCGAAAGGTAGTAGAAGATCATTTGGTATGTTTAGATTAAATGCAATAATAACAGGGAGATAATTTTCCTTATTTTTCCTATAAGATGCTTTAAAGGATTCTTAAATTATAACTGCAACTTTCAAATCCAGTACAAGATGTTTGCAATGAAATTTTTAAAGCATATTTATTTAATAATACATATTTATAATAATTACCACCCAAGAAGATATTTTATTAATAAAAATGTTAATGTAAGCTTTGATCAACGTATACACAGAAAAAAATACCAATGTTAAATCACCATGCAAAAATTTTGATTTAAATTTACAAGAAATTATATGTTGTTTAAGTGTGTTGGTGTTTATTTGCTTTGTTCAAAGCTGCAATACACTTTTGTGTTTAGATGTGTGAGTTGTTTTAGTATTGTTGTTGTTTATTTTGATGTTTGTAAAAATCCGACAAACTAATGCTGGCGGATAGGCACTGTACCAGTCTTGAAGTCGTAGGATCGCAGGTTTGAATCCTGGAGACAAGTCAAAATATTTTGTTAATTTTTTTTACCTTCCAGGAAATTCTACTGACACAAGACTAGTCACGTGACCGGCCCGCAAGTGATAGGGACCAGTCCGAGTTCTAGCACTTGCTATGAAGTCACTTTTACATAAGGATGGCCTAGGAGGGGGTCAATTTATACTTTGTATGCACCATATGAATTGTCACTGAACTATCCCATAGGTACCTATTCGGTGTAGAATAATATAAATTATATATAAGAGTCCAATCTAAATTAGAGCGTCAAGCGTTGCGTTTGCCGGGGGGTAAGTATTTTCATCACGAAGTGAAGTGTTTATTTTATTGCTTATATTTCCTTTGTCAGAGATTTATATAGAGTTAGTCAAACGTCATATTCTTAGACTGGTCAGATGAAGCTTTTTTCAAGAAATATATGCGAGAGAGCAGTAATCGAGTCCCTAGTTCGGAGATTGCTAGAACTTCGGTTAATACTTCCAAGAAATGCTGGAGGTATTAGAATAAAAAAATCCACCTTTGGAGAAAGGGAGAAATTGTAGTCAGTGATAACGTGCCCACAGTTGACTACCAAAGCAACTGGAGACTTTACACAACCCCACAAAAAATTCTTCTGAGCTGTCAAAACGATTTCTATATATGGAAGAAAAATTCATGGTTTCATTAAGCGGGAACATTTCTTTAAATAAATACGTTTTGAAGTGTGCTCTATGTTTCATCCTCTTGTTGAAACAACAACTCTTATACGTTAAGGGTATTCGATTGTGTAACAACAAGTTCGTGATCATAGTGCTGTAGAGCTCATCTCTTACTGTAGCATCCTTTGTGGCACCTTTTTTGAACAAATTTTAACTAGTTAATGATTCTACCAACCCATAAATCGTACAAAACAGCAAATTTTACGATGTGATGATTTTTCAGCAATTACTTAAGTATTCTCTTCACTCTAACTGCATAATTTCTCTTTTAGACGTATTGATTCAACATAAAATGAGATTTTTTTGTTAAAACAAGTTTTTGTGAATAGTCATCACGGCTTTCTGGAACCTTATCACATCTTCTATTTAAAAAAGCCTGCATTGTTTGCATGCTGAATTGGCAAACCAAGCTAAGCACGAAAGAAACAACAGCCTTCATAACTGTCGTTGACATTTTGAAGTTCTGAAGAGCATTATTATTCTAATAACTAATGGAAAACTAGGGATGGGCGCGTGTTTAATTTTTCCAACACTACACGATCTAAACATGAATATCACGATGCCCACTACGTACGAAACACGCACGCAAACATTTTTCCCAGCACGAAACTGCACAACACGCAAGAAACATTTTTTTTAATTTGAAATAGTCAAATATTTTTGTTTAATTTTAGATTTTATGCTTAGCGACCCTTGCACTATCAACAAATTTGCTAGTTTTCGTGTGTTTAACGATATAAAGTTGTAAATGTTTCTTTACTAGAAATTCATGCCTACATATTTTACACCTAAAATCATTTCGGGTTTATCGTGTCAATTTTGCTCAACACGATACGACCCAAGCACGCACGTAATGATGGTTGCATATTCGTGTCGCGAAAAAAACACGACACACGAACATCTCTGGCATAAACTTTATCCTTCTTATGAATTACCGAACTTGTGTCCAACAGCTCATTTTAGTTCAAAAAAGCTGTTGAAAACAAGTTCGGTCAAACGCGTCAATGTAAATTAGACTTGGGTCGAACTCGTTCACTAGTTCATTTTTGCCACAAACCAATGATCAAACCCATTTAAATTAGATAAGTTTGATCACTGGTTTGTGGCAAAAATGAACTAGTGAACGAGTTCCACCCAAGTCTAGACACAAGCCTATGATCAAAACCATATAATTTAAATGGGTTTGATAATCGGTTTGTGTCTTAAATGAACGACTTAACGAGTTGGACCAAGCTTTTACAATGAAATGGGTTTGAAGCTTTGAAGCTTTTGATTCGAACGCTCAAACTAGTTCAAAAAGAGCTGTTGAACACAAATCTATTATGAATAGTACCGCTTGTTTCCTGTTGGAGTTTACAATAAAAGCTCGGTCCAACTCGTTAAGTCCTTCATTTTAGCCACAAACCGATAATCAAACCCATTTAAATTACATGGGTTTGATCATAGGCTTGTATCTTAAATGAATGACTGAATAAGTTGAACCCTTACAATTATTTAAGATACTTCCAAATGTTTCTACTCACCAGCCACTACGTTCATGGCGAAATGTGTGCGCACATATACGAATATTACGTGTACACACAAGATGGATAATGTCTGACATTTGTTGCTGTTGATCATGTTGATGCAGATGATGTTTGATGACGATGATGATGTCGATCATTCGCAGAACTATCAACTCATATGTTTTTATACTTGTTGTGATCGTATGCAAAAATTAAAAATAAATGAACGAAACGAAAAAAAGTAAACATGTGTTGTTCTCGGTGATTGCAGCCAGTTTATATATATATGTATGTATGTATATGTATATATATATATATATATATATATATACATATGTATGAATCGAGGCTGTTTAGTTAGTTGTGCAGACTTACTTATATTTGTTGGCATTTTTGCTGATTGTTGTTGTTGTTGATTTTGCTACTGATGATCACGCTTTAGCTTAGTTGTTGTTGTTAGTCTGTTGTTGTTGAGACTTAACAGTTGTTGTTGTTGCTGTTGATCACTATCTATTTGATACCAAGTTCATTTACTACTGCTTGCTGTTTTTGTCTGAATCAAGTCACTGCAAAGTTATTATTAATAGACATCTCTCTTTCTGTCCGTCGTCTGCTCTGTGCAGTTGAGTTTGAAATTTTGCATTGTTTCTTTGGGTTTGTGTGCCTGTCTGCCTGTCGTATTCACATTCGTAAGAGCGATCAGTCAGTCTGATTCATGCATGCCTGCATGTGTGTAGATGTAGTTAATGCCAAATTCTGACAGCTGTGACAATCAGCAATTGTTGCTGTCGTTGTTAAACAACTATTTTCTGTTCTTATTTTTTCAACTTTCAGTCTGACAATAATTGCAAATGCCTCATTTATTTCAGTGATCTATTTTAAGGATCTTAATTTATGGTGATTTTGAAGCAAAAGTTTTCTTTAAATAATCAACTTAAAACTGAAAGTCTGCATCATTAGGAGCCAGCAAAATTTTTGCTATTTGTGTTTGTTTTTAGTTAATAAGCACAGTGGAATTTATTTAATTACAGATGGTTGATATGTTAACTGGCATATTTTGCCCCACATTGAACTGTCATACAATTCTTAGATGTGTAGCTCTTCATAGTTTTGAATTAGTTTAGTTTTCTAGTTTATCACAAAGAGTCTAACGCCAGAATAACAGGGTTGTTCGAAAGCTTCTCAATAAAACGTAATGCCTATCTTTCAACTGAAAATGGTGGCTGCATTGCCTAAACCATTCAATTCTATAGAATCAAATTCATCTTTGTTAAACAGATGACGATAAATCGTAGCTCTGCAGTATTATAAAATAGGACCTGTTCAAAAATTATTAGCTTTGGAAGATATTTTGCACTTCATTTTGATTATTGCAAACTATGGCAACACTAAAATACAAATCCGTGAAATCAATGCGAATCAATATTACATAGTCTCAACTGCTCAGGTGACTATTTTCAGCACTTGTAATTTGAATATCTGCGTTAGATGCCAACACACACATTTTTTTTGACATCAAAAGTATAAATTTTTCAAAGCAAATTGAGCTGAGTCTACCTTGTCTGAATTCGCCTTGTATGAAATATAGAACTTTGAGACCCAACGGATGATATACTTGGGTCGAACTCGTTCACTAGTTCATTTTTGCCACAAGCCAATGATCAAACTCATTTAAATTACATGGGTTTTCTCAATGGTTTGTGGCAAAAATGAACTAGTGAACGAGTTCGACCCAAGTCTAACGGATGAGTAATATTTGATTAAGACTTTTTTTGTGTAAGTCAAACAATCATACTTCATAATTCTTAACATCTATTTCACAGGTTCACAGAGAAAACAGTGCCTACTAAATACCACACAATGTCTATGGTTTTTTTTAATAAGGAAATCTTATTAATTTCATAGGGAAAACCTTTTTGAAAAAATCAAGAAGAAATCTTCTAGTTTTTATTAATTTATCTTATTGATTTTTTCAATAAGGTTTTCTTCTTGTTTTTATTAGGCGACCTCATAAAAAAAATTGCGTCTTTATTCTCTGTACTTATTTTTTCATTTAAATTCTCTACCATATCCATATGTATGTATGTATGTTTGTAGTATATTGTAGGTTATTTATTTATACATACATACATACACATTATGTTATATTCTTAACTAACTTTTCTTTTTTTGAACCAGCAAACTTCTGACTGATAGACAAGCACTCTAACCAATATGTTAACAAGCAGCCTGAATAACCATTAAAAAATTATTGTGCAAACATTATTATACAAAAATGAAAAAGATCATGAAAAAAATTTTCTCTGTGTCTATTTATAGATATGAAATAACAAGACACCTCATAAGATCAAGAAGATTTCTTTATTTAAAAAATCAATAAGATGCTTTACACGTATATCATATAGGAACCTACTAAAATCAAGAAGAAAACCTTATTGAAAAAATCAATAACATAGCCTAATAAAATCAAGAAGAAACCCTTTTTAAAAAAGTCAATAAGGCAATCTAATAAAATCAATAAGAAATCCTTATAGTTTACAATTTATAAGAAAACCTAATAGAAGTTTTTCCCTATGGATTGTTTTTTTGGTGCCAAAAATAACGGAAATTGAGTAAAAAAAAAGTTGTGAATAATAAGATTTCTTCTTGATTTTAGGTGGTTTTCTTCTTGATAAAATTAATAAGATTTTCCGCATAAAAACAATAAGGAATCTCTATTAAAAATCTACGCTTCTTTCTGCTGGGATACCCCTTAGCCTAAAAACGTTTCATAGAGAAAATCTTCTTGATTCTATGAGGCAGTTTTTTTTTCTGTGTGACTTCTATGATATTAATTATACAAATCTTAAATGAAATTAAACACTAGTGTAACACAAAAAATCAACTATTAATTAGTAAATAACTTTCTTTTATATATTTTATCTGCTGTTTCCCGATTGGTTTTCCAGCAGAAATCAGTTCATATTTCCCGGGAGCACTTGCCTCTGTACCTTTTTTCCATGTGCGCAATATCTCGTTAGAACCTTTCACCACGCTAAGCAGATATGACAAAACGAAAAGAAGTCTAAGTGCGAGTGCAGGAAGTTTTTTTTTAATGGCACGCTGGAACAACCCAGATGTCGATTTGAAAGAAGAAGTTCTTGAACCAGTTCTTCGTAATTTGGAGCACTTCTATTTCCAATAAAATTTTTACATATATTTCGAAACCTATAAATGTTCCTCCCTCTTCATTAACCAACTTAGATTTGACATCCTGGAAGCTTAAATATACCGAAAGCGTATAAATAGAACGCGAAATACATCATACAGGTAGTTTTTTAACAAAAAGTCTGCTAATAAAATATTTAATAAATTCGTCAATCTCTAGGGAATTTTTTAAAACAAACATGCGAATTACTTTTATTCAATTATATTTTATAAGGAAAGTTATAAAGAGTATGGTAACAGTACAAAAATACTGCCTAAGAACGAGTTCAAAACGGTAGTAGAAAAGTGTAAAAAAAACCGAAAAAATTATATTTGGTGAAAAAATACAGACATATATCTGAAATTTACTGAATCAATATATAAAAAACTCAAAAGGTATTAGTCTCTTCTTTCTATATCCATTTATAAATTTAAAATCGGTTGATATTTAACTTAGTTAGAGGTTAATAAGTGCCTACGGGTACGAAAAACCGGTTTTTTACACGTAACTCAAGATTTTGGAGGTGTTTGGAAAATTTCAAATACAGGGGTCGAATCGTCACATCCGTGAACGTACAACTCGTCACGTAAAAACATAATTTTCGGATTGTGACATACTTGAACGTACTGAAATCCCATTAAGCTTATACGATTGACGTATCACTTTATTTGTTTTCGTACGATTGTCGATACGATCACGGATGTGACGATTTGAGCCCAGATTGTTGTTA
Organism: Tachina lurida; assembly: GCA_944452675.1. NCBI lineage: Eukaryota > Metazoa > Arthropoda > Insecta > Diptera > Tachinidae > Tachina > Tachina lurida. The sequence continues at coordinate 89,275,819 of OX101754.1, forward strand.
TACTCGACAATACCTACCAGAAAATTTGTAACACTTCACAGGTTTTTTTTTGTCACACTGTGTTATATAATTAATTTTTTAATATTTTATCGCACTTTTTTGGTAAAATGAATGCTCACATCTTCGGTAAAATACTAATTTTGTCTTAAAAATACATTAAAATTATATTTTGTAACACATAAAATGCAAACTCCTACGCGAGGTACTTATACACTCAAGAAAAAGGTGCAACTTAAAAATAAGAAGGTTTCATATTAATTCAATAATTTTCTTTATAATAAAAAAATGTATATTGAGATACTCAAAATAAAATAAATTATGAAATTTATACTTTGAATTAAAAAATTTCAAATTGACTAGAATTTCGTTAATGTTTTTTATTAATTCAATATTGTTTTTATTGATTTTAAGCTGTTTTTCTCTAGGTGTACAAACTACAAAAATACTGCTCCGTATATAACTATGGGGGGGTATAGATATGAAGGAATCGGAACCTCTTGATGTTCTTGGCCTGAAAATTCAGTGTGATGTTCGATGGACGGAACACATTTTTCAAGTTACAAAACAAACATTCAAGTTTCTAGGATTTTTGAAACGGAGCAAATGATAATTCATCCTATCTGATCTCCTTACTATTTATACCACTTATATCTCGACCACGTATAGGAGAAAAAGCCCATCGGTGACAGTAGGGTATCCCACTCTATTGTTCATTGGAGCATCGACGCAACTTAGGGTGCATTTCCTTTTTCGATCCTCGCTACAATCGAATCGAAGGTCTTTCCTGTCACTTTCAACGTGGGAAAGTTTAAATCAAATGTCCACAAACACTACTGCCTCTATCCTCCTCTCCATAACCTATTTTCCTAGTTTTAGCACAAGGAAAAAAGGGTAAAGCAAACCAAATCGAATATAATAATTTTCTTAATATTAATTTTATACTATCATTTCCATATATACACGATTGTATATATCATGTACGAGTGTATCAAACAGGGTGAATGGTAATAGACGGTACAAATTTTTTAACTTTTTAGTACATTTTGCAAATGTTATACTGAGTTTATATTTGGCATTTCTCTGATTGTCATTTTGTGGTGTCATTTCAAAGATGTTTTTTGCTTGTAACACAATGCCACACAACAAATCATATTGGAAATGGCAAACGTTACCACTAGTACACACTATTGCGATGTCACAAAATCTTATAACGTGCACTCAGCATGCATGGACATGCATAATTTTCAGAAAAACAATACCAACGAGTGAATATGGTCGCGCGTCACGAGTTCCAAACGATCGCGCCATCAATACAAATACTAATTTATATATTTTTTAATCATGAGTAAATATTTGTTTAGGATGATTTATGATGGCAAATGTTTTTACTTTGGTATTAATTAAGAAGCGACACCTTAAGTAAAAGAAAACATATTGACCTCCCCCTTCAGCTTTATGCTTTAAGAAATCATGTCATTGCATTAGTTTTTATAACTTTTACACATTGAATTTTAAGCTTTTTTTATTTTCTATGACATGCTTGTAGTAGAAACAGTTGCTTGATCATGTGACGCTGCTGATCGTCACACTGATCTTAAATGCCATCGTCACACACTTAAACACAAACTGTCGTAAAATTTTTATTCATAAACAATATTTTTCTTTCTGGGTAAGAGATGTTGGCTTTTATTATTATTTTTTTTTTTGAGTGAAATAGAAAATTTATGTGTGGTAATAAAATTGTTGAAAATTTTCGTGAGATTTTAGGTTTTGTCAGAGGAACAAGGCGTGCGTATTTGTAAAATGTCAAACTGAAAATGTGTAAAGAAATGTAAGTATTTGCGGCTGTTTTCTTACGATTTAAATTTTTATTATTTTTCTTATGCTAAGCATCAATTGGAACATAATAAATTCGTTGAACTGCTGTTACAAGAATTTTGAAATCATCACGTCGTCTCTTCGTCTAGATTTTAAAATATTTTCAATTGCCACACATCCAAAAATATGCATTTAACTGCCAAAACTTTTTACTTTTAAACAAACGTTTGCAACTGCATTTGATTATAATATAATACATATTTAAAAACTTCTGCTTCAACTTCTTGTTTTACGTGCAGCTTACAACAGATCATTTTTAGATTAGATCGCTGCTTGCTGCTGGTGTTTGGTGCGATGAAGTGAGCAGAGAAATCTTTGAAATATGAAGCACCTTTTAGCTGTTAATGAGATTGTTTTGCAATTGTTTTGTTAATATACAATCGCTTTTTTTTTCGTTTCTTCACTTGCAACCATCAGCAGCACCAGCACCACCACCAGTCAGTCACTGATTGCATGATGCAAGTTTCTTTTATAGTTTCTTTATATTTTTTAAGTGTTTATTTTTGTAGTTAAATATTATTGTATAACATATCTTTACGGTTTCCACATACTTAAAAAAAAGAAAGAAAACAAAAACCAAGAAAGCTGAATGAATGAATACAAGCATTTATACGATAATAAATCATAATTTGTTTAGATGCTTAGAGATTTTAATTACTAATTTTTCTCCATATTTAGTATTTTGAATGTGAATTTTTTTATATATAATGGGTGTTTTTTATTGAGGTATAGAACTTTAAGTTGGCATCACTTTTTTAACTGGCGGCCATTTTGTCAGCTGTCAAGTGATTAATATTTAGTTTGGTTTGCCATTTCATCATGAACAGGTTGACAAAAGAACAACGCTTGCAAATCGTGCAAATTTATTTCGAAAATAATGGTTCAGTTCGCGAAGTTTACCGCAAGCTCCGTCCATTTTATGGTCGACATAATCGTCCATCAGAGCAATTAATTCGGTTAACCATGGATCGTTTTCGCACTACGTTTACTCTATGTGATAATACGCATCCGCAGAGACGTCGAACAGTGCGCACCGAAGAAACAATTGCCGCTGTAGAGCAAAGTGTTGAAGAGGACCCGAATGAATCGATTCGCCACCGTGCACAGCAATTGGAGCTTTGTCCATCAACTTTATGGAAGATTTTGAAGATTTTGAATGTGGATTAGTTGTGGTTCCAACAAGACGGCGCTACATGCCACACAGCGCACGTCACAATCGATTTATTGAAGGAAACATTCGATGAGCGCATAATTTCGCGGAATGGACCTGTCAATTGGCCACCAAGATCGTGTGATTTGACACCATTGGATTATTTTCTTTGGGGATATGTGAAGTCGCTCGTCTACGCCAACAAACCAGAAACGTTAGGGGACTTGGAAGCCAACATTCGTGGCGTTATTGCCAACATACGGCCCCATATGCTCGAAAAAGTGGTTGAAAATTGGACCTGTAGAATTGGCTTTATTCGAGCCAGCCGCGGCGGCCACATGCCCGAAATCATATTTAAACATTAATGGCATAAAATTATCCTTCCAATAAAGCCAAATTGATGGACATTAAAACGATTTTCTTGTGTTTTATTTCAATTCGAAGTTCTATACCTCTAAAAAAAACACCCTGTATTTATGTTAATAAGTGAAAGTGAAGTACAAAAGATATTTCTGCCTTAAGCTGTTTTTTTTACTGGCCTAAATTTTATTTTATAGCTGAGAGATAGCGATGCAGTTGTGAATAACTTTTGACGCTCACGGTGCCAAAAATTAAAATTTAATTTTATAATTTTTTAAGCGTGATCACGCTCAAAAAAAAAAATAGTGAGCATGTCATACAAAAAGAGTTATAAATAGTTAGAAAAAAGTAAGGTACACCCAGAGAAAAAACCCATTAATGGACAAGAGTGCCATACGACACTCAAATTTGTACAATCTTCAAAATGCGTCTAAAAATAATTGAGGCGCGGTATATTTTTCATTTTATGTACCATTATTATTTTGTTTCTTGCGAATCAACTCATATGCAAAGCAACTCAGCCGCATATAAATTGTTAGTGTTATAGCACGATTTTTTGCAGTGTATGTTTTTTTTTCTGCAAAATATTGTAATGCCATGAGTAGTTGGAGGTAAAAGCTAAATATTTATTTCGTGCACAAGGAATATAGTAAGAATTATATGTTTCTCATAAGCTCACAATATTAGCTCTTCAATTATTAAAATTTGATAAAGTTGCTTATGTTGAATTTACGAAAAAAAATAAGTCTCAAAATTCAAAGTGCCATATGGCACTCTTGTCCAGTACACTGAAAAAATTAATTTGTATATTTTGAAACTCAATCCAGATCAAATTTCAGCATATTTGAGAGAAATAGACAGGGAAGAAAATAATGCAGATGCAATTATTATACAACCACCATCCCCTGACTTCGCATCGGGAGAAAATAATACCGATAAACACTCTCGTGGATATACACATGACATCCATCAGAACTAGATTAGATATTGCATATGTATTATACGCAAAATGGTGACAATTTAGAAGAAAATATTATTCATGACACTGTGTAGTGAGAACCCAAAGATATTGGATCAACGATATTCAAAGGAAGCACAAGAAAAGTGAGCATTCAACGTCCAGCTGTTGTGTCTGGGGAGTTGATCGCATAGGTCAAAACGTATAAAACTAGAGTATATCTGTTAGAAAATAAAAGATTATCGTCAATTTCTACTTCGACTATAGAAGTGGCTATTCAAATTGCATGGTTGTTACATCGAAAGTCCAAAAACAGTATTTCACAACTGGATTGTCTGCAAACTTTAGTTCAACATTTGTTGAAGGCAAGCACTGATATTTCCTGCTCTGAGTACACAACTTGCTGATATATTTATTCAGTATGATAGTATTGCTCATAACGTTCAGCCATGCAATCACCGACACTGAGCATATGGACGCTGCAAAAGACAAAGTTGAGCTGAATACAGCAAATGCAATGTTGTCCTCTGCACAAAATGTTTCATATGATATCATACTGAAATAATTAGACACTAAATATGTTTTTTTTTTTTGTCATGTATATTTATTTTATATATTTCTTATTATTTATGTGTAATAAGTCTAAGGAAGTTAAAATAAAGTTAAATAAATTTAATTATTTTCTAGCGAAATACTAAAACAAAATGCAGTTTTCATACTGAATATAATATGTTGTCGAGTGGACATGAGTGACATATGGCACTCGCTCCTGGAGCGCGCTAAGTGTGTTCTACATACAATTTGCTTAAAAATTTCAGTTAATGACAAACATATTACTGTTTGTACAAAGTTTGGTTAAAATCGGTTCACGGAGAGCCCGTGTCCATTAATGGGTTAAAATCAATAAAAACCATATTGAATCAATAAGAAAGATTGACGAAAGTCTAGTCATGTTGAAATTTCTTATTTCAATATGGAAAAATTTTTAATCAGAAATAATTTCTTAATCAGGCTTAAGTTCAGTAATTTAAATTCTTATTGCATGAAATATTTTTATTAATTAATGTGAGTATCTGCACACAGAAAAAAGATTGGTTGGAAAATGGTTAGGCCAACAAAATATCATTTGCATAAACTATATTTCAGTTCACACAATCAATTTTCTGTTAATCGAAAAAACAATCCATGTTTATTGCCATAAGGGCATAATTGTAATAAAGATATGATTCTGACAATTCTTAAATTGATTGCATCAACCGAACGTATGCTTTTGCCATGACTAATTCATTGATTGGTTAACACAACCGAATAAAATATTATGAGTTGGATGTTACTACCAACTTTTGGTATTGGCAACTAAAAAATTGTCGTTCTATATTAAGGTTAAAATAAACACTTTCTATCAGTTGCTGCAACTAACTATAGGTTGAGCTTACTATCATAGTTTATACTCGTTGCAGCAAATTAAAAATTAACTTTTGTGACTTTCAAAGATATTATGATTTATGAATTCTCAAATGGTTTTTGAAAGTCTGTGCATAAGATAACAGGTTTGTGGCTGTTCAAAATGTGTGGTTGAAATAAATAAATTTCAATTAAAAATAACTTATGACAATATGTTAAATAATAAATTTCTTAAATTGTATATTTTTATATGCGTTTATTGCTTATTTTATTTCAGCAAGGAAGGCCAATTTTTCTTTCACAGGTACCAATTATGATAATGTTTCAGTTATACTAACCACATTTTCGGTAGCAAGAATAACTTTTTTTCAAATTCCATACTGTTAACCAATTTTTTCTGTTGCTGCAACTATTTGTTTAAGGGTTATAATTAAAATATAGTGGTACCACAAGAAAATTGCAGTCGTTATACCAGAAATCTATATAGTTGGTGCAACCACCAAAATTCGATTGGCAACAAATTCGGTTGTCTCAACGAATCTGTTTTCTCTGTGTAAAGGGGCCCATACACTACAACAGCATGCATGCGCAATCAAGTGTTTGTGCCAGCGGTTGGGTCGTGTATGGGCATTTTGTGTGATTGTACGTTTTGCTGTAGTGATGTCAAACAGAGTTTGATATTTTGCTGATGGTACCGCTTGCTGGTATTGTGTATGGTGAAATTAGCTCAGTTGGGAAAAGTTATCAAGAAGTAAATATGCATTTAAAAATTGTAAAGTGATTGTTGTACCAGCTTGCTGGTATGTTATGTGGTTCGAACATGATTGCTCAATAGCTTGATTGCGCGTGTATGCTGTTGTAGTATATGGGCCGCTTAAAGAAGAGAAGAAAAATTAAACTAGACTCTATTAGCTGGGGGAAATACCGATATTTTTCTGTGCAGCCACGCACTTCATCAGCACCCATGTCTATCTACTGGGGTAGATATTATTATTAACATCAGCTATTAAACTTAAATTTTCTATGAAATAGAATATGAGAATTGATTGTGTATACAATTATTGATTTACCTTTTAAGAAATTGTTTCTGATTAAAATTCACTACAGTTCAATTAAATCTAAAAAATATTCCAATTTAAGTTGTACATAATCTATTCGAGATCCGCAATTGAGAAAATCAGCTTTTATTACTATTCTCCCAGCTAGCATTTGGGGGATCATTTTTGGCAGAAATATCTTATATGATTCTCTACAGATCGCTTTTGATGATTAAAAAGTGATTTATCACTTGTGCGATTGATTCATCTATATGATCAAATAATGATTTCTTGAAAATAGAGGAACATCATGCAAACCGCAAAAAGGTGATTGAAATGATTTAATATGAAAATTGCTCAAAAATAATCAGCAAATCGTATCATAAGTGATTCTTTGGTATGATTCATCTGTAGGGTACCATTTTCTCACAACGGGAATATCATTTATGATCGAAAATTGAGCTCATATACGGTTATTTTTCCCGTCAAGCTGATTCGGAAACGATTGGATTATGATACAAAATGCTACCTGGGCTTTATCGAAAGCAACTATTGTAAAAAAAGATTTAAAAAATTTTTTTAGTCTACACAAAACCATGAAAAATTTTTAATTGGTGCACACAAATAAAAAATCTTTACATGTGTGTGCATATTCTTACATACATATGGATGTACATACATATGTACATACACTCACGAACAACACAAGCCAAAGTGAAAAAAAACTCTAACATATGGAAATCATGTCAACTAATAATGAAATCCATAAAAGTGCAGTTTGTGGCATGTGTTGTTTATTTTTAGTATTCGCTTTCCAATAAAACTAAAAGCTAAAGTAAATTTTGAGGTAAGACGTGGTGAAAACTGGTAGTGGGAAAAACATGGCAATATAAAAAACACACAACATAGATAGATTTCATATATGTATATAAATGGCTTAAAAATTACCATTGACACCCTCTACAAAATGTGGCACGAACCCAACGAAATGTTTAACATGATTTTCTACATCCATTAAATGCACAATAGGACATATGATAAAATGTTAATAAGAACTGCAGCCGGGACTATCCGTGATTCGGAGGTATAGTATTTCTTTTTCGAAGAGAAACATACTGGAACCTAATATTTAAGATATTAGCCTTGTTTGCACCAAAAAATAATAATAAATCTACCTTTATCATAGACTAAATATTCTAAGATATTCGTATACAGCCTGGCCATAGAATAAAGATGACCTTGCGACAAAATATGGAACGTAGATAGTCTATACACATTAGAGATGAGCGATCCCGTGATTTTTTTTAATATTTGTTGCTCCTTCTGACCGTGATTTCTAAATCGCTGATCTGCGACTGTGATCACAGTTTAGCAGTGTTATCTTTGTAGCAATTCTGTTATTTTGTTTACAAAAACTAATAAGAAACAGTAGCAGTGAAATTAAACAGTTGCCGTGATTAGGGTTTAACACATTTCAGCACTGCTGCTTTAAAAGTATTTATTAGTATTAGTATTTTGCAACACTAATGCCGAGTACATCTATAGTATTTTCAGACATCGCAAAGGTTTATGATTTAATGTGCGATATGTACTTTTTTCAGTGTGCCAGGTAATACCAGTTTTGGATGACTATAATTTCTATTGTATTGATGATGACATATTCGGGTTTTGAGCAAATAAAAAACTTATAATTTTGGAGTTTAAAGAAAAAAAAAATAGTAATCAAAATAAAAATAAAATAAAATTCAGGACAATTGATTAAAAAAGCACAATTTTTTAAAACAAATTTAAAAGGACGCCGTGTTAAAAAGAGGGACTGTCCTCTTAAAAAATGACGAATGGTCACCGGATGTATACTACTGACAACGTCTATCATTTCCGGTATTTTTCATGGTGTGACATTGCTTTCTATATAAAAAACATAATGGGAATGGCGTTGCACACATTTTGAAAATGAGAACATGTGAAATGCCAGATGTGTACTCAGCATAATAAGTAGAACGACAAGGACCAACAATTAGCAATCAACCCCATTAAAATATTGAATATTGTCGTATAGAGTCCGTCATAACGTATGACACCTTCGCCTTTTTCAACTGACATTAACGCAACAACGGAGAATGTTGACACAATCAGTACTTTATTAAAGGAACAGCTTCAATAGGTTGGTTCTCCATTTTAATTATTAAGCTCAACTTATTTTATTTATTTCGTTTATTTATTTCAACTTAGCTGTCAGTTTAAAATGAAGCGAAGCTTAACATATGACGGATTCTGTGTGCCCCTGCCTTAACAGGCAGAAACTCTATAAAATTGCAAAGAAAATAATTTGAGAGCTATACATAGTTGTCAGAAAAGACAATTTGGCACGATTTAACAAATTTTTCTCGACAAAAGCTATACAAAATTTATGTGGTAGCTTTATTTGCTGTAAAGTAAGCATACAAGAACAATAAAAATTTGTATTTATGAATGAATTATATTTCCAAAAACTGTTACTTGATAAATTCACTAGCAGTTGTGTTTAGTGATTTTTAAATCGCTGTGAAAAAATAACAGGTTTGGAAATACCACTCATCTCTAATACACATAGAAAAATATTATATTAAAATTTGCGAAAACAAGATTGCTTCAAAATGTTTCGGCAATAATTTTGCTTTATATATGTTCAATGTTAATTCAACACAATTTACAGTAATCTTCAAAGAAAATTTTACCTTTCAAAAACACTTTATTTCATGTTGATTTAACATCACAGTATTGTTTAATTAAAATATAGAATCATGTTGAAGCATGAATTTGATACCGAAATAACATGAAGAACTGTGCTGAATCAAATTGAAAGAACATGAATTTAATTTAATGTTGTCAATTTAATGAAATTAATTATTTAACTTAAGTGATTGTAGTGATTGTGTATATTAGCAAAGGCAACAGAAAAATTTTATTAAGTTGACTTTCCCGACCAAGATTTGAACACGAACTCATGGCGTGGTAGTCAAAACGTTTACCGCTGCAACTACAATAACCTTAAATATACCTTAGATATACACTCACAGACTTATTTATAAAAATTATTAAGGCTTTATAAAGCCTTTTGAAGAAAAATTTCGTATGAAAATTTGTTTTAAAAACCTTTTTTAAGGCCTTAATAAGTTTTATAAATACGGCTGTTAATAAAGACCATCATGAATGCATTAAGTTTTAATTCAAAATCATTTAATGGATCTTTTAACATTAAATTTATTTTAATTGCAATAAAATTGTATATATTATATTTATATTGTATATAAATATAATTTTTTTTTTTAATTTTAGAAAATTAAATAAAAAAAAATATTCTTTTAATTACTATAATTAATTGAATTTTTAATGAAATTTTTAATTGTTATTACTAAAATAATAAAATATATATAATCAATATTTTGAAAAAAATTATATATATTTATTATTGATGTAATAATAATATTAATTGAAAAAGGTTTGTAAGTTCAATTAAAATTTTAATCATAAAAATTAACAGATATATTTAAAAAATTATTAAGGCTTTATAACAACTTAATAAGAAAATGTTTGTTTGAAAATTTGTTTTAAAACCCTTTTATATGGCCTTACTAATTTTTAGAAATAAGGGCTATTATTTCTAATAAATTTACTATGATTTCCAATAAAAAAACTTTTGCATGGTGATTTTACAGTGTGTGTAGTCTAGATTCAATAAGATATAGATTTGCCACAGGTTTTACACGGATAATAAATAACCAATATTTATACTTTACGTTGATTAGTGTTTATTTTAACTTGTACGATTTTTCAATATACGAGTGGGAATAACTAGTATAGAATAACTAATATATCTAAAACACATAAATTTTCTCAAAAGAAATACTCGTTTTCTCACTTAAAATATTTGAAGTATTTAAAAATATTTCGCTGGGACCAGGCGAATTTAACAAATGATGAGGCAAAGAAACACCCCCTGCATTTACATGCTGTCATTTGATATTTCATCGAAAGGTGGAACGAGAAAAACTCTTTGGGGATTTTCTACGTACTAAAACTCTTTGCAGACAAAAATTAAGGTGAGCTGGTGGTGGTGGTAACGATGAGGTTATCCCCTTTCAGAAAAGAAGAACAACTGTTCTAATGACGGACTTAACAGGCAAGCATGTGAGCACAAATGGAATTTATAAATTTTCATTTACCCAAAAAGCTTAACGTCAATAAGTCACTTCATGTCTTTACTAAACGAAATCCGACCAAAAACAAAGAATAAAAAATTAGGGGGAGTGGAGTGCAAATTTGTGTTTTTGTTTCAAACTTAATCAAAAAACCGTATGTCATTCTTTTTACAGTCTTCTTCCTCTGACATGTTTTATGGCTGGATTATGGAATCATGACATGCAGAAGTGCTGCCGCTATATAGAAGTATGAGAAGTGAATTGTTTGCATTAGAATTCTTACTAATTATATGGCATTTAGTTACACAAAGTCCTAATTAAAAGCAAATACGTTTTTAATGTCAAATAAACATAAAACTTCGTTGAGTATTTGCTTCATTTTTGGTTATTCTACTCATTATTTTAATTATTTCTTTGTATGTACTTCAGAAAAGATTTTGTTTCCAATTTCACATTAAAATATTAATTTTTAAATTAGTTAAAATGAAAAATTAACTTATGCAAATTTTCTTTGCCTGATTAAGCCATTTCAACAGTCATATTACTCGTATGAAGACAGAATAGGTAGAATTTTGCTGGGTTTACAGTAGTTTCCTTTTAGTTGATCTGCAGTTAATAAATTTACCCACATTATTAATTTAAAACCTTGATACTAATGCGTTGTTAACAGAGAGTCTCAGAAATCATACCCAGCAAACAAATTATGATTTGGAAGCACTAACATCTCAGGGAAGCAATGTATTGCTTACTTGATAGCAAAAGCTTCGAAGAATGCTTCTGAAAAGCACTAACAACGTAGGCGCGCTCTATAGCAAATTAGAAAATGATCACAGAAAATTTTTCAAGTAACAGTAACTTTTGCATCTGAGTACACAAAAATTATATATTATTACTTCTCTGAAGCACTTTAGTAATGAAAGAATTCATGGCTTTTTTTGAAAGCTGAATGTATTGCTTCTAGCTGGCTCATCTCGAAAAAAAAATCTTATTCATGCGCAACAGCAAGTGATTCTGTGACATTGTCTCCCTCACAAAAACGATCCTGGAAAGCAATACACTTACAAAAAAATATGAATGTAAGATCACCATGCAAAAAGTTCGATTCAATCTAATTCATATCATATTAAATTTACAAGAAATAATATGTTGTTTAAGTGTATTGGTACTTATTTGCTTTGTTCATAGCTGCAATACACTTTTGTGCTTAGTATTATGAGTTTGTTTTTGTATTGTTGTTGTTTGTTTGTTTTTTGATGTTTGTGAACAGCTGACAAACTGCTGCTGGCTGGTAGGCAGTGACCAAGTCTTGCAGTCGGAGAATCGCATATTCGAATCCTGGAGTCAAGTTAAAGTATTTTGTAGTTTTTTAACTAAAACTTTTCAAATAAATAGTATGTCAAATGATCAATGAAATAATGTTGAATTAAAATTTGATTCATGATGGTAAAAATTTAGTGTGTATCTAAAGAATATTTAAGGTTGTTGTGGCTGCAGGGTTAAGCACGTTTACTACCACGCGATGAGTTACAAGTTCAAATCTTGGTAGGGGAAGCCAAGCAAACATTTTTCTGATGTCTATGTCAACCACCCGTAAGTTAAATAATTAATAAAATACAATTACTACATGAAATTAAATTCATGTTGTTCCAACTTGAAATAACTTTGATGCAATATCATTCATCATTTTGATTTTAACAGTAGACAAATGTTAAATCAACATGAAACAAAGTTATTTGAAAATATAAATTTTTTTTTTGGAAAATTACTATAAATCATGTTAGATTAACATGAAAATTATTGCCGAAAAAAGGTTAAGTTGACATTTTTCTGTGTGTAATTTTTGCTAGGTATTTTTTTTATTGCGAATGTCAATTTCCACGTGAAATATTCAGCCTTACTTCAGTTGTCGTCGTCACCATCGCCATCATTTAGAGTAAGTGGAGTATTTCAGGACTAAAGAAATTGGTTCAAAAATTTTGTTTTCGATATTACCAAAAGTTTAATATTTTATTTTACACCCATATCTGAAGTAACTTCAATTAAACAGAAAACATTAATGGATTTTAACAATTAATTAAATACATTAGACTAAAATAAAATTACTTAACCCATGTTAATTATAAATCTATGTTAACCCTCTAACTGGCCACATCGGAAAAATAGTCGGATGAAGCTAATGATTTTTTTTGTTGGATATAGGCAAAAGATCCGTAAGTTTCAAGTGAAAAAAACATTAGGAACGAACGCTAGGTAAAGAATAGTGAAAACCGTCTATAGGCGGTATTGAAAAATCACATTTAAATTTTATTTATAAAAAGTTTTATTAAGATCAAAGATGAAAGTAAGTTAAAATACATTTCTTTTAATTGTGATACTACGAGGAGGGGCCCGTTTCTCAAAACTACAAATCTACAAGTAAAATACACACTTTTACAAATTTTGTTGTTGTTGTATGTGTATTTTATTTGTAGATTTGTAATTTGTAGTTTTGAGAAACGGGCCCCAGAAATAATTTACATTTGAAATCAGGGATTTGGGTGTCAGATTTTTTGCAATATTTTCACCATTTATTGGCTTTTCTATCGACCAAAACAGTAAAATGGTCGACACCATCTAACCGAATATCAGCAACTGGACGAACAGATCTTTTTCCAATTTTGCAGCACATGATACATACATTTTGTTAAAATGATACAAAGGGATAAATTAAAAAAAGGGTCATAAAAAGTGTCATTAGCACGAAAAATGGTCAACAGTCCAGCGGATAAAAAAATATCCTGTATTTGACGCTGGTAATGTGGCAAACCATTAATTAGTTAAAATCAAATTTTAAACCATGGTTTCACAATACAAAATGGATTTGTTAAAACCAATTTAAAGCCATTTTTGAATTGGCTTTAAGTAGGTTTTATGAAATGCAACCTTGTTTTCCCTGTGCTAAATTCAGTGCTTCCAAGTTAAAATGACCGTAAACAGCTGATAATGTTTATGCCAGTGAATAAGAATAGATGCCGCTTTAAACATGTTCAACTTAAAAATGGATGCAGCCGCTACAATCTTTTCCATTGAAGAGAACATAAAATATACTATATGAATTTAATCGACATCTGTCGATAAATAATTCTTTCTGCCAAAAAAAAAAAACGACTTCAATGCAAGGATCTGATAGCAGAAGATAAGAAAAAGTTCGTGAAATTTAAAATTAAGTATCAATGGGCGTGCCTCCGCTCATTTTTTAAATGCAATATTGTGTGTTTGTGTTAATTTACCACGTGAAATAAAATATTAAATATTAATGGGCGTGACTCCGCTCATTTTTTAAATAAAAGATTTTGTCTATTTTAGAGCTCAATTTATGTGGTAACTTTCGTAAAAATCGGTTAAGTAGAACCGCGTTAAATATTATAATAAATTTTAATGGGCTTAACTCCGCCCATTTTTTAACTTTCAAATTGTGTAATTACAAGAACCAAAGGTGTTTTATAGGCTTTGCAGCAATAAAATAAGTAGAATATCATAAAATTATATTTAAAAAATTGAGGACGTGTCCCCCCAACCACTTTTCCAATGAGAAGCTATAACCTCTCAGACAACAAAAATATTTTTACAATCCTCTTTTTTGTGTAGTCGCTTAAAAAGGTTGAGCTTATAATTTATTTGCGCATTTTTAACTCGATTTCCAAGCACTTATTGACTTTGTACAAGTAGTTTCATAATATTAAAATATTTATTTACAAAATATGAAAAAAAATTCCATTTTAGAGCACATTGTAAATTTCTGAGTTTTTCCTACTAACCCAAATAGCGTTGTAGAGTTTGTCAAATAAATGTTATAAAAACAGAGAAAACCACAATAGGAAATAACCTACAGGAGATTTATTTTATTTTGAACAACTTTATTAGACAAGCTGTCGTTTAAAATCAAAGTTGATCAAATTTGCAGTGTGAACAATAAAACAGCTGTAAATTAATTTTAATATTAAAACCAGGGGTCTAATCGTCGCTTAAACCCCAGGTGTGAAAGTACTATAAGACCTAGTAGTCATGGCCTATTATAATACATTAGTTTATTATTTGTAATTATTCCGTAATGGTTTTTTATGAATAAAATAAATTAAATACATATTTTCGTACGCTAAATTTAATTTAGAATTGAATTGGAGTTCAAAATTTTCTAAATTCAATAACATACGAGTAACTATTGACATATTAACTTGCCAGTGATTCTTTTTTTGCCATAAACATAATAAATATGGCAATTGAGGTCTTCTGTTGGTCGATAAAAAAAGTAATTAATTTAAACACAACTTTTTCTTAATATTTTTTTTTTCGCTTCTGAATTGTGTTTTCCCCCACTGACTTCACAAATTATAAAAAAGTACATACTCGTATTTTAACACATGCAGATTAAATAAAATGGTTGTTGTGCTAGATTTCATGTTGCATGGTCAACATGTTTATTACTCGTCTGCAAGTTTTATAATTATTTTTCGCCATATAAAGAGCATAATTTTAAGCCTGTTACAGACTACTGGTCTTAATTTTAGAAATTCTAAACCTTTTGTAGATGAAAAGAAAAAAAAAACTTGATACCTAACTTTTAAGCCAACAACTACATGACATTTATGTTAAATAAAAGTCTTGTTTAGCTCAATTTTTATTTAATATATATTTTTTTTTTTCAAAATTGTGCTAGAAAAGGTGAAAAGCTTTTAAGTAAAAAGAGCTGAAGAAAATTTAAATAAAAAAAATTATAAGAGTAGCTTGAAAAGAAATATAAAAGATGAAGCAGGTGTTTAGCAAAAGTTATGCTTGCGGTACAACTTTTGTTATTTCATCCACCATTAGAATATTTGCACACAATTTAGTTATTGTTAAACTTAATTTAAAAATCAAATATAATAATAAGATTTCTAACAGCCTCCCCCCACCCCTCACAAATAAAAGTTTTAACAACGCACACAATGTTGTTCTTTTATTTTATTAGAAAATTTGCAATCTTCTTAATGACGATGGGTGGGCGGGCTATTGTTATTCTCACATCAAACTTTGTGGTTTCATTGCACTCGTATTGCGACACAGCAAATAAAGTCATATGGAGGATACAATTGACCAACTGTTAATTTAAGAAATGACTTTAGAAGACAAATATCTGTCATCCCCATCTGCAGATTTTATCAGTGGCAAAGAAACCAACTCTTGCAACAAAACAAAACAAAACCTTAAACGCAGCTCACATGATGTCAATTTTAGCCAAACCACCCACTCTTTCCACCCGTCAGAGCCAAGGGGGAGCTGAGATTACTTTGTCGCTAATGTAAAATCTAATATGAAAGCGAACAATAAAGCGTTACGGCACATAACTTCGTTATGCGCCATCAATCTTGATTAGACGTGATTTTTGGTGTTTCATTAAGGAACAATGAGAAGAAAACAACAATGAATAAATATTTGGCTAAATAAAATAAATTCAAATACAACAAGTACCGAACCACCCTTGTTCTCGAATCCAAATGGAACACGTGTACAGCGACAGGGTCAAAATGTTTGGCTTTAAGGAAAATTAAGAAATTCACAAGATTTTTATTTTATGTTTGAGAAATAATCAAATGAATTTCTTTTATCCCAAGCATTTTGGCCATTTGTTGTTTAAATTTCGGATTTTGTTTAGCGGCCAAAACAATGAATTGAAATTTATGAATAGTTTCGATTACTAAATGGCTTTAGGGCAATGTCAACTTTACCTACATGAGTAGTTTATGACTATTTTGTAATTTACTATCATTATTTAACAGAAATACAACATGTAGTCGTAACATGAACACACATAAAAATATATATGTATATAAAAATCATTTTAAAGTTGTGGTTTTAAATTTCCGTTTGCAAGTCGCCCAGAGTTGCCAATTAGATTAAAAAAAAACTAGAATAAAATATTTCAAGTGAATTAATTGGTGCATAGCCCAAAAAAAATATTATGTGATTCGATGCAAAGAAAAGCCGGCCTAATTTTGTGTGTTAACATTGTAATTTCCTTTCAATTAGAATTAAATAATAATAGCATACACAGAGAAAAAACTGCCTCATAGAATCAAGAAGATTTTCTCTATGAAACGTTTTTAGGCTAAAGGGTATACCAGCAAAAAGAAGCGAATATTTTTTCATAGAGATTCCTTATTGTTTTTATGTGGTAAGTCTTATTAATTTTATCAAGAAGAAAACCACATAAAATCAAGAAGAAATCTTATTATTCACAATTTTTTTTACTCAATTTCCGTTATTTTTGGCACCAAAAAAACAATCCATAGAGAAAAACTTCTTGATTCTATTAGGTTTTCTTATAAATTGTAAACTATAGGGATTTCTTATTGATTTTATTAGGTTGCCTTCTTGATTTTTTTTTTAAGTTTTCTTCTTGATTTTATTGGGCTATCTTATTGATTTTTCTTCTTCTTCTTGATTTCAGTAGGTTCCTATATGATTATGTGTAAAGCATTTTATTGATTTTTTTAATAAGGAAATCTTCTTGATTTTATGGGGTGTCTTGTTATTTCTTATCTATAAATAGACATAGAGACAATTTTTTTCATGATCTTATTAATTTTTGTATAAGAATGTTTGCAAAATAATTTCAATGGTTATTCAGGGTGCTTTGTTAGCATATTGGGTAGAGTGCTTGTCTATCAGGTAGAAGTTTGCTGGTTCTATATTTGGTGAGTAAGTTAGTTAAGAATATAACCTAATGTGTATGTATGTATGTATAAATAAATAACGTCTACAACATACTACATACATACATACATATGTATATGGTATAGGATTTAAATACAAATACATAAGTACAGAGAATAAAGACGCATTTTTTTTGTTTTTTTATTAAAAAAAATCAATAAGATAACCTCATAAAAACGATTAGATTTCTTGTTGCTTTTTTCAAAAAGGGTTTCTCTATGAAATTAATAAGATTTCCTTATTGAAAAAAAAACCATAGAGATTTCTTATTAATTTTGTTTTATTTTATGAGGTATTTAGTAGGCACTGTTTTCTCTTTGTATTTACACCTGCATGAGATCTAGTAACGTTCAATTGAAATCCTTTCGACATTGATCTAATGAAAAATTCATTAAAATTCAACCAACATCACGTTTCGTTTGATTAATGAAACCAGTTTGGACAAAATTATTTTATTGAAAACTTCATAAAATTTTTTTAACAGTGTAATTAATGCAGTGCGATAACTTCATCGAAACAATAAAATCATTTCATGAAAAGAATGAAATAACTTAAATATAAAGGGGTTTCTTAATAATTAAAAAATATTGTTGTCATAAATCCAATAAAATATTCTTACGATACCAGAATACCAACGAAGCAATTCCAGTGAAGTTCTATCACAATATTCATGAAATTTGCATTGGATTTGTGAAATTATCATTAGATTTGTGAAAAAATTTTAATGAAATTGTTTCATTAGACTTATGAAGCAAAATTCTTTCGGTGTACGCTGTGGTGACTGTGTTTAGTGCAAAAGAATTTGGTGGTAGTCAGCTCATTATGATATGTACGTAAATTCTTTTTGAGCTCTTTTATTTGTTGGACATTTCGATTTTTGGGGAATTTTTTTCAGCATGTTGGCAACCTTTTTCTTTGGATAAACCTCAATCCAAAAAAAAAAAAAAAATCAATAGACAAACATAAATGAAAACATTGAAATAACAATGTTGTTGTTGAACACCTTATACGAGTATTGCAACGGTCGTCATATGGCACAAACTCATTGGCAATTCGAATTTGAATAAACAATAAATCCATCCACATTTTGCCCCAAAAAAGAGTGAAGAAAAAGCCACAGAGAATAATTCAAAAGCCATAGTGAAGCTTTTGATTTAGAATAAAGAACAAACAAATGAATTATATTAGTTTGGGCAATAAATATGCCAAAATTACAAATGTATTGACAAGAATGGGTAGCACAATTACAAAAGTTCTAAGTCGAAATTTGAGGTGGGCCTCTCGTTATACATATACATACATACATATGCTGCACAAAACCATATTAAAATTGTTAACTATGATTTTACAATTTCCTCTTAGAGCTTAGGAAAAGCGAGCACTTTGCAAGAAATTGATTTTCTTGATAATAAAATTAGAAATAAAAAAAAGTTAATATTTCCTCAAATAAAAATATGTATATAAATTTATGACAATTTTCTTATAAAATTGTAACCTCAGGCCTGTAAAAGCTGTAAAAGTCTGCCATTATTTGCCATGACTATAAAAATCCATGTACTCGTTAAACAGTGTTGAAATTATGAGTGTCCATTGTGCCTAAAGTGCAGACTTTTTATTTTATTTATTTTTTTTGAACTTAGTTGTAAATTTCACGCTCTCACTGACTACGATCGCGGTGTAAATTCAGCTTGTTGTATTTGTTTTACATTAGTTGCAGTTAAAGTTAAAGCGAATTAGATTTGCAGTTGTAAGTACATATGTATGGAAATGTTGCATAAAAATAATGTTGTATATATATATTACATGGCGTAGTTTGGCTTGCCATAGTCGTATATTACACTTCACTTTACGATTTGTATTTAAAACATGTTTTTTATTGGTTTTCAAATTGTTATAGATACTTTTAAGACTTAAAGTATATTTATTAAAGTAATGCTTAAAATTATATTGAAATAAATTTTTATTCGCAGCAAAAAAAGAATATTTCCCAAAAAGAAAAATATTTGAAAGTTTTCAGATAAGTAGTCATGAGGCATCTCTGTGAATATGTCGAAATTAGTCGGCTTTTTCTTTGTAAAGGGTTCTGCAATAAGAATTTCCAAGCTTTAACAGTTCATAGAGGCCATATCGTTGAAGCTACATCTTTCGGATTGGCTGTCAAACGATAAAGTTGTGTTATCAAAATGCAAGCTCTCTTCGGGTTGTACTATGCATTAGGTATGGGTAAAAAATATCGAAATATCGATATTTGCGAAAATAAATATCGATATATATCGCCGATATTTCAAAAACCGATATATCGATACATCGATTCTTATTTAGGAGTATCGGGTTTCGATATTTTTAAGAGATCTAAAAATTTTAGCCGGGTTTTAACTGTACGATATTGGCATCACTACTATTGATGCGAAGAAAAAAAGAGAAATTTCATAATAACAAGGCTCATCTATAAGGTGACCCCACAAATTTGGTTTGTGTAAGTTTGTAACTTATAGGTTTGAAAAACAGGCCCCTGTTCCTTTTCGGTTCCACCTCTGAAAATCAAAAAACATAAATAAAATATAAAAATTTCCAAATAAACTGTGATTGTGCTTTAAGAATTAAAAAAATTTAATTTTTACCAGAAAAACATAAAATTTTATTCAAATATAACAATGGACGAAGCAAAACTCATCACTTTTGTGGAAAACTGTGACCATTCTGGGAAACAAATAAACACTATATTGAAACATAACAATGGACGATGCAAAAGTCATCAATTCAGTCGAAAACTGTGACTGTTCTGGTCAGGAACAGCTAATTTATTACAGAAAAAGCAGCTATTAAAATTTAGAAATAGAACGGCACAGCACAGAACAGCCACATTAAGTAAAAACTAAGGAAGCGTTAAGGAGTTACAGTAGGTTACGTATAACTTAACATACGTAGTTCCTTTGTATTACATTTCTTAACGTGACTAATTGTGCATTCGAAATGAACGCAGTTTTTCAGAAATTATCCTATAATACAAATTAAACATACATATGTATGTCTAAATTTATTTCCTTTTTCGATACCAATATCAATTTGGGTTTTCTCGACTCAAGCAGTTCATTAAGTCTTAAGTTAGTTGTTCGCGATTTCTTTAAATATTATTGTTTGGATGCAAAGTGAATATTTCTCGTATTCCGCAATGATGAACTTTGAAGTGTTAGACACGGGATTCATTAATCAATGATTAACATCATTATTTATAAAAATTATTAAGGCTTAATCAGAAATTTTTTATGGAAATCTTTTTGAAAACCCCTTAAAACCCAAAGACAAAAAATATCGATATATCGAAATATCGATCTTTTCAAAAAATATATATCGATGCTGTTCAAAAATATCGATACAATATATATCGATACATTTCTTTCATTTGCCCATCCCTACTATGCATCACGGATGGAAATCATGGTACAATTGTACTTTTTATGGTACATTTTAGAGCTGGTTGGTACCGTGGTACTACCGGGAGTTAATTGGTACAATTTAAAAATGCCAATGTTTCACTATATGGCAACATTAATTTTGCCTATGTTGTCTTAAATTTTTTTGTGTGTGTGTCAGCGTCTCTGTTTTTGTTACAATGCTGTTGTCAAGGCAAATTTATGTACCAGGTGGTGTCAACTCTGCAACAAAAAATATGTCTAGTACTTTAACTGTACCTGTTAACTTGACAGCACCTGAACAGCCTTGGCTGTAGTTATATTTATTTTTGTTAACTACATATCGCTCCCTTACTTCAATAGTGTTATGTTTTGTGATAGTGTGTTTTAGGTTTTATCGCGCATTTTTTATGCGCATAACTTGGATTTTATAGTGCATGAAAATAACAGGCCAGTTAATAAGCAAAATTTGTAAAATAAATGATCTCTAACAGGTCTAATCTACGAATGTACCCTTATGAATGTAATATTTAATATTTTTTTATGTTATTCTTTATACTAAATTTTTATACACATTTTTGTACAGTTTCTGTTTTTATTGTTTACTTCTGAATTTTTACACATTTTTTTATGTTTCCGCTCTTATTAATAAATATTAAAAAACAAGTAAGAGTGCTATATTCGTCTGTGCCGAATCTTATATACCCTTTACCAACGTACGTACATATATATAGTATGCAGACACATACATACATATTTGTTTTGTGAAAAAATTTATAATTTTTTTAAAGTTTCCATCTTTGGAGCTGTAATTTTAATTTTTCAAATTTCATACGCCAAACTTTTCTTTCAGAAGCATAAAATATATTCAATTTATAAAGAAAAAGAAAAAAATTTAGACCTATTTAATTTTACATAACACAAAAGCGTGAGTTTTCCAACCAACCCTGGAGTCATAATTTTGGATTTTTCTGATTATTGATACCGATCTAGTTTTTTAAAAAATACATAAAATATGTAAAGTAAACGAAGCAAAAACGAAATAAGAAAAAACTTAGTTTAATTTCATTCCTTTAATATTAAAAAATTCAGTAAAGTGCGACTTTGACTCGCGCAGTTTTTTTCAGTTTAAACGATTTTTTCAGTTTTGTCGCTTTTTTCTCATTTTGGCCATTTTTTTCTGTTTTTTTTTTTCATTTTGGCGATTTTTTTCTGTTTTTTGGGCGTTTATTTTAATTTTGGCGACTTTTTTTTCATTTTGGCGATTTTTTTGGCAATTCTTTTTCCATTTTTGCGATTTTTTCCTATTTTGGGATTTTTTTTCATTTTGGCGATTTTTTTTTCATTTTGGAGATTTTTTTTCTGTTTATGGGGCTTTTTTTATTTTGGAGATTTTTTTCATATTAGCGATTTTTTTTCATTTTGGCGATTTTTTTCCGTTATTTGGGGTTTTTTTTGTTTTGGCGATTTTTTTTTCATTTTGGCAATTTTTTTTATTTTGGCGATTTTTTTCTCTTTTTGGGGGTTTATTTTCATTTTGGAGATTTTTTTCCTTTTGGCCATTTTTTTTAATATTTCGATTTTTTTTATTTTGGCGTTTTTTTCATTTTGGCGATTTTTTTTCATTTTGGCGTTTTTTTTTCATTTTGGCGATTTTTTTTCTGTTTTTTGGGTTTTTTTTTCATTTTGGAGATTTTTTTCATTTTGGCGATTTTTTCCTTTTTGGCGATTTTTTTACCGTTTTGGGGTTTTTTTTAATTTTGGCGATTTTTTTTCTGTTTTTGGGGCTTTTTTCATTTTGGAGATTTTTTTAATTTTGGCGATTTTTTTTTATTTTGGCGATTTTTTCCTGTTTTTGGGTTTTTTTCATTTTGGCGATTTTTTTCATCTTGGCGACTTTTTTTAATTTTAAATTTTTTTCTTTTTTTGGGTTTTTTTTCGTGTTGGCCATTTTTTTCGTTTTGGCGATTTTTTTTTCATTTTGGGGTTTTTTTCATTTTGGCGATTTTCTTTCATTTTAGCGATTTTTTTTACTGTTTTGGGGTTTTTTTTAATTTTGGCGATTTTTTTCTGTTTTTGGGGCTTTTTTTCATTTTGGAGATTTTTTTAATTTTGGCGATTTTTTTTTATTTTGACGATTTTTTCCTGTTTTTGGGGTTTTTTCATTTTGGCGATTTTTTTCATCTTGGCGACTTTTTTTCATTTAAATTTTTTTTTTCTTTTTTTGGGGGTTTTTTCGTTTTGGCCATTTTTTTCGTTTTGGCGATTTTTTTTTCATTTTGGGGTTTTTTTTTTCATTTTGGCGATTTTCTTTCATTTTAGCGATTTTTTTTTATTTTAGCAATTTTTCCGGTTATTCGCGATTTATTTTAGTCTTAGAAATTTTTTTTGTAATTTGGTGCTTTTTTTCGTTTTAGCGATTTTTTTTTTGTTTTTTGCGATTTTTTTCGGTTTGGCGATTTTATAATTTTTTGTTTTTTTAGTTTTACCGTTTTTGAAAATTTCAAGAGTTTTGCTCTTACGGTTTCCAAGATACAGCAAGTTGTCAAAATTGCATATCAAAAGTGCATTAACTGACGGAACACCCTTTAATTTAAATTTTTGGAAATTTTAGTGTTAATTTTTGAAGTCTGTATAAAAATACACTAACCTTAAAAATTTCAAGTGTATATACATACATACATACAATTGTATGTATATTACATGGGATTTTAACATTTTTCGTTGCTCGTTTTGCAACACCCTTTAATTTCCAGCTCTCACGCATTTGTTGTTGTAGCGGCCAAAGGGTTACACACTGTGTCCAAATTTCAGGTCTCTAGCTCTTACGGTTCTCGAGAAAATACTAATATAGTTTTAGACATAGTTAATTTTACATGACACAAAAAGTTAAAGTTTTCCAACCCTGGAAACGTCTTTTTAAATTTTTTATATTTTTTCAATTTAAAATTCCAATTTTAGTCGTACTGAAGTGTAAAATAAGTTTTTTTATTAAAAAAAAATAAAAATTTGTTTTCGGTAGTTACTTTTATATGGCAAAATAAAGTTTAAGTTTTCCAGCTCTGCAATGGTCTGCTCGATTATGCTGAATTTCAATACCAATCTATTTTGGAAAATTTCTGACACACCAGTCTAAGAACGAAGTCTCTAGCTCTTCTGGGAGCTTCGGAAAACCGATTTCACGTACAGACAGACGGACAGACGGACAGACGGACAGACGGACATCGCTTATTCGTCTTCCCTATGCATAAGGATCCAGAATATATATATTTTATGTGTCGCTTATTGATATTATAGAAATTACAAACGGAATGACAAACCTATATATACCCTTTTACCATTTTTGTTGGTAAAGGGTATAAAAAACTTAGTTTAATTTAATTCCTTTAATATTAAACAAGTAAGAGTGCTATATTCGGCTGTGCCGAATCTTATATACCCTTTACCAACGTACGTACATATATATAGTATGCAGACACGTACATACATAATTGTTTTGTGAAAAAATTTATCATTTTTTTAAAGTTTCCATCTTTGGAGCTATAATTTTCATTTTTCAAATTTCATACACCAAACTTTCTTTCAGAAGCATAAAATATATTCAATTTATAAAGAAAAAGAAAAAAAATTTTAGACCTATTTAATTTTACATAACACAAAAAGTGTAAGTTTTCCAACCCTGGAGTCATAATTTTGGATTTTTCAGATTATTGATACCAATCTAGTTCTTTAAAAAATACATAAAATATGTTAAGTGAAAAAAGCAAGAACGAAATAAGCAAAAACTTAGTTTCATTTAATATTCCTTTAATATTAAAAAAATCAGTTAAGTGCGACTTTGAATCGCGCACGAAAGGTAGGCTTTTTTGCTTTTTTGAAGTTTTTTTCAGTTAAAACGATTTTTTCAGTTTTGTCGCTTTTTTCTCGTTTTGGCGATTTTTTTCTGTGTATGGAGGTTTTTTTCATTTTGGCGATTTTTTTCTGTTGTTGGGCTTTTCTTCATTTTGGAGATTTTTCTCATTTTGACGATTTTTTCTGTTTTTTTGGGTTTTTTCGCGATTTTTTTGTTTTTTTTCGTTTTGGTGATTTTTTTCATTTTGGCGATTTCTTTTTATTTTTTGCGATTTTCTTTCATTTTGGCGATTTTTGTTTTCATTTTAGCAATTTTTCCGTTTTTTTGCGATTTATTTTAGCCTTAGAAATTTTTTTTTAATTTGGTGCTTTTTTTCGTTTTGGCGATTTTTTTTTTGTTATTTAGGTTTTTTCTTTTTTTGGCGATTTTTTTCATTTTGGCGATTTTTTTCTGTTTTTTAGGGTTTTTTTCGTTTTGGCGATTTTTTTTCATTTTGACGCTTTTTTTCTGTTTTTTTTTCGTTTTGGTAATTTTTTTCATTTTGGCGATTTTTTTTTCATTTTGGCGATTTTTTTCTGTTTTTTAGGTTTTTTTTCGTTTTGGCGATTTTTTTTTTATTTTAGCATTTTTCCGTTTTTTTGCGATTTATTTTAGTTTTATAATTTTTTTTTTTAATTTGGTGCTTTTTTTCGTTTTGGCGATTTTTTTTCTGTTTTTGGCTTTTTTTCATTTTGGCGATTTTTTTTGTTTTTTGGGTTTTTTTCGTTTTGGCGATTTTTTTCATTTTGGCGATTTTTTTTTCATTTTGGTGATGTTTTTCTGTTTTTTAGGGTTTTTTTTCGTTTTGGTGATTTTTTTCATTTTGGCGATTTTCTTTCATTTTGGCGATTTTTGTTTTCATTTTAGCAATTTTTCCGTTTTTTTTGCGATTTATTTTAGTCTTAGAATTTTTTTTAATTTGGTGCTTTTTTTCGTTTTGGCGATTTTTTTTTGTTTTTGGCGATTTTTTTCGGTTTGGCGATTTTATAATTTTTTATTTTTTCAGTTTTACCGTTTTTGAAAATTTCAAGAGTTTTGCTCTTACGGTTTCCAAGATACAGCAAATTGTCAAAATTACATAGTCAAAATTGCATTAACTGATGGAACACCCTTTAATTTAAATTTTTTTAAATTTTTGTGTTAATTTTTGTAGTCTGTATAAAAATACACTAACCTTACAAATTTCAAGTGTATATACATACAATTCTATATATACTACATGGGATTTTAAAATTTTTCGTTGCTCGTTTTGGAACACCCTTTAATTTCCAATTATCATGTATTTGTTGTTGTAGCGGCCAAAGGTCTACATACTGTGTCCAAATTTCAGGTCTGTAGCTCTTACGGTTCTCGAGAAAATACTAATATAGTTTTAGACATAGTTAATTTTACATAACACAAAAAGTTAAAGTTTTCCAACCCTGGAAACGTCTTTTTAATTTTTTTGTATTTTTTTAATTTAAAATTCCAATTTTAGTCGTACTGAAGTGTAAAATATGTACATTTATTAAAAAAAAATAAAAATTTGTTTTCGGGAGTTACTTTTATATGGCATAATGAAGTTTAAGTTTTCCAGCTCTGCAATCGTCTGCCCGATTTTGCTGAATTTCAATACCAATCTATTTTGGAAAATTTCTGACACACCAGTCCAAGAACGAAGTCTCTAGCTCTTCTGGGAGCTTCGGAAAACCGATTTCACGTACAGACAGACGGACAGACGGACAGACGGACAGACGGACAGACGGACAGACGGACAGACGGACAGACGGACAGACGGACAGACGGACAGACGGACATCGCTTATTCGTCTTCCCTATGCATAAGGATCCAGAATATATATATTATATGGGTCGCTTATTGATATTATAGAAATTACAAACGGAATGACAAACCTATATATACCCTTTTACCATTTTTGTTGGTAAAGGGTATAAAAATTCAGTAAAGTGCGACTTTGACTCGCGCAGTTTTTTTCAGTTTAAACGATTTTTTCAGTTTTGTCGCTTTTTTCTCATTTTGGCCATTTTTTTCTGTTTTTTTTTCATTTTGGCGATTTTTTTCTGTTTTTTGGGGGTTTATTTTAATTTTGGCGACTTTTTTTTCATTTTGGCGATTTTTTTGGCAATTCTTTTTCCATTTTGGCGATTTTTTCCTATTTTGGGATTTTTTTTCATTTTGGCGATTTTTTTTTCATTTTGGAGATTTTTTTTCTGTTTATGGGGCTTTTTTTATTTTGGAGATTTTTTTCATATTAGCGATTTTTTTTCATTTTGGCGATTTTTTTCCGTTATTTGGGGTTTTTTTTGTTTTGGCGATTTTTTTTTCATTTTGGCAATTTTTTTTATTTTGGCGATTTTTTTCTCTTTTTGGGGGTTTATTTTCATTTTGGAGATTTTTTTCCTTTTGGCGATTTTTTTAATATTTCGATTTTTTTTATTTTGGCGTTTTTTTCATTTTGGCGATTTTTTTTCATTTTGGCGTTTTTTTTTCATTTTGGCGATTTTTTTTTCTGTTTTTTGGGTTTTTTTTTTCATTTTGGAGATTTTTTTCATTTTGGCGATTTTTTCCTTTTTGGCGATTTTTTTACTGTTTTGGGGTTTTTTTTAATTTTGGCGATTTTTTTTCTGTTTTTGGGGCTTTTTTCATTTTGGAGATTTTTTTAATTTTGGCGAATTTTTTTTTTATTTTGGCGATTTTTTCCTGTTTTTGGGTTTTTTTTCATTTTTGCGATTTTTTTCATCTTGGCGACTTTTTTCATTTTAACGATTTTTTCCTATTTTTTGGGGTTTTTTTTCGTTTTGGCCATATTTTTCGTTTTGGCGATTTTTTTTTCATTTTGGGGTTTTTTTCATTTTGGCGATTTTCTTTCATTTTAGCGATTTTTTTTACTGTTTTGGAGTTTTTTTTATTTTGGCGATTTTTTTCTGTTTTTTGGGCTTTTTTCATTTTGGAGATTTTTTTAATTTTGGCGATTTTTTTTTATTTTGACGATTTTTTCCTGTTTTTGGGTTTTTTTCATTTTGGCGATTTTTTTCATCTTGGCGACTTTTTTTAATTTTAAATTTTTTTCTTTTTTTGGGGTTTTTTTTCGTTTTGGCCATTTTTTTCGTTTTGGCGATTTTTTTTTCATTTTGGGGTTTTTTTCATTTTGGCGATTTTCTTTCATTTTAGCGATTTTTTTTACTGTTTTGGGTTTTTTTTTAATTTTGGCGATTTTTTTCTGTTTTTGGGGCTTTTTTTCATTTTGGAGATTTTTTTAATTTTGGCGATTTTTTTTTATTTTGACGATTTTTTCCTGTTTTTGGGGTTTTTTCATTTTGGCGATTTTTTTCATCTTGGCGACTTTTTTTCATTTAAAATTTTTTTTTCTTTTTTTGGGGTTTTTTTCGTTTTGGCCATTTTTTTCGTTTTGGCGATTTTTTTTTCATTTTGGGGTTTTTTTCATTTTGGCGATTTTCTTTCATTTTAGCGATTTTTTTTACTGTTTTGGGTTTTTTTTTAATTTTGGCGATTTTTTTCTGTTTTTGGGGCTTTTTTTCATTTTGGAGATTTTTTTAATTTTGGCGATTTTTTTTTATTTTGACGATTTTTTCCTGTTTTTGGGGTTTTTTCATTTTGGCGATTTTTTTCATCTTGGCGACTTTTTTTCATTTAAAATTTTTTTTTCTTTTTTTGGGGTTTTTTTCGTTTTGGCCATTTTTTTCGTTTTGGCGATTTTTTTTTCATTTTGGGGTTTTTTTTCATTTTGGCGATTTTCTTTCATTTTAGCGATTTTTTTTTATTTTAGCAATTTTTCCGGTTATTCGCGATTTATTTTAGTCTTAGAATTTTTTTTTGTAATTTGGTGCTTTTTTTCGTTTTAGCGATTTTTTTTTGTTTTTTGCGATTTTTTTCGGTTTGGCGATTTTATAATTTTTTGTTTTTTTAGTTTTACCGTTTTTGAAAATTTCAAGAGTTTTGCTCTTACGGTTTCCAAGATACAGCAAGTTGTCAAAATTGCATATCAAAAGTGCATTAACTGACGGAACACCCTTTAATTTAAATTTTTGGAAATTTTAGTGTTAATTTTTGAAGTCTGTATAAAAATACACTAACCTTATAAATTTCAAGTGTATATACATACATACATACAATTGTATGTATATTACATGGGATTTTAACATTTTTCGTTGCTCGTTTTGCAACACCCTTTAATTTCCAGCTCTCACGCATTTGTTGTTGTAGCGGCCAAAGGGTTACACACTGTGTCCAAATTTCAGGTCTCTAGCTCTTACGGTTCTCGAGAAAATACTAATATAGTTTTAGACATAGTTAATTTTACATGACACAAAAAGTTAAAGTTTTCCAACCCTGGAAACGTCTTTTTAAATTTTTTATATTTTTTCAATTTAAAATTCCAATTTTAGTCGTACTGAAGTGTAAAATAAGTTTTTTTATTAAAAAAAAATAAAAATTTGTTTTCGGTAGTTACTTTTATATGGCAAAATAAAGTTTAAGTTTTCCAGCTCTGCAATGGTCTGCTCGATTATGCTGAATTTCAATACCAATCTATTTTGGAAAATTTCTGACACACCAGTCCAAGAACGAAGTCTCTAGCTCTTCTGGGAGCTTCGGAAAACCGATTTCACGTACAGACAGACGGACAGACGGACAGACGGACAGACGGACAGACGGACAGACGGACATCGCTTATTCGTCTTCCCTATGCATAAGGATCCAGAATATATATATTTTATGTGTCGCTTATTGATATTATAGAAATTACAAACGGAATGACAAACCTATATATACCCTTTTACCATTTTTGTTGGTAAAGGGTATAAAAATAGTACCGTCATGGTCCAAAAAGTACATTTTGTTTTCACAGTTGGTACAAAATCCAAGAAGTCATTTTCCTTCCCTGCTATGCATGCTTTGTCCACCATGCTTTGTGGGACACACCCACAATTTTTCATATTCATATGATTTTATAATATTATACTTATTTTGTTCCTTGTAATTACACAATTCTTGAGTTGAAAAAATGGGCGGGGCCACGCCCATTAAATTTAATTCTTATATTTCAAGTGGTTCCACTTAACCGATTCTTACGAAACTTACCACACACCTTGAGCTCAAAAATAGACACAATCTTTTATTTGAAAAAATGGGTGGAGTCACGCCCATTTAAATTTAATATATTGTTTTAAGTGGTTCTACTGAAACAATTTTTACAAAACTGAACACACATCCTGAGCTCTGAAAAATAAAAGCTCTTGCATTTAGAAAATGGGTGGAGGCACGCCCATTAAAATTTAATTTTATTACTCATAAATTTCATCAGATCTTTGCATTGAAATCGAATTTTTTTTTTTTGTAAAATTATTTTTTCCATTTTTTATGTTTCTTGAGTTGTTGCTCCAGGTTATATAAAAATATTTCATTCGGCTCCCCAACCCCAAGCGTAAGGAAAAATAAATATGTAAGTATATGCTTGCGAAAGTAAGGCCCGCAATATAAGAGTTGTGTGGTTAAATGTCTGTATGTATCTGTTTGTTTGAGAAAATTTTAGCTTTTAAAATCGAGTGCATTTGTAAATTGGAGTTTCAACGAGAGACTTACATACATACATACATATTTAAAACACCTGTCACATTTTTTGCTTTCATTTATTTCTATTGAAATAGAATTCAAAGAAAATACAAAAAATAATCATATTCATTAAAGAAATTGAAAACTTGCTGCTCTTAACAAATTCATTTTAAAAACAATAATCTGAGTAAATATTGACATTTAATGCCATACCACAATACAAAAAAAAATATTAATCACAATATCGATGACTGAATGAAATACAAATAAATGTCATCTGAAAAAATGACAAGATGTACAAGAGAGCGCGATAGTACTGGGATATTTTTTTTTTATTTGAAATTTACACAAGGATTACGAAGACAAATGTGCGAAATTTTTTCGATGTCGTCGACTGACAGCAACAACAAGATGACTTGTGACAGTCAAATGTGTGTTTGACTGAGAGGATTACAACAATAAACATGAACAATTTGTTGATAAACGTGCATATTCATTCATTCACTGGTACTCGTACTTGTTGTTTGGTTTCAACATTTGTGTTTTATTTGCCAAAGTTTTGTTTGAAAAAATATGTTCAAATTTCTTAGTGCAATTTATGCATGCACATCTACATATGTATGGCTAAGACGATTTATATTTTAAATTTATTTGATTGTGAAATTCAAGGGATGATTGTGCAAGAGATTTAATACATACATACATAAATGTCGAGTGTAGTATGTGACCCTCTAGTCAGCCTATAACCATATGTCTCTATGTCAACACTCTTTTCTCTAGCGACAATTGAACTAGTTGAAATGTCTAGTGAATTTCTTGTGACATTGTCAATGAACGCGTCAATATGTAGTTTTTTTTCTCTTTTTTTACTTACGTACATACCCTTATAAAATTGCAGACGATGGTCACTAAAATGTACTAGTGAATCTTTCGGTCAAATGTCTTCATATGGTCGTAAAAGAATAGTGCTAAAGTCTACTGGTAGGCTTTCAGTGACAACCCTACGTTATACGTCAACATGCGATTACATAGGCTGGGGTACACCTAGTCAGTAGTATACTATTGACAATGTCACTAGTAAATCACTACAATTTTACTATTGACATCGAGTGAGAAAATATCGGCATTGTGGACTAGAGCCCCTAAAATTTACTAGTGAATATTTGGTGCCAATGTCTCTATGTGGTCCCAAAAGAACTACTTAGTCAGTAGTGCTACAGTCTAAGGGTGGATTTTAAATGACAATGTTAAATGTTAATAGATGATTAGATTGGCTGGGGTACACCTCCTCAGTAGTACTACTGACAATGTCACTAGTAAACCACTACAATTTCACTATTTGCATTTCCTGCAGGGGATGTTTCCACTTCTAACTGGTGTGTAAAACAAACAATAATATAATTATTAGTTCTTTGTTTTTGCAATTCATCGTTTGTTTTTTGTTTATTTAGAATTAGTACTTTTGGTTCAATACGGCAATTGCTGTGACAAATGTTTGAACACCTGTTTCGAAATGAAAAGAAAGAACAAACCAATAAAAGACTTTTTCTAATTAATGTAAATTTCTTGTATTTGCCATTGGAACTGCCTGTGGAAACCGTTCAATTAACTTAATTAAAAACGAATCTAGACTATCGAGTGGAAAACAAAACAATACTTCGGTTTTACCTCTCTTAGTTTTCATTAATTTGTTCTGCTTTTGGAGCAAGAAAGGTGGGGCGAATGTTTTATTCAGTAGAAAGGGTTTATATCCCTTGGCAACCTATTCATTCCTTCATTATCCTGTCGTGACAGTGTGTTATTACTGTCATTTTAAGTAAATATTTGTAACACTTGTAGTAGTTTTTTGTTTATCATACAATCATTTTACAATAATAACAAACTGTAAGTGAAGTCGTAAAAATTTAGTTTATTTAAGTACTTGAATAGTTGAAGTAGTGACGAGAAGTGTAAGCACATAGTAATTTTTTGTGCATGAATTGGTGCCTGAAGAATGTTCTGTAGACCTTTAAGCCTCTAAGTATCCATTGAGTTAAAAATAGCTGCATCACTGGACATAATATTGTGTTGAACCAGTGAATTGATATGCCCGAACTGAACCATAACTTTCAATAGTAACAGCTCTAATTCACTATTGACTTTGTCATCAGCACTTTTGACGAATTATACCCCAGACAATGCTTTTTGCTATAGACATTGGAGTTGTGCATGCCACTGAAAATCATCTACTGGATTTAGTACTATCAAGTAGTTAGTAGTTCTATTAGAATCATATATAGACATTGGAATAGAGAAACTCTAGGTAGTACATTTTAGTAACTCAGTTTGCGCCGCCGAAATTAAACAATTATTTTCTATCAAAGCCTTTGTAAGTATTATCCAGAAACCAGTGATGGGAAATGAAATTTGCATTTCGGTATCAAAAAAATAATGTTTTTAGTACTTTTTTTAATCCCGAGAGTATCAAAAATTATAAGTTTTTTAATTTTAATTTCATTAACAAAAAATGCAATCACTAAAAAATAAAAATAGGAACACATAGATACAATTCGTCGGATGGTTATTGGTTTGCCGTAGTAATAATGTATTTTTAATATACTGTTTGAACATAGAGCCTGTTCCTTTGTATTGTTTTCATGAGATTTTGGTAAGAGAAAATCCTTTCGACATTTACAGAAAAGTGAGGTACGGTCATAATTCCTTAAGCTACTCTCGATTTATCAGGAAAAATGTATTCATCTAATGCGTTTTAGCCACTGTACATCACACTGAAAGAATTTTCGGCCGAAATTCTATGAATTTCGACATTAATCTAATGAAAAATTCATTAAAATTCAACCAACGTCACGCTTCGTTGAATTAATGAAACCAGTTTCGTCAAAATTATTTTATTGAAAACTTCATAAAATTTATTTAACAGTGTAATTAATGCAGTGCTATCTATAATTTCATCGAAACAATAAAATAATTTCATGAAAATAATGAAATAACTTAAATATAAAGGGGTTCCTTAATAATTAGAAAATATTGTTGTCATAAATCCAATAAAATATTCTTACGAAACCAGAATACCAACAAAGCAATTCCAATGAAATTCTTTCACAATATTCTGGAAATTTTCATTGGATTTGTGAAATTATCATTAGAGGTGTGAAAAATTTTAATGAAATTATTTCATTGGATTTATGAAGCAAAATTCTTTCGGTGCAGAAACTGTATATATTTTCTGTTGTTAATGGTTTTAGTTCCATATCAGCCAAAGCTGATATATTGGTTGTTAGTATCTTCATTCAATTTTCAATTTCCAAAAAAAGGCAAAATTCAATTTTGCCTTTCCCTGGGAAAAATTGTAATTAAAAGTGGTATAATGCAGTTGATTTTACCAGATAAAACATTTTCATGGGGAAAACTTACTAAACTAAACTAACATTTCATTGTCAACGTCCGTGCACTTTTGCTCTTAGAACTTGAGAGAATTTAATATAAGCTTTTGGTTGAAGTCTACTGATGATTTGTTACAGCAACAATGAAATGCATATAGACAACACTGAACCACCAGCAAATAAATTTCAAGTTATGTATTAGAAAATAAAAATATATTTTTTTACGAAACTTTTCGTTAAAGAATCACCCGATTTAAGTGATATATATGCTTTTTGAGGTTAAGAGATGATTAGATTTTGAACTTGATCGCCTGATTAAAATTCGTTTAAAAAACAGTTTTGTGCAAATTTTCGAAATCTACCGAACCCAATCGTTTCACTATTTTACGACATCTGAGGGAGCTTAACATCGTTTAAATGCGCAAATTTGCATCAATTCATTTTTATAGAATTACCTATTCATTTTTATAGAATTACTCTATTCAGGCTTACAAACAAGGTCATTCAAATTTATTTAAATGCAAATGAAAGACAATTTCATTTCATTTATTCATATCCGACGGTTCGTTGGGATTTTCCAACATCTTCAGGGATACTATTTTTATTGAAATATATACTATCTTCTAATAAAATTTGCATTTAAGATTTAAAAATTTTATTTAACGCGAGATGAGAATATAAAACTTTTCTTAACGTTCTAATATCAGAGCTGGAGTTACATTCCGATCCGTTGACACGCTTTCAAATTAAAATATGCTCACACCCACTTACACATACACATAAAAACGTGCATACATCCTTACTGACATTATCGCGAAAATAATCAGAAATGACTCCCAGGACCTAAAAACGTAGAAATATGATGTAAGCTCGATTTTCGAAAATTTGGAGTATAATCTGTATCTTTTTATATCAAAGAGTTAAGAAATTTTTGTTGCTTCTTTATATTTTTATTTACACAAATAATTAGTTTTAATTCAAATCACTTTTTCTCCTAGAATTATAAAATTCCATTTCGGTTTTGAAATCAAAGGATTTGATGGCATCAATATAAACGGATTTCACAGTGGGAGCTAAAAAATAGTAGTGAAAGAGACCTCTGTACTTAGTGCCAATCGATGTAAAAGTACACAAACGGCTACGAGTCAGCACGTCCTTTAAATTTTCATACGTTAAGCCCTCACAGTGATAAAATGATAAATCATTTAAGTTTTTTAAAATCGAAAAGTTTTCAATACTTTCAAAGCTGGTATAATGGAAAGTTAATTCTTTTAGCTGCGGGCAAACATGACTCAAGGCAATTACCTCATCGCTGGTGACGTTATAAGACACAGTAATTGTTAGTTTATGGAGGTGGCCAAATAAGGTCAGGAACCTTGTGTCCAATGTAGACATATAAATGTTGAGATTTTCAATACGGCTGCGGGAACTCAAAGGCAGTTTTTTATTTTTTATTGAGCTTTCAACAAAGTCATATTTTAGTTTATAATTAAGACCAGTTTTCAGAGTAAAACATTTTAATCTTGTCATGGCCACTAACGAACGAAGATCTATATCCAGGCCCAAGCGCAAGATTTCATGTTTCTTATTACAGCAGCCAATAATGAGAAGAGATTCCAATTGCGGACACACTTCAGCCATTAGTTGTATCTGTTGTTTGGTAATGAGCAGGTAGTTATACTGTATGCTGGTTAGTTTTTGCAAATGCTTGCACATATTTAAGGCTCTTCCGTGACTTTCATGCAGCTGTTCCACTTGCTGGCCAAATATGTTTAAAAAGTATTCATATTCTTCGTATGTCAAATCATAATGCATGCGATTATTGTCACTCTTCAAGCGAATTGTGTCGGTATATTTTTTAATTTTAACTTTTTTATGCTTAACATTCTGCCAGATAAAATTGCAAAAAGCAAATTGCAGCTGTCGATTAGCATTGGCAAATCTCAGCTGATCACCAATATCGAGTAATTCAAAAAGATTCTTTAAAACATCTAAATTTGTGGATATTTTTTCAAAATCACTTGACTGTTGAGCTTTCATTTGTTTTTATTTGTTAATACTTTTGCAAATTGTAAGAGACTAAAACTTGTTTTTTTTTGTTTAAATCATTCTATTATGAACAAGCAATTCAAAACCACATACAAATATAAATAAATTTACTTTCTTTATATGTATGTATGACTAATTGTGGGAGCTGTAGACGCGTTTGTTGCTGCCAATCATGTTAAAAATAAATATGATATTGATTGCTGCTTAATGAATCTTTTAATATGGAAATTTAAACAAAATAACTTTTACCTTAAGAATTCTGATATATAGAATAGTGATACTTACAAATGTATTTACCAAAGGTAAATCAATAATTGTATACACAACCATTTCTCATATTCCATTTCATTGAAAATTTACGTTAAATATCTGATGTTAATAATAATCTCTACCCCAGAAAAATATCGGTATTTCACCCACCTAATAAAGTCTAGTTTAATTTTTCTCCTCTTCTTTAGAAACTCACATTAATTAATAAAAATATTTCATTCAATAAGAATTGAAATTACTGAACTTAAGCCTGATTAAAAATTATTTCTGATTAAAGTTCACTACAGTTCACTTAAATCTAAATATGTCTCACTTAATTCTAATATACAATACGAGTAGATATGGTCCTTGTTTTTAGTCGAATTCGCAAATCGAATTACGAATATCAACTTCATACTCTCGTAATTTTCGTTAAGCATCGACGCACAGTGGATAAGATTTGAAAAAAAAAGGAATTTACGATTTTTTTATTGAAATATTGATTTTTTTTCTTATGCCAAACGAAAGAACTAGTCAATATTGCCACTTTATGATATCCAAACACTCAGAGTAGAACTTTTGATATGAGAAGAATCAGAATCAGATTTATAGCACCACAGCCACCAACTTTTCCTTCCATAGTAAAAAAATATTAATCAACATATTTCGTTAAATATTCATATATTTTGAAAATATTTACATTTAATAAATGTTGATTAGTTCTTCCGATTGGCAAAACAAAAAAATCTACATTTCGATAAAAATAAATCGTAAATTCTTTATTTTCAAATCTGATTCACTGTGCGACGCTGCGTTGTTCATAATATTAAAACAATTTATTTTTGTTTTTTAAGGCAAACAAGGAAAATAGGGCCAATTTTCTAATATTTCTAACGTATTTATTTTTTGTCCCAGCTGACAGAAATATTTATAAGACTGAGAATGAAATTCCCAATAGCAGCATTCCTTATTGAATTCGTTAGACCTAATTTACACTATGCAAGTCTTATTGCTAAGCTCATTAGTTTATGGGAGAGAGAGACGAGGGGAACAGAAACATTTCTCTTCCCCTCGTCCCTCTCTCCTAAACAACTAATCCGCTTAGCAAAATGACTTGCATAGTGCAAATTAGGACTTAATGACTGACTGACTGATTGATGTAAACGTCTATGCCTAGAGACCTGAAATTTGGTGGGTAGGTTCCGCTATCGATGTAAGCTCGTAGATCCACTAAGAAGGGATTTTTAGAAACTCTAATGCTAAAGGTGTAAAAATTGGTAAAAAAAATAGTACTTTTAGGGGTTAAAAACGGATAAAAACTGAATATTGGTACCTTCTTTAACTTGACACATCTTCTAAAGTATTGAACATAGCAGCGCGTTCTTTTCTTCTGTACAGAATTTCGAATGAGTTTTGCTACTTTCTGAAAATTTGCACTCATAAGGGGTAAAATCGTACCGTTTTCTGTACTTTTGTCTTAATAATAAGGTACATAGGACATACATGTATAAATAATGTACTATGACCTCCTACCACTCAGCGGAAGCTGATATAATAAAATGTATGTTTTTTCCCAGGGACCAAAGAGGTATCGAAAACGGTAAATACGGGTAAATACGATGCTAAACATTTTAAATTCAGATGAATTCATATATTTGAAACATTTTCAAATTTGAGTAAAATTTTATTGACTGATATAGTGGAAAAAGTTGGGAAAAAGTACTTTTTAGAAAAAAGTACTTTAGATACGTACTTATTAGATAATATCAGTTTTTGGAAAAGGTACTTTTTGGAAAAAGTACTTTTTAAAATATATTAGGTTGTGAAAAAAGTACTTCTTAGAAAAGTACTTTCGCTTTTACGTTTAAACCGCTAACTCGATTTTGAAAATTCTTGCACCAATGGAATTCCATATTACCAGCGCCAAACATATCCTTACCTTAATATAAAAAGGCCCTAATCCATTATTTTTTTGAAGTCGATTTCTTGTATATTTTGATAAAAAAAAAATATCTAATGTATCAAAACAAAAATGCAAAAATCTTTATTTCAATAAAATAATGAGTTATGGCCTTTCTAAATTAAGGTAACGATATGTAGGTTGTTTTTTATCCTGTTCGGAACCGAATTTTTCTATATTTGGTACGGAGTTGGGCTGATTCAGGTAATTTTCGTTTGGTGTTTGATTGTTCAACCAGTTTTGAAGCCGGATTTTATTCCATTTTTAAACTTGTTTATCGCCTTTTTGTCAGTTTTTATCGTTTTTTTTACATTCTCAGTGAGTAACAAATAACAAAACATTCATAAATTAATAAACGCGAAAAGAGCCGCGGGTAAGAGATAGTATCATATAAAAAATCCTTTGGGTTGTAGTCCGAAACATATACAGTGGCTTTAATTAATGTTCCGTACTTAGTTTCCGTTAATTAATTACTTCATTTCGAAATAAAATTTGTAAATATTTATATTTCGGCCGAAGCCAAATTGAAATTTAATAATTTCCCATACATTTTGACAGATCCCATATAAACTAATTTTACTTAATTTAGACGAAGTAAACATGAAATTACAATTTTTATATGAAAAACTACTTTTTTTACCATGAAATTAGATGACAATCTGATGATGAGAAACTTATACAAAACATTTCTGATTATAGGGATCAAAATTTGTATCTCTTTTGATGGCCTAAATTTTGGATATGAAATTGGCCTTTTCCCACATTTATATTTTTGTGAGCATAGTCTTGTTTAATAACGCGAGAACTAAATGGGTTAAAAACTCTCTTTCAACTGCCTCACCAGATGCACTTATTTGCTCATAAAGTGATAAAGATCAAGAAATATTTCATCAAAAACTTGTAATTTGACTGTCAGGCCAATATAGCAACTTAAGCTGCGCAGTGATTTTAAAATTTATACCAGCCAACAGACTTAAATTATATTTTACTGACTCAAAATAGCTTTCATTGTCTGTCTGATCTACCCTTTACATGAGTTAAAGTTAACATGAATTTATGTGAAATATCCCCCATGGAGTTGCGCACACAAGCTCACACTTCAATTTCATTAATGTTTTATTTTTTCCTTGGCCTCATAGAATTATTAAAAATGACTATTGCTGAAAATATTTAAATGTAATATATTACAAAAGTGTATGTATATGGCTTTTTATTTTAATAATAGTCATATTTAAAACAATTATGACTGTTTATCAAATAAAAAACTTAAGAAAAACAATCAATGCTTTACATAAATTATAAATGGAATAAAAATGAAACGCTTTTAGAACAGGCAGTGAAGGACCACATGGTGACACACCCAAAATACAAAATTTATTACTTTAAGTGAAAATTAAGCAAAATTAATAAACATTTTGTTGCCGTGTACACTACACCAAATATTTTAAGTCGAAAGACATTAGAGCTAATGGGAAATAACCAAGTACTCCAGCAACAATTGATTTTGTATTGTAATATAAAAATATAACGAAAGTTGTTCATAGTTTTTTTTTTAAATAAAAAGTTGGGAACTAGAGGTGAAAGTTTGTTGAATTTTTCCAACACCTACGAAATACGCACGCAAAAATTTGTCCCAGCACGAAACTGCACAAGAGGCAAAATAAAAACTTATATTTATATTCAAATAGATACATATTTTTGTTTAATTTCAAAATTTTAAACTTAGAAGACCCCTACACCATCAAAAAATTTGGTGGTTTTGCGTGTTTGGTGATACAAAGTATTTAATTTTTCTTTACAGTTCAATTCTGATCAACACTCTACGGCTCGAACATGCACGAAATCACATTTTCTATCACGCACACTCCGTGTTGAGTCGTGCGTGTCACAATAAAAACACTACACGCGCCCATCTCTATTGGGAACCAAAAATACACAAGTGTAATAAATAAAGTTTTTATTAATAGAGATTTCAAAATTTAAAATTATTAGTCTTATCGGACATGTACATCTCTAAGCAGTCTAGCAAATTTCAATTGAAATCTTTATCAAAATCTATACGGTTTACATTTTTTACATTTAATAAGATTTCGTATCTAAAAAAACATTGACTAAAATTTTTCTTAGATTACAGTAAATGATTCACACATCTTTTTAAGTTTTAGTCCTTAACGCAGCACTGAAATATGAAATTAAAGCGAAATTATTTTATGAGGTCTTAGCAGAGGTGAATTAAATTGGCCTTAGTAGATATCCTTGGTAGATATCCACCTTGTCCATACATTCATATGTATATATAGTATATATGTATTATACATAAGTATATAAAGTTAATTTGTATGTTCTTCCTTTAATTTTTGTGTTGTTTTATAGTATTTACTAATGAACTGTTAACTTTTTCTTTTTATACCTTTCACTAAAAATGGTAAAGGGTATATACATATGTATAGGTTTGTATAGAGTTTTGTAACTTCTACAATATTCATTCGCAACTACATTCTGGATCCTTATGAATAGGAGATTTAAAAATGACATGTCCGTCGGTCTGTACGGATTTTCTACAGGTGGCTTGAAATGCGTTTTTTGAAGCTCCCAAGCAAGTTAGAGAGCTCAGAGTTGG
This sequence comes from Tachina lurida, assembly GCA_944452675.1. Classification (NCBI taxonomy): domain Eukaryota; kingdom Metazoa; phylum Arthropoda; class Insecta; order Diptera; family Tachinidae; genus Tachina; species Tachina lurida. Next base: position 89,316,656 of record OX101754.1, read on the forward strand.
TCTGAAACGGTCCCACTTGCTAATAAAGCAATTTAAAATCAAAACTTTGGTATAATAATAATAACCGGTTGGCCGGTTTTTTCTGAATTGTAAAAACCGAAACCGGGTTTTTCATAATTTTAAATATGCGAACTATTCGAAAACTAGTTTCTGGAAAAAGTCGAATAATCGATCACCCTACAAAGTACCTATCACTACAATCTACTTTGCAGTTTATAAAATTGTTTGGAAAAAATCTGCTAAGACAGCGTTTAGACATGAAAACATTTGGAAGGGAAACATTTAGTTTGGCGGCAATTTACGGGTGGGGAAGAGAGAATAATTTTTGTGTTCGGTTCTCGCGGACACGCTTTGTTTTCATATTCGTTGCTACTTATGCACACATATACATGAATGTATGGTTGGTAATATACAATAATATTGGAATGTCGCCGGCAACATTTTGGGCTTGAGTTAAAAGGTGTATATTTAATTTTTAATTCCGAGTATGACTAGAGTGGCTCCGCCCCCACTCACCCTGTTTAAAATTGTTGAGCTTACAGATTTTTATAGTTGGTTTCTCATTTAGATCTATTTGTGTTTAAGATTACAGCTCATTATCAATAATTTTGATTTATAATTTTTATTAGCGCAGCCCCACCCCTCTGCTTAAATATACAGGTTTTCAGGTGGTTTCTCACCTAGACCTACTGCGTATCAAATTTTAGCTCAATACGCAAATTTGAATTTTTAATTTTTAGTTGCGTATTCCGCTCACTTTTTTACACTCAAGATTTTTTTGTTAAACGAATTAAATGTGTTTTTTTAATAATGAGCTTCATGGGCGTAGCGCCGTCCCCCAGCCTAAAATTTCCGGGTTTTAAGACTTTTATGGTTAGGTACTCACCTAGACCTACTTGGGCATAAAGTTTCAGCTTACTAGCGGGTAGCCCAACTCCCTGGCTTAAATTTCCGGGTTTTCAGATTTTTTTAGCTGATTGCTTACCTAGATTTCAGCGCTCTAGCTATAGCGGAAGTGCTTCATCAATTTGATGAGTGTGTCATTGAGGATGTCTTAAATATGCACTTTTTCCAGCTCCATATCTCAGAAAGCTTCCCAGCAAAAACCATCAGAACTACTTACAATATAATGGCTTACTTTGCTCATTTCCAAATTTCATTACTAGCTTGCAAATCATATTACATAAAATAAAAAAAAAATATATTTTGAAGTTTATTAAAGAAAAGAATTATTCTTTTAGTTTTAATATATTACGTGAACATGTTGCCAAATAAGCAAAGTAATTAGTTCTCAAGAATCGATTATTTTAGTCTCAATCCTTGTTAAAATCATTAAGTAGGGATTAAACTGTTTGCTGGGTTTCATTGTTAAACTTTTAAATTTCGCATACGAGTATGATATTAAATGAATTAAATTTAATTATCGTTTACATTTCATAATTTAACTATTGCGGCCTAAAAAGTTATTAGGGGGTAAAAGCAGGTCGCATGGCTTCGTATAAATATACAGACTCTATGCAGAGGACGGAACTTGGCCTGCCCTGGACTAGATTAAAATGGACCGATTTAAAAAAAAACAGCTCTCTTGTAATTTTTCGCTATTCTGTATTCCTCTATTGTGAAAAATTATTTGCAAAATTTCAGTAAACACAAAGCAATGGAATGGCAAGAATTTTCTCGCGGCAAAAATTTGTTTCCCGGTATCACCTTTAATATTTTAAAATCATTTCTTCTCAAACTAGTTTTCAAACATGTCACAAAAGCTACTTTCACCTCCACCTAATTTTTATATACTTCTACGACAATATATATTTTATTTATGAGCAAATAGTCAAATAACAAACATACGAACTTAACACTTTAAACAGCTAAAAGCATATAAAAATAAAAAGAAATATTATTAACGCATATACGCCACAGGGGATGCAGTCTTAAATAGCCATTTAGCCATTTTTGCAGTCTACATTTAAGCAATAAACAGATACTTTTATTGTTATTGTATTAATAATAAAAATACTTTGTATTTTATCAGATCAAGTTGCAGATATATTTGGAAAAAATTTATTTTTGGTCATACATTTGAAAAGAATTTTGAAGATAACAAGAAAACTTTAATTATTGCAGTAGAATTTATTAAATTTATTTTCCAAATGAAACACGAAAATAAACTAAGCTCATTCAAGTACTTCAGCTCTCCACCCAAAGCATGTACAAAATCAAATTTAATATAAAACACCTGCAAAATATATTTAAGCAGATGCAAATTTATTCCTTTTACACCCACTCGCTTCAACAAAGGAAGAAAACAACCACCATTTTAAGGATTTGTTCAGACAAAATATTCGAACAGCTGACAAGAATGTCTCTCGTGTATAGCAAATGCCATCACATTTTCTTAATGAAACGGAAACAAAAGAAGAAAGAAAGAATGCACAAATAATGGAGAAAATACTACAAAGAAAAAGCACTTAAAATACAAAATGCTACTGTTTCTATGGCCTGTAAATTTATATAGATAGAAAAATTTTATACAAAGAAGACAACAAGAAACAAATAAATAACATTGGAAAAATAAATTCAGTAAAGTGCGACTTTGACTCGCGCACGAAGGGTTCCGTATGTTGGGCTTTGAGCATTTTTTTAATACAGTGTTTTTTACGTTTTTTCAGCTGAAATAATTTTTTTTGATTATTTTTCGCTTTTTTCTCGTTTTGGCGATTTTTTAAATTTTGGCGATTTTTTTCATTTTGGCGATTTTTTTCATTTTGGCGATTTTTTTTTTAATTTTGGCAATTTTTTTCATTTTGGCGATTTTTTTAATTTTGACATTTTTCATTTTGGCGATTTTTTTTTCATTTTGGCGATTTTTTTATTTTGGCGATTTTTCCGGTTTTCCGCGATTTATTTTCGATTTAGAAATTTTTTTTAATTTGGTGCTTTTTTCGTTTTGGCGATTTTTTCTTTGATTTTGGCGATTTTTTTTCGGTTTGGCGATTTTATAATTTTGAAATTTTTTTGTTTTACCGGTTTTGAAAATTTCAAGAAGTTTGCTCTTACGGTTTCCAAGATACAGCAAGTTATCAAAATTACATAGTCAAAATTACATTAACTGATGGTACACCCTCTAATTAAAATTTTTTAAATTTTAGTGTTAATTGTTGTAGTCTGTATAAAAATACACTAACTTTACAAACTTCAAGTGCATATACATACAATTGTATGTATATTACATGGGATTTTAACATTTTTCGTTGCTCGTTTTGGCACACCCTTTAATTTCCAACTCTCATGTATTTGTTGTTGTAGCGGCCAAGGGTCTACACACTGTGTCCAAATTTCAGGTCCGTAGCTCTTACGGTTCTCGAGAAAATACTCTGTGACGGACAGACGGACGGACGGACAGACGGACAGACGGACAGACGGACAGACGGCCAGACGGACAGACGGACAGCGTAGCGAAAACAATTTCACCTTTGGTGTACGGAACCCTAACAAGCAAACCACTTAAACACTGAAAAGCATAGAGGTGACGGGTATATACTAGGGTTGTTATCCGTCATCTTTTTCCCGGTCACTGTCGTCTTTTTGGGATCTCTGTCCTCTAAAAATTTTACCGTGCGGGAAAGTCACACTTTTGAAGGAAATTTTTTTCGCTTTTACGTTGTTTGAGAAGTGGTATTTATTAATAATCAAGGTAAAAAGGGATATAATTTGCATGGGATGTACAGGTTGTCTTATAAGTCACACTGTCCGTAAGGGCTGTGGTATATTATTTTAAGACGTAAAATTATTAAGATGTACTTAAAATATTGATGGAGTTGCGCAAAAAGGGCCAACATAATATAGTTCATAGCTTTAAGCTTTACACAGTGCGGCCAAAGGCCCTTGTATGCGGTCAAAACATGGAACATGTAGAAAAGTATCTACAAATTGGTATGTGGGGTTTCAAAATGGCCGACAATAGTCTACATTTTATCTGTTTCAGAGGCTGAATAACTGTCAAAATATCTTTTCAAAGGTACCAAATTAATATTCAAAGTACCTTTTAAAAGCCAATGTTCAAGAATACACTACACCAGTTAATAATAACTAAGTCAGATTTAAAACGTTTCAATTATATGAAGTCTCCCGAATTTTAAATTTTTTGCACCGTTTCCCGTATTTATATCATTTTAATACCTTTTTGGGCCCTGCGAAAAAACTTACATCTTTTATCTCTTCTATTGAGCGGTAGTAAGAAGTAATAGTATAGTATGTATGTCATATGTACCTTATCATTAATAAAAAAAGTACCGAAGATGGGTAGAATTTTACCCGTTTATAAGTGCATATTTTCAGAAAGAGCCAAAAAAAATTCGAGGTTATGTTCACGAGAATAGAACGTGCCAAAAAGCTTTCTGCTATGCTCAATACTTTACAAGTTCTGACCCCCTTTTAACCCCTAGAAAACCACATATCGAAAAAGAATCAAGCACGTGTGGGCTTAATTTTTAGTAGCATTCGTGTGTTCTTGGAATTTGGAGCATATCTATCGTAGTTTCCGAGATATAAAGATATAAACATATTTCTGCCATATTTTACACTTTTTTACACCATTAGCATTCGAATTTAAAAAAATACCTTCTTACAAAAACTTTTACACGCGCTTAACGGATGTGTCTACTGGATAATTTTTCATACGGTAGTGTGCTATCCGTGTGAAGGCCTCATTCAAACTGAAATTATGAAGGGCATTTGTGACAAAGGAGCTTACTATGAACATTTATCATCTCCTAGGACATTCCTTTATCCAACCCAATGACATAAAACGCCCAACTAAAAATTTGTTTTTTTCGACTATTTGCCACACTGTACTACAGTTCAAAGTCCTTATTCTATGACCAAATAACACATTTAACCAAACAATATAAGTTTATTTAAAGCCGGTAGCCCTGCTGTTAGAGATATTTAATGAGTGTAATCGGTTAAAATTTAAACAGTTTTGGGTTCTTAGTTCATCAAGAACTACTTTTTAGTGAATTCTTGTTTTATAAAAAATTTTGGATAAGTATAAACGTCAAAGCTAAATGTAAGTTTAACAATTTTTTCCCAAAACGAAAAATGATATATAAAGTGCTATTTCTGTGAGTTCATGTACGGAAATATTCTAAAATGTGTATATTAGGGTGTCCCAAAAAAATTTTTTTTTCTGATTTTCATAAGTGCTCAGTCAAAATTTAAAAGCTTATAGGGTAAAGTATTTTTGATTTTTTTTTAAGAATTTTCGGAATAGGTTTAGAGGTCGCGCAAATGTAATTTTCATAAAAAACCGGGGTTTTCGGCCTTTTTTCTAACTTTACTCATAACATGGTTAATAACCACGGATTTCTTCACTCCTGAGGAAACAGTTTTAAAGAAAAGTATCCAAGCTTTATTCCTGTGTGAAAAACTTATAAGTTTTGGTAATGAGTTTGCTCATTTAGATACCCTAAATTACAATTTTTCGTAATTTTTTTCAAAAAATTTGTAATAACGCTTTACAAGTTCTTAAGTTTCAATGAAAGCGAAAAAAAATAATGATGCAGTTTGAAAGACAAATTAATTCTTATTAATATGAATACAACAATTTTTAAATTTGTTCTTACCGTTCCTGAGTTATACCCGTTTTTATCTTTATACCCAGTATATGTTATAATAAGCTGCTTTTGTTTTGCTCTGTGAAAAATCATTTATTGAGGTTCCTGCGATGTAGTTCTACAACTTGCAATAAATTCTGGAAATCACTTTCAGAAGTTGTGACATTAATATAAGTATTAGCCAAAGCCACACCTCGTTCTGCGACATCATTTACCACTTGTAAATGTTGAACTTTTTTCTTTGCATCTTGAAATGACTTGTTGGCTTTCCAATTCTCTGGATCTATTTTTAAAAAATCGATTGAAATATTGCAAGCTTCAAAAATTCATATCTATTTTGAATAAAATTACACATTTTTGCACTAACCAAAAAAAAACAAAATAAAATAAAAAAAATCTTACCGGTATGTCGACGAAAACTTTTATATATACAAAAAGAAATTCTCTTTTTGATTCGTCGGGCAGCTAACTCAAAAATGTTTGTTATGTAAAATCGTGTAACGACAATATTATAGCGGAGAATACACATAAAATAGAGAGTGAAAATGATAGCGTGTAACGACTTAGATCAATAAATGTCAGAAGTTAATGGCAGTTAAAACCCCAGATCTTTCATTCATTCAATCCCTGAAGATATTGGGATAAGTTCAATTAAAGGGCGGATTAAATTGAAATGAAATAATATTTTATTTATTCGCAGAAATTTCCTTAAAGACCCAACTATAAAAATTTATGGAAATATACAATAATTATAACGAAAAAAGTATCACCATTTTTAAGGTACAAACTATAAAAATATTGTAACTCGGGAACTGTAGGACCAAATTCCATTTTTCTTTTTCTTAATTGTATAGAACTTATCCGTTTTCAAAATCGCCTCACTAGTTTTTATACCTTCCATATAAATTTGAAAAGTAATAAACCGTTTTTTACAGAATTTGTTAAAAATTACAAAAATACTTAATATCTGGAAACGTAATGGACAAAAATATTGTCGAAACTTAAAGTTTTTGCATACGGATATAAAGTTTGGAAAATTTTCTTTAGAAATATTTGGTAAAAAAATTAAATCAACGTGGTGATTGACAAAGTTATGAGTCAAGTTTGAAAAAAGGTCGAAAACCCCGATTTTTAACAAAGACTTGATTTGCGCGACCTCTAAACCTCTTCCGAAGAATAAAAAAAAAATTCAAAAATACTGGACCCCATAAGATTTCAAATTATGCTTGAGCCTCTGACAAAAAATATTTTGGGACACCCTAGTGTATATACTTATGTAGATACAAATTAATATAAGCATATATATCGATATATCGATGGTGCAGCGTAATAAGATCTAATATTCAATATAAAATGGTGCGAGAATGACCCTTTTTGCGCAACAACATCGATATGTATTTAAGATTATATTCGTAGTAATATTATTAGAAAAATCAAATCAATCTATTTAGTCCTACTTTTTTAAGCACATGTCCGGGGTTTTTACCTCTGCTGTCCTCCTTTTATAAATTACGGGATAACAACCCTTAGTATATTTATAAGACTTCCTAGTAGAAAATTAATTTAAAACTTATGCTGAGTACATATTTAGCGTTTATTGTGTTATTATTTTCAAAGTGTGTGCAACGACGTTCACATTATATTTTTTTAAATGGAAAGTAATGCCACACAATGCAAAATATCGGAAATGGCAAACGTTGCCACTGGTACATATTATACATATTATTATTGATGTCACAAAATGACATAGTGTTATTTTTAGATATTTTTCGTCTACGATATTTCTCGAATAAATCACTTAATTTCGTCATTTTAGTATTGGCAGTTGACAGATATGAATACCAATACAGGTTAAAAAGGATTGAACTAATCGAAAAGCGGTTAATCCAGGACAACAAAACGTGATAAGTCCGCATTTAGTATCATGGTATCGCATAATTTAGTCTCCGCTGTATAGTAGTATATATAACTGCCAGTGGAACATAGAGGGCCGCAACAAATGTTTTCCATTGAATTTTATCATTACACAGCAATTTCATCTCACATCATGCTCATGCAATTCGTTCTCAATTTGTCGTCTCCAAGTATTTGCAGGTCTGCCAGGTCTCCTAGAATCTTGGGGGTTATATTCGACCGATTGTCTAGTTAAATCGTTAGCTGGCTTTCTCATTGTGTGCCCCAGCCAACTAAATTTACGCAAGCGTATGCTCAAATCCAATGGAACCTGATTTGTTATATCCCACAAATCTTTATTTGATATCGTGGCTCATTTCGCGACTCTATATCTTCCTGATTTCACAGGCATATAGAAGCACAGATTTCACATTGCTGTTAAAAACTTTAACTTTGGTGTGAATAAGCTTGACTTGCGTTACAAAGTCTATTTTGAATATCTTCTTTGCTGCCCTCACTGTTTGAAACTATACTCCCCAGATATGAAAAGTTTTCGGCATCATCAATGCATTGCCCCAAAAGCTGGAAGTTCATGTTGCATGATGAATTTATGTGCATTGATTTAGCTTTGTTAATATTAATCCGTAAATCAGCTTAAGCTGCTCATGTGGCAAAGGTTTCAATCCTAGACGCTGGTATAGAAGACAAACATCATCTGCATAGTCGATATCACACTAACCTATCGTGAACGCCCTACGAAATACCATCTAGCATATCCATAGAGTGGTTCATAACTACATCAAGTACTTTGTTAAATAGTAATGGAGACAAAACAGAACCTTGACTTAATTTGATGGGTTTGCTTGCTGAGCCCTCATGAAGTATAGAACAGTAGGCGCTGTTGTAGAGTTCTTTAATTAGTCTAATTATATTATCGGGAACTCCTTTGCATCTTAGAGCTTCCCTGATCGCATTGTAATGTAATGCGTCAAAAGCACATTATTTAGTTCACGAACACTAAGTAAAGTTTTGAGCGCAATTCGACCGACTGTTCAACGATTATCCTCAAGCTATTGATGTGATCAATACATGACTTGTTTGGCCCAAAGCACGCTTGTTTCCGTCTTAGCTGTACTTCTATGATGTTGGAAATGCGACTAGTAGCATAGGGTCTATGAACTAATTTATTGAATGACTTAACTAAACTGGAATCAATTTCCTTTTCCTGTGAAAAAAGTTCCCAAAACTGAAGGCAGAGAATATTTTATATACGGGCATTTTTGATGAGCAAAAATATAAAATTGTTAAGAAATTTATTATACAACATATTGTCATAAGCTTATTTTAATTGAAATTTATTTGTTGGTGGTTAAGCATTGTCTATATATTTCATTGGTACTTGCCAAATCATCAGTGGACTTCAACAGTCACACAACTCTTATCTTATTCACAGACTTTCAAAAAACTATTTGAGGATTCACAAATAATAATATTTTTGAAAATTAAAAAGGAAATTTTAAGCATAGTAGGCTTAGCTTAGGTTAGGTTAGGTTAGGTAGGTGTGGCAGTCAGAAATTCGGACTCACTTGGACTGTATTGGTGCATTGTGATACCACGAAGACTCTGCTTATACGGAGTCCCCACCGTCGAACCAACCAGAACTTAATATAAAGCTACTAAAACGTTGCAGTTCAATACCTGCAACGTCAGAAAGTTCCCTGAACTCAAGAGCGCCCATTACGGCTTAGAAACTTTAACAAAACCCAGCAAATAATTTACATTCGATATGAAGCTGTAATCCGTCACTCGTTTTGAAAATTATTCGGTTAGTAAAATTCGCCATTCTTTCGCGTAACTCCTTCATTTGCGCCTTAGCCCTTAACAGGCAGCTGTCCAACTATTAATTATTCTTCTTGATTTTTTTCCTCAGGGGTACCTATAATTCAAGATCTTTTTTTATTATTACTTTCTATCGCCCACCTATAACTTTTTCTCCGTATTGCAAACCCAAGCACAACCCCCTCCTCTTCCTCAAGCAGCTGTTACACAGATATAACCCTGTGTTTGTGTACGAAAGCTTTCAGTTCGCTGTCTACCCTCCCCCACCCCCACCCCCTCCTTATATTAAAATATTTTCTATATGGATAAAAACTTCACACATTTTATGTTCATCATCAACAATGTTGTTTTCTAGTATGGCTTGCTGGTTTTAGAAAAACAAACTCATGAATACATTTGCAGACACACCCCAACATTTGTGGGGTTGTTAGTGGCAATAGAGCAAAAATATATACAAGCGCAAATACTCATCAGGGTGGTATGCCTTTCACTCCCTTCAGTTGTTATAAACTTTTCGAGTTGCAAGAAGATACGCCACTGTTTTAACTTTGCACGTGCACAAAATTGTCCACAAACCATCCAGTGAGATCTTCTTCTTCTTCGCTATATATACATATATTTTCATTACATTTCATTATAGCCTGTGCTCCTCTTCTTGGCTCGTACTTTTTCCCTTTGGGGGATTCGAAATGAATTTGTATGGGTTTATCAGCGTGTGTTTGAATGAATGTCTGACATTTATTTGTTTGATTATCTGGCTTTCGGCTAGTGAAGGAGGATGAGTTGAATGAAGGTTTTGTTTTGTATGTTTTTAGAGCTTCACTTTTAGCTGGAGTTTATTGGAATTCTTTCACAAATGTAATATATTTTGCATTTTGCTATTAAATTTTTGCTGTTTGCACAGACTTTTTAAAGAATGTTGTTTGTGTATCAGAATTTTTTGTTTTTCTCGTATTAAAGTCTTAAATTTCTTTGCAAGTTTTGCTTTTACAAAATGTGTATTTTGCTTAAATTGAGCTTTAAATAGTTGAAATATTCATTAAGAATGTTTAGGGCGTTGGCGTTTGAGGAAAACAAAAATCCCAAATGTGGAGTTTGATTGAAATCTCTTTCCACTTTTCAAGTATGATGGAAAGTTTTGCGAACAACATAACAAAAATAAGAATATTCTAGTTTACTAGTACCTAAGTATAGAAAATTTAAATAGCTTAAATAAAAATTTTTATTGTGTATCGTCGGTTGATAATTTAAATGTCGTATGTGGATTTTTTGCGGTTTTGAGTTAAGATCGATGCCTTAAGGTTTCCGACCTGGTCTTTCATTTGGCGTGATCAGTTTTTCGATACCTCATATGGTTTTCGAAATATGGAGTGTTGAATTTGTCGTATGTGGCACTTGTTGATACAATTTTCAAGTTTACTCGAAACTATCAAAATCCACATACCACAATTAAATTATCAATCGACGATATGTATATATGGATCTATTTATTTTATGTCATAAAACTTATAAATGTACATAGACATATCGCACTTATTTCTTCAAAGGGGTCCACTCAAAATGGAGCAATTTTTACTTTTCGCAAGAAAACTATATCCAGTTATCATATCTGTGGAAATCTTTCGTTATTCTTAAACAAAATTCGATAATAAATTCTGTACACAGAAAATTAACCAGCATTTTGGTTTGTCTATTTTATTTTGATAGAATAACCAATTTTTACATTTTATAAATATTATTTTGAGTTTTAATAGACGAACGAAAATACTTGTTCGTTTTGGCTAAACAGGGGTTAACCCTATCCATACAAATCTTATTATTATTATTTCTTTTTACTAAATCATGGGATTCATTAATTTAGTTTTCATACAAAATTTATAATTTGCTATGGAAAATGTTTAAACTGAGAATAAAAATATGTTTGCAACATTTTTACTTAAAACTGCTTTTGTTTTTATTTTATTATTAAGATTTCTTTTGTGTGGTTCTATGGTGTAATGGTTAGCACTCTGGACTTTGAATCCAGCGATCCGAGTTCAAATCTCGGTAGAACCTTGGTTCTTTCACCAAATTTTCTGATATTTTTTTCCATTAAAACAATAATATTTATAATAACATTATTTGGAACGGTATCATATAATAATATATATCGTGTCATAACCGCCAAAAAAGCATAAGCGACATAGTTTTCAAACTCAATTTTTTGACCAAAATCGATTATTTGCGATCGTAAATAGTTCACTTTCGTCAAAAAAACGAAGTCCAAAAAATGTGTCGCTTAAGATATTTTAGCGGTTATGGCTCTATATGTATTATAAATAATAAGATGAATTTCGAAATTATTACTATCCAAAAAAATGGTAAGATCTTGTTATTAGGCTCTTACTTATAAGAAATAAACAAAATTACTAAATGCTTAAGAAAATACCCGTATGAAAATAAAAAAAATTTTCGCCCAACGTGGGGCTCGAACCCACGACCCTGAGATTAAGAGTCTCATGCTCTACCGACTGAGCTAGCCGGGCATATTTGCGTTTGCTGCACGGGTCTAACATTAGCCCTTGCAAGGGTATTTATGACTTTAAAAATAACACGAAATCTAAAAATATAATATACATATGTACATATGTATATGTACATTAGCATGGCCGTTAATATTTTTTTTGTGATTTCTTATATTTTCTCCCCTCAATCGGTTCAGTTTTGTGTAAAAAAAATACAAAAATATTTCATAGCGATTAATAGTGTTTTAGGGAATGCGTCCTTCCCTCAAAGTTGGCCTTCAAACCCATTTTTCAATGGGTTTTAGGGTTGGGGTTTTAGGGTTGGGGTTTTGTTCAGGTAACTGATTTATAAAAAAGGAAAACCACTTTGATAATTTTGAGTTGTGACTGTTTATGATTTAGTGTGCGATATGTACGTACCATTATAAACAAACATAAATTTTATAATAAAAATAACATTATTGTATATAATACCGTTTTTAATGGGAATTTATAAGGTGCTTATCAGCTGATCTTGCAAACGCTCGGATCATAACCTCAAGCGTATTTGGCACGAAGGGAAGTATTGCATTTCACCCCGCACACTATTATTATTCATTGAATTTAGAATTTAGATCACTCAACGGAAAAGGGTATATATAGATTTGTCATTCCGTGTGTAATTTCCATAATATTAATATGCGACACATAAAAAATATAAATTCTGTATCCTTATGCATAGGGAAGACAAATAAGCGATGTCCGTCCGTTCGTCTGATGTACGTGAAATCGGTTTTCCGAAGCTCCCACAACAGCTAGAGAAATGGTCCAAAATAGATTGGTATTGAAAATCAGCAATATCGAGGAGACGGTTTCAGAGCTGGAAAGCTTAAACTTGAGTTTGCCATATAAAAGTAACTAGCTAAAACACGTTTTGTTATTTCTTTTTAAATAAACTTATTTTATGTTTCACCATGAGCTAAATTGGTATTAAGAATATAAAAAAAATAAAAAAATCAAAATGACGTTTCCAGGGTTGGAAAACTTTAACTTTTTTTGTTATATAAAAATAACTTAGTCTATAAATTAAACATATCTTACATTCTTAAAAGAAAAATATTGATGTAAGAAGTCAAAAAAATCTAAAAGCATTATTCCAGGGTTGGGAAACTTACACTTTTTATGATATATAAAATTAGCTACATCTAATTAATATTTTTTCTTGTTTATAAATTAAATAAAGTTATTTTATGTTTTGAAAAGAAAAGTTTGGTATAGACAATTAGAAAAATAAAGACTCCAGAGCTGGAAAATTTGATTTTTTTTTATATTAAAGTAACTAAATAAAACTTGTTTTTTCCTTAATTCTTTATTTTCTTTGTTCACTTAACATATTTTTAAAAGAAATAAATTAGTATTAAAACCAGAAAAATCAAAATTATGGTTCCAGGGTTGTAAATTGAAAAAACTGGTTTGGGTGAAAAAATAACCAGAAATAATATTTTTTTTTCAGTTGAACATATTTCATGTTCTAAGAAGATTTATTTTATATATGCTTAATTTTGATATGAATATCTAACTTAAGTGTAAACGAAGGTTATTGCCATGTTATTTAACATGCTCTCAGCACAGTTATGTGTCAAATCGACTGTCTTTAGTTGACACCTTGTAACGAGTTCTTATTACTGTTTGGTAAATGGAGATTAAAATTAAATTAATTGCTACAGAACAGTCATAGCTATAAAATAAATTAGGGGCATGTTCCATTTCATTTCCCTGAAGCCATTCCTTTCTGCTGAACAAAATCAAAAAAATTCTTTAGGAATAAATCGCTTATATAATGCCGCGATATATCATTCGCAATGGAGGATGTTTCAATTGAGACATGCAAGAGTATTGGTATTAAGGTACAAAGCTGAGACTATTTTAGTGTTATTAAATAGCAGCACGGATTTTGAATATCTTGAGAGCGAGCATACAAGTCCCAATTTTTTGGTATTGTATTAACGTGACGTCGATGTTGACAACTGGAATAAGGGTGAATGTAAAATAGTTCTTAAATATAGAGTGTAGAATACAATATTTAACTATGTCGAAAATAAAATATTTGAATCAAATTCTTTAGTCGAAAAAGCCCGATGAAAGGTCACATTATAAATCAAATATGTATGTAAGCATCTGTATACTACATATCGATGGTCTCAAGTAGAAAGGCCCTAACTCAAATAATTGTAACTTTACAAGATAAGGTAAAACATGATAGAAACTTTAATATTCACAATGTAAATTTTTTTGTCAAATTCCCTGTAAAAACGTTATTTTTTACACTATTGCAATATGTTTTTGTGAGAAGGTGTATTTGTGTGGAATGTATTGGAATCACTGAAAAACTGAATTTAGTAAAAAAACACGAGCTAGGGCCTTTCTACTTGAGACCATCGATATACACACGTTGGTGAAGGGTATATAAGATTCGGCATTGCCGAATATGGCACTCTTACTTATTTAAATTTAAATTAAATTTGTAAAACACAACGCCTAGCGTTGACCAATTTTATAAGTGTTTTGCTTTTGTAATGAAACATTTTTCCATACAAAATTTGTCAACGCTTGGCATTTCGTTTTACAAAATTGGGTCCCTTCTTCAAGTGATTTTATGTAATTTTACTTATTAGAGTGTCACGAAAATCAGCAAACAGCTTAAGCTAAGCATTCACGCTCATTAAAATTTAATGTTGTATCTGTGGCAATAAGGAAAAAGTGCTTAAGTCATATTTTACTGTTTTGCAGGGGAGCACTTTTAAGCGTTCAAGTCGATTTTCAGAAATTTATTTCTTTTACAGTTAACTTGGGAAATTCTCTGTTTACCTTTATTTTTTAAGCAAACATCGTTCTACACACTGTAAATAATACATTTCAGTTGAAATATACCAAGGTATAACCTTAATTAAGCTATTATTCCAAATGAGATTAGAATTATAAAAAAGGTAAGTCGTAAGTAATTTTGATATAACTTCGTGAAAAATCAGACAAATTGATTAAGATTTTGACCAGGGATACTTTCAAATATGCAGACAACAGAGGTACCATTAACTTAAAATCAGCTTATCTCGACTTAAGCACTTTTTCCTTTTTGCCACAGATATTTTACGTACTAATACTTAACCCATTAAAAATTAGTATTGCATTTTACATTCTAATTATTCCATCAACACAAAACTAAGCAAACAGTTTGGGTTCCTGGAATGGCATAGTCTTGTGCTAAAGAGGTGGGCGGGACCATTTAAAGCTGAATATTACATATCACGTGCTTCTATTTGACCGAATCTTGTGAAATTTGACACACAACTTGAGCTCTGTTAGAAGCGATATTTTGCATTTAAGAAAAATAAGTGGTACTACTAATAATTGCAAAAATGGGCGTGACCAGTGACTTGAACTGGTATTTTAAATGAGCACTTAAAAGTTAAAAATAAAACTTTTTAAAATAAATTTAACCCACTTCAAAATTAAGCACTAAAGTGTTAAAAGTTATCTAGATCCAGTTAAATACAACAGTTTTATATGCGTTAACTACTCCAAAATTTATGTAAAACCAGGTAATTAATTTATAAAAATTTCATTATACTTGTACGCTTGAAAATTTTTTTGTTTTTTAATTTTAAAAATGAAAACACAGAGAAAATATAAAAAAAAGGAGAAAGGTGCCTTAGAACACCCTGTTATAGCTATGCTGCTTAGCTATATAAAACAAACTTAATGTGTTAAACAACAATACAATAAAATATTATTATATGATGATGTCAAATTCGCCGCATATATTTCAAAAGGGTTCCAATTATTTCCCATTATTTGCTTTTCTAGCGGCGTGCGAATAACTTAAGGTAGTGTTTGTGGCCGGCGGCGCCCATCGGCTCTGTTTTCTGGTTTGTGCTCATGTGCAAAAACAATACAAAAGCAAATAGAGCAATTCTTCTCATTGTTTTTGTATCACTTACTTCAAACAACGAAACAAAACAAAATCAAACAATTTTTTTCGTTTATTTTCGTACTCTGCTCTTAAGCACAACGAAATAAAAACAAAAATATATTTAAAACTTTAATAGTGTCGATTATTTTTGTTACGAAAATCACGTCCTAGCTCCCATGTCGTAAAATAAATAGCATAGCTATAAAAAAATTATTATTGTATGTCTGCTTTAATTGTTTGATGTCATTATTCCGTATGCGCTCTGTGTCATGCTAAGATCTTCACCAAAATATGCAATTTTTTTATGATTTTCTTGGCAAAATGATTTGGACCCCGCAAGGGATTGATCATATTAAAATAAGCAAAGAAAATAGAAACTTGAAACATTTTACAATGGACATTACGAGTATCAAGTGTAGAGGGAGGGATTAAAATGAAACACTTCAAGTGGTTGGACTTGTTTCATATGGGCGTTTGATAACACTACATCAAGCAAACGAGCAAACGTATTTAAAAACGTAGAATATTTATGCAAGTTGCGTCGTTAAGGAATTTAAAGCGGCTGCCGTCATTATTGACATACAACGCCGCCGCTTTGGCTGTTTAATATGAAACCAAACATACAGGCACACGCAAATGGATGTGCCCCGTAGGCTTGCACGTGTTCCATGCAGGAGAAACTTTAGTTTAGCTGCTTTTATCATACTAAATGAATCGTTGTAAGTAATCGTATGCACGTACGTCAGTATGTAAGTGTTAGTGGATTTATTGCTGACTAAGTTTTTCCATTTACATGAAAAGTATATATATTGAATTTAAAAAGGTTATAGTATTTGAGGAGTAATTTTTGGAATATTTTTGTGTAAATAAGGACACTAGACCAGTCGTGTGTTCGTCCGTGTGTCAAGTAATTAAATAATTCATATGAGCCAAAATAAAATTATTGTTATAGCATTTTTTCATTACGGTTGATTTACAAGGAGATTTAGTATTTGTACATCATCATAATGCCGCCAAGGGATTTGATACTTAATATGTCTTCATTAAATGGATATAATCCAGCAATACTTGAGCTGGACGTAAAATTTTGTAAAGAGTCAGAACAAATGCTCATTCGTAACTTGCTTATCACCAGGGCAAGTCTAAAATGGAAGAAAACGAGAAATGGTTCAAAATTGCTGGCAAAATGGCATGAAAGAGTATAGTAAATGGCACGAAAAATGGCCGAAAATGTGCAAAACTGGCAAAAAAATAAAATAAGGTGTCTTAAAAATTATTGTTTGTCTGTTCCATATTGCTTAGTTAATTGTTTCAGTTCCAGTATGATTAAACCATAAATGGTTAAAGGGCTCAGTGCTTAATAGGCAAGCAGGAACTCCGTAGGAAGGAAATGGGGTCTGCCTGAAAGGCACTAAGGAAGGAGAGTCAGTGGTGCCCCTCGCTGGGTGTCACAGGTGTCCAGAGCAGGTAATCTTCTATGACGACAGTCAGGCAGTAGTAATATATTTTTAATATTTTCGAAAACTTTTTTACCATTCGAAAATTAAATTCCTTTACCCTTATTAATTTTTTTTATTTGAAATACATATAAATGTGTTTGTAAGCAACCGGATGGCTGGAACGGCTGGGATTCCCTATCCTACAAAATTTTACGACTTTTCAGAAAATAAAACCCTGGTTGATAAAGTTTATGTCAATTTTCAAAAGACAACAAGAATTCATTAGATCAGTGTAACACTTTTTTCAAAGTCTTATAATTTTCTTGGATAGTCAATCCCAGCCTCTAAGTGTATTCCTTTTCTGTTATTTTTTTTGTAATACAACTTTACTTGCATTGAATTCTATTGTAGATTTTATAACGAACACTGAAAAAAAAATTATGAAATATAAATCGTATATGGGAAAACGGGTGCGTATATTGTTAATAGAACAGATTGATAAGAAAGTTTTTGAGTTATTAATTTCAGCAGGGTGATTCCGGTAAAATAAAAAACTCTGACATATAAACATTTCGTCCAGGTTGTGAAAAATGGTATTTTATTCCAAGCGTTGGCTGAAGTAGTTAGCACGTTGACTACAAAATCGAAGGTCCTGGGTTCAATCCCTGTATCCAACAGTCATTGAATAACAACACCACGCATTTTTCTGATGTGCATTAGTGTCCCTTTGTATCAGTTGTTGTAGGAAAGTTCAAGTGATGAAGGCATAGTCACTGGTCACTGAACTATACCGACTTCAGCAGATACTAATCCTAATGTAACATCAGAGCGCCCTCCTTCGTTGTGTAGCAGAATCATCGGCGAAGTAAAATAGTCAATAAAATGGCTACAAAACACAGCTTCGAAAATTTAATACGCCTCATTTGACACCAGATGGCGCTGCAACACTGCATTATCAAAAAACGTGCAAAAAGCAGAGTTGTAAAAGAATGAAGCTTTCCTCTATCTCTCCCTTCACCACCTGTCTTCTCTATCACTATCCCTTTCCTAAAGAAGGTAACACCTAGTAATAGTAGTAGGCATTAATTGCCTGAGTGTTACTTCTCTTTAAAAAAAAAAAAAAAAAAAAAAAAAAAGCTGGACTAAAAATGGCTTTTTATGTCAATAATTGAAGAAATGGCAAAAAATGGCCAAAAACAGCATATGTCATAAAAACTTGCCCTGCTCGTTACTAACTGTATCATTTTCCTAGATGATATGAGTAATTGAATCTCTAATGTGATCATATTTTTTTAATACAAAAGTTTAAACAATTTTATATTTTCTTAAATTTTTGCAACTGCAAGTGTTCACAGCTTATGTACACTGAAAGAATTTTCGGCCTAAATTCTATGAATTTCGACAATAATCTAATGAAATATTCATTAAAATTCAACCAACGTCACGCTTCGTTGGATTAATGAAACCAGTTTGGACAAAATTATTTTATTGAAAACTTCATCAAGTTTATTTAACAGTGTAATTAATGCAGTGCTATCTATAACTTCATCGAAACAATAAAATAATTTAATGAAAAGAATGAAATAACTTAAATATAAGGGGGTTTCTTAATAATTAGAAAATATTGTTGTCATAAATCCAATAAAATATTCTTACGAAACCAGAATACCAACGAAGCAATTCCAATGATATTCTTTCACAATATTCATGAAATTTTCATTGGATTTGTGAAATTAGTATTAGATTTTTGAAAAAATTTTAATGAAATTGTTTCATTGGACTTATGAAGCAAAATTCTTTCGGTGTATAATGGCTCTTACATTTGAGATAATTACTTGTATTCCACGCGATTCTGCGAAGTTTTCTCGTTTTGTCCAATTATGAGTTAACTATATCACCGTTGAAAAGTAATTTTTTGTTTCCTTTTTCCAAAGAAACAAAAAAGTTTCATTTTGTTGTACAGTGTAAATATTTAAAAAAAAAGTGCATACTTATTGCTATTATTTTTATCTTATGAGCCAATGTGCCAAAGAAAATGTACTCCAAACCCCAGCCTAAGTCGCCATCAATTCGAAATAGTTGTCTTTTGAAGCAAATAACGAAAAGCAAACATTTAATGTCACCCCCTTAGACGTCAACAGAGTGACACATTAAACACATGTTGCACGTTTATTCTTAAAACTGTGAAGATTTTGATGAAAACGCATACAAAACCGACAACACCAACAACAACTTGAAAAAAAACTGCCACAAAAATATTTAAAACTTTTACACGATTTCAATTTTAAAAAAATAGTATGTGCATGCGTTGAAATTTTCTTTAGAAACACTTTTGTGTGTTGCCAAAAATTCTCTTAAAAAAAAAGAAAAAATCAGCAGAAATTAAAACAGACAGCCATACATAAATTGCTTGAAAACAAAATAGTTTTCTATAGAAGCCAACTTATTGACTAAATTCAGCACGAAGCCTGATTATTATGCTGTACGTCAGCACTTAAACATGAACGACAAGTCTTCAGCGTATTCAGCATCATCACAATCATCACCGTTGTGCGTTTCTTTTTTTGATTTTGTAATTTTTGGCTGCTCACGTTTGTGTCGGCAGGAAAAAAAAGTATTTGCATACGCATTTTTTCATGTCTATGCTATTTGTTATGGCTTTCGTTTTTGTTCTTTTCTAGTAGACAGTTTTTGCAACATTTAAAGCAACTTAAAGAGACATAAAAGCGACACTCACGCATTCCATGCCACATCAAATTGCCGACAAGGTTTACACAGCCAGCAGTTTTTGTTAGCGAGGGGGAATATAGACAGACAGAGAGGAAACCTATTCATGGAAAACTTTGGCGACAATCAGTCACCATAGACATTGCCATACAACAGATCAGGGACAGGAATTAAAAAGAAATACGAAATTTAAACTAAATGACGCTTTCTACTGAAGTATATTGTAAAAAGATTTTAAAAATAAATTTCATCGAATCAATAGATTATATTAAATTAACTCGTACCTAGAATAAAATAAGCGACAATATTTAATTTATATAGCTATGCTATTTATGTCACGACATAGGCGCTAGGATGTGATTTTCGTAACAAAAATAATCAACGCTATTGCAATTATAAATTTATTTTTGTTAAGATTACTTTGTACATACAACCAGAGTACGGAAATAAACGAAACAAAATCTTTGAAACAAAAACAAACCAAAAACAATGAGAAGGATTGCTCAATTTGGTTCGTATTGTTTTTGCACATGAGCACAAACCAGAGAACACAGCCGATCGGTTGTAAACCAGTTAAAGCAGCCGCCGGCCATAAACAATACATTATTTTATTCATTAAACACATTCACCACATCAAGCTAACGATTAACAAATGTCAACGATAGAATACACATGTTTAAATGAGAATGATTCTTTTGAAAACTGCAAAGCAACAAGGCGTCAGGTCTATGCTGATTTTTTGTTGTACTCCAATTAAATTAATTTTTATTTCTTTGGCTACAATGAGCAAATCTAGTGTTGCCAATGTAATACAAAATGTTGAATGTATGATATCGTACAATTATTTCATATTATTTACCAGAAACAATATCCAAAAATTGATGTAAAGAATAAATTGATTCATGTTTTTTACTTTTACGTGAAATAAGTACATTTTAAAAGAGTAATTAATTTTTATAAATGCAAAATATATGAAAGTGGCAATACTGAATTATATATTTGTACTTGAATATCAGCTGCAGATGGTGCTGCTGCCGTGTCCAAAATAATTAAGTAGCTGGCTACGAGGCGACAAATGCTGCTAGTAGCATTTGAAGCCGTGTGTTCGTGTAGCCTGCTGTGGTGAATGTGTTTAATGCATTAATCGTACGCCGCTAGAAAAGAAAATAATGGGAAATAAATGGAAACGTTTTTAAATATTTGCGGCGAATTTGACATCATCATATAATATAATTTTATTGTATTGTTATTTAACACATTAAATTTGTTTTATATAGCTAAGCAGCATAGTTATAGCCGGGTGTCCTGAGACACCTCTCTCTTTTTTTATAATCAAATTATTTTCGTACGACCGTAGAACAAAATTTATTTTCATAATTAAATTATTCATGTGACTTCAAGAAACCTTTTTAAAATGACTGTTTGCATCCTATATGATCTATAGAACTCAAAAGGAAGATCAAGCGATGTATCAGCAATTCTAATAAAGTCAAGACTCAAGCGCTACCCAGTAAAAAAAGACACTCCAAAAAAGTCATGAAAATGTAGAGTTTGCGATCTGGAAGTAGTGCAAATTTCGATCCGATCCCAGTAAAAAAAATTGGAAGTCATTCTAAAGGAACTACATTTTCATTGCTTCCAAAAAATCGATATTTTTAATTTGCCGATAGTTAGTAGAAAACCAAGTATAAGTTTATTTTTGTCATACAGAACCTTGTAAGTCCTCTATAGTTTTAAAAATTACTCACCAGAATTTAAAAAAAATCGATTTTTTTCAAGAAACTTATGAATTAATTTTGGTCTAAAATTTTGAAGTTATTTGCTTAAATTTACATGAAAATACTGTTTCGCGTTTAAATTACTATAAAAAGAAACTAATTGTTAAAATAGGTAACTATTAACCATTTTTCCTAGATGAAAATATTATCATAGAACACAAAAAATTACATTTTTCTTAAAATCGCTTCCAATTCGGTGACTAGGCATCGAAAAAGAGAACTTCTTGCAATGACAACCCTATGTAAAAATCATTAGATCGGATCGAAATTTGCACTACTTCCAGATCGCAAACTCTACATTTTCATGACTTTTTTGGAGTGTCTTTTTTTACTGGGGATCTAATGATTTTTACATAGGGTTGTCATTGCAAGAAGTTCTCTTTTTCGATGCCTGGTCACCGAATTGGAAGCGATTTTAAGAAAAATGTCCTTTTTTGTGTTCTATGATAATATTTTCATCTAGGAAAAATGGTAAATAGTTACCTATTTTAACAATTCCTTTCTTTTTATACGAATTTAAGCCCGAAACAGTGTTTTCATTTAAATTTAAGTAAATAACTATTAAATTTTAGACTAAAATTAGTTCATAAATTTCTTTAAAAAATTCGATTTTTTTTAAATTCTGGTGAGTATTTTTTAAAACTATGGAGAAATTACAAGGTTTTGTATGACTAAAATAAACTTCTACTTGGTTTTCTGCTAACTACTGGCAAATTAAAAATATCGATTTTTTGGATGCAATGAAAATGTAGTTCCTTTGGAATGACTTCCAATTTTTTTTACTGGGTATTTATTTATGCGGTTTTATATTCAGGCTTTCAAGGTTATTAAATTTCTTCAAAATATAAATAAAAGATGTTTTTATACCCTTTACCAACAAAAATGGTAAAAGGGTATATATAGGTTTGTCATTCCGTTTGTAATTTCTATAATATCAATAAGCGACCCATATAATATATATATTCTGGATCCTTATGCATAGGGAAGACGAATAAGCGATGTCCGTCTGTCCGTCTGTCCGTCTGTCCGTCTGTCCGTCTGTCCGTCTGTCCGTCTGTCCGTCTGTCCGTCTGTCCGTCTGTCCGTCTGTCTGTACGTGAAATCGGTTTTCCGAAGCTCCCAGAAGAGCTAGAGACTTCGTTCTTGGACTGGTGTATCAGAAATTTTCCAAAATAGATTGGTATTGAAATTCAGCAAAATCGGGCCGACGATTGCAGAGCTGGAAAACTTAAACTTCATTTTGCCATATAAAAGTAACTCCCGAAAACAAATTTTTATTTTTTTTTAATAAATGTACATATTTTACACTTCAGTACGACTAAAATTGGAATTTTAAATTAACAAAATACAAAAAAATTAAAAAGACGTTTCCAGGGTTGGAAAACTTTAACTTTTTGTGTTATGTAAAATTAACTATGTCTAAAACTATATTAGTATTTTCTCGAGAACCGTAAGAGCTACAGACCTGAAATTTGGACACAGTGTGTAGACCTTTGGCCGCTACAACAACAAATACATGATAATTGGAAATTAAAGGGTGTTCCAAAACGAGCAACGAAAAATTTTAAAATCCCATGTAGTATATATACAATTGTATGTATATACACTTGAAATTGGTAAGGTTAGTGTATTTTTATACAGACTACAAAAATTAACACAAAAATTAAAAAAAAATTTAAATTAAAGGGGGTTCCATCAGTTAATGCAATTTTGACTATGTAATTTTGACAATTTGCTGTATCTTGGAAACCGTAAGAGCAAAACTCTTGAAATTTTCAAAAACGGTAAAACTGAAAAAATAAAAAATTATAAAATCGCCAAACCGAAAAAAATCGCCAAAAACAAGAAAAAATCGCCAAAACGAAAAAAAGCACCAAATTAAAAAAAAATTCTAAGACTTAAATAAATCGCAAAAAAAAAACGGAAATATTGCTAAAATGAAAACAAAAATCGCCAAAATGAAAGAAAATCGCCAAAATGAAAATCGCCATAATGAAAAAAATCACCAAAACGAAAAAAACCCTAAAAACAGAAAAAAATTGCCAAAATGAAAAAAAGCCAAAAACAGAAAAAAAATCGCCAAAACGAAAAAAAGCACCAAATTAAAAAAAAATATAAAACGAAAAAAAACCTAAAAAACAGAAAAAAAATCGCCAAAATGAAAAAAAAATCGCCAAAACGAAAAAAAACCTAAAAAACAGAAAAAATCGCCAAAATGAAAAAAAAATCGCCAAAATGAAAAAAATCACCAAAACGAAAAAAAACCTTAAAAAACAGAAAAAAATCGTCAAAATGAAAAAAAATCGCCAAACCGAAAAAAACCCTAAAAAACAGAAAAAAATCGCCAAAATGAAAAAAATCGCCAAAAAAAGAAAAAACGTAAATAACAGAAAAAAATCGCCAAACCGAAAAAAATCGCCAAAAACAAGAAAAAATCGCCAAAACGAAAAAAAGCACCAAATTAAAAAAAAATTCTAAGACTAAAATAAATCGCAAAAAAACGGAAATATTGCTTAAATGAAAACAAAAATCGCCAAAATGAAAGAAAATCGCCAAAATGAAAAAAAATCGCCAAAATGAAAATAATCACTAAAACGAAAAAAAACCTAAAAACAGAAAAAAATCGCCAAAATGATAAAAAAAATCGCCAAAATGAAAAAAATCACCAAAACGAAAAAACCCCAAAAAACAGAAAAAAATCGCCAAAATGAAAAAAGCACTAAATTAAAAGAAAATTTCTAAGACTAAAATAAATCGCAAAAAAACGAAAAAATTGCTAAAATGAAAAAAAATCGCCAAAATGAAAAATATCGCTAAAAACGAAAAAAAACCCTAAAAAACAGAAAAAACAGAAAAAAATCGCCAAAATGAAAAAAAATCGCCAAAAAAAGAAAAAAAATCGCCAAAACGAACAAAAAACTAAAAAACAGAAAAAAATCGCCAAAATGATAAAAAATCGCCATAATAAAAAAAAAATCACCAAAATGAAAAAAAATCACCAAAACGAAAAAAAACATAAAAAAAAGAAAAAAATTGCCAAAATGAAAAAAAATCGCCAAAATGAAAAAAATCACCAAAACAAAAAAAAAACAAAAAAATCGCCAACAAAATCGCGAAAAAAACCCAAAAAAAAACAGAAAAAATCGTCAAAATGAGAAAAATCTCCAAAATGAAGAAAAGCCCAACAACAGAAATAAATCGCCAAAATGAAAAAAACCTCCAAAAACAGACAAAATCGCCAAAACGAGAAAAAAGCGACAAAACTGAAAAAATCGTTTTAACTGAAAAAAACTTCAAAAAAGCAAAAAACCTTCCTTTCGTGCGCGATTCAAAGTCGCACTTAACTGATTTTTTTAATATTAAAGGAATTAAATGAAACTAAGTTTTTGCTTATTTCGTTCTTGCTTTTTTCACTTAACATATTTTATGTATTTTTTAAAGAACTAGATTGGTATCAATAATCAGAAAAATCCAAAATTATGACTCCAGGGTTGGAAAACTTACACTTTTTGTGTTATGTAAAATTAAATAGGTCTAAAAATTTTTTTCTTTTTCTTTATAAATTGAATATATTTTATGCTTCTGAAAGAAAAGTTTGGTGTATGAAATTTGAAAAATGAAAATTATAGCTCCAAAGATGGAAACTTTAAAAAAATGATAAATTTTTTCACAAAACAAATATGTATGTACGTGTCTGTATACTATATATATGTACGTACGTTGGTAAAGGGTATATAAGATTCGGCACAGCTGAATATAGCACTCTTACTTGTTTATTATCAGCCTTATCATGAATTCCACATGTGAAAATTTCCGAATGAAATTTTTTGTTCACATGAATTTTAGGTTCGTATCATCAATTCACATAAAATTAAAAACTTACATATTTCCACTTTTTCCAATAGACAAATCTTTGTGAATAATTTTCTTCATAAATTGTAAAAATATTTTGCAATAGTACGAAGTTTTTTTGATACTAATTGTACACACGTTCGGAAATTTCCATGTGAAAATTTATTTTTGATAAGCCTGTATGTGTGTATCCGACGTTTCGTTCGCTATATTCTTGACAACATTTGTGAAGAACATCTACGAGCAACTAATATTTGCGTCGAAATTTTTTTGTACTAATTTCGTGATATCATCACTTTACTCACCTCTCAGATTCTCAATCATCGAAGATCAATACGAGGCTTTCTACAAATCGCTTGGACCTGGTTTCTTTTTATTTTATTTTTTTTTTTAAAGAGAAGTAACACTCAGGCAACGAATGCCTAATTCTATTACTAGGCTTTAGCTTCTTTTAGAAAGTTATAGTGATATAGAAGGCAGGTGCTGAAGGAAGAGACAGAGTTAAGCTTCATTCTTTCACAACTCAGCTTTTTGCATTTTTGCTTTTTGCTGCAGCGCCTCTGGTGTCAACGAGGTGTATTAAATTAAAACTTAAAGCTGTTCTTTGTAGCCATGCTGTTGGTTATTTTATTTCGCCGATGATTCTGCTACAGAGTATCGACGGAGAAGGGAGCTCTAATATTTTATTAGGATTAGTATCAACTGAAGTCGGTATATTTCAACTATGTGACTGTCTTCCTCACTTGAATTTCTCTACAACAACTGATACAAAGGTACACTAATGCACGTCAGAAAAATGCGTGGTGTTGTTATTTTAATCACTTTAGGAGAGGGGGCTCGAACAAAGGACCTTCAGTTTTGTAGCCAACATGCTTACTACCTCAGTCGCTAGCTACCGACAACAATGCAAAACATACGTTCTCGGATTCGAGTCTTCTTCCACCTAGAGGTTGACCGTTGTTCAACACAATTTCAAAATTGGGCTTGGGCTTTCAAAAAATTCCAGATGTTATAGACCTTGGCGTCATGAAAGTGATGCTAGCATTTAAAAAACTGTATTTCCTAAAAAACATCTGGAACGACTCGATGCCCCACCATCCGCTTGATGTCCAAAGCGCATGTTGGATTGATTAGCTAACCTGATGCTAATCAGCTAATTGTAGGGCTGACAAAAATCATTGGATTAAAATTTAGAAAGAAAGAAAATTAAAAAATTCATAATAAAATAATTTTTTTTGCTTGTTAAAAGAAAAAATTAATTAAAAATGTGCAATAAAAAAAATAAACTAACAAAAAGGTCTGTTTTTTGTTCCGAAAGATGAATGCAACAGTACTCGTAATTCATTGGTTCTTGATATAAAAATTAAGGGGATAATTTATGTCATACGATACCAATTGAAATTTTAAACTATGTCCATATGTATAATCTCTATTGAAACATTTTTTAATTTCGTTCGATATCGAGTGGCGTAATTTGCCCCAACGCACAGTGGCGTGAATTAAAAAAAAAGTGGTAAAAAGTCCGCAACTTTTGAACTAGTTAACCGATTTCGATGAAACCAACTGTTTTGGAAAGTACAAGTGTTGAAATTTTTAGAAAGCATATTTTGAGGCACCCTGTTGTAAGACAGGGTAGCTCCAAACAGCCTCAAAGTGGGAAAGTGCGGGTATCGAAATTCTTTCGGAGCTTGTAACTTTTGTAAATAGGGACCGATTTCAATAATTTTTTCAGCGGGACAATCTACGTTAAGAAATAAAAATAAAACATGCTAAGAGTACCATTTTATCTCTTTCAGTTTCAAAGTTATTTGACTTGAAAAATTTATTTTTTAATTTTTGGCCCTGACTTTTTTTATTCGTTAGTACATAACTTCTTTATTACTTGGCAAAAATCAGTATGTTTTAATGTTTTTGAAAGAAAACTTCATTACAATTCATATAAAAAAAATTTTTTTTTTATATCTCAAAAATTGTAGCAAGGAATAATTTTGCAATTTGGATTTTTAAAAATTATGAAAAAATTTGGTATATTTTGTGAAAAAAGTATTCTTAATTTTTTTGGAATATTTTAAAAAATTATTAAGTATTTGATAAAAACTTTGATTGTATCTGAGAAAGGAGACATTGAGAAAGGCTGTGAAATAAATTTTGGAGATTCTTGTTGGTGCACCCTACATTCAGCATTGGTCGAAAACTAGCAATTTTTTTTCAAAAAATCCGATTTTCGGATGTGGCAAAAAAATTGCACGGTCGTTTTTGTAAATTTTTTGGTTTTTTATAATAAATAAATTTGTTGTAAGTAATCTGTAAGAAACTCTTGACATCCTACACATAAATGTAGGCAGGAGAGGAGATTTTCTAAAAATTCTAAAATTTTTCTAACACAATTTTTCCCAATAAGAAAAAAGTATTATTAAATTATAAATTGGGAATCATTTTAATTTTTATCAATAGTATACATTTAGCTTTGCAAACTGGAAAAAAATTATTCTCCTACCTTCAATACTTTTTGAAATATTCGAAATCCAATTTTGATTAAAAATTTTAATTTTCTACATTTTTTATTTTTTTCTAAATTATTGATCTTATTTTCTTTACTGCAAATGTTTCTTAATTTTTTCTATGTTATTACAATAGTAGATATAATTGTCTATTCAACGGTATATAATATGTATTCCTTTGCCATTATATCAGTCTTAAAATGTATACACAAATATAACACCTCAGGTAACAATTTACGTGTTTTATCTGATACTCAAACAAACCCACATTTTTTATGAACTCTTGAAGTATATTTATATACCTACAAGGACAAATAGATTGAGTTATTTATTTATTTAAAAAAAATTAGTAGTTAACATTAGAACATTAAATTACGAACATTTTTTTATGTAGCTCCTTTTTAAACGCATATAAATTCCCTAAGTTTTGAATATAATTTGACAGAGAATTCCAGAGACTTTTTGCCATGATATCAGATATTTGTTTGTATGAATATAAATACTTATGTATCAAGAGATATATGTACAATGTACATATGTATGTATGAGTATGAAAACTTACAACTAAATTTTTCCTTTTGATTCTGATAATTGTATTAAAAATATATTTAATAAGTTCAGTTTCATTTTCCTTATTACTCGTATCTAAGTGCATGGATACATACATATGTTGTTTTTAATTTATATTTGGGGTTTACTTCAAGAATTTGCTTTAAAATAATCTGAGACATCATGGCCTAGCAAGCTATTAATTTCCTCTGCTTCGGGATCGTCCTTCTCGATTTCAATACTTATTTTTGGCAACCATTTCATTCTTATGCCTTGTAGGACTGGATCTGAAGACAATAGCAAATGATGTATTAAATCATTATTTTGAGCAACTCTAGAGCATTTACGTGTATTGAAAAGTCGATATTGCTTAACATCTCTATTTCTAGCTTCCTGTGCTTCTTCGGTTAGTTCCCCCAGAGGAAGAATGTTGTTTTCTATTATTTCTTTTGTATGTGCTAGCACTTTATGTACGGTTGGAATTATTGATTTCCATGGATATAATTCATTTATTAGAATCAGAGTGTCTTTTACATACATATATTTCAAATTTGTCCTTATTAATTAACTTTTTGCTATTTATGACGGCCAGTATTATTTTGAAACGTCTTATGAGATTAAAGCTAATACCAGTTATAGAAGATGTGGTTTCAGGGTCATCAAAAAATCGCCTGGCAGTGTTGCCATTATTGGAGTTTCCATAGCCATATAAAGGTTTGTCAATGATTAAGCCACGTTTCATAAACTCATCTTGAATTCTTGTCTTTTCTTCCAACCGTATCTGTTTTAAAGCAGAATTATTTGCAACTGGAACGTTCTGAAGTTCTGGTACACTGCGATATTTATTGTCGTAAGATAGATGTAAAATGAACTCCATAAATCGAATCCGAGCATGAAGTGGTGATATTCCAAGCTTAAGGGCATCTTCATTAGTTGGAGTATAATTCTCAATGTCCTTAAAATCGGAATTTTTCTTTCCGCATATATTACAAATCAAATAAGATTTTGTATCGGTTATTGCATTTGCAACTTTTCCATCTATCATTGTTAAATAAGGTCTAAAAGATACTGTTATTACTCGTCCTAATATATGAACGTCAATGGGTTCCATATTAGAAATTTCATGTTTTATACCATCAACCAGATTTTGAGTTGTTTCTTTGTTTTCCTTGATGTATTCAAAACGTATTGGTCGGCATAAAAATTTGAGCCTGAAGTAGTATTTACCCACACATCTTTAAATGCATTTGTACTTGTTGAAGGCATTTCATTATGTAGTCGAAGCCTTAATGGTACTAATGATGCCATTAAAACTTTGGAAAAGTCATTATCGTATGCACTGGGCTGTCTATATTCTGAAAATCCAGATGATCCATCACATCCCCATTTGTATATTAGTGTTAGTTCAGAATTATTACATGTATCTAAGTCTCTTTCGTCAAAAGTAGCGATGAGTCTTGATGCTGTATTATGAAGAAGGTCTGACAAACTAATGACTGCACTTCGGCTATCCACTGTTATCGGATGTGGCAAAATTTCCGATTTTCTTTTTAACAACAATGTACTTGATGGCAAAGGCCCACTTTTTTCTTTAAGCACTTTCCTTAAGATATCGTATTTATTTCTTGAAAGGCCCAAATTAAGAATGAGTGCTAGTGCATCTTCCACCGTAAAATGTTTACTATATTTTGGCGTTGGAATGCTTTCCACCATCCGTCTTAATCTTTTTGGAGACGCAACTGGTAGCACATCTACGATTTTGCCTGCTTCTTTAAGTTGAGTCTTCGCTAAAATCAATTTGAATGAATCTTTGATTTCATTTTCCGAATACGTATTTATTTATCAAGTCTTCTTGTTTAATCCTTTTGCTCCTGCGTCGAACGTTATCTAATCTTTATTTGGCCGACCAAACTTCTTTGGGTATATTTCCGTAGATAGTCCCATATCTAACCAATCCTGATTTTAATTCAGAAATTGATTTATTGCATTCACGTATCTTCTTTTCATATAATTTAAAAAAAATTTCAAGTTTTTTCGATAAATCAGTGTTTACAGATAAACCATATGTAGTAGATATTATGTACATCATTTGGTCTACCTTGTCCAACCGAGTACTACCATCAGTGAGGTTTTCCCACATTAACTTGCAGAGCGATTTATTTTTAATTGTTATCTCCATGATAGCTATAACTGAAATAATGACATTAAATGCATCGCAGCTTAAATATATAGCTACTTTACAAGCTGCGAATACAAAACCGATACAAATATCAGGTAAAACCATACCCATATTGGAGATGTGCGCGCAGGTACCTTTGCCCTTGTGGGTATATAAATATACTTATATTTATGTATATAAATTCTTATATTTTATTGTATTTAAGTAAAGAAAGTATTTAATAACAGCTTCAAGAGTTCATAAAAAATGTGGGTTTGTTTGAGTATCAGATAAAACACGTAAATTGTTACCTGAGGTGTTATATTTGTGTATACATTTTAAGACTGATATAATGGCAAAGGAATACATATTATATACCGTTGAATAGACAATTATATCTACTATTGTAATAACATAGAAAAAATTAAGAAACATTTGCAGTAAAGAAAATAAGATCAATAATTTAGAAAAAAATAAAAAATGTAGAAAATTAAAATTTTTAATCAAAATTGGATTTCGAATATTTCAAAAAGTATTGAAGGTAGGAGAATAATTTTTTTCCAGTTTGCAAAGCTAAATGTATACTATTGATAAAAATTAAAATGATTCCCAATTTATAATTTAATAATACTTTTTTCTTATTGGGAAAAATTGTGTTAGAAAAATTTTAGAATTTTTAGAAAATCTCCTCTCCTGCCTACATTTATGTGTAGGATGTCAAGAGTTTCTTACAGATTACTTACAACAAATTTATTTATTATAAAAAACCAAAAAATTTACAAAAACGACCGTGCAATTTTTTTGCCACATCCGAAAATCGGATTTTTTGAAAAAAAATTGCTAGTTTTCGACCAATGCTGAATGTAGGGTGCACCAACAAGAATCTCCAAAATTTATTTCACAGCCTTTCTCAATGTCTCCTTTCTCAGATACAATCAAAGTTTTTATCAAATACTTAATAATTTTTTAAAATATTCCAAAAAAATTAAGAATACTTTTTTCACAAAATATACCAAATTTTTTCATAATTTTTAAAAATCCAAATTGCAAAATTATTCCTTGCTACAATTTTTGAGATATCAAAAAAAAATTTTTTTTATATGAATTGTAATGAAGTTTTCTTTCAAAAACATTAAAACATACTGATTTTTGCCAAGTAATAAAGAAGTTATGTACTAACGAATAAAAAAAGTCAGGGCCAAAAATTAAAAAATAAATTTTTCAAGTCAAATAACTTTGAAACTGAAAGAGATAAAATGGTACTCTTAGCATGTTTTATTTTTATTTCTTAACGTAGATTGTCCCGCTGAAAAAATTATTGAAATCGGTCCCTATTTACAAAAGTTACAAGCTCCGAAAGAATTTCGATACCCGCACTTTCCCACTTTGAGGCTGTTTGGAGCTACCCTGTCTTACAACAGGGTGCCTCAAAATATGCTTTCTAAAAATTTCAACACTTGTACTTTCCAAAACAGTTGGTTTCATCGAAATCGGTTAACTAGTTCAAAAGTTGCGGACTTTTTACCACTTTTTTTTTAATTCACGCCACTGTGCAACGCACAGTGGGGCCTTTTGACTTTTTTCGTTGCAAAAATCATAACTTTTGAACTGATAAATATATTTAAAAATTTTAATAAGCATTTGGAAGGAAACTCCTTTAGCTTTAATATACATGATTTGGACGGTCATAGGTTAGGCGCTGCACTGTGCACAGTGTCTGCTTTCGACTGTTTTTATTACTAACATCATAACTTTTAAGGTAAGAATAAATAAATAAAATAAAATAAATTTTAATAAAAATGAGTATCATTATTGACCATAGCTTTGTGGAGGCACTATGCACAGTGGTTTTTTTGTTGAAAATATCATAATTTTTGAAGTTACCAAGAAATTTGTAATGGGGAAAAACACTTAATTTTTAAATCTTTTCGGATCAAAATAAGTGCTCCCTTATTGTGATAGGCATTGGACACGATGACACCTTTGACCTTTCTTGTCGCAAAAATCATATATTTTGAAGTAATGATATTTTTAAAATTTCTCAAACATTTAAAATACAACTTTTTGTGCTTTAAATGACATTCTCATAGGGAAGTCTAGAAAAAAATGCTACTCTAATATAACATGTTATATTAATATAACTCATTTTATTTATATTACAGATAAAAATGATTGAAATATTTTTAATACTAATGTTAATTTATAATATTATTTTATAGTATGATATATTATAATATGATAATGAGTTATTTTTATTAATTTTTTTAATAGTTAGTGTTCTTCAAAATAGTCATTAACATTTTGATCGATTTGTAATAGACTTAACATATCGGAGCTATAATTATATTCTTCCAAATCTTTTCGAGATCTTACATGTCTCCACGATGAAATCAGTGGGTCTGAAGAGGCCGCCAACATATTAAAAAGATCCTCATTCTGTCTAATTCATGATATTTTGCAAGTATTCGCATATCTAAAGTGCTTGTAATCTTTATTTTTGCATTCCTGGGCTTCTTCTGATAACTCTCCAATTGGTAAGCAATGGTATTCAATTAAATTTTGGCCATGAGCCAAAATCTTATGGACCGTAGGAGTAAGTTTCTTCTCAGGGTACTTTTGAGCCAAAAGCTGGGCAGTTTTTGATGCATAATCCTGAAACTTTGGGCCATTTACCATTTCTCTAGAGCTTATAACATTTAGAATAACGGCCAACCTTTTTATAATATGGTTGTCGACACCAGTAATTTGGGCTGTTACCTCATCATTTTCAAAAAACGATGTGGACATGTTACCATCGTTAGTATTTTCATATCCCTGCTTTGGGCAGTCTATTTTTAGTCCAAGGTTCTTAAAAAATTTATTTTGTATAATATTTTTTCGAGCAGTAGTTTTGGTGTTGCATTCTCATGAAAACTTTCCCCTTCTCTCGGAATTGTATACGCTAATTTTAAAATAAACTCCATGCACCTAATTCTGGCATGTAACGGAGAAATTCCATATTCATAGTTTTGTTCATCACTTGAATCATTAAAATTTTGAAAGTCCTTCTGTGACTTTTTGCAAATTGCACACTTCAAAGTTGAAGAAGTATCTGTTATTACATTTAAGACTTTGCCATCAATCATTGTAAGAGAAAATTCATAATTAATGACAACCTTTTTTCCATTCTTCACTTCAATAACAGAAGGCTTTAGTTCGGAAATTTGCTTTTTTATATCGTTTACTGTAGACTTGATTATTTCTGAAGACTCCTTTGCATATTTAAAAAATATCGGACGGCAAAAATGGACTGACGATGGGCGAGGATTTTTCCAATGCTCAGAG
This sequence comes from Tachina lurida, assembly GCA_944452675.1. Taxonomy (NCBI): domain Eukaryota; kingdom Metazoa; phylum Arthropoda; class Insecta; order Diptera; family Tachinidae; genus Tachina; species Tachina lurida. The sequence goes on from OX101754.1 coordinate 89,350,784, forward strand.
ATTTCACTTCTAAGTCGTAAAGGAACTATAGAAGCCATAAACATATTTGCATCTGTAATAGTTATGTCAGTTGTCGATATTGTTTGTTTGTAAGCACTTTGACTAGATGATCCATCACATACCCACTTATTTATCAATGTAAGCCTATCTGGAAGTAATGCTCTTTCTTTTTCAGGAAAACTTTGAACTAACCGTTTAGATGTATGATCCATTAAGTCTTGCAGTTCAACTTCTGCTGATACTTCAGCAACTTTTAAATTAGATGGTACTGCTTCTTTTTTGGCAGAGGAAACTTTTTTATATCCAGGAAGAACATTCACATTATGATTCTTTAAAGAGCTTCGTAAAATATTATATTTCTCCTTTGACAATCCCAAGTCCATAAATAACGCTAAGGCTTCTTCTATGCTATACTTTGTGGGTAAAAAATTTGTTCGTAAAATATTATATTTCTCCTTTGACAATCCCAAGTCCATAAATAACGCTAAGGCTTCTTCTATGCTATACTTTGTGGGTAATGCATTCAGAGGACTTGGAATACTTTCTTTAATCCTTCGTAGTCGATCTGGGCTGGCAAGCTCCACAGCTTTTGTAATATCAGACCTTGATTTATCTTTATCTTTTACGTACTTAAGACATAATGCTTCTGACAGATTCGATGTAGATATATCTTTTGTAGCATTTTGAAGTTTACGTTTTTTTGTGTATTAAAGAAAATTAAGAATTAAAGAAAAATGTAGGTAAAAAGTTACTGCGAAAATTTCGTATTAACGAGAAGCAATAAGTATTAGTAACAAGTGATGCAGTAAAAACAATTTTATAGAGAGAATAATTTCTTTTCATATTTGGAACGCATCTTTGTTACATATGTATATAAAAAATTTTTTTTATCTTTTACTAATAAAATACATTATATAACACAAAGTACAAGTTATTTTTCTCTTATTTTTGTTAAAAAAAGAAAACTAAGATTTGATCTTTCTATACGATTATATATATTTCAATGAAATAAGGCTACATACATATTTCTAAGTAGGCACATATGCATACATTAACAAAAATATGTCAATCAGTTCCACTTATATTTACATTTTTGTGCTGTAAGAAACATAAAATATAAAATATATTAAAATTTTGGTAGCTTTTTTCCTTATTTGGCAATTTTTTTTTATATTTTGGTTGCAAAAATATCTTGGCTGTGGCAGCGCTGGCTATAAGATTGTAACATCTTTCTTCAAATTTCAAGAAAACCTGTAATTTTTTGTGGACCAATTTAGCTTAATTATTTAAAGTACTGTGTAGTAAATATGCTAAAAAAATATGGGCGTGACCATTTTTGCCCATTTTTAGATATTCTCTATTTTATTTGTAAAAAGTACCTAAATATAGGGTGTCTGAAAAACGGCAACTGCCGAAAAAGTAGGGTATCTGGTGCATATTTTCTTACTTTTTTTAATAAACAATAAATATACCTTTAAAACAATACCAAAAAGTAGTGATCACATGGCAATATTTCTGACACTTCAATTCTAAAATGTTTTTTTTTTTTCTCAAAATCACATTTTTTTTGGACTTTCCAAAAAACTGTCGACTTTAACCAGCTCCACCAGCTATAATTCTTATCCGACTAAGAAAAATGTTTTTGAATTCTGATCAGTAAAATGGTCTTTATACGATGTGTTCATTCATTTTACAAAATTTTGTCATCAAATTTTGTATTTTTGCCACGGTTTTTGGGAAAAGGCGCCACAGTGCAACGCTCCACTTCCTATTATTTTTCATGCAAATAAATGATATACTATTAATAATTCAATTATTACCCAAATTTTCTTTGGTACATACAAATAGTTGAACCCAGTAGTACATATTATTGAACCTTTTGGTCACCCACCACATAAATATTTCAATGCCCTTCCCATTACATTATGTAGAGGATAGTTTATTAAACACAATTTACTAAATGAGTTTTTATGCAATTTAATTAATTATGCAAAGCGCGTGTCACATGCGAAGTTGTGAAAAAAAATATCATTGCACGTAACCAAATAAGAAGTCAAATTCTAACTACAGTCGCAATTATGACTACTGACGGCATACTGTAGCTCAAAAGATGCCCAGGTATTTCGATTTAGATTAAATTATTTACATTCGCTCCGGAAAATTAAAAATTGAACATATTCCAATAAGTCCTAAAAAATTTATATTCAAGCACTAAAAATTTAAATGATTATAAACCTCAATTCAACCTTTTTTCATGTACTTTTCAAGCTTGAAATGTTGTTGAAATAAATAAGAAACCACATAGATAAGTATATGGCACCATAACCACCAAAAAAGTTTAAGCGACATTATTTTCAAACTTTATTTTTCGATCAAAATCGATCATTTGCGATCGTAAAAAAACGAGAACTAAAAAATGTGTCGTTTAAGCTTTTTTTTGGTGATTATGACTCGATATGTTTAAACCTAGTCAAATATGTGATTTATTTATAAATAAAAACTGAAACTAAACTAAACAATATTTAAGATATGTAAATAATTAAAAAAGCGAATTTTAAAAATAAAAAGGAGTGATGAAAAATGGCAGAAAAGAACAGAAAATTTTTGCATTGTTTTCGCAGGAATATGAATATAATACTTGAACTAAAAAAAATGTTAAGGCTTAAAGTAGACTTAAATTTAATTGTAATATAAGGCTTAATTGAACTATAACTCCAGGCTTGAATTAAACTGTATTAAAATGCTTGAAACATGTGGTAATTCAAGACTTCAATTTAACTGCTTTAGAACTGAATTGTCCGAATTGAATTGAAGCTTCCTTTCCACTGGAGAATGCTACTGAAATAAAGTGCAAGGCAAGTATAATTCAATCCTTGAAAATTTAATGTTCAACTTGCTTGATTTCAAGCAAAACTGCTAATTGGTATTTTATTATTGTTTGGTTGGTACACACTGCCGCTTTTCAATGAGATATAATCCTTAGATTCTGTTTCGACAAAATATAACTAAAGTCTTTCATGTTAACTAGTAATATCCTGATAGAGATAAGTTCAGATCCATTAAATGGTATTGGAATCATCACATCTCTTTGAGCTATCTGATAAGGTAGATTGAACCAATTTTTGATAACTACGAGAACTCGTTTAGTATATTTTTAACAGTGTATACATTTCATCGGGTTTTGGCTTTGTTCGAATAAGCAATTAATAGTTTTTCAAATTCTGATTCGTATATGGTAATCGCTTGAGGTTCTTATATAATAACTTGAATATTTTGCGTTAATCTGCTCGATTATTTACGATTAATTTTTAAGAAACTTACAGTCTCAATTTATTGTTCAGATAAATTTTTTCGCACAATGACAATCCACAGAAAGCTCGTTCAACTTTTTGTCTGCTTTGAAGTAAGATTTTTTGACGCCATCAAAACCGCTTTTCTATGTATTATTTTTAAATTCTTAGACAAGCTTTATATTTTAATTTCCACAGTTCCCAATTTTAAAAGAATTGTTTAACAAATTTATACCCTGTTTTATGTAGAAATTTAACGCTAGTTTTATTTCATATTTGTAAGAAAGCGAGGATACAAGCGCAGCCACAAAAAGCCTTAATTAATTATTTAACAAGGGTATATTAAAAATTTAAGTTGGTTATTTTAATGGTAATAACCAACCTTAATTAGATTAACCAACAAATATTATTTTGTTTTAAAGAAAATGAACACTCAGGCAATAAATGCCTACTACTATTACTAGGTGTTACCTTCTTTAGGAAAGGAATACTGATAGAGCTACAACTCTGCTATTTGCACGTTGTAATTATACAGTACTGCAGCGCGTCTGGTGTCAATGAGGCGTATTAAATTAAAATTTAAAGCTGTTTCAGTGACCAGTGACTATGCCTTAAACACTTTAACTTTCCTACAACAACTGAACAACAGAGCGACAGATGTGCTTGGATTTCCGTGAGCACCTACCTTTACGGCCTCATCTCACGGGTGCCAAGCACCGGGTGTCGGTTTGACGCCAGACCAACGCCTCCATGCACCCTTTAGAATGAGCAATGTGCCCACCCAGCAGGGCACATAGGTTGCAATCTTTGTATATAGCTATCCCTGTACTATATTCAAGTTCCTTGCTGAGGTGCTTTGAGCTATCTAAACTCTTGGTGGTAATGACTTTGTCAAAACAGTACTATCTGTTGTATGGCCACAGCACCTAGAATAGTATCTGACTGAGTGCGTCAGACCAACCACTAGCATTGATTTAACACCGGGAAGCCAAGATTATTCTCCCAGAGTTTTTGGTAGCAACCACAGCCACCACGTTTGATTCTCGCGATTCTCACGCTACAGGTGTTGTGTATACACCCACAGCGAGGTCCCTAAGAGAATTCTACAACCATTGCCGGCACAGCTCAACCACTCATCTGAGATAAACGCATGCCTGTGTCGCCAAAAATCCAGTGCATACTCCACACACACCAAAATCATCCCTTAAACCCCGTGGAGTAGGACAAACTCGGGGTTTTAGCAAAGGATCCTGATGACTGCTACATACACTCAAAACTTCAGAGCAGCTCGATTGTCGGGCAACCGGCACCCGTGTCACCAGAAGTAGCCTCTGGTTAGACCTCAAAGTTCCACCACAAGGGCTTCACCTCTATCGTCTTTTGAACTCAAAGGCAGTTCCAGGTAACGCTGAACCTCCTTGACATCAACAGGACCTGTCTTTCTTCTATAAATATGTGCACATCCTTTCCTCTGTTGCCAGAGATCGGGTAGTCATACATAAGTGTTATGGGTAATGTACCAAAGGTACGTCAATGGAAAAAGCCACAACATCCCAGCTGGGGCCCCGGGCTTGCCACACCCGTAGTCAAAACTAGACGCACCTGGGGGATACAAAGAGACAGCAATGCGATAGCTATTGTGCTGAACAAGAACTTGGTCAACATTTTTATCTCACTACCCAGTAAAAAAAATTGGAAGTCATTCCAAAGGAACTACATTTTCATTGCATCCAAAAAATCGATATTTTTAATTTGCCAGTAGTTAGCAGAAAACCAAGTAGAAGTTTATTTTAGTCATACAAAACCTTGTAATTTCTCCATAGTTTTAAAAAATACTCACCAGAATTTAAAAAAAATCGAATTTTTTAAAGAAATTTATTAACTAATTTTAGTCTAAAATTTAATAGTTATTTACTTAAATTTAAATGAAAACACTGTTTCGGGCTTAAATTCGTATAAAAAGAAAGGAATTGTTAAAATAGGTAACTATTTACCATTTTTCCTAGATGAAAATATTATCATAGAACACAAAAAAGGACATTTTTCTTAAAATCGCTTCCAATTCGGTGACCAGGCATCGAAAAAGAGAACTTCTTCCAATGACAACCCTATGTAAAAATCATTAGATCGGATCGAAATTTGCACTACTTCCAGATCGCAAACTCTACATTTTCATGACTTTTTTGGAGTGTCTTTTTTTACTGGGTACTTTTGATGACCGAAATTTTGAAAAGGAACTTGGCCGTTTTTCACATTTATGTTTTTGTGAGGATTTTAATTACTCTAACAAAATGTTGTTAAAAGATAAATTTTAGAGCTTAGAAATATGTTTAACATATGCATAAATATAATACTTTATTGCAATTTACTGCCGTTAATTTGAAGAGTCAGTTTGTAAAACACTTTTATTATCTACAACATTTAATTGCATCCTGTTCATCTTCTTCCAGCCAACAACAATAATAATTCATCAGCCAGCAAACAAATTGCTTTAACAATTTTAGTTATTTTTTCATAAGATTAATAAATAAATAAATAAATAAGAAAATAAAATTATTATCATAATAAATGTAAACATTTATACGGTGAAACATTTACAGGCTACAAAGAAAAAAAAACTCATATTGAAAAGTAATCAACATAAATTTTAACAGAAACAATCTGCCTGGTCATAAATTTTATCATTAAACATACAAATAACAAGTAAGAGTGCTATATTCGGCTGTGCCGAATCTTATATACCCTTTACCAACGTACGTACATACATATATATAGTATACAGACACATACATACATATTTGTTTTCATCTTGGGAGCTTTAGTTTTAATTTTTCAAATTTCATTCGCTAAATTTTCTTTCAGAAGCATAAAATATATTCAATTTATAAAGAAAACGAAAAAAATTTTTAGACCTATTTAATTTTACATAACACAAAAAGTGTGAGTTTTCCAACCCTGGAGTCATAATTTTGGATTTTTCTGATTATTGATACCAATCTAGTTCTTTAAAAAATACATAAAATATGTTAAGTGAACAAAGCAAAAACGAAATAAGGAAAAACTTAGTTTCATTTAATTCCTTTAATATTAAAAAATTCAGTAAAGTGCGACTTTGAATCGCGCACGAAAGGCAGGCTATTTTGCTTTTTCGAAGATTTTTTCAGTTTAAACGATTTTTTCAGTGTTGTCGCTTTTTTCTCGTTTCGGCGATTTTTTTCTGTTTTTGGAGGTTTTTTTCTTTTTGGCGATTTTTTTCTGTTTTTGGGCTTTTCTTCATTTTGGAGATTTTTTTTCAGTTTGGAGATTTTTTTTTCAGTTTGGCGATTTTTTTTTGGTTTTTTTTTTTCATTTTGGCGATTTTTTTCTGTTTTTTGGGGTTTTTTTCGTTTTGGCGATTTATTTCATTTTGGCGATTTTTTTCATTTTGGCGATTTTTTTTTCAGTTTGGCGATTTTTTCTGTTTTTTAGGTTTTTTTTCGTTTTGGCATTATTTTTTTATTTTGGCGATTTTTTTTCATTTTGGCGATTTTTTTTAATTTTGGCGACTTTTTTTTCATTTTGGCGATTTTTTTTTCATTTTAGCAATTTTTTCGTTTTATGCGATTTATTTTAGTCTTAGAAATTTTTTTTAATTTGGTGCTTTTTTTCGTTTTGGCGATTTTTTTTTTGTTTTTGGCGATTTTTTTCAGTTTGGCGATTTTGTAATTTTTAGATTTTTTTTTTACCGTTTTTGAAAATTTCAAGAGTTTTGCTCTTATGGTTTCCAAGATACAGGAGTTGTCAAAATTGCATAGTCAAAAGTGCATTAACTGATGGAACACCCTTTAATTTAAATTTTTGGAAATTTTATTGTTAATTTTTGTAGTCTGTATAAAAAGTGTATATACATATAATTGTATGTATATTACATGGGATTTTAACATTTTTCGTTGCTCGTTTTGGAACACCCTTTAATTTCCAATTCTCATGTATTTGTTGTTGTAGCGGCCAAAGGTCTACACACTGTGTCCAAATTTCAGGTCTGTAGCTCGTACGGTTCTCGAGAAAATACTAATATAGTTTTAGACATAGTTAATTTTACATAACACAAAAAGTTACAGTTTTCCAACCCTGGAAACGTTTTTTTAATTTTTTTATATTTTTTTAATTTAAAATACCAGTTGTAATCGTACTGATGTGTAAAATAAGTTTATTTATTAAAAAAAATAAAAATTTGTTTTCGGTAGTTACTTTTATATGGCAAAATGAAGTTTACGTTTTCCAGCTCTGCAATCGTCTGTCCGATTTTGCTGAATTTCAATACCAATCTATTTTGGAAAATTTCTGACACACCAGTCCAAGAACGAAGTCTCTAGCTTTTCTGGGAGCTTCGGAAAACCGATTTCACGTACAGACAGACGGACAGACGGACAGACGGACAGACGGACAGACGGACAGACGGACAGACGGACAGACGGACAGACGGACATCGCTTATTCGTCTTCCCTATGCATAAGGATCCAGAATATATATATTTTATGTGTCGCTTATTGATATTATAGAAATTACAAACGGAATGACAAACCTATATATACCCTTTTACCATTTTTGTTGGTAAAGGGTATAAAAATACATAAAATATGTTAAGTGAACAAAGCAAAAACGAAATAAGGAAAAACTTAGTTTCATTTAATTCCTTTAATATTAAAAAATTCAGTAAAGTGCGACTTTGAATCGCGCACGAAAGGCAGGCTATTTTGCTTTTTCGAAGATTTTTTCAGTTTAAACGATTTTTTCAGTGTTGTCGCTTTTTTCTCGTTTCGGCGATTTTTTTCTGTTTTTGGAGGTTTTTTTCTTTTTGGCGATTTTTTTCTGTTTTTGGGCTTTTCTTCATTTTGGAGATTTTTTTTCAGTTTGGAGATTTTTTTTTCAGTTTGGCGATTTTTTTTGGTTTTTTTTTTCATTTTGGCGATTTTTTCTGTTTTTTGGGGTTTTTTTCGTTTTGGCGATTTATTTCATTTTGGCGATTTTTTTCATTTTGGCGATTTTTTTTTCAGTTTGGCGATTTTTTCTGTTTTTTAGGTTTTTTTTCGTTTTGGCATTATTTTTTTATTTTGGCGATTTTTTTTCATTTTGGCGATTTTTTTTAATTTTGGCGATTTTTTTTTCATTTTGGCGATTTTTTTTTTCATTTTAGCAATTTTTTCGTTTTATGCGATTTATTTTAGTCTTAGAAATTTTTTTTAATTTGGTGCTTTTTTTCGTTTTGGCGATTTTTTTTTTGTTTTTGGCGATTTTTTTCAGTTTGGCGATTTTGTAATTTTTAGATTTTTTTTTTTACCGTTTTTGAAAATTTCAAGAGTTTTGCTCTTATGGTTTCCAAGATACAGCAATTTATCAAAATTGCATAGTCAAAAGTGCATTAACTGATGGAACACCCTTTAATTTAAATTTTTGGAAATTTTATTGTTAATTTTTGTAGTCTGTATAAAAAGTGTATATACATATAATTGTATGTATATTACATGGGATTTTAACATTTTTCGTTGCTCGTTTTGGAACACCCTTTAATTTCCAATTCTCATGTATTTGTTGTTGTAGCGGCCAAAGGTCTACACACTGTGTCCAAATTTCAGGTCTGTAGCTCGTACGGTTCTCGAGAAAATACTAATATAGTTTTAGACATGGTTAATTTTACATAACACAAAAAGTTACAGTTTTCCAACCCTGGAAACGTTTTTTTAATTTTTTTATATTTTTTTAATTTAAAATACCAGTTGTAATCGTACTGATGTGTAAAATAAGTTTATTTATTAAAAAAAATAAAAATTTGTTTTCGGTAGTTACTTTTATATGGCAAAATGAAGTTTACGTTTTCCAGCTCTGCAATCGTCTGTCCGATTTTGCTGAATTTCAATACCAATCTATTTTGGAAAATTTCTGACACACCAGTCCAAGAACGAAGTCTCTAGCTTTTCTGGGAGCTTCGGAAAACCGATTTCACGTACAGACAGACGGACAGACGGACAGACGGACAGACGGACAGACGGACAGACGGACAGACGGACAGACGGACATCGCTTATTCGTCTTCCCTATGCATAAGGATCCAGAATATATATATTTTATGTGTCGCTTATTGATATTATAGAAATTACAAACGGAATGACAAACCTATATATACCCTTTTACCATTTTTGTTGGTAAAGGGTATAAAAATGCTAAAAAGTGTGGTTATTTAGCTGGTGGCCATTAACAATCCAAAAATGAAAAAATTAAACCAAAGTTTATGTTAATTCAGAGAGCCGATGAAGGCAAATGAATTGCTGGAATTACTTGTAGTACGAGTACCTCACGGTTGAAGATTAACACTGCTTAAGCATTGGAAAAATCATGCGATGAAATTTATTTGGTTTTGAAAAAATGTGATTGGCTGTGTAATTAACACAAAATTGCCGTAATAAATATTTAAAGAAAATTTCTTCGCATAGATAAAAAACAAGTCGTTGCTCAAGTCCCAATGAGTCAATGCGTGTTGATGATCTGGATGTATCAAAAATTTCATAGACATATATACGAGTACATATGTTGTATTGAAAGTTTTAGAAGATAAACTACGCTGCACATTAGTTTATACTTCGTACTTTTTATATAAAAAAAAATACCAAAGTCATAACTTATTTATAAAACAGCTGACTGCTTTCGTTTCAGAGAAGTCTTACATCTGTTAAAAATATACAATTCACATTGCTTTGAGATCTCATACAACGCGAAAATATTGAAATCTGCTGAAAAGTGGTTGCACTCAAAACACTTAATATATATATATATATCTGTTGTAAAGAGGCAAAAAAGCTTAAGTCAAAAAAAGCTAATTTTAAATAAATGCCATTCCTGCAATCCTCATAATCAAAGGTACCCCCGGGCAAAATCTTAATTCTTTTGTGTAATTTTTCAGAAAGTTATAGCGCTGCTTATTTGTTTCTGATAATAATATTAAATGGAATAATTGCTTTATAGTGGGCGCTATATGTTGTTATACAATATCAAATTTATCGGTAACATTCATTAGTCCGCGGAAAATTCATATCTTCCATAATAATAATCTGATCCATAAAAAAATATCACTGTATCACTGCAGATATTGATGTACGCTTTAAGCTCTTTAAAAGTTAGGCAGATACTTTCAGCACATAAGGGTGCTATACATCTTATAAGATTAGAACTCTTTTGGCGATGATATTCTTTAGGTTTTGATAAAAAACGATAACATGAAAAACCGCGATTTCGGTTATAAATTTACTTAAACCAAACGGTTTCGGTTTTCGTGTAAATCGATTCGAAATTGAAACTATTTGAATTCGTATTCTTTTAACATAGAAACTCAAAAGCTTTTTCTCTGGCTTATGAATACAATTTTTGATAAACCGCATCCATCATTTCAAGATTGATTTTGTGAGCCAAACATAACTAGAGTTTTGTTGAGTTTCTAATCCAAATTAAATATTAACTGCTGCTCCATTGGTAGTAGAAGCCAGAATATCTGAATCCAATAAAATTTTGAACTCAATTAATTTTATGCCGTACAAAAACAAAGTGATCAAATCTACGTAAACAAGGCTTATTTAACATTTTTCGACAATGAATTTGCTTCATATGTGCTTAATGTTAATTCAACATGATTTACAGTAATATTCCTTTTGAAATAACTTTTTTTTGAATCAACATTGTCATTGTATTTTATTATTTTATTTATTAACAGGCGTCCAAAAATAGTTGTAGTTGAATTTGATTCGTATATATTTCATGTCAATTCAACATGATAATAATAGTAATATTCCTTTTTAAATAACTTTTTTTTATTTTAATTTAACATTACCGTACTGTTAAATCAAAATGTAGAAGCATGTTGAATCAAAATTATTTCAAGTTGAAACAACATGAATTCAATTTAATTTAGTCATTGTATTTTATTAATTATTTAATTTTAACGTGTGTAAATTGGAACAAGCATCTAAAAATTATTTGTATGTATGTAAATGGTCTCAACGCGCTTACCGCTGCAGCCACAACAACTTTAAATATTCTTTAGATATACACCATCATGATTTAAACTTTAATTCAACATGATTTAATATGATTTCAAAACAAAATTTTTGCAAGGATATTTTACATTGGAATTTTTTCTGCGAGTAGTACTAGTCCACTCATCCATTGTTAAACTGTATTTTTGATCATTCGGTTTTTTATGCACAGAAAAAATTATTCCCAAAAATTTTCAAAGATACGTTTGTTTGAAATAACATATAGTTTCAGTAAAATATTTTTACTGTTCCGGTAAATAACGGGTGTTTTTTTAGAGGTATAGAACTTCGAATTGAAATAAAACACAAGAAAATCGTTTTAATGTCCGTCAATTTGGCTTTATTGGAAGGATAATTTTATGCCATTAATATTTAAATATGATTTCGGGCATGTGGCCGCCGCGGCTGGCTCGAATAAAGCCAATTCTACAGGTCCAATTTTCAACCACTTTTTCGAGCATATGGGGCCGTATGTTGGCAATAACGCCACGAATGTTGGCTTCCAAGTCCCCTAACGTTTCTGGTTTGTTGGCGTAGACGAGCGACTTCACATATCCCCAAAGAAAATAATCCAATGGTGTCAAATCACACGATCTTGGTGGCCAATTGACAGGTCCATTCCGCGAAATTATGCGCTCATCGAATGTTTCCTTCAATAAATCGATTGTGACGTACGCTGTGTGGCATGTAGCGCCGTCTTGTTGGAACCACAACTCATCCACATTCAAAATCTTCAAAATCTTCCATAAAGTTGATGTACAAAGCTCCAATTGCTGTGCACGGTGGCGAATCGATTCATTCGGGTCCTCTTCAACACTTTGCTCTACAGCGGCAATTGTTTCTTCGGTGCGCACTGTTCGACGTCTCTGCGGATGCGTATTATCACATAGAGTAAACGTAGTGCGAAAACGATCCATGGTTAACCGAATTAATTGCTCTGATGGACGATTATGTCGACCATAAAATGGACGTAGCTTGCGGTAAACTTCGCGAACTGAACCATTATTTTCGAAATAAATTTGCACGATTTGCAAGCGTTGTTCTTTTGTCAACCTGTTCATGATGAAATGGCAAACCAAACTAAATATTAATCACTTAACAGCTGACAAAATGGCCGCCAGTTAAAAAAGTGATGCCAACTTAAAGTTCTATACCTCAATAAAAAACACCCATTAGTTTGTTCCAATTTTCTTTTAAGAAAAAAAACAAAACTATATGGAGTGAAAAGTTCTAGTTCATACAATTAATATAAAGTTACATTTGTAATAAAGTTGTTAAGAGAAGATTTCTGTTCCAAGATAGAAATTTCATGCTGCACAAAACAGTTATTTTTTCCATTTGCTTTTAAATTTCAGTAAAAAAAAATTTGTTGAATCAGACAATTTGATGATTGAAAGAATCAAATGGTTTTTTGATACAAATTATTATAACATTTTTCATTTGAATTAACAAATTTCTTTGTAGGGCCTGAAATGAACAAATTTATATTTGATTTAGAGAATTTTGTGCTTGATTTAGAAAATAATTTTTTTCTGTCTAACTCAGACGTTGTGCTATAATTTCTTATTTACTTTCAAAGTCATTTAGTATTACCTTTAATACAATTGATTAACTTGTGATTTGCGATTGTGTTGTGAGCTTTGTTAAGAGCTTTGATATAATAATTTCTAATAACTTTTAACAATTTCCTCATAAGCTTTTAAAGTGCCCATCTTGTATACCGCTGTCAAATCATTATTACTGATTGATAAAACAAATAAAAATTTTAAAATAACAAGAAGTAAAAAATCGAAACTCGAGGGATTTCTTGTCGGTTTCGAATATTTGAACTAAGAACCGCTCGTTCGATTTCGGTTGAAACCGAAAAGTGAATAAAAAGTTTCTTTAGTCCGACAGCTGCATTAGATTTCAGAATTATTTCTTTAATTATACTTTTGTTGCTATTGCAAAATACATCAGAGCTTTGGACCAGCAAAGTGTAATTATTCTACATGTCTGGTGGTTACTGGTTTCCCGCTCAGTGTACTAAAAATACATTATTACTGCCGCAAACCAATAACCACTTGACGATGTGTCGGTTAGTAACTTTAGCGTTTGATTTTCGAAACACAGGGGTACAATTTTTCGCTATGTGAAAACCGAAAACATGAAATAGATTTTTGCATATTCAGTAGAAAGTCTCTTACTGTTCCACAACATCTTTAATTTCTTGTTTATTTTTATGGGCTTTCAACTTGTGTGTCGTCCTAGTTCATGCCACGAATGCCCTTAGAGTTTTATCTCTAGTAATTCGTGTAATTCCGTATATTACAAAACAATCTTTCTTTCACAATTTTCGAAGTGTGGTTTGGATCAGATCTAACTTTCCAGCGAATTTTTCCAAACTGCTTTTAAAAAGGTATAAATACACAAATCGATATACATTTGTTGAACCAGCCTAACAGTCGCAGGGTCGTCGATTCGATTTCTACTGTCATGAAGTTAGCATTCAATTTAACCATAGCTAGTCTTAAATTATTATTTTTCGAGCTTTATTTATGTCCTGTTTATGATTAGATTATGCTAAAGATCGTACAGCTCTGTAAGCCTAATTACATGTAATAGTTTTCCAGGAACAAATTGCACTAAAGACAATTTTAAATTATTACGACAAACACTAAGAGAACACCTCCTGCGTGCTAGTACATCCACCTTTAACGCCGACATGTCTAGAAAACCAGAAGGGTGTGACTTTATTGATGCTGTTTAGCTAATTTAGCTTAATGCACCATTCCCAAGACAACTTGTAGGAAACCAATATGAGCTAAGTGCTTTGATGGCAGATTGACCATCCGAGAGTATGGCTATTTTTGTTCCTCGGTAGGCACTTCCAATATTATATAGTCTTAATAGCATAAGCTTTCCAAGGGCTCGTCCTAGGTTCTACGAATCCCACATCAGAGGCTTCCGGGGTTCTGGAAACATTACCATTCCGCTATTAAGTCCCAGCATGATTTAATGTAAAGGAATATGGCAAATCTCATTAAGACTATGTTTACCACTTATGCTTAATTCAGGCCAGTTTTTCGTTATGAATAAGGATGTTTGTTGGTGTTTCTGCAGATATCTAAATTATCTTTGTAGTTTGTGTACGTTAATTACAAATACAAAACAGAAATCCTTACCCACCGGCATATATGAGTAGTTGGATATCATTACCGAATTACTGCCGACTATCACGTTCGCCAAGATATCAATCGGTTTTTCGACCAACTTTAGTGTAAAGTCCGCTTCTTTTTAATTATTTATTTCAATTATAAACCTTTTTATTTTCACGATAAATTAGAGTATATCGTATGATCATAACCAATTAGAAATATTCTCAATTTCTAAGGCTGTCAGTTAAAGATTTTTAAAAAGATTGAACCCGAATATAAGATCCTATTGTGTGAACAGAGTGCCTTTTAGAAGCTGCTTCTAGGAAACCAGTTTGATTGATTTAAAGCAACTGAAAGGAAGATGTCTCTTTAACTCTTCTATTTTTCAGTAGAAAGCATGGAAATACATTCCGAAAGGCATTCCATATGCAAACGCCATCTTTACAAGTTAACGAGCGCTGGTGAGTACTGTTTTTTATTGGATGAAAGCCGAAGTGTTTTATGTACATATCTATATAAGAAGAGTTTGCTCCTTCTTATTAAAAACAATTTCACCAGCTTACCTAGACTCTGCTAATGTGACGGTGAAGCCCAAAGGACCATCCACACCCTACTCACTGCAACAAAATCTTGGTACTACCGGTAAATACCACAATAATGGTGCCTAAGCTCTTGAACAATTAGAGGTGAGAGAAGAAGTTCTGCGTGCCGACTTTTTGACACCTGGGTATAATCCATCTAGAAGTCTAAAAAGCGAACCTCGCAGAAGAAGGCTTCAATGAGCAAAAGCTAAGTTAGAAATTATTTTTAAGTGTAACAATTTACTGAAAAGAATCCTCAAAAAAGCAACAACTCTTAGGCACCCTAACAACAAGCAGAAAAAATTTAATTAAATTGTCCATATCATGCCTTAAATAAAATAAATTTAAATAACAAAAAAAAAATTATTCTACACACGGAGTGAAAAAAGTATACCAAAAGTTCTCTTTGCAAAGAGAGCTTTTGTTGCGCAGCAATGGCTGCCACATAATATACACAATTTGCACAACTTGGCACCTCCCCATTTGTTTCCAACTGTTTTAGAAAAATCGATTTTCCCAAATGTATAAAATTTCATTTGAACATTGAAAATTTCCCTCTTTCCCTAACGTCTTGGTGACCCAGTCCCTTGAAATTCAAGACTCCCTCACTTTCAGTGCAGTACATTTTTATTTGAATGGCTTCCTTTTTGGTGTGTTTGTTTCCGGTTTGAGTTGGAAATTATTTTCAAAATCAAAATGATGCACGTGCAACAACTAAAACGCCAACTACGGCTTGTAACGGCGGTGGTTGGTTTAAGGATTTGTTTTTTTTTCATTTTTATTTCATTTTTCTTCTTTTGTTGATAAAGGATAAAATGTTTAAGCATTTCAACACGTGACCGGAATCAAGTTAATGCACGTATAACGGAAATAAGATCTTTATAAAAGTGTGTTTTTTGTTTTATTTATTGTTTTACGTTTCAATTCCTATATGTAAGTCTTCATTTAAAAAAGGAAAACAAAGGACATTTTGCACAAGGCTGCATAAAAGAGAGGGAGTAATAACTTCTATGGCGGCGTATGATTTTTAACAAAAAGCACAATTTATATTTTTCTATGAAAGTGTTCTTTTCTTCTTGCCTTTCCAATCGGTATTGTTTATTGCAACATGATGCTGGGAATTAACAAAGTTTTTGCTACATTCCTTATTATTCGTATTTGTACGGTAAGCGGCAATAGCATTTTATATTCATACTATTGTTCACAATAAGCAGAAGGAGTATATTTCACAGTCACACTGTGTCCTTGGATTGCGGTTTGCTGTTGTTGTTGTTGTTGATGTTTCATTAGTTGAGTCTGTATAATTTTGTGGGGATTTTGTTTACATTATTGCTCGCCTCCTTCGCAGCTTTTGTGTCGTCTGGCAATTTAAATTTAATAAATACACGCATACGTGCTGTGCCCATAATAAACATTTTTTAAGGTTTTTATATTAAAGGTTTTATTTTAATTTATTGCCTTCGCTTAACTGTTGCTGGAGGTTGAGTTTCGCGTGAATGTGAGCAACTTAATTGTAATGCTAAGTACACATGATGGCATTTTGTGACATCCCAAGAGTCAAAATTTTTCGTTGTGTGACAAAATGATAGCAAAAAATATTCCAAACATGTGTAGTCAGTAAAACTGTTTTTAACATGTTTGAAAATGTTCGGAGGTGTCTTAAGCTAGAAGCAGATTCATCTTCAGTGCATCGTTGGTTGGTTTCTGGTTTGCGGCACTGTATATTCACAATACATTATGTGTGCAGCATACCAGAAACCAACCGACGGTATGTATTTGCTTGTGTGCATTTGTTTATAAAAAATAGTTGCACATATAGTAAAGTCCTGCACAAGACCATTTATCAGAACTTTCAAGACATGCGACAATTTTCAAACGCTTCACTACAGCGAAATATTCTAAAACAAATGCTAAGCAACACTGTTGCCAAGATGAACAACTAAAAAAATCTTCCCAACAGTGTTTAGTTTTAGCGTTTCTTTTAGAATATTTCGCTGTAGTAAAGCGTTAGAAAAATGTCGCATGTCTTGAAAGGTCTTATAAACGGTCTTGTGCAGGACATTAACCCAGATAGCGCTGGAAGAATTTTTTCTTTTAAACTTAAATTTTTATTTCCAAATTGAATTGATTTAGTAAGGCTCCTTTCAGATTAGGCAACTTTAATTGCGCAAGTATAATTTTCATTTTTATTTATTTTCTTTTGAACTTGCTTTTATGTTCACATTCAGCAACTTTGTTGAGCAAGTTTAATTTTCTTATGCTCGAATTTTCTTAATTTATTGACGTTTTGTTTCATTTCTGTATTCATTGTAAATATGAAAGTGATTTGTAATTTCGTGTATACAATGGAAGTTGAAGAAAAAAATAATTTAGTTAAAGATATACTTGAATATACATAATTGCCAAGTACAAGTACAGAATTGCCAAGTACAAGCAAGTCTGTACTCAAGTCTCGGCAATTCTTTCCCCTTCAAACCAACCTTTCCTCTCACACCCATAAACACAAGACTTGTGCAAGTAAAGTTGCCTAATCTGAAAGGGGCCTAAGTTTCTAAAAAAAATTTTTTTTGTACAAATGCTTGTAACGAGTTGTACGAGTATTTGTGTGAAATATATTTGAATCACTGAAAAACTGAATTTCGTTAATAGTACGAGTTAAGACTTCCTACTTGATACCATCGATATGTTCCTTATATCCTGCGACAGTACACAAAATCACATAACATAACATAAGTTAAATAAAATCAAAAATGACTATATTAAATTAAATTCCTGTTGTGTCCACTTGAAATGACTTTGCTTCAACAGGACTTTTAATTTTGAAATTAAATGTACTGGAATTTTAAATCAACATGAATCCAAGTTATTTCAAAAGGAAAAATTGCCTTGGCAAGTTACTGTAAATCATCTTTTCTGCCTCCTACCATATATGGTATATATAGTATAAGTGTATATTTAGTATAAGTATATATATATATAGTATAAATGTGTTCGGCAAATAAATGCACACAAAAACATATAAAGATATTGAACCTGAATATTGATGAGTCTGGCACCCGCTTTATAATAATCATAACTTTACAGCAAAAGGTAAAAAGATAATAGAAACTATACAACTGCTTGTAACATAGTTATTTTCCATATTATTGTAATAAATTTTTGTGACGATGTGTATTTGTGTGAAATTTACTGAAATCACTGAAAATCTCAAATTAATAAAAAATATGAGTTAGGGCCTTTCTACTTGATACCATCGATACACAGAGAAAACAGATTCGTTGAGACAACCGAATTTGTTGCCAATCGAATTTTGGTGGTTGCACCAACTAAATAGAATTCTGGTATAACAACTGCAATTTTCTTGTGGTACCACTATATTTTAATTATAACCCTTAAACAAATAGTTGCAGCAACAGAAAAAATTGGTTAACAGTATGGAATTTGAAAAAAAAAGTTATTCTTGCTACCGAAAATGTGGTTAGTATAACTGAAACAATATCATAATTGGTACCTGTGAAGGAAAAATTGGCCTTCCTTGCTGAAATAAAATAAGCAATAAACGCAAATAAAAATATACAATTTAAGAAATTTATTATTTAACATATTGTCATAAGTTATTTTTAATTGAAATTTATTTATTTCAACCACACATTTTGAACAGCCACAAACCTGTTATCTTATGCACAGACTTTCAAAAACCATTTAAGAATTCATAAATCATAATATCTTTGCAAGTCACAAAAGTTAATTTTTAATTTGCTTCAACGAGTATAAACTATGATAGTAAGCTCAACCTCTAGTTAGTTGCAGCAACTGATAGAAAGTGTTTATTTTAACCTTAATATAGAACGACAATTTTTTAGTTGCCAATACCAAAAGTTGGTAGTAACATCCAATTCATAATATTTTATTCGGTTGTGTTAACCAATCAATGAATTAGTCATGGCAAAAGCATACGCTCGGTTGATGCAATCAATTTAATAATTGTCAGAATCATACCTTTATTACAATTATGCCCTTATGGCAATAAAGATGGATTGTTTTTTCGATTAACAGAAAATTGATTGTGTGAACTGACATATAGTTTATGCAAATGATATTTTGTTGGCCTAACCATTTTCCAACCAATCTTTTTTCTGGGTGTATGTATGTACATACAAATGACAGCTGTTGTCCGGTTCTCTCGGGTTTTCTGTTTTCTGTTCTTTAAGAGTCCTTATTTATACTTTTTTAATCCCTTATTATTTCTCCTCATCCTTATTCATAATATTCGTACAAACACATGCACATATGTACATATATCGTGCCATAACCGCCAAAAAAGCTTAAGCGACATAATTTTCGCATGTAATTTTTTGACCAAAATCGATTATTTGCGATCGTAAATAGTTGATTTTCGTCAAAAAAAAACTAAGTCCAAAAAATGTGTCGCTTAAGCTATTTCAGCTGTTAGGGGTAGGATATGTAAGTCTATATCTGAGCTGCCCAAAGTAGCACCAGACTGCCGAATATATTCTTATACAAATGAATACACATACACGATTACATTTCTCTCGTATTTCTCTCGGTGGCTAGCATTTGCATTAATCAGACCCAGCGGCCCGCACCCTCTTGCAAATAATTTTAGTGTGCAATGTTCTGCACTGCCGCCTAATATATTATAATCAGGACAATCGTGAATAAAATGCAGCGAGAAATCGCTCCCTTTTCCAATTAGAATATTTTTATTTTCCCTATTACTTGTTTTTGTTTGAAATTGTTTCCTGAGAAAAACTTCTCGCAAAATTTTATTCTAGATTGCCCTCGATATGATGAGCCTGAACTTGAATTTTTTAGAAGTCATGTTATCCTTTTTCAGGAAAACTTTCCTTACCGATTGCTTTCTGCAATAATATCTTGATGTTGAGTTCAATTCGTTAAATGTAATCGATTTCATCTTTTGTATTAAAGATTTCTCAGTCCACCTCTTTTTTTCTAGTTGTGTGTATCTTAGGTGTTTTGATATTACTATGCGGCAATACCAAATAATCTGAAAATTATTCAAAATTCTAATGTATTGGTTTTGTCTTATAACTTAAGTTCTATCCAACAGCATTTGCAGATTTTTTTTTTACCTGAAACTAAATGAACCCATCTGAAACAAATGGGTAAACTTAGCTTAAGGGCGACCTTAATTGTTGCACTATAAGTTGAATACAGAAAGTTAAAAACTTCGTGCTCGTTTTCTGCAAAACAAAATTTTAGTTAATTTAATTATTTTTCGAACTTTCTTGCAGCAAAGGCTCGATATAAACAAACTAAACAAACGGATTTGGAAAAAAATCAAAATTACAGAATTGATTTAAAAAGTCAAGACGTTCTTGAGAGCCGAAATTTTGTTGAGCACAGCCCAACCTTGCCACTACGAAAATTTACTTTAAAGAGAAAGGAAGTGCAAAATTTGTTTCTACATACATACATATATATCGTACACTAAATCATAAACAGTCACAACTCTTTATGATTTAGTGTGCGATATGTACGTAAAGAGAAGCTTTCATCAAGGTCTTCCTGTATTTAAATTTAAATAAAAAAAGTTTGTGTGAGATATCATCCACATTTTGTTATTCGTTTGGAAGACAAATCTATACCATTATGCCACGTGTCATTACTTTCGTGTTTTTTTATAATAGGGCCAGCACTCAAGGAGTAACTCCTACTCATGCAATGCATTGTGGTAGAACTAGGAAAATAGGTTATGCAGACGAGGATAGAGGGAGTAGTGTCTGTGGACATTCGATTTAAGCTTTCTTACGTTGAAAGTGATAGGAAAAACTTCGACAGGTAGTTTATTCTACACTTTCGTATGTTCGGCTAAAAAAGGAATTCTCTATGTAATGCGTAGTGTGACTTATTGGCCAATAGACCACAAAAGGATGTGCTCTGAATGAAGTACGTATTGTGCGCAAAAGTGTGTGGGCTTCAGGAACAAGTTCTCTAATTTCATCAGAACACATTTTATTGTAGTAATGATAGAACAAGGAAATGCATCCCACATTGCGTCGATGCTTTAATGAATCAATAGAGCTGGATAGATACCCTACTGTCACCGATGAGCTTCTTAGCCCACTTCTGTACGTGGTCGAGCAGCTCCAAAATAGACTTTGAAGCGCCGGCAAATACATGACAGTTGTGTTCCATTTTCGGTCGGATATAATCAGATGGAGATAATTCACTCTATCTGATTATATCCGACCGCTTGCACCGTTTCAAAAATCCTAGACACTTGAATGCTTCTTTTGAAATTTTTAAAGTGTTCCGTCCATCGAACATCACACAGAACATCAAGAGCTTCCAATTCCTTAAGATTTATACCCCCCCCCCCCCCCCCAACACCATGTTATAGACGGATCCGCATTTTCGGTCATGTGTATATGAGTAATCATACAACAATGGGTCTTATGGACATTAAAATCGACCCTATTCGCAAGTCAGAATTCAGAATTTTTTTTAAATAACTGTTTAAGGTATCGTGTTACACTTTTTGGACAGATCTTCACTTGAGACATGGCGAATGAAAACGAAGGGCCGATATCTTGTGAGAATACCACCAATGCACTAACAGTTTTACTTTCTCAGGAAAATTAGGAACAAAAGTCCAGTAATGTTGAATTTCTTATTTCAATATGGAATAATGTTAATTAAAAGTTGCTTTATTTTGATAATTTAAGTTGTTAAATTCTTTTAGAACTGGGATGTCGGATTATGGAAACAATGTGGTTTAGATATTGATTTATTTTTTATTAATTCAATGTTTTGCAATTTAAACTTCAACTTAATTAAGAAGAAATGACAATTTACTCCTTGCAAGCGAATTATTATTGCATTCTTCTCAAATTTTGATACATACATATGTATGTATGTATATACGAGTATCTATGTTTTCATACTTACAAATATATTTGTTCACATTTTAACGCATATGTGTATTAGCAGTTTGTGAATATTTTGTGTGTGTTCTCTTATGTCAATATGAACACGTGCACGAGGACATTTATTGAATTTCCTCTGCATGTGTTCATTTTGTGTATTTCATTTGTTCCAATTAAACATCCATCTGAATGAAAGCTTTATATCCCCTACTCTGCTTTTCATTTATTATTTATTTTTCCAATTTTCGTTTGCTGTTCGCAAGCAAAATTTTAATTTAAGGGATAGTATAGAAAGAACGCCAAATGTATTTTTTTAGTCGAACGGTAATTATACTACTTGGTCCATAAGCGTACGTGTAAATATCAACAACAACTGGTACTACAAAATCATCTTCAATGTGTCGATGATTCTTTGATTTCAACAGCATTTGTTGATTGTTAAGCTTTACAAACACATTTTCTCTCTTAGATACGTTGCGACTAGCTGGAAAAAGACTAGATTAATTTCCATACTAAAATAGAATAGGGGGAAGATCTGGTCGAAAGAGCGGTACTGTGACACATGATGGATCTTTTGTGCTATAAATGTAAATTAAATTAAATTAATATCTGCATGACTCCAATTATGAAAGTCAGCACAGATATTGGAGAATCCCGCTGATAGCATCTGAACACAGTAACTCAGAATGAAAAACACGCCCTCTACTGTCACATAATACGATACAATCACAAAGAATGTGTGCTGTCGTCTCGTCATCTTCCGAGCATAAACGACACAAGGGTGAAAGAACTTGGATACTTTCCCACAGAGGAAAGTTCAGTCCATTATGACCAAAAAGAAAACTAGTAACAAGCCGTAAATTATTCCTGTTGAGGTTCAGTATGCCATTATATGTAAATGGATGCATCAAAGCTTTGGCCTGCCTTAAACCAGAAGAAGACAGCCACATTTCCTTAACGGTCGAAGTGCCATCTTTTTTGATCTGAGATGTTATAATCGATTGATTTATGCCCATAAACGAAGCAACAAAAGCCATACTGGCCAGTTCATCCACCTTTTTATTCCCCGGATGACCGTTGTTGTTGCCAGGTATCCAGTAAATGGAAACTTTGTTCCGTATGGATAGGTTTTGTAATGAGTCAAAGCACTCTTAAACAAGCCTGAAGCGGGATTTTCATGAAAGAAGAGACTTAAGAGCTACCTGACTATCGGAAAAAATAGTAATATGTGTGCCTCTATTGCTTCTGTTTAATTGAATGTCAACATATTTGGTGATTGCTTGTATTTCTGCCTGAAAAACCGTAGGTAATTTGTCCAAGGGCAAAGAGATTTTTACGTTGGGCCCAAAAACTTCAGCACCAACTCCATCCTCCATTTTGGATCCATCGGTATACCATCATAAATTTCTGGAATCTATAACGGGACCATTTTTGTCCCACAATACCCTTGGTGGAATTGTGACATTCAATCTCCTCTCGAGCCTCAGTTCATAGCTCATCCTGTCACTAAGCATTCCTAGCAGCCCTAAGCTGGACATTGTACTCAGGACCGATGAGTGGCCATTGCCAACACATCGAGCAGATCTACCGATACCCCTTATTTAAGCGGCAATTGTCGCAGAAAATCTTATACAGATTTTAATGGGTGGTAGTACAATCAAGGCCTCAATTGCTAAGCTTAGACATGACCTCAAGGCAACTGTTGCAAGAAGACACGCCAATCTCTGAACTTTGCAGAGCTTAGTTGTTGCCGCAACCTACCAAGTCTTTCGCCACCATAAAACCACGTTGTACGTTATGATTGTCCTAACCATCATTGTATAGGACCACATAAATATTTTTGGGCTGATGCCCCAGGTGCACCCACCACAACTATTCACCGCCTAGATCGCCCTAGTGGCTTTCTGTGTTACGAATTCAACATGTTGGTTCAAAGTCAGTTTTCTATCAAGGATAACTCCCAAGTGTTTGACATCAGTCAAATAAGGAATGTTGCACCCATTCAACGATACTGTCCCTAGACCAAGTTTTCTTCTAAGAGAAGAAGGTACAAGAATAGTGTTATCGGAGTTGACAGCGTGGCTATGTCTCCCACACTATGTCATTACAGTACATATAGCATTGTGCATGACGTCTGGGAGAACGTTGCCAACTTTTTCAGTTGCCATCAGCTATTACTTCATTTTTTGTTCACTAAGAATAAGGAGAAGTTAATCAATCACCACTGACTAAAGCGATAAAACACCACCTTGGGGACACCGTTTGAATATATTAATAGTATCCATGTCATTACCCATAAAAGCAGTTATGTCCTTGGTCTCAAGCATAGACCTAATACATCTCACAGATGCTTGATCAAAACCTTTTTGTCTACGAGAGCAATCCATTTAATCATATTTCGTATCAAATGCGCCATTAGTGTCTAAAAAAGCACACAATGAAATTTCCCCCAACCCATGAGCCCTCTCGATCTTTGTAACAAGATGATGCAGAGCAAGCTCTGTCTATTAACACTTAGCATATGCATATTGATTTACATGCAAGAGGGTGATATTCAAAACCATCGATCTAATGTGGAGATCAATTAGTATCTCCATAGTTTTCAGCAAAAACGATGTTAGGATAATTGGTCTGTATGATTTGGCCAAACTTCCTGGACTATTCGCTATTTTAGGTAAAAACACAAGGTTACCTATCCTCCACAGCAGGGGAATGTGTCCGAAGATAACATTGATTCTAAATAGGGCGGCGCGAGCACAAAGCAGTGTATCAATGCATCTTTGCAAGACTGCTGGAAAGATAGCATTCTTACCAGGAGCCTTAAAAGGCTGAAAAGAGGCAATGACCCATTTTACCCTATCCATATTAAAGAGGACTTTTGATTATTTGAGAGCTGTTCTATATAAAACAGGAGAACCATTCGTCAAGTCATCAATACTTTGAAACTTGAGTCGAGTCAAGAAAAGGAACACTAAGTAAAACTTTCAGTGCTTCTCTTTGGTTCTTAATGCACGTACCATTAGCTTTGTTTAGAAGGCCGATTTGGCTGACTTGAATAATTTTCATACTAAGGATAGATCAGTAAGACATAACAATAGCCATAGAAGGAGACTTCATCAATATATCCGCAGCAACTCTTCAACACATTCCTCTTAACCTTGAAGGGAAAGAATATATAAGAGTTTAGTTACCAAACTTGCTGGAGACATGTAATGTGACCGTAAAATTAGGCAACAGCGAGGAGTGAAAATGAGAAAGAGCTCAAGATCCTCATTCCAATTGAACCAGACATAATGGCCGTATCTACAAGTAATGCATCAAAATGCTTAGCGTCTATCTGGTAGAGGATATTGAATCAATTGCATCTTGGGTTATGTTATCCTCTTGCTACATGGAGTCTAATCCAAAAAATTTACAGTCATGGATCAATAATGAACTACGGTGTTGGCTCTGAAAAATACCCAGATTCTCTAGGCGTGCAGCACTTGTAACTTCTTCCGATAGGGAAAGAGTACCTCAGAATAAAATACTGGCCATCAGGCAGACTACTGCGCGACAGAAACTCAATTTTATTGGTAGACAGTCACTAAATCGGTCACACAAAATGACACAAAATGTTCTAAATTCTAATCGAACAATATTATCTAGATTAACTTCTTAAGTTCGGTAACTTTCTTGGTAGTGAGCGAGCAGGCGAACTGAAAAGGGTTGGTTCTACTATAGATGCCTCTATTGCAGTATCGGATGTATTAATACGCAGCATCATTAGGAATAATGCCTTAAAGCATTTACTTTAGAGAGCAGAGGAAATGAAATGAGTACTTGCAAGATTACAAAATACATTTGGACAAGTTTATTCAGCAAGTGTTCAGTATAGCTAATAATCAAAAATCGGAAGAACATCTAGCTTCCAGTCGTGTTAGCAACGGACCACTAGGTTACGAATTTAGACAGCAGCAGAAATAGAAGACATTATTTCACTTGCTCCTTGGCATTGCACGTCGTAGGACACAAATTTTCTTGCAAACACGTAACAAATAATCTTTCGACGGTATCACTCAGTAAAAGGATGCCTTTTAGAGTGTTACAACTTTGAGTTGGCGTCTTTGCTTTATTTGAGCACCCATTTAACAGCTGATAGTTGCTTTTTGTTAAGTTTGCTTTGTAGTTTCATTATAAATCGACTTACATCAGAGCAACGTGTGCAAATTGTTGAAATTTTTAATCAAAATAATTGTTCTACTCTCATCGTGCACTTTTTCCATTTTCCGATGAAGCCCATTTCTGGTTAAATGGGTACGTAAATAAGCAGATTTGTCACATTTGTACTGAGGAGAATCCACAAGCTTTTGTCGAAACACCATTATATCCACAGAAAATTACTGTTTGGTGCGCTTTATGGACTGGCGGGGTTATTGGCCCATATGTCTCCAACAAAAACGATGATGGCTAGAATGTTACTGCCAGTTGTGAACGCTATAAGAACAGGATTCGAAACTTTTTCGTACCTCAATTACGTGGTATTAATCTTGCTGATATGTGTTTCCAACAGGACGGAGTCATTTGCGACACAGCGGGCGCTACAAATGATTTACTCAAAGAAACTTTTGATGAAAAAATAATTTCAAGTAATGGGCCAATTAATTGGTAATCAAGATGGTGTAATTTAACTCCATTGGATTCTTTTCTGTGGGGTTAGATTAAGTCACTTGTCTACGTTGATAAAAAACCTTCGAAGAGTTATCGGCAAAATACGGCCGCTAATGCTGCGAAAAGTTATTGAAAACTGTGATTCAAGATTGCGCCTTCTACGCGCCAGCCATGGCATGGCATTAACATTAATTTTATAAAATTTTCTTTGCAATAAAGCCTGTTTTATTGATATTAAAAAATATTTCCTTGCTTTATTATGATTTCAACTTGTGGCACTCTATAAAAACACCCTTTAGTTGTTCTGTGAAACAACTGACTTTAAAAATATGAAATAAGTTTTCTGTTGGTTTTCTAATATTCAAAAATAGATTTCAGCCTTAGTTTAGTAAATAAATAAAAACAAGAAAATTTTACCAAACTGCGGCCTCGGTATCAGTCTAAGCAAGTGACTTCGATCGAACACTGCTAGTGAATAGCCATCTTTATCCATCAATCACTTATGTACTCTAAAAAAATATTTGCATTATGCAAAAAGAAAAGTTCGGCTTTCATCTCATTTTCAAATTTTTTTTGTCTACATAAAAACCTTAAACCTCAAAATTGACAAGTCAGAAAGAAAAGGAAAAATAAATAGCTGAACCATAAAGAATGTCAAGTCACAACAACATCATTATGCCAGTCATAAGGAAGCTAGATCCAAACGAAAAACAAACAAAATTTGACAACGACTCGAATGCATTGACTCTCATCTCATGCACTGAATGACACTCAATGAACAGTTCATAAGATCAAATCAGCCAATCAAGCAACTTAAAAGCATGAAATTCCTTTTTCTGGGAATTTAAATTTGAATACGAGTACAAGCGAACAAAAGTATGAGTTTTCAATAAATGCAACAGACAAGACACATGCGCCTGATGATGACCGTGATGCCGCTTAAAACTAAACAACAAGTTACAATATGAAATGGTCTATAAGTCCATACTAGGGATGTAACGAATACCAGTTTAGCGAATGCGAATGTGAAAGCGAATAATACATTTTAATTTTTGCGAAAGCGAATGCGAATGCGAAAGCGAATGCAAATATTACTTTTCGTTAAAATATCAATTACAAATAAATTTATATAAGAGTAAGTATAGATAATAATTAATAATAAGCTTACAAAATGTTAGGCAATCAACCAATTGGTACTTTGGCTCTAAAGCCTGGTACTCTATTCAAAATTACATGTGAAATGCTGTCAAAATACAGATTAAGAAAACTTGGAATGAATTTTTCCTGAAAAAATCTTGCAGAAGTAGTACTCTGTTCATCTTATGAAAAACATATGAAATATATCTTCAATAATTTAAATTTTCATGACAAATAATATGAGTGGCACTTGTTTCGCGTGACATTTACAACAAACAAGGACTATTTAATATTCACCCTTATTCCATTTGTCGACATCAACGTCACTTTAACACAATACTAAAAAATTGGGGCTTGTATACCCGTTCTCGAAAACAACTGATTCCTGTTGGCAGGCGAATGCCATTTACTAAAATTAAGGGAACGGAAATATATTGCCATTGTCACAAAATTATTCTCGAGAGCGAGTAAACAGGTCCCAATTTTTTTGGTATTGTGTTAACGTGACGTCGATGTCGACAAATGGAATAAGGGTGATTGTTTGGATTTGAAATTTGTTTGTTTTTTTTTTAAATTTGAACAGACTAGTCTTAAGCAGAAATCCAACACTGCCTTTTCTTTTCCAAAAACTGAAAAACATTTCCAAACACCGCTGTAATTTGATTTAATTTTGATACCTATACGAGAAATTATTTATAGAAAACTTTTCCATTAAAATTTTAAGGCTTTGATTAGAATGCTTTTCTTGTATGTATCTTTTTTTAATTGGCTTAAAATAATTTTCGTTTTTTTGACGTTGTTAATTGCAAACTATTTTTATAGAAGAAATAATTTTTTTTTGTTAGTATTCGCTTGAAGAATTCGCTTACATTTTAGCGAATGCGAAAGCGAATGCAAATAGCAAAAGTAAGCGAATAATTTGCGAATGCGAAAGCGAATGCGAACATTCCTTACATCCCTAGTCCATACATTAGTTCAATTTCTTTCATTTTATTTCATTTTCTTTTTTTGCAGCTGACAGTACAAGTATTAACGACAATGCTCTAAATGCTGGAGATTTATAAAGAAAAGATTTTCAGCTGATTTTGAAGCCTATTTTTGTTGCTTAAAATTTTATTATATTAAAGCATATTTAATGGGGAGTGTATGGGTTTTAGTGATTGTTGAGCTGTTTTTTTTTTTTTTTTTTTTGTTGTTCCTCTAAATGTTGTTCGTTAAATCTGTCAGTGGTGGTTAAAGGTTGTTGTATGTTGTAAGCTGCCATGCAAAAAAGAAAAATAAAATCTTTCGAAGGAGAACAAGCTTTCGTTGGTATATTGAGTGACCAACTGATTATAGATGGAAGCCACTACAGACAAAAAATATTTTAAGAGAGTCAAAGAGATTGAGTTTTCATTACTAATAAGATTGATGAAATAAAAATATTAATATTATAATAGAT
The DNA here is from genome assembly GCA_944452675.1 of Tachina lurida. NCBI lineage: Eukaryota > Metazoa > Arthropoda > Insecta > Diptera > Tachinidae > Tachina > Tachina lurida. The sequence continues at coordinate 89,379,993 of OX101754.1, forward strand.
TGAGCTTTAATTTGCTGGTACATGTGTTCAAAGCTCCTAAGAGGAAACAGCGCTCACCGTTTTATGGATTTGACTCCAAATACATTTTGTTTGTGATTTAGGATTCAAATTTTGTGAAAATACCCAATAGTTAAAAATGTTGTTTTAATTATTATTGTTTGACCTCCAGTTGTTTCTATAGATATGATTTGATTCGGTTAAAGTTCGTATCGCTCTGTTAGCCATATTACATGTGATAATTACTAATGATCAAATAACACCAAGGCTAGATTAGGTTAGGAAGGTTGGTACTATACCACACCTCCACTCAGAGACTCCATTGGGTCCATTGTGATTCCCTTCTAATGCCCATTAAAAAGTAATATTGATCCCCCTTGTACCCAGCGATCCTATTAAGTCACCCTATTATCCGTCATTAAGCCTCTGAATTCCCATGATGAAGTCCCTAATGTCCTTTAATTTACACTTCCCGATATCAGTAATGCTCTCATTGAAATATTTGATCAGCCATCTAAGCCTATGACGTTGCAGCTTTGGTTAGTGACAGATAATATGTTCAATGGTTTCTGGTTCCTCTTCATCCACGCGCATCCTACAGAAATCTGGAGTGCCAGTTTCTCAAATGCCGGTTCTTGCTCTGACCGAACAGTGACCACTCAATGCTCCTTTCACAATTTGCGTCGCCTTCCTGATCATGTCCAGTAGCAGTTTGAATTTTCTTGAGGCAAGTTTTGGCCACATCATCTAATGCTGACCCTATTCTTGCCAGGTCATCTGCAATTTTATTTCCTTCAACACTGTTGTGGCCAGGAAACCGACATTGTCTGACAGTTTATTTATCCGTAAGTAAGTCACCAACAAGTTTCGATTTGACATTGTGCCACTTCAAAGCTTTTAGCGTTGCCTGGCTGTCGACGTATAATGTTACCTTCTCACCTTCAGATACATTCTTGGTCACCAGTTCCGTAGCCTTGGATCACCAAGATCACTGGAAAAAGCTGCATTCATGCGGCAGTCTGAAAGAACTACGAATGTTCGTTCCCAAGTTATAGACAACACCTCCTGTGCCTTCCTCTATTTTTTATCCATCTTTAAAGACCGCACTACTCTCATATAACCTATCGGATTCAACCCAATAGTCCCTATCCGAAATTATCAGTCAGGGTGTTCTACTAAAATCAATTTCAGTGACCTTATTAGTCCATGACGCCAGAGGTTAAAGATCCCTGATAACTAAAACTAATCTCATTTAGGATTGATGTGTGAACTGTTATTCCTGTCCGTACCAAACATGTTTGTACGAGTCAAGGAGACTTCTAGTCGCCGTTCCCACCACAAAGTCCTCTATAGGAAGTAGATTAAGAATGACGTCCTAGACAGCCTGTGTGATGTCCAGGGACGCACACGTCTGAACTTTAGCTTGTAATATCCTGTGTCTTTTCTTCCAAAATACCTACCACCATACCACACAACCATAGGAAATAACCGGTCTGACAACCGATGTGTACGAGTAAATGCAGTTAACTATCTTCAGTTACAGACCCCAGTGTCTTCCTGTGGAGTTCCTGCATGCATAGTAGGCATTGGCTCTAACACCAAAGTAAATTCTAAATATTCTGACAAACTCTAGTAGAACGGAACAACTAGCTGTTTTCCAAGGTCACTACACCTTCATCATCATCTTTGTGTTTGTTCGACTGTGTATGGTATCAGTTAATGTAGATTTTTGCTTTATATATATTACTCAGTTTTCAGTGAAAATAGTAAAGTCTTATGCAGTCTCATCATTAAGCTTAATCATTCATGAAATGGTTTTAAGCACTTGAATTCGGATTTGTTTACAGAAGTCCAAACGCAGAAAGGGATACTACCATTTCTGGCTTCGATGCCCTTTCTGACTCCATATCGAAGATCCTAGAGAGTTGTCCGAACAGTGAAATCGTTATTGCTGGTGATTTCAACATTCACAATTCAACTTGGCTTCACCATTCGAGCCGTACAACTACGGAAGGCCAATATATTGAGTTGTTCGCAGCGCATAGCCATCTAGTGCAACTAGTGAATGAACCAACATATATTCCATGTGTTGAAGGGCACCAACAAAATACACTCGACCTCGTTCTCACTTCACACCCTGATAAGTATGAAGTAAGTGTTAATGCACCTCTCGGTAATTCAGATCGCTGTACCATTTCGGCCTCCTTTTCGTTTTCAGCACTTCATAGCGTTTTATCTGCAGCTACGAAACGACTAAAATACAGCTACGAAAAGGCTCGTTGGGCTCAGCTCAACGAATTTTTTCGGCATTTTAATTGGAAGCTATGTTTCCTAGACAATGATGTCAATGCCATGACCAAAATGGTTGAAAGTATAATTTTGATGGGCATGAAAGCTTTCATACCATCAAAACAAATTCCGATTAAGCCCAAAGAGAAACTCTGGTTTAATCAGACATGCAAAAATGCAGTCAGATCTAGAGAGGAAGCATTCAGTATTTGGCGAAGTAATCAAAATGCCGATACTGATTTGCTAAGCAAAAGGGCGAGATCTTCGTGTGTCAAAGTACTGAGGCGTAAAAAAGCTCTTTACGAGAATCGTCTCCGTGCTAAAGTTCTTGCTGCCCCTCGGGGTAGTAAAAGCTTCTGGTCATTCGTTAAAATAGTAAAGTATAATGCTAGTTCCACAATTCCGACTCTTTTAAAGGATGACCTAATATTCACTGATCCGGCTGATAAAGCTAACCTACTAGCTGAAATATTCGCAAGTTATTCCTACTTGCCGGAAAGCAATCAGCCTCTTCCTATGCTCGAGAGAGTATAACAACTATGCCTAAGATATTCTTTCAAGCTCGGGCAGTAAAAAAATTTTGTCGGAAATCAACATAAATAAGTCTCCCGGGCCGGATGGCATTCCAGCACTGGTCTTGAAGTAGTGCTCCTCGACGCTAGCACGTCCATTAGCTAACCTTTTCAGCGCGTTGTACCATGTTAGTGAGTTCCCAGTGTGTTGGAAGATTGCTAATGTTACGCCAATCCCTAAAAAAGGAGAAGCTACTAACCCTGAAAATTATCGCCCAATCGCAATATGTTCTGCACTTTCCAAAGTAATGGAAAGTATGGTGAATTTCCATCTTTTAAGGTATCTGGAGTCCAACAGCTTACTCAACGACCGGCAGTATGGATTTCGTAGAGGCCGATCTACGGGAGACCTACTTGCCCTCCTCTCGAAGAAATGGTGTAATTCAATCCACCATTTTGGCGAAAGTAAGGTGGTGGCTTAAGATATCTCCAAGGCGTTTTTTGTCAAAATGTATTGCCTTTGGTGTCGGTGATAATTTCGCTCGATTCTTATCGAGTTTCCTCAGGGATCGCACTATAAAAGTTGTTATAGATGGGATCTCATCAAATGAGTTCAAGTTAAATTCAGGGGTACCGCAAGGTTCCGTCCTTTCACCGACTCTATTTCTTATCTTTCTAAATGACCTTCTCTGTAAAACTTTCAACCCTATCTATTCTTTCGCGGATGACAGTAGCATTTGCCATTCTTTCTCATTCAGCAATAGACCTAGCCTGCCGCAGGTTGAGGCTATGCGACAAATAATGAATGAGCCTTTAAACCATGATTTGGCGAAAATTTCTGAATGGGGTCATGCGAACAAGGTCGACTTTAACGCCCGTAAGACCCAATGTTGCATGGTTACACATAGACGCATGACCGAAAATGCTACTGCCTCTGTAACTATGGGAGGTATAAGTATTAAGGAATCAGACGCTCTTGATGTTCTTGGCATGAAAATACAATGTGATGTTCGATGGACTGAACACATTTTTCAAATTGCAAAAGAAGCATTCAAGTGCCTCGGCTTTTTGAAACGGTGCAAACGATATTTCACCCCATCTGATCTCCTTACTATTTATGCCACTTATATCCGACCGAAAATGGAATACAACTCTCATGTATGGGCCGGCGCTTCAAAGTCTATTTTGGTGCTGCTCGACCGCGTACAGGAGAGGGCAAAGAAGCTTATCAGTGACAGTAGGGTATCCAATTCTATTGATTCATTGGAGCATCGACGCAATGTGGGGTGCGTTTCATTGTTCTATCGTTACTACAATGGAATGTGTTCGAATGAAATTAGGGAACTTATTCCTGAAACCCGCACATTTATACGTACAACCCGTGCCTCATTCAGAGCACATCCCTTTGTGGTAGATTGGACAATGAATCGCACTACGCATTACAGAGAGAATTCCTTTTTTAGCCGAACTGTACGTATGTGGAATCAACTACCTGCGGAGGTCTTTCCTGTCACTACCAGCGTGGGAAAGTTTAAATCAAATGTCCACAGACACTACTCCCTCTATCCTCTTTCCCTATAACATATTTTCCTTGTTCTAGCACAATGCACTGCATGAGTAGGGTTACCCCTGAGTGCTGGTCCTAGAAAAAAAAAATAGGAATAATGATATTATTCAGGATGATTGTAAAAATATTCTGTAGAACTTGACATGCGAACTGTAAAATTTTAGATTAGACGGGAGTGTTCTTGGAGAACCCTCAATTTAGTTGGTCACTTTAGACTTCAAGTTTGCATTATTGGCAACAAGGACTAGAATTTGAAGTTTATATGATACAACAATTGTTTTGTTGTTAAAAATAAGTAAGTATAGTGTAGTGTAGTGCTGTTGTGGGATTTTGGCAGTTGGTGGGTTCAATCTTCTGGCTTGCCTTTCTGCCTTGCAAGTTGGCTGCTACTATTTGGGCTGTATTTTTGGTAGTCAGTCGTTTCGTCCACTACTAAAGAAGATGAGATAGTTGGCAACTGATTAGCGCAGACAACAATATACATGTCTTAACAATTCAACAGAAAAACTAAACAGCAACTACAAAATGGTAAATATACAATAGTTTTACAACAGTTTGAGCAAATATGAAGAGAAAAAAATGCTTAAAAAACGATACATAAAGCAGGAAGGCTGGGAAGTCAATGAGAGTGTTACAATCTCTGGTAGTTGGTGGAGTCAGCTACAAATTGTATTACTGGTGGTTGGTTACAAATGAACAAATATCTACACATACATATACTATATATTAAATCCAGTGAAACATAACTATTAGTTTTTTTTTGATGCGAGTTTTCAGACAACTCCTTAACAGCAAGATTTTCTTAAAGTGGCTGTATTCATGGCCAGGAAATATTGCAGCTGCATTTTCGCTAATATAATCCCAGCAAATGCAATCGCTGCTTGCAACTCCAACTCCTGCTGGTGAATTTTGCTTATTTTTTTTTATTGTGAGTAAATCTACTCCTTTTTTGTGTTATCATTACAGTTTAGGGAAACGATTTGACTTAATTTTCTTTAACATTAGACAACTTCCAGAAAAAAAGTGCAAAAAGTTACCAACGTCTCTTTAAATGAACTTTCTTTGTGCAACACTCTCCTATTTCTAAGCAAAATATGTTGCAATGTTAGCGGGGAGTTTTCCATTTTTTGTTTTCAATTGAACGTGATTTGCGATCTTATCAATATGAACTGAAATGAAATAATTTACCAAGTTATGATGAAGTTAATTGTAAGCATTAGTTAGTCAGTCAGTTGAGTTAGTTGGTTTTTATTTTTTGTTGTTTGTGCTGCTGTTGCTGCTGTTGCTTTCGATGCAGCAATTTGAAATTACTGCCGCTTGTTGTCTGTTACATTTACAATTCCTTTTACTATTGCAATTTCATTTCGTGCAGCTGGTGTTTCTTTGGTATGGTTGGTGCAAAAGAAATTGTTGCAATAGCTGGGTGAGTGAGTGTTTGCTGAAATATTTGTGAAACTATAACGAATCTAAGACAACCTACATATAGCAATAAAATTTAATTAAAAGCTACAGACATGAAGCTAAGAAAGCTTTAATTAATGCTGTTAAATATATACCAATATATATATATATAATATATAAAATATTATAGTATTTAGCTGGTTTAAAGTAAACCTTAAACACCTTAAGAACCTGCTAGAGTGCAAGAAAGTTTTTCTTTGAGCCGCTGCATATTTTTCGACATTCTTAATTTTTCATTTCGAATTCATTGAAATTACAATATGGCTTAGGTGGCAATTGGGTCTGACAAGAAACATGGGTTTTTAATGAAGACTGCATTTCAGATTTCATAGAACATCTGCCCTTGTGGCTTCTCACGGTGGTCTAAACACCGGGTGAACTTGAGCGTCCAACCATCGCTCCAATGTACCATTAGAAAGCACTATCTGACTTGCAAAGAACACCTAGGTTTCAATCTTTGAAAATATTTATCCCTGACTATGAATATGCTGAGATACTTAAACTTTTTAAACTCTTGCAACTACAACACCGTAGTCAAAACAGCTTCTATTGTATGGCAGCTAAATAGTGCAGGTGACCGCGTTACCCCAATCTATAGCACTGATCTAACGCTCGGGAACCTAGTGGTTGCTCACACCCACAGCGAGTTATCCAAGCGAAATCCTTACCTCGTACCGGCACAGCGTAACCACTCCAATTGGAGCCAGACGACTGTCCGCATCAAACACAATCCAGTACATAGCCTGCAGGAAATGGAATTGACACAAGACTGTGGTCACGTTGTCGGTACCCAAGTCAGTCTGACCTCTTCTTCTTATGAAGCTGACAAGTCATAAAAGTGAGTCGTGGGGGGATGGGGATGATAATGGGGATGGCCTAGAAGCGAGTTAATTGATACTTCATATGCACCTTAAGACTTATCACTAAACCATTTTATAGGGACTTAATCGGTGTAAAATTATATAAATGATTTAAAAATGTCATTCCGATACTAAACTGTAACAATGAAAACTTATAATTTGTTTGATTTGTTACAAATGCAATTATATGTAAATTTTTTTTAAGTGGACCACAGGTACACTAATATTTTAAAAATATAAATAATAGTTAAGCTTAAGTTAATATCTAACTATAGTCACGGGCCTGGTTACAGAGTTGCTTGGCGTTATTATTGGAGCGAACAATTTACATTATATTTATACTATTTAATAGGTTCTGGATGCAATCACATCGAACTAGTTCAGTGCCGTTTATATAATACAAGACCGATCCCCAATTAAATCCACAAAAGATTAATATCATACATCGACAACGATAAATATGTAACCATTTACAGGATATGTCTTTTTTCACCATACAGTACTGTCTACTTTTGGTAAAACCTCCCATTTTCGAAAAATCATAAGACGAATACGCTTGGATCAATTGTCACCTAATTTTCTGCAGGATTAAATAAGGCTAGACGAAGTCTAGCTTTTAGTAATGGACGATGCCGACATATTACGACTATTCAACTCGTAGAGCAGCTTTGCTGTTGGCCGCCGGTACCCGTAATACCATTTGAAAAGCCAATGGTCAAAAGTTGAAGTTCCATCCGAAGGTTTCACATCTATAATTTTTAAACTCAGAGCAATTCCAGGTAACGCTGCACCTGCAAGGTAATATAGCAAGCTAATTCATTTTATAAATATTTGCACATCCGTTAATCTGTTATTTCAGAGATTTGGTAGTAAGGTAAGACTTTTATTGGTAAAAAAAGCAAGAGTACGCCCCAAGAATAATCTATTTTACCGTGGTTAGGGTCTTGAGGATTGCCACACCCGTAATCTACTTAGGAATGTCCTTGAGGGTTCTTTATTTCGAAATATGTGTCAAAGTTTTACTTGAGTATCTACCATTACGGCATCATTCCACGGTTGTCTTAATACTTGGATAACTTCAGATTTCGCCGCCACCCTTCTAGCCACGAAGGAAGCATTATTACACATAGGTTGCCATCTTTGAATAAGGTTATAAATTTTTTCTGAGCCAGCATCTTGCTAAGTTTCTTTAAGCTGTCTAATCTCTTGCTTTGTAAGGCATCATCCAATACCGAGACCATCCAGCACTATCGCAAACCAAAAGGTGTCTGGTTGATAACCATAAGCAGTGGTCCAACATTAGACAGCGCAGAACCTTCTCCATTTCTGTACGTGAGCTCCTGCTCATTTATATGCAGCAACTACACATTATTCTGAAGAAAACCTGAACAATCACTGGATGCAGTGTACATTTTCTTAAAGCGATGGGTGGGACTTTTTTCTTTTGCCAAACTGTTTTGCTGATGGCGGTCATCATTTATATAATATTTATTTTCTTGCCTAAAAGCAACATGTTGAGTAATGAGTTCTTTTCATTTCTTTCTATGAAAGTTTAACATAATCACCCTTATCGCGAATAAAAGGCGAACATTTTGTTCACGTGAAATATTTGGTGAACAAAATTTGAAAATAGTATACTGACACAACAACAACGCAAGCATTGGCGATCACAATTTTAGGGAAAGGGAACACATTTCACGTGAACTTTTATTCGCGATAAGGGTGAATATCTCTAATTGATTTAAGAAATTTGTTTTTTACTGCCAAATTTTGTAATAATGGTGAATCTTTAAAGTAGAACACACAATGCCAGTTTTTTAATTGAAGCGTCTAAATGGTATGAATAATGATTTTAATATATATAAGATTTTTATTACAACATTTCACATACATAAATAAAAGAGAATTGCTTAGGTTTCCTTAAAAAAAATCGTTGCGTTAAGTAAATATTTATGATTAAACTAATGCCGCTCTTTACGTGGCACTAAGTAAATATGGGTTTATAATATCGGCTTAAACTAATCTTGAAATTGAAAATATATAACTAATTTAAAATGAATGAAAGCCAGGCCTATTTTATAATAACAATCTCTCAAAGGACGCCCATACAATTATTTTTTCAAATGGGGTAATCTTAAAGGATTAAAAAAGTTAACCTTTTTTTATTGCGAAATGAAACATAAATTATAATTTAGAAGTTATTCAGGATGTGTGAAACAAGTTAATATTAATGGACCGATGAAAATATTCATATGTAAGTAAGCTGTTTATCGAAAAACTTTTAATTTAATTTATTCCTTAAAAGCCACACCCTCCAAATGTAATAACAGAGGTGAAGTTAAAATTTGGTATTTTTTTAATGAACATTACACTGGTCGAAGTTTGTATGGGTTATATTTTTTTAGTACTTAATATGTGCACTGTCTAATCGTAATGATTACTAATTTGACTACTTTTTTTTTAAAGGTGAAGTAATGATTAAATTACGGTTATATTCAGTTTCGTACTTAGTAATCGTGATTACGATTACTAATAATGGAAAAGTAATCTGAATTACTTAAAATTACTAAAAATAATCAAAAAGAATTAAAAGTAATCCTTAGAAGTAATTGGATTATTTTTTGACTACTTTTGATTCTTTTTGATTATTTTTAGTAATTTTAAGTAATTCAGATTACTTTTCGATTATCAGTAATCGTAATCAATTATTTATCAGCAATTCTTTTAAAGGCAATTATATAATCATTACGATTCTTTTAAAATGTAATCTAATTGATTACTAATCGTAATCGAAATTTAACAGCTCTGGTCTAAACTATGAGGCTTATTGCCATAAATGCGGTCTTAGTTTTCTAGCATACAGCACTTGAGAAGGTCTTACATAGTTTGAATCTGGAATTTGAACTGTATAACTTATAAGTGGATGGAGCCGCAAAGCTCCAAAGTGGGCAACCTTGGGTTAATGAAAAATTAAAACCGATGCACAACTGATGCTTTTGATCAGATAAAAAATATTTTTTATAAGTGGACATTTTTTCTATACAAGAACTAAAAAGTTCTGCTACATTTATTGGCTTTCGCCTACAGTTTAGAAAATGTTCAAGAGAAAAACTTAAATTTTATGAATAAGGAACAAAATTTTTAACATTAAAAAAAATAAAAACCACAAACTGAGTCAAAAGTTACAGACAATTTAAATACAAATTTTGAAAAAAGTCGATTTCCTATTTTTTTTTTAAGAAAAATGTGGGTTAATTTCGCTTTTATAAAAACTAGCTCAACCCGTTGTGCTTCGCTACCCCTCCCCCAGCCGTGGTCGCGTCCATACGTTACATACATACACACAATCTGTTATATATATATATATATATATATATTGCAAATATACATACTTTTTGTATAAGATAAATAGTCTTAGATATATTACAAATAAAGTTTTTGTGCAAAATTTTCGTTATTGCAGGAACCAGATCGTTTCGAAATATACCTATTGTGGTTATAAATATCAAATTTGAGGCAATTTTTCTCAAATTCCAAGGCAGAAATCAAAATATTTATTATGCCACCTTAAGACAAGATAAGTTTTTAAATATTTCCAAAAAAGATTATCTGCACCCTGAGAAAAATAAGAAGAATACTGAAAACCCCAATTTTTGGTGCTTTGCGAATTTTGTTTGGGAATTGCCGGGAACTCTAAAAAAATCTATTTATACTTATTTTCGGTCTATTAATTGCATTATTTTTCACATAAACGAGCATTTTGTGCCTACTTAGCAACATACCTGGTACAAAAATTAACATAACTGACAAGATCTGGGTTATAAAAGCAAAAATTTACTTACACTATCGTTTCCTAATTCTAGACAGCACAGAATCAATTGAGATGAAAGTTACTTCTTACATAAAAAAAACTTCATTTTGAATTCAATTATTAAATTTAAAAAATCATTAAATTTTAGAATTCGTAAAACCAAAAACTAAAATCCTTATTTATAAAACTTATTAAGGCTTTATTAAGGGTTTTTAAACAAATTTTCATAAAATATCATTTTATAAATAGCTTCTGTAAATACGGCTGTAAGATACGTAAAATTTCAAAAGAATGAAAAACAAATTTTTTCTTTATTACATAATTTACTACAAGCTCATTAAACCAAATAAAGAATGTAATAAAATTTAAAATCAATTTAAAAATGTTGTTTTCAACAAAATCTTATCATAATATTTTCTGTGTAGCAACCTGTGAAACGTAACCTAATCAGGTATTAAGTTCTGCCTTTGCCTAACTGAATTTTCCGCACATTGCCGTATTTACTTCCAAATTCACTCTGTTTTTCTGTTTCGCCTGCTCTCGCTATTCACCACTTTACAAGCAAAAACATAAATTATTTGACACCAGATTAAAGAATTTGCATTACCTAAAATATTTCGAAGCAAAATAATTTGCAAATTATATATAAAAATATAACATAGGAAGTAAAAATAAGAATCAACCACTTCATTGCCTTAAAAAATATATATGTATGTAAGTCTCGTCAGTTTAGCCAACCCCCATTCGGCGAAGTTTTTTAAGTTCTGGTACCAGGTGCAAATGATGCTGTTGGTCGGCCTGTGAAGGGTGGATGGAAAAACTAAATATTAAATTCAAGGAACAGCAGATAGAAAATAACAGAAACGAAGTTAGACCCAATGAGATTATTTGGAAATAAATAAACCGCTCGCTACAAAAATATTAATAAGAAGAGTAATTGAGTGATAGCGAAATATGAATAGTTCAAAACTGGATTTGAAAGAGAGCAAAGTTTTGCAGATGGTTCAAGCGGCTATTCACGTATTATGTAAAGCTATTAAGTCATTATACTTTATTTTTAAGCACCTAAATATAAATTGTAAACTATTTTTGTTTGTCTTATATAGATCCAGAGTCGAAACTACTAATCAATTGGATTCAGTTTCACTTGTGAAGAAAAATCAACATTTAGCCGCGCAGGACCAAGTTTGTTTAAATTCCAAATCTTAGTTTGTATGATTCTTTAGCACAGAATCTTAAAATTATTATTATTAACTTTGAAAACCTTCATTTGATCAATGAAATTTGTTATTAAAAACTAGCTAACGTAAGAATTCATTATATTAATGAAGCATTTAATGAATATAAAGAAAACTTTCAACAAGATAATGGACAATTTCATTCATACAATGAGGAATTATTAATGATGCTATTTCATTAGCTGAATGCATGCTTTTTTCTCTTAGTGTTCTATATTCTTCATTGAATGCTCATCATAATACCAAATGAAAATTCGTTCGATCTGAACTTTCGACTGCAGTCGAAGATCGAAATTTGTCCATAATAAAGGTCTAAAACTAGATTGCACAAATACTATAATGTTGTTTTGTTTTTTATACAAATTCTTCACCGATGAAAGGCAAGGAAAATTCCGATGTGGCTTTGGCTATTCTAATAGGCCCTGGAGACGATCAAATAATTCCATCAATCAGTACATATGTATGTGTGAATCTCATATGCTTGAAGCTTAAAAGGGAGACGTACAAATAAACAAACCGATGACCATTTGTGTTTTGATGATATTTTTTGTTATTAGCGGCAAATGCAGATAAGATATACATTAAAAAAAAAATCTGTATGAAATCTTGGTATAAAAAAAAGTTTTACACACGAAATTTTTTTGCGTGCATTGAAATTAAATAAAGCAAGCCAGCAGGGGAAATTTCTGTCTTGACGTCACAAGCCAAAAAACAGAAAGCAAAACACATATTTTTCGCAAATCAGAGCTGAATAAATAATATATCAAAACTTATTATTTTCATCAATCACTGCCGCCAACGCGTACGTTTAGACCATCGCATCTCTCTAAAAACTAATGTGATAATTTTTTAAGCAACTAATTGCACCAAAAACTATTTTAAATTCCTATGACAAACACACGCGGAATGGAATAATTTTATATTTCCGGAAGCCGCCAAATAATTAAGGTCATTGTGGCTGGAGCGATAAGCGCGCTGAACACCACGCGATAGGTTTGACTTCAAATATTGACTAAGGAAGCCTACTATATAAATTCCATACACATGTTTCTAATGCCTGTGCCACTACACACAGTCAGGCAAGTTAAATAATAAAAAAATAAAACGTCTTCATTAAATGAAATTCATGTTGTTTCAACTTGAAATAACTTTGATTCCACATGGTTCTTCTTGCCTTTTCAATATGAAATGCACGTTGTTTCAACTCTAAGTAACTTTGATTCAACATGAACAGTACTGGAATATTTAATCAATTAATAATTTCAAAATTTAATCAATGAATTATTTTAAAAGGAAAAATATTTCCTTAAAGGCTATTGAGAATCATGTTGGATCAACATGAAAAACATAGTAAGCTTGTTTTCATAGACGAAATGTTTCTGAGTGTATATATATTTTTCAACGAGATATTATTTTTTATATAATTTATCACTTCCCAGTAAAAAATTTCAAAAAAAGGTAATCGAGTTTGGAATTAAAGATTTTTGGTGGAAGCTATTCCTTACTGGATTACCAACTTAATGATTTTAACAAGGCTGAGACTAAAATAATCGATTCTTGAGAAGTGCTTACTTTTTTTTATTTGGCAACATGTTCACGTAATCTATTGAATCTAAAAGAATCCTTCTCCTCATTTATAAACTTGTATATAATTTTTTTTTAAATTTTATGTAATGTGTTTTGTAAGCGAGTAAGGAAATTTGGCAATTAGAAAAATAAGTCATTATATGGCAAGTAGTTCTAATCGTAATGTGTAATTTTTTGCTGGATTGCTGACGTGTTTTACACAACTAGAGACTTATTTTTTGTTATAATATTATATATAATATTATAATAACAGTATATTTATTTATGCTTGTATATAAAGCTCTATAGCAAATGAATTTAAATTCGTTTCATAAGGTTTATCATAAATTTTTCTCTCAATTGCTTAAAATCAATATTAAAGTCGCCATAAACAAAATCAATTAAAGGGTACAAGAATTTAAAACCAAATCTCTTCATGTATTGCATACCAACACTAAACGAAAAAGAGCAGAGTGTAATACAAAATTCAAAATGGCTGCCATGACTACCAGCAAAAAGATACAAAAAAAAAAAAATTAATTGGTTCAAGGACCCCCCCAAAAATAATATACCATAAGCATTTCACAGGTAGATACACAAATGGATACATAAGAACTCAATTTGCTAAATATGTAATTCTCCACATCAACAACTTAACCCCCCAATTAAGGAAAACTAACAAGCCCACCTTAGATTTTTTTACTCTCACCTACTCTTAAAGGCGTAACAAATATGATGCGCAGTGAGAACATCTCACTGGTATCCATCTCTTGTGATATGAGCAGGCCGTTTTTGCCATTTTGTCATTTCTGTGAGTGGAAAAGAAACGAAAAGAAAAATCCCTGGGAAATTTTTGCAATTTAAATCATTTGGCACCAGGTGCAACAACTTCCGTTGGTCGAAACAGCAGGGTGGTTCCAATAATATCTTTGTTTTTAGGCAAGTTAAAATTAAACCCTTAAATAATGGCCAACATTTTATTCACAAACAGCAAAACTTAAAGTATTAAGATCTTAGCACAAGGATAACAACCATGATTTGTAGATTTGTTTGTCAGTTGCTGCGCTTTATTTCTTTCTTTCCTTTGTTCCTTAAACGCTTAATGAACTGTACACCACTTGACACATGTAAGCGTTAAAATTACGAAACAGAAGAACAACAACAAAAACCTTAAAAAACTCAAGGAAGATGAATGATGCACACACGTCCGTGTCAGGCGAAGCACGTGACCAGCATCCATGTTGTTAGTTGTTGGCATACGGCTCATTAAAAATATGACAAGCATTAAATATTGATAAAAATCACGGATTACATTTGTTTAAATTTTTTGTTAAGTCCGTTTGTGTGAAACAAAGGGAAAAAAGCAAAACATAAATGATGAAATCAAATTGCATTAATAATGAACTTGTAAAATGCTCAAAGTTTACACTCCCATGGACGTACAGTGTGTTTATGGCAAACATCAACCCCCGATTTTTTTTTCCAAATTTTGTGACTAAAAAGCGTCATAAAAAATTATAATCAGATCTGAGATTTGAATGTATTTCCAAAATGCATATACATACATACAATATGTATTTAATACATTGTGCAAATGAAACTTTTCATGTCTTCTTAAAGAAAATTACATTAACTAATAAAAATGTTTTCATTTCTAATGAAAAATTGGAATTGGAAATATTGATTATCAGTGAGTAATGAAAAGTAGCTTAATTTGACAGCAGACTTATTCAATATAAACCGAAAAGAGTGATTGGGACCGTGCCCCTCTGAATCGAATTTTTATAGCCCTTACCTTAACAAAGGTTAAGAATTTAGTCGGGCGATGAAAAATTTTAAATTGAATATATGTATTTGTTAAAAATAATCCTTTCTGACAAAAAAAAAACTCCAACTTCAATGCAAAGATCTGATAGAAGAAGAATATAAGAAGAAGTACGGGAAGTATAAAATTAAATTTTAATAGACGTTCCTCCGCCCATTTTTTAAATGCAAGATTGTGTATTTTTCAGAGCTCAGGGTGCGTATTACTCAGTAAAGTAGAATCATTTAAAAAAAAATATTAAATTTTAATGGGCGTGACTCCTCCCAATTTTTTTTTAAATAAAGGATTGTGGCTATTTTAGAGCTCAAGGTGTGTGATAAGTTGCGTCAAAATCGATTGAGTAGAACTGCTTTAAACATTACAATAAATGTTAATGGGCGTAACCCCGCCCATTTTTATCAACTTTCAAATTGTGTTATTACAAGAACCAAAAGTGTTTCATAGGTTTCGCAGCAATCAAATAAATAGAATATCATAAAATTAGCGGCATATGGGCTGTGGAAATCAAGGTCCTTTGGCCATGCCAGAATCCTGGATAAACTACCCCCTATGTTGAGGAAATCTACTGATTAAATGGTGCCTCATCTGGACTTTGACAAGGTGTTTCAGGTTCTGATTCCATCCAGACGGGTGTGGAAGGGAGGCAAAATGGTAAGGGAATATGACGTCGGTATATACACTGATGGATCAAGAAATATTTGCAGTGTCGGCTCTGGAGTCTTTTCAGGTGATCTTGGTATATAATACTCTTTTCGTCTTTCTAACGAAGCGACTGTATTTCAGGCTGAAATTTTGGCAGTTAGGGAAGCGGCTAGAATGCTGATTGATAGACAGGTACAGGGTAAAGTTGGTATCTTTGTCTACAGCCAGGCAGCACTACTATCCCTCAGATCAAATATAACCTCGTCTATTGTAGTCGGGCAGTGTAAGAGTTTACTATCTAGACTGGGTGGTCAGGCTGACGTCACTCTCATCTGGGTTCCAGCATATAGCAATGTTTTAGGTAACGAACAGGCAGACAAGATGGCTAAAGCTGGCTCTGCTATGAATGCTTCCAATGCCGAATCGGTAGCCATGCCGTTTGGTGCTATTAGAAACGGTATATTCGAGCACTATCTCTAAAAGGCTGAATGTAGATGGCGCAATATAGTCACGTGCAAAGTTGCTCAGAAAATCTGGTCTTGCTACAACGATAAGCGCTCAATACAGTTAACAAATAGAAACCGCAGGGACATCTCGAGACTCGTTGCAGTCATGACGGGGCACTGGACTGTCGGCAGACATGCCCTATAATGAGTTCTGCCGAAGTTGTCGAGAAGTAAGTAAAGAAGAAACAATCGTTCACTTTCTTTGCGAATGCCCAGCTTTGCATCTATCGAGACACAAATTTTTAGGCAGTCATATAATAGATGATATTTCAGATCTATCTGAGATTGGGTTGAATGACCTTATCAGATATCTCAAAGCGACGGGTTGGATTTAGTAACGATCACCGTATCAGAATACTTAGATACGGTTCTACATAGGTTGACACCGATGAGTGTAGTGGTCCTTTAAAAAAAATCATCTAGATTCTACTTGAATGCCTGCGTGTAGTGGGCAGCCTCGTGAACCAACCAACCAATCATAAAATTAAGTAAAAAATTGTGGCCGTGCCCCCCGCAATACCAATACCCTCTCACACAACAAAAGAATTTTTACAATCGGTTTAAAATGTACCGAGTTATGAAGTAACACCCAAAAAAAATAGTGACTTACTCATATTGATAACCTCATCTCTTTTTGAAGTCGGTAATAGAAATGAAAAAAAAAATTATTTTCTAATGAAGTATAATTTCACACTCACACACTTTCCCATGCATCTTTTGCATACATAATACACATGTCATGGTCGAAATAGTCCGTGTTGTGTTTTTTTCGTGACACGAACACGCACCACTCAACAGAACGTGTTCATGATAAAAAATCTAATTTCGTGCGTATTCGGGTCGTTTCGTGTTGAGCAAAATTGATACAAAAAACACGAAACGATTTTACACCGAAAGAATTTTGCTTCATAAGTCCAATGGAACAATTTCATTAAAATTTTTTTCACAAATCTAATGATAATTTTATAAATCCAATGAAAATTTCATGAATATTGTGAAAGAATTTCATTGAAATTGCTTCGTTGGTATTCTGGTTTCGTAAGAATATTTTATTGGATTTATGACAACAATATTTTCTAATTATTAGGAAACCCCTTTATATTTAAGTTATTTCATTCTTTTCATGAAATTATTTTATTGATTCGGTGAAGTAATAGCACTGCATTAATTACACTGTTAAATAAATTTGATGAAGTTTTCAATAAAATGATTTTGACGAAACTGGTTTCATTAATCCAACGAAGCGTAACGTTGGTTGAATTTTAATGAATTTGTCATTAGATTAATGTAAAAAATCACTTAATTTAGGCCGAAAATTCTTTCAGTGCAGATGTAAAATATATGTATACGAATGAATTTCCAGTAGAGCAAAAATTTAATATTTTGTATTGTCAAACACACAACACCAGCATATTTGTTGACATTGTATGTGCCTCTGAAGTTTAAAGTTCTGAACAGAAGCCAATAGTATCAGCTGTGGTGGCAGATAGTATCCGCTGACAGTGTCAACTCGGTGCCATATCTTGAAAAGCGATTCTTGAAAAATCAATTAAATTTTCTTATTTTTAATACCATACCAATAATATTTGGTGCGTGTTGTGCAGTATCGTGTTGACAAAATTTTTCACGTGCATGTTTCGTATGTGTTAAGCGTCTTGGTATTCGTGTTGGAAAAATTCGACACACGCTCATCTCTAGTCCGAATACATTTCCATAATTTCAAAGTGTCGAAATCTGAAGAACACTCGTACTTCGAAAATTGGTGTAAAAAAGATGACTTCCTTCCTTTTATGTTCTATAAATTTTTTTAAAGTTACACTACTTCCGTATTGTAAAGACTTTATGCATCACTCATCTACCCACCCCGATTATAAGTATATTCTTTCAAAACGAGATTTCCTAATAATAAATAAATAACAATAATTCAACTAATTCTTAGACCTGCATCGTCATTAGCATAAAAAACAGCTACTACATGTTAATTTATTATTATTAAAATATTAACTGATCTCACATTTATGCCAGCTGTTAAATGTTTCAAGATTATATCATATGTTTTTATAAAAAAAACTTTCCCAACACCACCGTTTTTTTACTACGATACGAATTATTTATTAACAAGAAAATTTTAATATTTTAAAAGCTAAACTAATGTTATAAAATTTCATAAAATCATATTACGACATTTATTGACATGACATTTTCAACATTTAAAATTCGATTTATATCTCATCGTATTGCAAATATGTAAGTATGTACGTACTTGTATGAATATTTAAAGTTTAAACAATAAATGGTACATTGTCTTGAAACAACTGTCATAAGCACATATATAGCAATTTGCCATTAGGGCGGTGCTTATTCTTGAGCACCACCAAGCCGTAATTAAATTATAATAAAAAAACAGAAATTTTGTAATAAAATTATTTCCAAGTAAATAAATTTCATAATGAATAAATAATTTGCTTATATATTATATCTAACATCTAGCAAATGGGTGTAACCTAATATATTTATGTACTTGTAGACATACAAAATCGTACGTTGTAAAAGTACACTCCTGTAAATCTCTGCTTTTGTTGCTGTCGCGCTGTTGTCTGGTTTATACGAGTCCATATTCACTCGTAGTTTGTATTACATATTTGTTGAGACATGAAATTTGACTTTCATTGGCTTGTTTTGTCGCAAAAAGAGAAAAAATTATTTAAAAAAAAATTAAATGACTTAATGCCGTTTATTCATAAATTTAAAAAATTTGCATAAAAGTGTGTGTGAATGTGTGTGTGAATGTGTGTGTTTTGTCTTCTGTTATTGCATTTGATATGCATAATTCATTAACATTGTTTATTCTAAGGTTTTTGATTCTCAGACGGTGTTTAATTTCATATCTTCATTAGTTTGGCCTCCAGCTTTATGTGAGTCATAACACAAATATTTTTTTTATAGAAGATTTATTTTAGAAGAGAATTGGATAGATCGATAATTGAAATGCAACTTTATGCTTATTTTCTTGCTAAAACAAGGTCTATATCGATTCGCCCATTCCAAAACATACTAAGTCGACATAGCATGTTATGCTGGGAATATCATTTCTGTAAAATTTGTATAGTAATCGGACTATTCTATCAAAAGTTATATACTTAGCATAATTCGTCAAGTTTAAAAAACCTTCCTTTTAAATATTTTAAGTACACTTAGCATGATTGAGTTTACAATTAAGTACTCAAAAAAAATTAATTAAAATTTTTCTCCAAGCTAAAACATGCTTTATGTACTTAGAGGGCCATTGTAGGCGAGAAAGGACCACCAGATAGATGCTAAGTCTACTAAGAGACAATCTTAAGTATTCTAAGTCACCTTTAACTATGATCTACAACAAATTTATAAAGTTCAAATAAACTAAAAAAACTATTGCAATTATTATATGATTACAAAAAGTCTCAAGTTTCTATCTCATAACATTGCCGAGATATCATTAATAAACTTTGAAGATAATGTCGAAGGTGAGTGTACTATTAATATAAGTAATAAATTGTGACGCGTGAGTGGACGTGAGCGTGAGTTATTAAACAATTTTTTTCTTCGTGAGATTTATTGATTAAAACTTTAAGGAGGTTTTCGAAGTTTGATTGCAAAAAATAATTTCCAAGGGTTCTGCCCTTTGGGTGTACTTAATTATGGCCCCAACATGAGTAAAATCTCCCATAGTGCAATAGTGGGTTTCTTGCTATAGTATAATTTCTTTAAATGCAGAAGGATAACCATAAGGGCCTGCTCGATCATATTGAGAGGTGGGGCGAAATAAATGTTGGCCCTAGTTATGACCGCTTACAGCTTATTCATATTATAATTTCCCAGCAAAAAAAAATTGGGCATCACCATCTACTTGCCATATAATGACTAACTGTTTGGATTGACATATTGAAGTACTCGCTCACAAATCACATTACTAAATATTGCCAAAATATGTAGTTATTTTAAATGAATTATACATATTTCTAAATTGCCTACTTACTTAATTTAAACTAAAATATAAGTACTTACATTTTAAAAAATTTAAATATTTAAGTAAGTAGTTCCAAATATTTTTTAATTTTTCTAAATAAAGTATTTATAAGTAACAATACAGGCATGGATTCGAATAAAATATAACTCATTTCAATTGAGTTTTAAAAAAAATTTTACAAAATGGTGTATTTCGTAATTAAACAATAGTTTTTAAATTTATTTATATTTTTCTTAAAAAGTTATTATTTATTTCATTAAACTGGGTTTTTAATCAAGATCTTCCATTTACTCAACCAACGGCATATTTTTTTTTTTCAACTAAATAAAGTACTTCCATCGAGAAAAATGTAACTATTTCCCACAACGAAATAAATAATTAATTCCTACAATAAAGAACATAACTACTTCTCAAGAATCGATTATTTTAGTCTCACGACTTGATAAAACTATTAAGTGGGTAATCCTGTAAGGAACAGCTTCTACCAAAAATGCTTAATTCCAAACTCGATTACCTTTTTAAAAATTTGTTGCTGGGTTACATTAGAGAAATTGCCACAGCAAAGGTTACAGTATTGTCTTATGCTATGATTTGATATGTGAGACAATACTTTAATTTCAGACTGAAATTTTAGCGGTAAAGGAAGCGGCTAGAGTTCTGATTGATAGGAAGGTACAGGGTAAAGTTGGTATCTCTGTCGACAGCCAAACAGTGCTTCTATACCTAAGATCATATATCACTTTGTCTATTCTAGTGGGGCGGTGTAAGAGTTTGCTGTCTAGACTGGGTGGTCAGGCTCACCCTCGTCTGGGTTCCAGCACATAGCAATTTTTTAGGTAACGAACGGGCGGACGAGTTAGTTAGAGCTGGCTCTGCTATAAATGCCTCCAATGCCGAATCGGTAGCCATGCCGTTTGGTGCTATTAGAAACGGTATATTCAGGAACTAACTCTATAAAGCTGAATGTGAATGGCTTAATATAGTCACGTGCAAG
This sequence comes from Tachina lurida, assembly GCA_944452675.1. NCBI lineage: Eukaryota > Metazoa > Arthropoda > Insecta > Diptera > Tachinidae > Tachina > Tachina lurida. The sequence goes on from OX101754.1 coordinate 89,401,267, forward strand.
GTTGTTAAGAACATGTGGCCTTGCAACAATGATAGGCGCTCAATACAATTAACAAATAGGAACTTTAGGGACATCTTGAGGCTCGTTGCAGTCATGACGGGGCACTGGATGGTCTGCATGCATGCTGGTAGAATAGGTCTGTCCTATAATGAGATCTGCCGAGGTTGTCGAGAATGCAAGGAAGAGACAATCTTCCACTTTCGTTGTGAAGGTCCAGATTTACATCTCTCGAGACACAAATTTTTAGGCCGATCTTTCAGATTTATTTGAGATTGGGTTAAGTGCCATCATATCATCATCATATCAGATATCTCAACGCGACGGGTTGGATCTAGTAACGATCAGTAAGTATCAGAATACTTAGATGCGGATCTCATAGTTTGACACCGATGAGTGTAGTGGTCCTTTCAAAAAGGAATCATCTAGATTCTACCTGAATGCCTGCGTGTAGTAGGGTAGCCACCAACCATCCAACACTGTGAATATTAAATTTCAGCATACAAATGAATAATATGTGTAACCCTTTAGCCATTACGATACTGTTATTTTTTTAATTTTGCAAAAATTTTCAAACAACAGAATTAGTATAATTCCAACAGAAAAGTCGACCAAAGATAAAATGTTTGACTAAAAAAACCTTAAACGTATTGATTCTCAAAAATTAACTGTCAAGGAAAATTTATAAATTCTGATGTCAAAATTAAAATTTAAGCTGGATGCAAGCATTGTTTTCGAAAAAAATTTTTGTACGGACAAAATTTATTTAATGAGACTTTTTAGAAACATGATTAACCCATTTCAAGCATTTCGTCCGGAAAATCTAAGCTAGTGTATGAAATATATGTGTAAACGAGACGTATTAACTTTACAAAGTGGCAAATGGTTGTAATTGGCTATTTTATGGTATTGCACATACATATGTACATATTATTTAAATGTTTAATAAACGAATTATAAATTTAGAAAAAAAAAATTAATAAAAAGTGTTTTTTTGTGTGCTTTTTTTATATGATGTGACATCTCAGTTCGTTTAATCTTTGTCCAGACAAACCAACTCAAACTGAAAATGTTCCGAACACAATTACTCCTCTTATTTTCTCTTCATCTATCTCTTTTGTTCGGATACAATGGGCGAATACAGACTTAAAGCTAAATATATTTACAGTGGCGAAAGAAAGCGAGCACATGTTCAGCATAATTTTACTTAAAGTATCACAAACTTATAAATAATAAAGAAAATTTCATGAAAATTTCAGTAATTGTTCCTTGTTCTATTAACAAAAAAGTCTAATATGTAATAAAATCAAACAAAAACTTTATTGGGGCATTCAAATGGTACTCATAAATTAATATGTTTTAAAGTAATAATACGAAAAAATATGACCACTGTAAGCAACCCCTCATAATTTTCAATTATAAGTATTGTATTTATTTATACCCTTTACCAAAAATGGAAAAGGGTATATATAGGTTTGTCATTCCGTGTGTAATTTCCATAATATTAATGTGCACCCAAAAAAATATATATATTCTGGGTCCTTATGAATAGCGAAGACGAATAAGCGATGTCCGTCTGTCCGTCTGTCCGTCCGTGCGTCCGTCTGGTGTACGTGAAATCGGTTTTCCGAAGCTCCCAGAAAAGCTAGAGACTTCGTTCTTGAACTGGTGTATCAGAAATGGTCCAACTTAGATTGGTATTGAAATTCAGCAAAATCGAGCAGACGATTGCAGAGCTGGAAAACTTAAACTTAACTTTGCCATATAAAAGTAACTACCGAAAACAAATTTTTATTTTTTTTTAATAAATAAATTTATTTTACACTTCAGTACGACTAAAATTGGAATTTTAAATTAAAAAAATATAAAAATATTAAAAAGACGTTTCCAGGGTTGGAAAACTTTGAACTTTTTTTGATAATAGAGTAACTAAATAAAACAAAGTTTTTTCTTTTTTCCTTTTTGCTTTGTTCACTTAACATATTTTATGTATTTTTTAAAGAACTAGATTGGTATAAGGAATTAGAAAAATCCTAAATTATGATTCCAGGGTTGGAAAACTTACACTTTTTGTGTTATGCAAAATTAAATAGTTCTGAAATTTTTTTTCCTTTATAAATTGAATATATTTTATGCTTCTGGAAGAAAAGTTTGGCGTATAAAATTTGAAAAATTAAAATTACAGCTCCAAAGATGGAAACTTTGATTTTTTTTAAATATTAAAGTATAAAATTATTTTGTTTTATTTCTTTGTTCACTTAACACACTTTATTAATTTCTTAAATCAGAAAAATCTAAAAGGTTGATTCCAGGGTTGGTAAATTTATTGTTTTTTCTACAAAAGTAACTAGGTCAAGTTAGTTTTTTCTTTTTGTTTACAAGTTTTATATAACTTATGACTTAGAATGAAATAGTTTGGCATAGAAATTAAAAAAATAAAAGACATAGCTCCAGAGCTGGAAAACTTAAATTTTTTCTGGTACATAAAACTAATTATTTCTTTGGTAATTCTATATTTTATAGAGAAATAAATTAGTACTAAGAAACTCAGAAATATGGTTACAGGGTTGGAGCTTAAAAAAAGTTTCGGTAAGAAAAATAACCAAAAATATTTTTTTTTCAGTTAAACAGATTTCATGTTTTAGGAAAATCATTAATCAAGATTTTTTATACATGGTTAATTTTTTGATGGATATCTAATCTAACTGAAGTATAAACGAAGGTTTGTGCTTATTGTGCTCTCAGCATATTAACTATTAATTTTTAGTAACTGGAGATAAGACTAAAATTTATCGCTAAAGATAAATTAAAGAACGTGTTCCGTTTCATTTTCCTGATACCTTTCCTTTCTGCTGAACAAATTTAAAAAAAATCCTGTAGGAATAAAACGTTTACATTATACCACGATGTATACCATTTGCAATGGGAACTTTAAATCAAGACACTAAGCAGTTTTGCAACATCAATGATTATTAAATACGGGAAAATATAAAACAAGTTAGTTTACTTGGTATGGAGGTACAATACTAAGAATATTTTAGAGTTATTAAATAGCAGCACGGTTTTTCAACATCTCGAGAGCGAGTAAATAAACTCCATTTTTTGGTATTGTATTGACGTGACGTCGATGTTGACTGAAATAAGAATGAATGTAAAATATATCTTAACCACAGAGTGTAGAGCAAAATATTCAACTATTGCTAATATCGAAAATAAAATAATTAAATCAAATTTTTTAATCGAAAAATACTGAAAGGTCACTTACTATTAATTGCTTTAGAGAAAAAAATGATAAATTTTATCACAAAACAAATATGTATGTATGTGTCTGTATACTATATATATGTACGTACGTTGGTAAAGGGTATATAAGATTCGGCACAGCCGAATATAGCACTCTTACTTGTTTTTATTTTGGTTTTAGCACCCTTGTACATTGCCTACTTTCTCTTTCAATTCATTTGGTAAACACTCACGCATTTCTACATTTAGTTATGACAAAACAATAAACATAGCTGAGAAAGTCTTATTTTAATAGCTATGCTATTTATGTCACGACAAAGGAGCTAAGAGGTGAGTTTCGTAACAAATATAATCGACACTATAACAGTTATACATTTTGTTTGTTTTGATTTCTTTGTACTTAAAAAGCAGAGTACGAAAATAAGTCAAGCAACCCAGTAAAAAATTACACATTACCATCAGAACTACTTGCCATATAATGACTTACTTTTCTGATTACCAAATTGCATTACTCGCTTACAAATCGTATTACCTTAAAGTTAAAAAAATTATGTACAAGTTGCTAAATGAAGAAAATAAATTTTTTAGATTAAATGGATTACGTGAACAAGTTGCCAAATAAAAAAAGTAAGTACTTCTCAAGAATCGATTATTTTAGTCTCACGCCTTGTGAAAATAATTAAGTTGGTAATCCAGTAGGGAATAGCTTCCCCCAAAAATCCTTAATTCCAAACCCGATTACTTTTTTTGAAATTTTTTGCTGGGAAATTTTTTGGTTTTGTTTTGTTTCGTTCTTCGAAGTGAGTGAAACAAAAACAATGAAATTCTTTTTCAAGTTGTTCAATTTGCACATGAGCACTAACCAGAGAACATAGCCTCCGCCGGCCACAACCAATGCATGAATTTAAGGAAGAGAAGAAATAATGGGAAATAAATGGAAACGTTTTGATATATTTCCGGCGAATTTGACATCATCATATAATGTAATTCTATTGAATTGTTATTTCACACATTAAGTTTGTTTTATTTAGCCAAGCAGCATAGCTATAAATGGGTATCCTAGGACACCTCTCTCTTTTTTATGACTTTTTTGTTTAAGCCACATCAAAAATTTTGTTAAACTATATTAAAATGTTAAGATATTATGACATTTAGACACTTAACACACTGGTACGAATACCCCATATATAAAAACTTATAACAACACCATTCGCTCAGTTTTGCAGGTCCCTCAATTATTAATTTCAGTACGGACTGTATTTTTAATAACGTGTTTCATACGCCTTGCTACACTTTCCACATAATTTTCTTTAAATACACTTGGAGTATTTTCTCATTTTATGTTCACATGGTTGCAAGGCTACTCTATTTTAGAAAGTGCTCGATTCTGTTGCCAGTCGCCTTTGGCAATATCTGTTGGATTATTTATATAGACTACAAGTTTTCTACAGGGTCTTGGTTTACTTCTATGAGGTTTCATATTTTGAATCTATGAAGATTTATCGCATGCCGATATTTACTTGGACGAGTTCGACCCAAGTCTAATACAGTGTTATGATTGTTATTAATTAAGTAGTAGTATTTGTTTTTTAACATCTTTGAAGTATATAATGTAATGGTCTGATATAACATTTCGTTCTTTATTTAATTCCTTTTGATTTCTAAATGCGACTAAGCCGTAATGTGTATTAAAACTAGAGCCCTTATAATTTACAAAATTTCTCATCAAAATTCTTTTTATTTACTTCCACGCCGTTCATTATTTTTTTTAACAACATTTAAAGTAGAAATAAAAGAATATTTTGACGGGCATTTGCATTCTCCCATGACAGAACGCCCTAAAATTAAGACGGACACGTGTCCTGTTTGTAATTTTATTTTATTGCTTCCATTGATATTGACGACCGTGGTGAACATTACAACGTATGGTGGTGGTAGTTGCTTGCCATAGTTGTTGTTGTTGTAATGTGAATGTGTTTTATTAATTTTAATGGGCGCGTGCCAGTCTCTCTTTGAATGCGGCCATAAAATTAAGGTTCTTTTCGTATGACGTTCTTACTAATTGACGACAATCCCTGGGTGTATTAAAATTGAGGTCACAATTAAATATATTAATTTTTATATTCATCATTAGTTTGTAATAATATTTCATTGGACGTGAATACAATCGTTGAAAAAGGGCAATTGCAATAATTTGGGATTTTTTCCAAAAAAAAAATTTAAGTAATTTAAGAACTATAAAAATAGAAAATTGTATGTTATCACGGAAAGTATTTTTCGTGGTTCCATAGCGGGGCTATTTCGGGACATATTCAAAAATAGTTGCAAGCATCAAAAGCGTCTACTTATAGAATTTTATTATCGTCACTCTGACACTAGCCGCAGAGCAGAGCGAATAGTTAATTACTTTAAGTAAGAAAGCTAAAAACCTGGAATTACTTTTCACTGTTATCAAAAAGTAAACATCTAAGGATATCCATCTAAGAATATTACTCCTGACTTATTTAAAAGGCTTTATGAGAAAAACAAGTTGGTACAACTAATATGGTTTTCTATTAGTGCCAACTTTTATCAGGATTTTGTGGCTTTTTGTTCCAAATTTCAGCCAACAGCGCAGTGTTGCACTGACAAATTTTGTCATGTTTTGGAGCAAAACAATTTACTTGAGGTGTTTTGATAATATGAAATGTGTATGGAAATAAACAATGTAGAAAAACAACTGTTTTGCTGGAAATAAGTATTTTGCTCCAAAATTGTAACATTTGATAACTTTAAGGAAAAACTAATTTTTTAACAAAAAATTCGTAAAACATTTGAATACATAAATTAAAATTTATTGTTTGCAAAGCATCTAGTGTATAGATAGACCTTCAGTAAAACTTGAATATTTGGTTGTTTTTATTCTTAATCAAACGAGAAGTCGTGTATGCAGGGTGAATGTAATGTTCACTATCATTTAATGTTATTATCTTATCTTATATTAAGAGAACTTGAAGAAAAACTTGCGAAAGATAGAAAATTACTTGGAATTTTCTTAATGCGAAACTTTTCTCTGGACTAAATATTCCTTGTTCATAATTTGTTGCACCGTATCATAAATAATCCCGTTAACGGATTAGGATATCGCCATTGAAATTGCAACAATAACAAAAAAAAAAAACAATCTAAAAAATTCATATAAATATTTTGTCGACTATAACTCTTTTTTCAGAAGCTATAAATCAAAGTATGTTTCTGTTCGTAAAAAGACATTTTTCGCAGCATTTTTAGGCAAAATAATAATAAACAAAAAAAAAATAGTAGAGATACTTTAGCAGGAACTTTTAATGCAACATTGTTGTCATTTATCATGATTGTGAAGTATCGACTTACTCCGCATGCCATGTGTGTTATAATATTTAGCATATGGACAATTTATGTTTAAATAAGTGTAACCCTTTTCTTTGTACCCTACTGTCGGCGAAAATATTTCAGGACCTGTGGTCTAATCATCGCTTGCGCTAACGAGCTGATCTTACCACATTATTTCAGTTTGATATTATGACATTCGATATCGAACAATGTTATAATATGAATCGATATCGAATGCCATAATCCAAAACTGAAAAAAACGTGTTCAAATCAACTCATTATCGAAAGCAAGAATTACACTCTTGGGCTCAAACCGTGACATCCGTGATCGTATCGACAATTGCAAGAAAAGAAATTAAGTCATACGTCAATCGTATAATCGGAATGGGATTTCAGTACGTTCACGTATGTCATTATATTCGAAAATTGTGTTTTTACGTGACGAGTTGTACGTTCACGGATGTGACCATTCGACCCCTGTTCGTCGTGTTATATAGAAGTCAGGTAAATAATATTTGACACATTGGCAGCCTTGCCACAAAACTTAATTCCAAACGAAAATTCTTTAAATTCAAACGAAACATCTTTTTGTCAAAAATGATCAGCTGTTTTGTTAGGGCACGGAGATGTTCGGCTAATGCTGTGTTTACTCTTTTGAAAACGAATAACGAAATATTTCTTCGCAAATAAGACCAGTTTAAAGCTTAAAGCTGAAATTTCTCTTTTTAATGATTTTAAATAATAACAATAAATAAATACTGTATTTAAATATTTCAAAGATTTTATAAGCATTGATTTATTTATTGTTACTTTATAGATCTGGAACAAGCTTTCGACACGGTAAAATGGAAAAAAAAAATATCGGAAGTGCTTCAAAAAAGGAGCGTGGACAATAAATTAATCAGACGAATCAAAAGCTTTTATGATATATGTATGCCGAAACTATGTAAGAACCAGGAATAATAACCTCACAAGGAGTGCGACAAGGTGATATACTGAGTCCGTATCTTTTTATAATACTGATGGATGATGTAATCAAAAGGTTTAAGGAATCATTCATTCGTGTGACAATTGGAAGATGGAACGTGCAACCAGTGAGAGTTTCAATGTTAGCAAGTTATAGTCAAACTCAGCTGAATCTCTTCAACACAACTTGATAATTTTTACGGATGAAATGACTAGAAGATGCCTGCGTATTAACACGAAAAATACAGAGACTATGATAATAGGTCACCATAAAACCCAACATCAAATTCAGTTAGAATCGGAAATCCTAAAGCAATTCAAAAAGTTCAGCTATTTGGGAGCCACAATTAGCGTGACGGAAAGGTGGATAGAGATTCGAATCGTATAATAGCCACAACTGGCAATCTATATTGCACCTTAGACAAAAATTTTATTGGTGAAAGAGAAGTCTCAAAGAGAACAAAAGTTGCAATATACAACTCCACGTATATACCAAGCCTCACGTAAGGATGTAAATTATGGGTGCTGAGATCTCAAAATCAGAACAGAGTTTAGGCATCGGAGATGAAATATTTACGCCGTGTGGCAGGTAAAACAAGGCGGGACAGAATACGAAACGACACAATACGAGCAAGCCTATCGACAGAGCCATTGAATAAAAGGACCGAGCGACAAAAGCTAAGATGGTTTCGCCACATTTCCAGAATTAGAAGAAATACCAATCTGCACCAGGACCAGAGGAAGACATAATCAATAAAATTCTGACTGAATCCTAGAACAAAACAACGGCACAAGATAGACGGAAATGGCGAAGTCTTTGCGAAAACCTCTACACTACAATGCTTTTAATAATGCAGTGCTGCAACGCCTCTGGTGTCAGTGAAGTGTATTACATTTTTGAAACTGTGCTTAGTAGCAATTTTATTGGTTATTTTGCTTAGCCGATGGGTTTTTCTACACAATACCGCCGTAGGAGGGAGGTCTGATGTTACATTAGGACTAGTATTCGCTGAAGCCGGTTTAGTTAAGTGACCCGTATGAATGTTCATTACTTGAACTTTTCCTACAACAACTTATACAAAGGGACACTAATGCAAAACAGGAAAATTCGTGATGTTGTTATGTAATGACTGTCGGAGACCGGACTCGAAACCAGGACCTTCGGTTTTGTAGTCAACGTGCTAACTACTTCAGCCAATGACACCCTTATACTCTGCCACATCTATGAAACGGACTAAAAAGAGCTACATGGAAGTGATTTAAGTGTCTCCTTTACCGAAAACGCACAGGTTACATGATTTCCAAAGCAAATTCACTACAAAAGTCTGCCAAATCCAGGAACCTTAAATCTTTTATTATATAACATGATCAGCTAGAGATGGTAACGAGGGAACACCCTTACATCTCATTTGCTCTCAGGACATCACATTGAATTCGAAATAGCGAATCCAAGCAATTTTGTTTCTGACACATACTACTCCTGCTATTCTAGACTTTCATTTGTCTTAGGTCTGTCTGAGAAAAGATAATACAACTCAAAGTAATGTTCTAAGCAACTGGCTTTAATGAGTTAAAAAGCTTTCATGTAGTATTCACGGAAGTCGCTTTCAATCTCCTTGTACATACATACGAATGTGCTAACACGTTATGACTGGCATGAGTGTGGTGTCTTAGCATTTGTAGGAAATCAATCATTTTAACGATGAAAATAAACAGTTAAAGGTCCTTAGTTTCCTGCCACAATCGTTTGGCTTTGTGCATTTGAGGTTGAATAAATACCAAAACTATTTTTTATTTTCATTTATTTTAATCAATGAAAGAAATGTGGCGTTGTTGCATTATTGTTGGTGTTATGGCAGGGTATGCATTCAAATTCTTGAATGTTGTTATAACAAATACCGAGTGAGGTAAATATGTCGTGATCATAAGCCACGTGTCATTCGTCGCCTAGATTGTCTCTCAGTAAATGTCAAACATTTGCTTTATAACTCTCTCAATAAAGAACCAGCGATTTGAGTGAGTGAATAAACGACACAATGGCCACATTAAGGCCACCCGTGCTATTTGTTCGTTTGTGTGTGTGTGTGAGCTGTTGTTTTTATACCCTTTACCAACAAAAATGGTAAAAGGGTATATATAGGTTTGTCATTCCGTTTGTAATTTCTATAATATCAATAAGCGATCCATATAATATATATATTCTGGATCCTTATGCATAGGGAAGACGAATAAGCGATGTCCGTCTGTCCGTCTGTCCGTCTGTCCGTCTGTCCGTCTGTCCGTCTGTCCGTCTGTCCGTCTGTCCGTCTGTCCGTCTGTCTGTACGTGAAATCGGTTTTCCGAAGCTCCCAGAAGAGCTAGAGACTTCGTTCTTGGACTGGTGTGTCAGAAATTTTCCAAAATAGATTGGTATTGAAATTCAGCAAAATCGGGCAGACGATTGCAGAGCTGGAAAACTTAAACTTCATTTTGCCATATAAAAGTAACTCCCGAAAACAAATTTTTATTTTTTTTTAATAAATGTACATATTTTACACTTCAGTACGACTAAAATTGGAATTTTAAATTAAAAAAATACAAAAAAATTAAAAAGACGTTTCCAGGGTTGGAAAACTTTAACTTTTTGTGTTATGTAAAATTAACTATGTCTAAAACTATATTAGTATTTTCTCGAGAACCGTAAGAGCTACAGACCTGAAATTTGAACACAGTATGTAGACCTTTGGCCGCTACAACAACAAATACATGATAACTGGAAATTAAAGGGTGTTCCAAAACGAGCAACGAAAAATTTTAAAATCCCATGTAGTATATATAGAATTGTATGTATATACACTTGAAATTTGTAAGGTTAGTGTATTTTTATACAGACTACAAAAATTAACACAAAAATTTAAAAAAATTTAAATTAAAGGGTGTTCCATCAGTTAATGCAATTTTGACTATGTAATTTTGACAATTTGCTGTATCTTGGAAACCGTAAGAGCAAAACTCTTGAAATTTTCAAAAACGGTAAAACTGAAAAAATAAAAAATTATAAAATCGCCAAACCGAAAAAAATCGCCAAAAACAAAAAAAAAAATCGCCAAAACGAAAAAAAGCACCAAATTAAAAAAAATTCTAAGACTAAAATAAATCGCAAAAAAAACGGAAAAATTGCTAAAATGAAAACAAAAATCGCCAAAATGAAAGAAAATCGCCAAAATGAAAAAAATCACCAAAACGAAAAAAACCCTAAAAAACAGAAAAACATCACCAAAATGAAAAAAAAATCGCCAAAATGAAAAAAATCGCCAAAACGAAAAAAACCCAAAAAACAAAAAAATCGCCAAAATGAAAAAAAGCCAAAAACAGAAAAAAAATCGCCAAAACGAAAAAAAGCACCAAATTAAAAAAAAAATTATAAAACTAAAATAAATCGCAAAAAAACGGAAAAATGCTAAAATAAAAAAAAAATCGCCAAAACGAAAAAAAACCTAAAAAACAGAAAAAAATCGCCAAAATGAAAAAAAAATCGCCAAAATGAAAAAAATTACCAAAACGAAAAAAAAACAGAAAAAAATCGTCAAAATGAAAAAAAATCGCCAAAACGAAAAAAACCCTAAAAAACAGAAAAAAATCGCCAAAATGAAAAAAATCGCCAAAAAAGAAAAAACCTAAATAACAAAAAAAAAATCGCCAAAACGAAAAAAAGCACCAAATTAAAAAAAAAAATTTCTAAGGCTAAAATAAATCGCAAAAAAACGGAAAAATTGCTAAAATGAAAACAAAAATCGCCAAAATGAAAGAAAATCGCAAAAAATAAAAAAAAAACAAAAAAATCGCGAAAAAACCCAAAAAAACAGAAAAAATCGTCAAAATGAGAAAAATCTCCAAAATGAAGAAAAGCCCAACAACAGAAAAAAATCGCCAAAATGAAAAAAACCTCCAAAAACAGACAAAATCGCCAAAACGAGAAAAAAGCGACAAAACTGAAAAAATCGTTTTAACTGAAAAAAACTTCAAAAAAGCAAAAAACCTTCCTTTCGTGCGCGATTCAAAGTCGCACTTAACTGATTTTTTTAATATTAAAGGAATATTAAATGAAACTAAGTTTTTGCTTATTTCGTTCTTGCTTTTTTCACTTAACATATTTTATGTATTTTTTAAAGAACTAGATTGGTATCAATAATCAGAAAAATCCAAAATTATGACTCCAGGGTTGGAAAACTTACACTTTTTGTGTTATGTAAAATTAAATAGGTCTAAAAATTTTTTTCTTTTTCTTTATAAATTGAATATATTTTATGCTTCTGAAAGAAAGTTTGGTGTATGAAATTTGAAAAATGAAAATTATAGCTCCAAAGATGGAAACTTTAAAAAAATGATAAATTTTTTCACAAAACAATTATGTATGTACGTGTCTGCATACTATATATATGTACGTACGTTGGTAAAGGGTATATAAGATTCGGCACAGCCGAATATAGCACTCTTACTTGTTTAATGAAACTTTTGATTTAGGGACCCATTGGTTGGTTGATTGGGTTTCCTTTTGGTTGCCTGCTTTTTGCAGATGGTGGCGCGGCATGACTTATTGTAATTGTGATTGTTGTTATTGTCATTTGGGGTCAGAACGCCAAATACAAAATTAAATATAAAATGTATTCATTCTTAGTTTTAATTTTTTTTTTCGCTTTGGTACGAGTACGTTTCTACCTTTTTCGACAGCTGCAGTTCAATATGAAAGGCTATAATTTAAATATCGTCATACAAACGTCATGGATTTCTATTTGATACCGCTGTTGTTTTCGCTTGAACTGTTTAAATATTTATAAGCTTTTTGTAGACTTTGAAATTGCACTGAGAAAAATTTTTTGACGAATATTACACAAATACAACGGAAAATTTTTGTTTTTATTGTATTAGGAACCATAAAATTACAGTCTGTGGGTTATTGGCGCGATCTAGATACCATTTCAAAAATATTGTAATTAAATGACTTCTTTATAAACAGCAATATATCTGTGTATAATCCTATGCTACTACGGGAACATGCGTCATTAGTGGCGTTCAATGTTCCTATTGTAAAGGAAGGTCTGTTGAGAGTGCGCTTCATGACGTGGTTGGTGTTATAGAGAGAGGACTGCAGCACAAGGATTACACACTGGCTTCATTCTTAGACATTAAAGGAGCCTTTAACAACATTAGAATAAAGACTATTAGGGAGTCGCTGGAGACACTTAGGGTTCACAACTTCCTCATGGAGTGGATAGTTATCATGCGTGATAGCAGAATTATCAACTCGAGTATGGGAAGGGGAGAGGAGTTTTAGCACGTGTTGGTAGCAATTAATGCAATTCTTAGGCTTTTTGGCAAGAACAGACGAAAGATAATTCCATATTTACTGGTACCGAGACTGGGCATCAACCCAGAGAAAACAGAGCTAGTCTGTTTTACCAGGAGATACAAATTAGAAAGCATTGTACTACCGAAAATAGGAGGAGCGTAATACCTGGATGTTTTCTTAGATAGCAAGCTTTCTTGGAAAAGAAATACTCAGGAAACTCCAATGCCTACTACGCATGCAGGAACTCTATAGAAAGGAACTGGGGTATGCAACCGCAGATAGTAAACTGGACTTACACATCGGTTGTCAGACCGTTTACTTCCTATGGTTGTGTGGTATAGTGGGAGGCATTGAGGAAGGAAAGTCACAGGAGATTACTAGCTAAGGTTCAGAGGTGGGCCTCGCTGGGCATTACAGGTGCTCAGAGGAACAGTCTTCAACGTCTGTCATACCTCATATACTTCCTATAGAGGACTTTCTAGTGGGAACGGTGACTAGAAGTCTTCTTGTAGAAACAGGTTTGGTGAGGACAAGAATAGCAGGTCAAACATCAATTTTAAATGAGATTAGTTTTAGTGATCGGGGATCCATAACCCCTGGTTTACGGAATATAAGGTCGCGGAAATCAATTGTAGTAGAACACCCTCACTGGTAATTCCGTATAGGGACTATTGGGTAAAATCCGATAAACTATATGAAGGTAGTGCACTCCTTACAGATGGATGAAAAATGAGGGAAGGCACAGGGACTTGTAACTATATCTGGGGAACAAAGATTTGTAGTTCTTTCACATTACCGAATAAATACAGCGTTTTCCAAACTGAGATCTTGGCGATCCTCAGGGCCATGGCACTGGTAGCTGGAAATATAGCTGAATGTGAGCAGGTAACCTTCTATGTCCAAGGCCCAACCAACGCTAAAACGGTTGCAGGAACACAATGTCAAATGGAAACTTGCTTGTGGAAAAATATAGTGACAGAGTATGTTGGGTTGCTGACCACAGATGTGTTGAGGGAAATGAGATTGCTGATGACCTGGCATGAATAGGGTCGGCATTAGATGATTGAATGTGTGACAGATCAGTGAAATTACCGATAGGTCATTACAATAGGGAACTCAGTAACTGGGTAGAAAGCAGGACCAACAGTTCATGGCGAAGGAGGAAGGATTGTAGAGTCTCTAGGGCTATGTGGCCAAAACTAAACTCAGCAAGATCCTAGCTGCTACTGGACATGAATGGGAAGGCAAAGTAAATCCTGATAGGCACAATGACAGGTCACTGCTCGGTCAGAGCATGAACCAGCATTTGGGAAACTGGCACTCCAGATTTTTGTAGGATGTTCGGGGATGAGGAGGAACCAAAATCCATTGAACATATTAAAGGTGACTGCCCGAAGCTGCAACTTCATTGGCTTAGATGGCTGAGCAAACGTTTATATGAGAGCATTACTGACATTGGGAAGTGTAAACTAGAGGACATCAGGGGTTTCATCGTGGGAATTCCAAATGGGATGGTAAATACTATTTTTTTTTGTTAACGAGCAATAGAAGGGAATCACAATATATCCAATTGGGTCTCTGAGTGGAGGTGTGGTTTAATACCAGCCTTTCTAACCTAACCAACAACATGACGTAATTACAGAATAGCATTAGAGAAGTACAGGTAACCCTCATGTTTCCGGAAGTTGACACACTCCTTTCTGCTATTAGTACACATGTGTACTTTTCTTGATCATGGTAATATGTAATTCCGCAACTCCAACTTGCTTTAACAAGCTTTCAGAGGAGAGCTTTGTGCTCATGTAAAACTAGTTTAAATTTTTGCTAAACTTATGCTAGCAACACAATTGGGACGAACGACGAGTTTCGCTCACCACGACAAATTCTTCGCAAAGAATTCGCTGTATGAACTCGTCGTAAGAAGCAGAACAATGAAGAAAAAATAACAGCTGTTATAGTTGATAAAGTTAAAGTTATTTACTGTTTTTACAAAGAAAGAAAATAAGAAATAATAATAGAAATAAATCTATTCATGTAATTTTTAATGGTACAATTTTTGTCGTTCCGTTCACATTTATGGCTCATTGTGGAAATTTTATAATGACTTTTCAAATGAGAAATGTAAATGTAAAAGTTGTATCTCATAAAAAAAATGTAAAAAATTAAATTTTGGCTTTATGAAGTGTCGTGTTAAAGAGAAACCGTGTTGAGGAGGGTTACTTGTACTTCTTATTTATTTTTATTAGCGATATTTGTGTACACAATGAAACTTTTTAACGTCACATATTTTGACATTTTATGCTCTCAGTGCATAATTTCCTTTTGTGATTTCTATTTGCTGTACTACACTCGAAAAAAGAAGTGTGTGAGTATTTGTAGGTAATAGTCCGTCTATGATCTTGTCCTATTCTATTTAAAATTAAATTTTCAATTTCTCGGTAGCTTTTTATTGTTTGTTTTTTCGTTCATATGTTTGTATGGATTTGTGTATGTCTTTCAATAATGTTGTTTACGGTTTTTTATTGTTTAAATTTTATTTTGAGATCAATCGTGAGTTCATTTTGCACGTGGGGTTGTTTAAAACGAATCAGTTGAAATTGTTGCATGTATATTGAGCTTTCGAAGTTTTTCTAATTCAATATTCCTCCTTTTTTATTGTTTTTGTATTTATTTCCGTCGCTGATTGTGTGTTGAAATCTCAATTTCATTATTAGTTGGACGTTTAAAAATGTGGTGAGATAGATGTCTATGATTGTTGTTCAAAATACGAGGAGTATTTATGTGGCGCCAAAATAAGAAAAGAGCCCCAAAAAAATATAACCTTCTTCCTACTCATGCATAATTTTTTTCTCTAAAAGGCTATTTATTAAATTCGTCCATTCGTCTATGATCAACGTCTTATTTTTGTGCTTTTGAACAATTCTCATCAAAATTATGTATGTATCTTGATATTTCTGGATATAAATTTTATTTAATGGATACTATTTGAATACACATATAAATCATTTAAAAATATATTAAACAAGATAATAGATTTCAATTAAATTTTTTTTACTATTTATACATTTACAAGCAGACATATTGACTGCTATAATTCCATTGATTGAAGGGCATAGGCGTAGAAAGGCCATTCTGGGGGTGCATTACCCCCCACTCCCTAGAATTATTAAAAATTGCATGTAATTATTTATTTTATTTTACGAAGATAACCAGTCATAATGGCGCCCCTAGAAAAAATTTTATAGTTACGCCAATGTTGAAAGGTTCACAAACTTGCATGATTTCTTAGATGTAAATACACAAATGAAAAAAATAAATGTTTGAGAAAAGATCTCGTGTAGTATTGGCCAAAGTTAAGCCTAGATCCCACTACCGGCACATTATACCGATTTTCGTCGGCTCACTGCAATAAAATCATAAGTAGTAAACACAAATGGCCTTATTTCTCAATTAATTCCGGAATAAGTATATATGGTCTTATTTTCAATGCAGTGTGGTGCAATGATGTCCTTATATTTCAATTAGTTGAAAAATAAAGCCAATTTAGCTTCTTACTTATGACTTTATTTCAGTGAGCCGACGAAAATCGGTACATTGTGCCCATAGTGCGATCTAGGCTTTAGAGAATTATTTACTTATGAAAGATGGAATGGTGATGTCTGCCAATACAAATGCCTAAATTGATAGAAAAATGGTTCCAATTGCAGGCATTCCGCTACAAAAAACGTGAGCTTCCCCAGCTAGCTCAATTTAAATTTTTATTATTTTCTGAGAGTCTAGGAACCGAACAACTTCGAGGAATTTTTTGCAACGGAAAAGTGTTTTCACACCTAAAGTTAACCCTTTGACATAAAATCCTACGGTGGAAGAGGTTGTTGAATTTCGAAATTTTATATCCTGGTGTTTGTTTGCTTTGGCACAAAGACGATTCAGTTGGAAGTGACCGAGCATATGAGCTCAGAATCTTTTCTGGTAGCCTTCAGCTGCTTCATATCTCGTCGATCGGCACCTCAACACATTTACTCTGACAATGGAACGGCGTTGGTGCTGCAAAACTACTTACTTGTGACCGCAAGAAGTTTTTGCATGAATTAAGAAGTAAAATGCTTTCCCTTTATGGTTTTACCGTTAAAACCATAAGGAGCTTATCTTGCGTTCACACTGCAAGTTTGATAAATTCAGGTTTTAAGTAACAGGTTGTCTAATAAATTTTTTTGAAATAAAATAAATCTCCTGCAGAAATACGTGTATTTGTGGCTGCAGTTTGTTCGGCTTTTTTTTAACACTTATTTGACAAACTGTACAACAGCTGATTTTGTTTACATGAAAATATTGAACATTTTACAATGCTCTCTAAAATAAAAATTATTTAATATTTTGTAAATGAAAATTTAAAAATTGTGGCACTACTTATACAAAGTAGTTGGAAACCAAGTTCGTTATGCAAAAATGCACAAATGTACTATATCTACTATATATACTATAAACATATATTATCGGCAGTGAATTTCAGTCATATCGTCCATTTTAACTTCCCAGAGGTCAATGAAAAAGTTTTTGTTGTTTTTCGTCCAAAAGATTCTTATTCACAGAGAAACTGCCTCATAGAATCAATAAGATTTTCTTTATGAAACATTTCTAGGCTAAGGGATATCCCAGCAGAAAGAAGCGAAAATAGAGATTCCTAATTGTTTTTATGTGGTAAATCTTATTAATTTCATCAAGAAGAAAACCACATAAAATCAAGAAGAAATCTAATTATTCACAACTTTTTTTACTCAATTTCCGTTATTTTTGGCACCAAAAAAACAATCCATAGAGAAAAACTTCTTGATTATATTAGGTTTTCTTATAAATTGTAAACTATAGGGATTTGTTATTGATTTTGTTAGGTTCCCTTATTGATTTTTTCAAAAAGGTTTGCTTCTTGATTTTATTAGGTTGCCTTATTAATTTTTTCAATAAGGTTTTCTTCTTGATTTTAGTAGGTTCCTATATGATTATGTGTAAAGCATCTTATTGATTTTTTTTAATCTTCTTGATTTTATGAGGTGTCTTGTTATTCCGTTTCTATAAATAGATATATAGACAATTTTTTTCATATTCTTTTTCATTTTTGTAGAAGAATGTTTGCTTAATAGTTTCAATGGTTATCCAGGCTGCTTGTTAGCATATTGGGTAGAGTGCTTGTCTATCAGGTAGAAGTTTGCTGGTTCAATACTTGGTGAGTAAGTTAGTTAAGAATATAACATAATGTGTATGTATGTATGTATAAATAAATAACATCTACAATATACTAAATACATACTACATGTTACTTACCCAGAAGAAAAAGTTAGTACTAGTTTATAAAGGAAATAAAAAAAATTTCTCTAAATTGCACAAAAATTGCTATCTGGAACGCTTTTGGATAACTTTGTACAAGTTCGGACTTTATTGTTATGCATCTGGAGCATTGCAGAGTTAGTAAACGTAGTTAGTAGATACACGAACTCCCGAATCTTTCGTGTATTCATAAATTGTATTTAGTAAAGCATGCGAACTTCATAATCGTTCGTGTGTTTGTAGCTAGTAAATATAACTTGTATTTTAGCCGACTATACGCATTCCCTAATCTTTTGTAGTCAATAATATTTCCCGAGGACTTTTGCAATTAAGAGGGCAAGGTATCCAGGTCTCACCCAGACGGCACAAATGAATTTTATAACAAATATATCTACATATTGCATTTAAAGTAACATAGGTGAAGTTTCGTAAATAAAGTATACTCTATTCTCTGAGTATTAAAAGACCAACATCTTCGTGGTATTTGCAAAGGAAGCAGACCTTTGGTAAGGATCTGGACAGGCTAACGCCTACTCGAGCTGGAAAAAAACTGAGTTACAAAAGATCCCACATTATTATGCCTTATGGGATCGCATATGAATTTTGTGGAAATAATAAAATAACAAAAGTTAACTTAAGTTCAAGGAATGCCAATGAGTAGCCTGAATCGCCATTAGTTTAAAGAATTATCGTTTGTAGCAAATTTCACATAATATCTACGATCAACATGACTCATTCATTAGATGCATTTGCCACTGAAATCTCCACTGTAAGACTATTTTCCCTGCTTGTTCTTTTTTTCCTTTCCTTATTAATGTATTTCTTGATGCAGCTGCACTTAAACTGTCAAAACAGTGACAAAATATGCTAAACGCCCACTAAATGGAGCAATACTTTTTTTTTAAACGAAAATATTTAGCACTAACAATATCGTAATAATATTTTGGACCACCACCAGGCAACGGCATCAAGTCAAGTCATTAAATGAAATTTGCAGAATCCCAAGAAGGTGCAGCAATCAAGCAACAGAAATAATAAGAAAACGAAACAAGCAAATAAGAAGATGATACTGACGAAGATGAAGAAATCACGCCAAAGAGTTAAAAGTGCATTAACATTTAAACATTTCACTTGTCAAAATGTCAGTCAAATACTTTGTCACTTTTAGCAGTTGTGCGAGTTACAGTGCTCCGTGATTAATGGCAAAGTTGTTGTGGCCTAAGAATTCTTGCAGTCAAATAAAGATGACATTTTAAGGATTTAAATGTTTTAATGAATGCAACAGCCAAAGTATTTTTGCTGTTTTTTTTGCAAGAATATTAAATCTTTTTAATAATATTTGAAAGTGTTTTTTTTTTTAATTTCCTTTAAAGTAGTGTGTTAAACACCTCTGCACAAACTGTCTTTTACAATTAAGACAAGTAACAATGACAATGTCAACGGCAAAGCAACAAGCTTATTAAAGTATAAAAAAGTACCAGTAAATATTAAAATCATGTGGCATGTTTGTTTGTTAGTATGTTTGCATTTATATTATTAAAATTTATATTGCATTTTTCTTTTCCATGAGCTTATTTGTGTTACTGTTTGTGGCAATGTTTTTTTTTCTATTTTGTCTGTCGCCCGTTCAGCATGTTACACAGATGCTGCATGTTTTCCTAGTGTTGCACATTGCTAAATTACAGCAATAATATGCCACATGTTTCTGCATTTAATTCAAAATTCAAATTTAATTAGTCTTTCAAATGTTGCATCTATTTACATTTGATTTTATGAAAGGAGAGCGAGGAAATAATACCAGCATATGTTTTAAGTCAGCAAGGGTGAATTGGGAAAAGGCTACTTTTTGAAATTTATATTTTTCACTGACTTATTTATAAAAAAAATATTACGGCTTTATAAAGGATTAATAAGAAAAATTTTGTGTCGATATCTGTTTTATAAAAGATGTATATTTCATGATAAAAATAAGTTAAGCTTTGACCTTTGGGAAACTCAAAAATTGTACTTCATCTAGACTGTGAAATATTTCAAGTAAAGTTGGTAGCGCTTTGTAAGCCAAATTACATGTTATAATTATTAATGAACAACTAACACCAAAGTTAATTGTAAATATTCTGACAAGCACGTAGCAGAACGGAACAACTAGCAGTTTTGCGAGGTCGCGCACCTTCACTATCAGCGCTCTTTGTGTTTGGTCACAGTGTGTGGTGTCACTTAATGAAGATTTCTACTTTATATAACTACTCAGCTTTACAGTGTAAATCAAATATGTAAATTGTTTTGATTCATCGTATTACAATTTGGGGAAACCTTTTTTATAATGAAAGCTCTATTTTACCATCGCTTTGCTTACAGCAGTCTTGCCGTTAACGTTTGTTCTATACTTTAAGCCTTACTTGTAAGCAGATTGCACAATATATGAAGAGTTTCCGAGAAGGCAAAGGTCTTACATAAAGTAATGCTATAAATATTTATATATATATATATTATATTTTCGGGTGAAAATTCTCTCTTACGTGGAAACTGATGCAAACAATACACATAAAGTAATAAACCAATATTTATAAAAAAAACCCGACTACGACAAACTTTGAAGAGTTAAATATTCTAAATTTCAATGAAAACTCATAAGAGAAACCTGAAGATGATTTTAAAATGTCGAAGGATACTCATTTTGGTATAGTTCGCTGAATTTTTATTTTTTCGTATTTAGAAAATGGCCTCTGTTTGCCGCCATATTGAATTTTGACAACTGACATAGCTTTAGTGACACTCCCGGGATTAAGACAAATCGTTTGACGGAAGAATCACCCAAATCGGTGCACGTGTTCAGTTTATATAGTGCCGCATAAATACATACATACATACATTCATACATACATACATGCATACATTTCTGAAATACTTAGATGCGGTGATTGGTGCACTTCTATCCTTTCGTGAACACTTTCGATATATAGCTTCCAAGGCATCAAAAACCTGCTTGGCGCTATCTCGGATTGTGCTGAATAGAAGAGGCCCAAAATATCTTCAGGGGAAACTACTCGCTGGTGTTGTAAGGAACATTATCTTATACCCACACCCTATATGGTCAGACTCACTGAAATACCCTACTTATGTGAGGTTGATATCACCGGTATATAGGCTGGCTTCCTTGAGAGTATGTAGCGCATTTCGATCTGTGTCGCACGAAACCGCTTTTATCTCATTGTAGGTATAATGCCCATCGATTTAGAAGTCTTAGATAGTGAACGTGATACAGATTTATGTTTACGCAAACAGCAAGAACGTTAGTCAACAACTGAAAATGGAAGATGGACTTACACATTGATACCAGCCATCAGGATATGGTTGACTAGAAGATATGCCAGCGGGAACTAGAAGGAGTAAGGATGCCTTATAGAGGGCCTCTGTATGCCTTCTTTTGAATGTAAAAGACCTGCTCGCTCCATTCCATACTCATATATTTTTTACACGCGTTGTAATTGCGGAGCAGGCCTTCTGTTCTTGGTTCTTTCGCCAGAGATTCTGGATGGCCTTCAAATTAATGGATTTTCCTTTTATTTCGGTAAAAAAACAAAATAAAAATAATGTTCGTATCGCTTTTTAATCTAAATTACATGTGATAATTATTAATGAACAAATAACATCAAAGTTAGTTGTAAATATTCTGACAACAACACATAGTTGAACGGAACTGCCAGCCGTTTTCGAAGGCCACTACACTACATGTTACTCCTTTTCTTCTTCCTTCTCATAGAAGGGAGTGTGGAATGGGTATCGTATCTTTTATGCAAAAGAGCCCTTTCATAAGGCTTGTACCAAGAAGGTTTTCTGAGTTTTACCGCTGGGCATAGTGACTTAAATTACTACCTAACACAGTTCTTGACTGTTCATGGTTGTTGTAGGCTATATGTATTCCGCTTCGGATACGACAATGTTCCGTTTTGCCCGAATTGTAGCGATTATGTATTTTTTGTCTGTCCACGATTTTATAATTGGAGGTCGTATTTAGAAGATAGTGTAGGGCGTAGCACTAGAGCGGAGAACATAGTTGCGATTTTGCTAGAATTCTTGTATAACTGGACTAGTGGGAATAATTTTGTAAAGCTAGTTCTACTAGAACTACGCAGGTTAGAAGAGATTCGTAGAATAAACAGTATATTTTAAATCAAAATTAGGGCAGCATTCGCTGAACCACCACCCCCCGAAGTAATACTTAGTAGTGGTCCCAAAGGGTGGGGGGGGGGGTGGAGGGGGGGGGAGTTGCAAGAGGTGCGAACGAGGGTAGGTTTTAACACGTAGGAACATTGGCAAGCCAAAAAGTAATTCTTGCTGTGAATCGTGCATATTGACCAGCTCGGGCTGACAATATCCCTTGAAGATTTCCTAGCCTTAGCTCGTATGGCTTAAAAAAAAACATACATGCATACATACATAGACTGACAAACACAATACCCTTCTTAGCGTTGCTTAGTCGGGTAAAAGGGAACAGATTTTGCTTTTGAGTTCCCGGCAATTCCCAAAAAAAAATTTCGCAAATTCCCAAAAATGGGATTTTTGCAGTATTTTTGCGATATTATTATTACTTTATTTATATTTAAAGCATATCATGTATCAAGAAGGCATGATCAATTTTTTGGTTCCAGGTGTGGAATTTAAGAAAAAATTCCTTAAATTTGATATTTATAGCAAAAGTAGTTCCATTTCGAAACAATCTGGCTCCTTGAATAACGAAAAATTTTAACAAAAAGTTCCTTTGCAATATTTCTAAGAGTATTACCTTTTGAACAAGTAAGAATATGGGATTGGTATATTTGGCAAAAATTTTTATAATAGCTAAATAGTTAACGGACTTTTTTTTCTGCAAAAAGCACCGAATAATCGACTTTTTCAAGATTTTAGTTTAAAATGCGTACAACTTTGAAATTATTTGTGCTTTTAATATAAAACTTTTTTAAACATTAAAAAATTGTTTGAAATCCTTAATAAGCTTTTTTTTCAAAATCGCACAAGATTTGACTTTTCCATTAGCTGAACAGCGGACCAAGCATGGTCCGCAAACACCCATAAATGTTGCAATTTTTTTTAGGTCTTGGATAGACAAATCTACTTGGAAAAAAACGTTTTTATCACACAAAAACATCAGCGTGGCCTCGGGTTGAATTTTTCATTAAACCGAGATGACCTATTTTGGAGTTTTATAGCTCCGGCCCCTTAAAAGATATTTAGTATAACTCCTAGACTTACACTTGGAAACACCTTTTAAAATGCTGTGTGAAATTTCATAACAACCCAGCAAAAAATTACACATTACCATCAGAACTACTTGCCATCCCAGTAAAAAAAGACACTCCAAAAAAGTCATGAAAATGTAGAGTTTGCGATCTGGAAGTAGTGCAAATTTCGATCCGTTCTAATGATTTTTACATAGGGTTGTCATTGCTGGTCACCGATTTGGAAGCGATTTTAAGAAAAATTTCCTTTTTTGTGTTCTATGATAATATTTTCGTCTAGGAAAAATGGCTAACAGTTACCTATTTTAACAATTAGTTTCTTTTTATAGGAATTTAAACGCAAAACAGTATTTTCATGTAAATTTAAGCAAATAACTTCAAAATTTTAGACCAAAATTAGTTCATAAGTTTCTTCAAAAAAATCAATTTTTTAAAAATTCTGGTGAGTAATTTCTAAAACTAGAGAGGAATTACAAGGTTTTGTATGACTAAAATAAACTTCTACTTGGTTTTCTACTAACTATTGGCAAATTAAAAATATCGATTTTTTGGAAGCAATGGAAATGTAGTTCCTTTAGAATGACTTCCAATTTTTTTTACTGGGATATAATGAGTTACTTTGCTGATTACCAAATTTCATTACTCGCTTACAAATCACATTACCTAAAATTTAAAAAAATTATGTACAAGTTGCTAAATGAGGAAAATATTTTTTTTTTTCAGATTAAATAGATTACGTGAACAAATTGTTGAAATCATTAAGTTGGTAATCCAGTAGGGAACAGCTTCCACCAAAAATGTTTAATTCCAAACCTGATTACCTGTTTTGAAATTTTTTGCTGGGAATCGGATTCTTCGTTTAGAAACTGCAAAATTATTTCCATTTTTTTAACAAAATCCCCCACTGTGCGTCCGATATCAATACAAGTTTTATATGCGATTCAATTCCAAAAAAATTTATGAAAAACAGCACACTTTATTTTATAGTTACGAAAAGTTATTGCTAAATTCACTTTGTAATCTACTGTAGGGTATTCATACATATGTGCCATTATTGTATGTTGTTTAAAGTCTTAATGCAGGCAGCTGCAAATTTTGTTGTTGTAATACGAGTATTAATTTGATAGTGAGATGTTAAGGAAATTATATCCATCAAGTGGGCTGCATGTGCATTATTTATGGCATAACAAAAGAGGAATAAAAAAAATTATAGAATCTACGGCAAAGCAACTCATCACTGGTAGAGAAAAGCCACATTCCTAAAGATATTTTTCTTGCAGAGCTTCGCGTTCACCAGATATATTAAATAAAGTGACTAACACTAGCTACGAGAAGCCTGTACAACTTATACTCCAATGGGTGAGTCAGGCAGTGACTGTGTGAGCGTGAGTGTCTGTGGGCATATGATGCAAAGGAAGTCCATTTAAGCTTAAGCTGCTTGCATTTTTGCTTTATTTGCTCAGGGGCCAACATATGGCCGCGTATTTCTGCTCAAGATTTATCAGTTACTAATTCATTCAATCACTCACTCATTTGCATATGCGCCAGCGAACCCCAAGCTTGTCTAAGCTGTTTGCCGATGATGTCTAGTACGCGTACTAGGACTTATGCCTTCGCTTCCATTCTTAAGTGGTCTGGTGAATATGTCTGGCTTTTAAGTGCGTTGAATGTGTAATATGTTGTTATTCTCCTTGTTTTCCATTCTAAGCAGACGCAATTATAAGTGACACCCAGATAAGCTACTTGCATTTACCATCTAACCATAAAAGCAAACACAAACATGAAGATTTTCTACTAAAACTTCTCTGAATTTAGCCATACTATTTATTAAAAAAAATAAAAGCATAATTTTGTGTGTTTCAGCCTCTTGGTGTCTGGTCTTAGATATTGTTTTCTCTGCATATTTTATGTATAATTGCACTCCCAGCTTGACGCCTTGACATGTTGTTTTTTTTCCTCTTTCTTGGTTGCAAGTTTAAGAAACAGTTTATGCCAGTAAGTACCATGTCATGACATTTCGTATACGAGTATTATACATCATTTTCCTTATGTCTGCATGGATTTGTTCATCTTAGTTTTGCATGCATGATGGATTTCTGTTGAGTTGCCTTCACACATTAGTATGTGCCACAAAAAGATGCACATACATATGTATGAATTCTGCTGGCAAATTGCAATTATAAATCTGTCAGCCAAAGCAAACATGTGCGAAAACCTATCAGCGAAATAGCATTTCAATCTGTGGTATTAATATTTGAATGGCATTTATCTGAGCTGTTCAATTTCAACTTCATTGAATTATGTTTCTATTCATAAACATACATACATACATACATACATACATACATACATACATACATACATACATACATACATACATACATACATACACTTATATATGAGTATGCAAAATGTTTCTTATATAAAAATGGTTGCAAGTAAAGTTTGTAGGGGTGTTGTTTTGCAAGCCAGTGGATCTAATAAGTGACCATAGACCTCAAAAGATAACAGAATTTAGAGATTGCTTCAACCGTTAAAATTACATTATAATAATTTGTAAGTTTTATAAAGCGGGAAGATGCCATAATTTTTGCAAATGGAGGTAAATGCCAGTTTCCTTTTGACATTTGCTTAGTAAACACATACAAAATACGTACGTCAATAACTTATAAGTCGCTTTACTCCTCAAAAACGGGGAATAACTGTTTACATTTATTTACGACAACTTTTCAACGGAAATGATCATGATCTGTATAGTAAGAAGATTTATAGTTTCTGGAGTACCGAATATCCACGTATAACAGAAAAACCATTTACAACCGTGCAAATTTACTGCATTGGATAGTAGGCATTATTCATTACTATAAACGGCCTTCTCATTACTCAACTGGACAAAACGACACTAGAGAACATGTTGTTTTAATAGGTTCCAAGCATACAGTTTTTCATTTCCTTAAAAGAACACTGTATGACTATTTTTTCCCTACACTGCACAAGAAACCAAAGAAACCATAATGTACAGCCAACTTCACGTTGCTCAAAAAAACAATCTCGAAATGTCCTTCAATGTAAGAATGAGATAATCTCATATAAGTATCATCAAAATATCGAGATAATATGGTTTCCAGTGCCTCGTTTCTATAAGAAATGTGAGAACTTTGCGACTAGAAAAATTTTTTTTCATCCTGTAGAACACAGGTTTTTGTAACTAACTACACACGACCTATGCTCCTTGTAGTTGAGTTAAAAGGAACAAATATATATATATATATATATATATATATATATATATATATATATATATATATACATACACGACCTATGCCTTCACATAGGAAGTAGCAACGTGGTTGTCAGCGAAATTCCACAAAAGAGCCGCAAGATTATACGGTATCCGTGGCATATCAGTCAACCTCTCGACTTTGGCCTCTCGAAGGCCAAACAATACACAAAAGCCTGACCACACTTATGGAATAATTGCAATGACGCAACAGCTATTCTTCAGCCTAAACCTGCCTAACGACTGAGGACAACAAATATAATTTATTAATTTTTATCGATGCGATAACTTCTCATATGTTACAGAAACGAGTCACAGGATATCACACTATAGTTTGAAACCAAAAGGGGGAATAACATCTAAGTGGAATACACTAAAATTTTTCAAAACTTAATTAAAACAATGTGGTAAATAACCATACATCATAGATTGGCAGAACTCTACTGTTGGAATGGCTCCCAAAATTCTGTGGGGTCACCTACCGCTTCGAATGGGTAGAAAGCAGGACCGACAGTTCATGGCGAAGTAGGGGGGATTGTAGAGTCTCGAGGCCTATGTGATCAAAACTTGATTCAGGAAGATTCAAAATGCTACTGCACATGGATAGGAAGGCGATGCGAATCATGATAGGATCGTTGACCGGTCACTGCTCGGTCAAGGCAAGAACCAGCATATGGAAAACTTCCACTCCAGATTTCTTTAGGATATGGTGGGATGAAGAGGAACCAGAAACTATTGAACATATTATCTGTCACTACCTGAATATGCAACATCATAGGCTTAGATGGCTGAGCAGGCGTTTTCATTACTGATATCGGGAAGTGTAAACTATAGGACATCAGAGCTTCATCATGGGAATTCAGTGGCTTAATGACGGATAATAGGGTCACTTCTGGGTACAAATGGGGGTTACATATTACTTTTAATGGGCAATAGAAGGAAATCACGATAAACGCAATAGGGTCTCCGAGTGGAGGTGCATTTTTGGCACCACCTTTCCTAACCTAACCTAGCACTTCGAAGATTGCCAGACAAAATAAGCGGAAATACATGAACTTGCGAATAACATAACATGGCAAGTTAGCTGGAATTTCGTTATTTTTATTGTGGGTATATCCCATATTTATAATGTAGAGCACAAAACAAGGGCTTCAAGAGCAGTTCCATAATGTAGTAAAGTCAGAAGCAGGGGACCATCCTGCCCCAGGACCCCTTTTTTAGCAAGTTAGGTACATTTTTCGTGACACTTTCTTTACTCATCACTCATGTTTTTTATTCATACTTAAGATTTTGATATCTCTTTCCGATTCAGGACAAATCTTACTTCTTTTATCTCTTTCTTAAGCATTTACCGCTTCCTTCTAATCACTTTCAGGTAACACGAAGAGAACATAAATATTTAAATTATATGACGCGCAGTATTGTATTAGTTAAGGTTTTTAATTCAACATCCAAATTTGATGTCAACGCTTATGTTTGAAGAATTATGATTAATCCGGTCCATAAGGCACACGAAGTATAAATTTGTTGTGAAGTAGTATTACCTGGAGTCTCTCAATGAATTTTTCTACTCCTTATTTGGAACTGAATTGAACTGAACTGAACCTCAGAACCAAACAAATCATTGCGACAAGACAGTGAACTTAAATTGATGATAAATTTTTTGGATTTTAACTCTAATCCTGGTTCGAGTCTATTTAGGATGAAATGGCCTAAACTAACCAAGATATAAATTAATATTGAAGCGCACTTAAGTTGTATTTGTTTTATTATATCCACAGATTCATTAGTAGATGAATATAAAAAACTTTATAAATGAGAAATGTGAAAATTTAAGATTTTTCACGCATATTTTTAACTTTGATGTTCGTTTTCAATCAATGTAAATAAATGACTAACATCGACGTGGTTGAAAAGGAATTAAAAGCGGGAAGAGCTGTAAAATAGCGTAACTACTTAGTAGAGATAGGACAACAAAATGCACTCTAGCTTGCGTCGAAGGTCCAATGAGTTAAAATATATCAAAACCTTGAGCTTCTTTGTCCTCCCCTGCACGAGATTCAGAAGCTAAAGATATATGAACACATTTTAAAGCGCTGGTCCATAAGAGTTTTTTATTCCAGTTTTGTTCGAATATACATAGGTGGTGTGAATAATAAATTCTGAAAACCCCTAAATTAATGTTGAATTTTTTGATGAGGTCTCATCTATAGCAGTTCTTAAAATATCATTCCTGAGAAATCGAGAGAAGACCTCAACCGCAACCAACTACTTTTGAGGCAACTGCATAGCGCCACATTTTGCCACTTTACTTTCGCCAAAATGGTGAATTCAATTAAAAACATTTTGAGAGAGGAATGCAAGTAGGTTTCATTAGCGCAGGGAAACGGGCGTGAGTTGTGATACCTTATGGAGGAGCTCACGAACAGATAGTTAAAATAAAAGATAGTGTGCAGGTATAGCCAAAACTAAGAATAAATGAAACGGTTGTGTAAGCAGCATTGTAAGCGAAAGGATCTAACCTTTCTTAAACCATCGCTCGTTCTGGAAACACTTGTGAGAATACTACTTTGTTTTATATTTTAAAAATTTAATTATGTCTGAACAACATTTACTTCTCGTATCTATGACTGGCCAACCATACATGAAACTACACATATATACCTGTGGTTATTATCAACACCTACACATTCTAATGAAGAAAACCAAACAAATAAAATTTTCAATTACCTAAATAGAAAATAGATTCCATTTAACAAATTAATTAATCAATATTGCATGCACCTAATACGCCCAGTAGCTGACATGTGAACACTATCAGCAAACACCACCACCGCGGCCGCCACCATGAACAAATATTTAGGTATGGACGAGTGAGTAACCACCAAACAAAAATAGAAACGAATCAACAACAAAGTAATAAACACTTAAGTGGCTCAAAATAACTTAACGCAACAGTTTGCTGAAGACCAGACAAACCAGAGTTTTTAAACGAAGTACCAATAAGCGGATATTTGGGCATTTTACGTGCAACCAAAATACTATCGCACATTTAAGGCTGTGCGGCAGCAACTCTGTCTACAATTTTATGCAACAAAGTGTGTATGTATAAAATTTTGTAAATGTGTACTGCGCACACACCAAATGTAAGCAATGATATACATATGTATGTATGTATGTTTATAATTTGTTAAAGACATTGTCAAGTGACTGGAGAAGTTCAAACAAAAAATGCCAAATTAGGTGGCACATGCGCACATTAGACGACAATAACAAAAACATCAACGAAAACGGCAAAGGAAATGAAAAACATAAGCGAAAACGGTGTAATGGTTATGCAGCATGAGCGTGAAGATGCAAACAACTTCTTGTTTGCAAAATCTTATCAAACGCTTGGAGTGTAGTTGAGTCCCTATTTGGAGTTTGATGATTAAAGGATTATAAAGTACCATAATACACAAATTAACACTTAAATACTGGAATGGAAGTGATTGGAACATAGATATGATCATGGTCTAGGAAAAATAAAGACTTTTCCTGAAGGCTTGCCTGTTGTTATGATCACCCCTTGTGCACAGCTGAAACATTAAAATCTCTGTGCAAGTAACGTCTCCCTGGCATAGTTCTCACTGTGGTGCAGATGTGTTTTAGATTTACGTTTGCTTTTACGGACTTATCTGACGATGGTCCAAGCACCGGGTGAAGATAAGCGTTCAACCATCACCCCGATGCACCCTTAGAAAGCATCATGTGACACTCCAAGAACTCATAGGTTGCAATCTTTGAACATAGTTATCCCTGTACTACGAACAAGTACCTTGCTGAGGTACTTAGGGCTATCTAAACTCTTGCTGCTATAGCCGTACCTAAAGCAGCGTGGTTGACTGCATCACACCAATCACTAGCATTGATTTAACACTGGGAAGCCAATACTATTCTCCCAGCGATTTTGGTAGCAACCACAGGCACCACTTACGATTCTACAAGATCACACGAAGCTAGTGTAATTGCTTACACCTACAGCGAGATCTACAAGAGAATTCCTCACGATTAACCGGCACAGCTCAACCACTCATCACAATACGACCAATATGATCCAGTACAAGCTCCACACAACTCAACATCATCATTTGAACCCTGTTTTGTAAGATGAGATTTACCTTTTGATAAAGGATCATGAACGAACGCTACACATATCCCACTCCAAGAGCAGCTCGGCTGTAGGGCCACTGACACCCGTGGTACCCAAGACAAACTTATGGTCAAACCTAGAAGTTTCATCCCGAAAGGCTTTACCTCTATCATCTTTTGAACTCAGGGCAGTTCCAGGTAACGCTGCATCTGATTGACAACGCAGACCTGTTTCCTTTTATAAATATGTGTACATCAGTTGCTCTGTTATTTTAGAGATTGGGTAGTAACACATAAGTTCTATGGTAAAAAGCGAAATTAGACCAACTGGGGCCCCGGGATTGCCACACCATCACACATCTACTATAGATTCATTTGGGGTTTGTTCTTCGTACAGTAGGAACTGCTTTTTATTCAGTAAAAAATGCATTTTCTTTGCCGTTCGTGCTATGTTAACAGCAGACAAGCTTTACATTACAAGCAAAAACTTCCTGCTGCTCGCTATTGGGCAGTACACTAGTCTTGTAGTCGGAGTGTTACAGGTTTGATTAGTGGCAAATACTCTAGGTATTTCTACATTCAATCCAAAGTAACGTTGCAGTTTGTGTTTGTAAAAAAAATAAACAAATATACTTGAAAAGTAACAAACAAATTAAAAACGTTTGTTTTGCGTGGAAGATTAACTGACATCTGAATAATTAGTAAAGGACAAACGACAACTGGAAGACAGTTTCAAATTAGGGAAAGTAAAATTGAGCTTTCTTGCGATGATTAAAAACGATTCACATATTCCATTTGCACTGAATTAATTTACGTATATAGAGCTAAAGTTTTCGAATAAAGCATGTGGTTCTGTTCTGCTGTTAATCAGAAAGTTTATTTGTTACTAAAAATTAAATATTATTATTCAAATCTGGGCTGGGGAAGCCAACTACATACAACACAAAACATACATATATTTCCTTATAGCCTGTGCCAATTCGCAAAATCAAGCAAGCTTAACAAAATAAAAATTACTATATTGAATAAAATTTATGTTGTTTCAACTTAAAATTACTTTGATTCGACAGGATTTTTCATTTTGATTTAACTGTACTTGAACATTAAATCAAAGTGAAATGAAAAAATTTCAAACGGAAAAATGTCCTTTGCAAGTTATTGTAAATCATGCTAAATTAACATAAATCACTACCGAAAAAATTTAATTTAGCCCTGTTTTCGTTGATATTAATACGAAAGTTTTCGGTGTGAATAAGTAAGTATATGTATGTTGAAATCTTTTCTGTCCTTAAACAACATTTCTCATAATCTCATCCATAACCTATTTTTCTAGTTCCAATAAAATGCATTGGAAGTAGGAGCATCCTCTGAGCAGTGTTGTCAGATTTATTTTCAGCCTCCTCGCCAAATGACTTGTCGAATATCGCCAAATATCGCCAATATAATAAAACATTAAATTTTAGCTACAAAAATATTTTTATTATGTAATTGCATTGCAAATATCGTTAAATTTTAAATTCAGTAGGTAATGTCTATCCTAAAACATAAAAAATATGTTGTTTAAAGCGGCGCACCCACTTGCAATATATCTGTGGCAAAAAGCAAAAAGTGCTTAAGTCGAGATAAGCAAATTTTGAGTTAATGGTACGTCCGTAATCTGCATATTTGAAAGTATCACTGGTCAAAATCTCAATTCATTAGTGTGATTTTTCATGAAGTTATAGCACTATGACTTCGACTTATTTTTTTTTGGACTTCTAATCTCATTTGGAATAATATCTTAATTAAGGTTATAATATGGTATATTTCAACTCAAATGGCTTACTTATAGTGTGTAAAACGATGATTGGTTAAAAAAATAAAGGTTAACAGAAAATTTCCTAATTTATCTGTAAAAGAAATAAATTTCTGAAACCTTAAAAGTGCTCTCCTGTAAAAGAGTAAAATATGACATAAGCACTTTTTCCTTATTGCCACAGATATGTAATTGTGCAATTTTTCGTATTGTACAATAATATCGCCAATGTGTATGTCATATTCGAAGGTAACACAATATACACATTGGCAAATATCAAAAGACTTCTGATTTTTATTGTACAATCAAGGGAATTGTGTAATGTGGTGGCAACATTTTTCAATGTTGTTTACTTTTTCAATGTCAGGAATATTGGGCAATATTTTCTTTGAAATAATATTGCAAAGTATTTAAATTAACAAATAAAAAGTACTGGCGTATAAAAGACTTAAAAATAACTTATTGCAAAAATCAATCTTAATAGGATAAATTGAACTTAACACCGTATCAAAATTATTATTTAAATCTTGTGATAAAACGGAATTAACGTTCACTTAAATGTGTGTTAAAGTACATATATCATATCCTTGAAGTAGTAAGTGCCAGCAGCATCGTCATAATAATACAATTTAGGCGAGAACTCTTTCAGCCTTTTCCTGCTTCATTATCAAAATTTTGGTTCCAATTTATAAAAGGAAGTTTTCTTAACTGTGTTGTATAAACATCAAATGAGATTTTTTGTTCCATAATTTTTTTTAACTTCTTGAGTTTCAGATAAAGACTCACAACATTTAGAATTTTTTGCACGAAATATTTTATGTTGGAGAAAAAATTGCTTTATATAAGCATATTTTTTAACATTATTCTATTTTATTGAAATCTTAAAAATATAGCCAAAAATATCGCCAAGGAGTTGAAATATCGCCAAGTAAATCGCCAATCGCCATTTCAAAATTTTCATCGCCAAAACCAAATTTTTGTCGCCACATTTGGCGAGATATCGCCATATCTGACAACACTGCCTCTGAGTATTAATGTTTGTATAAATATAGGTTGGCGTGTTTTTGGAATAAGAAATGCGATATAATGGAGTATTTGGCCGTCTTGCAGGCAAGATGGTCTGCCCGCCACCGAAATTCTTTGACTAAATTGCACTTTTATTGAAAAAAATTAAAATCAGCCTTCAAATTATGCCAAAGTCGTGGCGGAACTCAGAATACCAATTATTTTGACACTCTCAGCAAAAATTTTTTTTATTGCTTCAACCAGTGAAAAGTCTTGGGTGTTGAGGAATGGACATATTTTGACTTTACAAATAGTGTTGCCAGAATGCAATATTTTCGACGACATTAACGATAAGTTAACACAACTGGCTGGATATTCTTTTGGGTTAGAGCAATATATATTACAATTGCTAATTGCAGTGCATGGATACTTTCCACAACAACAAGCCTTTTCCTGCAACTGCAACCGAACAAAACATTCAACTTATTTGTCATCATAAAGGTTGTAAATACCTGTCAGCGACACTAATAGCATAAAACACACTACCTCGAACTTGAACACATGTTAGATGGCATGTATGGCAACATAATTAGATAATATTGGAATACAACACAACAACAACAACAACAAGAAGAAGAGGAAAACAACTTGATTAAAAAAAGTAACAACAACATAGAAATATTTAATTTTCATGTTCTTCATTGCTTGTAATCAATTTGTTTTGGAATATTTTTGCATTTTGCCACATTAAAACCAAAACGACAACAAGCCAAACGTGCATAATAAAAATAATCAGTCAAGCCAGTGGCCAGGCCAGTCAACCAGCAGGAGAAATTCCTCCTCTTTAGTTTCATTGTTGTTGCTGCTTGTCGCTTGTTAACGTTGTCGTCGTTGGAGCCATTAGAGTGACTTGTACAACACAATACGAGCGTGTATCTCTTAGTTGTTGTAATTAACATGCGTATGTTGTCAGCGGATATGTTATTTCTATAGCTGTTGTTGTTGTTGTTGTTATCGTTGTAAATTTATACACCAATAAATGGTTTTTCTATGTTGCTGCTTTAAAGTATTTTTTTTTTTTTTTTTTGTGAAAAAAATGTCAGCAGAAATTGTTTGCCACCGGTGTGCATTCGTACGTTGCAGTACGAATTTTCTATTGTTCAAATTCAAAAAATGCTTCATTGCACATTCCGTTTGGTCGAAAGTAATTTTATAAATAGAATTTTTTACATTTATTTTTAGTTGTTATCAAAACGTTTTTGTACTGCCAACGATTTATTTTTAACAATCACAGACAGTCATTCAGTAATCAGTTTATACACAAAAAAATGTATGCTTGAGAAATACATACATGCAACACACCGGAAACGGTGTACGTAGCGGTAATTTACATTTAAACTTTATACATTTTCAGACACCAAATACAATACGTTTTAATTATGGAAACCCATAAAATGTTTTCTTTTGTTTAGCAAATTACAGTGATTTAAGTTGAAGCAGCCATATAATGATTGCTGCCATTATAAGTAGCCTTTTGTTTTTAATTTCTGAAATTTTACCTTAATAGGCACTTCCTAATGGCTTCACAAAAAGTTTTGTTTCATTGCAATTTAAAAACGACCATCGTTTGCTTATACTTATCATGGAATTTTATTTAAATTTTTAAAACGATTAAAAGATGAGAGATACCAGATAACCCTTGAAGAATATGTTTAAATAACAAAAATATTCCAATCAGAGAATGACAAAAGTTTGCTTTTAAGTAATTTTAGAGTATTGGTTGTCAAACAACTATGCGTACAGCTAAAAATAAAAAAATATGTAAAGTGCGACTATGACTGGCGCACGAAGGACACTAGATATGTAACACTAACTATACGAACTTTAGCCTATATACGGGCCTGTTCTGTAAATCACGACATGTCAAATCACGTTGATTTCAAAAAATTGATAAAAGCTAAACCACAGCTTTTGTAAATTTCACTATTTATAGCGATGGAAGTTGAAATAAAATATTCTATTACACAGAGAAAAAACTGCCTTATAGAATCAAGAAGATTTTCTTTATGAAACGTTTTTGGGCTAATGGGTATCCCAGCAGAAAGAAGCGAAGATTTTTTCATAAAGACTCCTTATTGTTTTTATGTGGTAAATCTTATTAATTTTATCAAGAAGAAAACCACATAAAATCAAGAAGAAATCTTATTACTCACAACTTTTTTTACTCAATTTCCGTTATTTTTGGCATAAAAAAAATAGAGAAAAACTTCTTGATTCTATTAGGTTTTCTTATAAATTATAAACTATAGGGATTTCTTATTGATTTTATTAGCTTGCCTTCTTGATTTTCTTAAAAAGGTTTTCTTCTTGATTCTATTAGGTTCCTATATGATTATGTGGAAAGCATCTTATTGATTTTTTTAATAAGGAAATCTTCTTGATTTTATGAGGTGTCTTGTTATTTCACATCTATAAATAGACATAGAGACAACTTTTTTAAAGATCTGTTTCATTTTTGTATAAGAATGTTTGCACAATAATTTCAATGGTTATTCAGGCTGCTTGTTAGCATATTGGTTAATTTAAATGAAAATACATAAGTGCAGAGCATAAAGACGCAATTTTTTTATTTTTTATGAGGTCGCCTAATAAAAACAAGAAGAAAACCTTATTGAAAAAATCAATAAGATAACCTAATAAAAACTAGAAGATTTCTTTTTGATTTTTTAAAAAAGGTTTTCTCTATGAAATTAATAAGATTTCCTTACTGAAAAAACCATAGAGATTTCTTATTAATTTTGTTCTATTTTATGAGGTATTTAGTAGGCACTATTTTCTCTGAGTATACATGACAAAAACTTAAAATAAAATAAAAATCCACTAACAAGTAAGTTATTAATAGTTTGTTTTTGAACAGGCCCGATAATATTAGTTTTGTATTTTTTTTTTTTGGGATTTTGTAGGTTTTGGGCGTTTTGTTAATATTGCGTTTTTAAGTTTTGGCCTTTTCCATGAGTATAAAAATACTCCGACTATTAATCGGCTACAAATGCGTATATACAGGGCTATTTAATTTTTACAAACACATAAAGCATGTTTTCAAACAGCCACAGACTTAATCACACATTTTCCATTCCATTTTATATACACAAATGTACACAGATAAAATTGATTGCTCAGAAAAAATTATATTTTTAATTAATATTTTAATTGAATATATATTTATATTAATTGAATGTACTGCTGTATCAGAAAAGTGTCATCAACAGATTACTATGAAATGGTAAATAATTATTACATATTAATTGTATGTAAAGAATATAACTTTTCTTTTTATATGTGAAAATCGATCAGTTTTTTTAGATTATACCACATCTTTCAATTGATTTTAATATCTTATTAGCATGAAAAGTACAATTAACTTGATTTTTTTTACATACCTTTTCACAATGTATGGTTAAAAGATAACAGAGACTTTAAGGGCAAGTTTTGTATGAAGAACTTGCAGTTAAAGCTCAGGTTAACTCTTTACCGGGCATTGTGAAAAGGAGCGTTAATCGTACTAATTTTTTCGTTTGTTGAAAAAAAATATTAAAATAAAAAAACAGAAATTCATTTAAATGGCAAGACTCTCTTAAAAGGGGAACTTTTAAGCAAATATTTTTTTAAACATTATATACAGATATTTTACTGCCAGCATTAAAGCGAGAAGCTCATTTAAACGAAGGCGTCTTTAAGCGGAAACTACTGTACAAACATGTTGAAAAAACTACTTAAAGTATACGAAAATGTAATTTTCATTATTATTGACTTAAATGTTTTAATTGCACTCAATAAAATTTGAAATAATTTATGAATGAAGAAGAGAAAACAAAACAAAAAATATTTTCTTAATAAAAAAACGCAAGAAAACGTGAAATACATATTTATACATACATACATATGTATATAAAACGATTAAGACAAACCAAATCATTTACTTTAAATATAAAAAAATTTAATATTTCAGAAATCATTTGCAATGTGGTTGGCAGATGGAACATGTTAACAATATTTTAACAGAAAAATAATCAAAAGAAACTTATTTGTATATACATACTCGTGCTACAACCATATTGGCTCATAGTGACTTGTTTATGGAGCTAAAGTCTGAAAAAAAAACTAATGAATTAATAATAAACTGTGCAAGTGATGTAAATCTAAAACATTCGTTCACTTTCAAACAGAAAATTTTAATTTGTTTATAATTTTCTCAGAAACCCGGCAATAAGCTCCAAATATGATCAGCGCCTTTTAATAGAAGTGACATGCATCAACATACGGAAACATGCTCCAATTGCAAATGTAATATAATCTACTCAAAGTGTTTACATTTGTTTTACTTTTTCTTTTTATTTTGTTTCGAGGAACTTACTCTACGTATGTATGTATATTAGGGTAGGTCAAATTATGCAGGTGAAAAAAAATGTATATAATAAACAATTTTCGCAAGCTTAAAATTAAAAACTGTTCTGCTTATATTGAATATTCCACTTTCATTATTAATTAGCAGGGAAGCCAGAAGTGTTTTATGCCCATTAAATGTACACTAAAAACTTGAAAATATGCAATAAAACTCCAAAAATATGCTCTTTAAAATAAAATAAGTTGGTTTACTTGTAAAAGAAAATATATTTTTAATTAATTTGCAGGGAAACCAGAAGTGTTTTATGCGCATTAAAAAAAACTTGAAAATAAGCAATAAAAACTCAAAAAATATGCTTTTTAAAATAAAATAAATTGGTCAGCTTGTAAGTGAAAATATATTTTTAATTCAAAAATTCAACAACATTTGCATATAAAATAAGAAAAAAATAAAATAAACAAAAAAGCAAACAACATAAAATTAACAAAGAATATCTGCAATATTAAAAACAATAATTTTGCTTTGAAGTACACGTTAAAACCAAATTACCTTACAAATTTTTACTAAAGTTAATAATACAAATAAATTTTTTTTTGGATACTCTCGTAAAAATTTTATTTCAATTTAAAATAGATCGCGATATCAGAATTAAAACTTTGGAACTGTATTTTGGATAAATAAGACTAGAATTTTATTTATAATTTCAATTGCAATAACCAACAAAATATTGCCCTAGATTTTCAAATCAAAATCGTTTCCTGTCACATCTAAATAAACTTTTAACCATTGGCAATGCTCCTTCAACTTCTACCCGAGGCAAGGTCGATCACAAATAGCAAAACCTAATTCTTATTGAAACTAATCTCCGTAATAACTGCTTAATACATAAGAAAAATTTATGCACAACATGAAACATTGGAATTAAGATTTAAATGGCGAAAAATAAAAATAAAAATTTTTACCAATACATAAGCTTGTAACCACATTACAATAAAAAATACTATAAAGTTTCAAAATATGCCTTAAAAGCCTCAAATGTGCTCTCAAAATTCGAAAAATTATAAAAATATGCGTGTAAGACTGAAATATGCAAACATATGCTTTAAAGGGTAAAATATGCAAAAATATGCACTAACAAATCGAAATCATAAAAAGATCTGATCACACAAGAAAAAACAAGCATTAGCATATTTGCGGTTACCCTGTTCATTAGTTTAATGAAGATTTTAGACGTGAAGCAACCTTCCAACTCCTTACACTTGTTTTATTAGCCTCTGGAATAATGTAAGCAACAAATCTTTACTTTGATTTGAGCGGAAAAGTATTTGATTTTAGAGTCGGGGTTTCTATAGAAAAAAATTTGGAGAATTTAATGTTTTTTTTTCTTTAATTTTTACGAAAAAATCAACATCCCCTAATGTACATATAAACCAGAGCTGTAAATGGATTATTAATTTTTTTATTAATTCTTTTCACACAAAATATTGAATTGAATGAAATTTGAGTCAATTCAAATGAATTTGTCAAATAAATTGCAATTAGTTTCTAATTCAAATGAATTTGTTAAAGTGAATTGCGATTCATTTCCAATTCATTTGAATTGAATTGGTTTTTAATTAATAAATATGAATTAGAAAAAAGAATTAGCAATTCATTACCAAAATCAATGCAATGAAAATCAAAGGAATTTGAAAGGAATTGCCACTCACTTTAACAAATTAATTTGAATTATAAACGAATTGCAACTCATACTACAAATTCATTTGGATTTCTGCCTAATTCGTTTGAATTGATTCGAATTTCATTCACTTCGTTTTTGTTGTGATCAGTTAAAAATTTAGCTAAATTAAAAAAAAATGATTCATTTACATCTCAGATATATATATGTAGTTGCACAGCAGTAAGACTTTATCAAATTTTTGGACAGCATTATGTTAAATAAAATTTACTTTAGAGAAGCTTAAATATTTTTTTCTTCAGTGAAGCTAAAAAGTTCTATGAGAACTCTAGAACGAGTTTGATAATACCTATAGTCCGCGTAGACACGATCTTTGGCAAAACTCCACCAAAAAAGTCCAACGGAGTCAAATCGCGACAAATCTTGATTCTAGTGTCCGTGTTAACTGGACACAGTCTCATAGGTAGGCATGCACAAAGGCTAAGGGTTGAACACAATGAGTTTTGTCGTAGCTGCCAGGATATCGATGAAGAGGAAAGCATAGAGCACTTTCTTTGTCACTGTCCTGGACTTGCAGGGAAGAGAATGTGCACAATGGGCGCTCTTGTGCACAACGTCAGAAAGTTCTCGTCAGGGAACTTTCTGACGTTGCTAGTGTTGAACTTCAATGTATTAGTAGCTTTATATTGAGCTCTGGCTGGTTCGACGGTGCGGACTCCGCATAAGCAGAGTCTCCGTGGTATTACAATGGACCAAAACGGTCTAAGTGAGTCCGGGTTTCTGACTGCCACCCCTACCTAACCAAATCGCAAGATCTAGGTGGCCAATTAATTTCGTCAGCTCGTTAAATTACTAGTTCTGGAAACTTCTCATGATACCCGTCTCTTTTACTTAACGCGACTCCCCCGTCCCATCCCGTGGAACGTTACGTAATATGTAAATAGCCCCTAAAGTCAAAATCAGTTTTGTAGTGTCACTCGTGGCACCGTCTTATTGAAACCACATATCGTGCAGTTAATAGTCATCAATTGCAGGCCATAAAATAGTTGGTCATCATACGGCTATGGCCTTCTAAATTGAGGGTAACGGTTCTTCCACACTTCCACTAACAGAAGCGATACTTTCTGCAGTACGTACACTGCGACGATGCACAGGCCTGAACACTTCCAGTCGCTTAAAAATATAAAAATATACAATCTTGCCAATTCATTGCACAGTAGGTCTATTATTACGACCATTATCACCCCATAAAGTGACCATGTTTCAACCACCACTCTTGTAGTAAGTTTGAACTATTTATACGCCTTCTTCGGCTGTTAAACGGTCCATATTCGTTAAGGACAAACCTTTTACTCATGGTAAAATTATACCAGGTACCTGCACGCCTACAACAAAATTACAACACCAAACAACACATGCGTTTAGTTGGTATAAAAAAACAATTATGTGTCAGAAACAGGCCATTAAACTGCAATTCCAGAGCTGGACGATGATAGGCATGCATGATGATAGTCATTCAGGGTTGCCAGTATGTGTGCAATTACACAGAGTATATAATTTCTACTCTAATGTATAGGCCATGTAATTAGATTCATGTATAATCTGCGTGTAATTCTACTTTAAGTACTCCTACTATTTTTATTTATTTTTGTTTTAATTTTAACCTACACAAAAGATATGTAGGGTAATTTTCTTCAGTGTGCCATTGGAGTCACAGCCATGTGTAATTTGATTGGCAACACTGTAATAATTTTATACACAACACATATACTAACATTTTTGAAGCTTGTTAACAAAGTTTTACAACTTTTTGTGTTGTATACATTAACAGGATGGGCTTGTAAATATACCTGTTATAATTGTACCATGCTTTTACTAAATAAATGACACTTGAGATGACAGATATATGTATATAAAAGCTGATAGCCTTGCCAGATCGGTGGTTTTAAAATAACCCCATAAAGGCAATACGCAAATGTTTTTAAATACATATAAGTATATTAAAAAATTTTAAATTCCTTCTATCACATTTGAGTCATAATCTTAACGGCAGAGTATTTAATATACCTCCTCAATTTGCATTGGATTTGCTGTTCCCCGTTTAGAAAAAATTATATATATAAATATACTTAAAAAAAACTTATCTTTAACTTAATAATAAAGAAAAATAATTTAAGAAAATATTTGAATTTCTTAACTAAAAATTTATGAGCCTGGCATTTGTTGCACGTGTTAAAGTTTTCGTATGTTTCAAATGATGTCTCACTGATGTCTTGTCTATTAATGGTTTCTGCTGGTATTGCTGTTGTTTTTATTGTTGTTGCGCCCAGCAGCCGCGTGTGCGGCCTCTTAAATTTTGTCAAAGTATTAGAAGAAAAAAAAAGTTGGTTTTTGATTTGAGAAGTAAAGAAACAACATATGCAAACTATCAGAAGTATGTATATAATTTTTGGGCAATGAAATGCAACAAAAACGAAGAAAAAAAATTAACTCATTTTAACGGAAACATTACTGAAAGGGGGGAGATTTTCTTAGAATTATGCTCTAGGTGGGGAATGACAATACTTTTTTTTCCCTTTTTTTTTTTTTGCTTAATTATTTTTTATGATCTCACACATGTGTATGCAACACAATAATAATTTACACATTATTCGTTTCGCGTCATTACGATTTGGAAAAAGTTCATATGTTATTTGTGAAGTCTAACGTATGTGTGTGGAAAAGGAAAAGTTTTAAGGCGGGTGTTATCAGTATTAGGGACAGGCTAAAAAGCAATGCCAAAAATATTTTATCTGTTAGAAAGAAAATATTATCGATAAGATATGCATTTCACTGAAATGGTTTTCAAAAATAATATTATAGATCATACTCAACTATTAATTTCAGTTAAGAAAGAATAAATTTCTTATATGCTAAAGAGTAAATTTAGTTGGGTTAAGTTTGTCTAGTTGTCAAGCCCTATTAGGTCCCGTTGTACTACCTGGACGATATTGAAGGAGGGACAAGTTGTACTTCGTTATTACATTTGATCAGTGCTGGGTTAACCTGATTTTCAAATGAGCATGATATCGTATTTCGAAGATCACATTTGTAAAATTCTACTAAAGTGGAATATCATGAGAACATGGCAGTAGCAAAGAAGGTGCTGAACAATTTACTCATCTTCAACTGAATTCGTTGTGTAGGGTGATTGTTTTGCTATTTATTTTTATTTTTTGTCATTGTAAAATCCCTCCAGAGGAATCTATTTTTGACTAAGGGTGTGGCAAGCCCGGGACCCCAGTTGGGTGATGCGGCTTTTTCCATTGACGTACCTTTGGTACATCATCCATAGAACTTATGAGTTACTACCCGATCTCTGTCAACAGAGGACATATTTATAAAAGGAAGACAGGTACTTGTAGATGTCAGTTAGGTGCAGCGTCACCTAGAACTGTCCCATGAGTTCAAAATACGATAGAGGTAAAGCTCTTGTGGTGGAACTTCAAGGTCTAACCAGAAGCTACTTTTGGTGCCACGGGTGCCGGTTGCCCGACAGTCGAGCTGCTCTGAAGTTTTGAGTGTATGTAGCGGTCGTCAGGATCCCACGGGGTTTAATGGATGATTTTGGTGTAGGCACTGAATTTTTGGCGACACAGGCATGCGTCCAGCTCTGATGAGTGGTTGAGTTGTGCCGGTAATGGTTGAGGTATTCTCTTAGGGACCTTTGAGAATTAAACGTTGTGGCTATTGCTTGCCACCAAAATCACTGGGAGAATAGTCTTAGCTTTCTAGTGTTAAACCAATCCTAGTGGTTGGTGTGAAGCGGTCAGCCAGACACAATTTTAGGTGCTGTTGCCATACAACAGATAGCACTGTTTTCACAAAGTCATTACGGCATAAAGAGTTTAGATAGCTCTGAGTACCTCAGCAAGGTGCTCGACGTAGTACAGGGACAACAACTATGATCGAAGATTGCAACCAACGTGCCATAAGGAATGAGCACTAGGTTCATTCTAAAAGGCTTCATTGGGGCGATGGTTAGCGTATTTCCTACACCCGGTGTTTAGACCACCGTGAGATAAGGCCGTAATGGCAGGTGATCACAATAATCTAAAACACATCTGTTAAAGTTTACTTTTGGACCTTGGAATAAAAAACACAGTTGTTGTAAGAACTAAAGTCAGGTGACATACTACAACGTCGTTTGTTCTGTAAATTAGCCTTGAAAAAGGTGAATGGCCCAATGAGTACGTCAACAAACAGAATTGCTTAATTTGCGTAAAGCATCCTAAAAGATGTGCACCGATGTCATTATTGGACCGTACTTCTTCCAGAACGATGAAAATCGCAATATTGCCGTCAATGGAGCAATATACCAATTTTTCCTGCCTTCCATGGATGAATTCGACTTGATCGGCAGGTGGTTTGAAAAATAAGGTACCACGTACCATACCAAAGGGTGTTTTTTTAGAGTGCCACAACTTTTAATTGGGATCACTGCTTCACTTGAGCACCCATTTCACAGCTCATAGTTGGTTTTTATTTAGCTTGCTCTTAAATTTCATTATGAATCGACTTACACCAAAAAATTTAAAAATTTTATTTTCTGATGAATCCCATTTCTGGTTGAATGGGTACAAAAATAAGCAGAATTTTCGCTTTTGGAGAGAGGTGAATCCACAAGCTCTTGTCGAACCACCATTACATCCACAGAAAATGACTATTTGACCAGATTTATGGGCTGGCTGAGTCATTGGCTCATATGTCTTTAAAAATGATGATGGTCAGAATGTTACTATCAATAGTGATCGGCATAGGAACATGATTAAACATTTTTTCGTACCTTAATCACGTGGTATTAATCTTGCTGATATTAGGTTCGAACATAACGGAACCACATGCCACACAGCGGGCGCTACAATAGATTTAATCAAAGAAACTTTTCATGAAAAAATGATTTCACGTAATGGCCGAATTAATTGGCCACCAAGATCGTGTAATTTAACCCCATTGGATTATTTGCTTTGTGGTTATGTTAAATTACTTGTCAAGGTCAATAAGCCATAAACA
Organism: Tachina lurida; assembly: GCA_944452675.1. Taxonomy (NCBI): domain Eukaryota; kingdom Metazoa; phylum Arthropoda; class Insecta; order Diptera; family Tachinidae; genus Tachina; species Tachina lurida. Next base: position 89,446,064 of record OX101754.1, read on the forward strand.
ATTGAACACCTAGAAATCCCCATTCGAAGAGTTATCGGCGAAATACGGCCGCAAATGGTGCGAAAAGTTGTTGAAAATTGCGCTTTCTACGCGCGACACATACAGAAATGATATTTAAACATTAATTTCATAAAATTGTCTTTCCAATAAAGCCCGTTTCATTGATTTTAAAAATATATTTCCTCGTGTCACTCTATTAAAAACACCTTTTACAAGCGATGCTATGAAACTAGTGAGAAGCGAGTTTGATGAGCAATTAATCCGACGTTTTCCCCCAAGACTATTTATTGCGGATATACGTGTAGTACCGCGAACGTGACTTTAATGCCAACAGTATAGCTGTCAGTTGGTCTGGATGATAGTTTAGTGGTCGAGTCTCAGTTTTCCTCAAAATCCTGAACAGTTCCTTTAATATTTCGCTTTTTCGTTAATAGATAAAATAAAATAAAAGCTGCATTTTGAAAAGGTGCCCTACTGTCTGTCTGTCTATCTGTCACAGAATGCTTTCTCCAGAACTGTAAGAGCTACGAACCTGCCATTTTCACAGAATATGTAGAAAGTTGGCCGCTACAACAATAAATAAATAAACGACAGCCAAAAATTATAGGGTCTTATAAAATAAGCAAAATTACATGTTGAAATTCTATGTAATATACAGACAAGCTTTCTTGGAAAAGGAACACGCAGGAAAGGCTAAAGAAAGGGCTCAATGCCTACTACGAATGCAGGAGGGAAGTTGGGTCTGCAACTGAAGATAGTAAGCACACCTCAGGCTACCTTGGACGTGATTCTGGTGGTGTCTATATTTGGACACAATGCCAAATCGAAGGTTTCTAGGAACTGTAGGAGAGCCTCAACTTGCTTATGGATAAATATAATGTCAGACTATATTGGGTTCCTGGCCACAGCAATTTTGAGGAAAATGAAATTGCCGATAACCTGGCAAGTATAGGGTCGGCATTAGATAAGGAAATTTGTGACAGATCGGTGAAACTACCGATAGGTCATTACTATTGGGAGCTCAGTAATTGGGCTTAAATAAGGACGAACAGTTCATTGCGAAGTAGGGAGGATTGTAGAGTATCGAGGGCTATGTGGCCAAAACTTGACTAAGGAAGATCCAAACTGCTACTGGACATAAGTAGCAAGGCATTGCGACTCGTGATAGGCGCGTTTACAGGTCACTGCTCGGTCAGAGTAAGACCAGCATTTGGCAAACTGGCACTCCAGATTTTGGTAGGATGTGCGGGGATGAGGAGGAACCAAAAACAATAGATAATATTATCTGTGACTGCCCGAAGCTGCTGCGTCATATGCTTAAATGGCTCACCAGACGTTTCCATGAGAGCATTACTGATATCGGGAAGTGTAAACTAGAGGACATCAGGGGCTTCATCATGGGAGTTTGGGGGCTCAGTGGCGGATAATAGGTTCACTTCTGGCTACAAATGGGTGGGGTAAATATTAATATTTTATTGGACAATAGAAGGAATTCACAATGGACTGAATTAGGTCTCCAAGTGATGGTGCGGTATAGCACCACTCTTCCTATTCTAATCTAACCTACAGAAAATTATGTATGGAAATTTGTAATTAAAAGAAACTTAAAAACAAACTAAATTATAGGCTATTCTATCAGTGAATAGTATACATGACAGAGTCCATAACAAACCTGTAACGTGACGTCACAAGTACTTATGCACTTATAATCTTGTTCAATAAAAAGTGCAAGTGCACGTACCTTTTACCGTATACTGTAGTGAAATTTCACGTACCTTTCACCGTATACCTGAATAAAGTATGACATACACATACAGCCAGACACCAGCACTGATTGAAACCGAGCCACGAAATGCCAACACAAGGTATGATTCTCACTCAGGTCATATTTTAGTTGGCATAAGTAATCAACGTTTGTACACAATTATCAACAAGTGCCGAGATCGTACGTACAACAATTATAAGTAGGCCACTTGAAAGTGTCGTCCGAAAGCTTTACCGACTCTTGTTAAAGTAGTTAGCCAGTAGATAAACTGTATTTTAGCGAATATAGAGTCTCCCTAATTTACTTTATACTTCGTAATAATATTATTTCGTTAAGTAGCCGAAAACGAAGTCTTCCGAATTTACTTCGTGCTCGTTGTAGTAGGCTGCACGGTAGCCGAATATAAAGTCTCCCGAATTTACTTTCTATTTCGTAGTAATATTATTTCGTAAATTAGCCGAACACGAAGTCTCCCGAATTTGCTTCGTATTAATTGTGTTTCATAAATTAACCAGACATAATATCACCTCTCGGATATACTTCATACTCATCACTTTTTAATAGTGTAGACGTTCGAAGTCTTGAGTTCATATATAGTTTTATATTATTATATTATACTAGCTGACCCCGGTCCGCGTTGCTGGCCCTAAGCAAACATTAGTGTTGTATATGGCATTGCTGGTACAATATGAAAATTGGATTTTGCCCACGAATAAACTAAATATTGCGCCATCTGCCGGACGAACTTCAAACTACACAGAAACACTCCTCACGCCCCATAGAGCATGTATATAAAGTTTGGTCTAAATCGGTGCAGTAGTTCTTGAGTTACGGTGCAAGAACACAAAAATAATAAATACTGCGCCATCTGTCGGACGAACTTCAAACTACACAGAAACACGCCTCATGCCCCATAGATCATGTATATGAAGTTTGGTCAAAATCGGTGCAGTATTTCTTGAGTTACGGTGCAAAAACACAAAAAAACTAAAAATTGCGCCATCTGTCGGACGAATCACTATTTCAGAAAGGGTCGTAGCATTTACCGGGATAGAAAATCTGTTGAGGCATTGAAGAGTTTACCCATAACAAATAAACGTGTTTTTGTATTATATATAATAAGATTATAGTATTATTGTGCTAGTACAACAACATCTGCATACTATTCAAAGGAAGCAAAACTTTGACTAGGCCCTGGGCAGACTGAGTCATACCCCAGCTGAAAAAGAAACTGCGTTACAAACCTGTGTTTGAATTTAGCTGTCAGTCGAATGTACTAAGCGACGTGTAACATATGACGGATTCTATCTTCCTCGACCTTCATTGTAATGATATTGAAATTTATTGTAGTGCGCCCCATGCAAATAAAAATAATCTTAACTTCTTGAAAATAACTCAAATTTGACCTTCTCTAAGCACAAATTTGTTTATATATTTATTTTATATAATTTTTCTTATCCGTTCAAACACTCCTAAATTAGATAAAATTTTGGATTTTGTGATATAAAACATAATTATTATTCAAACTGAAATTTCTGGTACATAAAACTGATGTTGGAACATTAAATTTTATTTTAGGTTAAGCATAAAGTGTAAATGTTTAACGAGAAAAATAACAAATATATTGTCACCATAAAATTTAGAAGAAAACTAAATATTTTCTTTGAATAAAACCTACTTTTTTTTAATAGAAATAGCATTAAATTGAAACGTTTGATTTGTTTGAATTGAAACGTTTGATTTGAATAACTTTGATTTGATTTGAGTTAAATTGTGTTGAAGAAATATTTTTTTAGAGAGAATATAAAGGAAATACATAATATGATTTATGTTTATGGCACAATTAAAAGTTTATAAATTTTCATTTCAGTTTGTTTGAATGTGTTTCTTTCGGCTGTCTTTTGAGCAGCAAACAATGGCAACTTTTTGTAGCCAACAGAAAATTGTAGTACGAGGCAGGCAAATAATAACAATATTGGTTTACATTCATATACTAAACTAACATTACAAGCATTGATAAAAAAACTCTTATCGCACAACCCTCGTTTCATAAAAAATAAATAAATAGATTTCAACACAAGAAAACAATATGTATGACAATAAATGTGATCGTTACAAAATATTGCTGCCGCAAAAGTAACGTTTTCTAGCAATGTCATGCGTTATGATTAACGGTCGTATATGTTGCAACCAATGACAACAATGTACATAAATTTTCTTGCAAACAAGCGAACAACAAAGATGTGACAAAAAATCATATACGGCAAGTAAGTTAATAGAAGTTACTTTCCGCAATAGCAGCAACCTGAACGACTTGGAAAAATCCTGTTAGTTAAAAAATCTATTGAAATTTAGGAAGCCTGAAGACCAGAAGAATAATTTACTTAATGTATCTACCAACAGTTCAAGCTGTTCAGCAATGCTGGTCTGTAGGGTACCTCGGCAAGACAACAAAATGAATACAATAGTCTTTTGATTTACATCATCAGTTAAAAAAAGTAACAACTAACAACAACAACAATTGTTATTAAACATTGTTTGCTGGCCTATAAGGTTACCCCAGCAGCTCAATTCATCGAAATTCAAGAATCTTTTGTACAAAAATTTCGCCCATGATTGGCAAAAATGGGAGGAAAAAAACCACTCGTAGTAAAAGAAGGTGACAAATCTTGTACAACACCTGCAACTTACAAAAAGTAACGTGTAGTCAAGAAGAAAAAAAAACAGAGTTACAATCACTTAAATATCGTGGCACTGTGCAAGCCCCTAAAAATACAACGAAAAGAACGTTCACACTCTAAATGCAGTATAAAATTACATTCAACAGTTTGTCTGTTTTACGGAGTAAATACATAAATGTGTACTTATGTGTGTACAAACAGGTACAAAATGTCTGTTTAATTTTTACTGAATACATGTACGACTACATACAAATATACGAGTACGAGTGGTACTTTTGGTTGATGTTGCTTTTGTTGTTTATTGATAAATTTTGGATTGTATTTTCAAACTTTGGTACTCAATATGGTGTCACCATTTAACAGCATCCTAAATAAATACGAAAGCCTGCAACAGACTTGTACTTTCAATCCAGAGATCAGAAGGAATGAATTAAACAGGTAGATAAGCTAGCCAGCAGCTGTAGAAGTGAAGAATTATTGCGAAAGTTAAAAAAAATTATTTCATACAAAACTTGTCTTTAACCAAACTGAAATTGATAATTTAAACTAGAATTATTTAAAAACTTATTTTTCTAAACTGCTTGCCCACAAAAAAAGTTCATATTAAAATCCATAAGAACAATGTTAATTTAAAATGTTAATGTATGTATGTTTCATGTTAATTCAACATGATTTACAATTTAGAATATGTTTCCTTTTGAAATTAATTTATTTCACGTTGATATAATATTCCAGTACTGTAGATCGGTGGTGACGAAACAGTGTGTAGAAGACACTGTGGGAAGCAGTCAACTGAAGCCGCTATGCAGAAATAATCAGTGGAAGCCGAAATAGTGAACCAAAGCGTTGTAGAATACAGTGAACCGAAGTCGCCGTGGCGAAACATTAAAGGCAAAATAAGGTTGCACGTGCTGTTCCGTTCTGAATTAGCTGTTTTGTTTCTATTAAATTGAAAATATCTATGTGTGGTTTGCTTTTACTTTTCGTTCTGCTCTCTTGCGGACTAATCTGTAGAAAATAGAATTTAACGTTAAATGACAGCCAGAAGTGTGTATGTATTAGTTTGTTGTGATATTTTTTATAGGTTGCCAGCTGATTCCTTGCAAAGAAAAACTAATTCCAAAATACAGAAAAGAACGGCACAGAAGGGCAACGAAAAGTAAAACCTAATGAGGCCTTTAGTCGAAGACGCTGCAGCGAAACAGTTAATCGAACTCACTGTGCAAGGTGGTATGCAATATATAAATATATTTATAACATACTTTACACACTCTGAATAGCACTTTCAAAATACACCAAATACAAATTCTTGTCTTATTTGAATCGCTCCGATTGCTTCTTAGCCTCGCATAATTGTGGCTCATACTATGATGATAATGAATGAGAATTGCATGATTGTGGTACTTGTGTTTGTTAGCTTTGTTAGTGAGGTAGTGTATCTTAAATATTGTTGTTGTGTGTCTTAGTTAAGTATTGTTCCTTATGTGTGTTGCTGTTGCTGTTTCTGTTTATACTTGCTTGTTTTGCTTGTGATATTGCCTTTTTTCCTGTTTATTGAGTTGTTTATTTATTCATTTCAGGGAAAGACCATCACCTTATCCGATAGGATTAAACATTAAACAAACCGTGATCCTAGATCGGAAAATGTTGTGGTGCTACCATATAGAGGAGAGAGTCAAGAAGGTTAACTCGTGCTGGTCTCTCTGCAGTAAGAGCAATGGGTCAAGATGGGGACTTCACCCTATTGCGACACACTGGCTCTACAAGAGTGTGATTATACCAATTCTCCCATATGCATCGGTAGTATGCTGGAGGTGAATGTGTAGAAATCGCAGCAATAAAACATTGGAGAACGTTCAACGAATGTGGTGCCTAGGTATAAGTGGCGCTAAGAGAAGTACATCCACCAGGGCATTGGATGCCATTATTTTTGCCCAACCTATAGACATTCGTGTTAGATATGAAGCAGCTCTTGCTACAAAACATCAACAAGTGATGGGGGAGGTGATTGTACAAGATAACATACCGCACTATCGGAACACATATACCCAGAGAAAAAACAGCTTAAAATCAATAAAAACCATATTGATCTAATAAGAAACTTTAACGAAAGTCTAATCATATTTAAATTTCTTATTTCAATATGGAAAAATATTAATTTAGAGTATTAATTTTTTTAATTTTATTTTTTTAAGGTATCTCAATATGCATTTTCTATTATATTGAAAGTTATTAAATTAATGTTACAAGTTCTTATTTTTAAGTTGCAGCTTTTTCCATAGTATAGACGTCAATAAAGAGATAAAACTAGACTTTGGAAATGCTCGACCTGGTACGCGAGACTAGGGTTATAGCTGAATGCGACATTTTAATACCAGAATACAACTCATGGGTCAATCGAGCCCTAGAACAAGCAACCATGTGAGTTTGTTACTACACGGACGGCTCGAAGCTAGGGAAAACAATAGTCCTAAGTTTCTTCATAGAAGAACCGTGTACCAAAATTAACTTCCTCTCGCCTGACCATAATACAGTTTTCCAGGCGGATGTTCGTGGGATCACGGAAGTTTTAAAATGGATCACTGTAAATATTGGGGTCAAAGATGTCATTATATTCAGTCCTATTTTACATAAGTCAGGTTTACCTGAGCAGTTTTTGTTCAATTTTCTTTTGAACCTTCATTTGCGTTCATACACACCGTGAAGTTTGTTTCATCAAGTTTCATAAATTTGCGTTGTTGTAGAGTATTACGAATGACAAAACAAAATAAAAAAGCAAACTCGACTGTTAGGGTAAAGTCTGTACCCCTCTCCATTCTCTTTTCCTCTCTCTACTAAAAACTCAAGACTTGACGAGTCAGACCTGACGTGTGTGAAAGGGGATTTACGGACAGCAAGTCGGCAATTAGGGCAATTACAGCCTAAAGAGTAAGGTCTAGAACAGTTTTAGATTGCAAGAATGTGATTAATGATTACGCAGTACATCAAAACATTTGTCTTATGTGGGTGCGGCCTACTAAGGCGTAATTGGAAATGAACGTACAAAGGAACCGACGACAAGGTCCAGAATGTTACGAACAGTAACTCTAGTTAATGAAAAGTCTTTTAAGGCAGCGAAGATTGAGTTACTAAATTGGGGCAAAGATGGCCCACAGGTCACGAGAGAATTGTGGTACTGTGTGTAATCTAACAAAACTTCTATATGGCGACCCGTAAGAAGACAAATCAAGGGGACTGTTGAAAATAAATAAGATAAAGCTAAGAAAGTTGACCGATATCTTAACAGGTTACTGTAATTTACGAGGGCATTTGTACCGGTTTGTCGCCAGGGATGACAATGAATGAGGGGAAGGAAAGATAATATCAATAAAATGGAGCACTTCTTTTGTCATTATTTATTTGTTTATTTTGGGGGTGATACCTTACCGGACAATAAGCATCTTAGAGGTATTGCTTAAAAAAGTTTGAGGGACTACGTGAACGATACTGACTTCCTATAATCGTGGGTTTCGCTTTTAATTTACATGAGAACGCGCAACAGGCCTATACTAGCTTATGTGTATGTTTCCGGCCATGAGCGTAATGGATCCTCTTTTCACCATAACCTATCCTAACCTTATTCATTTCAGAATGATGCAAAAATGGCTTCTCATAAAGCTCAAAGTGAATGATGAGGGGTTAAAAATACATTAAACGTCCCATAACTGTCTTGAAATCGAATTATAGGGCTAATTTCGAAAATTTTTATCTCTTAAGTTTTCATTGAGGCAACGTGACCAATCTCCGTTGAGTTTTCTTCAAAATGTTTTGCGAACATAACAGTGACCTATCTTCGTTCAGTAAAGATGTATGTTATATCAAGTGACCCGGAGGAAGGGGAAAATGTATGGCCCAACTTCATTAATCTCTTCTCCAAAATGTTTCTTCCAAACACGGTTACGTCTATCACCAATCCCCAAAGGTGGCTTTCATATGAAACTTTAACTTTTTGAAATTCGTTCACACGTCTATAACTGTCCCCAAAAGACGAATGTTCGGCCAACCCCAACATCTTTTTAACATAAAATTTATGTACCTAAAAACGACTACAACGAAATTAATACTGACAAGGCTGGAATGATAGGGAACAATTAATCGTTAAACCAACAAACGAGCATTTAAATTTAATATTGGGAAAGTAATTTCCCAATTACTTAAAATAATATAAAAGAGAGGTGTCTTAGGACACCCGATTATAGCTATGCTGCTAAGTTATATACAACAAATTTCATGTGTGAAATAACAATGCAATAAAATTATATTATATGATGATGTCAAATCCTCTGCAAATATTTCAAAACGTTTCCATTTATTTCCCATTATTTTCTTTTCTATTGGCATATGATTAAATGAATGTATTGTTTGTGGCCGGATTTTTTCACTCACTTCAAAGAACAAAACAATTTGTTTTTTTATTTTCGTACTCTGCTTTTAAGTACAAAGAAATCAAAACAAAAATAAATTTATAACTGTAATAGTGTCGATTATTTTTGTTACGAAAATCTCGTCCTAGCTCCTGTATCGCGCAATAAATAGCATAGCTATAAAAATGGCGTCCACGTCCATATCTCTGCGAGGCTTTCAACTTTTAACTCCTGCAATCTGGAGGTGTTGGTGGCAATGCATGGCATATGGAATATTGAATACTCGTATGTATCTTCGTACTTCGTACGAATTTACGTACATTACGTTAATACCAACGCATTCCTTTAAAGCCCCTCCAAACTCAATACAAATCACAAGACCATACAAAACGAAAAATTAAGCACGGAACAGCATATAAAATAAACTTAAAATAACTAAAACATGGTGATGACAACAACTGCAACTGCAACATGTGCATTTAAGCATCTGGCATGACGTTTATGATTTTGGCACATGTGCGTAGTACGAGTAATTGATTGTGTGTAACTTGTCTACACAAATAAATGTTTTAATGTTGTTATTGTGTTAAAAAAACACACACACTCACATCAACAAATCAAACAACAAATAGTTGTTGTTACCTTTTTAAGTTTTTCACTTGTGTAGTTGTTGCTTTAATGGTAAACATACAAATCACTGCGTTTTAAATTATCTTTCAGTTGTTTTTTTTTTACCTTTTATTCTTCAAATAAGTTTTAATATCGGTTACAATTAATGTCTGTTGGTTAGAAATGTTTTGCCCATATGGTGGCTTGTTTGCCACAAATGTGGCAACATCGACTGCGTAATGACACCCGCCCATATAAGGTCGTCAAGACCTACTAAAAACATTTAATCGTACAACAATAAAGTCGTACATGTAACATGACGTACATGACGCACTACCCAAAAAACGACAAACAACTGACATACTCACGAAATCGTACACAATTCATTCCTCACCACCAAAAATAGTCAACGCCGCCATAACAACATTATAAAAAGTAAGCGTTTCGAATTCTACAACAACAAGAAAAAAAGCGAAAGAAAATTGTTCGATTTCGCCTTTAAGAGAAATATGGAAACGCATTTTTACCAGCTAATTGGGATAGTGATAATCGTGCTACAAGGAAAAGGTTTTGAAATAAAATTGTTATCAGGGTTTTTCTCTCTTAGAGAACTTGGAGTACCACAAAAAAGAAGCCGCAAGAAAAATTGTACTTTCACTGAATAAAATGAAAATAGGCGGAAAAAAGTTAAAAAACAATAAAGTTTCAAAATGAATATGTACGTGCTTAACAAATAACAAACCGATCATTTTTAATAAAGTTTCATTTGTAAAGAGCTTTTCATTAAATTTAAATGAAACAAAGTATGCGTGGTGTTATATCATCGAAGTTTTTTATTCGTTTGAAAGCCCTATCGATGACATTACATATGGAATATAACATTCTGCATATACGCCCCTCGCATCCAAAATGTAAAACTTTCCATGATTTTAGCACATTTAATAGGTTGAATTTAACCAATGGCATGGCCTTGGGGGCCACTGTGGTTTGTGACCTAGGACCTGCGGATTAAGAAAAGCTCACAGGAAAAAATCTGAAGGATTCAAATCGCACGATATCGAGAAGTTGTCCAATGTGGCATGAGATGCATGGCACGTAGTGCCATCCCATTGAAACCATCTGTCGTTAGTGTCCGTATCATACCTTTAGTTCTCGCCGAAGACAGCAATATTATCTTAGCTATATGGACCGATGATCGTGACAGTTCAAGATACACACCAAACAGTGACTTTTTGGGGACGTATTATTGGACGGATTTGGATCTCAGGTGGATTGGTGTCGTTCCAAATTCGACAATTTCATTTGTTGACGTATCCATTCATCCAGACATTGGCTTCACTACTGATGACGATTTTTCAAAATTAGGGTGAGTTTGCAATTGTTACATGGCCTACTATGGTGGTTTAGCTTCAGCCTCTAAGTGGGTTGACTTTTGAAGCCATTTAGGCAAAAGTCAAGACGCGAAATTAGCCAGATTTCTTGTGATGTGAAATTTGATGCCTTGGATTCTCCTGCACTCCCTTAAAGATAGCGTCGATATTTTAGGCAGATCTTAAAATTTGTCGTGGTGGATTAGTTACTGAGTCAAATGCTCGAAACCTTCATACTGCGAATAGGCACTCGAACTGAACGCAAATATTGCTACAATTTGAAAAACATATGTGAACTGCTGCGAGAAAAGGGACCTAGTGTGTCAAAAAACGGGTTTGGAATTAAAAGGGTGTAGAATAAGATGAAAAAAATCTTCATTTTCACAGACAAGGTCCCTTTTCTCGGAAAAGGTCACATATTCTTTTAACTAAAATTTTTTTATTCTGCAAGCAATGTTAGGTTAGGTTAGGTTAGGAAAGGTGGTGCTATTCCATACCTCCACTGGAAGTTCCATTATGATTCCCTTATAGTGCCCTTATATTACCCTCCCCCCCCCCCCGAATTGGCAGCCAGAAGTCATTGAAACACCGAATTCCCATGTGTCCTCTAGTTTACACTTCCCGATATCAGTAATGCTTTCATGAAAACGTCTGCTCAGCCATCTAAGCCTATGACTTTGCAATTTCGGGCAGTGACAGATAGTATATTTAATGTCTTCTGGTTCCTCTTCATCCCCGCACATCCTACAGAAATCTGGAGTGCCAGTTTCCTATATGTCGGTTCTTGCTCTGACCGAGCAGTGACCAATCGATGCGCCTATCACGATTCGCATTGCCTTCCTTTTCATATCTAGTAGCAGTTTGGATCTTTCTGAGTCCAGTTTTGGCCACATAGCCCTCGAGACTCTAAAATCCTCCATACTTCGCATAAACTGCTGGTCCTGCCTTCTACCCAATTACTGAGTTCCCTATAGTAATGACTTATCGGTAATTTGCCCGATCTGTCATACATTCCCTCGAACTGTCACACATTCGCTCACACAATGCTCCCAGGGGCCAACAATCGGTTTATATGAGAGGGTACTGTAAAGGCTCAGTTACCCGACTGTAATGTAAAGTAACTGCAACGTAGGAAACAGCTGATTGATACTTTTTTTTTGTAAAAAGAAGGTTACGTTACATTACATCTCTATAACCATTTGCATTACTTTTCACATAACAACATCGATCAGCTGTTTCCTACTATTGCCGTTACTTTACATTAACGTCAGGTAACTGAGCCTTAACTTTTACATGGCGTTGTTATGAAATCCAGATCTTTATGATTTCCTAGGAAGCTCTATTCACACACTTACGCATCTCATAAGGGAAGATTGGGTGTAAAAATTTATTGAGCTTAACAAGCGCTTCTACCAATTTAATTCTCATTAATGATTTCTTGTTTCCAGCATTCTTGCCATCTGCTCTTTCTTCGAAAATCTTGGTCATCTGGCAAAACGAGTACTTTATTCTTCTTAATAAATTTTAACATACTTGCACCTCACATCTCATTCTTCAAGGAAGCTCAAGCACTTATTTATAAAATAATAAATAAATATTTTATTTAAGATATTGTTCTAACTTAAAACAAGTGCTGGTATGTTAAATGGCACACACTTGCTGTTAAACAAAATGTACGTGTTTAAAACTGCTATGTGCAACATTTAGCCTGCAACCAAATGAATCCATTTACACACAAACATCTATAGAAAAAAAATTCAGAAACAGAAAAATGCTAAATATTTCTGTTTAAACAACATGGTAGTTTAGTATGTTAAATGTCAATTTTATGTCAAATGTTTAAAAACTTAGTTATACCTTTATTTGGCGGCGACTAAGGAAAAACTATGCAGCAGCATACTTTGCAGAAAAAGAAAACAGAAACTAACAAACTTGTAGTTGTTTAAATTAAATAAATGGGAAATTAAAACAACCAACAGCAACCTGATCATTACGGCAACTACAAAAAATATATGTACATATAAACTCAACAACACTTTTCAGCGAAAATGTAGTTGTTAAAAATAAATGACGTTTTTGGACATATAACACTGTCTGGCAAAGAAGGCAAAAGAGAAAAAAATAGTTATGCCAAGTACAAGACTTTTTTCAGCTCTTTTTACAAGGATACGAGAAGTATATGTTAACTAAAAATTATGTTCAAATAAGAAGACAAATAATTAAAAGACACGAAGTGCATGTGGCCAACAAGGAAGTTTATTTCAGTAAGAAAAAGTTGTTAAATCAAATAAGTCTCTATTTGTATTACGGAAAAACTCAGAAAAAATTAAGCGAATCTGTAAAGGCAGAGGATGAGAGATTAATACGTCGCACAGTGGGATTTGTTCATACAATGTTTGGCAAAAAATATAAGGAGTCCTCGTAGAATATTGAAATTTGGCACAGAGCCTTTTATTACCTCAATTAAGAATAAAATAAAGTTTCATCAAAATTGGCCACGCCCACTACCCACCGTCCATAGAACCTCAAATTAATTTTTGCCCAAAGTTCTTGAAATTTGGCACAGAGCCTTTATTACCTCAATTAAGAATATAATAAAGTTTAATCAAAATTGACCACGCCCACTACCCACCGCTCATAGAACCTAAAATTTATTTTTGCCCCAAAGTTTTTGAAATTTGGCACAGAGCCTTTATTACCTCAGTTAACGCCCACCATATTATATTTTTTTCCCACAACTTTTTGTTTCTTTGCCAAAACTAATTATTTTATAAATAAATTTCAATGCCAAATTTCATGAATTTGGACACAAATTTCGTAATTTTATAAAAGATTATTAATTATTTAAACTTTTTTTTTTTTAATTGATAGTATGGAGTCTTACCTTTCATTTTATTATAGCGGGCAACCTTTTTTTTTCTTCCAAGGAAGTTTGCAATCACGGCACATTATAGAACAAATTTTATTCTATCATATCTTTTAAACCATGAACCATCTGAGGGAACTTTATAATTTTTTTTAAATACGCAAAAAAGGCTATATTCAAAAAAAATCAGTATTTGATTTAGATAAATAAAATTATCTTACGTACAAACACTATAGAAGTGCGTAAACAGTTTTCAATACTTTGGACCAACATTTACATGTGATACAATTTATAGATTCGTCTACAAAAATGCATCATTACATTTTTAAATTTTATGTGTCCAAAAAATTACTTATTGCACAAAAAATCCCACTGTGCGTCGCCCAATTAATGGATTTCTGCACAATGGAAACTGCACATTTAAGACTTCCTACATTGTCCTAGTGCAATAGAACTTTTTTTTGTCAAAATGAGTCATTAAGTCGATCCAATAAGTTGGCATAATATTTTTCATTGATTGCTTTAGCCTTTTGAAGGTACACTGAAAGAGTTTTCGGCCTAAATTCTATGAATTTCCACATTAATGTAATAAAAAATTCAATAAAATTCAACCAACGTCACGCTTCGTTGGATTAATGAAACCAGTTCCGTCAAAATTATTTTATTGAAAACTTCATCAAATTTATTTAACAGTGTAATTAATGCAGTGCTATAACTTCATCGAAACAATAAAATAATTTCATGAAAAGAGTGAAATAACTTAAATATAAAGGGGTTCCTTAATAATTAGAAAATATTGTTGTCATAAATCCAATAAAATATTCTTACGAAACCAGAATACCAACGAAGTAATTCTAATGAAATTCTTTCACAATATTGATGAAAGTTTCATTGATTTTGTGAAAGTATCATTAGATTTGTTAAAAAATTTAAATGAAATTGTTTCATTGGACTTATGAAGCAAAATTCTTTCGGTGTAGTCAATGACGACTATACCACGTGCAATAAAAAAATAAACGGTCGCCATCACTTTATTGGCTGGCAAACCCACCTTGGCTCTCTTTGGCACCGATTCATTATTGTTTGGTATCTAGTAGGTTTTGCTAGTTGCCGTGTCATACAAGGTGAAGAAAAAAGTAAAAACCTTGTACAAATTAAGTTTAAACAGTGTGAAACACTCTCTGGATGTTGTCACACTATTTTGCTTCTTGAGGCTTTCTTATACCTAAGTGTTCATTCAAAAGTAAAATCACTGTGCCATATGATATGCCTATGGATTTTACAATCTCTCTCACTTTCAAACTTTGATCATGATTTTTTTTTAATTCTTTTGGGTGTAGAGAGCTCAACTAAGCATTAAGAAAGTTCGACATCTTCCATGCTTATAAAGGGTGTTTTTTAGAATCTCACAACTTGGAGTTGGCATCACTGCCGATGAAACCCATTTCTGGTTGAATGAGTACGTAAATAAGCAGAATTGTTTCGTTTGGAGTGAGGAGTATCCACAAGATTACATCCGCAGAAAATTGCTATTTGGCGCGCTTTATGGGCTGGTGGAGTAATTGGCCCATATGTCTTCAAAAACGATTATGGGCAGAATGGTACTGAGAACGGTATAGGAACATGATTCGAAATTTTTTCGTTCCTCAATTACGTGGCATTAATCTTGCTGCTACAATTGATTTCTCAAAGAAACTTTTGATGAAAAAATAATTTCACGTAATGGGCCAATTAATTGACCACCAAAATCATGTTATTTAACCCCATTGGATTATTTTTTCTTGGGTTATGCTAAGTCGCTTGCCTACGTCAATAAACCACAAACAATTGAACACCTGGAAATATACATTCGAAGAGTTATCGGCGAAATACGGCCACAAATGCTGCGAAAAGTTGTTGGAAATTTGTGTTTCAGATTGCGCCTTCTACGCGCCAGCCGTCACGGTCACATGACAGAAATCATATTTAAAAGTTAATTTCATAAAACTTTCTGTCCAATAAATCCTGTTTCATTGATATTAAAAATATATTTCTTTGTTTTATTATGATTTAAACTTGTGTCACTCTATAAAACACCCTCAATTAACACAACCAAATTCAGTCAACCACTTTTACCCATTAAAATTTATGGTGAGGAGTTTCTTTAGTATATTTTACCATTATCCTTAGTTTAAGTGATGGTTTTTTCTGCAAAAAAATAATGTTTAATAAGCATACAAAATTCTTTTTTTTTCTATTTTCTCCTCAAATCATATGGTAGTCATATATAAAAATAGCTGTTAGAAACAAACCAAATAAGGTAGCCTGCTCATAATTTTGACATGAGTGAACTGATAGATTTCAGTTAATAGGACCAGTGTTAGTCCTTTCAGTTGATAGGCTAAAACTTTAAAAAGTTATTGACCAGGAGGGTGGCATTGGCTGAGCTAGTTAGCACGTTGAATACAAGACCGAAGGTCCTTGGTACGTCTGTGGGATACCAGTGATTAAAATAATAACACCACGCATTTTTCTGATGCGCATTAGTGTCCTTTTGTATCTGCTGTTACAGGAAAGTTCAAGTGATAAAGGCATATTCACGGATCACTGAACTATACTGATTTCAGCAGATACTAATAGTAATGTTGTGTAGCAGAATCATCGGCCAATAAAATGGCCACTTACTACAGCTCCAAAAAAAAATTAATACGACTCATTTAACACCAGAGGCGCTGCAACACTGCGTTACTAAAAACGTGCAGAGTTGTAATCAGAGTGGAGTTTTCTTTTATCTCTTCCTTCACCACCTGTCTTCTCTAACACCTTATAGTTAATAGTAGCAGGCATTCATTGCCAGAGTGTTACTTCTCTTTAAAAAAAAAATCCATTGTTAAGCACTTTTATGCTTGGAAGAGAACCTTTGGTTACAAACGGAGCTGCTCAAAAATATATGTTCGTCAACTATTTTTTTGTTGTCAATTTAAACTGTCACATAAATACATGTTTTTGACATCTTTAAAAATGTCTGATACAAACTAAACAAAAAAAAGCATACAAAAAATATTCGTAGTACATATTAACTTTGATAAATAAGCATTTTTTTGCTTTGATAATATTTTTACATATTGAAATAACAAAAACAAAAAAAAAACCGTAAACAAAAACACATACAAATATACCCTTGAGGAATACTCCTTATGAGTACCCCAGAGGAAAAAAATAGTGAAGTGAGTTCTAACGGCAGAAATGCCTATTTTACTGTGAGTTTTGATGCTCATAATGATAACAATAAAAATAAAAAATCTGATAATAGACTTGCTGTGAGTTCTGAAGCTCTTAATAAAAATCAAAAATCTGATAATAGACTTTTTCTAACGGCAAAACCACAGTTTCGTCAGCGATCAACTTCGCTTTGTCCAATGCCAACTAGTGAATCGTTGACATTATTGCCTAGTACTTCTACATTTAACTCAGCGATATCATCCGCTTCGGGCTCGTGGTCAACAATTAAACAAGTTGTTACTAAAGACAACAGTAGTACAAAACCAAAGGTACAAGTAGGAATGGACAGATATATAACCATTTTAAAGCGCGGGCGAAGCCCAAATTCTACTAAAATTGGATCGGCCCCAAAGATGTCTAGGGATAACAGCACATCTTCTATCAATCGTCAAAATCGTTTTTCATTATTGCAAGACAAAAACGACAAGCCCGCTGCATCATCGCAAAAGTCTTTTAAGCCACCACCTATTTATCTGAGAGAAAAAAATTCAAACGCGCTTCTAAAAAATCTACTGTCGACCATTGGTGAAAATACTTTTCACATCATTCCAATTAAACGAGGTAATATTGATGAAACTAAAATCCAAATATATGATGATAAAGATTTCCGAAAAATTGTTAGTGAGTTTGAAAAAAATAAAACAAATTTTTATACATATCAACTTAAGAGTGCTAAAGGCCTACAAATAGTATTAAAGGGCATAGATTCATATGTTGAGCCTGAAGAAGTAAAATTTGCACTTATCGAACAAGGATTTAAAGTAAAAATTGTTACCAATATAATCAATAGAGAGAAGATTCCCCAGCCTCTATTTCGTGTTGAACTGGAGCCGAATGATATACAGTTAAAGAAAAATGAGACGCACCCAATTTATAGTCTTAAATACCTTTTACACCGAAAAATCACAGTTGAAGAGCCACGTAAGCGTTCAGGTCCCGTACAGTGCCATAATTGCCAAGAATATGGCCACACAAAAACCTACTGCAAATTACCTACAGTTTGTGTTATCTGCGGTGAATTGCATGGTACTGCTAACTGTACCAAGCCAAAAGTACAAGCTGAAAAAAAATGCAGTAATTGTGGAGAAAATCACACCGCTAATTACAGAGGATGCCGTGTATATTCTTTCGTTAAACAGGCTATGGGTCAAAAATCTAAATTAGCTCCAGTTCAATCAGCAAATGCTTACTCCGCCACTCTGCCTCAAACTAGCCAACTAGTTAATTCACGTGTATCGTATGCCGATGCTGCTAAGACTAGCTCTATTCCCACACAAAATGTTCCACCGCCAAGTAATTCAACGAATGCAAACTCAAGCTTTAACTTTAGTCGCCTTGAAGCTACTATTGAGAATCTGGTGCTAACTATAAACAACTTTACAACAAATATGACTAGCATGATGCAAGAAATGCTGAGAATGCAGAATACTCTGCTTCAAGCATTAGTCAACAAACCATGAACACGTTAAAACTATGTTTCTGGAACGCAAACGGCATTCGCCAACATAAAAATGAACTTGAGCACTTCCTCACGGAAAAAAATATTGATATAATGATGGTCTCTGAGACTCACTTGACTTCGAGAAGCTGCTTTAAAATAAATGGTTACACTCTATATGATTCAAAGGACCCGAGGGGGAGAGCATGCGGTGGATCAGCAATTCTAATTAAGTCAAGACTCAAGCACTATATCCTTGAGAACGTTAGTGAAGAATATATGCAAGCTACGAATATTTTCGTAGAAAATTTTTGTGCGAACTTCGTGATATCATCAATTTACTCACCTCCCAGATTTTCAGTTACCGAAGATCAGTATGAGAAGTTCTACAAATCGCTTGGATCTTGTTTCGTGGCAGCTGGTGACTACAATGCAAAACATACGTACAGGGGCTCGCGTCTTGTTACACCTAGAGGTAGAGCGTTGTTTAATACAATTTCAAAAATGGGCTTAGATGTCATTTCGAGTGGGGAGCCTACTTACTGGCCTACTGACGTAAGAAAAATTCCAGATGTTATAGATTTTGGCGTCACGAAAAATATCCATAGGGACTTAATTCACGTAGAGGGCTCTGTAGATCTGTCCTCCGATCACTCTCCCACAATAGTTACAATTTTCAACCCACTAAGGAGTGATTTAACTAACTCATATGCGAAAACGATTAACAGGGTCAACTGGCTAGGATTCAAAAAATATATTAGTAGTCACTGCGTAGAAAACATTCAGCTAAGATCACCTGATGATATTGAATTTAATATTGCCAATCTTAACGAATATATTAAACAGGCTGCTGAACATGCCACTACTTCCTATCCGCAGACTGGCTTTAATAGAATTTATTCTACGGAAATTGAACGTCTTGTATGTGAAAAAAGGAGAGCTAGAAGAGAATGGCAACAACACCGATCACCCCTAAATAAAATCAGACTTAAAGAATGTACTAAACGACTCAAAGAGCTGCTATCGTCGGAAAAGACTGCATTACTGGAAAAGTATTTAGAAGGTATTGATGTAACGTCAACATCTAATTACTCTTTATGGCGCGCTACTAGAAATCTTAAAAGACCCGTTGATCTCAAATCACCATTGCGTACTTCGACTGGAGTGTAGTCTCTCTACCCCCTCGTCCCTTAAGGTTTAAGATGCGTGAACTACAAAAAATAGTTGCTGAACTCGACCCTAAGACAGCTCCAGGTATTGATGGCATTAGTAACAAGATGCTGATGAACTTGCCTCATATTGCAATAAGAATTTTGCTATTTATTTTTAATGCCATTTTACGAATGCAGTATTTTCCACATAACTGGAAACTTGCCAAGATTAAAATGATTCCAAAGCCAGGCAAAGATCTTACCAAGACTGAGTCATATAGGCCTATAAGCTTACTTTCAACAATTTCAAAGCTTTTCGAAAAGCTGCTCATGACTAAATTGTCCACAATTTTAGCTGATACTGGGTGCATCCCGGACCATCAATTTGGCTTTAGAAGTCAGCATAGCACTATTGAGCAAACGCATAGATTGGTTCAAATTATAAGGAGGACTTTTGAAGAAAAGAAGTATTGTTCTGCCCTTTTTATTGATGTTTCTCAGGCATTTGACAAAGTATGGCACAAAGGCCTAGTTTTAAAATTGAAGACATACCTACCAATAAATATACAAAAGCTTTTGGAAAGTTATATTGTTGATAGGACATTTACCGTTGTGGAAGGAGACTTCATGAGTTTACCCGAATCTATATCTTCTGGTGTGCCACAGGGTAGTATTCTGGGGCCAGTCTTGTATCTAATATATACTTGTGATATGCCTGTGAGCAATAACATCCACACTTCTACATTTGCCGATGATACAGCCTGTTTGAGTATTCACAAAAATCCTGATGAGGCATCCCGCAATCTCCAAGCACACATTACCCAGCTTGAAATATGGTTGAATTTATGGAGAATTAAAGTCAATGAACAAAAGTGTGTTCATATAACGTTTACCCTGAGAAAAGATACCTGTTCCCCAATTCGAATCAACAATCAAAATATTCCTCAACATTCTCAAGTCAAATACCTTGGCATACACCTTGATCGAAGGCTTACATGGAAATATCATATTGACTCTAAGTTAACCCAAATGAAACTTAAATTGACTCAAATATATTGGTTAATTGGCAGAAATTCAACACTCAGCCTAGACTGCAAACTTTTGATATACAAGTCGCTTTTGAAGCCAATATGGTGCTATGGAATTCAGCTGTGGGGCACTGCTTCAGCTTCAAATGTCGAGAGAATCCAACGAAGGCAAAACAAAATTTTACGTTTGATAACATCTGCTCCATGGTACGTTAAAAATTCAAATATTCATCGTGATTTAAATATGCCACTAGTGAGTGAAGAAATTGCAAAATACGCAGGCAAATATTTAACTAAACTCGAGTCACATCCTAATCCGCTTGCCCGTAATATTTTGAGCTTTACTGGACACATCCGCTTAAAAAAAAGGGACACAAGGGCTCTTATA
Source organism: Tachina lurida (assembly GCA_944452675.1). NCBI lineage: Eukaryota > Metazoa > Arthropoda > Insecta > Diptera > Tachinidae > Tachina > Tachina lurida. The sequence goes on from OX101754.1 coordinate 89,467,024, forward strand.
CCCAACACTCCAGATGGGACTGCTTAAAAATACTTCTTTTTGATTATCACTACTTATGTATTATTTATAACTATCACTAAGCTTATGTCCGATATTGGTCGGGCCTAATAATTATATTTAGATTTAAGATTTGATTACTTATTGTTAGTTCATTTTTGAAGATACAATAAATTTGAATATGAAAAAAAAAAAAAAAAAAAAAAAAAAAAAATTACAATTGTTCGGTAGTATTTTGGCATTGTTTATGTGTCATGTAAATTCAACCAGATTTAAAGTAACCTTCAAAGAAAATATTTCTTTCTGAAATAACTTTATTTCATGCTGATTTAATATTCCAGTTCTGTAAAATCAAAGTGAGGAATCATGTTTAATCAAAGATATTTTAATTGAAAACAACGTGACTTTGATAGTGAAATAACACGAATAGACATATTAAATAACAGTTATTTCAAGTTGAAGCAACATGCAATTAATTAACTGCATTTTATTTATTATTTATTATTTAACTAACATGATTGCATGTATTGACACAGGCGTAGTCGGCTTCACCGTAGAAGAAAATTCAAATGCAAAAAGTTTTAATAATTTGTGTGAAAAAAAAACTTTGATTTTTTTAAATAATAAGTTGTGGCCTTCAAAAACGGCTAGTTGTTCCGTTCCACTATGTGTTGTTAGTCCGAATATTTACAACAAACTTTGGTGTTATTTGTTCACTAATAATGATCACATGTATTTTTGCCTACAAAGCGATAGAATCGTTAGCCTGTTCAAATAATAAATATAGAAACAGATGAAGTTCAAATAATAATTAAAATTAACTAAAAATAAATTGTTTTATTCAAAAACTTTTTTACTGAAACTAAAAAAAGAGAAATCAAACAAATAACTTATTTGTACAGCATACCATCTCGAAAGGAATTGGTTCTCACAAGAAATTTGACGTCCAAAAGCTAAACGACCCATGCTAAAAACCGCACACAGGCCTTGAAAAAAGCAGCAGCTAATTAAACTCTCCTAGCTGAATTTGCAAACGTCCGAGAACTCATATGTGATGCTTCAGCATATAACATTGGATACAAGACACCGGAAAGAAAACAGTGGATATCCGATGATACGTGGAATCTCATAACAACGAGAAAATAGTTAAAGGCCCAACTAAATGATGCCAGAACCCGTATGGAAAAATTCAGGCTCTACAGCTCTTTAAACAAAAAAGTAAAACGTAATGTTTGCAGAGACAATCAGAAATGGACAGAACAAGCACAAACGACATTCGAATCAAGTAGCACCCGGGACTTATATAAAATAATGAAATAGCTCGCTAATAAAAGCTTCATCTCCTCAAAACCGTTACGAAACAACAACGAAAACAAACAGCTCGATGTCTGGGTACACCACTTCTGCAATTTCTTATCAATTATGCAATTGCACTTGGGACAATGAGAGGGTTGACATACCTACAACCCCTATCCTGAAGCACAAGGCTTCAGGACCTGACAACATCAATCGAGAGCTGTTAAAATCAGACCTCCAAACAAGTGCCTTTCTGCTCCAGGATGTGGTACAAATACTTTGGGATAATAATGTACTTTATGACGAAAAGAAGGAAGGGTTAATCATCAGTATTCCCAATAAAGGCGATCTCACGGACTTACAGTCCGGGGATCACACTCCCAAGCATGATAAATAAGGTAATCACAAATATTATCAACAGGAGACTTTCCGGCTCCTTTGACAAAGAGTTAAGGCTAGGCTTAGAGCTCATAAATCCTGCGTTGATTACATAAATAGTCTCCGCATAATAATGGAGCAATCAGTAGAATGGAGATCCCCACTATCTGGTCTTCATTGACTTCGAAATGGATTTCGACAAACTTATCCACACCACCATTTGGAAAGCACTTATCTTTTAAGTCGTACCGCGGAAAATAAAAGGGATAATCCAAGAGCTATACAGAAATGCAAGCTGTCGTATACCTCACCAGAACTCTGTAAGCGATAAGTTTTCCGTTAAAGTTGGCGTACGACAAGGCTGCACCTTATCGCTGTTACTCTTTAACGTAGTTCTGGACATCGTAATGAGAAATGCAACGAGCAACAAAAGAGGCATAACATGATGCCTAGGTGGTCGTTTGGCCGATTTTGACTATGCCGATGACATATATGTACCTTCTAACACACAGTCACTCCGACATGTCGGAAAGCGTCAAAATGGTATAAACAGACGCTGCAGCAGGATTAAAAATGAACATAAATAAGGCAATGATCTTGCGAGTAAACACAACATCTAACCAACCATTCACTATGCAGAACATCCAACTCGAATACGTGGCACAGTTTTGCTACTCGGGTAGTATCATCTTATTAACTGGAGGCTCTTCCGAAGACGTCTCAAACCGCACCATGAGAGCTCGGCAAGTGTTTGGCTAACTATACATAGTGTGGAAGTCAGCATCAATCCGCACCCGCACTAAAATAACAATATTCAATTCATACGTGAAGTCTGTGCTCCGCTATGGATCTGAAACGTGGAATATGGCGGCAAAAGACGGGAACACCTTGCAAGTTTTTACCAAGAAATGGACATGTACATTAGAGCGTCTCGCCCGACAGGCAAAAAAAAAGTTCTCCGTACACCAGCGAATATAAAGTATTGTTCTAAGGAGATTTCAAAAAAATTTTTTTTATTTTTTTTTTGCCGAACGTAGGGGTCGCCTTTTTAGTTTTTTCGTTATATCTTCCATATTTACAGTCCGATCTTATAGCCAATTTCTATTATTTTACTTTGCTTTTTGTTGCTTATTCCTTGTTGTATAATTTGAGGTATGATGTAAAGGTTACTTGAGGTCAAAGACTTTTGAATTAACAAAAAATTGGTCTGCCACAGACAAACTCATCGATATATTATACTTTAATATCTGTATGTAAATACTGAAGCTATGACAAATTTAAAAAGGTGACCCCTACGGTCTGCAAGATTTGGGGGGTAGGTACTAGAACGGTACACTTGAGGTTAATGGACCCAAGAGCAAAAATATTGGCCTCCCTGAGACAAAAAATTCCTCATATCAAACTTTAAGATCGGACTGTAAAAATGGAAGATATAACGAAAAAACTAAAAAGGCGACCCCTACGTTCGGCAAAAAAAAAATAAAAAATTTTTTTTGAAATCTCCTTGGAACAATACTTTATATTCGCTGGTGTATGGAGAACTTTTTTTTTGTGATACGCTCTAATGTACATGTCAAAGCCGAATATATACCAAAGTGTTGAGGAGGAAATGGAGATGACTTGGCCACGCATTACAAAGAATACCTGAGGATGTCACCCGCAATGCCATTGACAGGAATCCGCAAGGTAGCAGAAGGAGAGGACAGCCTGCGCACAATTGGCGAAGACAAGTAGAGGCAGAGGTTTCACGAGCAGGAAAAAGATGGAATGGAATTAAGAACCTAGCATCAAACAGAAATGATTGGAAAACTTTTGTTGAGGCCCGATGCTCGTTATAGGAACTTAAGGATCTAATATATATATATATATATATATATTTATATATACATAGATATACTATCTCAGTAGTTAAACAAAAATATTCTCTTAATAATATTGTTACAAGTGTTATGTTAATTGTATGGGTAAGCATTTTTCACACAATTTTTGTTTTATAAAATAATCAAAATTTCTACATGTTTATTTTACATTGGTATTTTTTTATTCATCGTCTTAAACAAATATGTAGCAATAATTCAGCGGATTTCATATAATATAACATGGTTAATTAAGATCTTCCTTAATTTTTTTAAACCATAGGTAAATCAACTGATTCTATGCTCATTATATAATTAAAAATCGTAAAGTCACCTTATTCATTATGCCTCGGAGTATATCGCTAATTTTAGCATATTACTAATTTCTGTTTTCAACAACTCAAAGTAATATTTCCTTTTCATTTACTTGTCACACACAAATTGGCATTACATATATTTAAAATTTTTATTTTTGCTAACGTTTTTTCCAGCAAAATCAAATATTATGAATAATTAACAATAGATGCGCCTCTTTTCTGAAGAAAAGTTAGAGATAATATATACATTTCATGACAGCGAAAATTTTTAAATAAAATTATCTAGAAAATTAAACGAACCATAAGTACGCTGCACCAGACTGAAAGTTTCCTTCTTACCCAGCAGAAACTTTTGTTTTCTAGAACAGTGTTTTTTTTCTAGTAAAAAGAAGGTTACAAAATCATTTACTGGTGCGTTTTGATAAGGCATACTATTTGTTTGTTATGAGCTGAAAGCAATAAATTAAAATATTTGGAATTTGTTACAAATAAAATGGTCAACTGAGAATATATATCTCTGTGATATTGTAAATTGTAGGTACTATAATAATAAACTATAAACGACTTGTGTAATTTATTGTAAATTGATTGAATTTTCAATGTTTAACAATAAAACAGCAACTGAAATTATAGACTAATGAATTGAGCTTTTTTTATTAAACTTTATAAGCAATTTGTTGCAGTAGTGCAAAAGAATAAATTCATTTTTAAGGTGAAGAATTAAGTTCACATTTTCAGAGGGCAAATTACGACATTATATATCAAATAAAAATTGTCCTACAATTTTGGTTATGTTTGTCTGAAAATTTCGATGAATATCGAATGCCCCAGAAGTATTTTTTTTATTTTTATTTTTTCATTATTAAAAAAACTTTTGTACAAAGAAGGCCCTTACTATTGACTTTAAAATTTGAACATTTAGTTTTTTTTATATATTTTCCATTATATTTTGATAGTTTTATAAACCTGCCTTCTCTGAATGAATGTTTCTAATTTCGTCACAATAATCTCTAATTATATATTTTGTTGTAATACCAAAAAAACAAAAAACAAAAAAAAAAACGTTAGATGAATATTTAATTATTACGAAAGTGTACAGGCAATTATTTAAACAAATGTTTTTGCTTATGAATAACAATAATTTACATGATAAACATTTTGTTTGTCTTTTTGAATTTCAAAAATTATTAAACAAAATTATGCATAATTTAAGCAACTATTAATTATTAATAAGCAGGAAGTATTTTAAATAACTTTGAAGCAAAATAGAAAGAGTTACATACATACCTTTAAAACTTGTTGTAGAATCTGCAAGTAAAAAATATAATCAAATAATTGGCATTTCCATTAAAAAAAATTAAATACAAATTTAATATCGAATAAACTACACTGCGTATAATAAATATACAGCAAAGTTTATTTTACTTTATCTGTAAAATTGGTTTCGTATATCATTAACATCGATAACTTTGTTCTTATTAAGGAAAAGGGTTTTTATTGAGTGACTAAGTAAGCCCTAATTCAATTCTTGCTCATATAAAACTGTGCTCCCAGATAATTATCCAAAATTATTTATATTGTTACGCAAATATACAGTGAACTGACCTTATATATGCACTATTTTCCATAGAAGCAATCAAATCAACTAGAACAATCCATATACGAATATCGACGAGTACTAAGAACAGCACAAAGACATACAAGATCTAATAACTCCCAGTTGGCCAAATCGTCACAGACGACATTGTCTTCGACGATTAATGTACGACATGTCGCTGTTCATTAGGTTTTCTAATCGAAAATTTAAAGGAAATCGTCGTTCATGACTATCTGAGCGACAATATCGATCGTTTTGTCTTCAATAAAACTTTGTTGAGGACAATCTGAGCGACAATATCCATAATTTTGTTTTCAATAAAGCCGTGCTGACGACAATCTGAGCGACAGTGTCATACGTTTTGTCTTCAATAACACTTTGTTGTGAACAATCTGAACGACAGTGTAATATAAGTTTTGTCTTCAATAAAGCCGTGTTGACGACAATCTGAGCAGCATTGTCGCCCATCTCGTCTTGTGTGACTTCGGCGCCATTTGTATGAAAATTTCGTCGACGATTTGTATGGGGCTGTCTTCAATATGTCTTCTACGACTTACCATTGTCTTGTACCACCCGTCGTCAAAGATGTCTTAAAGACGTGGCCAACTGGGCTGTATTAAAAAGCTAAGTAACATTTATGAATGGGCCATAGTAATCTATGGGATAAATTGCAAGAGAGGAAGATAAATTTACCCTCGAAAGACTAAACTGGCATCGCTGCTTGCCACCGAACCAATTTAAATCTTCTGAAACTGATTCAGGCAACTCATTTCGTTTTCCCAAAAGAAAGTTGCGTGGGTGTTTTTGTAACACAGACGATTTTACCAGCTGGAAGGTATGCAAAGCACAAACATTTGGCACCAGTCACTCATAAATATCTCACGATCAAAGTAAAATTGTGCCATATCCGTATGTATGTATGTATTTCCTCTTCTGCATTTAATCTTCTAATGAGTATGGAAATAAATTATTGCTTTGATTTCGACAAATTCAAACATAATATATAAAACAGTAGTTAAATGCATCCGCGAAACGAGAGAACGTCAGTAGCACAAGAAGATTCTTTTGAAATAATCACACATGCCATATATTTAGGAATACATTATATTATCTAAGCAAATGTACTCTCGATGCAAATGTGAATGAATGGTGAATAATTTAAAAGCAGAACCAACAAAAACATATAAATAAGTGAATGAATAAATAATAAAATGTGCATACATATATTTATGTGAAAAAAATGCATGTGTAAGAAAAAAAAAGAGTCTTCTGAATTATAAAAAAAACATAAATAAATTCAAACAACAACCGGACGCACGTGTTCAATTTGAATTCAAAAGTTTTTTTTTTGGCGCAAAACAACGATAAACAGCCAACAATCAAAAAATCAACATCAGCAACAGCTACAGAAGCAACAAATATTGCTACTTAGCACCGACATTGTTACATACGTATGTATTTACATAAATAAAGGGTGTGCCGAAATTTTAGTGTGATTTGGATGAGTACATTCTTGACTAAATGAACTTCTTCCTCAAAAGGCTCGATCTTGAAATGCCTAAAACAATTCATAACCCATTAATCCCAATGATGATAACACTGAACCATGAGAGTGCTGATGAAAAGCCAACAAATTTACTGTGACCTCTAATTTCCAATAAAATAATATTTTAATATAATAATATACATTTATAAATTCCTTTAACTTCAGGTGGAGCGTGGGGCCAATATGGCTTCCTTGATCGTTTAAAATTCGAATAAGATAAATGATTGTTGCAGATCGCCTAGTATGGTGGCTCAGCAGCTGCCTTATTGATATTTTATCTTGTAGTCTGCTAGTGTTATATTAGTCGCCAATTACTCGCCACGACTTTACAAGACCATGAGCTCGAATGACCTCCGAGACTATCTCTTTGCAACCTCTGATGGCAATTGCAGCTACACCATACATCTATGGAACGTACCTCTATCCGCAATCTGTGACACATCCGGTAGCACTCAGATATGCTTCCAACAAGCAGCTAAGATAATATAACTCATTGTGCTAATGATAAGTCATAGATACTATATTACCCGCAGTAGGCCAGGCCAAAGAGTGAAAAATATTTTCAATAGGCGATAAAAAACAACTAAATCTTCTTAGTTTTTCTTTCAAACTTTTCTTCTCAAATCCAGAACAAAACATTGTCTTATACAGACAATACCATAAGTTTTGAAATGGATAACGAAATGCTGCCAAATTTAAAATAAAGAGAAAGAACTTTCAAGTTGTTCGAGACTCGAGAACGGAAGTGAAAATAACCATTGGCTTAGCTATAAAGTTTTTCAAGGGGATGGGTGTCATTATGGCTGGTGATTTTCATGAGTAATATTAAAATTTAATAATTCTAGAGGGGGCAATGATACCCCCATAGAATGACATTTCTACGCCTATGTAAAGAACCGACTGCCATAAAAACAAGATAGAAAAAAATCTAAGTACATAAAGAGGAGAGTGAGAGCTTTGTATAAAGAATATTGGAAAATTTCTTGTTAAAAACAGAACTAACTAATTCGGAAATCTTAGTCCAATTGAGAGCAAATGTAGTTAACTCAATTTTTTTGGATTTCAATGTTTTTCCAACGGTTTTGTTCCTCTGTGGAAATGACCCAACATGCAAGTCTTAGATAATGTAATTTAACATCGATTATTTCTATATATTTTTCTAAGAAGGTACACCAGCTGCAAGGCCAGACCACCCAAAGGATATTCAGAGTACCCCAACGTTCTGGAGAATCCAGAGCCCTTCAAAAAACCGGAATCTAGATTGGTTGTATTTTCTTGAAACATTTAACATACTGGTAAAAGCGGAAGTATGTATGTCTAAAAGTATGCTCCTTCAGTACCAGACAGTTGTAAGGATCCACTCTTATTTGCTGAAGTTCCTGGAGAAAATCCTCATAGGGCGTGCAAGGGTCTATGTGTGTAAAGGTATAATATACCTAATCGTAGGATATCTGAGTATTCTATGGAAGGTAAGTAAGTATAGACGATCTCAATACCATTTTTTTCATAACTCAGTCTTTATATGATCCGCCCATTTAGCCAATTGAGTATAAATGCAATATGTTAGTTTATAATATTATTTTTAAAACAATTAAAAACTGCAAAGTTTCACTTTGGCTTGTGACCCAGAGCCTGCGGCAGGAATCGATCCTGCAAATCTCCGGCTACTAGATTAGTATACTGCTTACTAGCCAAGAAGCTATCGATGTCTACTTTTGCATATCTGTCTGTAAGTTCATTCCTATGAACGACAAAAGGTCAAGACTGTGCTGACTGAATGTCAGTCTTCACGTAAATTTTGGTGGTACGGTCTGACAAATTTTTCTTTAAATTTTTTATTTTTGATTATCTTAAATCGAACAGCAGAACCACGATAATATATTTCAACAATTTTTATCTAAAGTAAAGTATAAAAAAAATCAAAACCCCCACTGTGATCAACTTTGAACCGTTAAATATCCTAAATGGTCACTCGAAATGAAAAATCCCAAGAGAAACCTAAAGATGACCTTAAAATACCTGTCGAATGATACCCATTTTGATATATTTTGTCGACTTTTTAATTTCTGTTATTTACAAAATGGCGTCTATTGGCCGCCACATTATATTTTGACAACTGATATATCTTTTTCCGGGATTAAGACAAATCGATTGACGTAAGAATCATCAAAATCAGTCGACGCGTTCTGTTTATATAGTTCCCCAAAGTAACAGATACATACATACGAGGGCGGTTCGGAAACTTCTTAGCCTAGCACAAAAAGCGCGCTATAAACAGAAAAAAGTTAAGTGTTTTGGAAACTTCCATCTCTGCTATGAACACATGTTAAATTTTGTTTCGATCTGGCAACTCCTTCATATAGAAACAGGTGTTCACAAAAGACGCATCCACGATTTTTTAACAATGGAAAAATTAGAAATGCGTGGTGTCATTAAATATTTACATAAAAAAGGTTTATCGGGACAAGAAATTCATAATGATATGGTGAATGTGTTAGGTGAAAGTGCTCCTTCATATGCAACAGTAAAAAATTGGGTTGCTGAATTTAAACGTGGTCGTACAAGTATTGAAGATGAACCACGTAGTGGACGTCCAAAAACAGCAACAACAACAGAAATTGGAGCCAAAGTGCATGATATGGTATTAAATGATCGACGAATAAAAGTGCGTGAAATAGCTAATATCATGGGCATCTCAAATGATCGAATCCATTTTATTTCGCATGAAGAACTACAGATGAAAAAGCTTTCTGAAAGATGGGTGCCGCATTTGTTAACAGTCGACCAAAAACGCAAAGAATGAACATTTCTCAAGCTTGTTTGGATCGTTTTAAGCGAAATAAAATGGATTTTAAGCGTCGTTTCATAACTGTTGATGAGACATGGATCCACCACTATACTCCAGAGACAAAAGAACAATCCAAACAATGGACTGAAGCTGGAGGAAGTGCCCCAAAGAAGGCAAAAACAATGCAATCGGCTGGTAAGGTTATGGCAACGGTTTTTTTGGACTTCAAAGGTATTTTATTGATTGACTATCTGCAAAAGGGCAAAACAATAAATTGATAGTACTATTGCAACCTTTTGGATCAATTAAATGTACAAATTCGAGAAAAACGTCCTTACAACACAAAAAATAATTTTTCATCAAGACAACGCACCAGCGCACAATAGTGTTTTAACAATGGCTAAAAACAACGAATTAAAGTACGAGTTGCTTGACCACCCACCTTATTCTCCTGATTTGGCTCCCAGTGACTTTTACCTGTTCCCAAGTCTAAAAAAATTCCTTGCTGGCAAGCGTTTTACCTCAAATGAAGATGCAATTACAGTTGTAAACCACTATTTTGAACACCTTGAGGAAAACTATTTTAATCAAGGGATAGAATTGCTAGAAAAGCGTTGGACTAGGTGTATTGAAGTTTCAGGAGATTATATTGAAAAATAAAAATATTTTTGAAAAACTAACTATTCTCTTTCATTGATAGGCTAAGAAGTTTCCGAACCACCCTCGTACATAGACTAACAAGCACAATGCCCTTCTTTGCGTTGCGCAGTCGGGTAAAAAAGGGAAATCAGAAATAAATTTATAATCAATAAGTTAGAGAAAAATGTGTGCGGGTATAGAATAATTTCTATTCCGATAGTCGATATTAGACAAAACTTTCCACTTTAAATTCTTCTCAAAATTTTCTAAAAATATCGTTTTATAACCACAAAAAAGTAAAATGAATAATTGTGTAATATAAATTAAAATATTTGTAACATCAATGAAAAAATTAATCAAAATTTCACGTTTAAATAATTTGATAATATCAATTAAGTTTTTCATCTCAAATTAATTAATACAATTAAAAATTTAATTGAATCAATTAAATTATTAATTGATAACATTAATTGGTGAATACTTTCTTCTGTGTACATTTTTCAGCAGATCTACTTTGTAATCTTCATAACACACAAATTCGAAAGCATTTTCTTTCGTTTCGAGGTACACTGCTGACCCCAATTTCTCAAGTTCTTCGAATCTTAAAAAAACCTAAATTTTTTGGACACCCTTTACAAATAACTTACATATGTATATGTATGTATGTGAGTTGATAGTGATGATGACTGAGGCAGCACCTCAAACCACCACACATGCTTGCCAGAGAACTGCGGAAATCATTTATAGCATTTTTACATTTTTACAACATATTTCTTTAATATTTTTTGGTTGGTGATGAAGCAGTTGTAGTCATCCAACCAAACGATAAGATTGCATTGAAGTCGTAAAGGAAGAAACAAGCAAACAAATGCAACAAGCAGACATAATGAAAAAAGTCTGTAGTATTTAAATGAAACGCCATAACCTTAACCATTTGCAAATGAATATGCAATCGATAGTTAGCTGCCACAAATTGGCAGGGCCCACCGGCAAAATATGTCAGCCACCCATACTGCTGGCGGCAATTAGAATAAAATTTTATTGACAAGATGGTTTCAATAAATTTTTTTATTGGTATTGTTTTTTTAGAAGGAACTAAAATCCATCAAGCGGAAATTAAAAAAGAAAAATATAGCAAGTATTTCTGGGAATTTATGAATTATTATAATTTAAATGAAATGACTTGCGGCCACTTTTAAAATAAATCGCTGCCATTCCGAATTAGAAATTCATTTAAATCGAGTATCTCTGGAGAAAAAATTATAAGCCAATTCTAAATTCGGTCTTGCAAGACCGATTTTTATGAAACTTGGCACACACTCTTACACAAAAATGGCTGGAACACGCTCCTGAAAAATTGTTACTAACTTACGAGTATATCTCCCAATTATTTCATTAATGTTATAACTAAAAAATGCGTTTTTGAGATAATAATGCAGCTTAATTCGACATTTCGAGAAAAATAGTTTTCCATGTATTCATTGATATGTATGTAAATTTAAAACTTTAAACGCGTTTTCTGAAAAACTACTTTTTTTGAGTTGTGACACTATTGAAGTAAATGAGTGATATGTTGTCCTACTTATCCGATGAAGATTTGCATACAATAACATACTTTTATGCTTAAAGAAGTGGGCGAAACCATGCCCATTAAAGCTTAATATTATATTTCACGTGATTCTACTTGAGATATTTTTACGAAACTTGCCACACATCTTGTGCTCTGAAAGTGATGCGATGTTGATTTAAAAAAATTGGACGGACACCAATATTTGTACCCCTTTGTACAAAATATAATAATATTAGCACTAAAATTTTCAAAACAAAATTTCAAAAAATGGTACCTACTTCAAAAATTAGAACTAAGAAGTTGAATAATTTAGACTAAGTTAAGTGCTACATATTAAATTTAATTGAACTGGAGTAAATTTTAATAATAATTTCTTAATCGGGCTTAAGTTCAGTATTTTTCAATTCTTACTGAATCAAATATTTTTATTTTTACTAATTAATGTAAGAGAATAAAAATTAAATCAGACTTTTAAGCTGGGGGAAATGCGCATTTTTCTGTGCAGCCACGCACTTCATCACCACCCACAGATTAAGTTATATTGATTATAATGTCAGTGATTATGAATTGATTTTTGGACTTGTTATGTCAGTTAATTGTTATATGACAAGTGCCCCACCCATTCAAAAGAATTCGCCCATTTTTGGCGTGAAATCGTGCCATGCTAAGTCATTTGTTTATACAAATTTGTATGCTTATAGGTACTTCTAAAAGAGAGTTGCGACTTTTTTTATTCACGCTAAATTTGTCATTGGGGCCACTGTGCGATGCAATAGCTACTTCAGCCAACAGTTTCTAGATTTTTTTCACTGGGTTAAGGAGTTTAACAATATTTTGGTAGAAACAAAAATGTCTGAGTCATACCATACAGAAATCATAAGTTTCCTGATTTGTATGACATTCTGATTTAAAGATCTACATAAGTATATTCTTTTAATTTATGTTTACAAAAGAATTCTGTATTTTTAACAAATTAATTACGTAAATTCTTCTACTTTTGCATCCATTTATATGTATTACACAAAAATTTTATAATAAGAAAATAGAAATGACACAAATTAAGTATAGACGTTTATTGGTTCCAAATAAATAATACCGCCATTTTTGCCACCATAGTCATATAAATTATAGTACTAAGTATATTAGGTATTTATATGCAAATAAGTATACATATATACAAAGCAAAATTCGCCAAATTATGATGATGACAATGACGATATAGCAAACGAATCAAAACTAAAAGCAAAACAATTGTGCAAAGTAAATGATGGATGACTGATTGAGCGGTGATCACTTTGCTGTGCATGATTTGACCAACTGATCAAGTGTACATGACGATCAAAAGTAATTTAAATGAATATTATTATAAAACGAAAATGGCGTTTCAGTGTCATCAGGTATAAAAAAAGAGATATAAATTAAAAAATTAAAAATAAAAAAGCAATTAACCAACTTATAGAGTCTACACTTTAGTTATGATAAACGATAATTCAGACACTTGTTAAATGGAACAAGGAAAATGTTACAAAATGAGAAGACAATTTACTTTTAATTAATATAAATAAAAACGCAAAGTATTCAACACCCGCTGTTAAAAAGCTTTTGTCTTAACATTCAGCAAAGCTGTTGCTGTAGCAGACCTAAAATGTTAATGAAGATGATACTGATGATGACTTCTCAACAATTTCAATTGTTTGATGATCGAAGAAAAACCACGACAGTAGACTAGACGTGGACGGACAGATTGTAGACAATTGCAGGTGTTCGTTTGTTCGTCAGCATGATACCAAAAACAAAGAGGCGATAAAATTAATTAATTAATTAAAACACAACAATGCGTGAATGCTGCTGCCACTTGCACAATGGGTTGTGGGGAGGGCAGGAGGAGGAGAGAGCTTCATACCAAAAACGGGAAATGTTTGTTAGAATTTGAAATATTTAATTTTAAAAGCTAGAATAACCTTTTACAGCTGGTTGAAATAATCATGTAAAGATTCAACAACGAAAACATTGGAATTTAAAGAAATTTAAAAACTAAAATAAAATCTTTTATGAGGGGAATGCCAAGAGCATTTTCTAAAGAAGTTAAATTTGTGGAAATTCTGATGATTTGAAAGAAAGTTGTTGTTCTCCCCTAACCCCTGCCAAGGTCTATAGAAAGTTATTCATGGAGTTTGATGGCCAGAAATATCTGTCAAGACCTATTATTACGTTTTATTGCAGCGGAAAATGTTGTTGCAACCGATACAAAATATTAAAATATTATTTTCAAATAAATAAGTTTTATTTTCCGTTTGGCCGTTTTAAGAGTGTAATGGTAGAATTAAGGCTCAGTTACCCCACTGTAATGGAATGTAACTGCAACGGTGGGAAATAGCTGATAGATATTGTTAAGTGAAAAGTAATGAAAGGGGTTATAGAGATGTAATGTAAAGTAACCTACTTTTCGATCAGCTGTTTCCTACGTTGCAGTTACATTACATTACAGTCGGGTAACTGAGCCTTTAAATTCCGCTTACCGTATAAAAGAACGAAAAGGCGGGAAGTAAATGTAAAGTTGAGAGACATTTAAATGAAACTTAAATGACCAATAGAGTGCCTCAACAAAAAAGTTCGCCGTACACCACTGAATATAAAATTTTGTTGCAAGGCAGTTACGAAAAGAAATTTTTATTTATTTGCCGAAGGTAAGGGTTGCCAAAATACATTTTGCGTTACATCTTCAGCATTTAAAATCGTATCTGGAAGTGTGATACATCGATGTTTTTGTCTCAAGGAGACCAATGTCTTGCTTTAATAGTCATTGACCTCGAGTATCGCGTTCTAGTATTTACCCACCACATCTCAGTTTCTACCACCCTAATATACCACCCTAGTGTTAAATTAAGTCCCGCAAAAAATTATTAAACTTTTGGTGAGAAAGTATTTCGATAATTCCAGCAGAACTATTTTAAAAGATGTTGTATTTTTTTTTTTTTTTGCCAAATGTAGGGACTGGATTTTAAAATAGTTTGTCATATATTCGGTATTTACAGACGGATTTTGAAGTATGATACATCGATGTTTTTCTCTCGAGGATCCTTTTTTTTTCTTTAATAGTCATTGACCTCAAGTACTCTATTCTACTACTTACTCATCATATCTCAACTTATAGAACAAGAATTCAAAAAAATTAATGTAAAAACAAATAATGAAATTTTAATCAATCATAGTTTGATATGATCCAAGTTGGCTGTATTTTTGGCGGCTCTTGAGTTTGGAAAAAATGTGGCCCATGCTTTTTTCATCTTAAGTTTAAGTGGTAATTAGCTAAATGGCATATAAGTGAGAAGTCAATTATTGAACCTAAGTCCAGTAATGGATTGCTAATAAACGAAGCAGGAAGATGGAGTTAATTAAGTTCCAAGGTCCAAACTAACAAACCCATTTCGTTGAAAGTATTTCAAGGGGGTAATCAAACAAGCGTTGTCAATTTATTAAACTATTTTAAAATTCATGTCATTCATGGGAATTTTTTAAACTTTTCAAGTCGTGGAGGTCAGTTACCAGCAATGTAACATTTTTCTTTTTTTATGATGTTATAAAAACCAATAAAAGTGTTTTTACTAATAAAAAAAGTCAAAACTTGTGCGTGAACACCATAAAAAACTATTTTTTGTATTGTATTTATAAAGGGTGTTTTTTTTAGAGGTATAGAACTTCGAATTGAAATAAAACACAAGAAAATCGTTTTAATGTCCATCAATTTGGCTTTATTGGAAGGATAATTTTATGCCATTAATGTTTAAATATGATTTCGGGCATGTGGCCGCCGCGGCTGGCTCGAATAAAGCCAATTCTACAGGTCCAATTTTCAACCACTTTTTCGAGCATATGGGGCCGTATGTTTGCAATAACGCCACGAATGTTGGCTTCCAAGTCCCCTAACGTTTCTGGTTTGTTGGCGTAGACGAGCGACTTCACATATCCCCAAAGAAAATAATCCAATGGTGTCAAATCACACGATCTTGGTGGCCAATTGACAGGTCCATTCCGCGAAATTATGCGCTCATCGAATGTTTCCTTCAATAAATCGATTGTGACGTGCGCTGTGTGGCATGTAGCGCCGTCTTGTTGGAACCACAACTCATCCACATTCAAAATCTTCAAAATCTTCCATAAAGTTGATGGACAAAGCTCCAATTGCTGTGCACGGTGGCGAATCGATTCATTCGGGTCCTCTTCAACACTTTGCTCTACAGCGGCAATTGTTTCTTCGGTGCGCACTGTTCGACGTCTCTGCGGATGCGTATTATCATATAGAGTAAACGTAGTGCGAAAACGATCCATGGTTAACCGAATTAATTGCTCTGATGGACGATTATGTCGACCATAAAATGGACGGAGCTTGCGGTAAACTTCGCGAACTGAACCATTATTTTCGAAATAAATTTGCACGATTTGCAAGCGTTGTTCTTTTGTCAACCTGTTCATGATGAAATGGCAAACCAAACTAAATATTAATCACTTGACAGCTGACAAAATGGCCACCAGTTAAAAAAGTGATGCCAACTTAAAGTTCTATACCTCAATAAAAAACACCCTTTATAATGAAACCTAGAAAACAACATTATCATAATCAATAAGCGAGTGAGAAAAAACCATGTGTTGTAAAAGGGAACTTCTCACCCGGGTGCCACTCTTGAAGTTTCTTGTCTGTCGTTATTAATTTTCTGACCTTTTTAAAGTATTTTTTATATTTTTATTTTAATTACGCTTTTGTTTAAATGGCTAAATATTTTTTAACATTTGTTTACGGGTGATCTCACTTTTTTTGATTGATTGTGAACACCTGTGTGTAGTTTTGGACTTGAAATTTTTCAAAGAAGCACTTTTTATCTGCTGTGATTTTTATTAATCTTGAATTTTACTTTTAATAAAGTTGATGTATTGTGCCTTTTGTGCTTCTTGTATTTGAAGAAACATAAAAACAAATTAACCTTTTGCTGCGTGGAGTTTTTTGGAATTTTAAGACGTGTTTATTATATAAAAAATTTTTGGTAAGACAAAAGAGGTTAATGAGAGAGAGAGAGACATTGTTATATGTATTAAGCTTTGATTAATTGTGCTGTTTGTAATTTAAATTTTATAAGCAGTTTTCGAAAGAGTTTAAAATTTTTTAAATTACGTTTGAGAATTGAAATTGAACTTAAATGTTCAAACCCAAAAAAAATTAAACTCCGTACAAGTAAGCGCTAAGATAAAAAACAGCGCTTCGGAGATGCGGAACAGCACACAGTGCATTTCCTTTGCCTTACGAGGATGCATTAATGTAAGCGAATGACGAAATTTTACACAAGCACAACTTCGTAGTGTCGGCTCTTTATACTCAAATACTCATATTTTTTTTAAGTGCATCCTCTCTCGCTTAACTGGATACAAATTTGGAATAGATTTTTACTTCCTGATTTGATTTTTTTTATTTCTATTTGAATTGTGTATAAAAAAAAATAAATATAAGGTTCGGTAGGTCAGTGGATAGTGTTCTCGCTTAACGGATATCGTGGCATCGACTTCTGATGCAATGCGACAACAAAATTTACATAATTTCTTATTCATGGAACCTTCTATATTCCATGAATTCATTATATGGGCATTTGTCCGAGAAATTCCACTTTTTTGTCGCGTGCGACAGCAGGCAATTAACCTTGTATTTCTGAACAACGTAACTAGATTTTTCTTAAAATTTTACCTTACGTAGACCTGATGACGGCCTACACAAATATATACAGAAGTAAAATAAATTTCGTTTTCTTTGAAAAAAAAACAAGAATGTTTGCTTGGTGTCGCACGCTACAAAAAGTTGACATTCCTGTGGAAATGCCCATATACTAGTTTCACTGAAATATGTACTTAAAACGAAATGCTCCAAATCGCGGACAAATATCATGCCGTACGTAAGCAGGTTTGTAAGTCAATAGCAGCTTGGCATTTCCTTATAAACCTGCTTATGGCGAAGCAGTTATTTTGGCTGGGAACTAGTTTTAAAAAAAGTTTAAAATTTTAAAATTGCTTTTCAGAATTGAAACAAGTAGAACACAGTATTTTGGCTGGTAAAAAGGGATGCAGCAAAAAAAAATTTCTAAAAACTGGGAACTTCCGTGTTTACTCAATTAATCGAAAAATGCAGAAACCCTGATCTTTGATGTAATTTTCTTAAGAAATCTAATAAATAATTCTGTGATTGGAATGAATAACGTATGCACGTAGTTAGTGTTAATATTATCTACTTTTTTTAAATATATCGAAGTAAAGTACTATTGTGTGCCTTTAACAAAACAATGGGGCATATTCATAGTTCTAAAGAAATATGAAAGTACGATGATTTTATAGCTAAGCTATTGATTTCACGGCACAGGAGCTAGGACGTGATTTTCGTTACAAAAATAATTTGACACTGTTACAGTTTTAAATTTATTTTTGTTTTGATTTCTTTGTACAGACTTAAAACCAGAGTACAAAAATAAACAACACAAATTGTTTAATTTTGTTTTAATTTCCTCTTTGAAGTGAGTGATACAAAAACAATGAGAACGAATGCTCAATTTGTTTTTGCATTGTTTTTGCACATGAGCACAAAGCAGAGAACACAGCCGATGGGCTGTAAGTCAGCTAACAGCCGCCGCCGTCCACAAACAATACATTAATTTAATCGTACGCCGCTAGAAAAGAAAATAATGGGAAATAAATGGAAACGTTTTAAAATATTTGCGGCAAATTTGACATCATCATATAACATAACTTTACTGCATTCTTATTTAACACATTAAGTTTCTTTTGGATAGCTAAGCAGCATAGCTATAGCTGGGTGTCCTAGGACACATCTCTTGTTTTTAGTTTAATAAGCTCAAATTAGTCCGCAACATTCCGATTAAATTTTAGACTCATGCAAAGTGCACACTTGTTACAGTGTAGTTCGGTTATAACGAAAACAAATTGAATGACCTTAATACGAACAAAATCTCCGGTCCAAATAGTTCTGCACTTGTCACATACACCTTGAGCTCTTAAAGTGACGTGATTTTAAATGCAAAAAAGTAGGCGGACATTGATATTTGAGAAATTTGAAACTAAAGAACTTCAAACATAAAAATCACTAAAAAGCTCAAAATAATTTATATTCATTTAAAGAAATCATTTTTATAAGCCTTACCTACAATCCTATTCAAAGTTGGCCATAATACCACCCTGCAAGAAATGGAACGGACATGCAACTGGTCACGTGATCGATCCCTAAGTGATAGGGACCAGTCAAAGTGCTAACGCTTCCTACGAAGTTGACATGGGGATAGCCTAGGATGGGGTTAATTGATATTTTATACGCACGTTGTGACTTGTCATTGAACTATATACAGATATTATAGACACATAATCGGTGAAGCTCATAAATTTCTTTTTTGGTACAAATCCAATACTATTTTATTTTTAAGTAGATATTTTTGGGAATTCGAACTGACAAAGCGCCGGCATGACAGGCTGGTACACTACCCACTTGACAACAGAAGAACTTATATTCCAAAAGTATAAATACCAGTTAAGCTTAGGTTAATATATAAGTATAGTTACGCGGCTGGTATCAGAGTGACTTGGCGGTCTCATTGGGGGAACAATTAACATTATATTCATACCACAATTTGATAGGTCCTGGATCCAACCACATTCCACTTGTTCAGTATCATTAACTACAATATTAGACTGAGTCCTAATTAAATTGACTAAATCTTAATCACGAAGATGGTGAATATGTAACCATTTATACGATATGTCTTTTTTCACCATACCCTACTACCTACTTTTGGTAGCACTCCCATTTTCTCAATTCATAGGACAAGTACGTTTGGATCAATTGTCACCAAATTTTCTACAGGACAACTGTAACTAAACGCAAAAACAATTAAATGACACCGACTTCTAATAGCACTATAAGTAACATATATAGAAAAAAAATTTATTTAACTGAATCTAAATTATTTTGAGCTTGTTAGTGCTTATTTTTGAAGTCGGTTGTTCCAACCAGTTAAACTTTTGAATATGGTTTAAAAGAGTTCAAAAGAAATTAAATAAGACACTACTGCATACACAGAGATTTCCTGTTAGTGTAGAGTGTCACTCAACTGCATGCATTATCGGTCCATAGTCCTTTCAAAATTAGATACATATGATTTGCGTTTACAGCATTTAATCAATGAATTTTTGTTTCAAAGATCAATGAGCAAGTTCTGGTTTCAACAACCCACGAAATCATCGAATTATTAAAACGCCATTTTGATGATACGAGTAATGTTACTTCACTAATTCAACCGGTTTCTAGAACTCCAAGACCTCCGATTGGACCGTTCTTAATTAATTTCTTTGAGGTTACGTGAAGTCAATGTCTGGTGCTGAAAGCACAACAACTCTTGAGCAGTTGGAGGTCAACATAACCGAAATTCCCGCCAATAGAATATAAATTTCATTTTATTCATTATTTTTTGTTATCTTCAAAATTCGAACAGTCAAATTAAAAACATCCTTGATACATTCTGAAGTTGCAATAGACTATCGTTTGACAGAGATTTATTTACTTTGATTGATTTAGTTAAAAAATAATTTTTATTTTGAATAAGTCAGATTACATGTGATAATTTAAACTAAACAAAAGTTTAAATGTTCTGGGAAACTTGCTCTTTACTTACCGCCGTATTCATAAAAAATGTTTTAGGTTTATTACAGGTTTATTTGACAAATTTCCCATAGAAATACGCCAAATAAGCGCTTAATAAACCTAAAATATTTTTTATGAATACGGCAGTTAAAATATAAATAAAATTAAAAAAAAAAATTAAACCGACTTCAAAAATAAGCACTAAAAAGCTACAAATAATATAGATCTAGTTAGTTACCAATGTTCCTGGCGCCGTTTGAAGTTGGCGCCAGGAACATTGGTAACTAAGCACATACATATGTACATAAAAATTACTTGCAGTTATTTTTACCGGGCATGTTCCTGTGTGTTTAGTACCAGTATTACTGACACCAACTTCAAACGGCACTGTAGGTAACATATATAAAAATCTTTTATTTAACTAGATCTATATTATTTGTAGCTTTTTAGTGCTTATTATACCCTTTACCAAAAATGGAAAAGGGTATATATAGGTTTGTCATTCCGTGTGTAATTTCCATAATATTAATTTGCGACCAAAAAAATATATATATTCTGGGTCCTTATGAATAGCGAAGACGAATAAGCGATGTCCGTCTGTCCGTCCGTCCGTCTGGTGCACGTGAAATCGGTTTTCCAAAGCTCCCAGAAAAGCTAGAGACTTCGCTCTTGGACTGGTGTATCAGAAATGGTCCAACTTAGATTGGTATTGAAAATCAGCAAAATCGAGCAGACGGTTTCAGAGCTGGAAAACTGAAACTTGATTTTGCCATATAAAAGTCACTACCGAAAACAAATTTTTATTTTTTTTAATAAATAAACCTATTTTACACTTCAGTACGACCAAAATTGGTATTTTAAATTAAAAAAATATTAAAAAAATTAAAAAGACGTTTCCAGGGTTGGAAAACTTTAACTTTTTGTGTTATGTAAAATTAACTATGTCTAAAACTATGCAGGGTATTTTCTCGAGAACCGTAAGAGCTATAGTGTATAGTATAGTTGGCCGCTACAACAAAAAATACATGAGAATTGGAAATTAAAGGGTGTTCCAAAACGAGCAACGAAAAATGTTAAAATCTCATGTGATATACATACAATTGTATGTACGTATGTATATACACTTGAAATTTGTAAGGTTAGTGTATTTTTATACAGACTACAAAAATTAACACTAAAATTTCAAAAAATTTAAATTAATGGGTGTTCCATCAGTTAATGCAATTTCCACAACTTGCTGTATCTAGGAAACCGTAAGAGCTAAACTCTTGAAATTTTCAAAAACAGTAAAACTAAAAATCAAAAAATTATAAAATCGCCAAACCTAAAAAAATCGCCAAAAACCAAAAAAAAAATCACCAAAAGTAAAAAAAAGCACCAAATTAAAAAAAAATGTCTACGACTAAAATAAATTGCGAAAAACACGAAAAATTGCTAAAATGGAAAAAATTGCCAAAATGAGAGAAAATCGCCAAAATGAAAAAAATCGCCAAAACGAAAATAACAGGTAAAAATCGCCAAAATGAAAAAAAATCGCCAAAATTAAAAAAAAATCGCCAAAACGAAAAAAACTCCAAAAACAGAAAAAAAATTGCCAAAATGAAAAAAAAACCCAAAAACAACACAAAATTGCCAAAATAAAAAAATCGCTAAAATGAAAAAAACCCTAAACAAAAAATCGCCAAAATGAAAAAAACCCCAAGCAACAGAAAAAATATCCAAAATGAAAAAATCGCAAACATTAAAAAAAAATTACCAAAATTAAAAAAAAAACTGCTAAAATGAAAAACAGAAAAAAAATCGGCAAAATGAAATGACAAAATTGCCAAAATAAAAAATTCGCCAAAATGAAAAAAAACCCTAGGCAAAAAAACCGCCAAAAGGAAAAAATCGCTAAAATGATATAAGTCTCCAAAATGAAAAAAAGCCCCAAAAACAGTAAAAAAATCGCCAAAATGAAAAAAAGGCATCAAAAACAGAAAAAAATCGCCAAAATGAAAAAAACCTCCAAAAACAGAAAAAAAATCGCCTAAACGAAAAAGAAGCGACAAAACTAAATAAATCGTTTAAACTGAAAAAAACTTCGCAAAAGCAAATAAGCCACATTAAAAAATGCTCAAAACCGAATGTACGAATGGAACCCTTCGTGCGCGAGTCAAAGTCGCACTTTACTGAATTTTTCATACTCTTTACCAAAAATGGAAAAGGGTATATATGTATAGGTTTGTCATTCCGTGTGTAATTTCCATAATATTCATATGCGACCCATAAAATGAATATATTCTGGGTCCTTATGAATAGGGAAGACGAATAAGCGATGTCCGTCCGTCCGTCTGGTGTACGTGAAATCGGTTTTCCGAAGCTCCCAGAAAAGCTAGAGACTTCGTTCTTGGACTGGTATGTCAGAAATTGTCCAACTTAGATTGGTATTGAAAATCAGCAAAATCGAGCAGACGGTTTCAGAGCTGGAAAACTGAGACTTGGTTTTGACATATAAAAGTAGCTATAACAATTTTTTTAATTTTTTTGTTAAATAACTTTGGTAAAGGGTATATAAGATTCGGCACAGCCGAATATAGCACTCTTACTTGTTTTTGAAGTCGGTTTAATTTTTTTTAAGTTTTATTTTTACCTTTTTAGTGCAATTCAAAAAAATTTTATTTGTAAGTATCTTTTTTTATTTAGAAATATGGTCCAGTTTCGTAAAAATCGATTAAGTAAAAACACGTGAAATAAAGTATTAAATTTTATGGGGCGTGGCTAAGCCTACTTTTTTAAAACAAGATTGTGTATTTTTAAGAGTTGAAGGTGTGTGCCAAGTTTCGTACAGGTAGATAAAGTAAAAGCACGTGAAGTTAAGTATTAAAATTTATGAGCATGGCTACGCCCCTTCTTTTAACAAGATTGTGTATTTTTAAGAGTTCAAGGTGTGTGCCAAGTTTCGTAAATATTGGTTAAGTACAAGCACATGAAATATTATACTAAAATTTAATAGGCGTGCCCCGCCCACTTTTTTGAACGCAATTTTGTGCTTTTATTAAAGCTTAGGATGTGTGCCAAGTTTCGTAAAAATCGATGAAATAGAACCCTGTGAAATATAATATAAAATTTTAATGGGCGTGACCCCGCCTTTTTTTTTTAAGATTGTGTCTATATTAGAGCTCAAGATGTGTGCTAAGTTTCGTAAAAATCGGTTAAGTAGAACCACGTGTAATGTTATAATACATTCTAATGTGCGTAGCCCCGCTCATTTTTTCAACTTAAAAATTTTGTAATTACAAGAACCAAAGATGCTTGCTAGGTTTCGCAGCAATCAAATGAGCAGAAGATCACAAAATCAAATTAAAAATCCCGCCCACTTTTTTCAAATGGGACCAATGGGAAGCTATACCCTCTCAGACAACAAAACAATTTTTACAATCGGTCTAAAATGCACCGAGTTATGAACCTACACACCTAAAAAAAAAATTAAAAATAGAGACGAATTGTTAACCTCCTTCTTTTTTGAAGTCGGTTAAAAAAAACACACTTTTATGTTCCACAAAATAAGCGCTTCATTGTATGAAGAGAAGGTAGACTCCGTAAATTAAAAACTTTACATAACACCAAAGCTTATAATAATATTAATAATATCATGGACGGTTCCTCTACGAATTAAGCTTGTTTTTTGAAGACCAAAAATTTTTAAACAAACAACGTAATAAACTATTACGTCGTCATTTGCAACTAAATTTATGAAAACCACACACATTGTAAATTAATGAAACCCAATACGATTTCAAAACTTTTTGTAATTTAAAGCATGGCAATTTTTTCTTCTAGCTGCACGATTTCATTCATAAGGCCACCACCAACAGCGCACAGTGAAGTCATTCGCGAAAAATTTCAAAACCATTTAGCATGTATCTAAACATACACATACAAAGTTTTTGTAATTTGTAACTCGCTGAAATTTTAACTCCAATCATAAATCGCGAAAAAATATTTTTCAAACAATCAAAATTTTTGTGAGAAATTTGCCAAGCAATTGTGTGCAGAATTTTATTTTGTAATGATTTAGAAATATTGGGTGATTATGAGTAAAATCAGTTGCTGTACTCTAAATAGTAATACTATGACATCTTATTTATAAAACTTTAACCTTATGCATGAGAATATTCAAGTACATTTTGACCGTTTGGGAATAAGTTGGCAGATCTGGCTGCCCGACAGGATGTAAGCAAACTCATTAAAGTGACACTTTAGTAAAGTTTCTTTAATTGCATTTTTAATTCGGTTTATTTATGTTAAAAGTTTGAACATTTTTAGGGACATGTATTTCGATGTAATGCCCAATAAATTATTGAAAATGTGATTTTGATTTTTTTTAAATTACATGGTTTTACAATGCAGCTGACGATATTTACCTTAAAGTTTTTTTGTCTTAAAATCTATAGTTGTGATTTGTTTCTTACTAATCCTTATGTAACATCAGAGCGGCCTCCTTCATACTAAGTATTTCCCATGTGACAACATAAAACTATCCAATTAACTATTGCTATTTTCTGGCTCAATTATTGATTTAATAATTTAAGAAAGAAAAATATAACTATACAGCTATACATCTCCCTCACATATAATCCAGAGCTTAGCAAGTAATACTGATGTATCTGAAACCCAACCAAGTACGCATGAAAAGTAATATTTGTGAACCACAGTGCAGCGCGTAAATGGAACAACCAAGTAACACTTGTACATATGTACGTCGTTCTGGTAAAACAAATTTTATGGCCTCATCATCAGCCAATGGAAAATGCGTGTAATTTCGAGTAGAAATCTAAAACGAAAATAACAAAAGAAAAACCCAACAAACCACAAATAAATTACCAGCAAAAAAAAAAATAAAACAAACTTCAAGACGTTGCGGATAGTGATTTCAATAACGAACAATAATAACATGGCCCTGTTATACAAGTTAATGAAATTCAGTGTAATAGTGGCTTATGGTCGCGACGGTATCGCGGTATCATGCGAGGGAGTCAATGTTATGTGGTGATTTCTTTTTTCAATTGTTTAAACCACTTGTATTCACTTTTAGACTTTGCCTCTCATGCATCCACTCTCATTGTCTTCATTTTTATTTTTAATGCAGTCGTGCAAGTTAAATTACAAACAATTGTTATTAAAACTGAAGTCAAAATCATGTTTCATGTTAATCAGAGTTTTGAGTGCGATTTTATGTTAAAGAAAAACTATGTATGAGTGGTTATATATAAGAACAAATTTTAATTTTTCAATCCTTTTTTTGCTCAGTATGCGTTCTTTCCACTTCTTAACAATAATGTAATTTCTTTAAAAGTTTCTCATACATTTACAATCGAATTATGTATTTATGTATATGTTTTTTTTAGATGATAAATGTTGTTTTATTTTTCTTCAAGTGGACTGCTGAAAATTAAAAATTGTAATCCAATGAAACAACATATTTATTAAACATTGTAATTATTCTGAATTAAGGGAGAGAAAAAAATAATAGGCCTTCTACTACTACAGATTAAGTAAAAAGTCTCAAGACTAGAAAAATGACGGCACCTAAAAGTGTTGAATTATTTGCTATTATTCTCAAGCTTAGAAAATTTGTTAACAGTGATTCAATTAAATACATTCCACCCTGTTCTATATACATAAATAGAATGCACAATATTTTCTTTTAATAAAATAAAAAATATCAAAAATTTCAGAAGTTCCCCTAACACCAGCACGGCAGCACCGAATTTCACGTTTTCTCAGCGGAAACACTGAATCTGAAACAGAAATTGACATTTCGACTGCATACAGTAGTGCTCATACTGGAGATGGGTGCGTGTCTTGTTTTATTTTATGACTCGAACACGCACGAATCAGTACAACGTGTTCGTGACAGTAAATCGGATTTCCTGCATGGTTGGGGTCGTATCGTGTTAAGAAAATCGACACGTACAAATACGAAATGATTTCAGGTGTTAAATAATGTATGCTTGAATTTCCAGTAAAGAACAAATTAAATATATTTTATCGCCAAACACGCAACACTAGCAAATCTGTTGATAAAACAAAAATGTGAATGTTATTGAATATACAAATTTCTTTTTTGCCATTCGTCGTGTCGTATTGGGAACAATTTTCCAGTGCGTATTTTGTATGTTAGACATTTTGGTATTCGTGTTCGGGTTATGTCGTGTTGAAAAAAATCGACACACGCTTATCTCTAGCTCAGACCAAGTTCCTATCGTAACATCCAAAAGACAATTTATATAAAATCAATCATCCTATCTTAACGCAAAATAATTCGCCGTGTTGTGAATGTTATCTTCGACGTCACATCAGGACGACAGTAAATACGAGTATTGTCACTTGTCTACTCTTTATCGATATCAATTATAATTGTTATATATCAACAATTGTTATAATCAATAATTATTGACAATCTCTTACTAATCTCTAAGGTTTTGTAAATTAATGTAGCATGTCAATAGTAATCAATAGTTGTTGACTGTCGTCTTGATGTGACGTCAACGACTCCAATCACAATAAGAGGGAATAACACACAAAATAAAGATACATTATTTACATCTAGACAACCTCAGGGTAGTTATTGAGATTTAAGGGTGCAAGAAGTGCATAGTTTATGTGTAGTTGTGAGTGTTGGCAAATAAGCAACAATAAAATTATAAAAAGGAAACTTTTCAATCAAGGAGGCGGGGCCACACCCATCAAAAGATAACATTAAAATTAAACATTCAAATATAGCAAAAAATTTTAACGCAAATAAAACTTAACGGTGACACGCCTATAAGTACATAGCTTAATATTTCATTTAATTTTCAGACACACACCTTGAGCTACTGTGATATCTCACCTTTCTTTGATATAAGAGATGTGACCCAAGTCTGGATAATACATACAATTTATCAGTGATAAGGAGAAGGAGTAACGGATGTGCACGTACAGATTTACTAAAGGAAGTAGCCGTAAGTGTGGAGCGTTCACTTGAATTTTCCTGGGTCCAAAAGTTGATAGAAAGGATGCGATTTCGAATGAAAACTAGAAGAAGCAGCGGTGGTCTAGCATTTGGTCCACTTCTGAAGAATTTCGTGGATTGTGATGTAAAAATTGTGATTCTGTTCGTAGTGAATGAAAATGAATTTTGGACTTTGCTCCAACTCCTCCCTCAAGAGGACTAACGCTGCGGATTGTAATTATGCGCTTTCCTTTGGAGAAGTAATTGTTACAAAAATTGCTGAAAGAAGGCTCTTGGATGCCTTTTGACGGGCCTCATCTTGTCTTGCCAACAAAACAAAATAAAAAAAAAATTAAACAAATTGGCGAGAAGTTCATGCAAACAGGGTGCCCCTGTGGCTGAGTGGTAGCGGTACTAACGTCTCAGTCCAGAGGTCGTGAGTTCTATTCCCGCCATAGACCTGGGTGTTTTTCTGCAGACAAGCTAATCGCTTCGCGGGTTGTGTTTGTTAAAAAAAAATAAAATAAATACATAAAAATAGTCAAATTAAAAAGTAATCGCCAAATAAGGAAAGAAATTTTGAAGAAGCGTTAAAATAAAAAAAATCGCTGTTTAATGAAGTTCGTTTTAAAACAGCTTTTATTCAGGGAAATTATTTCCCGCGAATGACACTTTTGGGAAAACGTAAGTAAATACCCAGCAAAAAAGTGTATGTACTCTCCAGTAGTAAGTGCTTACAATTTGACTGAATAACCCATTATTTTTGTTTGAGAAGTTCAAAAAGTATGCGATACTCTATACTTTTTACCTACAGACATGCAAAATATAATAGATTACTGATTCCCTAAAAGTATTCAAAATTTAAGGGGCTATTTTTTGCTTCCAAATATGCAAAATTTTGTAGATTACTTTTTGCTTATAATTATTCAAAAGTTAATTGGCAATTTTTTTGTAACAAAAAGAAATAAAATTTTGTAACACGATCAATAAATAAAACAATTTTTTTATTGATATATTTCTTATTAACTCGAAAGTACTACAATAAGTACTTTTACGTAATGATATAAATAAGTTGTTATTTTATTCATAACAGGACAGTCGATAAAATACATGAAATAATAAGATAAATAAGTACCACTCATTACTTTGTAAGCCATTACCAAATCTTGAAAAATGTTAGCTAGGTATTTATATTTTCTAAGTATGTCTAGGAAAAGGCAAGTGTCTCAGAAATTATACTTTTTACTTTGCCAAATCGAAAAACCATTGAAATAAGACTGAGGCTCTGTTTGAAAATAGTTGTTTAAGGAAAAAAAGTTCGTTTTAGAATTTATAGTATTTAGATGCTCTGACCCCTCGATTCTTAAAGTTTAAGACAAGCGATGCACAGAAAATAATTGCTGAGCCCAACTCGAAGAAAGCTCCAGGTATTGATGGAGTTAGTAACATTATGTTGATGAATTTGCCTCGTATTGCAATTAGAATCCTGCAACTTATGTTTAATGCCATATTACGACTGGAGTATTATCCACACCACTGGAATCTTGCCTAAGTCAAAATGATTCCAAAGCCGGGCAAAGATCTTACCAAGCCTAAGTCATACAGGCCAATAAGTCTACTATCAACAATGTCAAAACTTTTCGAAAAACTGCTCATGACAATACTATCCCCAATTCTAATTGGAATCGGGTGCATCCCAGACCATCATTTTGGTTTAAGAAGTCAGCATAACACCATTGAACAATGCAAGTAAATATCTAACAAAACTCGAGTAAAAAATAAATTTAAAAAAAATTAGAGATGGTAACTTTGAGCCTTCATTACAAAACACATGAGCAAATTGAAATACGATTAATCAAACCAATTCACATATTCCATTTGCAATAAAGTTTCGTATATAAGGCAGAAATCTACATCAACTGACACCACACACAGTGGACCAAAAACACAGAAAAACGCTGATGAGGAAGGTTTAGTGGCCTTCGAAAACGGCTGACTGTTCCGTTCAACTATGTGTTGTTGTCAGAATATTTACAACTAACTTTGATGTTATTTGTTTATTAATAATTATCACATGTAATTTGGCTTAAAAAGCGATACGAACATTAGCCTGTTCAATTCATAAGAATATAGAAACAAATACAGTTCGAAAAATAATTAAATTAACTAAAAAAAAATTGCTTTACATTAATAAAATCATTTCAATAACGGATAAGGAGAAGGAGTAACGGATTTGCGACGTAAATTTGAATTTTCTTGGATCCAAAAGATAATAGAAAGGATGCCTTTCGGGATTAAACTTGGACATCTGTCTGGACGGATGATTGTCTTTATATTTGCGATCTTGTTGAGGGTAAACGGAGTTGGAGAAAGTTTTTGTATAAGTTATTTCAGAACTCCATCACTAGTAGGCCAATTTAAAAAATTATTGTCCCAGGGGATTAGCTTTCATTATGTTTCAATTTCATAAAAGCGGACAATTTTGTGTATTTTTACTTGTCAAATTCATACTTAACTTAACAAACACCTTGGGATCTTGTAACAGCATTAAACTGTGCTTTAAAAAGTGCGTGGCCTTCGCTTATTCAAATTTAACATTATATATTACACAGTTTTTTTTTCCAATCGATTTTACGAAGATTGGCACACTTTGTAAACTCTGCAAGTGACACGATCATGCATTTAGAATAATGGGAATACAATTTCCCATTAAAATTTAGTCTTATATTATATACCAGTAAAAAATGGTGCTTCGCTGGAAGCACCTATATAAGTAGGCAAGCGCTTACCCGATGCATGAAATTTTGCATGATTTTTATATGGGATTCCTCGAGTAAAAGCTCTGCCACGTCGATCTAAAATGTGATTATTTCATGCCTGCCGGAGTGACCTGAATTCAGCAAAAATATTCGACTACCTGGAAGCATGTCTTTATCAGGAGTCGATCCCAGTATTTCCGTATGTTAGGCTAGAACACTACCCACTGAACTACGGAAGCACATATTTATTTTTTTACACAATTCAATTAAAAAATAAAAAATTAAAACTTCAAGTAAAAATTTCATTCACATCCAAATTTGTATAAAGGTAAGCGAGAGAGGATGATCTATAAAAAACTTTGAGAGCCGACTGACGTCGTAGTGTTTGTGTTACATTTCGTCGTTCGCTTGCATTATTGTATCCTCGTAAGGCAGAGGGGATGCACTGTGTGCTTTTCCGTGCTTCCGAAGCGCTTATTTTTATGTTATATTAAACTACACTACAAAAGAAGCTATAAAAATGCAATACAGACTTTTATTAATAAGCAATTGCTTCTAAATCTCGATTATTTTTTTGCTGGGATATAATTCTATTCATCCTATTCGTACAAAAGTGTGAAAACAATTTTTGGTTTTTGAATGACATAATCTTGAGTTTAAAAAAATGGTGTTCAATTTTAATATTATATATCAAGCACTTCTATTTAACCGATCCTAATATTCAGTTATATTTTACATGTTTTCATACTCATTGAATTCCTAAGAAAGTTGCAAGATTGCCTGGTCAATTGGAATTGTATAAAGTGGGCGGATCACATCCATTACAATTAAGTATTTTATTTTACGTGCTTCTACTAGAGGAATGTTAAGAAGTTTTTGCACACGCTTAAATTTAGAAAAGTGGGCGTGACCTAACCTAATTAAAATTTAGTATATATATATGCACTTCCATTTAACCAGTTCCCAAGAAATTGGGCTCTTGTAATGATGCAATAGGATGTTTTCAAAAGTGAGCGGGACTAAGCACCTTAAAATTTCATATTGGCTCTAAAAAGTTAAAAGTAAGGGGGCATATTCATAATCAAAATAACGTATATCTAAAAAGTTTATAACCACTATATTGTAGGGTAATACGAGCATTAGTTTTAAATTTATGAATGTGTGCCACGACCTTTTCAAAAAATTTATCCAAATCCAAAACCCTTGCTCTATATAAACAATTTGAAATATGTTAGCCAATAAAAGATCGTATTAAAGCCGATTTAATCTTACAAACTAAGGCTATTTTCATTGCTTTTTGTTATCTTGAAGATATTGTTCAAGTATACTGACTTCTTATCAATTTTAAACCCATAAAACACATATAGTTCTTTAAGTAAACTTTCCCCAGTATTCAAGGTTATCGTCTATGTTTTTTATTCACCTTCAACTCGATCACTCTTAAAATATTTTAACAGCTTTTGAAATAAATATTAAATCACTCTCTTTTTTATATTTTCGCTTCAAGTCGCAAACAAAACTGTTTCATTTGCCACAATATACTTCAACAGTTCGTATTAACTACAAGTTTTCTTTCATACCAGTATCAGCAACAAGTTTAATCGGTATGCGCCTCAATGTGCATTCAAGCTGCAAGTTTATGATTGTAGCTTTAGTTTTTATTATAAACGTACATTGCTTTTTTAATTAAAATTTTGCGTAACGTTGCATTTTTTTCTCAACGAAATAATAAAAAGTGTTGGATTTCTTTTATTACATTTTCTTTAATTTCTCTTGTGGCACTTGTGAATGAATATATATTATTTATGTTTCTATGTGGTTGATTGATTGGTTTAATTTTTATTTTTATTAAAGTTAATCAAATGACATTTCCCTCTTCTGGATTTCATGTAGTCAGTCATTTATAATTAACGGATGTTCATAAGGAAGTTAAATTTGTATTCCCAAATATTTGCCATTGCAATCATAAAATGAACATTTTAAATTTATTTATTTTTTATTTATTTACAAGATGAAGTGTACTTTAGCATGAAGTACAAGTTCTCTGAAAGTCATTATACAGGGTTATCCATTTAATCGTTGCAAGAACACTGGTCTGACAAGGCTGTCAGCTGTTATATTTCACATATTTCATCTGAAGTGTCATTTATTTAGGGAATAGTACAAACAAAAGTGGTGGTTTAAAAGTGCTGGTCAATTTTCGAGAATTACCGGGTGATTGTTGGCGAAGTAGAATAACTAATAAAATAGCTAGATATAAACCTCACACAAATGCACCTAACACATACATATGTATATCCTTCTAGGATTTTATAAAAATTAACTAAACGTTACACAGAGAAAAAACTGCCTCATAAAATCAAGAAGATTTTCTCTTTGAACCGTTTTTAGGCTAAGGGTTATCCCAGCAGAAAGAAGAGAAGATTTTTTCATAGAGATTCCTTATTGTTTTTATGTGGTAAATCTTATTAATTTTACCAAGAAGAAAACCACATAAAATCAAGAAGAAATCTTATTATTCACAACTTTTTTTACTCAATTTCCGTTATTTTTGGTACCAAAAAAACAATCCATAGAGAAAAACTTCTTGATTCTATTAGGTTTTCTTATAAATTCTATAGGGATTTCTTATTGATTTTATTAGGTTGCCTTATTGATTTCTTCAATAAGGGTTTCTTCTTGATTTTTAGTTTTTCATTGCCAGCAGGCTGCTGGAAAAACGGAAAATAAGAGTGCAGCTCACTTGGTCCATTTAAACCATACATTTGTGCTGCCTGTAGGTTGAAAGGAAGATAGATAGAGAGAGAAGAAAGATGGAAGAGGGTGAGAAGAGTGTAAGTAGAGAAGAGATATTTATTTTAGCGAAGGTGAGAGTTGGTCAAAAAAAAATTAGCTAGAGGGAAGGGAATCAGCGGCTATACCAGCCACTGTTCTTAATATAAAGACTCAAGTTTTTTAGCTCAATTTCCGATAGCTCAGATAAGCTGCCAAAGGATATTCTGCCAAGAAGATGCAGACGACAATCCTCCAGAGGGGGACAAAAACAGAGCAGATGCTGTAAACTTTCCTCCTCTTCCTCATCATTACAACTGTAGTAGCAGTCATTGTACGGGAGACCCATATGGGTTCCGAAGGCACAGTGACCGGTCAAACTTTTGAAATAGGGTTTCAGAGTGCACACCCAAAGAAAAAACAGCCCAAAATCAATAAAACCACATTGAATTAATAAGAGACATTAACGAAAGTCTAGTCATGTTGAAATTTCTTATTTCAATATGGAAAAATATTAATTTACAGTATTAATCTATTAATTTTATTTATTTTTGAGTATCTCTCCATACATTTTCTATTATATTGAAAATTATTCAATTAATGTTACGTGTTCTTATTTTTAAGTTGCAGATTTTCCCTTAGTGCAGTAGTCGATAAAATCCGGTATATTATCTTTTGTATTTCAAATCCTTGCATGACCCCAATGTTGGTGGTCCCATGCGCCTATTATATCTCGTCTGACGGCGGTAAATAGAGCTAACTTTTTAGCTTTTACCCCAGATAGCGATGAGCGCTTTGCGTGGATCTCAGAGCTACTGTTATCATAATGCAATTTCGCGGAGAAACTCTTTAACGGGACTGATTATTCGCTAAGTCGAGTGCTTTCCACCAGACTTAAATTCCAATAAAATAATATAGGTTTTATAATCATCTCTAGTATCCAACCGACTTCCTTAGGCCTTATTCCCCAAGTAGGGCCAATTGCGTTCCTACAGACGTATATTGTCGTTATGTATTTCGCTACCCTTGCATGAAGATTTGCCCTCCATAGCATGCTATCGAGGACAACACCCAGATATTTGGCATTATCCATTATCCATTTCTCCCTTTTCCAATTATAATTTTTTGTTTTCCCTATTATTTGCTATTAGTTGGAATTTTTCCCTGGGAAAAATTTCACGTGGAATTTTACTCATGATAGCACTTAATAGCTCTAGTTGTTCTAAGATCATTTTTGGGTAAAGGTTCCCTGATGATCTGCATTAGCAACAGTGAAATGTATATAAGATCCAGCTAACCCCCTCAATAACTAATCAATTTCAATGTTTTTTTAATAAAAAATATTTTACATAAATATCTTTCCTAATTCCTTTAAGCTCGAGGTTTTGTAAACTTTAAAATTGTGCAAATGAAAGTCATTTATTTCATTAAATTTTTTATTTATAATACGCATACAGAAATTTCAAGAAAGTAAATCACCCAATCGCAAAGTAAACTTTGCGTGTCTAAAAGGGGTATAAATAAAACAATTGTAAAGAAAGCTTAAATAAAACCTACAATATAAAAAACAATAACAATGTTTTCTAATTGGCACAGAGGCCACAACAGAGTAATACATACGAGTATATGAATGAAAATTATATGTCTGTGCAAAAGATGCGGGTATAATTTTACGATCATTTAAAATTGTATATGGAGCAATTTGTGGTTGTTAAGCAAACAAGCTCAAATGAAGTGACGATCTTCTTAATACAAGTATCCAATACTAATGATGAATGAAGTAGCAATGCAGTCAGTAAAAAGAAACTAAAGAAGCATGATCCCTCCCTTTATTTCAAGCCAATCGTGTAATTCAAGGCCCTTGTGTTGGAACAAAAAAATAATTGCTCATATCTAATAAGAGATTTTTTATGCATTGTAGAGACAAAAAAGAAATTGTTGTAATTTAATGAATGCAATGAATACTGATGTGTATGTCAGCAGTAAGAACGATATGTTGTTTCTTTAATATGCTGCGAGTGTGATTACAAACATTTATACATTTGATGCGTGAATGTTTAACTTAATACAACCGGAAGCTTTATATGAAAAAAAAAAAATTAAGTTACAAAGTTCCGCCTTATGAATAAAACAAATTAAACAATCGCACCATTATATTACAACTTCGAAGATCAGACCAGCATCATTGAAGGGAAAGTAGAAACTCTTACAGAATATTTTATAGAAGACAAGAAGCAATTGTTAGACCACAATAAGCATCAGAGGAAGTCATTAAGGTCATATGAATCGCCACGAAAGACAACGCTAGAATTTGTATGGAAAACAGACATATTATTTTTTTAATTTATTTTTGTTTTCACACAAATTCCTTGGTTACTGACTGGCATATGTGACCAGACCACAAAATTGATGGGTGATTAATTTTAGTACAATACACGCATGGCTACTCAGCCCATCTAAGATATCATCACACGCGATCATACAACACTTGGTTGAAATTAAAACATGTCCTACGTGGGTGCGACTTAATTTAGTAGATCCAATAGCGAAAATCCTTTGGCCTCGGCTAAGCTCCGATATAACGAAAACTCTCATGAACTTCACTAGGAACCTCGTGCCGGCCCTTGTACCTTAGGAACCCATGCTAAGCTTATGGGTCTCCCGTTTAATGACTACTGCTACAGTTGCAATGACGAGGAAGAGGAGAAAATTATACTGCAACTTCTCTGTTATTGTCCCGCTCTGTACCTCCTTGGCTCTTCTACTTCTACCCTTCTCAACCTTTTCCTACTCTATCTTCTTTTTAACTTACAGGTAGCACGAAGGGATCATTATGATGGACCCAACTGAGCTAGACTCTAATTTTCTTTCTTTCTTGCCAGCATCCTGCTAACCTAACCTATATTAACAATGTGAATTGTTCATTCCGTTCTGATATAATTTAACAAATAATTTTACTAAGTAATTCAATTGAATAGAAAAATTTAAATTTTGTTTTATCAACAATGATGATTGTTAACTTTTAAATTAAATATTAACAATCTGTTTTGTCGATTGCATTTTGATGATTTTTTTTTGTTCATACATAACAAATACCTATTTGGTGGAACATTTATAATTTAAAACATCTCTATCACATAACGTTCTTTGTAATAATTTTGAGTATTTAATATTGAGACATTATCAAAGTCAGGATTGTGATTTGAATTAAAGCAATGAGTTTGATAAGGATGATTTTGATGGGATTTACATCCAGCTATTCTAGTTTTAACTAAGTTTTAGTTTTTTTCGCTATAATTTTCTTTACATGATATGTCATACACTAAGGAGGTCTTTCATAATTTTCTATTCCATCTTTGCTCCTAATAAATAACTTCTTTACTATTTTATGCCTCCTATACGCTATTCTAAATTTAGTATTATCAACTTTTACACAGTCTTGGAATTTTTCGGACAATACATGCCATTTATAAATTTTTGGTTGAAAAACATTGTCGGACATTTTTCTCATATGTCTTGATTGTGTAATTAATTTAATTGGCTTATTATGTCAACAGAAAAATTATTATCATACCAAAAATTATCGCTCTATTTTTTTAAGGTTTAGAGTAATACGAGTAGTTAGTTATTCTAACTGGAGAAGTTGGTTTCTGCTACCAATCTGCTTGTAAATGATCAATTTCCTTTATTACTGATGTATCTAAATATACATAATGAATGTGATATAATGAATCTGAAGGGGAGAATAGTGTTATAACATTAGATTGGACACACCTGCAGACAAATCCAAAACTTTTTTAAAGTTTAAAATTTTACGTGGCATATGAAAAGAGATGTTGTTAGCTAAGAAGTGCTTTTATAAACAAAAACTGCATATTAGGGACTTTTATTTTAAGCGCAATTACGGACTTGAATAAATAAAATTTTTTATAATGTAAAAATGCAGCAATATTAATCATAGCTGTTAAGTAATGATTAATAATCGTAATGATTACTAATTTGATTACTTTTTTTTTAAGGTGAAGTAATGACTAAATTAAGATTATATTCAGTTTCGCACGATTACCAATTAATTACGATTAATAATAATGGAAAAGTAAACAGAATTTCTTGAAATTACTAAAAATGATCAAAAAGAATCAAAAGTAATCCGATTACTTCCAAGGATTACTTTTGATTCTTTTCGATTATTTATTAAGAATCAAAAGTAATCTTTGAAAGTAGTCGGATTACTTTTTGATTAGTTTTGATTCTTTTTGACTATTTTTAGTAATTTTAAGTAATTTAGATTATTTTTCGATTATTAGTAATCGTAATCAATTATTTATCAGCAATTCTTTTGAAGAATTGTAATGATTATATAATCATTACAATTCTTTTTAAAATGTAATATATTTGATTACTAATCGTAATCGAAATTTAACAGCTCTGATATTAATACTGCATTATTTACTGATTCTTTTCGAATAGGTTGTAAGCCTTTTAAGCACATTGACTTGCATTTACCAACTACTTGTTAAGTAGCAATGCAAGATAGTATGTGTGTAGAAAGTCACTCATATTGATTTCGATACAGCTTGTACCATGCAATAAGCATTTGATATTAATATGACAGTTTGCTCTCAAATATTGTTTCCAGTACTTGCGATTATTTACAGGCTTTCAAAAACTTAAATAAAGAAATATATTTTTCTTTTCATTTTGTATTATGATACTAAGCATAAAATAAAAGTGTTCTATGATTGTGTCTATAGTGTGTCTAAAGATCCATTTACATTCCCTACTGTCGGCAATTATGTTGCTCATGCAATGAACTGGTTCCTAAATGATCGAGCTAAAAAAATAATACGCCGCTTACTATTTTACTTACAGTGTCACAAAAAAAAAATGGTACACGCAATATCTAGAATAAGAGCACATCTTATAGTACGTTTCCACTATAAGCAAAACTAGTTGTGTTTCCATGTTGCTTTTTCTTTTTGTATAAGGCAGCAAACCTTATATTTAAATTAGTCAGTTTTACATACAACTACATATAAGCAGCTTATAAATACAACTAATTGGTTTGCGCAATTGCTTAAAAAATTTAACATTTTGTATCTTTTATCAGCATATCTCGGACTTTTTTCGAAGTTTCACTGACAAATTTCAACATGTTTAGGAGGAAAACAACTTACTTGAGATGTTTTACTGATATGAAAAACGTATTTGAAAACATGTAGCAAAACATTTGGTTTGCGCAAAACAATTTTATTTGCTCCGAAATACGTATATGAAAATCGCTTACGTCAGCTAAAATATTTTGTTGATCGTTTTACCAGAAAATAAACAAAAATTTTAAAATAAGCATCCCTCTTCCGAATAAAAAATTCTCTTTAATTTTGTCATAATTCCTTGTTAACCCATTTGACATTAAATAAAATAACCGTTAACAAGAAAGCTAGGGTCCTACCCGGTAATTTAAAATGAAAGAAACTGCTTTCGGGTTTGTATGTTAATATCGTGACAATTCGAAAGCTTAGGAAGAGTAGACTCCCTGGTTTTGACACTCTTCATCGCTCAAAAGTTAAGAATAAAAGTATTGTATTTAAGGAATAAATTAATTGATGTGACAAACACAACCGGCATTATCTGTCTAGTTTTATTTTCAAAGTTTCAAACTCTTTCCGGCAGTTCTTTTGAGCGCGTTCTTGCAAGCTGAAACTATTTCAACTATATAAAATAAATACAAAAGCTTTAGTGAAATATATATTAACAAAACAAATATGGTGACTTTGTCAACTTGGAGAAACTGCCTCCACAATTAATTCTTAACACTTTTTACGACTTTTTTCTTTGCTTTCCAAAAAATTTAAGTTTATATACAGACAGTATTATAATGAATTCAAGGCATTTTAACTAAATAGCCAAATTCAGTAAATCAGATAAATTGTCGCAACAATTATGACTTTCACTGTATTTAGTTTAGCTTAATCGTGGTAACATTGATATCCTAAACGTACAAGTACATGATGACTTGGCCTAAAGACAGCAACAACAACTCCAACACGCACACATACCTGTTTACATACGTAGCAATAATAATTGTTACAGTATTTTTTAATTTTTATTTTTATTTCGTTTTCTTTCGTAATGGGAGCGGCTTTAACTATAGAAACAATGTGGTAATTTAAAGCGAAGAAAAATATATTTATTTTCAACATTAAATCGTGAAAAGCTATCACAAGTAACTGATCTACTGTGGCATAATACTTGTTCATGCGACTGCAAAGCAATCTGAACCCTTTACCACGCTTTTGGTGCAGTGATCTCGCGAAAAAAACGACCTGAAAAGATAAAGATCATGGCACACGCATTAAAATGTTCATTGTTAGCAATGTTATGCCTTTTGTACTCTCATTGTATTCTTATGGCAGTTTAAGCGAAGCAACCCTTTTTGGAAGCAAAAACATTTGGCCAACACAGAGTAACAAAATTATAAACAGATCGTGTAGTTGAGATTATGATCTTTCTCGTAAAGTTTGCGTGATAACAGCGTTTATAGGAGTTACGTTTTTGTCGTCGTTTCCTTATTTTTATTTATTTTACTTTAACTGGCCACAATCAATTCATTCGATATCGATTTTGTCTTAAGTGTCGCTAAGAGAATGGGAGACAGAGATTACAAATCTTGGATATTACACAGTAAGAAATTATATTTACATATACATACATAAATAAAATTATTTTTATGTTTGTATGAAATTTAAAAAAAGAAACGTTTTTGTGTATTTAAGTGGGTTCATTAATGGATACAATTTTTACTTATCCTCTATATCTATATCCTCTCGAATAGTCGTCGCCCACACTATGAAACATTTTCGAATTCTCTTTTGAAACTGCATTCGTGACCATAAAGTGAAGTTTTTGTTTTGTTAGGTTAGGTTAGGTTAGGTTAGGTTAGGTTAGGTTAGGTTAGCAGGCTGCTGGTAAGGAAGTGTGAAATTTACTGTCCAGCTCACTTGGGTCCAATACAATGATCTTCTTGTGCTACCCTTTAGTTGAAGAGAAGAACAGTGAGAGAGGGTGATAGGCAAAATGATAGTGATAGAGAAGACAGGTGGTGAGGGAAGACATAGAGGAAAGCTTCATTCTTTTAAACTCTGCTCTTTACACATTTTTTGATAATGCAGTGTTACAGCGCCATCTGGTGTCAAATGAGGCATATTAAACTTTGAAGGTGTGCTTAGTATCCATTTCATTTTTTATTTTACTTCGCCGATGATTATACTACACAACGAAGGAGGGCGCTCTGATGTTAAATTAGGATTAGTATCTGATGAAGTCGGTATTATTTTTTAGTGACCAGTGCCTTATGCCTGCATCACTAGAACAGCCAACGCCACCTTTTGTTTTGTACCTTAATATATTTTCCATGTACATATTTCTCATGGGAATGAGATGAGAATAAGATGTTCCAGAATAACTGCATGAACATGAAACAAAGTAGCCTTTCCCATTTGTATTTCGCTTTCATCGATTTCAGTCCTTACAGACGGATCTAAAATGAGCGAAGGTACAGGGGCTAGTGTCTATATCTTGGGAAGGAACATTCGTAGTTATTTCATACTGCCACATTAATGCAGCGTTTTCTAAGCTGAGATTTTGGCGATCCTCAGAGTAATGGAACTGGTGGCCAGGAATGCAGCTGAAACTGAGAAGGTAACCTTCTACGTCAACAGCCAGACAGGGCTAAAACCTTTGAAGGGACACAATGTTAAACCAAAACTTGTTAGTGACTGTAGGACAGCCCTCAACTAGTCTGATACTTATGGACAAATATAGTATCAGACTATGTGGGGTTCCTGGCCACTGCAGGGTTGAGGGAAATGAAACTGCCGATGAGCTGGCAATAATATGGTGGGCGTTAGATGAGGAAACGCGTGTCAGATCGATGAAATTACCGATAGGTCATTACTATAGGGAACTCAGTAATTGGGTAGAAAGCAGGACCAACAGTTCATGGCGCAGTAGGAAGGATGGTAGAGTATCGAGGGGTATGTGGTCAAAAGTTGACTCAGGAAGATCCAAACTGCTACTGGACATGGATAGGAAGGTGATGCGAATCATGATAGGCGCGTTGACTGGTCACTGCTTGGTCAGAGCAAGAACCAGCATATGGGAAACTGGCACGCCAGATTTCTGTAGGATATGCGGGGATGAAGAGGAACCAGTAACCGCTGAACATATTATCTGTCACTGCCCAAAGCTGCAACGTCATAGGCTTAGATGGCTGAGCAGTCATTTGTCTCCGTGAGAGCATTACTGATATCGGAATTATAAACTAGCGCACATCAGGGGCTTCATCATGGGAATTCAGTGGCTTAATGACGGATAATAGAGTCACTTCTGTGTACAAGTGGGGGGTAAGTATTACTCCCCAAATGGATTTTCGAGTGGAGGTGCGATATAGCACCACCCTTCCTAACCTAACATAACCTTCATCGACAAACTCAAAATGTTCGCAGCAAATGTTCCATAGTGTGGACGACGATGTACGGCAAATAAATTATTTCTAATTTTTATAGTTCTGTGATATGGATATTAAATACAAAGGTTTGCTGAAGAAATTTCAAAAAATTAATTGACACCATTTTATAACAAATATGGCGAATGCCACAATCATTTTTCAAGAAAGTATATGATATTAGTTAAAATTAAAGAAAATCGAACAAACTTAATATTAAAATATAAGCATTTGGTTAAGTGTATAAAAGTTAAATGCATTATTTTGACTAAACACATATTTAAAAACATATGTGTGTACATATCAACAACCACAATGTCCGAAATATACCCAGCGGTAAAACTCAGAAGGTTTCCTTGGTGCAGGCCTTATTAAAGGCCTGCTTAGGAATTTTTTTGATTCACACATTCCACACTCTCTTCTATGAGAAGGGAGAAGAGAAGGAGTAATATGTTTTGTTTTGTTTTTTTTACCAAAGCAAAAGCAAAATCCATTAATTTGAAGGCCTTCCAGAATCTCTTATGAAAGAAGCAAGAACAGAAAGCCTGGGTCGTAATGACAACGCGTGTAAAAAAGATATGAGTATGGAAAGGGGCGAGCAGGCGAGAAGAAGTATAGAGGCCTTAATACGGCATCCTTACTCCTTCTTGTTCCCGCTGTGTAGTTTCAAAATGACAGTCATTACCAATTTCAGTATAAAAATAAATAAAACTAAAAATGGCAAATTTCCAAGAAAAGAAAAAATCTGAAATTTCTTAAACCGTAAGAGCTTTACGTGAAACCATAACTGAAGCAAATTATTATCAGGAATTTAAAACGTTGATTTAAATCCGTGGCTTTGCTTAAGTTGGCTTAAGCGAAGCATTGGTTTTTGAAAGTTTTGATGCTACCGCTAAGAAATCAAAATACTCCAGCACATTATTTTACTTCCGAGTCATCATTTCTTTTCATATGTAACTATAACATAATATATCATAATAAAGGTAAATTGTCTTAAGTCTACTGAAGCCACTTTT
Source organism: Tachina lurida (assembly GCA_944452675.1). Taxonomy (NCBI): domain Eukaryota; kingdom Metazoa; phylum Arthropoda; class Insecta; order Diptera; family Tachinidae; genus Tachina; species Tachina lurida. Next base: position 89,509,723 of record OX101754.1, read on the forward strand.
GTCCTATTTGATTGTGGAAAAGCAAAAAGTGACTGTTGGTTGCGCATTATGGGCACTATGCGCATTTTGTTTTAACAAGACGGTTCCACTAGCCACACAACGCAAACGAGTTTGGCTATATTTCGGGGCAAGTTTCCAGACTTCAAGAAATTCTGATTTGACGCCGTTAGACTGTTTTTGTGAGGTTTTTCCAAAAACCATGCCCACTTGGATAATACCCTGACTTTGGATGATATGAAAACCAACATTTGTCAAGTTATCGTCGAGATACCGTCCTTAATATGCGAAAAAGTGTCCGGGAACTACCTTCAAAGGATCGACTTCTCCAATTAATATTTTACATAACAAAAGTTTTATCGAAATCACAGCTTGATGTGTTTTTTATTTTTGAACCTGGAAAATACATAACCCGTTATCTAATGCATTGACCACGATGCAAATGACGGTATTTCAAAGCACGAGTTCAATCCCTGGTCAGACTCAGTCATCCATTTCCTAAATGGAATAATAGCACACTCGGAGAAAAGCTGCAACTTAAAAATAAGAACGCGAAGCATTAATTCAGTTATTTTCAATATACACAGAGAAAACAGTGCCTACTAAATACCTCACAAAATAGAACAAAATTAATAAGAAATCTCTATGGCTTTTTTCCGTAAGGAAATCTTACTAATTTCATAGAGAAAACCTTTTTGAAAAAATTAAGAAGAAATCTTGTACTTTTTATGAGGTTATCTTATTGATTTTTTCAATAAAACAATAAAAAAAAATTGCGTCTTTATTCTCTGTACTTATGTATTTTCATTTTAATTCTATACCATATACATATGTAAGTATGTATGTAGTATATTGTAGATTTTATTTATTTATACATACATACATACATATACATTATGTTATATTCTTAACTGACTTACTCACCAAGTATTGAACCAGCAAACTTCTACCTGATAAGCACCTTAACCAATATGCTAACAAACAGCCTGAATAACTATTGAATATATTGTGCAAACATTCTTATACAAAAATGAAAAAGATCATGAAAAAAATTATCTGTATGTCTATGTGTAGAAACGAAATAACAAGACACCTCATAGAATCAAGAAGATTTCCTTATTAAAAAAATCAAAAAGAAAACCTTATTGAAAAAATCAATAAGATAGCCCAATAAAATCAAGAAGAAAACCTTTTAAAAAAAATTAATAAGGCAACCTAATAAAATCAATAAGAAATCCCTATAGTTTACAATTTATAAGAAAACCTAATAGAATCAAGAAGTTTTTCTCTATGGATTGTTTTTTTTGGTGCCAAAAATAACGAAAATTGAGTAAAAAAAGTTGTGAATAATAAGATTTCTTCTTGATTTTATGTGGTTTTCTTCTTGATAAAATTAATAAGACTTACCACATAAAAACAATAAGGAATCTCTATGAAAAAATCTTCGCTTCTTTCTGCTGGGATACCCCTTAGCCTAAAAACGGTTCATAAAGAAAATCTTCTTGATTCTATGAGGCAATTTCTTCTCTGTGTAATAGAAAATGTATATTGAAATACTTAAAAATAAATAAAATTAATAAATTAATATTGTAAATTAAAATTTTCCATATTGAAATAAGAAATTTCAACATCAATAGACTTTCGTTAATGTTTCTTATTAATTCAGTATGGTTTTTATTGATTTTAAGCTGTTTTTTCTCTAGGTGTACAGATATATATATCGTCAGAATTTTCTTCCAAATTTACTTGTAGTATGAATACTTATATGTGTGCTAAAATATTTATTTTATTTTTATATAGTTATATTTAAGCTTTTATGTTAGTTACGTTCTTTGCAATAAAAAATTGATTAATTCGTATTTACTTCCATTTGAATTTCTTTAATAGAGTCGTTAATTATGATCGCAGAGGTCTAAATACTTGCGTGAACATGTAATTTCATAAAATGAATCATAATGAATCAAAAACTCAATTTCGAAGTTTGGTGTAGTTACGTCCGTTGGAATTTAAGGTGACGATATGTATATGTATATAATGACAAGCATGTTAATTGCCTGAATCTTAATACTCTTAAAAATTTTATTTTTTTTTTAATTATCAAACATCTGTGAAATCCTTAACAAGCTTCAAAGTCTATAATATTTAAAGGGGACATGATGTCAATGTAAAAAGCCATAATTATAAAAATCTTTACTTTTTGAAACAGTTTGCAATTCACTTTTAATAAAATATATGTATGTATTAGGCCCTAGATCAATTGAAACATATTTATATATCACTGCCTTAAAATAGAAAGGCCCTAACTCGTTATTTTTTTGAATTCGAGATTTTAGTGTATTTCGATAGAAGAACATCATCTAATGTATTGAAAAATGCAAAAATCTCGATTTCAAAAGAATAATGAGTCAGGGCCTTTCTATATTAAGGTAACGATATATGTGGAAATGTAAATCAGATATAAAACTATTCACCTTGAGGAAACTGTAACACTTTTTATAACATTAATTATTTAAACAAACGTTTAGGAAATCACTTAAATACAAATCAAACTAGAATGTTTGCTGGGATGCCGCTGGATAGTGGCGGCGGTGGTAATTCTCAAAATTATATTTTACTTTTTCTTTTTCTTCTTCTTCTTCTTCTGCTTTATTTATGTGTATTGAAAAGATTTCAATATAAAATCGCAAAATGTTTTGAAATGCTTGCGTGTAAGAATTTTTCTGCGAATTTCTGATAACAATCTTTCAGTAGAATAAATGTGCCCAATGACGAAGATAAAACAACAACCGCTAAACTGATCAATAGATTGTAAATGCAAAATTTTCAAATATCTGATTTTTTTTCTTACAACTTTTATTATAAATACTAATATGTACCAAAAAAAAAAGACATTCACATTCTCCAAAACAACTGGGAGCGTGTTTATGTTGTATTCATGAGCTTACATTGCTGCAACTGAGAGCGAACGAAAAGGTGTCTGTCCGTCCGTAAACCATATTAGTGATCATGTTAAGAAATCAAATCAAAATATCTCTGATACAGATCACAATCAGCAGTTTGTATCCTGATCAAAACAGGCCATAAAATCAAGGTGTTTTTTGAAATGCACAATAAGTTTTTTTTTTTTGTTGGAGTTCATAGTCGTGTGCAGTGTGCAGTGTGCAGTGTGCACACAGTGTACTTGTCTGCAGTCATTTGATTAAGTGTAACATGCCACTTGACGGTTTATTACAGTTTTGCAACAACATTTTGCTGCTGGCTGGTGGTTGTTGTGCTGTTGCAGATTTATTTTAACATTAATTAGATAAAATGAAAGTGTTGCCATTAAAATTTTATGGTGGTTGTTAAATTTAAAGTTTTCCTCTTTTTCTTGTGAACAATTTCTCTTCACATTGGCATTGGCTTGTTGTTCGTATGTACTTTTATTTTTAAGCCTTCTTTTTTAGCTGCTTGTCAGTATTGTTGGCGATATTTTTTTCTCTTCTTTTTAATTTCCACTTTACAAGCAATGTGACCCCATTGAATGTCATTAACGCAACCAAGGTTCTCCTCATGGCTGCGGCTTTTGTGGTTTCATTTATAATTTTGTTTTTGGTATTTTTAGATGTCTAAAGGTTAAATTTATTTAAATTTTTTTTTTGTAAGGTTTTAAAGTTTCATTTTATAACAATGCGGGTAGTGAATAATTATTGTTTAAAGCAAGATATTCATGTTTTGCAATTGGACGGAACAATTAATAAATAATTACAGACTTTTTATACAATATTAAAAGAAAAAAAAGAAAAAAGGAGAGCAAGTACTTTAAGTTAAGTTAAGTTTAAGTTTTTCTTAAATCGGTGGATTCTATGAATAACAGTATTGGTCTACAAATCACTTTTGTTAAGTGAAGCAAAACTGCCAACAGAGTTTAATGGAAGTCATTAATTGAGACCTCATTAAGTGAGGTATTACCCATCAAAAATTACTGCTTCCCAGAAGCGTTTTTGTGAGGGAGACAATGTTACAGCATGACTTGATGTTGTGCATGAATAAAAGCCCTCTTGTTTGTTGAAGATTAGTCAGCTAGATGCAATACATTCAGCTTCCAAAAAGCCATGTATTCGTTTGCCTTTCTTAAAGTGCTTCACCGCAGCAATAATATATAATTTTTTTGTACTAAAATGCAAAAATTAATGGTTTGCAAAATTTTCTGTTACAATTTTCTATTTTAATAGACTTCCCAGCCTGCCTTATGTGTTAGTGCTTTTCAGAAGCATTTTTCGCAACTTTTGTTGTCAAGTTATCAATATATTGCTTCCAATTCAGCGTTTTTTTTTTTTGTTTTTGCTGGGTGCAGTTGTGGACAATGAATCATCGTAAGAAACCCTAAAACGTTAGCATTATATTTATGAGATTTTAATCCTTTGCGAACGGCTCTTTTGTCACATTCGAAAATAGGACCAAAATTTTCCTGCGACAAGTTAAAATGCTGCCATAACCTCCAAAAAAGCTTAAGCGACATAATTTTCTAACTTAATTTTTTTTACCAAAATCGATTTTCCTCAAAAAACCAAGTCCTAAATATGTGTCGGTTAAGCTTTTTTTGGCGGTTATGGGTCGCTATATTCAACCATAAATTTCTAATGTAAGTGTTTAAATGAGCCAAAGCTCGATATTAAGCTTGAGTACAAAAAATTAGTTAAAATTTTAAACGTGTTTGCATTTGAAATAATGACAACGGCGAATGGTAACTTACCTAAGCCTATTTGTTTGCAAGATTTCCGTTCTCTACCGTATAATATTACGTTAACTTTTTACTCGTGTTAACGTGGCCTTACCTCCCTAATATAGCACTCGGTGCTTTCGGATTTTTCCAGTTCGTAACTCAGCCCTTCACTTAATTTCTTAATTTCGAGGTCAAAGTGCATGTCCATGCCCGCTATTGAAACTTCTAGGATGTTAGATTTTTCTTCGTGATCTTTGATTTAGATTTATTTGTGTATCAAATTTAAGCTTTCTAGTGCAAATTCTAGCTTTAAATGTTAAGGGTGTTACTCCTCCTACCCGGTCACTTTTTTAAGCTCAAGGTTTTGTTGTGAGCAGCGCTTATTTATGGACGTCCAATTTTTAAGATCATACGTGCATACAAGTGTCAATCAAATGGCTTCATTTAAAATCTGTATATGTGACAGCGCATAGAGAAAGGGACCTAAGGATAAAAAAATCAATTTTCATTTTTTTTTTTTTTTTTTTTGATGTGGACAACATCTGAGCATCGAATGAGACCGATCCCATGCCCCAAAGTGTTCCCTCCCAGAGATATGCGCGTTTTATGAAATTGAAGTCGACGATTCTAAGGTTATGTGACAAAAGTTTGTTACTAACAGAGTGATATTCACGATTTAGAAGAATTATAAATGAGTATTTATTATAATTCACAATTAATAATTTCAGAAAATAAACCTGGATTCGAAAAAAACGTGAGCAAAATTGATATCAAACTCATGCAAACAGCGCGCTAGGTAGAAAACAGTAAAAACCAACTACACAAAACAAAAGGCAGGGACGACCTACGCGCGTTTTCAGGGTTGACCAACACGTTCCTGACGTCATGAGATGTGTAGCTTTGAAATGAGACCAATACTAACACGCTCAGTGATGTTACACCAAAGATACACATATTTAAATCTTTAAAATGGCTGTCCTGAACAAAACCGATTTTTATCCTTAGGTCCCTTTCTATTTTGCGCGTCACATGTGTATTTAGTTTTCAATTCAGTGGAATATTAGAGTGGCTCCGCCACTCCTGGTTAAAATGTTTGGGTTTTTAGATTTTTCTAGTGGGTTGCTCACCTTGACCTACATATATGCGTGTCAAATTTCAGTTCTCTGGTTGTATCCACGTCACGCCCACTTTTTTAAAAGAACAAATGTTATGGACGGAGGTTATCTTTCTTCTTTAGTTTCGTTGGAAACGGATAATAGTAAATACTCGTACATAACTGGTACATTTGAATGTGGTGACCCGAAGTACATAATATGGGAGACTTAAATTTAATGGGCGCGTTAACGCCCACTTTTTCCAAAGAAACATTTTTAATCTTGTATTATTGCAACATGTACGCAAAATTTCAATAAAATTGCTGCAGTTAAACGCCTTAGATTTGTTTTTTTTAATTTTGAGCGTTATGGGCGTAGCCCTGCCCCCTTGGTGAACATTTTTGGGTTTTTTTGGTTTTTTTAGGCGGTTAATCATTTGTGTACCAAATTTCAGCCTTGTAGATATAGCGTAAGTGCTTCATCAATTTGAGTCGGTCAGTGAGTCAGTCACTCACTGACTATGTCTTAAAATATACACTTTTTGCGCCTCCATATCTTAGAAAGCTTTTATCGTAAAACTTTCAAACATATGGATTTATCCTTATTATGAATTAAATTTTAGAAATATACGATGGCGGGAAACAAAACACGACGAATGGCTTCCTGTAAATATACTGGAAATGGGCAGGTGTCGTGTTTTTTCGTGAAACGAATTCGCATGACTCAACACAACGTGTTTGTCACAAAAAAAAATCTGATTTCATGCGTGTTCGTGTATGAATGAATTTCCAGTAGAGAAAAAATTTAATATTTTGTATCGTCAAACACACAACACCAGCATATTTGCTGATATTGTATGGGCCTCTGAAGCTTAATGTTTTGTACGGAAACCGATAGTATCAGCTGTTTTGGCAGATAGTATCAGCTGACAGTGTAAACTCGGTGCCATATTTTGAAAAGCGAATCTTGAAAAAAATTAATTAAATTTTCCGATTTTCAAATACCATACCAATTAAATATATTTCGTACGTGTTGTGCAATATCGTGTTCACAAAATTTTTCGCGTGCGTCTTTCGTACGTGTTAAGCGTCTAGGTATTCGTGTTCGTGTCGTGTCGTGTTGGAAAAACTCGACACATGCCCATCTCTAAAATATGCACACTGTGTGCATTGGCTGGAACTTGGCCTTGTGCACTACCGTGCGCCTAGATCCCGTAAATAAAGCATATTTTATTAATCGTAAGGTCTACCGAAATTACTTCACTTATTTCCCATATTATTTCCTTAATTACTCAAATACGAAGTCAGCCGAACTTATTTTCGTGCATTATATTCGTTGTACCATTATTTCGTAAATTATTCGGGCCTAAAAATTAGCATAAGTTAAGTAAAAAGTCTCTTGGATTTATTTTATACTCATTCTGCCTGGCTCACGATGTCGACAAAAAATTTACGTTCGCTTATTTATATTGAAAACAAAAACAAAATAAGAAAATTTGTTTTTGTTTTCAATATAAATAAGCGAACGAAAATTTCTTGTCGACATCGTGAGCCAGGCCGATTGGCTTTTAGTAGTATAGACGTTAGGAGTTCTGAGTTCGTATATAAAAGGAAAGCACGAAGGAAGGAAAAGAAGCAGACCTTTCACTGAAAATAGAGCTGTATTACAAGGTTGGTTAAAAAGGTAGGACTTTTCCAGAAGCCAATTTTTTCGCTCTTATATTAAAGTTGTCTCAAGGATGTGTTTTCTCTGCGTGACTTCCTTTGACGCACGGGAAAAAATATGCAATTTCATATCTGGAGTTTTCTAGTTTATTGCTTTATTATATTTTCCACTGAAGATTTTTTTTGGCTATTTTTAATATTAATTGCAATATTTATAGTCAAAAGAATTACCAAGTAAACCGCCGACTCAAGTTGCAAAATGTAAGGTTTGTGCAAACACAAATATACCATACAAAACAAAATCTACTTTGTCACTATATTTTGTAAAAATTTAATTAAAATCTTGTGGAACTTGGTCATACAACTATATATTTTCTTCAAATATGTACTAAAAAGTATGTCTCTGTGCTAGGGATGCACGAATATTCGGCCATTTTTAGATATTAGCATTCAAATTCGTATTCGTATTCGCCTGAATTAGGCGAATTTTTTTTTTAATATTTTTAAAAATAAATAAATGCATAAATCCTAAACGAAATTTAAATAAATGGCTTAAAATATTAGGTTGTACAAATCCATTAAAGTTTTTATAGAAATTTGTGCTTTGTATGATTTTTAAATATTATTTAATGACAATCATTAAAATTTTTGGTAGTTTTTATTAACTTTAAAGTACGCCAACTGGAGTATGAAGTCCTTTTTCATAACTATTTTTTAATATTTCATATTGCAGGTGTAAATAGAACCCCAATTCAATGTCTAAAAAGTTCACATACAATATTCGTATTCGTATTCACGAATATCGTTTTAAATATTCGTATTCGTATTCGTATTCGCGAATATCAGAAATTGGCATTCGTTACATCACTACTCTGTACATTAAAGGGTGTGTGAAATGGCTACATTACAGTTGTTTGATTGTAGTTTTCGAAAATCGTAATCCTGATAAACGTCAAAAATACTTGGTGTAAACGGTATAGATTTTAATAAGGATTTTAATTGAAATCTGCTGGATTTTGTGCAAGCGTAAATGCCGCATAAAATTCTGTAAAATTCAGGAAAATTACTTGTCAAATACTAGTTTTCCACAAAACCAATCCGCAACTTCAAGAATAAAAACAAATTCATATACGATTTAACTTTCCAACATGACACATTCTCTTTATAATTTTACTTGGCATAAGCAAATACTAGGCAAAAAAAAACTAGGAAAATAAATAATATTTTATGAACGAGTATTTAACATGCATCCATTGAAATGCATTTTTATTTTTTTTTTTTAATAAATTAAGTTACAATCATTGCAAGATACAATTTTCAAAAACGACCAACCGATGACAGACAGTTATGCATATAAAATAAATGAACTCAATGTGAAGCAGCTGAGCTACTTGTACAGTGAGCGAATACTTTGCATCTGGTTGTCTATTCAAATGTCCATTTGAATAGGTAAACTCTTTTTTTTTCTTTTTTCTAAAGACACGCAAGCTAACTATGCAGCACAGGCAGATTTAATATACTCATACTAGGAGGAGATCATCATCATTCCTTTCGTTTACCTCGCTCATACAATTATTTAATGCAAATACATTGAGGAAATAGCGACAGATTAAAGCAAATTTTCTTAACATCAAATAAAAAGACAACTGCAGAATTAAATCGAATATGAAACATTTTAATATATTTACATAATTGTTAATTTAGAAAAAATAAATAAATCTATTCATTATCAAACCTAATTTATTATTTTAAATTGATTTCTTCTCTAACGCTTGTAATCATATACAAGATCGAGTTTCATATGGCCGAGAAGTATTTTTAAGAAAAATACACATATACATGTGTTAAAAAAAATCAAATAATATATTATAAAAACATAGATATTTTAAGACAAGTCAGATATTTCAAGCAATTCAAATATTAGTTCTGATGAAAGTAGTAAGACATATGGGGCTTTCCATGTCAAAACGACGATTTTTTTATCCAACCTGCCTTAATTTAGTTTTGTTTGGACATGAACTGGTACTCATAACGAGCAGTGCATCTTCCTATTTCAGACTTTAGTCCAAAACAAAGCTGGCAAATACAAATTTCATTTAACTTCCCTTTTTAGAATTTCTTTCACATTGTTTGAAATCAATATCCTATTCTATTTGAAACTTGACTAATAACACTGTTCTGCAAAAATAAAAAATAAAAAAAGTCGGGAGCAAGAACTTCTTTTCTCAGATCGTTGCCACCACATCGGGCTTTTGAGATTTATTTTCAGTTAAATAAAATATTACTTTTATTATGATAAAACTAAAAAATCTTACACATAATTGGCTTCTATGATAAAAATTATACAGAGAAAAAACTGCATCATAGAATCAATAAGATTTTCTCTATTAAACGTTTTTAGACTAAAAGGTATCCCAGCAGAAAGAAGCGAAGATTTTTTCATAGAGATTCCTTATATTTAGTTTTTATGTGGTAAATCTTATTAATTTTATCAAGAAGAAAACCACATAAAATCAAGAAGAAATCTTATTATTCACAACTTTTTTACTCAATCTCCGTTATTTTTGGCTCCAAAAAAACAACCCATAGAGAAAAACTTCTTGATTCTATTAGGTTTTCTTATAAATTGTAAACTATAGGGATTCCTTATTGATTTTATTAGGTTGCCTTATTAGTTTTTTAAAAAGTTTTTCTTCTTGATTTTATTAGGCTATCTTATTGATTTTTTCAAAAAGGTTTTTTCTTGATTTTAGTAGGTTCCTATATGATTATGTATAAAGCATCTTATTGATTTTTTTTAATAAGGAAATCTTCTTGATTTTATGAGGTGTCTTGTTATTTCGTTTCTATAAATGGACATACAGAAAATTTTTTTTATGATCTTTCTCATTTTGTATAAGAATGTTTGCACAATAATTTCAATTGTTATTCAGACTGCTTGGTTAGAGTGCTTGCCTATCAGTCAGAAGTTTGCTGGTTCAATACTTGGTGAATAAGTTAGTTAAGAATATAACATAATGTGTATGTATGTATGTATAAATAAATAACATCTACAATATACTACATACATACAGTACATACAATATACTACATACATACAGAGAATAAAGACGCAATTTTTTTTTATTTTTTTTATTGAAAAAATCAATAAGATAACCTAATAAAAACTACAAGATTTCTTCTCGATTTTTTCAAAAAGACTTTATCTATGAAATCAATAAGATTTCCTTATTACAAAAAAAACATAGAGATTTTTTATTAATTTTGTTCTATTTTATGAGGTATTTGGTAGGCACTGTTTTCTCTGTGTAAAATCTAAAATGAAATTAAACACCAGTATATCATAAAATATCAACTACTAATTAATAGATCGCTTTCTTTCATAAATTTTATCTGCTGGGGATCACTTGCCGCTATACCTTATATCCATGTGCGCAATATTTCGTTAGAACCTTTCACCATCCTAACCAGATATGAGAAATCGAAAAAAAAAATCTAAAAGCGAATTTAGGCAGCTTTTATAGCTTTGCTATTTAATTCACTACACAGGAGCTAGAACAAAAATAATCGACACTATTACAGTTATAAATTTATTTTTGTTTTGATTTCTTTGTTGTTTTGTTTCTTTCTTCGAAGTGAGTGAAACAAAAACAAAACAAAAACAATGAGAAAGATTGCCCAATTTGTTTTTTATTGTTTTTGTACATGAGCACCAGAGAACTCATACTTATTGCAATGTTGTCTATGAATCATATTCACTCGAAAGTTTGAAGTGCACATCGAGCTCATACTTAGCAACATTTATGACGTTGTTGATTTTGACTCTCCTTAACTCAATGCCTATGGACGATGCAAAATAAGTATGATTTACAATGCGAACTTCGCATAGGAACACTAAAGTTTTCATTATGTGATTATGTGTTGCTCTGTTGCTTTTTTGTGTTTTTTTTTTTTTTGCTGTAATTGAAAAAGAAACCTTTTTACTACTATTGTATACTACTTGCAAACTGTTCAAACCAAACCAAACTTTTAATTTAATATACCTGCAAGAGTTGAGTGTGCCGAATCATTGAGTGTAGTATAATTATTTTCCTGAAAATATAAATCAAACTGAGGTGATTTATGAGTGTGAGTGTGGTATGACTACTCGTATTATGTCGACGTTGTATTCATATTTATTTCAACCTATAGTTATAAACCAATGTGATCGTGAGTATGCGTAAATGAGAGTAGTTGAGTTTAAATGATGTCTACTCACTTACATATATTTAAAATTTCATGCTTCAGTATGAATAGCGAAAAAAACGATTCATTGCCAATCACTGATGAACACTAACCAAAGAACACATCCAAGCGGCTGTAAGCCGGCTAACAAACGCCGTCGGCCACAAACAATACATTAATTTAATCGTACGCTTCTTGAAAAGAAAATGATGGGAAATAAATGGAATGGAAATGGCGAATTTGACATCATATAACATAATTTTATTGCATTGTTATTTAACACATTAAGTTTGTTTAACATAGCTAAGCAGCATAGCTATAACCGGGTGTTTTAAGACACCTCTCTTCTTTATTTTTTAATGGCACGTTGCATTGGAGTTGTTGACATGAAATAAGAAGTTTTTGTACCAGTTCTTTGTAATTTGGAGCCCTGCTATTTCCAATTAATGGCAAAATAGTTTTTTTCCTATCAGCTAAAGGCTCAGTTGCAGTGTTTTCGATTCCCGAAATCGCATGTGATCTAAAGGACTCATTCGCAAAGAATGCAACAGTGTTTTTAAAATCCCCCATAGCCATTTCTTTTAAATCGGTATATATTGTCCACAAATAGATATTGCACTGAAAACCTTTGAACAGCAATTTCTTGTTTTCTCCATTATGTAGCTACACTGCTCTCCGATACATTGGATACATACCAGTATATTCCTATTATTACTACATTTTTTAATTCCAAGAGTCATAAAAAAATTATATATTTATTTGGTATGACTTTGCAATGGATCCATGGAACAATGTTTGTCAAAGTGGGGTACCTGCCTTAAATGTGAATAAAATCAACATTTTTGTATAGATATTCTTCACTTATAGCTTTTTCTATTTCCAGCATACTAAGCTTTCCAAAATGTAACAAAACTGTAAATTATTAATTTTTTTTATAAAGTTTTGACAACGAATAAAAATATAAATTTTGCATTAAAAATATTTTTTTCGTCACTAATTTCGGAATAACTCCGAAACCGTTGAAAATCGAAAAAAAATTATCTGAAATTGATTTAAAGATAATTTGATTGCATAGATAATCGAGTTTTATTGAAACAACTTAGAGTGACCGCCTTGTTTATGGGTTAATATTAGCCACGCCCATTAAAAAAATCCGTGCGTCATATACAAAAACTGAAAACGGTTGTCCATATAAAAACTATATTTTTATTGAAAACAGTGTAATAGGACATTTACACACACCTGCATAAAATCTAGCAAATTTCAGTGAAAATCTTTATGAAAATCTATGCCATTTATATCAAATTGATTTGATACTTATCACGATTTCTTATCCAAAACAAAACCCATTAACTGGAATTTTTTCTAAACAACAACCAAACAACTACCAAGTAGCCAATTCATACACCTTTTTAAGTACACTGGTTTATTTTTTAGAGCAACTTAAAAAAATCCCATAGTTGCATCAATAAGTTCTACTAGATTTTAAGAAGATTTTGACAACTGGCGAAAGTTGAAATATACTAGATTTCGCTTAAAATCTCGTAAGTACTAGATCTTGCTCAGATGTAAACGCACTTTAATAGTACGAAATATTTTTAACTTTCATTGTCAAAGACCACTTTTAAAGGAAATAATTTAGAGAATTCAGCAACAAACCCACAAAAATATTTTCAAACGAAAACGTCTTAAATCTTCTTACTGAATTAGAGCATAAGCCTTAGACAAATTTTTGGGCTAACTAATTAAAGAAGTTGCTTTCTCAGACCCAAAAAGTGACACTAAGTTGCCATTTTTAAAAAGTATGTTGCCTAAATTTTTAATATTCTAAAAATATGCTGTATCTTCTGTCAAACGCTAAAAATGTGATCTGAATTTAAAAAATGTTAAAGAATAAAAAATTTCATTGTTAATTTATCTATTATACTTATTTTATCATATAAAAAGTGTTTTCTGAGATTATAATAATAAGCTAAAAATTAAAATTAAGGTTTTGTTTAGATTTTCCAAAAATCTCAAAGCTAAGTGAAAACGAAAGTTTGGGCTTGATTTGCCATGGAATGACCTATTTATATTTTTTTGTTTGTTATTATATACCTGTTAAATAAATTATATTTTTTAATAGTTCTATATACATGCACTTGCATCCTTTAGAAATTAAAACAACTGCTAACAACAATTCCACAAACGATTCGTACCTTCTTAAAATACCAACCAACGAATTTACAAATAACCCAACATACCATATTCATGTGTCCGTCCTGCCTTTCAGCCATTCCAATTGAAAATGTGCATCTTGTTGAAAGAACATTTGTTTAGCCATTCATTTATCTGGCATACCGCCGCCAAAGGAGACACCATTGTTTGTTGTTATTGGTGCTTGGCTAGGCCAGTGCCTCATAGTTGTTAGTACAGTGCATTTTAGTCTAGTTGGACGATTTATTAACTTCATTTCTAGATCATTAGATCGCATAACACAGACATTCATCACTTGTTGCATGAGTATGTGTAAATGTGCACAAGTATGCATGTAACAACTTTTAAAAGATTCAAATCATTGCAGCCGCATGGAAAGTACGAGTAGTTTCAGCAGTTGGTAAATGTAATTATATTTCAAATGAAAAGTAACCACAATGAATGTGCTAAGAAAAAGCCTATTAACTCTATATTGCACCATTACTGTCTACAAGAAGGAAGATGAAATAGATTAAGAATGTTGATGCTTATAATTGCAGCAGGTATTAACAACATTTTAGCTGGCAGAAAAAATTTATATATGAATATATATTTTTTGAAAGCAAATTAAGCATTTTGTTGATGTAAAACATAATTATAAAATAAATAACATTCAAATGATATTAAGATTATTATTTTAAATAATTTGGAAGCGCATTTAATATATGTACAATGCGTGCAAGACTGTCATTTAAAGCAAAAGCTAGTATTTGTAAAAAAAAAATATGTGAGATGCGGTTGGCTTTGCAGGACTTCCCGGGGATTTCCCGCTCACTACGAGCTCACAGTACTGGAAAATCGTTAGAGTAATATAAATAAAATTTTCGGCATTCAAAGCAGTTTCTCAAGTCTTAAAAATTAAGGAATCTTGAAAATCAATTTAATAAAAATTTCTAGAGTTATTAATTACACCACGGAATGACAAACCTATATAAGCCCTTTTACCATTTTTGGTAAAGGGTATAAAAAAAATATAAAATTTGACCCTACTATTTCGCTAATGGCACCCACGCTATTAAATCGCAGCACATGAATGACAAAAGTTGTGAGGGTTGAGCGTCACTGATTATTTAAATTTATTTCCACTCACAATTCACTCCTTTTTTTTTTTTGCTTAACCTGTATGTAAACTTCATAATGATCATGCTAGAACAACATGCCGCACACTGATGGTGAACTAAAGCTGTTGTAGTTGCAGTAATTTTAGTCGTGGACACATGGAATGGATTTCATTTCATGTTGTGCAGAAGTTATGCATGCATTCTGCTGCTCTAGTTCAAATTATTGGCAGCAAAAAAAAACCCCCCTTCACTACGATTAAAACATGAGGGTAAAGTCATTGCTTCCACTTGTGCCCGCCTGTGTATGGTGCAATAATATCCTTCACTTTTTTCACTACTTTTTTCTGTCCTCATCATCATCAGCTTCACTATGATGAAGATGGTGATCATGACGTTCGTCTTGTGCGTGCCAACTTGTTTCAATTGCTTTTTTTCCTATCGGCGTTGATCGCAATTGCTAAATTTAACGAGAGGATGAACGATGCGATACATTATGTTAGCCTTTATCATCTATGCCACACACACGCATTTGGTTGGGGCAAATGGTCGGTATGCGAGGGATGAACCCAGCGTAAAAATTTTCATGATTATTAGCAAAACAATTTTTTTTTTTTAATTCCATTAAAGGCGACTTTTTGGCTTCGAGATTAAGATTAGTTTATTTCTCTAATTAACTAATCCAAAAGTTAACTTAATCTCACATTAATTTAGTTTGATGTTTTTGAGTGGTAGTTTAAACTTCTTTTAGAATGTAGTATTGCCATACTAAGGAACAAAATAGTGGCAAAATTTTCTGTGCAAAAGTCAAACATGCTATCAACACACTTTGGGTTTTTGTGGGAAGAAGAAGAAACTGCCATATTTTATTATTTACAAGTAAAATATTGCGCGTGTTAAAAGAAATACATAAAAAATATAAAATAAATATATTTATTTATGTGTTTTTAAATTATTTTATCATATAATCTTTATAAAAAATGTATGTGTATCACAAGTGCATGCTGTCAATATTAATGTAAGATTAAACCATCACAATAGGCCGCTTAAACTAGCAAGTAAAACCATATAATCGACTACCCAAAAATCACAAATGAAGTTTAAAGTTAATTTAATCTCTAATCTTGAACTCAAAAAGTCGCCCTAACAGGTTAGTTGAGAAAAACGATTTAAATGTTAATGTTATCTTAAAATGATAATGAAAAGTAATAAATCTCTTTAGAATGGATTATATCCTTAAGCTTAAATTAGACGTTACATAGCCATAATACCATAGCCATAACCAAACCAAAATTCAATTAGTTTCTAGTTATGGCATTATGGCGAGTCTCTCTCACTCTCACCATAGAAACCAAAATTCAATTAGTTTCTATAGGCTCAATCAGACGTGACATAACTATAGCCATAGAAAACAGCGGTTCGAACCAAACTAATGGGCAACACTGTATTTGATTATATGTGACTCGCCGTAACGCCATAACTCTCACCATAGAAACCAATTGAATTTTGGTTTGGTTATGGCTAAGGCATTATGACTATATCACGTCTAATTTAAGCTTTAAGGTTTATTAAGCCTGGTACTCTGTTTAATATTACAAATGAAATGTTGTCAATATATAAATATTAAAATGGAATGAATTCTTCTTGATCATCTTAGGAAAAACAATTGAAATGTATCGTTAACATATTAAAAATATGGGTATTTTTGCAAATGTAAAAAAAAAATTTTTTTAGTTAAAATTTGTTCGTACAAAATAATCAATGTTGCTCAATTTTGTTTGAACAGAGTACTAGGTTTTCCCATTTATGCTAATCGTATTAATCACAAACGCTTCCAAGTCTCAAAAATGTTTCGCTGGGATTCATGTACGAGTATTTCGAACACTCTATCTTTTGCAGAGAATTGGTATAAATATTTTAGACCTCATAAAGCACATGAAACACTTGTGTCTAGTACACATATAAGTAAAAAGCTTACAATATTTTTATGTTGTGATGTTTTCTTAATAATAGCAAAATTTTAAGTATTTAGTTGGCTTTCAATTTTACAATTTTATGCAAAGATTACTGCAAGTTTAGTAAATGCTTGCTGGAATTGCAATATATCTTGAGAATAAGAGCGGATATGAAAATCACTACTAAATAAATAAATCGGATTTCAACATAATAAAACCAAATGACATAATGAGTTTTTTTATTTCTCGTTTTTAAATCTTATGAAATGTTTTTACATAAATCAAAAATTTATGGCTTACCAGCTTGTTTATCAGTAGAAATACTGCCTATTCATAAGTATAAGGTAAGTGAAGTCTGTGAAGACAAGGTTAATCCCTTTTTGCTTTTCTGCTAAATTATTTTATTAAGTCTTTGATATCAACTTTAGATACTGCATATCAAAATTTAAGTTAAGCAATTACTATTAATTTTATAACATTTTACAATAATAGTAAAAGCAAAAAGTATTTTTGTCATAACTTCATAAAAACTATCCCAAATAAATTATAACTGCGCACATGAGTATTTTTATATTACGAAAACATAATTCTGTCATTATCTAGATTTTTGTTTGAGTCAACTTAAACACTTATTCATTTTTTCCATAGTAACTACTTGAGTAACTTAACAACTATCTTTCCCTACATATGATGACCATGGCAATCATCCATGCTTATGTGGAAGGATAAAAAGAAGGCAAGTTTTACGTTTTTTTGTATCCAATAGTCATATCGAGGGTCCCATTCTAAAACATGCTAAGTCGACATAGCATGTTATGCTGGGAATAACATTTCTGAATTCATCGTTTATTAGCTTAGATTCTGTGAATTTTTAATAATTATTGGATTATTCGATCAAAGTTATGAGCAAAAATGTACTTGGCATAATTTTTCAAGTTTAAAAAACCTCCCTTTTTAAATGTTTTAAGTACACTTAGAATGATTTAGTTTGCAATTAAATAGTAAAAAAAAATTAATTTAAATTATTCTCCAAAACATGCTATATGTACTTAGATTACCATTGCAGGTGATAAAGAACCACCAAAAAGATGCCAAGTCTACTTAGAGGACTAGGTAATGGATGTGTGTATAATCTTAGGTATTCTAAGGCACTTTTAACTATGAACTACAACAAATTTATTAATCTCAAATAAACTAAACAAATTCTATGGCAATTATTAAATGATTCTTTCTGTCTCATAACGTTCCCGAGGTATTATCAATCAACTTTGAAGGCACACAGAGAAAAACTGCTTCATAGAATCAATAAAATTTTCTCTATGAAACGTTTTTAAGCTAAGGGGTATTCCAGCAGAAAGATGCGAAGATTTTTTCATAGCGATTCCTTATTGTTTTTATGTGGTAAATCTTATTAATTTTATCAAGAAGAAAACCACATAAAATCAAGAAGAAATCTTATTATTCACAAATTTTTTTACACAATTTCCGTTATTTTTGGCACCAAAAAAAAATCCATAGAGAAAAACTTCTTGATTCTATTAGGTTTTCTTATAAATTCTATAGAGATTTCTTATTGATTTTATTAGGTTACCTTCTTGATTTTTTTAAAAAGGTTTTATTCTTGATTTTATTAGGCTATCTTGTTGATTTTTTTAATAAGGTTTTCATCTTGATTTTAGTAGGTTCCTATATGATTATGTGTAAAGCATCTTATTGATTTGTTAATAAGGAAATCTTCTTGATTTTATGAGGTGTCTTGTTATTTCGTTTCTATAAATAGACATACAGACAATTTTTTCATGATCTTTTTCATTTTTGTATAAGAATGTTTGCACAATAATTTCAATGGTTATTCAGGCTGCTTGTTAGCATATTGTTTAGAGTGTTTGTCTATCAGTCAGAAGTTTGCTGGTTCAATACTTCGTGAGTAAGTTAGTTAAGAATAACATAATGTGTATGTATGTATGTATAAATAAATAACATCTACAACATACTACATACATACATACATATGTATATGGTATAGAATTTAAATGAAAATACATAAGTACAGAGAATAAAGACGCATTTTTTTTTAAATCAATAAGATAACCTCATAAAAACTACAAGATTTCTTCTTGATTTTTTGAAAAATGTTTTCTCTATGAAATTAATAAGATTTCCTTATTGAAAGAAAACCATAGAGATTTCTTATAAATTTTGTTCTATTTTATGAGGAATTTAGTAGGCACTGTTTCTCTGTGCATTTATCTAACAACTGGATTTTTTTACTTAGCATGTTTTAGAATGGAGCCGTCGATATTAAAAAATTTTCAAACACTTAAGCCACGACTGTCTTTCCTCAAAAATGATATTTTTATCTTTGATAACCAACGTAAGCATCACCGCCCGAGAAAGCGAATTTGACACTCTAGCATGACTATATGGATCATATGCTTATCTCTAACCCGTCCTAAACAGTAAAATAATTTAACTATATCAGCATTAGTTAGTGGCTCGAACTATCCATCACTAAGTTATACCGCTCTAATCAAATAATTAGTTTAACGGCCTGTCCCACGATGTCACTAGAAATAGTTCGATCGGCAACTTTTTTTTTATTCTTTTCAATACAAATATTCCATCCAATTATTTCTGGTGACTGTAGTTTTAAAATACAACCGCATGATTTCCGAAAAGTATGGGGTTATCGGCAACTATGTCACCAAATATACATACATCTGACAAACGTAATTGTAGTTATATACTGCACTGCTGATGAAAGCTTTTTCACCTAAGGTGGAGACTAACGTCAATATGCGCTAGAAAGTTTTCTGAAAAAGAGTACAGCCCAAAGGCCTCAATAATATGATTTGATAGATTTACCAAAGACCATACTTATGTGCAAGATGCTTATAAAAATTTACTTTTTATTTTCTTTGCACACAAAGCAAAATATTAGTATGTATGATTTGATTGCATCACAATAGCAGCTTTGAGTCTTGTAGGGATCATTAGCCGACTATCTTGTGTCCGACCGAATTCAGAACGAACTTGAACCCGAATCCTAACCATTTATGATTAATTGTGAACAACTGTACGTTTTTAATGGTTCCATACATCAAACGTGAAAGGGAACCCTATTGTTTTCGCTACGCTGTCCGTCCCTCCATTTGTCCATTACAGGCTCTTTTATCGATAGCCGTAAGAACTACTTGACCTGCAATTTTCTGAGAATATGTAAAACTTTGGCCGCTGGAGCAACAAATATTTGACAGTTAAAAATTAAAAGGTGTTCCAAAGTAAGTGACGAAATATTTTGAAATCCTAATATAATATACTCGTAGATATAATTATTATATATAGACTAGAGATCGACCGAAGGCGTTTTTTTTGGCCGAAGCCGAAGCCGAACTTCGGCTAAAATCTTAAACTTCGGCCAAAACCGAAGCCGAAGCCAAATGTTTTAAATTTTAAAAATGATACTTACGTTTTATATGAATTAAGAAAAAAGTTTGCTTTTTTGAGATCACTGAAATAGCTGTAATATCTATTGGATACATAAAAAGAAAAATAAAACTATTTTGCAATTTCTAGATTGCTTTTTGATATGATCACTCACAAGAACGCCCAAGTAAAAGAAAATAGAAAGCAACAGGGTTGTATTTCAAAGCAATCATTTCAAAACGTTAAACACAATAGAAACTTTCGGCGAGCAACGACCAAACATAATTTTATTTTTCAAGCTTCGAATGAAAAATATTCGGCTTCGGCTAATCGGCCGATTTTTGCCATAGGCCGAATGTTGGCCGATTACCAGTTTTTGGCCGAGGCCGAAGCCGATTAATCGGTCGAACTCTAATATAGACACTTGAAATTTTGCAAAGTTTGTTTATGTAGCCTACAACATTTAACACTTAAACTCAAAACTTCTAAATTAAAGGGTATTCTATCAGTTAATGTAATTGAGGTTGCTAAGAAAATGTGGACTTGCTACAATGATAGGTGGTCAATACAATTAACAAATGGGAAAGGAAGTTTCATCTCGAGGATCGTTGCAGTCATGACGGGGCACTGGACGGTCGGCAGACATGCTTGTAGGATATGTCTGTCCTATAATGAGTTCTGCGGAAGTTGTCGAAAAGAAAGCAAAGATAAAACAATCTTCCACTTTCTTTGGCAATCTCCAAGCTTTGCATCTCTCGAGACACAAATTTTTAGGCAGAAATGTACTAGACGACCTCTCAGATTTATCTGAGATTGGGTTGAGTGACCTTATTTCAACGCAACGGGTTAGATATAGTACCTACGGTTCGACATAGATTGACACCGACGAGTGGAGTGGTCTTTCAAAAAGGAATCATCTAGATTCTAGTTTAATGCCTACATGAAGAAGGCGGTCATGTAAACCAAATTTTCTTTTTTCCATTAAGTTGTTAGTAAATTCAAAACTTTAAACTTGTTTTCTGCAATACACCATTTTTTGAGTTATGACTCTATTGAAGCAAAGGCTCAATATATTTATTATTTATCTCCTTCTACACAAATATAATAACTGAAACTGCAAAAAGTTATACCCCTACTGTACAACTATAATATACAGTTAAAGGTTAATAACAGAATCACGCCAATGCCAAGATTGGCACGCTACTTTAAACGACTACTACAATTTTGTATATTTATTTATGTTTTCTACTTTTTATGGTTTTCCAAGATCACAGCACAATTTAACTCATAAAACGATGTCTTTTTTTTTCCTCTCAATGAAGAGTTTCTTCGATGTTTATGTTTATCTTCCATGTTGTACATCTATCCATCTATCCATGCACAACTGCAGACAGACACTTAACAGCCGAATGGCCAACTTTCCAAGAGTAGATAGTTAAGAAAATGCATAAGAGCAAATTTAGATTGGAAAATAAACAAGAACACTACAGTCGGTAGTAGCGTATCTCATGAGGCTTGTGAATAAAAATGATTTCTTTAGCTTTAATAATTTTGAGCAAAATCTCTTTTTTTAATTTTTAGCCTTATTTTATTATATTAAAAGTAAATATTTAAGAAAACCTTTCATATACTCATATTATTGTTGTTTCAGTTTGTGTATTTCAAATAAAATGCGAAGGCCAGATCAAAAATTTTATGAAAACGTGCTACAATTGTACTTACAAAATATCAGAATAGAAGAGCAAATGGGAAAATCAAGAATAAAGAATATAAAAACCTATAGCACAATATATTAATATGTGACCTTCTACGAGAAAATGGAATTAGTGTGTGAAAATTAAGTTTTAAGAAAAACTGATCTCATCTTATTCCAACCCCTTTTAGGTACCAGAACCCACTCTTAAGTCCAAATCCGTTTTTTTACACACTAGGTCCATTTTTTCGGAGAAGGTCACATATGTATAACATTTGTAAACACCTAAAAAAGTTAAAATTTAAAATTAAACAAAGAAATTAATATTTTTGAACTTTCCACTATAGGAATTTTTTGATTTTATACCAAATTTTCGAAAAATCCAGTTTTCACCATGTTCGACCTTTTGAGGTTCTCCGAGTCGATTCTGTTTTTGTGATAATTTTCACGTGGATGTCTATATGTATGTATGTTTCTCTGTGCTGTGTATATGTTTGTGTGTGTGTGTGTGTGTAAGTAAGCACTTCATAACTTGAGAACGGTTTAGACTCGAATTTGCCGTATTAGAAAGATGTTGAGCTCAATCGATTCCTTTCGGTAGATTTCGAAAATAAAATTTTCAAAACTGGTTTTTAAGCAAATTTTCAACTACAAAACCAATCAAGCTTAAAATCCAAACAGGTTTTGAAAAGAGAAGTAAATTGCTGCCATTTGACTAAAATCGGATGATTCGTTCGAGAGATATCGTTGACGAAAAATTTCAAAAAAATCGTTTTTATTTTCTCATAATTTCAAAAGTCATCGTCAAATTGATTTTAGACATTCCCTGAATTTTAAAGATGTATCGGATGAAGCAAATTTTACCAAAATATGTGAAATGGTTCGGGAGATATCATTGTCGAAAATTTTGTGCAAAATTGTGTTTGTTTTTTAACACCCGACCAATTAAAAGGGGAGTTATAATGTTGTAGTTTATGTGTGTGTATCTGTGTGTCTGTCAGAGTCCACGTACAAACCAAACAGCTGAACCGATTTTGATTTAGTTTTTTCTGTTTGAAAGGTGACTTGATCGTTCTTAACTATGTTTTAAGAAAACCGGTGTAGCCATTTGCCCGATATCGGGGGTTTTTCAAATTTTTAATTTTTGTTATTATTACTCCGTCATTTCCTGTCAAATCGATTTTCGATACACCTTAATTTTTTGGGATATACTCGTAAGAATTTACGGGAAGTTTGAAGTACGGCCTGAACGTTACAAAATTTAATAAAGAAACAAATTGTTCGGCTGTAGGGCACAGCTACCTAGCAGCACAGTGTAAGATAGAGGAAAACTAAGCTGCACGTGTTTCAATTTTATAAGCTTTCATCATTTATTTATTCATTCATAGATATGAAAAGAGCGACAAAAACACAAAAAGTAAAAAAAAACAAACAGAAACAGTGAAAGAATGTTGAAATGAATTAAGCGCAAAACAAAGTATGAACATTGCACGTATGTATGTACATTGACTTTCTCATTGAATGTTCGTTGTATTTCCTTTGTTTTTACTTTTCTTAAATGCAAATGCTTCAAACGTTATGGTTTATGCGTTAAGTAGAGCGATCATTGAAGTGCTTTATTGCTAAAGACACCCAATTGAGCTAAGAAGCTAAGTAAAAAGTTTAAGTTTGTACACCGAAAGAATTTTGCTTCATAAGTCGAATGAAACAATTTCATTAAAATTTTTCACAAATCTAATGATAATTTCACAAATTCAATGAAAATTTCCTGAATATTGTGAAGAATTTCATTGGTATTCTGGTTTCGTAAGAATATTTTCTAATTATTAAGAAACCCTTTTATATTTAAGTTATTTCATTCTTTTTATGAAATTATTTTTTTGTTTCGATGAAGTTATAGATAGCACTGCATTAATTACACTGTTAAATAAATTTAATGAAGTTTTCAATAAAATAATTTTGACGAAACTGGTTTCATTAATCCACCGAAGCGTGACGTTGGTTGAATTTTAATGAATTTTTCATTAGATTAATGCCGAAATTCATAGAATTTATGCCAAAAATTCTTTCAGTGTAGCAACAAAAAGCAAAACAACAATAAAAACTCTGGGGGCAAAGTGGCAGAAGCGACTGAACAATATCAGTAGATATGTAAAAGTTTTACTGTTACGCCGCATTGTATGACTATTGACGCCGTTTGAATTTTACTGAAGTAAAAAAAATACAAATAAAAATATTAAGAAAAATTTCTTGCCTCATTTGCCTTTGCTCAACTGGAGAGAAAGAAGTCTTTAGTAACTTCAGAGAAAAACAAAAAATATTAGGTACTTTTATAAATTTTTTTTCAGACTTAAGGTGATTCTTAATTTTTAAACTTCAATTTTTAAAACTCTGCTTTGAAATTGCATTAGTGTCCACTAGCGTGGCCGTTAATTTTTTTTTATATTCTCTGTCCCCATATCGATTAAGTTTTATGCAAAAAAAACACACAAAAATTTCATGGCGATAAATTGTGTTTTAGGGGTGTGTCCGCCCCCCGAAAATTGCAAGTCAGGAGAGCGATTTACGTAGCGATATCCCACAGTTTTGCTTTCATTGAAAGAAATATGGCCTACTAAAAAAGCCGTTTGTGAACCCGGTATAAAAAGCGCCGTCGTTCTCATTAGTTTTTATTATACGTAGTGTAAAGTACAGCAGCACCTTTAATCCAATTACATGTAACTTACCAGCAGAAATTTTACCATAAAACTTTTTTGGATTAAATTTTATCCAAACCAAATTCGCTGGTTCACGAAAAATATAAACAAGAACAATTGTGCAATATAACTTCAAGCAAATATAAAAATAAATGAGGAAGGAAAGCAGAAATTAATAGTTATGCCCTAATTCAGTAAGAAGACTTAGGACGTTTTTGTTTGAAAATACTTTTGAGTTCTTGTTTTCGAATTCTCTAAATTATTTTCTTCAAAAATGGTTGTTGCCTTTGCTGATGAAAAAAAAATATTATTGCCATGTTTTTAAAACATAAAAATTAAATTAAATTATGATACAATAGTTTGAAAAATATGCGTACTTATGTTTGACTAAGAGACAGTTTTTAACATAAAGATAAACTCTACATGTCAGTTAACTCTGGTTTAAACTTAAAATTTTGTTTCACAAATAAAGATTACCTACTTAATAATCTAGGTTTAACCAAGCAATTAAAAAAGAAACAGTTTTACTAAAAAAGTTTAATAAATAATATTCATACATAAATAAAATGGACGCTACGAAGATTTTAGTGATTATGAAACCAAAATAATTTGTATATGACAATTGTGAGAAAAATTAAAGAGAATAAGATGAATAAGATGAGCAGCTGATTGGGCTACCGCATCCGATCCTGGAACTGGAGCTGCCAGTATGGCCTCCAATTGGGCTGGCTTAGAAGACTTTTATCACGTTTGTATAGCGAGCCGCTTGTTACAAGACCCAACGCCCGCTTCCAGCCGTCTCTAACCATGAGGAACAGTCACTGGCAATAGGAGGCCTTATGCTCCTTATAGGAACTAAAGGATATATTATATATAAATATATATATTTTCTAAGTGTTGCCCTATTTACGTAAAATATTTTCAAGAATGCCACATATATATTAAAAACAGTCGTTAAGCAGCTCTGTTTTTCGTCTCGGTGGCACTGGTTGACTGATCTGCCACGGATAACCGTATAATCTTGCGGTTCCTTTGTGGAATTTCGTTGACAACAACGTTGCTACTTCCTATGTGAAGGCATAGGTCATGTACAGTCAGTCAGAAAACTTTTTTAAAATACTGTTAATAACATGAATCAATAAATAAATAAAATATATTGCAAACAAAGTATGGTATTTATAGCTAAATGTGCAACGGTTAATCCGTCACGGAAAAACAGCATGGGCGGTTAAACCCCATTTAAATTTGTTTTTTGGTTAACTCAAATGTGTGTTAAACTAAGTTTAACTAATTTGTAAAAAACTATCCCTAAAGCCCAATAGTTGAGTTCTCAATTATATGTCATTTAGCTAATTGCCACTTATATTTATGCTAGGAATATAACTGGGACGAACGACGAATTTCGTCCACGTCGACGAATTCGTCGATAAGAATTAGCTGCATAAATTCTTCGTGAGAACCACAATCAGCGTTACCATATATATTTTTTAAAAAACTTCCTAAATCTGAAAAAAAACTTTTTTTTCAAAACAAAAACTTTTTTTCTACAAAAATACCAAAATTTTAAAAGAAAACAGCTGATGGATATTGTTATGTGAAAAGTAATGAAAATATTTAGGCTAACTGACCCTTTAGACACTGTTGCAGTAATAAGGGAGTGAGAAAATATATGATCGTTTTATTGCATACAAACATCACTTAATATTTTCATTCAATATACTGCAAAAGTTCAATTATGGACATACATATATATAAAAAAACTTGAAAAAACTTTATATTTTCAAAAAACTTGTTTGCATCTCAAAAAACTTCCAAAAATAAATTCAGTAAAGTGCGACTTTGACTCGCGCACGAAGGGTTCCGTACGTTGGGCTTTGAGCATTTTTTTTAATACAGTTTTTGTTACGTTTTTTCAGCTGAAATAATTTTTTTTATTGTTTTTCGCTTTTTTCTCGTTTTGGCGATTTTTTAAATTTTGGCGATTTTTTTTTAATTTTGGCGATTTTTTTCATTTTGGTTATTTTTTTTTTGCGATTTTTTTCATTTTGGCGATTTTTTTTCATTTTGGCAATTTTTTTAATTTTGGCGATTTTTTTTAATTTTGGCGATTTTTTCATTTTGGCGATTTTTTTTTTATTTTGACGATTTTTTCAACTTGGCGATTTTTCCGGTTTTCCGCGATTTATTTTCGATTTAGAAATTTTTTTTAATTTGGTGCTTTTTTTTCGTTTTGGCGATTTTTTTTTGATTATGGCGATTTTTTTTTTGGTTTGGCGATTTTATAATTTTGAGATTTTTTTGTTTTACCGTTTTTGAAAATTTCAAGAAGTTTGCTCTTACGGTTTCCAAGATACAGCAAGTTATCAAAATTACATAGTCAAAATTACATTAACTGATGGTACACCCTCTAATTAAAGTTTTTTAAATTTTAGTGTTAATTGTTGTAGTCTGTATAAAAATACACTAACTTTACAAATTTCAAGTGCATATACATACAATTGTATGTATATTACATGGGATTTTAACATTTTTCGTTGCTCGTTTTGGCACACCCTTTAATTTCCAACTCTCATGTATTTGTTGTTGTAGCGGCCAAGGGTCTACACACTCTGTCCAAATTTCAGGTCCGTAGCTCTTACGGTTCTCGAGAAAATACCCTGTGACGGACAGACGGACGGACGGACAGACGGACAGCGTAGCGAAAACAATAGGGTTCCTTTTTCACCTTTGGTGTACGGAACCCTAAAAAGGGAAAACTTGACAAATGGTAACGCTGACCACAATAGCGAATTCAGCTCTTATAATTGCTGAAGTTGGTTATTGTGTGTGAAGAGAGAGAGAGAGAGAGAGAGAGAATTGTTTTTTCATAGTTTGTCGGCAGCGATGCCAACTATTTATAACCCAAACGCGCTATACCCCTTCTCAAAACGCGCTAGATCGCGCTAAGTTACAGCATTATGAACAATTTATAGTCAAAACGCGCTATTTTCATACGCGCTAAATTAAATTTTAATAAAGGTCGATGTATGTATTAGTAAATACGAGAATTAATTTTTTAGTAACTCTTTTTCAGATTATGCAATATTGCTTCTTCGAAACTATATCCTAATACAGAATCAGTCTTGCCTTCCAAATATTCGAAATTCTTAGTTTTGATTTTAATTTAATTTTTTTTGTCAAACTTTGTAACAACTTATGTAAATTGCCGAATAGTGTTGCGATTCAAATGATTTTTGAAGTACAAAAAGAATAGATGATTAATAAGTTTTTGGAGTCACGAGTTTTTAATTCTAACCACAGTCAAGGGAATTTTATTTGCAACCTCTGAATCATTAACGAATTTAAAAAAAAAGTTAAATTTTGGATATTAGACATATGTTAAATTTATACAAAAAAGTAAAAAGATATTGAACTGAAATGATATTTTTGACTTTAATCAAAACGCGCTAATTTAGCGCTTTTTTAATTAAACGCGCTAAGACGAAGAAAAGCGCGTTCGGCATAGTTAAATCGCGCTAAAACTAGCGCGAAAGGCGCTAAATTGGCATCGCTGTTTGTCGGCGTACAAAATAGAAATAAATCTATCTCAGCGCTCATCACGCACGTCGAATATCGATCGTTGTGAGATGTTGTGACCATTTTCATATGCAAAAATGTGTTTTATATTTTATGACGAAAGTTCGCACCGAAAAATTCGTTGTTCGTCCCAGTTGTGTTCCTAGCGTTAACTTGCACTTAAATGTAGTTTAATTGGTTCAGTGGTTAATTAAAGTTCTTATTAAATTACATTGAAAGTACGGCAGCACTACCAACTTTCCCAGTATCATGGTGGGCTTTTTAAACAACAGCTGTTTATCATAAATAAGAAAGTTAGGTTATAAAAATGCAGAAAACAAAAATTGCATAAAAACACATTTTATGAAACAAAAACAGTATCAGAACAACTTTGTTCTACAAAGTAAGTATTACGAAAGGAGCAATTAATTGCAAAAAGTAGTTTAAATTGTAAAACAAAACTATAAGAGTATT
This sequence comes from Tachina lurida, assembly GCA_944452675.1. Classification (NCBI taxonomy): domain Eukaryota; kingdom Metazoa; phylum Arthropoda; class Insecta; order Diptera; family Tachinidae; genus Tachina; species Tachina lurida. The sequence continues at coordinate 89,538,499 of OX101754.1, forward strand.
TTTGATTTATAAAAACTTTATTTTTGATTTCTTGCAAAAGTTTAAATCAAACCTGCAAAATATTAAAAAAAAAGATATGTCTACCCCCAATACAAACAATAGATTAAATAACAATATTTCCACATCACGATTTGGCTTTTGTATAGACCGTGATTTGGTCACTTTACTTTTATTTTAACGTTCGTGTTGGTGCATACAGTGACTGAAATTTCACCTCACAGCCACTACACTTCTATTTTGTGCTAGACATTATCACTGGCTGGCTGTATAACTAAATAAGTGGCCTGGCTGGGCTGGCTGGCTGCCTGCCTGCCTGCCTGCCTGCCTGCTTGCCAGGCTGCGCTGCGTGTATGCAACACTCTTTTCTTCAGCAAGGTTGGAATACAAATTTTGCCATGGTTGGTGTTTTAGGTGGAGGAGAAAATATAAAAGTGGCGGCGTAAAATGTTCGTGTCTTAAATGGTGCTGCCTTAGTTAGAGCTGGTATCACGTTTGTTGCTGTTGTCGTTGTTGTGGGAATTCCTTCTAAAATAAAAAATCGAACCAAGTGTCTTATAAGTTGTAAGAGAGTTAGCCCAAGTGTTCGATTGAGATCGTTCGTTTATTCATTTGATCGTGTTGTTTTGTGTCTGTTGCTTTTTAATTCGGTAATCAAAATGAAATTTTTTAGATCTGTGGCATTTATGTTTGTATATATACATTTATTATTATAAAGCATATTTAACAATATAGTTTCATACAATTTGACATACGAATAAACGACAGAAAAGAAAAACAACCATTTCCAGCTCAGCTGTGCAAAACCAATGCAATAATTTAATAGAAACATGTGGATGGATGCTGTTAGAGTAACCAAAAAGGAGAAGAAAAGAAAAAAATAAGCATCTGATTTTTTTTTTTCTTCATAGGAGCAACAAGTCAAACTGACTGAAGATTTCATACGTATATGGCTAAAAGAAATACATGGCAGTGTAAGCATAAGAGTTGCAACAATATCGACTGTAACAGTGGCAACTGATTTCGTTTCGGTCGATATTTGAGTTTCGTGTCTGCTCTATTTGCCCCTGACTGGCTGACTGACTGGCCGGCAGACTGCAAGGCTTGCGGGCAGTCTTAAGCTTCCCAACAAATGCTAGACTGAAAAGTTCCAAAACTAATCATTGTTGTAAAATATTTCACACTGATAGCTGTGCAACATTTATTTGATCGTGTGTGTGATTTGTTGTGATTTACAAAATTTTCTTTAAAAGGTTTGTTTTTTTTTTGCTTCAAGTTGGAAATCATTACAATCATACACGTAGTGATCAAAACATGTTATTTGTAATTTTATGTTTGTTTAATGATTAGCTGAAATTTGTGTAATTGAGAATTGGATTTGCGCATACGAATGTTTATTTACATATATGATGTGTTAGTTTCAATTTTGCAATAATAAATATTTAAGAGAAGAAATTGTGGGAATATAATATCTATTTAGGACAAGGTTCGAAGAAGCAAATATTGTGCGAATTTATTTAGTTTTTAAAAAACTTCCATTTTACAAGAACAAAAGATCAAGTTTAACAATTGACATATTCCATTTGCAATCATAGCTGAGTATATAAAGCAGAAATCTACATCAACTGACACCATACACACAGTGGACCAAACACAAAAGAACGCTGATAATGAAGGTGTAGTGACCTTCGAAAACAGCTAGCTGTTCCGTTCTACTAAGTGTTTGTCAGAATATTTACAATTAACTTTGGTGTTTTTTGCTCCTTAATAATTATCACATGTAATTTGGCTTACAAGGCGATACGAACTTTAGCCTAAGCAAAACATAAATATAGTTTGAACAATAATAATAAAACTAACTAAAAGAAAATATTTTTAATTAGTGTTTTATTTTTGGGAATTGCTACAATTTAAGTTTAACGTTTATTAACGCACTAATAATCCCAAATTATTATTTTACTTAATTAGTAAAATAACTTTTTTATTAAAAATACATTTAAAATATTTAAAAAAATATTTTTAATTTGAAGTTTTTATCGCCAACATATCTGACGATCTTCACATATCTTTCTTTACCCATTTTCGCCACAAAAAATTGTATTTAAGAAAAATCATAGAATAAATTTTTTACTTATGCTGCGAGCTCTTAAAGTCAAATAATACATCAGTTTTGATTCTTGTAAAAAAAACTTTTCTAACATTATTCAAATTTTTTATTCTAAAAAACAAAAAATAATGGTCGCTTAAACGAAAATCATAAAGATTTTATTCGAATGCTGGAATTACTCTTGTTCGAATAACAACTCTAATACGCAGCAACGTAGTTAGTGATTAAAAGAAAACGAATCTTAAATAGCTGAAAGCTAAGTTCCTATATTTGACGAGAAATAACTATAATTTCTTTATTGAATATACAGTCGACTCTCAATAATTTCAAATTTAAAGGACCAGCGAAAAAACTCGAGAGTTCATAAAAGCGAGAGTTTTTTTAACTTGTCGCAATTAAAACACAAACATTTAGAAAAAGAACAACAATTGTTAAATAATTATACCAATTGTTAAATTGAACTACAAAGTAAAACAAATTGGCAGTGAAATATCATAAGAAAGCTGGAATATTTTGCCAGTTCAAATTATAGATTTGTAGAAAATCCAAACTTCGAGTTATAGAGCGTCAGCGAAGTATAGAGCAATGCATACTCTTATAAACTAAAACAAATTCTCATAAGGGTTCAAATATAATGAACTTAAATGCAACCTGGCAGAAACAACTCTGCATACGGTTACATATAAAATTCAAAATAATCGTCATTAGAATTAATCACGATCATTCTAGAAAAATGTCTATGGTATAAAAAATGGTGCTGTCTGTGAGAGCAAGTCAGTGTAAATCAGCCAAGCTTGCAGTTTGTTTTTTGACAACGTGTAGTCGATAATAAAATGAAGAAGTAGTAAATAATTAAATTCATTAGTAGGGTGATCGATTCGGTTTTTCAACCGGTTTTAAAACCCGGTTTTTTACAATACGGTTGTCGGTTTTATCAAAATATCCGGTTTTTTTTTGCAATTTAAAAACCGGCTGAGAACAATACTTTCTGATTTGTATATTTTGCAAAAAAAAATTGTTTTTACTATATTAAAACTTAGACCAAGTATTTGTTTTTTTTTAAGTAAAAGCTCTAGGCGTTTCTTGGACACTTACTGAAACATAAAATTAAAGCGAAATTATTTTATGAGGTGGTAGCAGAGGCGAATTAAATTGATCTCATGGTGTGCAATGGATGCCAAAATCCATTTGTAAAAAGTGTTTTTTTTAGTTTTTTTTTGACATTTTGCTTCATATTTTATACATACATTCATATGTTAGTTTATCTTTTCCCGCACTTTTTTAGTTCGTGTGAAATAGGGGTTGGTTTTTAAATTTCCCTGGATTCCGGCAATGCCCGCTTAAAACAACTATGTAATAAGAATTTCTTTTGAATTTGAAACGTACATATTATTTGAAATTCATTTTAACGAGATCGAACTTACAAAATTAAAAAATCAGCAAATTATTAACAAAAACGGTTAAAAAAATATAAAAAATGTACATTCATTTAGGTTTCAGTTGGATTATTATTTGACAGTGTTATTATAGTGGTTTTTAAAAACGACAGTGTATTAATTGATATATCAGTCATACTTCGATCATCACTCATCAGTCGACTTTTCCATGTTTGATTTCATTTTTGACATTATAAAAGTTTTCTACAATAAGTTTTTGCATACTACGCTAAGTTTTGTGGTAGATGAAAAACTTTGAGTAAAATAAATTCTATTATAAATAAACATTTTGTTATATATCTGATGGAAAAGCCATCAACAGTTGCTAGTTTAGAAACAACTACTAATAATGTCAGTTAATTTTTAATTATTATTCGAACTTCATTTGTTTCTATATTTATGATTTGAACGGACTAAGGTTCGGATCGCTTTGTAAGCCAAATTACATGTGATAATTATTAATGAACAAATAACACCAAAGTTTGTTGTAAATATTCCGACTAACAACACATAGTTGTACGGAACTACTACCCGTTTTCGAAGGCCACTAAACCTTCATCATCAGCGTTCTTCTGTGTCTGATCCGGTCCACTGTGTGTGTTGTCAATTGATGTAGATTTCTGCTTTATATACATAATTTTTATGCAAATGGAATATGTGAATTATTTTTGATTCATCGTATTTCAATTTGCTGAAAAGTTTTTGTAATGAAAGCTCAATTTTACCATCTCTAAATTTACAACAGTCTTGCCATTGTCGTTTGTTGTTTTTACTAATTGTGCACATGTTAGTTATGCAGTTCGAATAATTAAAAATTAACTAAAATTATTAGCCATGGGCCTGTGGCAAAAATTAAAAAATAAAATATGCTTAATACACACAAAAAAGTAATATGAATGATTTTGTAATATTAATTAAAATATTTGTAATATCAATTAAAAAATTAATTAAATTTTCACCTATAAACGATTTGATAATGTTAATTAAGTTTTTCCACTCAAATTAATAAATACAGTTAAAAATTTAATTGAATCAATTAAATTCTTAATTGAAAATATTAATTGGTGAATACTTTTTTCTCTGTAGCAACAAACCAAAAAAGTTTGTCTTAAGTAGAAAAAAAAATGTAGAATAAAATAATAATAATTAGTTGGTGATTCGAGCTTTTTTTTAACTGTCACTTTTTACACTATAGCAACAGTGATATGCGCATAGGATCCAGCTAACCACTCAATAATCAATTTCAAAGTATTTAAAAAACAATTAATATTTTACTGAACAAGTTATACATATACTATGTATGTACATATTAATTTTGGAAAAAGGTGCAATTAAAATATTAAAACTTAATATAAGAGAAATTACCAACATATCACAAAAAATGTATTATGGTTCAGTATGTACATATGTATGTATCCTTTTATTCAAATATACTTAACAATTTATTGTGACAATACTTTGCTTTTGCTAAGCTGTTTAACAGACTCGACAGAAACTTTTAATATAAAAACAATTAATTACATACTATTAAAATCTAAAAGGGATAGCAAATTTCATATAATAAAATGTTTATTTTTCTTTATGTTATACAAATTATCTACAACAAGACCGTTTTAAGCATCATTACTTGTTGTTCGTATTGTAGTCTTTAAATCTATCACTTTTTCTTCTTTGAACTATGTTCGGCGTTCACACACTACAAGTCTTATTATTGACAACATGTTTATTATGTATAGTTTTATATATGCGTGACTACGTTTTCGATATTGCGAATGAGAAAGCCAATCGCTTCATGACAGTACATGCAGCTTATCTCACACGCCTGTAAACTAGCAAATCTTAAAAATAAGACTTTCATCGTCTGAACATAGACTAAAATTGATTGTAAAAATTTTTAATTGTTGAATGAAATGGTACTGTAAAAGGCTTATTTTATTTTACAAGGATTATTTTCTCACAAAATAAAATAAAAAAAAAGTTGGGTTGAATTTGCTTTGGTGCCCACAAAAATTAGAAAACGCACCGAAATTAAAAAAAACTCACCACGCACCAGCTAAGGAATTTTTCGCAACAACAACGCTGACAACGTTGGTAGTCACCAGTGATGCCAACTATTTATAATCCAAACGCGCTATTCCCCTTCTCAAAACGCGCTAGAACGCGCTGAGTTACAGCATTGGCAACTATTTATATCCAAAACGCGCTATTTTTATGCGCGCTAAATTAAATTTTAATAATAGTCGATGTATGTATTAGTAAATATACTTTTTTTAGCAACTCTTTTTCAGATTTTGCAATATTTCTTCTTCGAAATTATATCCTAAATAACTAAACTAATTTAATATAGAATTAGAATCACCCTATAATCGAAATCCTTAGTTTTTATTTTAATTTTCTTTAACAAACTTTGTACTATGTAGTAACAACATACTCGTACAAAATGTCGAATAGTTTTGCGATTCAAATGATTTTTGTACTTCAGCTATAATAGATAATTGATAAGTTATATGCATTTATTTGGTCACATTACGACTACATATTTGTAGTTGTGAAATTGAAAAATATTTGCCATTTACAGTATTAAAATGCGTTTTTAATTCTAATCACAGGCAAGGAAATTTTATTTGCAGCAGCTGAATCATTAACGAAATTAAAAAAGAGTTTTGGATACTAGAAAATTGGTAAATTTATACAAAAAAATAAAAAAATTTAACTGAAATGATGTTATTGAGTTAATCCAAAACGCGCTAAGTTAGCGCTTTTTTATTAAACGCGCTAAGACGAAAAAAAGCGCGTTTAGCGTAGTTAAAACGCGCTAAATCTAGCGCGAAACGCGCTAAATTGGCATCGCTGGTAGTAACATATACTATTAGTGTGTAACAAAAAACGCACACAACTACATTTATTGCAGCTGAATATTGACGTGTTTGGAACGCGTTTTATAAGCTTCTCGACAAAAACTTGTTTGAATTAAACCTCTTTTTAGCTTTACACCATATTTTTCTTCTAGCTAAGATACAAACCTTATTAATAACGTTAGTGAAAAGCTCTTTGTAACTTATCTAAGACAAGCATCTAAAAGATTACTCACCACAATGAAACTGTTATACGTCGTTAAAACTCAACGAATGGCGAACCGAATGAACGAAAAAATACAGCTAAATTAATAATCACAAATTTGAACACATTTTCTATTTCCTTTAATTTTTTTTTAAGTATCTAAACTCTAATGGCGTTTTCTTTTCTAAAAGAAAAGTGTAACATATATGTTACATGTAATTTGGCAACATTTTTAAATGCTCACCTGATTTTTAAGAAGTGTTGCATATTTTGCGTTTACAAAAGAACAATTTTCCAACAAGTTCCGGCATAAAACAATGACGAACTATAAAATGATTAATTTTTTTCATAGACAATAACAAAAACAGCTGTTAATATAATGCTGCACTCATGCCCCTTTAATGAAAATGAGTGTTGAACATGTAGCATTTTTCTTCTTTTTAAGGGCAACATCATGAGAAAAGAACGCGTTGATTTTTAAAATAATACATACTTTTCAGAAAAGATCACAAAGAAATGTAAAAGGCAGCATAAATGCAGCATATTGCTCAGAAAAGAAAACGCCATAATATTCTATATTAGATTTTTTAATGCTATGCAATTTTTTAATGGCATTTACATCGTTACAGTAGCTGAAGGTTGGGTTGCAGAGTGGGAGGTGAAAAATTAGCTTTAGAGTTATGATAGCATCACCTCATACCTAGTGATACAGTTTTTGTTAACAGTAAATTTATTATTTATCGTTATAAATAGTGTATTCTGGATTAGTTTTGATTTATGAAGATGCCTTATGAAGAAAGAGAACTTACATCCCAGCTAAAAGAAATATGTATGGTTTTAATATATGCATGTATATAAATATATATAAATTCATGTATGGAAATCTATACGATTATATGTACATGCGAAAAGTATTATATATGAATTGATATATGGACGAATATATAAAATGTATTATAATCAGGGAAACCGCAAATATGCAATTGCATGTTTTTTCTAGTTTCACGTATTAATGCGGGGACCGGATTTATCCGTTTCAGAATTTTTTATGAATTTCGACATCGATTTGTTAGTGCATATTTTTGCATATTTTACCCTTTAAAGCATGTTTATGCATATATCAGTTTTACACGCATAATTTTAGCATATTTTCGAATTTTTAGAGCTTAATTTACGCTTTTAGGGCATATTTTGATAATTTAAAGAATTTATTTTATTTTAACCCGCTTGTCACCACCATCCTTTAATGACGATACCCCATTCCGCAAAAAATTATATAAATTTATTTTTCTAGAAAACTTATTAAAATTTCATATCCGAAATAAAAATTTAAGTTTTAAAGAAAAGATTTTTCCTGCGCTATGTGGGTTAATATGCTTACGAGTTAATGGGTTGGTCAACATTTTTTTTATTTTTCGCCATCTAAATTTCTGTTCAAATGTTCCATGTAGTGTATACATTTTTCTTATATATTACGCAGTTTTACGGACGTTAGTTTCAATACAAATGCAGTTTTGCTATTTGTGCTATCTGCCCCGAGTAGACGTTGAAGGAACATTTTCAATGTATAAAACTTCATTTGGATGAGACAGAAAAAATTTTTATTTGAAATTCTAGGTCAATATTTTGTTATTTATTGCAATAAAAACTATAAATAAAAATCTTGTCTTATTTTTCCAAAACACAGTTCCAAAGCCTTAATTCTGATGTCATGACCTTTCGAAATTGATGTTAAATTCTTATGCATCCAATAAAAATTAATTTGTATTATTTGTTTTAGTAAAAATTTTTATGGTAGTTTTGTTTTAACCTGTACTTCAAACCTAGTTATTCTTTGTTAATTTTATTTCCTTTTTTTTGTTTATTTTTTTGTCTTATTTTGTAAGCAAATGTTGTTGAATTTTTGATTAAAAAATATATTTTCATTTACAAATAAACCAATTTATTCTATTTTTAAGAGCATATTTATTGACTTTTAAGTGCATATTTTTAAGTTTTTAGTGCATATTGAATGCGCATAAAACACATTTTTAGAGCCTATTTCTGGTTTCCCTGATTATAATATATGAGCTCATATATTGATATTGAATTATGAAGTTCTTCGTATATGGGTCCACACATGGAAATAAAATGTAACATGCATAACTATATTAAAATGTATGAATACATGATATCTCATATAAAACTAAATTAAAACAAGTAAGAGTGCTACATTCGGCTGTGCCGAATCTTATATACCCTTCACCAACGTATTTATGTATATGTAGTATACAGACACATACATACATATTTGATTTGTGATAAAATTTGTAATGTGACCTTTCGGTTTTTTTTTCGACTAAAGAAATTGATTCAAATATTTTATTTTCGATGTAGTTAAATATTGTATTCTATATTTATGAACTATTTTGCATTAACCCTCATTCCAGTTGTCAACATCGATGTCACGTCAATACGATGCCATAAAATTGGGACTTGTTTGCTCTCGGTCAAGACATTCAAAAATTGTGCTACTATTTAATAAGCATAAAATAGTCTTAACATTGTACCTCCATACCAATACTCTTTCGTGTCTCAATTTAAACATCCCTCCATTGCAACTGATATATTGCGGTATTATGTAAACGGTTTATTCCACTAGTCAAAGACCGAAGTCTCTAGCTTTTCTGGGAGCTTCGGAAAACCCTTTTCATCTGCACCAGACGGACTGACGGACGGACATCGCTTATTCGTCTTCCCCATGCATAAGGATTGAGAATTTATATATTTTATGTGTTGCATATTAATATTATGTAAATTACACACGGAATGACAAACCTATATATACCCTTTAACCATTTTTGGTAAAGGGTATAAAAAAGCTTGCATTTTATTATCTCATCTTTATCACGGAAGAATTGGAAATGTATTAGCAAATACATACAGTATGCAAAGTTTAAATGCGTATACATACATACGTCAACGTTTTAAAAAGAAAAATTCTTGTAACTAATTTATTTCTAGTCTTATTCTTAAATAAAATAATCAGAAGGATAATTCTGTGATTAATTTTATAGTAAATAATGGAATTCTCTAGATATTTTTAAAAAACAAAGTTCATATTACTGTCAAAAATGATATTGAAAACCAGTGTTAGTATAAAAACGGTTTATTTTTTAAGCAATTGCATTAGTTTTTAATTTGATTTCTTAAATTAAATTTTGTGTACGAATATGAGTTCTGTGTTCTTTAAATAATCCGCATTTTCTCTCAAAATGATGAGTTCTTTTAGTTCGTTATTAATTATTTTGTTCGAAATAATGTCTCATTAAATATAACCTCCCCATAAAAAATCTTACAAAAATGTAATTTTTTTAACCAATTTGAACTTTGCATACATGTATGAAAATGTATGAATATATATTATCATATATGTGAATATATCCTCATTTTTCGGATCCGAACCATATATGGGATACCATGTATGGACCATACATATTTTTTTTAGCTGGGATTACAAACATTTTTATAAGGCTGCGCGATTGACAGTTCCTTTCACTCCGAGAGTGAAAAAGGGTTTAAAAGCGTTTCTGAAAGCAGCGAAGAAATTGACCGGAATTCTGGCAGACAATTTTTTTATTATATAATTTAAAAAACTAAAATAGCCCATAGCCCATCTCATAGTTGATGTAACATCTGTTCACCTTATTCACACCGGGTTAACATTTTTATGCAAAAATAAATAAATTAAATATATAACTTTCACAAACATTTCTACCAGACGTCGGAACCGGAAAAAATTGCGAGTAAACTGAATTCAGTACTAAAAATTTAAATGCATACAAGCATAGCAGAACAAGAAAGTATTCACATACATACTGACAAGTCCTGGTGTCTTGAAGTACTTTAACTGCACTTCTATTATCAAATACAACATGTAAATTATTATTGATATGATAGTGTGATACTATTATGCAATTAAAATTATGAATATTCCTAGCAGTGTTACCATTGCAATGCATTAAGGAACGTTTTTCCTTTTTAATAAAGATATATCGAAAAAATACGAGGGCGGTTCGGAAACTTCTTAGCCTAGCACAAAAAGCGCGGTATAAACAGAAAAAAGTTAAGTGTTTTGGAAACTTCCATCCCTGCTATGAACACATGTTAAATTTTGTTTCGATCTGGCAACTCCTTCATATAGAAACAGGTGTTCACAAAAGACGCATCCGCGATTTTTTAACAATGGAAAAATTAGAAATGCGTGGTGTCATTAAATATTTACATAAAAAAGGTTTATCGGGAAAAGAAATTCATAATGATGTGGTGAATGTGTTAGGTGAAAGTGCTCCTTCATATGCAACAGTAAAAAATTGGGTTGCTGAATTTAAACGTGGTCGTACAAGCATTGAAGATGAACCACGTAGTGGACGTCCAAAAACAGCAACAACAACAGAAATTGTAGCCAAAGTGCATGATATGGTATTAAATGATCGACGAATAAAAGTGCGTGAAATAGCTAATATCATGGGCATCTCAAATGATCGAGTCCATTTAATTTTGCATGAAGAACTACAGATGAAAAAGCTTTCTGCAAGATGGGTGCCGCATTTGTTAACAGTCGACCAAAAACGCATAACAATGAACATTTCTCAAGCTTGTTTGAATCGTTTTAAGCGAAATAAAATGGATTTTAAGCGTCGTTTCATAACTGTTGATGAGACATGGATCCACCACTATACTCCAGAGACAAAAGAACAATCCAAACAATGGACTGAAGCTGGAGGAAGTGCCCCAAAGAAGGCAAAAACAATGCAATCGGCTGGTAAGGTTATGGCAACGGTTTTTTGGGACTTCAAAGGTATTTTATTGATTGACTATCTGCAAAAGGGTAAAACAATAAATTCAGAGTACTATTGCAACCTTTTGGATCAATTAAATGTACAAATTCGAGAAAAACGTCCTGGCTTACAACACAAAAAAATAATTTTTCACCAGCGCACAAGAGTGTTTTAACAATGGCTAAAATCAACGAATTAAAGTACGAGTTGCTTGACCACCCACCTTATTCTCCTGGTTTGGCTCCCAGTGACTTTTACCTGTTCCCAAATCTAAAAAAATTCCTTGCTGGCAAGCGTTTTACCTCAAATGAAGATGCAATTACATTTGTAAACCACTATTTTGAAGACCTTAAGGAAAACTATTTTAATCAAGGGATAGAATTGCTAGAAAAGCGTTGGACTAAGTGTATTGAAGTTTCAGGAGATTATATTGAAAAATAAAAATATTTTTGAAAAACTAACTATTCTCTTTCATTGATAGACTAAGAAGTTTCCGAACTGCCCTCGTATAGTAGTCAATAGCATATTTATTTGTAGAGAGATGTAAAAAAGTGGTGTGGGGTCAGCCAAAAAATTATTTTATTTATTAACTGCAATTGTACAAGTTCTCAGAGAAAATGCAAACCGTCCAATACAAGAATAAATGAAAAAATTTAGTTTTTGTGGATTTCGTTTTGATACTTCAAATAACGTTAGAAGAAATGCTAGTGACGCTTAAAAAACTTCAGTCGACATTTTATGTAAATGGTTATTTGTGTACATAAATTACATAGTTTAATTTTGTAATCACTTTACATATATTTTGAACACTTGGATGTTCTATAATCAGAGTATTTTATATTTTGTATATACAACTACTAATTTCGTTACCTCCACGACTGTTATTAAATTTGCCACCAAGGCAACAATAGGCTAATTTTTCCTTATTGGGAAAAATAATTGTAGCGGTCATGTCAAAACATACAACAGAAAAAGGGTGTGGTTTTCAGCGATCTACGTCACGTTCCACTTTAAGGCATTTCGTTTCATTTCTGTGAATATGGAATTCTTCAATTTCATTCTCCATTGGATTATTTTTTATTGAAAACTGTACGCAACGGTCACATTGGTCTATTCTAGGCTTTCTAAAAGATTTGGTTTGTTTTGAAATTACAACTTAACTTGACTTTGATCTAGTATATTTTAAATTTATATTTAGTTCCACAGGAAAGTAACATATTGTACAGAAATAGTAATAGTTTAAAAGTTACTTAAAACTTAAAAGCGCTCTCTTTAAAAACTGGCAAATTGGGCTCAAAAACTTATTATTTATCGCTACATATGTATATTAGTTTTCAACAACATTACCTGCACGTAGAACAAAACGTCATTCAGTAATCAATTTCAAGATTTTCTATTGAAATTTCGCTATGTATATATAGAATGGCCAAGGGTCGAGAACCTAAGATGGCATCCTTAACTCGAAATTGTTAAAATGGCGTGTAGAGCACATAAACTCCTGGGCGACAATCTGTAGCTTAACATAAATTGATGGAATGGAAGCAAAAAGCTTAAAAATTGGTCTCATTCATAAGACGTAACTGTTGCGCAACCGTTGAATGTTTGTCTTAGAAACGCATAGTTGAGTACATTCGTTCCACTCAACAGTTGAATAAATGCTGCCATTTTTTCCATCATAAAATTTGTTCGCTACCTATAGTCAACACGTTGTCCTCAGCCTGAACAGCTGGCCGAATAGAGTTATGCCGTTTATACTATAATGCAACGCCGCTTTGTAAGGTAACGAAATAAAGGAATTAAATTTAATTACTAATTTCATCAAGTATAATATTATGTATATTTATTATGTTTTCTATTTATATTATATATTACATATTTAATGCAGTATTGCGTTTAATGATTTTTTTGAGCACATGGCGGTTTAACGTTAAAATATAAATTCTATAGGCGTAGGTCTTTGATTTTAGTGCAGTGTTGTGCAAACACTGCTTTAATGGAAAATGGAAGATTTCTGGGCTGCTTACTTCATTACATATTCTGTCTTGTACATACATAATTCCTTTTAGCTAAACTAATTAATTTAGCTAATCTAAATTATCTTCTTTGTTCCTTTTCAATTGCTTACATTCATTAGTTGTTCATTTTGCAGTACCTCCATCAAGCCGTTTCTAAGAAGTAACTGTTGGGGCCAAAAGTTGCCATCATGTTTCACAACATTTGAGCTCAACAGCTGCATACGTCTCACGAATGTGCCCAATGTTTACAAAAGAACAGAATGTTGTTGATTTTTTTTCATAAATAGTTCTTCCCACAACCTTTTAGCTTGTCTGGTTCTACACTTAGATAAACTATTTTGCTGAGACTTTAAGGAACTCCCCAAAATTATGCTGTGAATAATATTTTATTGAGTGGCTTACAATTCAAAAGCACAACAGGTAATTTTATTTACTAAGTGCTTTTCCTACCAGAATTGAATTTCCATTGCAATTCTATTAAAGTGCAAATACAAAAACAAACAAGTAAGAGTGCTTTATTCGGCTGCGCCGAATCTTATATACCCTTCACCAAAGTGCGTATAAGCAGTATAGAGATACATACATAAGAACATACATACATATACATATGTACATATATTTGTTTTGTGAAAAAATTTATAATTTTTTGCTCTAGTGCAATTTTTAGTAAGTTACCTCTCGGTATTTTATTCTGCGCTCTGTATTTAAGAAATATTTTACATTCACGCTTATTACGGTTGTAAAAAACGACGTTAATCCTTAAGAATTTTTTCAAATTTGTTCAGCACAAAGGAACGCTTTCAGGGAAATGAAACGTTTAGGCCTGTTCTTTAGCGATAAATTTAACTTTTATCCCTATTTACTAAAAATTAATAAAAACTCGTTACAAGCTGTCAACGAAAGACCATCAATTTAAAACACAACTGTGCTGAGAGCATAATAAACAACATGGCGCAAACCTTCATTTATACTCAAATAAAAATTGAACATGTATAAAAAAATTCAGTAAAGTGTGATTTTGATTCGCGCATGAAGGTTTCTGTATGTTCGGTTTTGAGCTTTTTTTTAATATGGCGTTTTTTCAGTTTAAATGATTTGTTTTTAGTTTTGATGCTTTTTTCTCGTTTCGGCGTTTTTTTTTTGGTTTTTGGCGTTTGTTATCATTATGGAGATTTTTTTTTTAGTATTAGAAATTTTTTTTAATTTGGCGCTTTTTTTCGTTTTGGCGATGTGTTTTTGTTTTTTGCGATTTTTTAGTTTTACCGTTTTCGAAAATTTCTAGAGTTTGGCTCCTACGGTTTCCAAGATACAGCAAGTTGTTAAAATTAAATAGTCAAATTTTACTAACTGATATAACACCCTTTAATTTAAGTTTTTTAAATTTTAGTGTTAATTGCTATAGTCTGTATAAAAATACACTAACTTTACAAATTTCAAGTGTATATACATACAATTGTATGTATATAACATGGAATTTTAACATCTTTCGTTGCTCGTTTTGGAACACCCTTTAATTTTTAACTCTCATGTATTTGTTATTGTAGCTGCCAAAGTTCTACATACTCTGTCCAAATTTCAGGTACGTAGCTCATACGGTTTATCAGAAAGAAAAAAAGTTTGACGTAGGTACTTTTACTTGGGGGCCACACGTTCAATTTTTGCCTTTCAATTCCATTCAATTTTGACTCACATTCAAACTCACACTTCTTTTACTTACACAATCAAACCTTTTAAATTGAAAACTAGATTGATATCAATTTCACCTATCCATTTATATGGCAATTTAATTTTCAATTTCAACGGCTGGTCACAGCACACCTTGATTGAAGCTACAAATTTGAGTTGTTTCTTCGTCGGCGGCATTTCAAAAATGAAATTGACTATCAATTTGTGGAACAGCTAACAATTTAAAGGAATTTCGACAAACAGTATATGTGATGAAATTGAAAGCTATTTATTGAACGTGTGGCTGCAGTGTTATATACAAAAAACTAAATTTTGCAACCCTGGAATCATAATTTTAGATTTTTTCTTCTTCTTAATGTAGTAGTTCTTAAAAAATGTATAAAGTCTGTTAAATGAACAACGAAAAAAGGAAAATAAAAAAATTTTTTGTTTAGTTACTTTAATATCAAGAGAAAAAGTTAAAAGTTTCCAGCTCTGGAGCTGTGGTTTTTATTTTTATAATTTTCTACACCAAATTTTTCTTTCCAAAATGTAAAATACATATAATTTATAAAAAAAAACAGAAAAATATTAATTAGACCCACTTAATTTTATATATGTATCACAAAAACGGTATGTTTCCCAACCCTGTAATTCTCGTTTTTTTGATTTTTTTGATTTCTTACACCAATCTCATTTTTTTAAGAATATAATAATTAATTTATAGAAAAAAATGATAAATTAATTTTAGCAAGTTACTTTTATATCACAAAAAAAGTTAAAGTTTTCCAACCCTGTAAACGTCATTCAAATTTTTTTATTTTTCTTTAATTTAAATTACCAATTTTGTTCATACTGAAGTATAAAATAACTTTATTTATTAAAAAAAATAAAAATTAGTTTTCGGTAGTTACTGGCAAAATAAAGTTTAAGTTTTCCAGCTCTGCAATCGTCTGCTCGATTTTGCTGATTTACAATACCAATCCAATTTGGACCATTTCTGACACACCAGTCCAAGAACGAAGTCTCTAGTTTTTCTGGGAGCTTCGGAAAACCGATTTCACGTACAGACAGACGGACAGACGGACATCGCTTATTCGTCTTCCCTATGCATAAGGATCCAGAATATATATACATACATTATGGGTCGTTTATTAATATTATGGAAATTACAACTGGAATGACAAGCCTATATATACATTTTTGCCATTTTGTTAGTAAAGGGTAAAATAAAACTAATCGCTAAACAACAGTCATAATTACAAAATAAATTAAAGGACACGTCCCATTTCGTTGCCCTGAAACTATTCCTTTCTTCTGCACAAAGTCTAAAGAATTCTTTAAGAATAAACCGTTTACACATAATACCGCGATATACATACATATACCATTTGCAATGGGAAGTTCAAATTAAGAATCTAAACAGTTTTGCAACATGAAAGATTAATAAATGTGGGAAAATATTAAACACGTTAGTTTACTTGATATGGAGATACAATACTAACGGCCCTTTTCACAATGTACAATTAAAATCTAACGGGGACTTTAACGGCAAGTTTTGTATGAAAGTTCACGTTAACTCTTAACCATGGATTGTGAAAAGGGACGTAAGACTATTTTAGGTCTAATAATTGGTAGCATAATATAATAATTGAACATCTCGAGAGCAAATAAATAAGCCCCGATAGTGACAAAAATGAATTATTTTATGCAGTTAAGCCCAAAGTGCACTTAAACAAAAGGCAGGTAAATTAAAACTACCAGCTATGTCACAGAGTTCAATTCCGTTTGGAAACGGAATTCAATCCACCCCATTTATGTAGGAGATGGTGTCTAGAAAATAAAACTAAAATACGGAAATTTATAAGGTGTGTCCAGACTGTTGTATGCTGGGTTATACTCCGGCTAGGGCATGATATTTTGAGGTGGATTCAATTCCATTTCCGAACGGAATTGAACTCTGTGACATGGCCGTATGTACAGTTATTATTTACACGACCATGGCAACATTTTCTCTTCCTCTCAAATAGCCCTTCCAACAACCTTGTAGGTTCTGTGTTTCGATAGAAGGAAAATAAATTTGCTTGAGTTTAGATTATACTAAACTCAAGCAAACTTATTTTTAAAAAAGATATAAATCTTTTTTCAAATGAATTTTTGTTTAGTAATGCAACCCAAAAACAACTTATAAAACAAAATGTTTCTGGCAAGCAAGTCTTTTTATCAAAATATTGCTTGTTATCAAAATATTGTTAGGCAACATAGAAATGAAGCAGCAGATTTGTTAATTTTCCCGTTAAGTGGGACTTACAACCACCTTTACCTTAATTTGGTTGTGTACTTAGATAAAAAATGCACAATAAGTATGGAGTGCTCAAGGATAGGCAACAAATAATTTCAAAGTTAAATTTCCTATTATGAGAAGTGGACTGCATTGAATCAGTTGGTACTTTTGGGATTTAACTGGAATATGGTCTACAATCATAAAACAAAACAACAAGAACCTTACAAGAATAAGAGGAAGAAACAAAAAAGTAAAATAACAATAACAACAACATCACCAAAAGAGAGATTTTTGTGGCTTTTGATGGATAATGATGCCGAGTGCATTCGCACCGAAAAAGCAGCGAACTATGTGTATACGCATGGTAATGATTTCAATATATGTAAATATGTACATACTATGTACATACATACATACATGTACGTATGTACGTACGCATTTATTTCTGCCGTTAGTTTGTTTTTTGCAATTGAATAAAGAGTTTTTACTTACATACAAATGAGACGATATTTTAAATGGTGAACAATATTTTATATGAATTTTTACGACCGAACCGAAAATTAATTTAAGTACATAGGTATATAATATACATATGTACATATGTAAGTAGATATGTATTAGTTAAATTAATTAACACTTTTTAAATTAAGATAAACTTTTAAAAGATTTTATATTCATTTATATGCATACACATACATATGTATGTATATGTACATACATACATACAAACATATGTAAATATGTACATATGTATGTATGTATATGTAAATGCATACAACACAACTCATTGATTTTTTTTTATTTGTGTGCCTTTGCATCTTTATTATTTTATATATGTATAGACTAGTATACATAGAACTTATTTAATATTTTTCACCAAAATCACTAAAAAAAATTTGCACCGGCCATTTTACTTTTACATTTTTCTTTCTAATTAAATTAAACTTTATCCGATCTACGATGCGAACCCCGACAAGATATTCTGCAAACTAAATGTAGCTGATAGGAAAATAATTCTTATTACTCTTATTGTACTCTCTTTGTATCTTCACTCGTTGTTGTTTTTGTTTATGAAGCTATGCACTTGTATGTACAGTGGTCGCCCCACACGATCACACGGTGTGCTTAAAAGCGTATTTGGAACTAAGCTCCCTTTAATGGTAAGTAAACAAAAAAAATTTAAAACAAAATAAAATAAGAATATATTAAAAATATAATAATATGTAATAATAACCAGGAGGAATTTCTGCATCGAGTCTAAGTTCAATATTATCAATTCTTATAGAATGAAATACTCCTACATATTTACAAATAATCTAATGTAATTTTCTAAAGAACAGACGAAAAATTAAACATATCTCTGTCGCTACATAAATCATCAGCACCTATGTATACTTATCTACTTGGGCAGAGGTTGTTTGCTAACATCAGTTATTTAGCACAAAGTTTTATTGAAATGGAATATTAGAAATTATTGTATTGTTATAGGGAAATATAAATATCAGACTTGTCCATCTTTTTATTAACGAGTTTTTGAAAATTTTTGTAATTGTTGGGATATTTTTCGACCTTTGTGCACTTCCAACAACTTTAGCTATTTAAAAACATATTGAGGCTTTTTTCATTTCCGCAATTTTTTAAAAATTCGCTATTTTTAATGTACAAGTGATCCTGGCGCTTACAATTTTGCATTAATAAATAAATTTAACATTTTGCATTCAGCAATTTATTTTTATATTAAATCTTATTACAAAATATGGCTTAATTTTTTTAACACATTTAATAATTTATATTTTTAATCCCCGACTAAAAGGAGAGGTGTTATAAGTTTGTAGTGTGTGCCTGCGTATCCGTGTACCTGTGTGTCTGTCCGTGTCCACGTACACACCAAACAACTGAACCGATTTTGATTTAGTTTTTTCTTTTGTTTGAAAGGTGACTTGATCGAGATGGTTCTAGGTATATTCGGAAGTTTTTAAAATTTTTAATTTTTGTTATTATTTTATTATTACCTTGTTGACGGAAGATCGAAACAAATTAAGGTTACAGTATGGTAATAAATTTATTATTACCAAATTACCAGAATGAGCCCCTTTTTCTGAACTTTGTGACAAATGACAAAATTATAACAAATGACAATTTGTATATTTTAATCAATGTAAAAATTGTAATTTTTATAATTTTTATTTTGTTATAGAGCTTAGAATATGGGTGTAATGCTGTTAATATATTGTATAAATCGAGAACTATTTTTTTTTTAATCGTAAGCGACAAAAATAAAATTTTCAAGGAGAAGGTTTTTTTATAATATTAAAATTTGCGTTACATGTGCAAATTGTCGCTTACGATAAAATTTCACAGCTCGTATCTTCAAAGCTATCAACAATTTTGGCATTTGGATAATTCTAGACTATGTGTAGACCCATAAAATTTTCATTTGAATAAAAAAGTCTATTTTCGATAACATATCGCTTACGATAAAATCGAAAATAGGACTCGATATACTGTTTCCTTCGCCTCATTATAAGGGGGATAGGGCATATATGTATAAGACTGTAGTAAAATGCATATGTGCAAAAACATTTTACTGTTGAAGTCCTACTAACAACAATACAGTTATATACAATTGCTCAATTATAATTATAATTATTATTATAATGTTCGATCGATGACTCCAATTAGAGATTGTGAATTGAGCAACATCATAAATACAACAATATAAGGTGTAATATCGAGGCATAACCGCTAAAATAGCTTAAGCGACACATTTTTTTTAATTAGTTTTTTTGACGAAAATCGACTACTTACGATCGCAAATAATCGATTTTGGTCAAAAAATTAAATTCGAAAATGATGTCGCTTAAGCTGTTATGGCACGATATACATACATATGTGATATAAAATGACGTAATATATTATAATAAGAAATATAAAAAGATTTTTGTGTTATTTCTTATTTTTTCGAGCAAAAAAACTTTATGTAGACTAGTTATAAAGTAGCAAAGTGAATATAAAGTAATTTAATGAGACATAAAATAACTTAAAATAATATGCCATAACAAAGCACATTATATAACATACAACACATTTCATAGCACTAACTTATCATTAAATAATAAAAAATCACCACCGCATCCATGTGAAAGGGGGTTACGGGGTTTGCTTTGACTTGGAATAATTTTCCGTCATCCATATTTAAAAGGAATCTTCTCTACCAGCTTTCTTAATGCGAAAATTTTATAAGTCAGTCAGTTGCATTGAATTATGTGAACTGCAATGCTTTTAACACACATCTCTTAATACGCTATAGTGCACTAGTTGTTAAATGTTGAGTGGCGAATTAGCAATTTATGTATGCATATTGTAAAATGGAAACTTAAAATTTAATTCAAAAAAATAAACAATGTAGGAATGACAACTTCCTACTATTTTGAAATCGATTAAGGGTATTGGTTTGTAATTCGCAACAGTAAGCGTTAACATGTTTTATATGGAAAAAATTTAAATTACAATAAAAGGTACATAAAATATTTTTCAATGCTTAGCGTTACGTTTTACTTAATTTTTTTTTATAATAGGGAATTTTCAATACCAATAGTTTAATACCCTGTCCGACTGTGCTATCCCACCACTGTACGTTTTTTTTAATTGAGTGAAATTTACTAACGCCTGAACATATGCATCGAATAATGATATTTCAAAAGAAATTCGGCTGTGAGTAGGGCTGCCGGACACATTGTTCTTGATCCCCAAAATAGAAAAAATATTTCCCTTAGAAATCGCTTGCCAAAAGATACATGCTGTGAGAAGAGTCTATGAAAAAGCGTTATTTTAATTAAATTTATATAATATCGAGTCATAACCGCCAAAACAGCTTAAGCGACACATTAAGCTCAACGTTTATTTTTTTTTGACGAAAATCGATTACTTACGTTCGCAGATAATCGATTTTCGTAAATAAATAAAGTTTCAGTTTTTTTCGGCGGTTATGGTACGATATTATTCATAGAATTTCGTCGAAAAATTTACTTCTAAAATTATGTCGCTTAAGCTTTTTTGGCGGTAGTGGCACGATATTATTCAAGGAGTTTTGTACTATGTATCAGTGGAGGTAATTTTTAGTATTCAACCATATGCAACTTTATATGCATATGTAATTACTAATTTATTTAAAAAATTTATTAATTCCTAAACTTCTTGACCTGACTTCCTGAAATTATTTGGCAATTGGTTCATTGGCTTACGATCTTGACAGCAGATTTATGGCCTATTTCACAATAACGAAAGAAAACTTTCGAGTTACAATTTATATTGATAACAAAAACAAATTTTATATTTTATTGTTACAAAATTACAAAACCCAAAAAAAAAACTGGAGATCGAAAATATATTTCAAAAATGTATAGATCTATGTCTTATGTCCCGAAAAAGGAAAGTTTAAAATCGCGTACAAGTCAAATAATACATTAAAACAATTATTTACCAACACAAAAAGCAGGCCAGACAAAATGGATAACGCCAACGTTGTATATAAAATCAGCTGTACAGGAAATGATGAAGACATATGTAGGTACAAAAGGAAACAAACCAAGAACGAGAATAGCTAGACATAAATCCGACATTAAAAATATGAATAAAATTGTGACACCAAAAACCATTCTAGTGTCCCACTGTGCCGAGAAAAAACACAAACCAAACTTAGACGATGTTGAAATATTACAAAAAGAGAATAAATATAAAAAACGGTATACTTTGGAGATGTTACATATAATTAAGGTACCTAAAGAGAAAAGAATTAACTATAAAACAGATATTGAAAATTGCGCTCACAGTTATAGGCATATTGTAAACAAATTTAGAATACTCTAATTAGCAGCGATGCCAATTTAGCGCCTTTCGCGCTAGTTTTAGCGCGTTTTAACTATGCCAAATGCGCTTTTTTTCGTCTTAGCACGTTTAATAAAAAAAGCGCTAAATTAACGAGTTTTGATTAAAGTCAAAAATATCATTTCAGTTCAATATCTTTTTACTTTTTTGTATAAATTTAACATTTGTCTAATATCCAAAATTTAACTTTTTGTTTAAATTCGTTAATGATTCATATGTTGCAAATAAAATTGCCTTGACTGTGGTTAGAATTACAAACGCCAATATTTTGAAATTTCACAGTTAAAAACTTGTACTCGTACTCGTGACCTAAAAAATTTATATAACTCATTAAGCATCTATTCTTTTTGTACTTCAAAAAGCATTTGAATCGCAACACTATTCGACAGTTTATATAAGTTGTTACAAAGTTTGACAAATAAAATTAAAGCTAAAGCTAAGAATTTCGAATATTTGGAAGGCGAGACTGATTCTGTTTTAAATGAATTTAGTTATTTAGGATATAAAATTAGTTATTTAGGATATTATAAGAAGCAATATTGCATAATGTGAAAAAGAGTTACTAAGAGCGTAATTGTACTCGTATTTAATAATACATTCATCGACCTTTATTTAACGCCCATGTTCTGGAAAACGCAGCGTTTTCAAATCGCTTACAGTTTGAAAATCGCAAAACGCATTTCAGCATGATCTAAAATCGTTGCGATTTGCTGGCATTTCAGCTGTTTGTTGAAATCGCCAGTTTAAAGTAAACAGTTGACACAGCCCATTGACAAAAAATAGAGCAGTTTCATAATTTGGTATTTTTAATTAAAATTGTGTAAAATTGTTGTTAATTTTTGATGAAATAAAAAGAAAACATATTAAATTTTAGTTGTGCATAATTTTATTTTCTCTTTAAAGTTTAGTTTAAGCAGATTCAATCAGTCCGCTTCAGTATCTATATGCGATTTGAAATCTTTTTGGCGACTTCAAATCGCAAAAACCAACTTTTTTCGATATGTGTTTTTCAGAACACCCAATTAGCGTTTTCAAATCGAAAACGCTAATTTTAAGCGAATTACGTTTTTCAGAACATGGACGAAAATTTAATTTAGCGCGTAGGAAAATAGCGCGTTTTGACTATAAATTACACTGTACAACAAAATAACATTTTTTGGCTGTCCTTTAGATAAAATTACGCGGACTATATGGATTTCGATGCGTTAAATTCAAATCTGCTGTCAGTTTTTCTCTATCACGTAGAGATTTTTTTTATGGGCGTGGCTAATTTTGGCCCCTAAATTAGTCGGCCATACTAATATATTTTACTATAACTCGAAAACGGCTATTTTGATTTTAATAGATAATAAACCAAAAGACGCACCACAAAATTTTGTTAAAAAATAATTTTTATTCATTTTTTACCTATCTTTTATGGTTTCGGAGTTATTCAGAATTTAAAAGAGAAAAAAGTTTTTTTATGCAAAAATCGCGTAATTTTTTTACATGAAAATTGCAATAAAAAATCAGAAACTCAAAAGTTTCATATTTTTTACATTTTTCTTAAAACCACATATCCTAGGAATAAAACAAGCTATAAAACGTGAAAATCCAGCAATAAATCTTGATTTTATTCACAATTTAAAGCAGGTACCTAAAAATGGAAAAATGTGTGTAATGCATTAAATGCAGTCACATTTACATCTCGCAGTGATGGGAAAGTTGGTACGATCGTACTTTTTTGATACTATTTAACATGAAAAAGTACCGTAGTACTCCCCTAAGAAATTTGATACTCTCACGGGCAACTTAGAAATGCAGTCAGAAGACTCGCGCATGCATATATTTTGCCAAGAATTCAATTGTTTTTTCGACAAATAGAACGAAGCTTTATAAGTAAAGAAAGATCTTTTAGAAAAGTGTAACCACAATTAAATATCAACGAAAACCATATTTCATTCAATGATATTTTATGTGGCACAGAAGTTGATCTATTGAAACAACTGTTTTAAATCAGTTTAAAGAAAATTTTAAAAAGTTTATATTAAGTTCTAAGGGCAAACGTGGACTTTGACAATAAAATGTTAGTTTGGTTTAGTAAGTTTCCCCCTGAAAGTATTTTATCTGTTAAACCAATATCATTATACCACTTTTAATTAAAATGTTACCAGGGAAAAGAAAAGAAAAATAATTTGAAATATTAACAACCAATATAGAGCACTGGCTTATATAAAAACGCATTAGATGAATACATGTTTCCTGATATATCGAGAGTAGGTTACGGAATTTTATCCATGCCTCACTCCTCTGTAAATGTCGAAAGGATTTTCTCTTACCAAAATTTCATGAAAAAAAAAATACAAATCAACAGCCATCGTATTCTGTAACTCGCTAAAGCTAAATCTAATTTTCGGCTACGAATGCAATTTTCAAACGGGTATTGATAAATCAGGTAATGGCTTAAAATGTAATTCGCCGAAATTTTATTGCTTTATGTCATCGCCAAAAATTTTAAATTTTCTATTTGTTCAACATTTTAGCGGTCGAATTTAGCTTTAGCTTTAGCGAGCTATGGAATACGGAGGCAAGCTTTATGTTCCAACAGTATTAAGTCTAATCCAGGCTACACCTATTTGTATATTTGTACCTATGTGTTCCTTTTTTTGTAAATGAATTTCTTATAATTTTTTGTTAGTAAAATTTAAATAAGAAAAATTATAATTTTTGGTACTCTCGGGATCAAAAAAGTACTAAAAAAATTTGTTTTTGATACCGAAATGCAAATCTCATTTCCCATCACTGAAATCTGGTAATGCTATTGAAAGGGCATTGCGGGCTGGTAACAGAACTTTAAATTGTGAATAAAATCAAGATTTATTGCTGGATTTTCACGTTTTATAGCTTGTTTTATTCCTAGGATATGTAGTTTTAAGACAAATGTAAAAAATATGAAACTTGTGAGTTTCTGATTTTTTTATTGTAATTTTAATTTAAAAAAATTACGCGATTTTTGCATAAAAAAAACTTTTTTCTTTTTTAAATTCTGAATAACTCCGAAACCATAAAAGATAGGTAAAAAATGATTATTAATATTTTTTAACAAAATTTTGTGGCGCGTCTTTTGGTTTATTCTTTATTAAAATCGAAATAGCGGTTTTCGAGTTATAGTAAAATATATTAGTATGGCCGACTAATTTAGGGGCCAAAATTAGCCACGCCCATAAAAAAAATCTCTACGTGATAGAGAAAAACTGACAGCAGATTTGAATTTAACGCATCGAAATCCATATAGTCCGCATACTTTTATCTAAAGGCTATTTTGGCTGTTGTACAGTGTTATTGATAATGCTGTAACTTAGCGCATTCTAGCGCGTTTTGAGAAGGGGTATAGCGCGTTTGGGTTATAAATAGTTGGCATCGCTGCTAATTAGTACAATGTTTAACGTGAAGAAAGCGACTTCTTGATACTTATCGTGAGTGATAATGTGAGTTTTTTGTTCATGTTTTTTTGTTGTCTTTTGTAAAAAATGTTTTCGTATTTTGTTTATAGTCCTTGAGCATGATATCCGATGGATATCGAAATATTCCAATAAAAATTAAAAAAAAAACAGAATATACCTACATATGTAAGTAATAAATGGCCTCAAGCTTGACAATAATTTTTCATGAGAAAGGAAGCAGCTGATTGTTCATTTTCCCGTTAAGTGGGACTTACAACCACCTTTACCTTCATTTGGTTGTGTACTTAGATAAAAAATGCACAATAAGTATGAATATGATAGGCAACAAATAATTTCAAAGTTAAATTTCCTATTATGAGATGTGGACTGCATTTAAACAGGTAGTACTTTTGGGATTTAACTACATACATATGCTCTACAATCATAAAACAAAACAACAAGAACCTTACAAGAATAAGAGGAAGAAACAAACAAGTAAAATAACAATAACAACAACATCACCAAAAGATAGTTTTTTTGTGGCTTTTGATGGAAAAGCACCGAAAAAGCAGCGAACTATGTATGTGGATACGTATGGTAATGATTTCAATATAAATATGTACATATGTACATACATACATACATGTACGTATGTACGTACGCATTTATTTCTGCCGTTAGTTTGTTTTTTGCAATTGAATAAAGAGTTTTTTACTTACATACATACAAATGAGACGATATTTTTAATGGTGAACAACATTTTATATGAATTTTTACGACCGAACCGAAAATTAATTTAAGTACATAGGTATGTACATATATAATATACATATGTACATAAGTAGATATGTATTAGTTAAATTAATTAACACTTTTTAAATTAAGATAAACTTTTAAAAGATTTTATATTCATTTATATGCATACACATTCATATGTACATACATACAAATATATGTAAATATGTACATACATACATATGTATGTATATGTAAATGCATACAACACCACTCATTGATTTTTTTTATTTGTGTGCCTTTGCATCTTTATTATTTTATATATGTATAGACTAGTATACATAGAACTTATTTAATATTTTTCACCAAAATCACTAAAAAAAATTTGCACCGGCCATTTTACTTTTACATTTTTCTTTCTAATTAAATTAAACTTTATCCGATCTACGATACGAACCCCGACAAGATATTCTGCAAACTAAATGTAGCTGATAGGAAAATAATTCTTATTACTCTTATTGTACTCTCTTTGTATCTTCACTCGTTGTTGTTTTTGTTTATGAAGCTATGCCAGTGTTGCCGAATCGCGGGTAATTACCCGAATTAGGTGTAATTTTTATGTGCATGTGTAGCGCGTGGGTAATTGCTCTCAGGTGTAATTTACGGGTAATTTGAAGTTCGTTTGTTTTATATAATAAATCGTGTGTATTCTGGCTTTCACATCGTTTTCACATGTTTTCTTGTGAGTTTGGATGTTAAACACCTAAAAAAATTTATACAAAACAAGAAAAAATAATTTTTTTTGATTCGAAATTTATATTACAGATGAACATTATATAGGAGAGTTTTTTTGCCATCGGAAACTTATTTTGGGAAAATTTGAGTTGCATTTCACTGGGGCTGATACCAAATCATAAGTAGACCTTAAACAAGATTTTTGAAATGTGTCAAATATTTATTTTAATATTGGGTGTAATTCCTTTGAAATCGGGTAATTTTGGCTACTACGAGGTGTAATTTTAAATATATGTTTTGGTAACACTGAGCTATGCACTTGTATGTACAGTGGTCGCCCCACACGATCACACGGTGTGGTTAAAAGCGTATTTGGAACTAAGCTCCCTTTAATGGTAAGTAAACAAATAAATTTAAAACAAAATAAAATAAGAATATATAAAAAATATAATAATATGTAATAATAACCAGGAGTAATTTCTTCATCGAGTCTAAGTTCAATATTATCAATTCTTATAGAATGAAATACTCCTACATATTTACAAATTATCTAATGTAATTTTCTAAAGAAGAGACGAAAAATTAAACACATCTCTGTCGCTACATAAATCATCAGCACCCATGTATACTTATCTACTTGGGCAGAGGTTGTTTGCTAACATCAGTTATTTAGCACAAAGTTTTATTGAAATGGAATATTAGAAATTATTGTATTGTTATAGGTATATATAAATATCAGACTTGTGCATCTTTTTATTAGCGATTTTTTGAGAATTTTTGTAATTGTTGCGATATTTTTCGACCTTTTTGCACTTCCAACAACTTTAACTATCTTAAAACAAATTGAGGCTTTTTTCATTTCCGCAATTTTTTGAAAAATTCGATATTTTTAATGTACAAGTGATCCTGGCATTTACTATTTTGCATTAATAAATAAATTTAACATTTTGCATTCAGCAATTTATTTTTATATTAAATCTTATTACAAAATATGGCTTCATTTTTTTTAAAACATTTGATGAATTATATTTTTAACCCCCGACTAAAAGGAGAGGTGTTATAAGTTTGTAGTGTGTGCCTGCGTATCTGTGTATCTGTGTGTCTGTCCGTGTCCACGTACAGACCGAACGGCTGAACCGATTTTGATTTAGTTATTATTATTTATTTTTTTTTTTTAAAGGTGACTTGATCGATATGGTTCTTAGCTATGTTTCAAGCAAATCGGTTCAGCCGCTTAGAACATATCACATCTTCTCTAGGTATATTCGGAAGTTTTTATAATTTTTAATTTTTGTAACTACTTTATTATTACCTTGTTGACGGAAGACCGAAACAAATTAAAGTTACAGTATGGTAACAAATTTATTATTACCAAATTACCAGAATAATTCCCTTATTCTGAACCTTGTGGCAAATGACAATTTGTATATTTTATTCAATGTAAAAATTGTAATTTGTTATAATTTTTATTTTGTTATAGAGCTAAGAATATGGGTGTAATGCTGTTAATGTATTATATAAATTGAACCTTCTTTTTTTATTGTAAGCGACAAAAATTAAATTTTTCAGGAGAAGTTATTTATATAATATTAAAATTAGTTTTACATGTGTAAATTGTCGCTTACGATAAAATTTCACAGCTCGTATCTTCAAAGCTATCAACAATTTTGGCATTTTAGTAATTCTAAGCTATGGGTAGACCCATAAAATTTTCATTTGAATAAAAAAAGTCTATTTTCGAAACATATCGCTTACGATAAAATCGAAAATAAGACTCGATATACTCGTTCCTTCGCCTCCTTATAAGGAGGATAGGGCATATATAAGACTGTAGTAAAGTGTGATATTTTTGTGCATTTTACTGTTTTAAGTACATATTACACGTTTTTAATGTCATATATTAGATGACTAATATTCCTTTTGTCGGCTGAAGTCCTACTAACAACAAAACAGTTAAATTAAAGATTGTGAATTGACCAACATCATAAATACAACAATATGAAGTGTAATATATGTAAGTTGTGATATAAAACGACATACGTGTGTGTTCTGGCTTTCACATTTTTTCTTGTGAGTTCGGATGTTAAAACACATCCTACGCCTGTTTAAGTTTAAATTTAGAAAATAAAAATTAATAGTGTGTGTTCTAGCATCCGAATTTAGAAGAAAACAATTTGGAAATGGACGATTTCCAACTTTTAGATTTTTTCGTTTTCACTTTTGAGCAAAAAACTCGTATTCTTTTCACAAGACTGTTAACAAGTGAAAAAGAATACGAGTTTTTTGCTCAAAATCGAAAACGAAAAAATCTAAAAGTTTGAAATCGTCCATTTCCAAATTGTTTTCTTCTAAATTCGGATGCTAGAACACACACTATTAATTTTTATTTTCTAAATTTAAACTTAAACAGGCGTAGGATGTGTTTTAACATCCGAACTCACAAGAAAAAATGTGAAAGCCAGAACACACACGAATATATTATACTAAGAAAGAAAAAAAGATTTTTGTATTACTTCCTTGTCTTTTCGACACAAAACCAAAACTTGAGCAAAAAAACTCGATTTGTGTGGACTAGTTATAAAGTAGGAAAGCGATATTAATTTAATGAGACATGCCATAACAAAGCACATTATATAACACATTACATAGCACTAGCTTATCATTAAATAAATAAGTCACCACGGCACACAAGTGAAAGGGTTTTACAGGGTTTGCTTTCACCAAGCCATCCACAGTCAAGTGGCATGCTCTCGTCCAGCTTCCCAAATGCGAAGGTTTTGTAAGTCACAGTTGAATTGAATTGTGTGAATTGCAATGCTTTTAACACATGCAAATCTCTTAAGACACGAATCTTAATTGTAAAGTTTTTGAGCATCTAACTTTAATATTAATTTCTCAAAACATATATTTTTTTTTTATTTTATTCTTAATTTGTTGTTTATTTGTAACAATAATATAATAAAATTTTAAATTTTATCCCGGTAATTTTTGTTTGGGTCCAAATAAATAATGTAGGAAATTTTGGAATCGATTAAGGGTCTTGTTTTGTAATACGCAACAATAAGCGTTGACATATTTTATATGAAAAAAAATTAAATTACATAAAAAAAATATGTGACCTTCTCCGAGAAAAGGGACCCAGTTTTGAGAAAAACGCATTTATATCGATTTTGACACACTAGGTTCCTTTTCTCGGAGAAGGTCAGATATACAAAATTTTTCAATGCTTAGCGCTACGTTTTACTTAATTTTTTTTATAAAATGCAATGTACAATACCTATATTATAATCCCCTGTCCGACTGTGCTATCCTACCACTGAACGTTTTTTTTTCATTGAGTGCAATTAATGAACGCCTGAGCATATGCTTTAAATAATGCAATTTCAAAAGAAATTCGGCTGTGAGTAGGGCTGCCAAGCACATTTTTAGTAATTCCCAAATAAGAAAACATATTTCCCCAAGAAGTCCTCTGACAAAATATATATACCTTTAGAAGAGTCTATGAAAAAGCGTTATTTAAATTAAATTTATATAATATCTTGTTGGAATAGAAAGCATAGTAACGACAACCTGAATCAACTTTTTATAATGGTGATTGAATTCTTAAATTTAAAAATTCTTGACCTAAATTCCATTAAAATTAGCGAAATATCATTTTCAAAATATTCATTGCAAGTTTGTTTCCATGAATTTACACTCACACATCAAAAGTTTCTTTGAACTTAAGCAATATTTCTTTGATCATAGCGAGTTTGGTGTGAGTTATTGTACTTGTATATTTTTTGATACATTAAACATTTGCAATTTCCAATAGCAATTTCTACGAATAATGCATGCAATTGGCTTATCATCTTAAAATCTAATCACGTACTAAATTATAACTTGGCAATCAACTCCCTTTTAATTCTGATCCGATGTCTACGGCACTGAAAAAATGCTTTTAATTTTTGTCATCTAGTGAAACCGAAGTCTTATTGATACATTTCAAATTCCTTATATAATTAAACACTGTTGCTGTAAGTATTTTAAAATTTAATATCTAAGACAGTGGCCATCATCCCATTGCCCTGAGGGCTCTGCTAACATTTTGCTTTGTGTACATACTAGAGATAAGCAATCACTACATACAAACGTTTATTCATATTTTTCATATACTTAATGTGACATTTACAAGAGCGATTTTTTCAGTGAAATAGCACTAAACATATATTAGTGCTGTTATACTTTTAAGCATTTTTTCTTTTTGATGACCACTGATCTAAGCTCTCATGCACTTTTTAAAAACAACGTGAAAAAAATACAGTATCAACGAAATTTAAATGATAACAAATAATGTTACGAATAGAAACAAATAAATTATACCAACTGAAAGAAATTTTTTTTCACTTATTTATATTGAAAACAAGAACATATTTTCTTATTTTGTTTTTGTTTTCAATATAAATGAGCGAAAGAAAATTTCTTGTCGACATACATCGTGAGCCAGGCTGCAAGTCACGATAGTAATGGGTACGAAAAAATTCCAAAATTCAAAAATTTCCTGTAACCATAATTTCCACCATCGTGCCAGGATGTACAACGAGTAATTTTAAGACTTTCTTACATAAAAATACATCAAACAGTTTTTTATAAGAAATACCGAAGTATATTTATTTGGCATTAAGTCTTTAATTTAATTGAAATAAAATAAAACGAAAATGCAAAAAGGAAAATATAAGCAAAAATTCAACTCGAATAGTTTTAATTACAAGAAACAAAATTTTAGCGAATTTATCCAAAAAAATTCAATATTTTGTTTATGTAAATAACTCCAATAACAACTCCATAGCTCAAATTAAAAGTTTTAGCCGTTTTGTGATGAAAGTTCCCATAATTTGAGGTAAGAATCCGAAATCTGGCAACCCTAACTGATAATCCGATCTTTGATATGTAATAAATCTCTTGAGCTGCCAAATGGATACGA
Organism: Tachina lurida; assembly: GCA_944452675.1. NCBI lineage: Eukaryota > Metazoa > Arthropoda > Insecta > Diptera > Tachinidae > Tachina > Tachina lurida. The sequence goes on from OX101754.1 coordinate 89,570,625, forward strand.
GAGATAATCGTCTAATTTCATAGAAAAATCGTTGAAAATGTTAAAGTGGTGCATCGAAATCTTCGAAAAAACGTCCAGAGAATGCAGTTAATTTTTTTTAAATAAAATTCTTGTTTTTATTGAATCAAAAGACAATGAAAGAACTTTTGTTTTATAAAGGTCTTATAAAACAAATTGTTTATGGAAAACTGTTTTATAAACCTCTTAATATATCAAAAATATTTTTTATGAATAAGGCCATTAGATAATAATAATATCTTACTTTGTTTTGTTGATATAAATTGTTAATTTTTTTAAAATAAAAATTTTGTCAAGGGTTTTTTGTGACAGTTACATCTTTTAATCAATAGTAATCTTAAATATTTTGATTTATATATCGTCGGCTGTTTTCTGGTTTGCTGCAGACATAATGAATTTTGAATACACTGTGCCGCAAACCAGAAACCAACCGACGATATGTATATATTTTTTAAATAATATGTGTGCATTTCCAAAAATAATGCTAACAATTTTAAATTGCTTTGACAGCAGTGTGATTAATTTGTATTTTTTGCAGCTAATTTTTTATTTTTCATTTAGCTGCAAATCTCTTAATTTCCATTTAACATTTAGAGAAGCACTTGTCAGTACGCCATATAAAATTTTTATTTAACGAATCCTTTTAATAAAGTTATGAAAGTAATTACATATTAGGTATTGTAAATATAATTATCTATAGACAAATAGCTAAGGTTTTTCTTAAGAAAATAGCTTAAGCCTTTTTATATGCAAGTATATGGTATGAAATTTTCATAACAAATTACAATCTAGAAACAGCAGCGGACAAATGTACATGTATAAATTTATTAAAATATCAAATAAAATCCGTTTTAAACAAAAGTTTTTTGTAATGAGCTTTTTGTTGATGTGACCGATAAGAAATAGAAAATTGGGAGTAGACATTTTTAAAGGCCTTAAAATTACTTATGATGTTGATGTGACCTATAAAAAATAGAAAATTGGGAACAGAAATTTTTAAAGGCCTTAAAATTACTTATGATTTCAAGAAGATCTCAGGGCAATTTGATTACATTTGCTTATAATATATCGTTTATAATATAATATATCTACTTCACTTTTACAACATTATACGTAACGAAAAACTGACATCAAGTTAGCATAAGTAATAAAATTAAACGAAGTATTAACGAGTTCTTCCATACAATATGACATTAAAAATCAGGTCATAATTTAGTTTTAACCCATTATTAAATCTCAGCATGAGTTTTAATGTAAAACTGTTAAGACCATATCAACTTTTGTCACTTATGCCATGCTGTTAGACTGTTGCAGTTACTAATTTCCCATTTTAATGTATATCTTTGATGTCACCATATATATTTTTTATTTGGCCTTAAAATACTTCCTTTATATTGTTTACATAAAATTTTAAATAATCTTAAATAATTTTCATAGTTCACACTTTTAGAGCTTTCCACTTCCTGGTAAACTAGTTTTCAAATAATTACCTATTGCCAGCTTTAATGTTTTTTTTTTATCTTACCTCATAATATTTCTTACCTTCTATTTGGTTTCCCTTAAAATCATTTTGTTTACCATAAATGTATAACAAAACTGAAATTTCTCAAAATCGTCTAAATCACAATAAATCGCCTAATCTGGCAACTTTGCTACACAGCATTCTTGCACGAGAAAACCGATTTTGATAGAATTGAGAATTTATTGCAATTAAAAGAAAATTGTCGCAGTTCTACATAAGCACTACAACAACAAGTGGCATAGAAGTTTGTCTTATTTTTAGTTGTTCATGAAGTAATTAAAATTTTGGATTTTTAACCGGCTTCAAAAAAAGGAGGAGGTTATCAATTCGTATCTATTTTTTGGGGCTGTTACTTCATAACTCGGTATATTTTAGACCGTTAAAAGAATTTTTTTTTCTGAGAGGTTATAGCTTCCCATTAAAAAAAAGTAGGCGTAGGCACGCCCATAATGTTTTAATTTCATTTTATGATATTCTGCTTTTTTTTATTGCTGCGACACCTAGGAAACAGCTTTGGTTCTTGCAATTACACAATTTTAAAGTTAAAAAAATAGGCGGGTGTACGCCCATTAAAATCTATTATTATATTTCAAACACAAAATCTTGCATTGAAAAAATGGGCGGAGGCATGTCCATTAAAATGTATTTTTGTATCCCATAATTTTTTTTCGAAACTGTTTCATCAGATCTTTGCATTAAAGTCAGTTTTTTTTGGCAGAATTATTTTATTTTTAATTGGCTGAACTTTGGTAAATGCTGTTACCTTCATTAGCAATTTTTTTATTTCTGGTATTTAATATAATAATTTCATTATTCAAAATTGTATAGCGCAAAGATTTAGGCAAATATTAAATTTGTTGCATACTACTAAAAAATAATATTTGAAATCAAATTAGACTTTTTATTTTATACAAACCAGCATTTAATTACAGCAGCACTTGCATTATTTTAACTCAAAGTTGTCATATTTAAGATGAATCTTTATGTAAAAGTTTTTGAATAAGTTGTTTCCTATAAAAAAATATTTTGGATTATAGATGCAGCTTATGGCAGTTTTTAATTATTGATGAAATAAATCATAACCACATCAATAGAAAATTTTATTTTATAAAGAAATTGGGTTAAGCTTCACTCCAACTAGTTCTCGAACTAAAAAATTAACTCTATTTTGTGTTAAATTTGATTTTGACTGTAAGACACAAGTACATTTTTGTTGAGCAACTTTTGAGTTTATGTGTGAGAAAGGGAAATTTTATGGCTGCCCTTTTCATTATATCCTCTTCTCATTTCCTCAAACACACAGCAACTGAAAATTCACTATGTGTGAAGCTAGTCTAACAATGTTTAATTGCTCCTCTTTAAGCACTGCCATGTTAAAAGTAAAAAAAGCATAATCTACAAATAGTAGTTTATTGATATATGCATCGTATTCTCTGTATAAACCTGGAGTCAAGTATCATAAAACCATTACTTTTGCCGATTACTTTAGTGGCTGTTTGGTTACACCGTCATCCAAACAGCCATACACGCAAAGAAAAGATATGGTTGTAAATTGGTTGAGAAAACAATGTTATGTTCTCTGAAACAAATGTGTGGTCATTGAAAACTAGTTATTGTTGTTTTAAACATTAATTTCGTTACGATAAACAGAGTAATGTTTGAATTTAATAATTACATTATTATATTCATAGAAAGTGCGATATGGTTAGAGTTTAACAATATAATTTTGTTAAAAATTTATTTAAAATTTTGTAAAAATAATATGATGTAAATAACGATATAATGTTATCCAAAACCATAATATGTTTAAGTTTTTTTTTTTTTAGAAACACCTTCTGTCAGTTCAGTGTTTCGTTTGTAAGCTATCGGTAGAGCACGCGTGGTGTTAAATAAATAAAAAAAATTTAAAAAAAGGGTAGATAAATAAAAATAATATTTACATACATATGTATGTATGTATATCTCTTTATACAGATATGTCTGTATTTCGTTTATACACATATGTATATGTAAGTATACATTTCTATACATACATACATACAATTTCTTTCAACAATATTAATTTATTTTTATTTCGGATTTACCGCACAGCTGTTTTAAACAAAAGATTTGCCAATAAATATATGATTAAAAAACAAAATATTATTATTACATAAAATAATACTATGGTCATATTTAACAATATTATTATAATATTAGAACATGGTATGGTAAGTCTCAATTATATTTTAGTCACATCTAACAATAGTGTTGTCTTATTTACAATAATAAGATTAGGTATAACAAAGTTTATTGTTTTTGTAGATAATATTATTATTAACTCAGAAAATAATATTATTTAAACTTTGCTTTTCCATTAACAATAATATGATTTGACTGCAACCATATAATTCAATCATAGTATGTTGCTGTTTGATTATGGTTACCTCAACCATATTTTTTCTTTGCGTGTAGTTAGTGCAGAAATCTTGTACTAAGGTAATGAAATGGAGAAATACTAATCTCAGGTCTATATTTCAACATATGGTCGCATGATAACTTTCAAGTCAGCGGTCTTAAGGCTTGCTTCAATGCTACAAGTAAATGAAAAATAAAATTTGAGTGTAAGCTAGAGCCCTGTCGACTGCAATCAAACCGCCTCATATTACTGTAACTAAGATCTCCCGGTAGTCCAAGTTTGATCACTTGGTACGTATGTATGTATTTATGTATACTAATAATACTATGAAGCTGACAATTTGGTATGATTCTATGTTTGTAAGAGGTAATCTCTCTGAAACTGCCAGTTCAATTAAATTTTTTTTGTTAATAAAATGAAGAATGGAATTTTCTAACGGACATAAGCTATATAAGGTTCTATGGAATTGCTTATGATTGGGATAAGCGGAATCTATTTAATTATTTGAAAACCTAAATATTAATTTCTGAGTTTAGTTAACAATCTTGCATAAACTTGGTTTTATTTAAAAGAAACCATTTGTATGTTGTACTTTTTAGTGCATTTATGTAAAGTATCTTTAATTTTTCCAGGGAGCAAGATTTTACAAGTAAAGCGTTCATTTACTTTTTCGTATCTGGGAGACTAATTTCGTATATTTCTGCCTTGCTCTCTTCGGTTTTCATACACTTTGGTACTTATCAACCTCTAACTATATTTAGTATAAACCGATTTTAAATTTATAAACGTAGTTAGAAAGAAAAGGATAAAGCCTTTCGAACCACATATTTGCGACTCTCAAGGAAAAAACTTTGGCGACCACTGTTATACAAATTTTATATTCTACGTTGATATATGTCTATCAAATTGTACTTTAATCGTCCTGGAAACTTAAATACAGAGAAAGCGTATAAATAGAACGTGAAAAACATCGTAAAGGTAGTTTTTTTTTCAAAAAAAAATGTTCTAATAAAATATTTAATAACTCAGTCAATTTCTGAAGAATTTTATTACACAAACCTTCGAATTACTCCTAATCAATTACGTTTTATGTATAAAGTCATAAATGGTATAGTTCCAGTACGAAAAAACTGCTTAAGTACGAATCCAAAGTAGAAAAGTGACAACAAACAAACCAAAAAATTACATTTGGTGAAAAAACACACACATATCTGAAATCTACTGAAACAGAATATATATGGTTCAAAAGGTCGTAGCTAGTTCTTTCTAAATCCGTTTATAAATTTAAAACCAGTTGATACTCAACTTAGTTAGAGGTTGATAAGTGGCTACGGGTATGAAAAAACGTTTTTAACTCAAGATTTTTGGGGTGTTCTGTTGTTGTGCTCGACAATACCTACCAGAAAAAATATATAACATCCCAGATATTCTTACTTCATTTTTTTTTGTCTCACTGTATTGTTATCAATATGAAATTAGAAAAGCCAAATTTTTTTTACACACATTAAGCATTTTTAGATTCACTTTAAATTTTAAAACAAGGTATTTTGGAGATGCCGGCTTGTTATTCTGCTGTTACCATTTTGCATGTAGAACTGCGACTACTTTACATTAATCGTTAAGTTTGGGAGATGTGATTCCTGCTATTTAAAAAAACATTATTTTAAAACTTGATTATTTGATGCCTATCTTAGGGAGCTAACTTAAACAGTTCTTCATTAGGGTGGATCTATTTTTTGCATAATGTTTATTGTACTTTATTAAACTACAATTTCTATTATTGATTACGCGTAAATTTTTTTAACCCTGAGATGCTCGTGGGGTCATTGTGGTCTTAGTTTCAGCTTAAGCTAACATGTATCCAATATATTGCTTCTTTTAAACTAATATATTATTCTCTTATAACTTGCATATAAACCGTTTTTATGAAACTAGAACTAGATTTTTTTTTCAAAAATATTTCGAAGGTAAAATAGATATTACTTTAATTGCTGCCACCATTTTTATATGGCATATTAAGGAATAGTTTATCGAGCTATATTTTATATACATATTTGCTGATGATTTGTAGTTTTATTATTCAATTGAAAGCAGAAAGCTGGCTACGATATCTAAAAAACAATACAGAGCTAAAGTTTGACAACTCTGGCTTCAAGTTAAATACTGAATCAGTTAAAAAAATTAATTAAGGTTGGATTAGAAGGGCAGTCAGTGTTGATCCAATCCCATTATAGGATAACATTTATGCTCTCAAAGTATGCTGAGTGTTCTAAAAAAAAATAAGATAAAAAGTGTGGAAAGGTAACAAAAATCCACCTAACTTGGTTGGGTTAAGAACTTAATTTCCACATTATATTTTCGTAAGTTTTTCAAATTTAATCTTTAGTTATGTACATACTTTCTATAGAGAAGATTTTCCGTATGAGTCATTTAAGTACTAGATACATAAATAATGCACCAGTATTTAAAGATCTTCCTGGCGAACTCTACCTGTTATCATTAAAAATACCCATATAAGTCAAATGAATCTCTAACCAAATTAACACCTTTTCATACGTTAAAATTGTTCGTTGTGAAATATAAAATATTGCAGATCCTATTCCACAGGGCTTTAATTCCAACTTGTAGATTTGTAATATTAGTGGGATGTATATACACAGAGAGATTTTGCTTTACTGAAAACACAGTTTAATATTTGAATTCAAATAACAACTTTATGGAGAAAAGCATATAGTTTTCCTCTAAAAAGGTAAGAAAGGTAAAAAATTATAACGGGAGAATGCAAAGTATATCCAAAATTTCTGCTAAAGTTTTCTACAGAAAGATTTTCAATTTACACATATAGGTTCTTTTAGCAGTTTTGTGAAAAACTTGAGAGGTTTTTTACAAACAAAAAATTGCTAAATCTAGCAGTGAAAGTTCGCAAATGGCAACAATGCTTATAGCAAATGGCATATGAATTGAAAAATTTCATATTTTGACTTATGATGTTCTTTAAGCAAAGATTACATGTGCACTTGAATATATATCGCTCATTTACCTCAATAGTGTCACAACTCAAAAAACGTAGTTTTGCAGAAAACGCGTTTAAAATTTTCAATTTACATAAAACTTAATGAAGAAATTAAAAAATATTCTTCTCTCACGAGGTGGTAGTAAAAGCTATTTATATGAAATTTTTACACAAGATAAAATACAAAATGCCGTATTACTTTGTATTATTAACTATAAAAACGTATTTTTTGAGTTATGACACTATCGAAGTAAATGAGCGATACGTATGTATATGGAAGATATACCCCTTATGCAAAAACGATTGTTAAAATTAAAGTTGGTTTAATAAACGAATTTTGTATGGCAAAACCGGTTTTAAAGCATGCTTTAGCTTTAACAATCGTTTTTGCATAAGAGCAATAGTTATTAATACTTAATACTTCTCTTGTGCCAAAATTTTATTGCAGTAATTGAAGTAACCCGATCTCTAAGCATTTTGGCTAAAAACATTTTAAATTTCCATAGATACAACTTTTGACCTCCTACATCATAGGAGTTTTACTATTTATGCCACATTCAAAAATATTATTCCAAGTTAAAAATGCATACTTATCCGTGCAAAGTAGGTCTCCCCTAATATATATAGATTTAGCGGGAAAATTTAAGTGCCATATTTATTTTAATGAGAGAAATGAGAAAAGAGAAGAAATCAATTTAGTAATTGGAAAATCTTGGTCGCGTTCGGTTCTAAGTTTCGCGATAATGCAAAATATTTGAATGAAAAAGTGTATATAAGTTAATAAGTGAAATTTACTTATTAAAAATAAAGTTTATTTAATAAAAAAAATGAAGAGGCAAATAAATGCCCACAAATAATAAATCAAAGTGTGTTAATTTAATGAAAACACCGCACCGTGTGGGTGGGGGAGTTTTGTTTGAAAAGTTATTTATGTATTTAAATAAGTGTCTACAGTGTAAATGAATATGTTAGGCTAATTATTCAATAAAATAGAATAGAAATTAAAAAAAAATTCATGTAAGTACATACAACATTATTACAAACATACCTACATATGTATACATACTTACATACATAAAGAAATGTTTTTACTTTATTCAATTGCAAAAAACAAACTAACGGCATAAAAATAAATACGTATTTATATGCATACATACATATGTACGTACGTATGTATGGATGTACATATGTATGTATGTATATACGAAGCATGTCCATATTTATCAACATAATTCGTTGCTTTTTCGGTGCGAATGCACTCAGCATTAATATCCATCAAAAGCCATAAAAAAAACTCTCTTTTGGCGGTGTTGTTGTTGTTATTTTACTTTTTTGTTTTTTCCTCTTTTTATTATAAGGTTCTTGTTGTTTTGTTTTAGGATTGTAGTCCATATTCTAGTTAAATCCCAAAAGTACCAACTGACTAAATGCAGTCCACATCTCATAATAGGAAATTTAACTTTGAAATTATTTGTTGCCTATCCCGAAGCACTCCATACTTATTGTGCTTTTTTTTTATCTAAGTACACAACCAAATGGGGGTAAAGCTGGTTGTAAAACACACTTAACGGGGAAATGAATAATCTGCTGTTTCAGTTCTATGCATGTATGTATAAGCAACATATTAATTTTGTTTAGCCTTGGCTGCTAGACACAATTTTTTTTAAATCTTATTTTTGTGTTGCAACTAAAATAAAATTATTTTCTTTCTATCGAAGTACAGAACATACAAGGTTGTTGGAAGGGCTATTTGAGAGAAAGAGTAAATAATGTTGCGATGTTCTTGTCAGTAATCAAATTGATTACGGCAATTAACGGCTGCCAAATATGACGATTTATCGTCATTTTGATGATTTTTGGTGCGAAAAAAGCAAAATGACGATTTGAAGAGTTTTTCCTTAAAATTGATGATTTTTCAATAGTCCAAATAGGGCAGCTTTTTATGGAAAATATATTATTAGAATTCATAAGAAAATATATTTGTTGATGGCTAAGCGTTAAATAAAAATAGAATATTGGCATTAATTATTTAAAGTTATCCTTAAAATTTTGAAATTTTGAGTTAATACTCTATCGTTGCGATAAATAAACATACATACACACATTTAAATATTTATGCAAGTATGTACACTCAGGGAAAAGCTGAAACTTAAAAATAAGAACGCGTCACATTAATTCAATAATTTTCAATATAATAGAAAATGTACGAGTATATTCAGATAATATTTTTCCATATTGAAATAAGAAATTTCAACATGACTAGGCTTTCGTTAATGTTTCTTATTAATTCAATATGGTTTTTATTGATTTTAAGCTGTTTTATCTCTGGGTGTATATGGGTTCAATTAAAAGACAGTTTGTGTATATACATATGTATGTGCATACATATCGATGGTCTCAAGTAAAAAAGGCCATAACTCTTATTTAGTAAGAAATTTAGTTTTTCAGCGATCATTGGCGTTGCTATAAATTTTTTCTAGAGGGCATTATGACTGGCGATTTTCATGAATAGTATTAAAATAAATAATTAAATGCAATTTTTAATAATTCTAGAGGACAGGGCAACAACAATTATTGGGGTGGCCTTTCTGCGTGTGACAGCGATTCCAAAACATTTCACACAAATACACCTCGTCACAAGAATTTATTGCAGTCGTGTAAAAAATAACGCTTTTACAAGCAGTTGTTATGAGGGCATAAAATCAATGCGAATGGCTTTGTTTCAAATTCATGCATGGACATGAAGTGTTATGTTTTTGTATCCTAATAAATACATTTTTAAAATAAAACATGTATCTATACATGTTAATAAAGGTAGTACACTTTGATTTGTCCAATTTTTCTGAAGATTTTTCGAGTATGAAATTACGATTTTTATCTGCAGTTCGACGATTTTTCGATAATTTTATCTGACACCCCTGTCAGTAATACAAAATGTGGCACAACTATTTTGAACCTTTCAGCTCAAAATTCAACTAACTATTTGAAATCTTTGAGTATATTTACTATGTAGTTTTCTCCATGTTTCAAAACTACTTTTATTTACAAAAACCTTTTGAATGTCAAAGAAAAAATTCTATAGTTTTCTTTGCAAACGATGCACAGAGGAGTATTTGAGCCAAAAACCTGGCCCAAACGGCAAATATGACTATAAGGAAATCTTAACCCTGAAAGGTCATACTTATTTTTATGGCGTTAAAGTCGACGACCTTCGATTTTATGGCGTCGATTTTACGACTGATCCGCTTACTATAAACTTTTAGAGTTGACTTTTTTTAATATTTGTTTGATATATCATGGAATTAGAAAGAAAAATACTTGGTTTTTTTAAAATATAATTATAAATAAAGTTGTCACCGCAAAACTTAACTCAAGCTATTTTGTTAGACAGGACTTAAAAAGTTATCGCAAACAATAAATTCCAAAGCATATAGACGATAAAATGTATTTAAATATTAAACAAGATCGGTACACGTTTTTAAAAGCATCATTCGTTAATTTATTTAAGAGGCATTTAGGTTTATTTGGGGCTCCCCATGCCTGCTTCCATCATATTTTTTGTTTATCATCCGCGATTTTCGAGACTGCCTAAGAGTGTATTACAGCAGCTTCTTGTATTTTTGCCATTAGGGCTTCTTTTAGTTGCTTTCTGCTTTACTCGGCGATTTATTTTTTGCTATTCTTCTGTATCGATGTTAACAATATGCCATTATTGACGAATTTGAATTTATTGAAGATCTTTGCCTTTATATGAAATGATTTTCAGGCGTAAATAATGAAAATAGTCATTAAGAATTAAGTACGCAGTTCAATACACAATAAAATATTACATCATATTGTAAATTTTGAAGACTTTAAGTAGTGGTTTGTAGCTCTGAGATGTTGCTAAATTCAGGAAAGTGGAGAACATTACATGAGTTTTTAATGTTTTTTTTTTTTTTTGGCTTTTAACATGTTTATATGATAAGTTTTTGTGGCTAAACGAATAAAGGTATTACGTCAATTTTTGTTTTGGCTGAAAGATTTGATCAATAGCTATTTTTAATATTAAACAAAAATTATCTTGAGTATTGATGTTGAAACAATTCGTTTAAAAATGAAAATGATAAAAATTATACACTTTTTTGCAAACAAAAAACAAGAAGAAGGTTCTTAAAAGTATGTTTTATACCACAATAAAATTTAAATTTTTAATTTTGGTTCAATAAGAAGGATATTTCTCCCTGCCCATAAAAGTTTAACATTTTAATTTTTATGCCATAAGTATTAAATGTTTTTAACATTTACATTATTTTTGCAATTAATATTCTTGTCACCGCCCACAAAAGAAAGCGGAGACAAAAATGGCATCGGAAGGTATCCTGAGTCCATGCTTAGGGTTTTGAACTTTCGCTGACGTTAAAGTTGCATTTGCTAGACAAAAGCATGAAAAAAGTTAAGAAAAAAAATTTAAGTTTTCAGAGGTAGGATTACTATATATTTACATAAATATACATGTATGTAAATAAATATATACAAATATATTTACGTATATAGATCTCGATTCTGTAAAGGATGTTTTTTTTTAGAGTGTCACAACTTTGAGTTGGCATCACTGCTTTATATGAGCACCCATTTAACAGCTGCTAGTTGCACACAAAAAAGTAATATTCATGATTTTGTAATATTAATTAAAATATTTGTAATATCAATTAAAAAATTAATTAAATTTTCACCTATAAACAATTTGATAATATTAATTAAATTTTTCCACTCAAATTAATAAATACAATTAAATATTTAATTGAATCAATTAATATTTTAATTGAAAATATTAATTGGTGAATACTTTTTTCTGTGTGCTTTTTGTTTAGTTTGCTTTCAAATTTCATTATGAATCGACTGATAGCAGAGCAACGCACAGAAAAAAGTATTCACCAATTATTATTTTCAATTAATAATTTAATTGATTCAATTAAATTTTTAATTGTATTTATTAATTTGAGTGAAAAAACTTAATTAATATTATCAAATTGTTTTTAGCTGAAAATTTAATTAACTTTTTAATTGATATTACAAATATTTTAATTAATATTACAAAATCATTCATATTACTTTTTTGTGTGTGTTAAAATTTTAAAACTTTAATTTTCCGTTGAAGCCCATTTCTGTTTGAATGGGTACGTAAATATGAAGAATTGATGCATTTGGAGTGAGGAGAATCTACAAGCTTTTGTCAAAACACCATTAGATCCACAGAAAATTACTGTTTGGTGCGCTTTATGGGCTGGAGAAGTCATTGGCCCGTATGTCTTCAAGAACGATGATGGCCAGAATGTTACTGTCAGTTGTGAACGCTACAAGAACATGATTCGAAACTTTTTCGTACCTCAATTACGTGGTATTAATCTTGCTGATATGTGATTCCAACAGTATGGAGCCACATGCCACACAGCGTGCGCTACAATTGATTTACTCAAAGAAACTAATTATTTCACGTAATGGCCCAATTAATTGGCCACCAAGATCGTGTGATTTAACCCCATTGGATTATTTTCTTGGGGGTTATGTTAAGTCGCTTGTCTACCGCGATAAACAGCTGGAAAGCAACATTCGAAGAGTTATCGGCAAAATCGGGCGCAAATGTTGTGAAAAGTTATTGAAAATTGGTGTTTACGCGCCAGCCGTGGCGGCCAGATGGCCGAAATCATATTTAAACATTAATTTCACAAAATTTTCTTTCCAAGAAAACCCGTTTCATTGATTTAAAAAAAATTTGTTTACACAAGCATTAAAATTCCGAAAAATTCCCAAGTCCCGGAATTCAGAAAACTAAATCATTATGAACTTTTTAACGATACAATTTTTAGTAATCTCTTAAAGCACTTGGTTTTATTTAAGTACAGTGGTAAACAAAATTTGTATTACAAAATCATTGTGTATTATGATGTGCATTAAAATTATTTTTCATTCCTCTGCCAGATTCCTTAGTAGTAGAAAATATGAACCGCTTGTTTTCACCATCTAAGCGAATTGCAAAATGTTTTAATTTAATGCAAAATGGAACTTTTAATTCCTTAGCTTACCTCTAAAAACGTTTCTAGTGTCATATTTGCAAACCAAGAAACTTTTAGATGAAAAATACGATTGCTGCGCAAAATTATCATGCGGATAAGTTGTTTGAACTCTTTGGTTTCGTTATACCACTCGCAGCTATAGAATGTGAGCGGTATTTTCTCATACTTAAAAAAAATTGTTTAGAAAAATTAATATATATATATAAAATAAGCAAATAATTATGAAAACCTCTGTTGTTAATCGCTGACTATTGAAACAATAAATTACGACTTCATAGCCGGCTGCGGAGAGAAACAAGATCATGCGGATGAAAGTAATTTTATCCGATTCCTAGAAAAAAAAACAAAATTTCAATGTAAAATTTATTACAAATAAAATGTAATGTAACAATAATTTAGCTAAAAGTCTACCCAGCAAATCTTTTTAACATCTTATGCCAAAAAAATTATTTCTCGTGTATTTTTTTTTTGGAAAAATTAAGGAAATTTTTTTTTTCAGTTTTTTCATTTAATTATTAATTTTTGCTAACAATATTTGGCAAAGTTGTATCTACGGTAAAGCTGAATAAATTTTGTGAGTCCCTTTATATTATTCTGAAAACACTGGAAACATTTATTTTTCCTTAATTTTTGCACCAAAAAAAAAAGCGCAATCGAAAAAAAAGGCTCAGAAAAAATTGTTGTTTTACAGTTGCATATTTCGGTAAAAGATTTTCCAAAAATTAAAAAGACTTTTACATTTATAAACTATAGACCTTTTAGCTTTATTATTAAAAGCAAAACAAAAATTTTTTAAGCAAAAAAATTTTTTTTGGTTGACCTTTTTCTGGAATTACCCTTAATTATGAAAAGTGGTGTAAGTCATACATTTCTTTGGTCGAGATATTTACTAGATTTACTTATACCACTTCCATAATTCAAGGCACATGTTAAGTAATTAGATAAACAACTACCACTTATTACACTGTAAGCCATTAAATAAGCAATATTCGTTACAAGATCTCAAAAAGTCTTTGCTGGATATAATAACAATAACGTTATCTATCTATGGTTAACTACCCCCTCGCATTTCGAAATAAAAACAACTCTTTTATAATATGTACATTAGACCGTATCACAAAAAAAAAGTTCTCCGTACACCAGTGAATATAAAGTACTGTTTCAAGGACATTTAAAAAAAAAAATTTTATTTATTTTTGCCGAACGTAGGGGTCACTTTTTTAGTTTTTTTGTTATATCTTCCATGTTTACAGTCCGATCTTAAAGTTTGATATAGCGATTTTTTTTTTGTCTCAGGGAGGCCAATATGTTTGCTCTTAGGTCCATTGACCTCAAGTGTACCGTTCTAGTACTTACCCCCCAAAATCTCATTTCCTAACACCCTAATGAGACACCCTAATGTTAGAAATTTATAGCTCGCAAAAAATCATAAAACTTTTGCTAAGAAAATATTTCGATAATTACAGCACAACTATTTAAGAAATGCTTTTATAAATTCATTGTTGCAGACCGTAGGGGTCATCTTTTTAAATTTGTCATAGCTTCAGTATTTAGATTCAGATATTAAAGTATAATATATCGATGAGTTTGTCTGTACATTTTTGTAAATTTTTTTAAATGTCCTTGGAACAATACTTTATATTCGCTAGTGTACGGAGAACTTTTTTTTTTTTTTGCCTGTTAGGCGAGACGCTCTAATGTACATAATTCTGTCATCAAATTTTCTAAAATGGTAAAGTTATAGCAAAATTAACGCATCCGAAATACTTACCAAACCAACACTTATCTCAAAAAGGACAATACCCCACACAATCAAGCTCAATAAAAATTGCGATAAGCTGATGTGTCTGTAAATGATATTTATAGTAAAAATATAACTAAAACAAAAAAACAAACAACATTATTATAAAAATATTATCCAAAATACACAAAGAACTTACTCTTGTATACGTTGATATAACAAAATGCAATAACGCAAGTATTCGACACGCCTTTCCTTCGGTAACTCATCTGAAGTTGAGTTTTTGATCATGGCATTTAGTGATTGTAGAAGACCGACGCCATGCACCACAAGAACAATAAAAACTCCATCAAAACTCACTGCACCTAAGGAAGAATATATACATATGTACATAGAAAAAAGTATTAATCAATTAATATTTTTAATTAAAATTTAATTTATTCAATTAAATTTTTAATTGTATTTATTAATTTGAGTTGAAAAACTTAATTGATATTATCAAATTGTTTATAGGTGAACGTTTAATTAATTTTTTAATTGATATTACAAATATTTTAATTAATATTACAAAATCATTCATATTACCTTTTTGTGTGTATATATATATATATATAAGTACATAGAAAAAAAAATTCTACACCTGATATTTTCGATTAAAAAGCTGAAATATGCCTAATCGAAAAAAAACAGAGAAACAAATAAAAAGTTCTAGCATGAAATTAAAAACTAGCTAAGAATCATTTTGCGGCATTTTATTTTTAGCTCAAAAGGAGCACCCAACAATTTGATATTTATGTAGAATATACTCCTATAAATGAGGCTATCAGTGCAGAAGTGGTGTAACCCATATTGGTTTTTTTTTGCTGTTCTTATGATAAATACATTATTTACAATACGAACTATGAAAAAAGAGTTGAGTACAGCACCTTTTGTTATTCTAAAGAAAATTGAGCTGAAGAATGTTTTTTGCACGGATCTTAATATTGTAAAACAATAAAGTAATTAAATAATTAAAAAGAGCAATTGTTTAAAGTACTAAATGTGGGTTACACCACTTCTGCGCTGATAGCCTCTGCATGTATGTATGTAGTATATGTTTGTCATAAAGAAAATCTCTACTTACCCATACCCGCAATATAATTTGTAAATCCGCCACATAGCATTTGTATATGATAGTATGGAAATGACATTCCTTTACTCTCCCACATTGGGAAAACAGACGGATAGGCTAATGTACAAATTGTAATATGTATATTAGTTATATGATATTTTAATTCAAACATTAATTGCTTTAAAGTATATTTGTTATTTACAAGAAATTGTTGGTTTTGTTCAATAAGCTAATTAAAGTTTTATTAAAATTACTCGTATTTTAATCAATCATCTTAGAATGTCATAGATTGAGGGAAACGAAATGGCCGATGCACTGGCCAAAAGGGGAATCCAATTACCGGTGGAGGAAATGGTATATGTCCGAAAACCAATTCAGCACCTGAAATGGATCATAGACTCTAAGATGAAGTAAGAAGCGGAGAAAAGTTGGCTTGCAAAACTTCTAAAATCATGTGGAGCTCCTATGCTCCTAATTTGACTAAATTCCTTTTATCATTAACCAGAAGCAACTGTAGACTTCTAGTGGGAATATTAACTGGACACTGCCGGACGGCTTCATATGCCATCAAAATAGGAAAAATGCTTGACGGTACCTGTAGAACATCTACTGTGCCACTGTCCAGCTCTAAGCCGCGCTAGATATGACTGTCTTGGTGATGACATTTTTCGGAGTCTTGAACTTGTATCGGAAATAGAACTGTGTAGATTACTTAGGTTTGTTAAATCTGTGTGTGAGTCATTACGTACAGGCACCACGAACAAGAATCAATAAGATATTCTCTATGAAACGTTTTTAGACTAATGGGTATCCCAGCAGAAAAAAGCAAAGATTTTTTCATAGAGACTCCTTATTGTTTTTATGTGGTAAATCTTATTAATTTTATCAAGAAGAAAACCACATCAAATCAAGAAGAAATCTTATTATTCACAACTTTTTTTACTCAATTTCCGCTATTTTTGGCACCAAAAAAAAAATCCATAGAGAAAACTTCTTGATTCTATTAGGTTTTCTTATAAATTGTAAGCAATAGGGATTTCTTATTGATTTTATTAGGTTACCTTATTGATTTTTTTAAAACGGTTTTCTTCTTGATTTTTTTTAGGTTCCTATATGATTATGTGTAAGACATCTTATTGATTTTTTTAATAAGGAAATCTTCTTTTTTTTATGATGTGTCTTGCTATTTCATATCTATAAATAGACATAGAGACAATTTTTTGCATGATCTTTTTCATTTTTGTATAAGAATGTTTGCACAATAATTTCAATGGTTAATCAGGCTGCTTGTTAGCATATTGGTTAGAGTGCTTGTCTATCAGTCAGAAGTTTGCGGGTTCAATACTTGGTAAGTCAGTTAGTTAAGAATATAACATAATTTGTATGTATGTATGTATAAATAAATAACATATACAATATACTACATACATACATACATATGTATATGGTATAGAATTTAAATGAAAATACATAAGTACAGAGAAGAAAGACGCATTTTTTTATTTTTATGAGGTCGGCTAATAAAAACAAGAAAAAAACCTTATTGCAAAAATCAATAAGATAACCTAATAAAAACTAGAAGATTTCTTCTTGATTTTTTCAAAAAGGTTTTCCCTATGAAATTAATAAGATTTCCTTATTAATTTTGTTCTATTTTATGAGGTATTTAGTAGGCACTGTTTTCTTAGTGTATGTACATACTTACGTAGCATATGCTTGTAGTTGGGAGTCTTTTTTACGGCATGATACAAGTTAACAAACAGGGCTGTGAAGAAATAAGTGCTAATTATTGCGCTGCAAGAGCAAATATAAAATAGCAATTGATAACGTGTATTCTTCCAACTTTTTTCCATAATTTGATCCATAACCGTTTTGAGTTTCTTCCTGATAGCTAAATCTAAAATAGAGTTGTAAATGTACATTCATAAATTCTTTCGATCTCTTTTGATATTTTTTCGACTTACCTGTGTTAAATATTTCTGATTTTAATAATATCTCATGAGTTTGAGCCTGTTCGAGTAGAGTGTGCAATTTGCGTTGTATAAACAGAAAGTATAGCATCTTTATTATTGATAAAATTGCTTGGAAAGCGGTGCAGATGCTCTATAAGAAATATACCTTATATAGTATGTATATATATATATATGTATGTATATGCAATTGTGTTTTATAAATAATTAGTAGCTTAAAAGGTTGCATATGGGCATTCCCACAGGAATGCCAACTTTTTGTAGCGTGCGACACCAAGCAAATATGCTTACTTTATTTAAGAAAACAAAAAATTTTTTTTTTACTCTTTTATGTATTTGTATAGGCCTTCAGCAGCTGTATGTTAGGTAAAATTTAAAGAAAACTCCAGTCATGTTTTTTTCAGAAATACAAGGTTAATTGCTTGCTGTTACACGTGACAAAAAATTTTAGTATCTCGAAGAAAAGCCCATATTCTGGTATTTATATTTACAAAACAAATTGATTCCATTTTAGTTGACTAAGGATCTCCAACACTATTATCTCATTGGACCACTAACGCATTCTGTTGTTGCATTTCTACTTAATAATTTCACATACACCACGTTCTTCATTAATAGAACTCCAGCTTGTGATCCATTGGCTAATGAGTCCAACTAGCTATATCTGTGACAATAAGGAAAAAGTGCTTGAGTCATATTTTACTGTTTTGCAGGAGAGCACTTTTAAGCGTTCAAGTCGATTTTGAAAAAATTATTTCTTTTACAGTTAAATTGAGAAATTCTCTGTTAACCGTTATTTTTTGAATCACACATCGTTCTACACACTATAAGTAATATATTTAACGTGAAATATAGCAAAGTATAACCTAAATTAAGCTATTATTCCAAATGAGATTAGAAGTCTAAAAAAGATATGTCGCAAGTCATAGTGCTCTAACTTCTTGAAAAATCGACCAAATTAATTGAGATTTTGATCAGAGGTACTTTCGAATATGCAGATTACAGAGGTATCATTTACTCAAAATCAACTTATCTCGACTGAATCATTATTTTTTTGAAATCAAGAGTTTTGTATATTTCAATGGAAGAACATCTTATGTATGGAAAAATTTAAAAATCTCGTATTCAAAAAAATAATATGTTAGGCCCTTTTTAACGTAATCTTATGTAAAACAAACTAGTTGACGAAGTTATTCCTGTCACTTTCAATGTTGAAAAATTCAAATCGAATACCCACAAATATTAATCCTTATACATATATTTATAATTTGATCAGGCTAAAAATCGTATCGATTTTTAAGTCAAATTACGTGTGATAATTATTAATGAACAAATAACACCAAAGTTAATCGTAAATATTCTGATAAACAAGTAGTAGAACGGAACAACTAGCTGTTTGTGAATGCCCCTGCACATCCATCATCAGCTTTCTTTCGTGTTTGGTCCACTGTGTGTGGTTTCAGTTGATGTAGACTTATGCTTGATATACTCAGTTATAATTGCAAATGGAATATGTGAATTGTTTTGATTCATCTTATTTCAATTTGTTGAAAGCTTCTTTGTAATGGAAGCTCAATTTTACCACCTCTAAATTTACAACAGTCTTGCCATTGTATTTTTTTCTTAGTTAATTTGCTTATTTTTTGTTCTACTTAAGACAAACTTTTTTGTTTTGTTACTATTAAGTATATTTTATTTATTTTTGTCACTGGCTCATGACTATTAATTTTAGTCAATTTTAATTATTATTGTTTGAGCTTCATTTGTTTCTATATTTACGATCTGAAAAGGCTTAAGTTCATTTTGCTTTGTAAGCCAAATTACGTGTGATAATTATTAATGAACAAATAACACCAAAGTTAGTTGAAAATATTCTGACTAACACATAGTTGAACGGAACAATTAGCAGTTTTCGAAGGCCACTAAACCTTCATCATCAGCGTTGTTTTGTGTTTGGTCCACTGTGTGTGGTTTCAGTTGATGTAGAATATTTTTCCAAACAAATTAAATAAATAAATGCAAGAATCCTAAACGAAATTTAAATAAATGGCTAAAAATATTAGTTTGTACAAATACATTAAATTTTTTTAAAGAAATTTGTGGTTTGTATCATTTTCAAATATTATTTAATGACGATCATTAAAAATTTTATTAACTTTAAAGTACGTCAACAAGAGTATGAAGTCCTTTTTCATAAACATTTTTTAATATTTCATATGGCAGACGTAAATAGAACCCCCATTTAATGTCTTTAAATTTCATAAGTATATTATATTCATATTCGCATTCGTATTCGCGAATATCGTTTCAAATATTCGTATTCGTATTCGCAAATATAAACAATTTACATTCGTTACATCACTAATGCACACATATATATACACCAATGGGCGCTCCACAATGACTGAGTTATTGCAGTGAGTCAATCAATTAAAATCTATCCCTTGAACGATATTTGTTTACTTACCTCAGCTATTTTTGTAATGTCATCCATGTAACGAGTTATATAGCACCAGTGTCCGTATAAAAAAAATCCACTACCCAGCACCAAAATTAAATTTATACTAGAAATTAAAAAAATATTAAAAAGCAAAAAAATCGAACTTAATATTTAATCTGTGAATTTTTTTTAAGTATACAATATTTTTTCGTTACGACTAAGAGACCAACTGCCTGGCTGGCAAATTTTCTAATTTTGTTTTTGTTTTCAATATAAATAAGCGAACGAAAATTTCTTGTCGACATCGTGAGCCAGGCAGCAAGTATCAGCCTCTACACACTGTGTATATAATATATACACGAAGATATTCGTCCTATTTTTTCATGTCTCATAACCCTGTACCACTAAACCGTAAAATGCTGAATATGGATGACGTTGAATTTATCACACATACGAAGTTGGAAAGTTGTACAATGAAAACTTCCCGAGATATGGAGGTGCACAATATTTTTTGCATACACATTGCTCTTATACAAGGCTATAAATTTATTTAGTTTTTAAGTAAGAGTGAGCAGTAGGTTTGAATTTATTATTTAGGTACTCGTATATTTTAATAGCCGGTTAATACAAAACATTGCATGACTGATAAGAAATGGCCAAGGAAAAATTTTGAACTTAAACAAGTAAGAGTGCTATATTCGGCTGTGCCGAATCTTATATACCCTTTACCAAAGTACGTTCATATATATAGTATACAGACATATACATACATATTTGTTTTGTGATAAAGTTTATCATTTTTTTCTCTAAAGCAATTAATAGTAAGTGACTTTTCAGTATTTTTCGATTAAACAATTTGATTAAATTATTTTATTTTCGATATTAGCAATAGTTGAATATTTTACTCTACACTCTGTGGTTAAGATATATTTTACATTCATTCTTATTTCAGTCAACATCGACGTCACGTCAATACAATACCAAAAAATGGAGTTTATTTACTCGCTCTCGATATGTTGAAAAACCGTGCTGCTATTTAATAACTCTAAAATATTCTTAGTATTGCACCTACATACCATGTAAACTAACTTGTTTTATATTTTCTCGTATTTAATATTCATTGATGTTGCAAAACTTCTTGATTTAAATTTCCCATTGCAAATGGTATACATCGTGGTATTATGTAAACGTTTTATTCCTACAGGATTTGTTTGAAATTCGTTCAGCAGAAAGTAAAGGTATCAGGAAAATGAAACGGAACATGTCCTTTAATTTACCTTTAGCGATAAATTTTAGTTTTATCTCGAGTTATTAAAAATTAATAGTTATTATGCTGAGAGCACAATAAGCACAAACCTTCGTTTATACTTTAATTAGATTAGATATCCATCAAAAAATTAACCATGTATAAAAAATCTTGAGTAATGATTTTCCTAAAACATGAAATCTGTTTAACTGAAAAAAATAAATATTTTTGGTTATTTTTCTTGCCGAAACTTTTTTTTAATTTATTTCTTTATAAAAAAAAGAAAAATTAAAAGAAATAATTAATTTTATATACCAGAAAAAATTTAAGTTTTCCAGCTCTGGAGCTATGTCTTTTATTTTTCTAATTTCTATGCCAAACTATTTCATTCTAAGTCATAAAGTGTATAAAACTTGTAAACAAAAAGAAAAAACTAACTTGACCTAGTTACTTTTGTAGAAAAAACAATTAATTTACCAACCCAGGAATCAACTTTTAGATTTTTCTGATTTAAAAAATAATAAAGTGTGTTAAGTCAACAAAGAAATAAAAAAAAATTAATTTTATACTTTAATATTTAAAAAAATCAAAGTTTCCATCTTTGGAGCTGTAATTTTAATTTTTAAAATTTTATACGCCAAACTTTTCTTTCAGAAGCATAAAATATATTCAATTTATAAAGGAAAAGAAAAAACTTTTTAGAACTATTTAATTTTACATAACACAAAAAGTGTAAGTTTTCCAACCCTGGAATCATAATTTAGGATTTTTCTAATTCCTTATACCAATCTAGTTCTTTAAAAAATACTTAAAATATATTAAGTGAACAAAGCAAAAAGGAAAAAAGAAAAAACTTTGATTTATTTAGTTACTCTATTATCAAAAAAAGTTAAAATTTTCCATCTCTGGAGCCTTGGTTTTCATTTTTATAATTTTATAGGCCAATTTTTTCTTTCAGAAGCATAAAATATATTTAATTTATAAAGGAAAAATTAATTATTTAGACGTATTTAATTTTACATAACACAAAGAGTGTAAGTTCTCCAACCCTGGAGTCATAATTTTGGATTTTTCTGATTATTGATACCAATCTAGTTCTTTAAAAAATACAAAAAATATGTTAAGTGAACGAAGCAAAAACGAAATAAGAAAAAACTTAGTTTCATTTAATTCCTTTAATACTAAAAAATTCACATTCCGTTCTGAGCATTTTTTAATGTGGCTTTTTTGCTTTTTTGAAGTTTTTTTCAGTTTAAAAGATATTTTCAGTTTTGTCGCTTTTTTCTCATTTTGGCGATTTTTTTCTGTTTTTTTTTGGGTTTATTTTCATTGAAAGATTTTTTTCATTTTGGCGATTCTTTTTTCATTTTGGTGATTTTTTTTTCATTTTGGCGATTTTTTTCTGGTTTTGGGGCTTTTTTTTATATTTTGGTGATTTTTTTCGTTTTTGGGGGCTTATTTTAATTTTGGAGATTTTTTCATTTTGGCGATTTTTTGGGATTTTTGCAATTTTTTTTATTTTTTGGGGTTTTTTTCATTTTGGCGATTTTTTTTTCTTTTTTTTTGGGGCTTTTTTTCCATTTTGGAGATTTTTTTCATTTTGGCGATATTTTTTCATTATGGCAGTTTTTTTTTCCTATTTTGGGGTTTTTTTCATTTTGGAGATATTTTTTCATTTTGGCGATTTTTTTTCATTTTGGCGATTTTTCCCTGTTTTTGGGGTTTTTTTGCATTTTGGCGATTTTTTCTGTTTTTTTTGGGGTTTTTTTCGTTTTGGCGATTTTTTTTTCATTTTGGCGTTTTGTTTTCATTTTGGCGGTTTTTTTTCATTTTAGCAATTTTTCCGGTTATTCGCGATTTATTTTAGTCTTAGACATTATTTTTGTAATTTGGTGCTTTTTTCATTTTGGCAATTTTTTTTGTTTTTGGCGATTTTTTTTTGGTTTGGCGATTTTATAATTTTTTGATTTTTTAGTTTTACCGTTGTTGAAAATTTCAAGAGTTTTGCTTTTACGGTTTCCAAGATACAGCAAGTTGTCAAAATTGCATTAACTGATGGAACACCCTTTAATTTAAATTTTTTGAAATTTTAGTGTTAATTTTTGTAGTCTGTATAAAAATACACTAACCTTACAAATTTCAAGTGTATATACATACATACATACAATTATATGTATATTACATGGGATTTTAACATTTTTCGTTGGTAGTTTTGGAACACCCTTTAATTTCCAATTCCCATGTATTCGTTGTTGTAGCGGACATAGGTCTACACACTGTGTCCAAATTTCAGGTCAGTAGCTCTTACGGTTCTCGAGAAAATGCTAATATAGTTTTAGACATAGTTAATTTTACATAACACAAAAAGTTAAAGTTTTCCAACCCTGGAAACGTCTTTTTATTTTTTTTATATTTTTTTAATTTAAAATTACAATTTTAGTCGTACTGAAGTGTAAAATAAATTTATTTATAAAAAAAAAAATTGTTTTCGGTAGTTACTTTTATATGGCAAAATGAAGTTTAAGCTTCCCAACTCTGCAATCGTCTGCTCGATTTTGCTGAATTTCAATACCAATCTAAGTTGGACCATTTCTGATACACCAGTCCAAGAACGAAGTCTCTAGCTTTTCTGGGAGCTTCGAAAAACCGATTTCACGTACACCGGACGGACGGACAGACGGACATCGCTTATTCGTCTTCGCTATTCATAAGGACCCAGAATATATATATTTTTTTGGTCGCAAATTAAAATTATGGAACTTACACACGCAATGACAAACCTATATATACCCTTTTCCATTTTTGGTAAAGGGTATAAAAAGTGGATACGCCTATAAAATTTTAAATAAAACTTGCGCTATAGAGCTGAAATTGGATGCAGAAGTGACCATGAATGAATGAAATGAAAATCTGAGTTGCTGATGTGCGACCGTTGAGTGGTTGTGTTAGAAATGCATAGTTGAATAGTTCCGCTCCACTCAACAGTTGAGTAATTTTCCATCATAAAATTTTTTCACTGTCTATTGTCGACATGTTGTACTCAGCCTGCACAGATGATCGAATAGAGCTATGCCTTTTATATGATTTGTTAAATGGCAGGAGCAAATATTTGTGAAATTTTACATTGCAAATGCAATAAAGTAACGAAATAAAGATACAAAATTAAATTATATCCATCAAGCCGTTCCTAAGACGTTAATGTTGGCGTTAGCAATTGCTAACAGTGTCACAACTGTTGAACTCAACAGCTACGTCTTATGAATAGGCCCATTTTATTTCGCATTAGCCGTTTTCTACGTTTATACTATTAAAACAAACAAAAATTATCTCGAATATTAATGTTGAAACAATTCATTTAAAAATTTAAAAGAAAAATAATTATACACTTGATGTGCAAACAAAAACCAAGAAGGAGGTTTTTTTAAAAGTGAATATATTAACATTTAGAATTATCGTTTATACCACAAAAAAATTTGAAATCTCTTATTTAAGACATAAGAAAAAAGTTTGCGCAAGTCTGCGGCATTTTTTTGTGAGTTTTTTGAAAGTTTCAAGTTTTGTTCTGGGTTTGCTCATTTTGCATGGATAAATATGAGTAAGAAATTCTTTTTAGCAGTCATGAAATGTTTTGTTTTGTAAGGAGAGGTACCCCCTGCCCGTAAAAGCTCATGAGTTTAATTTTTATGATATTAAGGCATTACATTATTTTTGTAAATAAAATTTTTGTCACCGCCCACAAAAGGAAGCGAGGATGAAAATGACATCTTACGATCTACTGGATCCAAGTTGAGAGTTTTGAACTTTCGCCGTTGAATTTGCTGATAAAAGTATGAAACAATTTAAAAAAAATTAAGTTTTTCGGAGGTGGGATTAGTTTCTCTTAGGGTCCCCTTTGTCCGATACTTCTGGTTTTCAAGGTTTAATAGCGTAGATCTGTGAGACATATTTCTGACAAGTTGCATTGATCTAGGGGCACTCAATAGCTTTTCACAAGCAATCTAAACTAAAAAAAAAAAAAATTTTGGCTCAAATACTCCTCTGTGCGCAGCTAGAAAAGAAAATAATGGGAAATAAGTGGAAACGTTTTGAAATATTTCAGAGAATTTGACATCATCATATAATATAATTTTATTGCATTGTTATTTCACACATGCAATTTGTTTTATATAACTAAGCAGCATAGCTATAACCGGGTGTCCTAAGATACATAGCTCTCTTTTTTTTTGTTTGCTTTATTTTCTTTTGTGCTTCTTTTTCTATGTAGTTTTGTTCCGAAAAGCTATGAAATTTATTCAAAGTATGTTAGCATTGTTGAGAGAATGAGTATGTATATGTGAGAGCATAAGAAAAAACGTTGTCAAAATAATATAGATTCTATATGATTAAACAGAATAAGTCCGCAACTTCAGGAAAAATCGCTGTCAAATTAACAAAGCCCATAATAAAATCTACGGCAGTAACTTCATATGCTCTCTAAATTTTGTTTCATTTTCTTTTGTGCTTATTTTTCTTTGTAGTTTTGTTCACAAAATATATGAAATTTATTGAAAGTATGGTAGCATTGTTGAGAGAATATTAATTTATATGTGAGAGCATAAGAAAAAACGTTGTCAAAATAAAATAAATTCTATCTTTCGACTGTTTTCTGGGGCTGGTTTTTTGTGTCATTTTGTATGGAAAATGTGTTTATGCCGCAATTCTGTTTGATCATTTAGTCTAAAATTTTGGGCTACTAAAAAGTAAATAGTCTGAAGCTTATAATGTTTGTGGCTTCTCCTGTAAAAAAAATTAGAAGCGCAGTTACGACTCATTGGATTTTGGATGACGATAAGTATCTTATCGAAATCTTTTGTCCACTCCCAAGCAAATTCCAAATCAGTTTTGTTTTTAATTAATTTAATAGAGCTTTCATATTCTCTTAAAGCAACCCTTAGCCAAATAAATGTTGGAATTATAATTGCACTTATATTCTTTTATCTTAGTTTTTTTTTACATTTTGGCGCCGTTTAAACTATTCCGCCCAGCGCTGAGCGCACGTATTCTTATGCTCGACAACTTCGACGCCGATGAGGGAGCGTCGAGTGTACATGCCTAGCGCGCTTAAAGAAATTAATGAACACATTTAAAAAATGCATATATATTCCGATAAAATATATTTTTGCTGACATTAAATGCCATTTATTTATGGTTTAAGAAGAAATCCAGCATTAAGTATACGCGAGTATTAAAATAAATATTTTGATTGTTTTCCTAATAATATCAACTTATTTGATGAAGAAAATGAAAAGAAACAATATGTATGTGTATTTATAAATACATTAAATATTTGAAAAAAGTCTCTATACTTTGAGAAAATCCAGTTTAACTATGTTGGCTGACGCTAAACCTCGTTAAATGTTAAAGAATGTTTTAAATAAATAGAAGGTTTCTTAGGGTCATTATTACAACTTAAAGCTAGTTAAAAGTAGGATTGTATAAATTTAATTTAACTTGCCTTTACCTTAGCGCTTACTTTAGGTTAAGCTAAAATTGTACTTATGGAATACTTTTAACCAACTTTAAGTTGTAATAATGACCCTTAGATTATGAAGGATCTTAGTTATTATACCTTACTTACATTCTCAGTGATTCCTTCCTATAAGTGGGACTTGTTAAATTTACTCCCAGCCCAAAAGAAATTCTTATTAGTTCTTTTATTTTAAAATAGTTGCTTCTTTTAATATTTTTCATTTCATTTCTTAAAAACATTGCGTATTATGCAATAGTCAGTTTGAGGAATGTTATTATTTAGTGAGCAAAACAATACAAATGAATGAAAACTCACTGCAGATATTTTATAAACGGCACCGTAATAAATTGCTGTCAAAAGAAGGACTATTATTAAAGCATAAATATAATTTCATACCAACTCTACAATGCTTAACAACTTTAATAACTATAAATTAGTGTTCATCAACTTAACGTACACTGGAAAGCAAACATGCACCATTTTACCGACATGTTTTTTTGTTATTTCAAAATAAACGAAATAGAAGAAAGTATTATGTACAAAAAAATAATAATAATAAAAATAAAAAAAAAACTCTACCACTTGAGCTGAGTTCCCATGTATTTAAAAATTTATATTTACCAAAGAATTAAAAATAGTTTGTTATGCTTTTTTTGAGAGTTTAAACTCTAGTTCTTAACTTGACATTTAAATATTTACGTATTTAGTTATTATACCCTTTACAAAAAAAATGGTAAAAGGGTATATATGGGTTTGTCATTCCGTGTGTAATTTCCATAATATTGATATGAATGAGACACATATTTAATTTGTAAGGAAAAAGAAAAAAAATATTTATACCTAGTTAATTTTACATAACACAAAAAGTGTAAGTTTGCCAACCCTGGAATCATAATTTAAAATTTTTCTGATTCCTTATACCAATTTAGTTTTTATAAAAATATATAAAATATGTTAAGTGCACACAGCAAGAAGGAAATAAGAAAAAACTTAGTTATATTTAGTTACTTTAATATCAAAAAAAGTTGAAAGTTTCCATCTCTGGAGCTGTGGTTTTAATTTTTCTAATTTTATACGCCAAACTTTTCTCTCAGAAGCATAAAATATAGTTAATTTATAAAGAAAAAGAAGAAAATTAATTAGACCTAGTTACTTTTATATACAAAAAAAATTTCCAACCCTGGAATCATCCTTGTAGAATTTTTCTGATTCCTTATGCCAATCTAGTAGTTTTTAAAAAAATATATAAAGTATGTTAAGTGAACAAAGAAAAAATTGTTTTATTTATTTACTTTAATATCCAGAAAAAAAGTTAAAAGTTTCCAGCTCTGGAGCTGTGATTTTTATTTTTATAATTTTCTACAACAATTTTTTTTTCCAAAACCTAATATATGTATAATTTATAAAGAAAAAGAAAAAAAATAATTATACCTAGTTACTTTTATATATGAAAAAAAAGTGTAAGTTTCCCAACCTTTTTATTTTTCTGATCTCTTACACCCATCTCTTTCTTTTAAGCATATACGATATGTTTAATTTATAGAAAAAAGAAAAAATTATTAAAATTACTTTTATATAACAAAAAAATTTTAAGTTTTTCAACCCTGGAAACGTCTTTGTATATTTTTTGATTTTGAAATACCAATTTTTTAAGCATAAAATAAGTTTATTTATTAAAAAAAATTAAAATTTGTTTTCAGTAGTTACTTTTATATGGCAAAATAAAAATATATAAACCCTTTTACAATTTTTTTGGTAAAGGGTATAATAAACACATATTTAATTAAAATATTAATCAAAAATATTATACTTTCTAAGCAATAACTTAGTTGAAAAAAAATTCAACAATAATTTTTTCTGTGTTCTGATATCTTTGCATTTGAAATTGACAACGTTTCGTACTGTTTTGTTCTAGATTTTTATAAAGAAGTGTAATTCTACTTGCAGTCGGTTATGTGTGTATTGCATTATAATTTTCAAAAGCCAAAACCTCTTTTAGTGGTTCGCTAGTATGAAGTAATGAATAATTCGGAATATTTGCTGGCATCGTCAATTTTGTAGAAAACTCCTATCTAAGGACTTGATTTAATAAAACGAGATTTGATTAAGTGTTCAATTTTCTTGTAAAAGACCCAGGATAAGGATGAGTATACCCAGCATTTGGGGCTTACACTGTGTGTAGACAGCAACATGCTACAAATAACTTTTTATAAATAGCTTAAACCACTAGATCTTCTGCGTATTGAAGTTTATGCATTATAAAATTTGAAAAATTATGCAGCACATTTTTTCTTCCTTGTTCGTTTAAGCCATTTATCCGTTCGACAAAATCCTGCCTTCAACTATCGGCAAGTTGTAATAATGGCCCTAAGTGAAATAAAGACGAAATATTTCCTGACTGACACAGTTTATTTGTTAAATTTGAAAACAAATTTTAAACAAATACTTGCCTGAAAATAAAATTTGTAAAATTCTGTCCATCTGATGGCAAAATCCGAAGCAAAATAATACAAACGTGATCAAAAATAAAAAAAAAAATATTCCTGCTAAAGTAAGAAAATTTTTCGAAAAATACTTACAGCCTTATTTATAAAAATTATTAAGGCTTTATAAAGGCTTTTTGTATAAAAATTTGTTTTAAAAACCCTTTATAAAGCCTTAATAAATTTTATAAATAAGGCTGTTAAACAACAACAAATAAAAAAAGTTTCGAATATTTAGATTTATTGAAGCAATTTAAATGTGATATTAACGTGCAAAATAATTATAAACTCTACGATTTATCGCTAATTAAAAATATACATATATTTCCTATCTATACACCTATCCCTCAATTTACACGATAGACACGTTCCTGAGAAAGTCGTGTAAATCGAAATTTAAAATTTTTTTATGAAAAATCGTGTAAATCGAAAATAAAGGCAGAATCGCTTAAAAGATAGATTTTATTAAGAAATTATATATGTATTTCAACTTAACTCAAAAGACATAAAAATAAACCTTTATTCATTTAACAAAATAAATGCTATTCATAAAAACAAAAACAAAATTAAAAAAATATTCAATAAAACACATAAAAAATCGTGTAAATCGAGGTATTTCATAAATCTCTGAATTTACACGAAAACCAAAATAATCGTGTAAATCGAGGGATAAGTGTATCATTAAAGCATATAATGTGTTCTTTTCTAAAACAAAGTGCAACTTTTTTTAAACAAAATTTTTAGTTAATATTGAATGTTATGTTATGTTAATACGAGTATTGTTCCCTTTACTTTGAGAGAGCGAAAATGTTGGTCTTATTTTTAATAAAGAAAATGAAAGTAGCTAAATTTATTTTCAAGGGCATGTTTCGGAATTTTTGTACAGCAAATTGAAACATTCCGTAGCTCTATATTAGATTATCCACAATTTCTTTTACTCCGACAAATTTCTTAGCAATAGGAAATAAGATCCACTTGTGTTTATCATCTAAAAAGAAAGTTAAATTTAACGGTGGGACAGCCACGATGTCATCAAAAATCGTTCGATCGACAACTTATATTGCAAACAGCAACACATTTTCTAATGTTATTGTTGTTTGCAATACAAGTGGTCGATCGAACGATTTCTGGTGACAACGTGGGACAGGCCGTAATTTAATTGATTAATGAAGCCTGTCCCAAATAAATATGCACAATAAATATATATTTTTAACTCCTAAAAGTATGCCTCAAATATATATTAAGTCGCATCCCAGCAAAAAAAATTTAACACTCAATGTAATGGTAGAACTAGTCGATTCGTATGATGTAACTTTTGAAGTTGTCGTATCGTTTAAATCTGGATGTTAGTTAGTAAAAACGTGAGACTGTTAGCGAATTTGTCATTTGTTAGTGTATTTATCTTTTTTTTTATGTGTGTGTATGTATGTATATATTTTGTGTATATTTCTACCTCACATATGTTACGATACATATTAAATAAACATCAATATGTTTTACGATACGAATCGACTAATTCTACCATAATGATTTGCACTCATTCAGCTTATTATTTTAGTGTGCATTAAAACTGCTTGTTAGTAATGAATAATATAAGTTTCCAATTATATCATTATTTAAACGTTTTTATTTGTTACTAATTAGATGACAAAAAATTTTGATTTCATTTATGTATGCACATGGGTATGCATATGAAAACTAAATTTTTATCCATATTTATGGCAAAAGTTTGTGTCGCTCTCTAAGCCAAATTATATGTGATATTTATTTTAGGGAACAAATAACACCAAAGTTAATTGTAGATATTCTGACAAACACTAGCAGAACGGAACAACTAGCTGTTCTCGAAGGTTACTGCACCTTCATCATCAGCGTTCTTTGTGTTTGGTCAACTGTATATGGAGTCCTAGGTTGAGTAGGGGTTGCAGTCGGAAAACCGACTCATGTAGACCGTTTTTGGTCCATTGTAATACCACGGAGATTCTGCTTATGCGGAGTCCCCACCGTCGAAGCAGAGCTTAATATAAAGATACTATGACGTTAGAATTCAACACTAGCAATGTCAGAAAGTTCACTGAACTCATTGTGGCCATTATCTTTCTTGGAAGTCCAGGTCAGTAACACAGAGAATCTTCTACACTTTCCTTTTCATCGATATTTTGGCAGATGCGGCAAAAATCATTTTGTTCGACCTTTAACCTTTGTGCATGCCTGCCTATGAGACTCTGTCCGGTTAGAATTAAAGAAGCTGTATTTTTCCTATTCAGATGAGTTTGCATCAGAGTAGGTGTAAGTCCACACATTCCGAATTCGGTGGAACTTGTAAGATAGTCACAGTTCTAGTTAACTAATCAGCCCTAGAGTCCCCTGAAAGTCCCGTAATCCAGCTGATCCTAATATCAAACTGCTCTGCCATCTAATTTAGAGATGTTCGGCAGTCAAGGGCTGTTGTTGTTCTTAGAAACGGGAGTTTAAGGGCCATAATACCCGCTCGACTATCGGTGTAGATATTAATCAAAGTCATTGAAGTGAATATTCACTTTCAATCAATCTGCCTGGAAGACACTGCAGTGATCTGAAAGCCACTTTTCAATACGAAGAAAAGACTCCATAAGCCACACCTTCTTATGTTTTGTACCCGTTCGTATAAAAAAATCAATACTTTTTCTTCTGCCTAGAGTTTTATTCATCCACAATTCTGTCGATGGTATCCAGATTTTATAAAGACGTTCGTGTAGTAGAACAGAGGAGGTTTGGTCCATCCTCCATCCCTAAGCTGCATCATCGAGTATTCTACAGTGAGCGGTACCATTTCCGTTCTACAGAGAGGTACAACAAACACGGATTGGTGGGGTAATTGCTATCTCATTTGCTAATTGGTAAATGAATATCCGCAGTGCATCCGTAGGAGTAGAGGGTGGCGTTGGCTGAAGTAGTTAGCTCGTTGACTACAAAATCCTGTAGCCTGGGTTCGAGCCCGGTCTCCGACAGTCATTAAAAATAACAACACCACGCATTTTTCTGATGTGCATTAGTGTCCTTTGTATCGGTTGTTGCGGGAAAAGTTCTAGTGATGCAGGCATAAGGCACTGGTCACTAAAAACTATACCGACTTCATCAGATAATAATCCTAATGTACATCAGAGCGCCCTCCTTCGTTGTGTAGCAGAACAATTGGCGAAGTAAAATAATCAATAAAATGGCTACTAAGCACAGCTTCAAAACTTAATACGCCTTATTTGACACCAGATGGCGCTGCAACATTGCATTATCAAAAAATGTGCAAAGAGCAGAGTTGTAAAAGAATGAAGCTTTCCTCTATCCTCTATATCTTCCTTCACCACCTGTCTTCTCTATCACTATCATTTCCCTAACACCCTCTCTCACTATCTTCTCTTCAATTAACAGGTAACACAAAGTGATCATTGTATTGGACCCAAGTGAGCTGGACTCTAAATTTCACCCTTCCTTACCAGCAGCCTGCTAACCTAACCTAACCTAACCTATGCGTAGGAGTAGTGCATATCGCTGTGTAAGCCAAATTAATGATTTGTATCTCTTAAAATAATAAGTCGGCAAAATCGCACTGAGTGGAGCATTTGTCTTCAAATCTGCACATCATTTGTTCGTTCGAATCTATGTTAAATCATAAAAATATAGGGAATGAAAAAATATGAAAAATTGAGAAACAATTTTGCCAAAAAAAAAACCGACTATGCAAGACCTGATGGAACATTTTCGAAAAAAATGTATGGGATAAAACTGGAAGAAAACTCTTAAAAAAATATGAAAATCTGTTGGTTAAGAAGAAGTACGGGCGTCCCTCCTCCCTTTTTTTAAATGCAAGATTTTCTGTTTTGTAAAAATCGGTAAAGTTGAACCACTTAAAATAAAATATAAAATTTTAATGGGCGTGACTCCGCTCATCTTTTTATGGTATGTGGTGTGTTTTATAAAAATTATTTAAGTAGAGGCACGTGAAACATAGTAATAAATTTTAATGGTCGTAGACACGCCCATTTATTAGACTTTAAAATTGGTTGATAATAAGGCCCAAAAGTGTTTGCTAAAAAAAAAATACTGACGAATTGATAGCCTCTTCCTTTTTTGAAGTCGGTTAAAAATAATTATAAATTGAAATAAAAAAGAGACAAAAATAAACCGCCAAACGATATCGCTACAATAAAATATAATAAGACCAAAAATATAGTCATTTAAACTCCAAGGATTTTAGTCCTTCCTTATATACTTAAAATAAAAATTGTCATAGCGGAGAGAAAGTAATAACAATGCGCCTACCTCAAAATAAGCTTCCCCATTAAATTTGGCACACATAAAGTTTATAACAGTTATTAATATGACATTAAAAATCCTCGACCTTATTTTGCTGGGATGCATTGGAATTGGATCATGGATATTATATAAAATTATTATCTTACCGCTAGTAGTGTTGGCAGCGACATTGTCGTAAACCATGATACATTTAAATTAAATATACGATTTGTGCGAAGAATCATCATCCTTATTAGCTGCTTGAATTGGTCGGACTCGTTGTACCATTCACAATTGTAAAAAGCCCACGGTATTTTCTCACACTGTTAATTTAAAAGAAAGAAAAATATTTAGAAATACATACTCAATGTAATGGCTTAAACACGAACAAACCTCGTTAATTAGACGTTGGCTATTGTAACAGTAAAGAACGATTTCAAAGCCTGCGGCTAAAATATATAACAGCATACGCACTAGCCTTATTTTATTTGAACCCTAGATAATAATGCAAATTATTAGAAATGCAGAGCAGAAATGAGCTCTTTTTTACCGGTATAAGTATATATTGACTTGTATGTGTGTTTATAAATATTTGTAATTACTATCACAAGTATAGGGACAAGCATATAATTAAAAGTGGTTGTAGTTTAAAACAATATTTGATTTAAAAGCAAAGTAAATCCTTTTTAATTACATTTTATTAAATACTATAAAAAAGCATTATTAACTTAAAAAAAAATCCAGTTTTTCAAATTATGACACTATTAAGTAGGGATGTAACGAATGTTCGCATTCGCCAATAATTCGCTTACTTTTGCTATTTGCATTCGCTAAAATGTATGCGAATATTTCAAGCGAATAATAAAGACAAAAAAAAATGTTGTATTTCTTTTACGAAAATAGCTTATGATTTTAAATTTAAAGACGAAAATGAAAAAGATACATGTAAAGCAATAATATTTTAGCGGAAAACTTTTCTATCAATAAGCTCTCATAAGTATCAAAATGAAACCCAAATCCAGCGGTGTTTGGAAATATTTTTCAGTTTTGAAAAAGAAAAGACAGTGTTTGATTTGCGCGAAAATATTTTCTGCTTAAGACTAGTCTGTTCAAACTTTTGAACGCCATTCATTACTTTGTACAACAAATTTCAAATCCAAACAATAGTAACTAGTCCTTGTTTGTTGTAAATTCCACGCGAAACAAGTGCCACTCATATTATTTCTCATGAAAACTTAAAATGTTGAAGATATATTTCATATGTTTTTCCCAAGATGAACAGAGTACTACTTCTGCAAGATTTTTTCAGGAAAAATACATTCCAAGTTTTCTTCATATGTATTTGACAGCATTTCACATGAAATGTTGAACAGAGTACCAGGATTTAGTGCTAAAGTACGAATCGGTGGATTGCCTAACATTGTGTAAACTTATTTTTAATTATTATATATACTTACTCTTATCTAAATAAATTTATTTGCATGTGATATTTTAACGAATTGTAATATTTGCATTCGCTTTCGCAAAAATTAAAATGTATTCTTCGCTTTCGCATTCGCTAAACTGGTATTCGTTACTTCCCTACTATCAAGGTAAATAAGCCATACATTCACTTAATTAAAATTTGTTTTGCTCTTAAGCTATCTACAGATAAGTATATAATTTCGGCAACAAAAATTTCTTTGCGTGAACAAATGCAACTTTAAGTCATAAAAAAGCCGCCGCCAGAAAATGTTCATCATCAAAACTGGGTCTATGAAAAAGGTTATACCATACATAGCTACTTTAGAGTCTAGAGTCTAGATCGATGATCTTCTTAGATAAAAAGCTTGTAACTTTCCAGTATTGAGCTCATGTCCTTTAACCAATTAAAGGCTGATGTTGGAATGATTCGCCATCTTATTTAAAGAAATGCGACCTTCTCGGATGAGGTTCGGTATAGTACGAGGGAGCTTATAGGAGCCTTACAGATACATATATCCTTTGCAGATATCCGTTTCTATCGGATAAGCCAGTTCGCTAGCCTTTTGTTTAATTTTGTATTAAAAATGGTACATAATACTCAACAGAATACATATATGTATAGAATATTTGAAAATCATATTTTTTGGTTTTCATAAGTAAAATATTTATGTGAGTAACTGTATAATTTGTTTCATTTATCAGATATTACCAAACTAAGACTCATCTCAAATATCACAATACCCCAAATGATCAAGCTCAAAAGAAACTGAGATAAGCTGACGTGCCTGAATAGTTCATCCACAGTCAGCACGTACCTGAAAAAATAGAATAAATTTCAAAAGCATTTAGTTTCAATAGCCAAGTAAAACAAATGTAAATGCATCAAATTCACTTGTAAATGCGTTGATATGTAAAAATGCAATAACGCAAATACTCGACGCGTCTTTCCTTTGGTACTTCAGGCGAGGTTGAGTTTTCAATCATGATATTCAGTACACGAATCAAGGCAACTCCATGCACACACAAGACTATGAAGACACCATCGAAACTAACCGCACCTACATATGAAATAAATTCTTAAATATAACATATTTTATCGGCCTGGCCCACGATGTCACCAGATATCGTTCGATCGAGAACTTGTATTGCAAACAACAATAACTTTAGAAAATTTGTTTTTGTTTGCAATGCAAGTTGTCGATCGAACGATTTCTCGTGACATCGTGGCCCAGGCCGTATGTAAGAAGTCGTTAAAAATGTTGGCAATTTGATATAAAAAAAGGAGATATGTGTGCCCTTAGTTATGAAAGTGGTCTAAGTCATATGCATTTTTGCTTCGAAATCTTAAAGTAATCTTAAAAAAACTGCAATTTATATATCGTAAATATTAAATAAATTTAAATTAATCGAGACTAGTACAAATCTAAATTAAAATATTGCATAATATAAAAATATATTGTAATTTGTTCAAATGTAATCTAATAAATATTTCAGTCAAACAAATATATAGACCACTTTAATAATTCAGGGCAGATGTATGTATGTATGTATGTATCCAAGTGCAAGAAAGCTTGACGTCTACGTGAGTAATGTTTGCTATAATATTCTTTTAATGAAACTTCAGGCTTAGGAAAAAATTCCCATTTTAATTTTGTACTTTCTCAATATCTAGTTGTGTTTCCCAATGTCAATTTCTATTTTCTCGATTAAAACTTAAATAGGTGTGGAATAAGCAGTGGTAGTTTTTTTTTTTTTTTTGGTGGACACATTCAAAGCTTTTGGAATATTTTTATCAATTGCAAATTAAAATTATTAGTATTACTTACACAGGCCGGACACATAAGTTGTACAGCCGCCAAGATACATTTGTATGTGATAGTACGGAAAGGACATTCCTTTATCTTCCCACATGGGAAAAAACGAAGGACATGCTAAAATTATATGAAATCTAATGTACTGATATTCATGGCAACTTATTTAGTTAGTTACATTAGGGAAGTACAGCGTTTTATACAAAGAGTGTTACGAAACTACAATAAATAAGTAAGAGTGCTATATTCGGCTGTGCCGAATCTTATATACCCTTTACCAACGTACGTTCATATATATAGTATACAGACACATACAAACATATTTGTTTTGTGAAAAAATTTATAATTTTTTTCTCTAAAGCAACTAATAGTAAGTGACCTTTCAGTATTTTTCGATTAAAGAATTTGATTCAATTATTTTATTTTCGATATTAGCAATAGTTGAATATTTTACTCTACACTCTGTGGTTAAGATATACTTTACATTCACTCTTATTTCAGTCAACATCGACGTCACGTCAATACATTACTAAAATATTGGGGTTTGCTTACTCGCTCTCGAGATGTTCAAAAAGCGTGCTGCTATTTAATAACTCTAAAATATTCTTAGTATTGCACCTCCATACCAAGTAAACTAACTTGTTTTATATTTTCCCGTATTTAATAATCATTGATGTTGCAAAACTGCTTAGTGTCTTGATTTAAATTTCCCATTGCAAATGGTATACATCGTGGTATAATGTAAACGTTTTATTCCTACAGGATTTTTTTTTGCAATTTGTTCAACAGAAAGGAAATGTATCTGGAAAATGAAGTGGGACATGTTCTTTAATTTATCTTTAGCGATAAAATTTAGTTTTATCTCCATTTACTAAAAATTAATAGTTATTTTGCTGAGAGCACAATAAGCACAAACCTTCGTTTATACTTCAATTAGATTAGATATCCATAAAAAAATTAAACATGTATAAAAAATCTTGAGTAATGATTTTCCTAAAACATGAAATCTGTTTAACTGCAAAAAAATATTTGTGGTTTTTTTTTACCGAAACTTTTTTCAATCTCCAATCCTGGAACCATATATCTGAATTTCTTAATACTAATTTATTTCTTTATAAAATATAGAATATATTTAATTACCAAAGAAATAATTAGTTTTATATACCAGAAAAAATTTAAGTTTTCCAGCTCTGGGGCTATGTCTTTTATTTTTCTAATTTCTATGCCAAACTTTTTCATTTTAAGTCATAAAGTATATAAAACTTGTAAACAAAAAGAAAAAACTAACTTGACCTATTTACTTTTGTAAAAAAACAATAAATTTAGCAACCCTGGAATCAACCTTTTAGATTTTTCTGATTTCAAAAATAAATAAAGTGTGTTAAGTGAACAAAGAAATAAAAAAAAAATTAATTTTATACTTTGGAGCTGTAATTTTAATTTTTCAAATTTTATGCGCCAAACTTTTTTTTCAGAAGAATAAAATATATTCAATTTATAAAGGAAAAGAAAAAAATTTTTAGAACTATTTAATTTTACATAACACAAAAAGTGTAAGTTTTCCAACCCTGGAATCATATTTAGGATTTTTCTGATTATTGATACCAATCTAATTCTTTAAAAAATACATAAAATATGTTAAGTGAACGAAAAACGAAATAAGAAAAAACTTAGTTTCATTTAATTCCTTTAATATTAAAAAATTCAGTAAAGTGCGACTTTGACTCGCGCACGAAGGGTTCCGTACTTTTTTGCTTTTTTGAAGTTTTTTTTAGTTTCGGTTTTTTCATTTTGGCGATTTTTTCTGTTTTTGGAGCTTATTTTCATTTTGAAGTTATTTTTCATTTTGGCGATTCTTTTTCCATTTTGGCGATTTTTCCTATTTTAGGGGTTTTTTTCATTTTGGCGATTTTTTTTTCATTTTGGCGACTGTTATTGGGCTTTTTTCATTTTGGCGATTTTTTTCTGTTTCTTGGGGTTTTTTTCTTTTTGGCGATATTTTTTTCATTTTGGCGATTTTTTTCATTTTGGCGATTTTTTTCTGTTTTGGGGCTTTTTTTTCATTTTGGACATTTTTTTCTGTTTTTTTGGGGTTTTTTTTCGTTTTGGAGATTTTTTTTCATTTTGGCGATTTTTTTTTCATTTTCGCGATTTTTTTTCATTTTGGCGATTTTTTTCTGTTTTTGGGCTTTTTTTTAATTTTGGAGATTTTTTTCAATTTGGTGATTTTTTTTTCATTTTGGCGATTTTTGCCTGTTTTGGGGTTTTTTTCATTTTGGCGATTTTTTTTATGTTTTTAGGGCTTTTTTTATTTTGGAGATTTTTTTCATTTTGGCGATTTTTTTTTCATTTTGGGTTTTTTTTTTCATTTTGGCGATTATTTTTTATTTTGGGTTTTTTTTCATTTTGGTGATTTTCTTTCATTTTTCGATTTTTTTTTCATTTTAGCAATTTTTCCGGTTATTGGCGATTTATTTTAGTCTTAGACATTATTTTTGTAATTTGGTGCTTTTTTCGTTTTGGCGATTTTTTTTTGTTTCTTTGTTTCTGGCGATTTTTTTCGATTTGGCGATTTTATAATTTTTTGATTTTTTAGTTTTACCGTTTTTGAAAATTTCAAGAGTTTTGCTCTTACGGTTTCCAAGATACAGCAAGTTGTGAAAATTGCATTAACTGATGGAACACCCTTTAATTAAAATTTTTTGAAATTTTAGTGTTAATTTTTGTAGTCTGTATAAAAATACACTAACCTTACAAATTTCAAGTGTATATACATACGTACATACAATTGTATGTATATCACATGGGATTTTAACATTTTTCGATGCTCGTTTCGGAACACCCTTTAATTTCCAATTCTCATGTATTTGTTGTTGTAGCGGCTAAAGGTCTACACACTGTGTCCAAATTTCAGGTCTCTAACTCTTACGGTTCTCGAGAAAATACCCTGCATAGTTTTAGACATAGTTAATTTTCCATAACACAAAAAGTTAAAGTTTTCCAACCCTGGAAACGTCTTTTTATTTTTTTTATATTTTTTTAATTTAAAATTACAATTTTAGTCGTACTGAAGTGTAAAATAAATTTATTTATTAAAAAAAAATAAAAATTTGTTTTCGGTAGTTACTTTTATATGGCAAAATGAAGTTTAAGTTTTCCAGCTCTGCAATCGTCTGCTCGATTTTGCTGAACTTCAATACCAATCTAAGTTGGACCATTTCTGATACACCAGTCCAAGAACGAAGTCTCTAGCTTTTAGGAGCTTCGGAAAACCGATTTCACGAACACCAGACGGACGGACGGACGGACAGACGGACATCGCTTATTCGTCTTCGCTATTCATAAGGACCCAGAATATATATATTTTCTTGGTCGCAAATTAATATTATGGAAATTACACACGGAATGACAAACCTATATATACCCTTTTCCATTTTTGGTAAAGGGTATAAAAAGGAGATATGTGTGCCCTTAGTTATGAAAGTGGTCTAAGTCATATGCATTTTTGCTTCGAAATCTTAAAGTAATCTTAAAAAAACTGCAATTTATATATCGTAAATATTAAATAAATTTAAATTAATCGAGACTAGTACAAATCTAAATTAAAATATTGCACAATATAAAAATACATTGTAATTTGTTCAAATGTAATCTAATAAATATTTCAGCAAAGAAATACATAGATCACTTTCATAATTCAGGGCAGATGTATGTATGTATGTATGTATCCAAGTGCAAGAAAGCTTGACGTCTACGTGAGTAATGTTTGCTATAATATTCTTTTAATGAAACTTCAGGCTTAGGAAAAAATTCCCATTTTAATTTTGTACTTTCTCAATATCTAGTTGTGTTTCCCAATGTCAATTTCTATTTTCTCGATTAAAACTTAAATAGGTGTGGAATAAGCAGTGGTAGTTTTTTTTTTTTGGTGGAATATTTTTATCAATTGCAAATTAAAATTATTATTATTACTTACACAGGCCGGACACATAAGTTGTACAGCCGCCAAGATACATTTGTATGTGATAGTATGGAAATGACATTCCTTTATCTTCCCACATGGGAAAAACCGAAGGAAATGCTAGAATTATAATTTATAAGATAAAATCTATAGTATTCATAGCAATTCAATTAGATAAGGGAAGCTCAGTGAGTGTTTGATGCAAATAGTTTTGCAAAATTGCGAATGCAAAGCATCGTTGCAATCACGATATTAAAAAGTGCGTGCTAATAGAGCACACCTCGTTTTATAAAGCAGCAAAAAATAAAATTTTTTTGAGATGAACTTCAAAGTATTTCAACGAAATATTGCAACCATCAGCTTACAATGAAGTAAGACATTTACTTGTAAATAAAATGTTTGCGTATCGGAATATTACGCATCGGTTGTGTCTGTGGCTCTGTGGTTGTGATGCTAGCCTGGCAGTCCAAAAGTCAAGGGTTCGATTCCCGCCCTAAGCCCTGGGTGTTATTCGCAGACATGCTAATCGCTTTGGGACGTTGTGTTTCTTTAAAATAATAAAAAGAAATTAAATAGAAAAGAACTCACTGAGTTACAGACCGGTAAGTTGGCGAACATTGCAATCATATTGGTAGTAAAACAAGGTAATTAAAAAAATATTCTCTTTACTGAGGTAATGAGTCGACCTACTATATATATACATCCAGGCTATTTATGTACATATAGTATATATACATATATATATATATATATATATATATATATATTTTTTTTTTTTTTTGAAGAGAAGTAACCCTCAGCAATGAATACCTACTGCTATTACTATGTGCCACGTTTATTGAGAAAAGAATAGTGATAGGAAGAGATAGTAGAAAGCTTCACTATCTTACAACTCTGTCTTTTGCACGCAATCTTGCAGCGCCTCTGGTGTCATTGAGGCGTACTAAATTTTCAAAGCTGTGTTAAGTAGCCATATTATTGGTTATTTTACTTCGCCGATCATTCTGCTACACAATACCGACTAAGGAGGGTGCTCTGATGTTACAATAGGATTAGTATCCGCTAAAGACGGTGTAAATAATTTACCAGTATCTATGCCTTCATCATTTGAACTTTCCTACAATAGCTGATACAGATATTTGTCAGATTATTGTGAGTACCTTCCC
The DNA here is from genome assembly GCA_944452675.1 of Tachina lurida. Lineage (NCBI taxonomy): Eukaryota > Metazoa > Arthropoda > Insecta > Diptera > Tachinidae > Tachina > Tachina lurida. Next base: position 89,612,806 of record OX101754.1, read on the forward strand.
TTATGGCCTAATCTCGCGGGTGGTCTAAACACTGGGTATAGGTAAGACGCCAAACCATCACCGCCATGCACCTTTAGAGAGCATCATGTGACTTACCAAGAACACATAGGTTGCAATCTTTGAATAAAGTTATCCCTGTGCTATGTTCAAGTACCTTGCTGAGGTACTTAGAGCTATCTAAACTATTTGTCGTAATTACCTTGTCAAAACCCTAATATCTGTTGTATGGCAACAGCACCTAGAATAGTGTTTGGCAGACCGCGTCACGGCAATCACTAGCATTGATTTAACACTGGAAAGCCAAGACTATTCTCTTAGTAATTTTTCTAGCAACCACAGCCACTACGTTCCATTCTCCAAGTTCTCATGCCACAGGTGTAATTGCTTACACCCACCATTGCCGGCCAATATCATCCTTTTAACCCCATGGAGTATTTTCTTCTGTAGCCTCTAAGTATTTCTGTTGTGTCCGATGCCGTTCCCCTCCACTGATATATACAACGAAGATACCTTGCAGAGATTACTACTTATAATTTTCTTCCCTACTTAATTCAATGTAAGCATGTACAGAAACTGCGAAGACAACTATTTGTATACAGTAAAGCAATTCTTTGAAACACGTATTGATGCTATATTCTTGTCCATAAAGTGCCTCCACACGATGATTGTACATCAGTATTAGTCGTACTATGGCCATAGAGATCCAGTAAATGGTTTTTGGTGTCAGACCAGAACTTTTTCCAATTGAGTGTAATTGTTGCTTTATTCAACCTTTGTGGACTATTTATCTTAAAACTTAACTTAAGCTCCAGAATAGAGCCCATTGTTGTTATGGGTAATGGGTTGGGAATCAGGTTTATTATATTTCCTCGAGAAGAAATATAATTCTGTTTTATTGAGATTAACAGCAAACCTTCGCTTCTCCTTACATATTGACAGATATGATAGAACATCTTGTAGGTTCTCCTTTAGAGAAGATAGAAATTTTGTCACATTATCAACATAAGAAACGCGCTTACAGCCACGTAATACTAAGGATAACAGCATCGAACACCACAGAGAGCTTCTTCTTGTATTAAGAGAGCAGGTAAACCTAAAAGTTTTCCGAACCGAAGTCATCCTACTTTTGTTAAAAGCCCTCTTGAAATCTTAGAAGAAAATAACAGAGAGTGATTTTTCTGTCATCTACACACTATGGCATTTTGTGACATAGCAATAGTATATACTACGTTTGTCATTTCCCATATTTTTCATTGTGTGGCATTACTCTCTTCATACAGAAAACATAGTGTGAACGGCGTTGCTCACATTTATATCTGATATGCATTCTGATGCGGAGAAAGTAGCTTACCACTAATGGTCTTCCAAATATAGTGATCAACCATCCTTCCTTGTGTTATAAGAAGGAAAACTTGTAAAAGTGTTAGTCTCTGAAGCCCTACGGATACAGATCAGAAGTTTTTAAGTGAAAAAAGAAATTAAAATCAAGGAATAAATTATATTTATTTGTTTATTCTTTAAACGGCTAACTATGAAATTTTATATTTGTAATTCGGAAACACCATTTGCAACAAAGGCTGAACTTTTCTGTACTGTAATATTAGGACATAAAAATATTCCAGCCATTAGCATCAACTCGTTCAGTCGGTTGTTTTTAGTGATAAACCTACGATTAAACTCGTGTAATTTAAATGAGGTTCATCACAGTTTAAAACGATAGACTGAACGAGTTGTATCCAGCAGCTCCAACTTAGACCCAAGAGTTGTTCACTTCAGATGTGTTTTACTTACTGTCTGTTTGACTGACTATGAACAAACATGTTGTAAAAACAGTAAAACCTATTTAACGTTCAAAGCAACTGTTAAAAGCTGGTTTTACCAAATTGTTTTTCTTAAAACCAACTTAAAACCATTTTTTAATTGGTTTGAAGCTGGTTTTATGAAATACAACCTTGTTTTTGCTGTGCTAAATTCAGTGCTGCCAGGTTAAAACGACTGGCAGCAGTTGATAATGTTTATGCCAGTGAATAGGAATAGATGCCGCTTGAAAGACTTTTAACTTAAAAATGGCTGCAGCAGCAACATAAGGAAAATAACGAAAATATTTTCAGTGACTTCTGGAAAGTGAAAATAGACGATATGACTGACATTCATCTGCCTATAAAAAAGGTTTGTCTTATAATGTATTTGTGCAGTTTTATATATAATAATTTTATTTCCAAGCACTTCTTCATTTTGTATAAGAAGTTCCATAATTTAAATAACAAAAATTAAAAATTTTAAAAACCCCCGAATATATCTAGAGAAGATGTGATATCTTTTTAAAACATCGCTAAGAACCATTTCGATCAAATCAGCTTTCAAACAGAAAAAACTAAATCGAAATCAGTCCAGCTATTTGGTCTGTACGTGGAAACGAACAGACACACAGATACACAGATACATAGATACACAGATCCACAGACACTCACTACAAATTTATAACACCCCTGTTTTTAGTCGGGGATTAAAAATCTTTATTTACAAAATGCAATATACGGCCATGTCACAAAGTTCAATTCCGTTCGGAATCGGAGTTGAATCCGCCCCATTTTTGTAGGAGATGGTGTCTAAAAAATAAAACTAAAATACGGAAATTTGTCAGGTGTGTCCAGACTGTGGCAAGCGGTGGTACGCTGGGTTATGCTCCAGCTTGGGCTTGATATTTTGAAGTTTATTCAATTCAGATTCCGAACAGAATTTTAACTATTTCTACGCAATGTTCGGTTGCTAAGCAATCCATATATATAATAATGGCAAACCTTTCACTAAATAAATGACACTTCAGATGATAGATATTTAACAGCTGACAGTTATGACAGAGCTGTGGTTTAAAAAACACTAAATGGATAACACTGTTTAATTAATTCAACTCTTGGGTAAAGTTTTAAGTAGAGCGCTATAAAACTATTTAGTAGGTATGTAATATTTAAAATTTGTATGAATAAAATTTTAGATTTAGGCAGGCAGCATCTGCTCCAGAGATTTTAACACTTAATAAAGACCTTCTTTAAATTTACTTACGAAATTGGGGACGGTAGTTTGGTGTCTTCTTTATATCGTGATACATATTAACAAATAGTGCCGTAAAGAAATAATTGCTTATTATGGCGGTACAAGCACATATATAAAATATTAATTGAACACGAATATCCTTCCAGCTACTTTCCATAATGTCATGTATAATATTTTTTAATTTCTTCGCAATGAATAAATCTGTAAGCAAAAGTTATAATTTTTTTTTTTATTTCTTAAGATGATAAGTTTACTTGTACATACCTTTGTGAAAAATTTCTGTTTTTGTTATGATCTCATGACTTTCAGCCTGACTAAGTAGATTGTATAGCTTTTGTTGAAAGAAGAGATAAAAGATCATCTTCACAATTGAAACAATGGTTTGCAGGGCAGTACCGATACTCTGGGTGGGATAAAGAAGAAGTTTGCTTTTTAAGAACTATAATTTATTACTTAAATTTCTTGCTAAATCTTTCCGTTTACAAATCTGAAGTAAATTGCTATACACAAGTTCTCATATCTTCATACAGAACTTCCCATACCCACGCTACTACTATCGTCATTGAGTAAATACTCAATAATATTCTGTTCAAAAATTGCCTGCAATTGCAATCTTACCACCTGATTCCCCAAACCAGACAGTCGACACGTCTAGAAAATTTCTATAAAAACAATTTTTCCCTCAAGTGAATACACTGGGTTGTGGAAGAAGATGGTAAAAATAAATGAAAATTCACTTAAAACCTGATCTACTATTGGCACTGCATCAAACCAAGGTTGAGGGTGGCATTAGCCAAAGTAGCTAGCACGTTGAGCACGAAACCGAAGGTCCTGGGTTTTAGCCAGGTATTCGACAGTCATTAAATAACAACATTATTCAACACTGTAGAATAATAAAAATGAATTTAAATTTTTTGAGTTCTTATTAGGTATGTGGAGAGACTTTGTTACAATATAGCGTGCATTAAATTTATTTTTTTAAGAATATGTATAATTTAAGTGAGACGTATTTAGATTTAATTGAACTGTAGTTAATTTTAATCAGAAATAATTTTTAATCAGGCTTAAGTTCAGTAATTTCAATTATTATTGAATGAAATATTTTTATTAATTAATGTGTGTTTCTAAAGAAGAGAAGAAAAATTAAACTAGACTTTTCTTAGCTGGGGGGAATACCGATATTTTTCTGTGCAGCCACGCATTTCATCAGCACCCATGGCTATCTACTGGGGTACAGATTATTATTAACATTAGCTATTTAACGTAAATTTTCAATGAAAATGGAATATGAGAAAAGATTGTGTATACAATTATTGATTTACCTTTGGTAAATACATTTGTAAGTATCACTATTCATATTTTGTTTTTCCATTTTCTATTGAAATTATTGAACTTGAGCCTGATTAAAAATTATTTCTGATTAAAATATGTATAATTTGTAATTTTATTTTGTTATGTTATTTTATTATGGTATCTTTTGTTTTGTCATTTCTTATAGTTTTTAAAGATTAAACTTTTTTTCCGATCTATATGTCCCTGTAGCTGAGTGGTAGCGATGCTAGCCTCTCAGTCCAGAGGTCGTGGGTTCGATTCCCGCCATAGACCCTGGGTGTTTTCCGCAGACAAGCTAATCGCTTCGCGGGTTGTGTTTGTTAAAAAAAAAATTTGTCTTGTGGAATGTCACTTTATTAAAAAAAAAAAAAATCTCGAAAAAAATAAATATGGAAACAAGCAAACTAAAATTAGAACATTGATCTTTTCTGATTTGGAAGCACTAAGAACAGAGTGAAGTCATTCGAGAGAGAGAGAGAGAGAGAGAGAAAGAGGTTCTTAACTACAAGTTTTGAAAAATAACTTTTTTTAATTACTCCAAATCGACTTTTGAATTTAACTTAGTTGAAGGAGAAGATATGCATCAAATGCTACAATTCGGATCGAAATATTGTTTAAGAATGGTTTAAGAGATATCGTTGTCGAAAAACTCCAATAGCTACATTAGCTTTTGTCAAATCCTCGCAGTTTATTTACTGGTTTGAACTTAAAAAGCTCTAGTTATAGGAAAATTATGAACTTTCAACCAATTTTGGGATAAACTTGGCATATATCTCATATCTTATTTCTTATTTATAGATTACCTCTGATATTTTTGTAATATCCTTAATATAGCGCTTTGTGTGGCACCAGTGTCCGTACAATGCAAAAATACAGCTAACTGTTAAAATTACGTTTAGTCTGAAAAATAAAAGATAATTACATACACCGAAAAAAATATTATTAAATTGGAGCTAAACATTTTTTTGAAATATCATTTTAATTTCAAAAATAGTTTAAAAAATATCATTAAAGGCCGTTTCACACTATAATACAAGTATTAATACTTTTGACGAAAATGCATCCCTAATCTAATTTCTGCTTCATAAATTTCAAAAGACAATAACAACTCAACATGTCAGAGTTGCATTTTCCACAAAAGTATTAATACTTGTATTATAGTGTGAAACGGCCTTAAGTGATTACTTAATATAATATAAACCAAATATTAACTTTTCATTTGTTATATCTGTGGCAATAAGTAATAATAGCTTAAGTTGAAATTTCGTGTTTTGAGATATTGAAGGTTTTGTCTAAAATAAATTGTGTTTGGTTTTTATATACAATTTTTAGCCACCAAAAAAGATACACATTTATTTATTTTATAAAAAAAAGAAAACGTTGTATTAGTAAATTTTCGTTGTTTTTTAGTTAAGATGTTATGTAAAAAATCCATTGACAGAAAGATAAAAACTAAAGTGAACTTAAGGTACTATATTGAAAGTTAAAATAGTTTTAATTGATATTAAGTCGAGATAAGTGCTTTAGGTTAAATTGAAAAATGCGGAAAACCTGAGATAAGATAATTTTTTTAAAAGCTTAGTTAAATAAAAGGTTTTAGTTTATGAGGAATAATTTGAATGGACTGTTACTTACTTGCTCAAACATTTTAATATTGATGTAGCTACCTTACAAAAAAAAAAACAAGTTGAGTTAATATGTTATAGCTCATGTATTATTTTCCAAGAAGACTTAAGTTTAAATATATATGCGTATAGTTTTATTAATAATGATATTTTACAATTGAAATTTAGCTGAGTGATAGATCTTGAAGAAGAGAATAAGAATATGTAATAAAATGAAAAAGCACTTATGCCAACTTAAAACATTATTATTTATTGCCGCAGATATTAAAACCTAATACCGACTAACCACATTGTTAATATTAAAGCATTAAACACATTCACCACAGCAAGCTAATGACTTGCGATTTGTTTTCGTTTTTGATTTTTGTTTTTTAATTTGGCGCTTTTTTTCGTTTTGGCGATTTTTTTTTGGGTTTTCAGCGATTTTATAATTTCTTTATTTTTTAGTTTTCCCTTTTTTTTCAAATTTCAAGAGTTTGGCTCATACGGTTTCTAAGATACAGCAGTTGTCAAAATTACATAGTCAAAATTGCATTAACTGATGGAACACCCTTTAATTTAAATTGCTCGTTTTGGAACACCCTTTAATTTTTAACTCTCATGTATTTGTTGTTGTAGCGGCCAAAGGTCTACACACTCTGTACAAGTATCAGATCCGTAGCTCTTACGGTTCTCGAGAAAATAGCCTGTGATGGACAAACGGACAGCGTAGCAAAAACAATAGGGTTCCCTTTCACCTTTGGTGTAAGTAGAAGTTGACTGATGGGAATAATGATTTGTTTAGTTTATCACTTTACAAATTAGAAAGTATGAATTTATTGGCGCTATTTTATTGCAAATTTTACGAAACAAAATTTAAGAAATAATGTCAGTTGCTTAAAGGTTATAGTTATTTTAAATTTGACCTACTAACTATCTGATTAGTATTTTCAAACAGCCAAAGCACATTTTCTATTCCATTTTATACACACAAATGCATACGATGCAGAGATCTGCATGATTACGAGTCAAATTTTAAATATTCTAAAATGAATGTTGAGCTAGCACTTAGTTAGCATTAAAAGATTAAATTAAAGATGCTATTGTATGATTCATATCAATGATAATAATAATAAATGCATGCTTGCAATATCTATTCATTTATATGATTCACTAAAGCAATGAATCAGTATGATAGTTTTGAAAACTTCTTAAAACAACTTCTGACAAATATAGTTTTATGTAATAATTTAATAATTTAATTTTATAAATTATTTTAATACGCACTAATAACCTGCACAAGACCATTTATAAGACCTTATTTTCTGAGGAATAAATAAAAGTCAAGAAACAATGATTAAAAACTAAAATTATAACCGTTACGGACCCTGATATGTACTAATGATATTGCTTGCCGACTATTGACCTGCGCAAGACCACTTATAAGACCTTTCAAGACATGAGAAATTTTTTAAACGCTTTAGTACAGCGAAATATTCTAAAACAAACGCTAAAAACACTGTTGGCAAGACAAAGGACTCAAAAAAAATACTGCCAACAGTGTTGTTTAGCGTTTATTTTAGAATATTTCGCTGTAGTAAAGCGTTTGAAAAATTTCTCATGTCTTGAAAGGTCTTATAAGTGGTCTTGCGCAGGTCAATAGTCGGCAAGCAATATCATTAGTACATATCAGGGTCCGTAACGGTTATAATTTTAGTTTTTAATCATTGTTTCTTGACTTTTATTTATTCCTCAGAAAATAAGAGTTATTTTGTGACTTTTGTTTATTCCTCAGAAAATAATAGTTACTGCTTGATTTTTATTTTTTTTGCTTAATTTTTAATATGTAGAAAGTGTAATTTTTGTGTTAAAATGAATATTAACCGATTTAAAATTGAATTTATCGCCAGAGTCTGTAAAAACAAACTCTTATATGTTAAATTTAATTTAATATTTTAATAGTTTATTTGTTTTAAAAATTAAAATTTTTTTGAGCAAAAAAATCAAAATCAAAAAGTAACTGTGAGGAATAAATAAAAATCAAAAAATAATCGGTTAGGTTGAGTTTTTTTTAATAATAAAAAAAATTAAAATCATTGCATCTCTAGGTAGTCCATGTAACATAGAGTATCTTGGTATACGACTATTCTTTGTGCACCTGGCACTTCTCTAGTAGTGTGATTTTTTCAGTTGAAATTTGGAAAAAAATTGTTACTTGCGATCCCTGGTGCATATTGATGTTAAAGGAAAAAAGAAAAGCATTGTAAGTGTTGAGCCTTGTGAGTGGAGAGCGTAAGTGAATCAACTCATACAGTTCTCTGATATGGGGGCGTATGATGAATAAATATTCTGAGTATCATGCGTATATATATTTTGGCCGAATGAAATTTTTTTTTTGGATAAGTTATCTGTTGGAATCGCAAAAGCATGTGTGTTAGATTGAAAGAATTTAGTTTCTGTTTATTTATTTTTCTGTTGCAAAATGATACAAATGTTGCATTTTATCTGACGATACATTTATTGGATAATTTTGAAAAAATACATATCTATATGGAATATTTACACATACATGTATAAATAAATATATGTAACTGAATGAACATACATATATTATTATATCGCCCAATAAATCATAAAGAGTCACAACTCAAAAAATTTCAGATGATGAGTAGTGGCAAAAAACTGTTGGCACTGTACAAACGACGCAAGTATGTAACATAAAAACATGGATAACAGAATTTTATACTCTTCAAAAAGACTATATTGCAAAATAAATTGTTGACATCGTTAAAGATTTGTTAAATTAACTGGTTTATAAAAAAAACAAAACCACTTCTATCATTTTGAGTTGTGACTTTTTATGATTTAGTGTGCGATATGTATATGTCCATATACACTAATTTTTTGGATCGGAGCCTTAAGGTTTAATTAAACCTGCCATAACCATAACAATAGGAAGCAGCTGTTCAGTTTAAACTTATGGGCAACACTGCATTTGATTGCAGGTGACTCGCTAAAACGCCATAGGCATAACCATAACCCCAATTAAATTTTGCTTCTTCGCCGTAACCGTGAATAGTTTTTTGCTGGTTAGACATATGTGTTGTTGTACTTTTGAAATGACTATGGTATGACACGTCTGATTAAAGTTTTATGTGGGATATCATACACCCCTTTTAACACACGCAAATTTTACTTACAGAAAGAGAAATTACTACTATTTATGTCTATCAGCCAGCTGAATTATGACTTTGCAAAGTAAAATTTGCGTGTGGAAAAGGGGTGATAGTGTTGTATTCGTGTTTTTAGCTGGGCTGCTTAAGTTCATTTTCTTTAGCCGCATGTGGCTTATTTGTAGTACATATTTACAAAAATCGTTGTTGGTGCAAATTTAATTAAAATTTTAATTGTATTTACAAATCTTTTTTTCTGCGCATTAATTTTTAATTACTGTAACCAAAAAGCTATATTATCTGTGGCAAAGAGGAAAAAGTTCTTAAGTCGACTTGAGCCAAAAAAATTTCCCAATTTAAAACTTCCCTTTTGGGAAATTCTAGTTTAATTTTTAACAAAGTTATAGGAAAATTGCTTTTTGTTTATTTTATTTCAATATGTGATTTCTTTTGAAAAAACAATAGTTAAAAAAGCATTTAAAGTTCTCATGAAGAACTGCTGAATTAGACTTAATTACTTTTTTCTTATTCCCACAAATAGGCCCTATTATGAGTTGCATTCGATTTTCGATCTTCTTTGGGTATCGAACATCGAAAATCGAATGTTAGAAATGAGCATAGAAAATTTCGCTGCCCAACGAATTTTATATCGATTTTTTGTCGATTTTAATAACGATGTTTTTTGTCCAATGCTGCTCGCCATAATATTAAATGAAAATTCTTTCGATCAGTTCTTTCGACTACTGTCGAAGATCGAAAGTTGCTCATAATAATAAAGGCCAATACTTACAGTTTAAGTGAAGTTTTAAACATCGATGGCGATGTCAAGTTAACGCCCAAGGTAAAGGAAATTCTAATTAGTTCTCTGATTTGATGTTTATTTCGATTTTTTAATACTTTAACTTCACTATCCGAAAACATTTTAGAATAAGTTAACACGTAACGTCTGCAATTAATTAAATAGTTGAAAACTTTCTGATATCTCACTTATATAAGCTTTGGTAAACATTATGATGTACAGACATACAACTTATGAAAAATAATTAAACTACAAATTCTCTCGTTAGACGAGCCATAAAGTTTGTAGACATATATTGCAAAGTTTTTGATGGTTAACATTATTAAATAATTATGAATCTTTCATTTCAGCTGATGAGTGAGACTTTATTAATTATTTATTTAAGGTGTCTGTTGTACTTGAAATACATACCCTGTAGTAAATAAAATAGTCAGTTGAGAAAAACACTAACTTATAAATTAATTATATTGCAAGTGACTACAAATTGGTTTAAATCTCATGCAGATATCAACCAAACATATTGAATAGAAGCACACGTAAGAAATAAATAAAAGCGAAATAAGTAAATGAAAAGAAAATAAAAAAATCAAAAGAAGCATGCCATGAAATAAAATGCCAAATGTTTGTGTTGAAAAAAAAACTAAATAATTTCAATAATATTTTCTATGAGCGGTTCGTATGTATGGATATATTTATGAACATATATGTATGTATATGTATGTACGAATTTTTTATTTTTAGTGAACATAATAATAATAAATATTTATATAGACATATATGTATGTATTTATATATTTACATAGATATATATGAATATATACATATTTGTATATATATAATATATATAATATAAATACACATATATCTCTTTTTTGCTATAATATTAATTAACTATAAATTGGTTGAAAAATAAGTAGTTAGTAGTCAATTTAAAAGTCATGCAGAGATGGCCAATTGACTACCGCCTATGACATGCCTATGTTAAAATAGTGAGTCGGCGACAAGGAAAAAAGTCACTTAATCAACCAGTTGTGGTTATTAAAAAACCAGTTTGAGGTTACTTACAAATGGGTTTGAGTTCCTATGGGGTAGTTAAATATGTGTGTATGCGTGTGTGTATGTGTTCTGGCAAAAGAGGCGTTCATTCATGAAATGAAATTTTTTAACTCTTTCGTTTCATAATTTGTTTATGAATTGTATTAAAAAGGGTCACATATTAAGGTTTGGCTACTTTTCACTACATAATATCAAATTATTCGAGCAATAAATTTCAAATGTGGTAAATTCACACGGAAACTATACAAATATGGTTGCCTAAGTTATGTAACATATCCAAGCTTTACAACAATTCTTTTTAACATAGCAACAGTTTGCTGAGGTACTCGTAACTTACTGCATAGACTATTTGCTCCTATTTATAGACCGGAGCGACGAGGCTTAATTTAAAAATTTTAAGTAACTTGAATGCACATATGGGCATTTCTCCGAAAAATTAAAATTTTTTGTCACGTTCGACCGCAAGCAAATAACTTTGTATTTCTGAACAATGTGAATAAATTTTTCATAAAATTTTACCTAACGTAGAGCTGCTGACGCCCTACACAAATGTATAAAGAAGTAAAAAAAAGTTTAGTTTTTTTTGAAAAAAAAAACAAGCATATTTGCTTGGTGTCGAACGTGACAAAAAGTTGACTTTCCTGGAAAAATACCCATAAACATATACAAGTTAAACATCGTGAAAGCATTACCATCTATATATTTAATAGGCAAACAAGTTTTTTGTAATCCCATTTACGCCGGAACTACTGCACCGATTTTGAAAAGATTTATATGATTTTAAAGGATTTTCTGCACAAATGTGCACAATATATATTTTATTGAAATCGGTGCAGTATTTTGAAAGCTATAAGCGCTTAAAATTGCTACTACTACATGCAAATATAGCTCACACGCATTTATTAGCTTTACACTTAAAAATGAGACAAAAAGTGTGTGGGTGTGTGTGTGTACTTGTAGTATTTCTCTTGCTATTCCAATTTTTGTTTCTCTTACAGGAAAAAAGTTCAAGAAATTGATTTAGCTTTAATAAAAGGATTTTGTTTCTGTTTTTTTTTTAATTTTATATACGAATTATTATTTATGTAAATATGTATGCATACTGTGTGACAGTGTTTTAATGAATTTTTTATGACGTTTAGATAATTTTTCTTTGAATCTTGATAAAATTATTTACATCTAGAATACGGACGATTGTGTCGTCCGTTTGGTATATTTAGTTTTAATAACGACACTGACACAAAACAATATGAAATAAGTATCCATACTGGTACTTAAACAATTTTCCGTTTAAAAACATCTGCGGGCAACCTTAAATAATAACACACATTATTGTGTTTGTCACGTTTTCTGCATTCAGAGATTGCTCTTAACGTTTTAGGATGCACAATTTGCGAAAACGATTCATGGTGCGCTGTTTTATATGCATGTCCTTTTGATGCGCAGGCCAACGGTGGCAACTGTGCCATATTTGTGGTAAATCTACCCCTTTTTTGGGCATCTCATTCAACTCTACTCACACAATCTACTACTTTTTTAGTGCTAAAGTATAGCTACCCAAGTTTTTCATTTAATCCAAGCTAGAACTTCAACTGAAATATATTTTTAGCAATAGATGTAAAGAACGCTGCATTGTTTAAACTATTTAAAAGATGCCCAAATATTCAGTTTGTGAAAAAATTGTTCGTTCTTCCAAAAACATAATTCAAATATTGAAAGTTAACTTGTTAAAAAGTGTTCGTAAATATAAACAAACTTTACATATACTCTGTAGTGGGAGATTTGAGTTGGCAGCACTCACTCAAGCTATGATTTTGTGTGAGAGAAGATGAGTAAAAGCATTACATATCTTTTGTTTACTTCTCTCTTTCTTTCACATTATAAAATCAAATTTTGAGCAACAAAAAGTGGAGCATGTAAAATCAAACAAAATATGTCTAGGTTCACACATCAACTTTTGTTGATCAAGGCTTAATTCAGCTTTTAGAAGAAAAGAGATATTTGTGTTTCCTTCTCCGTCTTTCTTACAGCTGAGTTACGAGTTGACAAACAAATGTTGACATGTGTGAACAGGGAGTTTTGTAGTAGCTCAAACAATGGATTGGATGAAAAAAGAGTATAAGATCGTAATTTGTTTGATAACATAAGATGTTCGAAAACCGTGTTAGGTACATATGAGTACCAAATAAGCTAGCTTATTTTATATTTTCCGGTATTTAATCAAATTGCATATTACAAACCTATTCATGGCCCAATCCAAACATACTATTTAAAATATGGACACATTCCTTTAGATCGCGATATTAGTTAGGTAAACATTTCATTTCCAAATTCCCGATATGGTGCTGCTTCGAATTAATGAATTTTGCTAAGAGTGAAATCAGCAGCAACGGGGTATCAACATCACTATCACAATTTAGTCCGAGGAAAACATCTGGGATTCTCTTTTGATGTTTCCTTCACGTTCACCCAGAAGAAAATGTTGCCTACAATATTCCAATAGTTTTGGGTAATACCAACCATACATGTATCCCAGCAAAAAAAAATAATCGAAATTTAGATTCAATAAAAGTCTCTTTTGCATTTTTATAGCTTCTTTTTCTGCAATAAAACTTTTATTGTTTACCGGCAGAAGTTTTTCCAACGAAGCATTTTCGGAGAGCAGTTTCTTATGTGTTTTTTCTATTGTAGTTTCTTATATCCCTTTCATAATATCATCTCGGAAGGTCTAGTTTAATATAAGACAAAATAAGCGCTTCGGAAGTGCGGAAAATCAAACAGTGTATCCCCTCTGCCTTACGAGGATGCAATAAGGTACGCGAATGACGAAATTTAACACAAACACTAAGAAGTCAGTCGGCTGTTTAAAAGTTTTTTATAGAGGATCCTCTCTCGCTTACCTGGATACAAATTTGGATGCGAATGAAATGTTTACTTCGAGTTTTTTATTTTTTAATTGAATTGTGCACAAATATAAATTTATGCTTGTACGGAAATCCTGGAATCGAATCCTGATTCAACAGGCGAACAAAATGTACTTGATTTGATATTGTATGTAATACACACATAATAAATATAACAACAAAATAATGTATTGAAAGTTAATCTAAGAGTAGATATTAAATTCTGAAATAAAGAGCAAATTTTTTAATTTTGTACATATGAAAAAGACATGCTTCCAGCTAGATAAATATTTTTACTGAATTCAGGTCACTCTCGCAGCCATGAAAGAGAAGTCCCATATAAAAATCATGTAATAATTCATGCAATCTGGAAGCGCTGGCTCATCAAACTTTTCCTTCCAAAGCTGCTTCGACGGAAGCTCCGTTTTTTGCTGGGATATTTATGTATGTATATGTATCAAATAATATGTCAGCAAAGCGTGTCGCCGAGTACCGAACACAAAAATGATTACGTACGGAAGAGTACCCGTAAATTGCTACCAAACTAAATGTTTCCCTTTCAAATGTTTTCGTGTCTGAACACAGACTCAGGCCCAATAATTGACTTCTCAATTAAATGTCATTTAGCTTTAAGTGCCATTTAAATACCGCATTTATGTTTTTAGTACAAAGTTGAGAGACATTTAAATGGAACTTAAATGCCCAGCCTTGTATATATTTAAATCATACTTAAGTTTTAAGAGCACAACATATGTTATTGTGCTTGTGTCTGTGTTTATTAAAAACATGTACATGAACATCATGTGTTCGTATTAAAAAGAATTTCGTTTAATTTTAATAATATATACAATATATAGTTATATATATACAATATATAGTTTCATATCATGGAACAATAAATAAAAAAATTCGTTCTGATATTCTTTTTGTTTCATAAAATGTGTTTTTAATCCCGGACCAAAAAAAAAAAAGGATGTTATAAGTTTGTAGTGTGTGTCTGTGTATCTGTGTATCTGTGTATCTGTGGAACTGTGTATCTGTGTGTATGTGTGTCTGTCCGTGTCCACGTATAGCCCAAACGGCTGGATTTTGATTTAGTTTTCTCTGTTTGAAAGGTGCCTTGATGCAGATGCTTCTTAACTATGTTTGAAGAAAATCGGTCCAGCCGTTGAGAAGATGTCACATCGTTTCTAGATATATCGGGGGTTTTTAAAGTTTTTAATTTTTGTTATTATGCAATTTTCATGTTCTACACATTGATAACCTAACTTTTTTATTTATGTGCTGTTGTCTGGAAAGATTTCCAATATATTTGGAATTTGGAAAGATTTCCAAAATATTTTTATTGCTGCCATAACTTCAACGTAATTCAATAGGAACTTTAATTAACCACTAAAAGAATAATGAAACTACATTTAAGTGCAACTTAAATTTAATTGGTAATTAACTAAATAACATTAAATTGAAAAGCCAAGTATTGGGCCTTAGAGATTAAGTGCTTAATGGACCTTACTCCAAAAAATTATCTCCATTTTCCTTAAAGCCTGTGTAAGGCAGTTTTTGTCACTTACATCATTACCAAGGGCATTAGATACACACCAGAGATCTGCATGATTACGAATCAAACCACATCATTTGGCATTTTCAAAATGAATATTGAGCTAGCACGTAACATTAAAAAAATGAAAGATGCTATTGCATGATTCATATGAATGAGACGGTTGTTAATTAATGCATGCCACTGCTTGCAATCTCTATTCATTCATATGATTCACTAAACAATGAATCCGTATGATTGTTTTGAAAACTCCTTAAAACCTCTTCTGAGAAATATAGTTTGATGGAATATTATAAAATAGAATAGCTAGACTCATTTTATTTTATAAATTATTTGAATACGACAAAAATATTAATTAATAGGCAACGTTTTATTAACTTAAGACTTTATCTAGTCAACGTGCTTTGATGAGTTATATGATTACTACACAAAACAAGCAAATAAGAGTAAGAATTTTTATTTAGTTCTACTAACGGCAATTGAAAAAAAGAGAGAGTTAATGGCAATCAGTTATCAGTTAGAGAGATAACTCTAAAAATAATATCATTGGTGTATATTGATGTTAAATAATAAAACAAAAGCATTGTAAAAGTGAGTGGAGAGCAAAAGTGAATCAACTCATACAGTTCTCTGATACACACTAAATACCTTTATAGCATAATTAATAAAATTTTAATTCGATAGTATTTCATTGATTATTTAAAAGAATAAGAATAAGATGACTTCCAAGCAATTGATTTAGAGGAGTTTGTTATAACGAAACTCACTTAAACCTTTCTTATGCATCATTATAGTCTTGAGGTGGTATCGAATACATGATATTTTTTAAGTTTCCTACTAATATTTCCTGGCAAATTACTTACTTTCTGCTTTTGCATACCATTTAGTAAATTCATGGGAATATAATTTTAATAATTTTTCTTTATTTTTAAACAATTTCATTCATTAAATACATCGGATGCAATTAAATAATATAAATTTTTTGTCTTTATTTATTTCATAAAATATTTTATTTCTACTTACTATTATCGAAAATTATAATTAAATTATAAAATTGTTGTTTTATTTTATTTAAAGAGCTTTAAGATGAACGTAATAAAAAACTAAAATTTTTTGCAAATTTATAAATTATTCATGTTACAATAAAATGAATTTTAAACAATATGTGCCTTAGGCTCAAATCCACCACAGTCTTTAGTTAACTAATGAAGGTGGTTTAACCAATGCAATTGATAAGAACTTCCGTTAGTTCAACCACGTGCTTTAGTTAACTATAGACTGTGAATTTATTTGGACCTTATAGAATAAAAGTTGTTGTCTGCTGTTTTCTTTTATATTTTCGTTAACTATTTTCAAAAAAATAACAAGTGGCTTTTTTAAAAATTTTCTCGTACATATAAAATATGAATATTGCTGTTAATTTTTTTTTATCTTGGTTTTTGTTTTAAGTAATTTATTCAAGTCTTTGTGTTGAAATTTCTTGTTTTATTTTTAAATAATTATATATATTTGAATTAATAAATTTACATATTTTACAAATTTAAGTTTTTGCGTGTTTCACAAAACATAATGAAAATTAATACCTGTACAATAGTTTTTCTTTGTTTGTAAGTGCCTGTATGTATGTTGGGTATATGCACATTTCTACATATCGCTCCTTTATTGCAACATAGTCATAACTCAAAAAAGTAGTTTTGCAGAAAATAAGTTTAAAGTTTTTAATTTATACTAAGTTCACATTATGGTCCTAAACGTGTTTAAAGCAAGTGTTTTAAAAAATCAAACACAACCGTTCACATTACATTTGAGATGTTTAAGGTTGACGTTTTGTCTGTAAATTATTGAATTTGTAAAAAATTACGAACAATTATGTTTTTTATTAGGTTTATAATTTTTAAACTACAAATGTTTTAGTTTGCCAAATAATTTTTCACGTGCCGCCATTTAATAATAACACAAAATTGCCAGAGTTAGCAAGAAACGCACTCAACATACTCCATGTTTACGTGTTTTAGAAAGTGTTTAAATCTAAAACATCTCATTTGAGATGTTTAACAAAACAAACCAATGTATGGTAGAACATCTCAAAATCGTCGTGTGTAAGCTGTTAAACACGATTGAGACGTTAAACACATGAGTGTGAATATGGTGTTACATACACTTCAATGAAAATATAAAAAATTTTTCATATCTCAAGACGTGAGTGTAAAAGCGTTTTGTGTGAAATTTTTACACAAGATTATAATGACATAACGAATTTTTCTGCATTATTAAATCGAAAAGTGTATTTTTTGAGATATAAATGTGTTGCAATAAAGGAGTTTTATGTGTATTTGTTAGTACCCAGTTGGCCATGTGTACAAGACATCGTAGAGGACCTTTTGGCAACAGCTCAAACATATCATTTAAGAAATTTTCGAACATGACAACTAGAGCAATACTTGCTTTCATCTTTTTATTGGCTCCGTAGATACAGTGTAGAACTGGTAATTTCTATAATATTTTCATTAATGCAATTTTACACAATTTTAAATTGAACGTTGCAAGCAAGGCATATCAAACGCGTACTTTTATTAGCGACATTATTTGACAATTACTTTTTTGCTTGCCTTGATGCCTACAATTTTTTTATAATTACTTTGCGAAACTTTGTGAAGAGCCCAGAGTTGCATCTATTTAATGTGTCTTGATTACAAGACTAGCTTGCGGACAATAACCACCTACTAGTTTACTGCATGACCTATTGGGTATTTTTTGTATCCAGTCTTTGAGTATGGTTTTTGTTAGTTTGTCCTAAGACTTGTGTCCAACAACTCTTTTTGAATCAGTTCGCTCTGTTGGACACAAGTTCAGTCAAAAACATCAATGCAAATTAAATAGGTTTGAAATAGTAAACTGCACGTCATACCACAATTGTGGACAAGAAAATCACACACTTGCCTATACCCTTTCATTTAGTCGTCACTGAGAAAGCAACGAATGAAATTAAGAAAACACGTGCATGAGTTTTTTCCTAGTTTTTTGCTTAGTTTTTTTTTTTTTTTTGAGCAAGCGGAACGAAATTAAAGTTCAGATTTAATAAATTTGTAGAGTAAAAAAAAATAAAATAAAATATTATGAAAGCTAAGAAATATTTCGTGATAAAAAATGCTTTTGGCAATATGCTATACATTTTGTGCTATGAAACATTTAAAAATAATAGGGAAGATAGTTTAAAAATACATTTTGATAGTTTTCACAGAGCTGTGAATAAATTTAATTTGAAACTTATACACTACACTGTTGAATGGATTATTAGATTTTTTACTTTTTTCTCAAGTTTTTATTAAATTGCTTATTTATAAAAAATATTCAAACAATGAATAACCAAAGCATGTA
The DNA here is from genome assembly GCA_944452675.1 of Tachina lurida. NCBI lineage: Eukaryota > Metazoa > Arthropoda > Insecta > Diptera > Tachinidae > Tachina > Tachina lurida. The sequence continues at coordinate 89,631,663 of OX101754.1, forward strand.
TTTGAAATTACAAAACTTTTCTTCAGGTGTAACTTTATTTTACTTTCATTTTTCTCACCAATACAAAAAAAATTTCTTCTGCGTGTCATTGGTTTGAAACCAGGGTGACCGATGAAATTTTTCAAAAAGTGGCACCAAATAGGGGATTTATCAAAAAATGAGGCAACATTAAAAAAACGAGACAATTACACTAAACTTCTTATTTTTAATGTATTACTATATAATTCGCTTTAAAAAAGAGGATAAAAAAGTGGCAAGGCAATTTGCCACTTTAGTCGATAAAAACGGTCACATTGTTTGAAACAAGTTTTGATGCGAACGCTCGCAAACTAGTTCAAAAAGACCTATTGGACACAACTCTAATTGTCTTTAAGGAAATTGTAATCCACCAATATCATTGATGAAAGTGTATTCTGCGACAAGTTGGTCAACGGGGTACATTGTACACACATATATGTAGAAACATATATAAGGGGCGATCAGCGCAAAAGTGGTGTAACCCAAATTGTTTTAGGTTGCTATGTGCTGGTGATTAATGTATTATATAATGTAGGCCACCTTTTGTTATTCAAGAGAAGATGGAGCTGAAAAATCGTTTTTGTCCAGAACATAACATGACAAAATAATAGAGCAACTATATAAATAAATAGACCAATTAAGTAATTCAATAGTTTGGGGTTACACCACTTTTGCGTCAATATTATTTACTCGTATCTATGTGTCTATGGTCTAAGTAATGTACATTTTTGTTTCGAAATATTGAAGGAATCTTCAAAAAAAAACTTTAATAAGAATTTAATAAATATTAAATAAATTTATACTAATTCACACTAGCATAACTTTAAATTAAAATGTTGTTTAATATAAAAATATTTTTGAATTGTACATATGTATGTATGTAATATACTAATTATCTCGAAACAAGATATATATGAACGAGACCATTTTCATAATTATATAAATACATATATGAATATGTATGTAAGTATGTATATATAATTTTGTGCCTATGAGTATGTTTGTCGGCATATAAGTACATGTAAATGTATGTTAGTATGCATGTATGCGTGCTAATACTATGTTTACACTTATGTTTTAAAACGTGTTTAACGCCACATTCGTGTTTAAGAGCTTAAACACGACGATTTTGAGATGTTTTACCATACACTGACTTGTTTTGTTAAACATCTCAAATGAAGTGTTTAATATTTAAACACTTCCTTAAACACGCAAATGAAGTATATTCTGTCCGTTTTTTGATAACTCTGGCAACTTAGTGTTGTTATTAAATGGCGTCATGTGAAAAATTATTTGGTAAACAGGTAATTAGTTAAAAAATACTCAATTTTTTTACAAAAACATTTGTTGTTTGAAAATAATAAACCAATAAAAAAACATAATTGTTCGTAATTTTTTACAAATACAATAATTTCCTGACAAAACGTCAACCTTAAACATCTCAAAATGTAATGTGAACGGTTGTTTAAAACAATTGCCTTAAACATGTTTAGGACCATAAGTGTGAACATGGTATAATGGAGGTGATGATGTATATGCTTAAATTAAAATTGATTAGATTTTAACAAATAATAATTATAGAACAAGATGTCGAAGTATTCGGGTTATTCATTTAGTGGTTTCATAACCGCCGGTGTGGTAACGCTGTCAGCTGTTAAATAACTGGTAACGCTGTCAGCTGTTAAATAACTGTCCTCCGAAGCGTCATTTATTTGGAGAAAGTCTGCCATTTACGAATATGGATATTTTAAAAACCGAAAAAAGCGTAAGAATAGTTAGAACTAAACATAAAAGTGGTAGCCACTTTTCGGGCATTACTGGGTGGATATTATCGTCATAATCGCTCTACTGTACAAAGAATTGGGAATATTATAAAGAAATTTGAGTATACCGGAACAATATCTGGATTAGGATTGTATATTATCGCTATGAGTGTCCTTCTATTACTGAATGTAAGGTAGATAATCCATGAAACGTGTAATGGTCGTATGATATGGGTTTTCGGCCTGCAATTTAAGATTAGGAATTGAACGGTATGTGGTTTAAACAAAAAGTTGCCATGAGCCACACAACACGACTTATTTTGGCTTCATTACATGGCAAAATTCCATAATCCCATTTTCGTGACATCCATTCATTGCTCACTACGATCATGCTATTTGACGCCTTTATAGGCTACACCAAGGTCGCAAAAAACCGGAAAAATCGTCAAAATGAAAAAAAATCGACAAAATGAAAAAAATCGCCAAAACTAAAAAAAAAACTCAAGAACAGAAAAAAAATCGGCAAACTTAAAAAAAAATCGTCAAAATGAAAAAAAACCCCAAAACAGAAAAAAATCGTCAAAATAAAAAAAAATCGCCAAAATGAAAAAAATGCACACAAACAGGAAAAATCGCCAAAACGAGAAAAAAGCGACAAAACTAAACAAAAAATCGTTTAAACTAAAACAAAAAAGCCACATTAAAAAATTGCTCAAAACCTAATGTACGGAACCCTTCGTGCGCGAATCAAAGTCGCACTTTACTGAATTTATTTATTCATAAAGCCCGAAGGTAATTGGCCATAAACAACAAAGAATTTATGTTTGTTGTTTCTTAAGCATATCCAGCTCCCTTTTTTTGCTTGAGTAATTCAGTAAAAGAGTTCAACCAAAAAATTCTTGTAAGTCGGTGTTGTTTAAAAATCGTGCAAGCAGAGGACGTGCATAATCAGGATTAGGTGTATAAGAAATATTAAGCATTTTTTACAACCAGTTTTTCGAAAATATAAGCCTTTTCGTTTTTATGATGTTTACGAGCAATAATGTTTGTTTATTATAAAAAATATTCTAAAACTTTCGTTTAATCCATTTTGACATACAAATATATTTTTGGTATAACCAAAAAAATACACCCACAAAATTATTACATTACCAAAAAAAAAAAAATATAAAAATATATTCGTTATCTACATGTTTATGAAAACCTATAGCGTTTACACCAAGTTTTGTTTGACATTTATATCAAGACTGTTTTAAATTTAGAGATGCTAAAATAGAGCTTTCATTACAAAAATGATTCATTTCAAATGCAAATTATTTGCTGGGTTTTGTATGCTCTTTCGCATTTTGTATACTCTTTGGCATTTTGTGACATCGCAATAGAGTGTACGAGCGGCAAGGTTTGTCATTTCCTATATTTTTCGTTGTGTGCCATTGATATCCGTATAAAAAACATAATGTGAACATCGTTGTACAAATTATACCACAAAATGACAACACAAGACATGCCAGATGTGTACTCAGCATAAAGTTCTAAGCCTTCTATGCTTATTTTATTCCTTTGTAATTTTAAAAAATATTATTATTTGTGAATTCTCAAATGGTTTATGAAAGTCTGTCCATAAGGTAAGAGGGTTGTGCCTGTTCAAAGTGTATGGCTGAAGTCTACTGATGATTTGGCAAAGCACCAGTGAAATGCATATCGACATGCTTAACCACCAGCAAATAAGTTGCACTTATTAATTTCCGAAAAACAGGCTGTTAATTTCATTTGCTTACACTTTGGAACGCCCTTAAGCTTGGGTGAAGTATTTTTAATGGTCAAAATAATTGCTGCGGTACATGATACGAAAACAGCAGTTCTTCAAAAAGTTTAAAAACTTCGAAATTTTTTGTTGTCAGAGTAGCTTCCTTGGTTAGGTTTATAGAAACATTAAGGGTCTAATTCATAAAAAAAATTTTGATATTATAATAGGTTTGTTTATTAATCAAACTTCCATAGAAAATTTGTGTCATAAACCTATTATTAAACGGAAATATTTTTTATAAATCAGTGAAAAAAAATGGAAAATAAAAATTTAAGTTTTCGTTGTTGTTATTATACGGATTATGTCCTTCTGAAAAGATATTTGCTTATCATATGTATGTAGGATTTTATTTATTTATGTATTTGTATTGATGTGATTTCTCTGATATGTTTCTAACGAGCCTAAGATTTTTAATGAGATTTAAAAAAGTGTATTTTTAATCAAAATCGCCTGCATAAATATTTTATTTTTTTTTATAATGAAAGTTAAATTTAGTTTTTTTTTTGCCCCTGCACTTGATGTCCTTGGGGCAAACTTTATAAATGTAGTAATTTTTCAATTCAACATTAGTTAGTTATTTTTTTATTTTGCATACACTGTTTGATCATTTTAGATTAGTAATAATTTGTTAGTTGGACAATATTTTGTTGGAAAATAATAATAAATGCCTGTTTTGTGTATTTTGAGCTTTAAGTCATTATTAGGTTTTTTTTTTAAATTTATTTTTTGTATAATCCAACTTATTACGTTTTTGTGGAATTTGCAAATTTAGCATATAAAAAATGCCTTGTTTGCCATATATTTAATTTAAGATCGTTCTAAGTTTGGCTTTTGGTTTTGTTTTTTAATATGGCCTTGTATATTGCATTAAATTTATTACTAATAAACATTTAATTATAAATAAGCTTTTTTCTGTTTGTTAAGTTTTTTTAAATTTACTCTGTGTAGTTTAATTAATTCAATTAAATTATTTGCAAGCATGGTTTTCGTTATTGCTTGGTTTTGCGTTTAAGGAAACTGGCATAAGTGTTTAATATATTTGCAAGTATGTATTGTTTTAATTGATTATATTTTTAAGTTTTCAAGGTACAGCATATAATATACAATTATTACTATTATAGTTTGTTTTTTTAATAAAAAAATTTAAACGATTATCTGTTTGAAGTGGGTTTTGGTTTGTTATATACTTTTTCTGTTCTTTGTTAAGGTTAGATACAAAAGATTTAAATTCCCTAATGTGTTTTTTTAATTTTTTTAATTTTGTTTGTATACCTGTTTTTTTTTTAGATAGAAATATAAAATTATAAATGAAACGAAAAAGATGCGTTTTGTTAGAATTTTTAAATTTTGACCAACTTCACTGCAATAAAAATTAATATTATTATAATAAGTGTGCAAAATAGTTGACCTTGCAGGCCATCCATGGTACTTTGCACTTATTTCAAGCTCAGAGCGCTGGAAAATCTGAAGAGTTTTTTTTTTTAAATATCAACGTTTTAAAAATTTTTATATCTCGACCTATTTGACCTCAGACTAAGATAAGATTTTGGATTCGATTGCATTTTTTAAATTTAAAAACTCAAATAATATTTTTACTAAGATAAAACCTACCTCAGAGTTCGTAAAACTGAAAACCAAAAGCCGTACAAATTTAATTGAATGAATAACACATTTTTGCTTTATAAAAATAATTTACTAAAGGGTGTTTTTTATAGAGTGTTACAATTTTTAAATCATAATAAAACAAGGAAATATATTTTTAATAACAATGAAATGGACTTTATTGGAAAGACAATTTTATAAAATTAATGTTTAAATATGATTTCTGCCATGTCACCGCAACGGCTGGTGCGTAGAAGGCTCAATATGGAAGACCAATTTTCAACAACTTTTCACAGCATTTGAGGCCGTATTTTGCCAACAACTCTTTGAATGTTGATTTCCAGGTGTTGTTTGTGACATATCGATGTGGACAAGTGATTTAACATAAACCCAAAGAAAATAATCCAATGGGGTTAAATCACACTTTATTGGTGGCCAATTTCGTGAAATAATTTTTTCATCTAAAATATATTTGAGTAGATCAATTGTGGCGACCACTGTGTGGCATCTGGCTCCATTTTGTTGGAACCACATGTCAGCAAGCAAGATTAATGCCAGGTAATTGAGGTACGTAAAAATTTCGAATCGTGATTTTATACCGTTCACTATTGACAGCAACATTCTGATCATCATCGTTTTTGAAGACATATGGGCCAATGACTCCTCCAGCCCATAAAGCGCACCAAACAGTAATTTTCTGTGGATGCAATGGTGTGTCGCCAAATGCGACAATTCTGCTTACTGACATACCCATTCAACCAGAAATGTACTTCGTCGGAAAATTAAATTTTGAAAAATTTCAACAATTTGCCCTCGTTGCTCTGATGTAAGTCGATTCAAAATGAAATTTCAAAGCAAATTAAACAAAAAGCAACTATCAGCTGTTAAATGGGTGCTCAAATAAATCAGTGATGCCAACTCATAGTTGTGACACTAAAAAAACACCCTTTATAAATGCATCTAACCATACAAAGAAAAATAGCTTAAAATCTATTTGAAAAATTTGTTTGTTAAAACAAAAACTTTTCATAGTTTTTTCTGTGCTTGAATTTATTTGAAATTTCGTTTTCGAAAACTCTCAAAATCTACTGATGCCGTTTCGGTTTCGGTTGTTTATTTTACGAAATATAAGGTAATTATTCCATATAAAATCAATACAAAATATTTATATTTAAGACCAACCTCTGCGATTTGAACCAAACTCTTAATAGATTAGAGGAATATTTGCAGTGGTTCCCAAACAATGATGCATTTAATGTATGAAATTAAATAAATATTTTGCTAGAAAATTCTTTCAGACCTGGCTATAATGTTATTAAAATCTGGTCTAGACGAATGATTCATGTCTTGCTTGTTTGTCGTTCGCCATCGTAAGAAGAAATATTAGGTAATGGAATTTTTACATTTATTGTACTTTTTCATGAAAATTTGCAATAAAATGTTTTTTTTTTTCAAGATATAGATTTTATTAGAAATTATTGTATCACCCCTAAAATTTTATTTTTCTCAATAAAAATTTAAAGAATTTTGCACTTTTTCTAAAAAAGAAAACGGCATGCAGAGTTGTTCACCGCGTATGGCGAGTTACGGATGACACCATAATTATTTGTATTTTTATTAACACAAGTATGTTACAATTTTGGCAATGAGCATTCTTGGTCAAACACTCATATTTTAGGATACCAAATCTATTACTAACAGCTTTTGCGTCTGTATCGTATGTGTATAAGAGTTATCATTGATTACATATATGTGTACATTATGGGAAAAATAATATATTAGTTTTCAAAGCAAGACAATGGAAGCGAGAAGGTAATTTGATTAGATATCGAAGCGCACGACAGTGCACCGGCCAAGTTTCGGCCTATGCACGCAGTGTGTATATTTGCACGAAGCCATTCGACCTGCTTTTACCCCCTCTTAGCTTTGTTGCCCGCAATCTTAAAATTATGAAATTTAAACCATGATCAGAATTAATTCATGTAACATCATATACAAGGTCTGAAAGTTTTACAATGACAGCTTCCTGAGATATGGGGGTGCAAAAAGTGCAAAAAGTGCATATTGACCACTGACCACTGACAAACTCATCAAATTGATGAAGCACTTCCGCTATAGCTAGAAAGTTAAAATCTGGTACAAGAGTAGACCTAGGTGAGCAATTAACTAGATAAATCTAAAAACACGGAAATTTTACCCAGGAGTTGGGGCTACGCCCACAAAAATTTTAATATGCAGAGCTCAAAATTGATACACAAGTAGGTCAAAGTGAATACTTTACCATACATATCTGGAAGCCCGAAACTTGTAGATATGGGGGCATGGCTACGCCCACGAAGCTTATAATTAAAAAAAGAAAATATAAACCGTTTAACAAAAGCCATTTTATTGAAATTTGGCATACATGTTGCAAGGCTATAAATTTACGTTTAAAAATGTGGGCGCTAATACGCTCATAAAATTTCAGCCTCCTGTTTTATGTTCTTTGGCTTAGCAAATTTAAATATAATATTTAGGTATACATTTTTATCCGTTTCCAAAGAAACTTGACAGGAATGTTAGGCACTGGCCAAAAAAAAAATTTACTTTAAAAAAGTGGGCGGAGTTACGCTCATAAAAATTAAAAACTAAAATTAGAGCCAATGAGCTGAAATTTGATACACTAGTAGGTCTAGGTGAAAAAACCAACCACAAAAATCTGAAAACCCAGAAATTTTAGCTAGAGAAGCGGAGCTACGCCCATTAAAATTAAAAATCAATATTATCGCTAATGAGCTGAAATTTGATACACAAGCAAGTCTAGATGAAAAAATAACTATATAAATCTGTAAACTGGTAATTTTTACCAGGGTGGGTCACGTGGTTACGCTAATATTGCTCGGTATTAAAAACTAAATATACAACTTTTAACTCCAATAATGTTATTGAAAGCTTTCATACACGTTTCACTTATGCAAGGTTTTAAACTATCATCTTAAAAAGTGGACGTGATCACGCCCATAAAATATTAGACTTGTGTTTCATCTACTTCGGTTTAGCATATTTAAATCTATTATTTACGTATTTCGTTTGAACCGTTTACTACAAAAATTAACATGAGTGACAAGGGCTGCTCACAATAAAATCTTGAGTTTAAAATAGGGGGGGGGCGGGGTAAGGACAATAAAATTTGAGGCTAGAATTCGCTCTAGAGAGCTGAAATTTTACACACAAGTAAGTGTAGGTGAGTGGGCCAATAGAAAAATCTTAAAACCTAGAAATTTTATCCGGTGGTCGGGACCACGCCCGTAAACGCTAATTTGCACTACGGAACTGAAATTTGATACACAAATACACCTAGATCAGGGATCATCTAGAAATACCTAAAAAAAACGGGAATTTTAATCAGGGGTGGGAATGAATACGCATTTTAAACGCAAAATTAAGAGTTTAAATTAGGGCGTTTAAACTGGAATAATTTTATGCAGACTTTTCAAAGACATTGATTTTTCCTGCTTTGAAAAGTGGTCATGCCAAGAAACATAAAATCTTAACCTTCTCTTTCATGTACTTTTGCTTAGCAGATTTTAATGCATTAATTATTACTTAAGCACTGGGCATAGCATAATGCTGAGATAGAAAAGTAGACGCTGACACATCGTTAAAAATTGTATGTTATATTTTGCGCTAGAGAGCTGAAATTCGATAGACATATATAGTCAGGTGAGTTACCGACTACAAAAGTAAGAAAACCCAAAAATTATAACAAAAGCTGCAAGCTATATGCACATTGCACTTACGCAAGGCTATGATTTCGCGTTTTTAAAATAGAGCTTATAAACTTCGATAAATATATATATATCTTTTTGTTTTATGTACTTTGGCTAAGTACACTTTATTATGGAAATGTATTAAGAAAAGTACGCGGGGTCAGGACCACTAAAATTGAAGTTATATATGACATATTTCTAACCAAACGATTCTTACAAAACTTCGTGCTTTTGTAATCCCACAATAATGGCATTTTCAAGGCATGCACGTTTAGACTTATCACGCTCTACCCCATTATTCTATGTAATTATCCCCTTATCAACTGGCGCATTCGTCATGTATAGAAATATAAGTTAAAATGTTTTATTAAAATCAACTTTTCAAAAAGGAGTCCGATCCTCACAAAAACATAAATGTGAAAAAAGGCCAAGTTCCTATACAAAATTTTGGCATTAAAGTGAGGGAGTCATAGTTATCATTTTTAGCCAACCTGCTTGTTTAACAATATCTTTATTAATACAGAAGACAAGTAAGAGTGCTATATTCGGCTGTGCCGAATCTTATATACCCTTTACCAACGTACGTACATATATATAGTATACAGACACATACATACATATTTATTTTGTGAAAAAATTTATCATTTTTTTAAAGTTTCCATCTTTGGAGCTGTAATTTTCATTTTTCAAATTTTATACGCCAAACTTTTCTTTCAGAAGCATAAATATAATCAATTTATAAAGAAAAAGAAAAAATTTTTAGACCTATTTAATTTTACATAACACAAAAAGTGTAAGTTTTCCAACCCTGGAATCATAATTAAGGATTTTTCTAATTCCTTGTACCAATCTAGTTCTTTAAAAAATACATAAAATATGTTAAGTGAACGAAGCAAAAACGAAATAAGAAAAAACTTAGTTTCATTTAATTCCTTTAATATAAAAAAATTCAGTAAAGTGCGATTTTGACTCGCGCACGAAGGTTCCGTACATTCGGTTCTGAGCACTTTTTAATGTGGCTTTTTTGCTTTTTTGAAGTTTTTTTCAGTTTAAAAGATTTTTTCAGTTTTGTCGCTTTTTTCTCATTTTGGCGATTTTTTCTGTTTTTCTCGGTTTTTTTCATTTTGGCGATTTTTTTCCTGTTTTTGGGTTTTTTTTTTCATTTTGGCGATTTTTTTCTGTTTTTTGGGGTTTTTTTTCGTTTTGGCGATTTTTTTTCCATTCTGGCGATTTTTTTTCATCTTGGCGATTTTTTTCTGTTTTGGGGTTTTTTTATTTTGGAGATTTTTTTCTGTTTTTTAAGGTTTTTTTTCGTTTTGGCGTTTTTTTTTCATTTTGGCGATTTTTTTTCATTTTGGCGTTTTTTTTTCATTTTGGCGATTTTTTCCTGTTTTGGGCTTTTTTTCATTTTGGCGATTTTTTTCTGTTTTTCTCGGTTTTTTTCATTTTGGCGATTTTTTTTCATTTTGGCGATTTTTTTTTATTTTGGCGATTTTTTTCTGTTTTTGGGGCTTTTTTTAATTTTGGAGATTTTTTTCATTTTGGCGATTTTTTTCATTTTGGCGATTTTTTTCATTTTGGCGATTTTTTTCATTTTGGCGATTTTTGCCTGTTTTGGGGTTTTTTCATTTTGGTTATTTTTTTCTGTTTTTGGGGCTTTTTTTCATTTTGGATTTTTTCTGTTTTTGTGGGGTTTTTTTCGTTTTGGCGATTTTTTTTAATTTTGGCGATTTTTTTCTGTTTTTGGGGGCTTATTTTCATTTTGGAGTTTTTTTTTCAATTTGGCGACTTTTTTTTCATTTTGGCGTTTTTTTTCATTTTGGCGATTTTTTTTCTGTTTTTGGCGCTTTTTTTCATTTTGGAGATTTTTTTTCATTTTGGCAATTTTTTCCTGTTTTGGGGTTTTTTTTCATTTTGCGATTTTTTTCTGTTTTTGGTGCTTTTTTTTCATTTTGGATTTTTTTTTGTTTTTGTGGGGTTTTTTTCGTTTTGGCGATTTTTTTTCATTTTGACGATTTTTTTCCATTTTAGCAATTTTTCCGGTTATTCGCCATTTATTTTAGTCTTAGACATTTTTTTTGTAATTTGGTGCTTTTTTTCGCTTTGGCGATTTTTTTTGTTTTTGGCGATTTTTTTCGGTTTAGCGATTTTATAATTTTTTGATTTTTTAGTTTTACCGTTTTTGAAAATTTCAAGAGTTTTGCTTTCACGGTTTCCAAGATACAGCAAGTTGTCAAAATTGCATAGTCAAAATTGCATTAACTGATGGAACACCCTTTAATTTAAATTTTTTGAAATTTTAGTGTTAATTTTTGTAGTCTGTATAAAAATACACTAACCTTACAAATTTCAAGTGTATATACATACATACATACAATTGTATGTATATTACATGGGATTTTTAAATTTTTCGTTGCTCGTTTTGGAACACCCTTTAATTTCCAATTCTCATATATTTGTTGTTGTAGCGGCCAAAGGTCTACACACTGTGTCCAAATTTCAGGTCTGTAGCTCTTACGGTTCTCGAGAAAATACTAATATAGTTTTAGACATAGTTAATTTTACATAACACAAAAAGTTAAAGTTTTCCAACCCTGGAAACGACTTTTTAATTTTTTTATATTTTTTTAATTTAAAATTCCAATTTTAGTCGTACTGAAGTGTAAAATATGTTCATTTATTAAAAAAAAATAAAAATTTGTTTTCGGGAGTTACTTTTATATGGCAAAATGAAGTTTAAGTTTTCCAGCTCTGCAATCGTCTGCCCGATTTTGCTGAATTTCAATACCAATCTATTTTGGAAAATTTCTGACACACCAGTCCAAGAACGAAGTCTCTAGCTCTTCTGGGAGCTTTGGAAAACCGATTTCACGTACAGACAGACGGACAGACGGACAGACGGACAGACGGACAGACGGACAGACGGACAGACGGACAGACGGACAGACGGACATCGCTTATTCGTCTTCCCTATGCATAAGGATCCAGAATATATATATTTTATGGGTCGCTTATTGATATTATAGAAATTACAAACGGAATGACAAACCTATATATACCCTTTTACCATTTTTGTTGGTAAAGGGTATAATAATAATGGACATCTATTTATATATGACGAACAACCAATGACAGAAGACATGTATTTACCCTATCCCTATTCATTACCTCTTCCCGCTGGGTAGGTTAGACACATTTATCGAAAGTGAAGCATAAATACATTTTATTGTGTATGTTATTTAAGAGAAATATCTCTTGTGTGTAACGCACTGCATTATTCTATTCTATTCTCAAATCTTAATTTCCAAATAGTTTCTTAGAAAAAGTGATTTTTCACTCGCATGATTAAGTTTTGCGTAAATCATTGAAATAATGATTATTAACGTTAGAGCTTGTTTTAAACCGAGTTTCTTCTACAAATTTCGAACGTCAAACCAACATTAATTTTAACAAGCGTAATTGGCATTTATTTTTCATCTTTTATTTGCTCTAGTCCTAAACCAAAAATCTAACTACAAATAAATCTATCCTGCAATCGAAACTTTTAAAAATGTCCCTAAAACTATTGATCTTAACACATTACGGGTACTTCTTGAAAATATTTTTTATCGCTATGATGATCCACTACATATTTATTTACATACTTATGTCAGATATTATATTATTTTACATTTATTTTCATAGTCTCTATGGCCTAAAGGGAAATTTATGACGAACTGCGAGTGGTTTAGAGGAATCAACCTAGTGTCGAATAGTGTCTCTAAGTTTTTGTTGTTTTACTCTACTTTAAACTCATGTTGCTAGTTTGACCAATTCTGTTGAATTTGGAACTGGTACAAAATTTAATTTTAACAAGATTGAACTTACAACTTCTTTTTCCTGTTGGACGGTTTTCGGTGGTGTTTGATTTTAAAGGCGTTGACAACACTCTTTGAGAAATAAAGTTTATGTTGTTCTTCTCTCTAATTATTAACAGATTTCGCTGGGTCCTAAGCAATTCATTAGTTTCAGGGACAGCAATATTGCAGATATTTTCTAAATAGAATATTCACATATATGTTTGTATCTCATTTAACAAAAAGCGCATCTTAAAATAAAAAAAAAAATTTTGTTAAAAAATAAATTAAAAAACATATGATCAGCCCTTTATGTTAGTTTTTTAAGTTAAAATTCTTTAGCAAAAAAAGTAAATTTTACCGAGTCTTAGCGTTAAAAATAATTATTGCCTAATTACATATGGGCATTTCCATGATGTCAAAAGTGATTTTCGTCATTAAAGTGAAAAAGTCAAAATAAATATAAAATATATTTTTCCAATAAACTTTACTTGTAGCTCTAAATTATTCCTATAATTAGTACGAGATTTGATTTTGAGCAATTTTAATTTTTCCAGATAATTACAAAAATCCAAGGCATTTGCATGTGACAAGCACAGAAACTGTTGTTGCGGCCAATGATTAAAACGCTGATTTCAGCGAAACCTGAGGCAATATTTCAATGTGAATAGTTTCAGAATATTGTGAACATTTACATATTGTTGCTGTTGCTCTTTTTGTGAAATTACAAAGATGAAATTATAAATTATAAGCTTCTGTAGCATTTGCTAATTTATGATTTTGGAATAATATTTCATTTTCGTTTTTGCTTATCTTAATTTAAATAATTTACAAGTATGTAAAATTGGGCAACATTTGTTGTTTAATTGTTTTTAATTTTATACTTACAATGTTGCACGTGACAAACTTCATGGAGATGTCACAAATGCAAATCTTTATATTTTTTAGTAAGTTTTAATTTTATTTTAATGGTACTAAATACTTTCGAAGCATACAAATGTTTTTTTATGTCGCACGGGACATCGAAATATGCGATTTCGCTAAGAAAAAATTTACATTTATTTGTAATCCCATAGTATATTATCTACTCTCAGATAAGAGAGAGAACAAGTCAATGGACAAATCATCTCTTTGAGAACGTTAATGAGAACAAAACGTTTGAGAGAGATATCCAAATAAAAGAAGTTGCGCTTGTATGATTTTTCATTAGAATATTTCGAAATTGGTTATTTATAAATGTATTTTTTTTTACATTTTACTATAAATGTTTACTTCTCTATAAAAATAGGATAGAACAAAATGTTTTCAAGAACTTTTAATATTTTTTTTTGGTTTCGCTAGTCCTTTCTGTGGAAATGCCCACGCGAACATATTTTAAAAATTTTTCAAAACGCTCAAATTTCCTCAAGAACGAAAAATAGTCAATATCACTATCATCTAAGACAATGTTATTTCGAATTTAAAACAACCTGTTATAATTTGTTTTCATACAAAATCTATTAAAAGATTTATTATTGAGTTTGTTTTTTATTTTTTTTTAACTATATAAATTAAAAATTTAATAGAAAATAAGTTTTTAGCACATTAATTTAACACACTTTCTTATCGCAAATTTTATTTATAAAATCAATAACACTTAATTAATTAACAAATCAATTTATCAGCCTTCTTTGTACACTTCCATCAAGCCATTTAATTTAATATAACAACAGAATTTCTATGAAATATATTTTTTATATACGAAATATCTGAATGCACTGAACAAAATTAAGTGATCAAATTCATTAAACAAGATTTTGTAAAAATTACCAATGTATTTAAGTTATTAATAAACTATTCACAGATTTTCAGTGGAACACGAGCAGTCCTTAGTTATTCTTATTATAGCCAAGAGAAGTTAATTTTTTTTTTAAATTGGAATGAATTAATTCTATGCAACTGTTTCTATTTTGCAAGCTCAAAAAAGCGCTCAAGAATTATAGCATAGTGAACTCTATACATATAAGAGCGATATTTCCATACCTGTCATCCAATTATAGTGATACACAATTTGCTACGACTACGACTGAATTTATTAAGTAACAGATACCTGTAAAAAAGTTCTTTTATATACTGAAAATCATTGTATGGTTAATTTACAGCAAGTGTGCCCAAGCCCTATGCTCTTGGTGTTCATTTGTTTTTGTAAATGCTCTTTACTACAGGCTCTGTGTTTCAAATTGCTACGTCAATGTAATAGTGAGTAAAAATATGGTTTTATAGAAAATTTTTCGTAAAATAATGTAAATATCTGCTTGAAAATGCCTTTGCATGTCACGTTAAATTTTTACCGGAAACCGTAAAATTATGTCACTCTCCCTTTTATCTCTCTTTCTCTCCGTAGATCCTTTCCTCATTTACGTCAATATTAAATATTCAGTGGTGCCCCCGTGGCTGATGCTACCCTCTCAGTTCAGATCTTGTGGATTCGGCCATAGACCCTCGGTGTTTTCTTCGCTTCGCGGGTTATGTTTGTTTTCAATAAAAAAAATAAATAAGAAATAAATCACGATGTTTTGATTTGGTTTCCATTTTATTTTCTTTTTTTACTCTTAGTATTAGCATTTCTTAAAAAGGACTTTGAAATAAACAAAGAAAAAGACCTCAAACCAAAAGAACAGTAATTTAAAAATCACATTCAATAGGTAAAATATTAACAAAAAAATCCACTGTATCGTTCAACTCTTCTGAATGCAAATGCAATACAACCATTCGTCGGTTTACGTTGTGATTTGTTCCAGAAACAGCTGATCTATATTTTTATGTAAAAAGTTGTATACAGATTCTTGCATCTCTAGCAGTGATCGGCAATGAATCGTTTTTTCGCTATTCATACTGACTCATGAAATTTTAAATATAAGTGAGTAGACATTTTTTAAATTCAACTACTCTGATTTAAGCATACTTACGACGACATTGATTTATAAGTATAGGTTGAAATATATATGAATGTGACATCAACATCATAGTCACCATTTGCTAGTTTAGCCATTAAACATTTTGCAAGTAGTATACAATAGTAGTAAATAGCGTTGATTTTAAATTCGTGCAAAAAAAAACAAAAAAAAAAAAAAGGAACAGAGAAACACATAACCTTATAATGAGAACTTTAATGTTCGTATGCGAAGCTAGCATTGTGATTCATACTTATTTTCCATCGTCCATAGGGAAAGAGTTTAGTAGAGTCGAAATCAACAATGTCATAAATGTTGCTAAGTATGAGTTCGATGCGCACTTCAAATTTCGAGTGAATATGATTCATAGATCACATTGCAATAAGTATGAGTGTGCATAAGTAAAATATATTATAAGTCATGATTCAACTCTACTCACTTTTTCACTACTCATTGCTGTTCTCTGATCTCTATAACCATTTTCATTCTTGTCTTTGAAGTAACGTTCCCTTAGAGTTGGCTAACTGAGCATTAAGTGCCCCGTGCATAACTAGTTTGTTTACTCTCCGAAGAGATACGAGGCTACAAGAAGTACGAGCGCACTTCAAACACTCTAGTGCACTAAAGCATTAACCGCAAATACGGATTATTTTCCATATTTAAAATAAAAAAAATCACATTAAAAGAGAAGTGGTTTGTGTACAAGAAATGCACAAACACACTCTTTGTTACATGGTAAACCCTCTGCTGAATTCATTTTTTTTAATCTTTAACACCCGGCCAAAATAAGGGGTGTTATAAGTTTGTATTGTATGGCTGTGTACGAGTATCTGTGTGTCTGTACGAGTCCACGCACAGGCCAAACAGATGGAACGATTTTAATTTAGTTTTTTCTGTTTGTTTTTGTCAAGTCACCTTGAAGAAGAACGTTCTTAGATACAGATAAGTTTGCAACTTTTGAACTAGTGAACCGATTTTGATGAAACCAACTGTTTTGGAAAGAAGAAGTGTTGACCATTTGAGAAAATATATTTGGAGACATCACGATGTGAGACACGGTGGCTCCAAAGAGCCTCAAAATGAACATTTGCGGGTGTCGAAATTCTTTCGACCCATCTTAATAATTTTTTCAGCGGTACAAACAACGTTAAGAAACAAAAATAAAACATAGTTGGATGCTTCCAAATTATTTGACTTTAAACTTTTTTTTTAATTTTTGACCATGACCTTTTTTAATCGTTAGTATTATTTATTACTTTGAAAAAATAGTTTGGTTTTAATGTTTTCAAAAGAAAACTTCATAAAAATTCGTATGAAAATTAATCTTTTTGAATTTCAAAAATTGTAGCAAGGGAATTGTTTTGCAATTTGGATTTTCGAAAAATATGAGAAAATCTTCTATATTTTGAGAAATACTTTAAAAATTTATTCGGCCATGTTCTGTAAACCGAATCCGAGTAAATTTCTCGTTTTCCAAAAATAAATAATGGCTCCATTGATGTGTTTTAAATCATACATATTAAATTAATTTCAGATATAATATTTCAAGCTCTAAAAAATATAAAATTACAAAAAAGTCTGAAAAAAATTCGCCATTAGTGGATTTTAATTTTCTAAATCGAGCGTTTTTAAATCCACTCGATTTACAGAACAGGCAGGATTAAGTACTTAATAAAAACATTGATTGTTTCTAAGAGAAGAGGTATTAAGGAAGACTGTGAAATAAATTTTTGAGATTTTTGCTATTGCACTCTACATCCAGCGTTGGTCGACAGCTAAATGTTTTTTGCAAAAGATGTGGCAAGAAAATTGCACGCTCTTTTATGTTAATTTTTTGGTCTTTTATTATTAACAAAATTGTTGATAGTAACTTGTGAGAAAGTCTTGACATCTTGCACATACATGTAGGCAGGAAACAAGATTTTCTAAAAATGTTAAAATTTTTCTGACACAATTTTTTCCCAATAAAAAAAAAATTTACCACTTTTTGTTTATTTCACGCCACTGTGCAACTTTGAAATTTTATCTTATAAAGATTGAGCCGAGTCGTCAACGTTACCGTAAATTTCGGTAAGCATTTGCATTATTTTCAATCAACAAAAACTATCAGCTGTTTTGTTAGGGTACGTGGCCATTCGTTTAATTCTGAATAAAGTCTAATTTGGCAACAGCTACAATCGTTGTGGTAAAAAAAATCACTTTCTTGTATATAATTTTTTGACAGGTTGTACTCGATAGATTTTGCGATTCGAGAAATGGTCTTTCATTCTGTTTAATTTAATTTAATTTTTATTTTTTGGATAAGCTCAACTTGAAACTGCTGCATGTTATGTTTGCCTCTTCCTGGCCTGAAACGAATATCCCTCAGAGCAGCAGTCCGAAAATTTTTGAATAATTAATAATCTGGACTGTATTTTGACTTCGAAATATATACATATGTTCCATAAAATAATTACGTAAATGGGAAAATAAATTTTTATCGAAATAAACAACTTTGTGCTCCTTTTTATAGACTCGTATTTTCAACATCATTTTGACCTGAAGCGATAAATATTTTTATATATGCAAGAGTATTACTTACTCGTAATTATTTTATATTCTAGGAATAGTTTATTTTAATAAGTTTGAATTTGAATAAGAATGGTTTTGTAAATATAATGTTTTATAGGGATTTAGTTGTTTGTTAATTTGTTGGGGGTTTTTTTTTTCTTTGAGTGTATAAAGAATCGATGCTTTTATTTATGTTTGAGTAGTTGTTTGTTGTATAAAGTGTTTAGTTATCGTTTGTTATTTTAAATTAATGTATATTAAAATTTTTGTATTCAGTTTACTAAATATAAAATATATTTTTGGATTTTTATGTTTTAATTTAATTTTTGTTTTTGTTTGTTAAAGTTTTAATAGGCTTTTGTGGTGATAAATTAATTGTGTTGTTCATTTGCAAGTTTCGTATTCTTTTTTTTTTTTTTGTTAATAATTTTTGGTTATTTTGAATTCCGTTCTAGATTTTGTTGGTTTGAAGTGTAAATATTAGTATAATAAATATGCTAGAAATAATTTAATATTCAATACTATAACTTTAATTACATACATGTATAAAAAACAGTGAAGCTATACAATATTGAGAGTTATTGATTTTTAATCTAAATAATTTTTGGTTTGAAGCTTAACTAAGTTAAAATTATTTTAAATTTTTTTTACAAGTTTAATTTAATTCAATTTATGTTGCAAGTGTTGAGTTGTTACAATAAAAATTTAAATGTGGTTTCTTTGTTAGTTTTAAAAATAAATTTATTAATCAGACTAAAATACTGTTCATTGCTTTTTCATATTCACATTCTGTTCGATGAAATATGCATCTATGTATGTATTTAGGAAGTTTGTATATATTTTCGGCTAAATTGTTAATAAATTTAAACAATTTATTTGGCTATTTCAGGGTTGTCGGTAAGTATTTTTGTTAGTGTTAGAAAATATATCGGTTTGGGGTGGATGAGTTTGCGCTTAAAATATATTTTACACCAAATGATATTTTCGCTTATTCACTTTTAGTCTTGTCTTTCTTTAATTGCTACGCTTTCGCATCAGTTTTATCAGCTGGCGCTTCTGAGCGTTCATTGGAATTATCACGTTGTAATAGAGATCGATTTTCATCGCTTGAACCGCCGGCATCGCCACTGGCATCATTACCACTGTCTGCTGCCTCACCGCGCAAATTAGCATTAGATGTAAATGTTGTTTCGGAATCTGTGAACGGCAAAATTTCATATTAATAAAAAATAATTCAGGATTTTATTTTCGTATTAATACAAAATACACACGCTAATCAATATAGTCATATATGTATGTCAATATCTGAAACTTATTTCAAAAACGATATATTTAGAAATTTTAGCAAAAAATACATAAAATGTTTGACAACAAGTAAACTATTTCTGCAAAAATGAAACAATATTTACTATCAAAAAGAAAACTTCGATCTGCTATTTAGGTGTTATAAGTTTGCAGTGTGTGGCTGTGTGTCTGTACAAGTCCACGAATAGACCAGATAATAACAAATATATCGTTGTAAGTACTATGAATGCGTGTAGCAAAATACAGATACACGCATTAATTTTAAACCGAATAAGTCAGCTATAAACATCAAACAATTATTTCTATATTCGTATGAATTGAACAGGCTAATGTTCGTATCGCATTTTAAGCCAAATTACATGTGATAATTATTAATGAACAAATAACATCAAAGTTAGTTGTAAATATTCTGACAACCCCACATAGTTGAACGCAACAACCAGCCGTTTTCGAAGGCCACTAAACCTTCTTCATCAGCGTTCTTCTTGATGTAGATTTCTTCCTTATATACGAAACTGTATTGGAAATAGAATATGTGAATTGGTTTGATTCATCGTATTTCAATTTGCTCATGTGTATTGTAATGAAGACACCACACACAGTGGACCAAAACACAGAAGAACGCTGATGAGGAAGGTTTAGTAGCCTTCGAAAACGGCTGGCTGTTCCATTCAACTATGTGTTGTTGTCAGAATATTTACAACTAACTTGATGTTATTTGTTCATTAATAATTATCACATGTAATTTGGCTTAAAAAGCGATACGAACATTAGCCTGTTCAATTCATAAGAATATAGAAACAAATACAGTTCGAAAAATAATAATTAAATTAACTAAAATGAAACAATTATATTTATTAAAATTTATACACTGTGTGAGCTTCAAATACACACATTAAAAAAATACTTTGACTATTCATTGACTACACATGCGTGTGTACACGGCTATGTATTTGCACATACACATAAATCATGTTATCAAACAGCCACACACACACTCACACATTTTTCATTCCCTTTTATATACAGAAATGTGTCTATACGGTGACAAATGAGAAATAAATATCCCGACTACCAGCGTATTTTTTTTTTGCCCGAATAAATATGCATAGCCTGAGTATAAACATACTCCGACTGAAAATAAGAGCGAAAGTTAATTTTTATTTTTAGTTGTAGCGTTTATTAATTTAGTCATATTTGCTTGAGAGAAAATATTTGAGAGTATAAATTATTTGCGCTACAATTAGGGTTATGCGCAGTTATTAAAATTGAAACTATTTACCTACGTATAGTATATTTGTTTGAGTACTCATTGTCATTTTCTAGTACAGACTAAACGGCTGAACCATTTGTATACATTTTTGTTATAATATACTAATTATATTAGCACATGTACTTTTACCTGAAGATTTCTCTTAGTGAGTCTCCCGAAACTGAAATCGGGACTCACTAAATTGCTTCGGTATTGGATATAAATTATAAGTCGCTCAACTTGATCTAGACTTAACTTAAACATCAGATAGTTTAAAATTTTGAATGACTTTGAAGGTTAAGTATGTATTAAGTCTAAATATAAATAAAAAATTTATGTTTTATGTTTTGGGGTACAAAAGTGCATCTCAAGTCAAAAATTTATACACGTGAGATGTTATATTAAACCACAAAAACATACCAAAATTTGAAAAGACAATTTCCAACCCAAAATTGGAACGGCGCTGAACACCAAGTAGTGGATTCTGTTCAACACCCCAAAAATGGATGGAGACCCCTAAATTGCCATTATATATCCGAGTGCGAATCTTTGAGAACATCTGGCCAGAAAAGTAACTTTTAAAAGTGAATTGATATTTACTCTAGAGGTAGAATGGTCTAAAACTCCTCATGGAACGACACAAAGTTTGTCCGATTGCATTTCCAAAAGACTACAAGCACTAATATAGAACAACGCATCACTAAGTTTGTTGAAAATAATAACTTGAAAATTTTAGCTAAGCATGAGCACTCATTTTATAAGCCATTTGTAGTTACTGGACCAGTTCCAGGGTGACTTGGTGGTCTCATTGGGGGGAAAAATTAACATTATTCAGTATCAGACCGAGTCCAAATTAAATTGACTGACGATGAAGACGACACATCGCAAAAATGGTAAATATGTAACCATTTACACAATATAGCATTTCTTCAGTATACACTACACCCTAGTTTTGGGTTACCAATTTCTTAAATCACAGGACACGTATGTTTGGATGATTTGCTACCGAATTTTTCACAGGGATATGTTTGCACATTAAACTAAATTTTAAGCACTTAACATAACAACTGCTCAATGAGCAGATAACTTGTACTCAACTGTGAAACATTATTGCCCTTATACAAAAACGATTGTTAAAGTTAAAGCATGCTTTAAAACCGGTTTTGCCATACAAAATTCGTTTCTTAAACCAACTTTAAATTGAACAATCGTTTTTGCATAAGGGGTATGACTTTTACTTAAAGCATAAAAAAATATAAACAAATATGTATTCTATTATTTAGCACCAACTTATATTAGAAAAAAACAACAATAATGAGGCCCATTATTATTGTTTATTATTAAAATTTTGCCTTTACCTAAACTGAACTGTAAGCTAAAGTCAAGTTCATTTTATTAACTCAATATATTATTTGTGTCAAACACATTTAAATGCAACAAAAACTTTAAATAAAAGTTAAATTGTACCCGATCAAAAATACTTGTGTGGCAACACTCTATTCTTGAATAGCTGTTGTTGTTATTTACATATATTTTCTTGACATACTTCTTACAACTACAATTCGAGCTGAAAAAAGTCAGTCAATGTAGTAAAGTAAAAAAATAATATATAATAATAATTATTAAATAAAATAATTAATAAATAAATAATTAATAAATAAAAAAAACACTAAAAAGTTAAATTGTTTGCATAGTCCACATATGTATGTGCAGGGTGCCATTGTGCGAAGCAGAATTTGATAATTGAAAATGTTCTGCGTTTTGAAATTCCTTTATTTTAAACTATACAGCCGGCTCATAGAATCTTATTATTACGTTGGACTTGTAAGGCCCATAGATAAAGAAATGAATCATCATAATCCCAATTTCCCGTAGTTGCATATGTTGCTGCAACACAAGCAGCAACTGTTTACAAATACTAAATACATTTTTCAAGTACAAATTCATTGCAAAATAAAAGATTTTTAAATAAATTATATAAAATTTTTATATGTTTTAGCTAATTTGGTAATGGCTTTTTAGGGTTCCGTACACCTAAAGGTGATAGGGAGCCATATTGCTTTTACTACGATGTCCGTCTTTTTGTCTGTCCGTCTCTCTGTCACAGTCTGTTTTCTCGACAAGCGTAAGAGCAACGGACCTGCAATTTTCACAGAATGTGTAAAACTTTGGCCGCTACAACAACAAATATATGACAAATATATATACGATAAAAATCGAAAGGTTTCCTTAAGCAACGAAAATTTTTGAAATTTTAAGTAATATATACACAGATTATATAAAGACACTTGAAATTTTCAAAGTTACCCAGCAAAAAAGTTTGCTTACTAGAATGGAAAAAAGGGTATGTACTCTTCAGTCGTAAGTACTTACAATTTGATTGAATAACCCATTATTTTTGTTTGAGAAGTTCAAAAAGTATGCGGTACCCTATACTTTTTGCCTACAAATATCCAAAAGTTAATAGATTACTGATTGCCTAAAAGTATTCAAAATTTAACGGGTTATTTTGTTGATTACTTTTTGCCTAAAATTGTTCGAAAATAATTTTTTGCTAATAAAAATAACTAGAATTTTGTAAAAAATCATAATTTTGGAATGAAAATATATGAATATGTATATTGAATAATATGCAAAAATACTTAAATTTTGTAATAAATTTTTCTCTACATAAACTTCATTATTAACTGGAAAGTACTACAATAAGTACTTTCACGTAATGATATAAATAAGTACCACTTATTACCTTGTAAGCCATTAAAAGAGTACTACCCATTACAAAATCTTGAAACATTTTTGCTAGGTAATGAACTTTTATGCAGACTTCACTGAAATTTGTAAAATCAAAATTAAAAGGTATTCCATCAGTTAATGTAATTTTGACACTTGCTGTATCTTGAAAACCGTAAGAGGCAAACTCTTGAAATGTTCAAAAACACTAAAACTAAAACTAAAAAATAGTCAAATAGCAAAATTCGCAAAAAACCGAAAAAATCTTCAAAAAGAACAAAATGTCAAAAAAATTGCTTAAGCTAAATTAAATCACCCAAAAACCGACTAGCTTAAAAAATATTCGATTCTCTTATGTGCGGGAGTATCCAAAATTTTATGTATCGATTGTCTTTCTATGTCCTTTTTCGGAGGAACCCTTCCTGTGCAAGTCAGAGTTACACTTTACCGAGTTTTTAAGAATATGATCTTAATTTAAGATTTTTATTAATAAAAAAATCTTGAATTCGACACTAAAATGAAATTTTATTCAGGATTACAATTTTAAATGTGATCTTAAAAAAATTAAGATATTATTCTTCAATCAAGAATTGTTGCATTTAGCAGACTAAGATTGAAATAATCTGATTTCGAGCGTAGCTCCCTCACAAAAACCCTTCTGGGGAGCAGTAATTTTTGCTGGCTTAAAAATCTAATAAAATTATGAGAGAAAACCTTTTTCGTTGCTGTATTTTGTATTACAATCAAACATTCTAAACAAATTACTTCGATGAAGTCTTTATGAATAAATCGTCTTGAAATCCCGTTTCAAATTCAATTCTCTAGGAGCAGGCTGCAGGCTGAGATTAAATTAGAAACATTTGATTCCATTGAATTTGCATTGCAACTTTAATCTGTAGCGAATGCTATAATTCATCTCTCTAAGAAATCTTGAAGTATCTTTATTTTTTATAGACACATTTGCATTATTTCAAAATTAACTAAGTAAAATTATAAATCCCAATAATTAATTAATTAATAATTAAAGAAAAAAAGCTTAGTTTTGTGCATACATATATAGAATAAAAATCAGTTACTACCACAAGTTAGAGGTATCCATTAGAAAACAGAAGACTAATTTATGATTTGATGATTTGAAATGTTAAATTAGATAAGTACATGCATTTGTATTTTTTTTGGGGGGGTATTTTAAAGATGATCTCGATTAAAATGCAGCATCAAAAATGACTGCTGATAAATTAGAGACAGGAAACAAAAGACAAATGAAATTATTTAATTAAAGTGAAGGGGTTTTTTCTCTCATAAATCGCAAGTTCTGAACTAAAGTTCATGAAATTACTCACCTAAGCTACTGTCTCTATTTGCAGAATCGTAACGACTGCTATCACCAGTTATGTGAGACGCTGCGGCGGTTCGGCCCAATACAGGTTTGACCTGTCGTAAGGCTTGTTCTTCCGGATAGCGCGGTGTTTGAAATTTGGTCGGTTTCGTTTGTAGTGTGGCCGGTCCTGAGCGTTGTTGTATTAGGTTTCGGTGCCTAAGGGGTGGTGGGGATATTGACTTAGCTAAAACTGAGTGAGGTAATTTATTCGGCGAGTAATCACTGCCAGATTCGCCCTATTTAATTATGAAAATTTATTAGATTTGATTTAATAAAACACACAAAATTAAGAAAAATTTACCATAACAGTGCCATTATCTGATAATCCAGAGCCGGACATATTGTCGGCTAGAAGACGTTCGCTCTCGGGATCTGTCATAACACGCGAAACATCCGATTTATTTTTCAATATCGACTTGGAACGTCGATGATGTTCCAGGTTTGGTGATGCATCTATTGAGTCTATCGATGAGGAATGTTTACTTTCAAATTTGGCTAAATTAATCAAACAAACAAGCAACAACATCAACGTATGTATGCACTTATGTACAAATGATTATTTACACGTATAGGAAGGAATACACTTACATATATTGGAAACAAAATATATATATAAATACATATACGTACATTACATATCGTTAGGTAAAATGCAAAAGGGCATAACTGTCAAAAAATTCAAAATCAAGTTTTTTAATGATTTTTGCGATTTCCATTAAACTTCTGCGATCAAGAATGACGCTTTTATTAACAAAAAAATAAAGGAAATTAACTATAAGTTTGCATAGTTTTATTTTAGTTTTTTTTGCTTCTCCTATAAAATAACATTTTTGTTAGTTACGCCTTTTTGCATTTCAGCTAACGATCTAGACAGCTTGGAAAAGTATTTATACAGTTTCTTCAAAATATAAAGTAAAATTATAATGTTCTAATGTCTAAATCAGCAAATAAACAACCATACAAACTGGATTTTTAAAAGGGCTTTTTTAATTCATCTAAGAATCTAAGCTGAATATACTGGGATAGAATTTTTTGAGAGATTTTAATTTTCATTATCTAGTTAGTTAGTTCCACAACTTAGTTTTCAGAAAAATTTATTAAAAGGAAGAAGTTTTGATGCGTGCCTGCTAAAGGTGTCTTCAACTGCTCTGAGTTGAAGGACAATATAAGGAAAACATTTCGGGGTAGAAATTCAAGGTGCAACCAGCTGCCTAATACTGGTATTACTGGCACCGAAGGCCCAACAGCCTAATTTTTTTAGTGTTTGATGTATGATGATCTGAAGGCATCATTCATTGATCAAAAATGATTTTGTTTAACCATTAAGGGCATGCATTGATTCAACCCCAATATGAGAACTGACTCTGTGTCCGGTAATGGGTGAGTCTATTTCTTTTTGTAAGACACGTGGCAATTATATGCAATCACATTTGCTATCTGTTGTCATTGGGCAATTTTCATATTGGCTACGGTTGCCACTAAAATCACTGAGAGAATAATCTCTGATGTCTAGTGTCAAATAAATTTTCTTGGTTGGTCTGACGCACTTTGCCAGTTACCATTCTGAAAGCTGTTGCTATTTAACAGATGATACTTCTGATAGTGTTCTGCCGTAAGCTTTTAAAGCAAAGTGCTTGCTTATAGTCAGGTATATATATACATGTTCAAAGATTGCAAGCCACATGCTACTTTCATGGTACGCATAGAGGCGAACTTTTAAGTTAATACAGTCTTAAAAGTACCGTGCGGTAAAGGCGTCATGTCCTCACGTAAATCTTAGACACGTACATAAATCCATACATACAGCCGAGGTGGCCATATGTCAGAAGTCATATTAAAATAAAAACAGAAAGGCGTTAATTTTTCGAATAAATCCAAATTCATGGAAATTACCACCAAGTATCTGTGATGGAATGTCCCTCATCTCTCCCGTCTGTTGCCAGCGCAACCAATGATTCCAGCATATTATTTTACATTATATATGTATAAAACGAACATATCTGATGTTTCAGAGAAATGTTAGATAGATTAAGTATGGCCGTGTTGCAACAAAACTCCAATCGGACACCCAATTGGATCCATTGTGATCCATAGAACGTGAGTTGAAGTGAGTGGAATTGTCGATGGCAGTGAACAAAGAAACTAAACTACTTGTATAAAAAATTGGCATGAGAGTCAGAGATCTGCATGATTACGAATCAAACAGCATAATTTTGCATTTTTTTAAATGCATATTAAGCTAGCACTTAAGATTAAGAAAACGAAAGATGCTATTGCATGATTCATATTAATGAGACTGTTGTTAATTAATGCATGCCAATGCTTGCAATAACTATTCATTTATATGATTCACTAAGCACTGAATCACTATGATTCTCAAAACCTCTTCTGACAAATATAGTTTTATGGAATATTATAAAATAAAACAGCTAGGCTCATTTAATTTTATAAATTATTGTAATACGAGCAAAAATATAAATTAATACGCACTGTTTTATTAACTTAAGACTTCATCTGGTCAACATGCTTTTGTGAGTTATTCGATTACTGTACAAAACAATTTAACAACAGTAGGAATTTTTTATTTATTTTTACTAAACGCACTTAAGAAAAGAGAGTGAGTTAGTGACAGTCATCTGTTAGAGAGGTAACAAGCAAACAAGCAATATCATTAGTACATATTCAAACATTTTTGTGTCTTTCATATATTTTTTTCTAGACAACACGCCTGCTTGCATTGTGGAAACTATATATAAATCAAGCAGTTCACTCATTCACAAATAATGATATTTATTTTTTATTTTTTATTATATGTGAATTCTCAAATAGTTTTTGAAAGTCTGTGACTGTTCAAAATATGTGGTTTAAGTCTACTGATGATTTGATAAAGCACGAATGAAATGCATGGTGACATGTTTAACCAGCAGCAAAAAATGACACTTAAAACAGAATTATGACAATATGTCAAATAATAAATATCTTAATAAAATATTTGCTTATTGCGAAAATTTAACACATTGGGAAAATATGCTGTACATATATTACACGAAATATATAGAGGAAATTGCTTTTGGACTTCTTAGAGCTGCAGTATTTGTTGCAATTATTTGTCTACATTAGCAAAAAAAAAATCATTTTATAAACTGGGAGAAAAACAATTCTAGTTTTAAGTCAAAACACTTAAATATAAAATAATTTAAAAATAAAACATATTATTCAAATAAGAGTGTAGTAAATAGCACAACTTAACCTTAAACCAAGCAAACGATAAAAATGTTTCTCTTGATAAGCTTTCATTACCTTTGGGACCAACATTTTGTATACCAAACAGGTGCTGATTTATTAATTTTGTGGCAGTGGCTAAACTTTTTCCCGGCATGAATGACGAACGTTTCTTTTTACCCGCCGTACCACTACTAGCCGGACTACTTTCGCTCCCCAAGTTTTCGTGCGTTTGACTTAAATCTTCGAAACGGGTACGCGGTTTCGCTGCTAACTGACCAATTGCACTCATAGAATGAGGCGGTAGTGCTACGGTAAAACTTTGCTGGAATCGTGTTTTACGATGCTTTGGCACTGGATTCTCGTTAAGGCTTATATGACTACCGCGATCGTGGGCATCAAATGCAGTTGGAAAAACATCATCCAAGGGACTTAAACCGCCGACTGCCAAGTTTCGCAAAGCCGTATCACCAGAGGCGCTCTTCTTCACATGACCACGTATTTGGATGGGTGAGGGTGTGGGTGGCAGACCAACCATGTAACCAGTTGTCGTTTTACCAGTCGCATCCTTTTCCAGCGGATTAATATATAAATTATCCATGTCTATGTCTAAGGCACACACCTCATCATTAAAGTCGGTTGTTAGATCGCCTTGCGATAGAAAGGGGTGGGTTTGGCAACTGGCATACGTATCCGAACTGTCTACGCTGGCCAGGTCGGCGTTATTGTTGTTACTTATATTCAAATTGTTCAAATTATTGTTGCTGTAATTGTTCCCCAGCGTTGGTAGAACACCGTGTTGGCTTGTGCTCATTGACAGCGGATGGCAAGTTCCCAGAGATGTTGTATTGAAATTGTTGTTGTAGTTGTGGTTGAAATTATTGAAGGTGGAGCCGGTAGTGCTGCTGGTTATGTACGGTGGATATCTCAGAGAAGTTTCTAATGGCAGCGCTATAGTCGATGTTGTGGTACCGTACGACGATGAGGTCGATGATGATTGTGAAATCGGCGCACCACCAGTGGCAGTGAGTGGCATTGGAGCTCGCAGGACACCTCCGCTGCCGGCTGAATAAAACAATTCAGTTTGTGTGGTACCGGTCATGGCTGAAAATGTGCAACCCAAATATTGATGCTGTTGCATTTGGCTGGACCCCTGAAGAGCGTTCGGCATATTACTTATGGATGGCAGTGGCGCTGTCGCTGCTATTGTTGTCAACAGGCCGTATGGAAGGCTTTCTTGCAGATCACGATTTGCTGCTTGCCGCATTTCATAACAAATCGGTTTGTGGAAGTCCGATGTTGGAAGTGAGATAACACCTTCGGCATCTGTGAACTCCTTGAAGTCCTATAAGAGAAATTTTATTATCATTACAAATTTTAATACTGGAGTGATATAAAATTTTAAGCTCAATCGCAATGACGTTTAGCAATATGTGTATACATATGTACATATATATTTAGCACATTTATACCAAGTTAAGCGCACAATATTTAGTATAAACAATTTTAGTTTAGCAAAACATATAGAGAATTAGTTAGAGTAGGTTGAAATATAAAAAGTTAGAGAATTTCTTTAGCAACAACTGAACAAACATATAACTAATTATTTTAAATATACATCATATTTTAATGCTGGTGCTTAGAAAATATTATAAATTTCATTTCCAAACACCTTGCCACTAAAATATTTTTTATTTTTAAAACGTCTAAGGCTGGACCAATAATCCCTTGTCATTAGAGCTGGGTCCAACTTGTTCAGTCATTCATTTTGCATACAAATCTTTGTTCAAGCTCATTTAAATAACATGAGTTTGTGTGAAAAATTAACGACTAAACGAGTTGGACCCAGCTCTACTTATCATGATGGCTTCTCACAGTAGCAAGGTGGAAATTATAAAAGGCCAAAAGGGTAATAAAAAATGAACTACATTTGAATATTTTTGGAACAATATTTTACTTGATGCTTGATGATAGCGAAAAACGATTGTTAGGAATAACTCCGACGAATTTAAAGAAGTGACAGCAGCGGGAAGAAGTTATTACCAAAAACCGCAAATTTGCTTTCCAGGATAAAAAGTTTTTGATTCCTAAGGATTTGAGATTTATAAACTTTGACAATTGAAATCGTTCATATTATTAAAGTTATGTACATATGTATGTTAAATTGTCTGCCGTTTATTCAGTCTATTTTGCCAAACCACCATGGACGCATATACACTGAAAGGAAAACCTTCATTTGATCAATGAATTATGTCAATAATAACGAGCTAATGTAATAATTAATTGTAATGATGTATAATTTCATAGAAATAATGAAAACTTTCAATGAGCTAATGAACAATTTCATTCACACAATAAAAAATTATTAATGATGCTACTTCATTAGATGAATTAACGTTTTTTTCTCTTAGTGTACAGTTCAGTATCTGGTGCAAACAACAAAACTGTTTAATCAAAATGTGTGGTGATCTAGTTGAGCACCCTTCCGCCTACTTCGTACATTTTTCCATATGCGCACTATGGGTCTAATGATTACCAACTTCATTTGGCCAGAAGTAGATGATATGAAGAAATGTTGAATGGCACGAGTAATTTGAGATACTTCACGACTCAGATTCGCACCAGCCGACAACACCGCTGCAAATATTTTGACGGTGTTATATTCGATATATAATGGCAACAAAAGATCTTTAAAGCGAATACAAAATATGTTTCATTTAAATTTAATGAAATACCCTTTATACGAGTATGTTACCAAGTTATGTCGAATGTTTTTGAATGAAGACAAAATATATAAAAAATTAATTATTTTTAGTAAAAATTAGGTACATATATGGGACCTGGTGCGAGAAAAGGGACCTAGTTTTGAGAAAAATGCATTTAAAAAAATAAAGTTTTAATGTTTTTCTCATTTTTTTTATCGATTTTTTCAAGTTCGTTTTGTACGTTTTAATGGGGTAAATAAATTTTTATCAGGAATCTAACCCATTTCATCTTATTATACATCCTTTTAGGTACCAGAATCCACTCTAAAGTCCAACCCCATTTTTTTGACACACTAGGTAATTTTTCTCGCAGAAGGTCACATATACAGATGTTTAAACTGTACCAAGATTTTCGAAAGTTGAGTCTTTAAACAATATAAGAGCGTTGCGGTCATAGGGATCTATATTGACTACTTATTTGTATGGATGTTTCCGTATATGTATGTATGTTTGTACATATATGAATATGTGTATGTATATTAGTATGTATTTATATATTTATGTATTGTGCATATGTATGTATGTACATATATATTTATGGATGGATGTACAAATGTATGTATGGAGGTATGAATGCCTGTATCTGTGTATATCAGTGTTTGTGTGTGAACATGCATATGTATATATCGCACATTAACTTGAACAACGCACAGTGGCATGAAATAAACAAAAGTGGTAAATAGTTCGCAACTTTTGAACTCGTGAACTGATTTCGATGAAAGTAACTGGTTTTATAAAATTATATATTGGGAAACATTTTAATTCAGTTCAATAATATACATTTAGCTTTGGAAACCGAAAAGAAAATTATTCTCATACCTTCAATACTTTTCGAAATATTCAAAGGCCAAGTTTGATTTTTTTTTAGTTTTTGCCTAAATTATTGATCTCATTTTCTTTACTTCAAATGTTTCTTACTTCAAATGTTTCTTAGTTTTTGCTATGTGAACATAATAGAAGACATAATTGTCTATTTAACGGTATAATATCTATACCTATGCCATTATATTTGTCTTAAAATGTATACACAAATATAACAACTCAGGTAAAAATTTACGTGTTTTTTCTAATATTCAAACAAACCCAAATTTTTTATGACCTCTTGAAGGAATATTAAATATTTTTTTGTAATTAATTAACGTAGATTGTCCCACTGAAAAAATTATTAAGATCGGTCGATATTTACAAAAAAGTTACAAGCTGCGAAATAATTTCGACACCCGCAGTTTCCCACCTTGGGGCTCTTTGGAGCTACCCTGTCTTGCAACAGGGTTCCAAATATTTGTTCTAAAAAGCTTAACACTTCTTCTTTTGGAAACAGTTAATTTCATCGAAATCGGTTCCCTAGTTCAAAAGTTGCGGAATTTTTTCCACCTTTTTTTCATTTCACGCCACTGTGCAATGTCTTAATAAAAATGTCGAGGTTTAAACTATGATTTTTATA
Organism: Tachina lurida; assembly: GCA_944452675.1. Taxonomy (NCBI): domain Eukaryota; kingdom Metazoa; phylum Arthropoda; class Insecta; order Diptera; family Tachinidae; genus Tachina; species Tachina lurida. The sequence goes on from OX101754.1 coordinate 89,664,020, forward strand.
TCTTCAGGACACCGCTTTATTTTATATGATGAAAAAACAAAAAATAAGTTTTCATAAGTCGATCCCGCCTCGAATTTATATCCCGCTTTATACCAATTTATAACGTTTTGAAATTATCAATCTCTTATTCGATTTTTATTAATTATTATTATTAGTTTCCGATATATTTTTTAAGCAAACATCTACGCTATTTCAGAGAAGCCACGCTCACTTGTCCAATCTCGATTGTTTTCTATCATCTGCAGAATCAGTAGAATTTCAAAATATCAAGATATTAAAAAATTAATAGTAATATTAATATTATTATATTATGTATATTCAAAATTTATATTAGCATCTCTACGTACAACTCAATAAAGATATGAAAAAATATTTTTGTCTGAGGAGGTGATGGTACAAGCTATTTATATGAAATTTTTATACAAGATAGAATACAAAATGCCGCATTGTTCTGCATTTTTAACTTAAAAACTAATTTTTTGTATTATGACTAGATATGCTAGTCGGGACAGGTTTTTTAAAATCCCGGGCTACGGGACTTAGTGATGGAGTCCCGAAATCCCGAACCAGGACCCTGCATTTTCGGGACTTGCAAAATCCCGAAAACATTTTGCACAAATGTTCGTCTTTATATTAAAAAAATAAATATTTTAATTTTACAATTTATTTATTTTTTTGCATATTTAAAAGGACGTATGATATAATTCAGACATTTAGTTGCAAATTTTCATTGAAAAGTGCAATTTATGTAAAATTTTTTCCTAGAAAAGAAAACGCCATAAAATATATTATTTAGCCAACGCACAAAGTCTTCTAAAGTCATAAGTTATAAACTACTATTTATGACCAAATAGCAACGTTGTGAATGGCCTGTTGTATTGTCATATAAAAAATTGCCATAAACGTTAAATTGTTAAATGCAAAGTACAGAAAATAGACAGATAGGTAAATTTCTATTTCTTACGTCGTTGAAAGTTGACTAACTGTTTGGACTTTTTGTTTTTATTCGAAAATATCAAAAACGGTCCATTGTGGTGATGTGGTTTTCCGATTTTGCGAATTCTCGCACATTTTTGCAATATTCGCGACCAAAGCGAAATTTTTTTTTATTTTTAACAGTTTTGGTGATTTCTAATGAGTTTTAAAGATTGTTTCCAATTTTGCGAATTCTAGCGAATTTTTGCAATTTTCGCGATGACACCGAGTCTTGCAAGTATTCTAATTCTTAATAGATTTTTTGCGAATTTTAAACTTTGGAATTATGCTGCTGTCAGCAAGTTTTTGCGAATTTTAAAAATGTTTGGCATCTTTAACGAATTAGAGATTTTTAATAATAATAATAATGATTTATTTAAAATTTTTAATTTTTTTTCGCGAATTTCTGTCATTTTACCAAGTGATCTTTGCCGCAATGAATATTTGCATAATTTACTATCCATGGGATAAAAAAATATCTATAGCAAGGCAGAGATTTTGATTAGAGCTGCTAAGTCGTCAAATTTAATAATGTTGCAAAAGACAAAAATAGCAACGAATTCTTCAAGACAAGTTTGTGGAACTATGCGAAGTTTTTTGTTCTTCCCAATTGTATTTTTAGCATAATCCTTGAAGGTAAAAGAAAATAATATTTATATATGTAAAATAAATAGCAGACTGAAAAAATATAGGCAACAAAGCTTTATTGTCATATAATATTTTTATATAAAAAATATGAGAAAAACTTTATAACAGTCATAAACGTTTATGACTTACAACAAATATGACGAAATAGAACACTTTGTGAATTGGCTGATTATGTATTTATATACAATATAATTTTTATTCAAAGCAAAATTTTCATTTTAACTTTTTATAACAGGGAGTTACTAATAATTTTTAATAAAAAAGATGACAGTCAAAAACATTATTTATGCAAAAATGGGTTTCAGATAATCCCGAAAATCCTGGGCTTTAAAATTGAAAAATCCCGGACTCCGGGATTTACATAGTCCCAAAAATCCCGGGATTTCTGGGCTTGGGGTTTCCCGTTTAGCATCTCTAGTTATGACACTATTGAAGTAAATGAGCGATATGTATTGTTGTAAATAATAAGAAAAATGTTCTATAAATGTTCGTATTTGCAAATCTATTCACCATTTACTGTTTTGACTATAAGGACGTATGAGTAATATATTATTATTATTCATGAGTAGTACTCATACGCAATCATAAGCAAATGAGCAAAGGCCGGCCGGGGCACAATGAATCCGTCATACCTTAAACTCTGCCTTTTTCAACTGACAGCTAAGTTAAAATACATGGTTTCTTATGAAGTCTGTTACATTCAGTACGTCTCCGTCCAACGCAAAGTACACAATTGATTAAACTTTTAACTTTTAACGCAAGTTGAGTAGTTTGACCGCTAACAATAGTCTTTTGCTCTGTGTTTGTGTTTTGTGGCAGCAAAAATTAACAAAATACAAGAAGAAATTAAATAACCACGATTGAAATCACTATAGCAGCGATATACTGTAGTTTTTGATGGTCCTTTATTGCTATACAAAGAACCAAGTTCATTGACACATTCTTGTTGCGATAATCCACGTCGAAAGTTGTGAAAAATATTCCAACGAACACCTTCTCTTGAAATTTCCTTTTTTTCTGTCAAATTGATTTTCTGAACTCACTGCAAACCAAAAAAAAAAGAATAGCACTTGTACATCAAAACGTTGTGAGTACGTTTCGGCTAAAAAAATTACAAACTTTATTATGGTGTTGCCATATTTTACCTATTGAATTAGTGTTGCCATTTCCCGAAATCTAAATAGTTCCCCCCGTATACTAAGACATTCCTTCCAGAAAAACAAAACAACAAACAAACGAAGAAACAAAGCAACATTCAAAAAAATACATATGTATGTGTGCAAAGAAAAATTAAATTAAATTAAATTAAATAAATAAAAGTATAATAATTTATGACATCGATTTAGTTTGTCAAAGCATTTCAACAGATATTTTCTTAATTAATCATTTGGATAATTTAAATAATCACTGACTGAAAAGTTTCAAATAAACAAGCGTATTGATACTTTAACAGTAGAAAACAAATCGTTCCTCAATAACTACTTCCAATTTGTTTCACTCAAGTTTTTTAATAACTTATATACGATATGTCAAGGCTTAAAACTAAAATGACATATGTATAAGCATGTGGAATTATATGGAAACATTACAAAAAAAAAAATTACAACATGCAACACTGATAAAGAATCATACTTTTTTCGAGTATTAATAACTATGAAATGGTTTTTACAAATGTATCTGAAATGCAAAATGATAAAGTTAAAAAAAAATTAAATATATGAATATATAAGTGTATGTATGTATGTATGTTTGTAGGAAAATTTTGTTGGCTTACCTTGTTTGATAACCATTAAGTGTTTGTAAAATTTTCAAATAATGTGCCTGCCATAAGCTGCAAGTCGAGTGATTTTCCATCGACCAATTTTTAAGAAAGAATGTTGGTAAAAATTTTGTTTTCAAATCTTTTATAATCGAATTATAGTCTACTCAACTAGCCTTAACATGTGCAGAAGGTTTCTTTTTACAAATTTTTCTTATAATAAGACTACTTTATAGTACATTTTCCTCTGGAAAAATTGTTCCACTACCGACTAAATATCTTATGCAGATTTTAAATATGAGTATTTGTATGTATGTATCGTTACGCAAAAATATTCGAACAGAGCTAATGTAAATGTTTTTTTTTTTTTGGTAAATAAAAAGAAATATCTAGTAGTAGTTAGCCAAAAAAACACCTAGAAACAGTAACACAAATTTTCCAGATTGTGTTAGAAGACTGTTTGATCACTTGGCTAACAAAAGGAAACGACAAAACTTATGGTAACGTGCATAAAAGCAACATCTTTATGCAGTAATACCATTTCTGCCATTTGGCTTTACTAAGGGCACACCTTTCATTACATTCTGGAACCACTCCTTGTAAAATAAAAGGCACCCTGTGTGAGAGGCAGTCAGTGTGAATCAGATAATAGTGGAGTCAACATCATTGCAAGTAAAGACAACGTGTGGTGGATAATAACAATAAGAAGTAATTAAGTAAAGGCAGTGAGTCTGTAGTGTTGTATAAACAGTGAGCATCAGCTGAATAAGTCTTGTGTGTGACAACCAGCCGAGTTTTGCTACAAAATTAGTGCAGTCATTTGTGTGAGACCTGTGTATACAACATCGGGGAAGACGTAGTGTTAGCCAGTTGTGGTATTTAAGCTATTGAGTTGGATTAGTATAAGTGTAGTTATTGGTAAATAAAGTGTCATTTTTAACCCTAATTAGTACACTGGGGTCTTTTATTCAGTTGCAAATCTTCGAGTCCACGCAAAAGCGATTTAAAAGGTAAAAACGTACCAGTATTATTAAAACTTGAAGGTCTTCGCATGAGAAGGGTTTGCTCTATTTGGTAAAACGAGATTCCACAACAAAGTTATCTTTAGTGTGTGCAAAAATTGTTTCATAATGTGTCTAGTAGTTTTAGGGATATCATATTGCATTTAAGCTTATTATTTTTGTGTACCTATTCCTCAATAATATTTTGGGAGTTTTTCTATAAATACACGGAGTTTTTAAAGGTTGAAGCAGACTTCAAATAATTAGAGACAAGTGTATAGAGACGTTGTTTTACCAAAAAAATAATTCTTTCTGCAAAAAAAAAGCAACTTTAATGCAAAGATCTGATAGAAGAAGATAAGAAGAACAACGTTAAATATAAAATTAAATTTTAATGGGAGTGCCTCCGCCCCTTTTTCAAATGAAAGATTGTGTGTTTTTCAGAGCTAAAGGTGCGTCTTAAGTCTTGCAAAAATCGGGAAAGTAAAACCACTTAAGCCTCAGTTAGCCGACTGTAATGTAATGTAACTACAACAGTAGGAAACAGCTGATCGATATTGTTATGTGAAAAGTAACGAATATGGTTATAGAGATGTTTAACGTAACGTAACCTACTTTTCATATAAAAATATCGATCGGCTGTTTCCTGCGTTGCAGTTACATTACATTACAGTCGACTAACTGAGCCTTTATAATAAAATATTAAATTTTAATGGGCGTTTGAAGATTGATTAGAGCTCAAGCTGTGTGGTAGGTTTCGTAAAAATCGGTTAAGTAGAACCACGTGAAATATTATCGGCGTAACACCGCCCATTACAAGAACCAACGGTGTTTTATAAGTTTCGTCGCAATCAAATAATCAGAATATCATAAAATTAGATAAAGAAAATTGTGGGGTGTCTCCGCCCACAGCAACGAAATATTTTGAGATCCCAATGTAATGTTCAGACATTTATATATAGACACTTAAAATTTTCAAAGTTAATGTATTTTTTGCAGACTATAGCAATTACCACTGAAATTTAAAAAATCACAGTTAAAGGGGTTTCTATCAGTTAATGTTATTTTGACTATGAAATTTTGACAACGTTCTGTCATGGAAAACTTAAGAAGCAAGCTATTGAAATTTTAAATAAAGCTAAAACTAAAAAATAAATAATAACATGAAAAAAGCGCTTAAATGCAAAGTATCACCAAAAATAAAATAAATCGCTTGAGTGCAATAACATCACCAAAAGCAAAAAGTTCCCTTAAAAAAGCGACAAGAGTAAAACAAAATCGCTAAAACTAAAAAACAACAGAAAAAATGCCAAAAATATAAGAAACCCAGCAAAAAATAACACATTACCATCAGTACTACTTGTCATATAATGACTTACTTTTCTGATTGCCAAATTTCATTAGTCGCTTACAAATAACCTTAAAATACCTTAAATTTAAAAAAATTATGTACAAGTTGCTAAATAAGGAGAATAATTTTTTTAGATTAAATAGATTACGTGAGCAAGTTGTCAAATAAAAAAAGTAAGTACTTCTCAAGAATCGATTATTTTAGTCTCACGTCTTGTTAAAATCATTAAGTTTGTAATCCAGTACGGAAGAGCTTCCACCAAAAATGCTTAATTGCAAACCCGAATACCTCTTTTGAAATTTTTTGCTGGGAAATCGCTTTAACAAAAAAAAAAACCTAAACTGAAAACAAATCGCCAAAAACCAAAAAAAAAATTGGCAAAACGAAACAATAATAAGAAAAAGCTTAAACAAATTTTTTTAAATGTCTACAACAGGTAAGATATTCGATTTTAAAGACTAAAGTTTGTATAATATTACATAAGTATGTAGGGACCATACAGAACCCTTCATATGGGAGTCAAGATAACACTGAATGTTTTGAATTATAGTTGATGTCTACTGACGGTTACTTGAGCAGCAACGAAATGCATCTGAGCATGCCTAACCGACAAAAAATAAAGTTTAAAATTTTTAACGCCCTAATTATTCCAAATTATTACACTGTGCAACAGTGGAAAATCCACACGGACCCTACAGTATAGTTTCGTTGGTACTAACAAAGTGTAGTAAAACTTTATATTCAGTTTGGCGATTTCGGTGACCAATTTTTTAATGGCCCTCCAAGGATTTTGAAAATCAGTGCGCCCTCCAAAAATTGTGTCATCCGTTTTTTGCCAACAGCTAATTCAGACTTTTAGTGATAGCGTTTTACTATATATGGCAATAATGTTGCCAAGAGTCTACTAAACAAATATTGTTAACATCTTAGAAGTCCCTGAAAGGTATTTTGAAAAAAGGAAATAATTTTTTTGCTTTACTTTTGCAAAACAAAAATATTTATAAAATTTATTAAGTGCACTTTTAGCTGCATTATTGTCATATATAGTTAAGCGCTATCACTTAGTGTGAATTAGCTGTTAATTAAATAATATACTGATATTGGAATATAAAATACGTATTAATTATGATAAAAGTAAAAAATCTTACACATAAATCTCTTCTATGATATCAATTATATTCTTAAATGAAATTAAACATTAGGATATATATAGTATAGAAAATCAACCACTAATTAATAGATAGCTTTCTTTTATACATTTTATCTGCTGTTTCACGGTTGGTTTTCCAGCAGAAATCAGTTCATATTTCTTGGGGACCGCTATTTTTTTTTCTATGTGCGCAATATCTCGTTGAAAACTTTCACCACGCTAACCAGATATGACAAAACAAAAAAAAATTGAAATGCTAATGCAAGAAGTTTTTTTAATGGCACGTTGCATCTGAGTTGTTGATATGAAAGAAGTTCTTGTATCAGTTTTTCGTAATTTGCAGCCCTTCTAATATTAAAAAAATTGTGACATACATTTTCGAAAGCTACCCATGCTCTTCTTTCTTTATTGACTAGCTTCGATTTGAAAAATTCTTTAAATATTTCTCATAGTTCTCGTGGTACCTTCATAGCGAACAGTCGAATAGCGGAATTTTACTTACTTACCAAACAAACAAAAATTACATATACAAAAAAAAAATATTAGTAGTACATATTATTCGTAATAGGTACATACATACTGTCTTTAATAAATAAGCTTTCTGCTTTGCTAATATTTTTTACATAGTAAAAATAACAAAAACAAAAAAACCGCAAAAAAAACTTAAACAAGTGATATTGAGGAATACCTCAAAGTCAAACAAACAATCATAAATAACAAAAACAAAAAATACCGAAAATAAAAAAAAAAACATAAACGAATAACCCTTGAGGAATTCTTTGTATGAATTCCTGAAGTGAGTTCTAACGGCAGAAATGCTTATTTTACTGTGAGTTCTGAAACTCTGAATGAAAAAAATATAAAAAATAAATCTGATGAAAATCTTTTGTTAACGGCAACGCCAATTTTTCGTCAGCGATCAACTTCGCTTTGTCCAATGCCAAATAGTAATGATGCATTAACATTACAGTTGCCCATTACTTCTTCATATCAGTCAGTAATATCATCCCCTTCAGGCTCGTGTTTATCACTTAACAAAGTTATCACTACAGATAACAGCGGCTCGAAACTCAAGGTACAAGTTGGAATGGACAGATACATTACAATTTTAAAGCGCGGGCGAAGCCCGAATTCTTCAAAAATCTCATCTGCTCCAAAAGTGTCTAGGGATAACAGCGCAGCCTCAACTAATCGCCAAAACCGCTTTAAAATTTTTCAAGATGACAACGACAAACCCGAGGTATCCTCGAACAAAACATCCAAGCCGCCACCAATCTATTTGAGACAAAAAAATTCAAATGCCCTTATTAAAAAATTAATTTCGGTCATTGGTGAGAATAAATTTCATATTGTTCCAATAAAACGTGGCAACATCGATGAAACTAAAATCCAAATTTATGACGAAAAAGATTTCCGCAAAATGGTTGATGAATTTGAAAAAAGTAAAACAAGCTTCTATACATACCAGCTTAAGAGCGCTAAAGGCATGCAGATCGTATTGAAGGGCATAGATTCTTATGTTGTCCCCGAAGAAATAAAAGATGCACTCGTCCTCCAGGGGTTCAAGGTAAAAAATGTGTCCAATATAATAAATAGGGAAAAGATCCCTCAACCTCTATTTCGCGTTGAACTTGAGCCAAATGATATAAAATTGAAAAAGAGTGAGACCCATCCAATATATAATTTAAGATATCTCTTATATCGAAAAATAACCGTTTAAGAACCACACAAGCGTTCAGGACCCGTACAGTGCCATAATTGTCAAGAATATGGCCATACTAAAACTTACTGCAAATTACCTACTGTTTGTGTTGTGTGCGGCAAGTTGCACGGCACTGCTAGTTGCAATAAACCGAAAGATCAAAGTAACAAAAAATGCAGTAATTGTGGAGAAAATCACACCGCTAACTACAGAGGTTGTCGTGTGTACTCTTTGGTAAAGAAGACTATGGTGCAAAAACCTAAATTAGCTCCAGCTCAATCAGCAAACGTTTACTCTGCCACTTTTCAGCAAATGAGCCAACCAGTTACTTCCCGTGTATCGTATGCAGATGCTGCTAAGGCTAGTTCTATTCCGACACAAAATGTTTCACCGCAAAATAATTCTACAAATACAAACTCAAACTTTAATTATAATCGCCTTGAAGCCACTATTGAAAATCTTGTGCAAACTATAAACAATTTTACAACAAATATGACTACCATGATGCAAGAAATGTTGCGAATGCTGCAAGCAATACTTAATAAGCCATGAACACGTTAACAATATGTTTCTGGAACGCAAACGGCATTCGCCAACATAAAAATGAACTTGAGCACTTCCTCACGGAAAAAAATATTGATATAATGTTAGTATCTGAGACTCATTTGACTTCGAGAAGTCTTTTTAAAATTTATGGCTACACTATATATGATACAAAGGACCCTAGAGGAAGGGCTTGCGGTGGATCAGCAATTCTAATAAAGTCAAGACTCAAGCACTATGTTCTTGATAACATTTGTGAAGAATACCTACAAGCAACAAATATTGGCATTGAAAGTTTTTGTTCAAATTTCGTTATATCATCAATTTACTCTCCTCCCAGATTTTCAATCACTGAGAATCAATATGAGGATTTCTACAAATCTCTTGGACCTTGTTTTGTAGCAGCTGGAGACTACAATGCGAAACATACGTTCTGGGGTTCGCGCCTTGTTACACCCAGAGGTCGAGCATTGTTCAACACTATTTCAAAAATGGGCTTGGATGTCATTTCGAGTGGGGAGCCCACTTATTGGCCTACTGACATACAAAAAATTCCGGACGTTATAGATTTTGGCGTCATAAAAAATATCTCTAGGGATTTAATTCAAGTTCAAGCTTCTCTTGATCTCTCGTCCGATCACTCCCCGACGATCATCACAATTTGTAGCCCATTAAGAAGTAACTTACCTGACCCATATGTGAAGATGATCAATCGTGTAAATTGGCTGGGGTTCAAAAAATATCTCAGCAGTCATTGTACGGAAAACATTACGCTTAGAACACCCGATGATATTGAATCGAACATTGCCAATCTCAGCGAGAATATTAAACAGGCTGCTGAACATGCCACTATCTCCCATCCGCAGATTGGGTTTAATAAAATTTATTCTACAGACATTGAACGTCTCGTACGTGAAAAAAGAAGGGCTAGAAGGGAATGGCAACAGCACAGATCACCACAAAACAAAATAAAATCAGATTTAAAGAGTGCACTAAACGACTCCAAGAGTTGCTTGCATCTGAAAAAATTGCATCTCTTAAAAATTATCTGGAGGGTCTTGATGTTACACCGGCGTCTAATTACTCCTTGTGGCGCGCTGCCAGAAAGCTTAAAACACCCGTTGAGTATAAGCCACCTCTACGCACATCTACCGGAGGTTGGGCAAGAAGCGATACTGAAAAAGGTAAAATATTTGCTGAGCACTTAAAATCCGTTTTTACGCCAAATATATGTACTGGTGTTGCTGATTTGCCGAATATAGTCGCTCTACCCCCTCAACACATAAAGTTTAAGACGCGTGATTTACAAAAATTAATTGCCGAACTCAACCCGAAGAAAGCTCCGGGTATTGATGGAATTAGTAATCAGATGCTGATGAACTTGCCTCGTATTGCAATGAGAATCCTGTTATTCATATTTAATGCTATTTTACGACTGGAGTATTATCCACACAACTGGAAACTTGCCAAGGTTAAAATGATTCCAAAGCCGGGCAAATATATAACAAAGGCTGAGTCATATAGGCCAATAAGTCTACTATCTACAATGTCAAAGCTTTTCGAAAAACTGCTCAAAACAAAATTGTCCCCAATTCTAATTAGTAGTGGGTGCATACCAGACCATCAATTTGGTTTTAGAAGTCAGCATAGCACCATTGAACAAACTCACAGATTAGTTCAATTTATAAGAAGAACTTTTGAGGGAAAAAAGTATTGTTCTGCGCTGTTTATTGACGTTTCCCAGGCATTTGATAAAGTGTGGCATGAAGGCCTTATTTTAAAATTGAAGACTTACTTACCAATAAACATTTTAAATCTTTTGAAAAGTTACATTATTTCCCGTAAGTTCTCTGTTGCGGAAGGAGACTTTACAAGTAGGCCTGAAACAATTTCATCTGGTGTGCCACAGGGGAGTATAATGGGACCAGTTTTATATTTAATTTATACTTGTGATATGCCTGTGAGCAGTAGTATCCATACTTCCACATTTGCCGACGATACAGCCTGCCTTAGTATGCATGAAAACCCTGATGAGGCATCCCGCAAACTCCAGGAACACATTAGCCAGATGGAGCTTTGGTTAAACTTATGGAGAATCAAGGTAAATGAACAAAAGTGTGTTCAAGTAACATTTACTTTACGAAGAGATACTTGTTCCCCCATTCGGATTAACAATCAAGTTGTTTCTCAACATTCACATGTGAAATATCTTGGTATACACCTTGATCGACGACTTACATGGAAACACCACATTGATTCTAAGTTAACTCAAATGAAACTTAAACTAACTCAGGTACATTGGCTGATTGGTCGAAATTCAACACTTAGCCTAGACTGTAAACTTTTAATATACAAGTCGCTTTTAAAGCCAATATGGTGCTACGGAATTCAACTATGGGGCACTGCTTCAGCTTCAAATGTAGAGAAAATTCAACGCAGGCAAAATAAAATTTTACGCATGATAACATCGGCTCCATGGTACATCAAAAATTCAAATATACATCGTGATTTGAATATGCCACTAGTGACTGAAGAAATTGCAAAATACGCTGGCAAATATTTAACAAAACTCGAGTCACATCCTAATCCGCTTGCCCGTAATATTTTGAACTTTACTGGACACATCCGCCTAAAAAAGAGGGATACAAGGGCTCTTATTCACAGCACTCCAGATGGGACTTCTTGAAAATACTTTTATTTTTTTCCTTTTGATTATCACTACTTACATATGTATTATATATAACTACTACTAAGCTTATGTCCGACATTGGTCGGGCCTAATTATATTTTTTAGATTTAAGATTTGAATACTTATTGTTAGTTCATATATGAAGATACAATAAATAAAAATTCATGCATAAAAAAAAAAAAAAAAAAAAAAAAATATTTCTCATATCTGGGGACCCGCAACTACGCCCTCCTTCGATTTGGTCTCACTTACACGTGGAAATATAGTTTTCACTGTTTGAATGCCTTTCCGTTTATTAACTCTTGTTTGATTGACAGTGCTGGCAAAAATATTTTTTGCCTCTCAACTAAAGGCTCATTTGCAGTGTTTTTGATTCCCGGAATCGCATGGTTCACCAATTACAGTCATATCTAAAATAAGGATTTTCCCTTAATTTACACAGGTTCGATATTTGAGGGAACTATCGGTTTCTCTGCCAAGCGAAAAGCTATGTGGCTTATGGTAGCGGCCATCATTCTATGTCATCATAAGCAACCATCTTGTGGTATTTAATGGTGTAAGAGTCACGATGTATGCGCCTGTATTTGTCATTGCATATAAACTGAACTCTAGTTAGCCTAGAACCATATGTCTCTATGTCAACACTTTATAAAATTTTAGACGATGGTCTCTAATATGTAATAGTGAATCTTTAGTTGAAATGACTCCGTACGGTCGTAAAAGAATAGTGCTAAAGTGTACTGTCAGATTTTCAATGACAATACTATGTTATATGTCAATAGGCGATTACACCTAGTCTTTAATACTATTGAAAATGTCACTAGTAAATCACTAAAATTTTACTATTGACATCGAGCAAGAATATATCGATATTGATGACTAGAGCCATTTAAATTTACTAGTGAATCTTTGGTGCCAATGTCTCCTTGTAGTCCCAAAAGAACTACTTAGTCAGTAGTGGTAAAGTCTAGTGGTGGATTTTCAATGACAAGCTAACGTTAAATGTCAATTGATGATTACATTGGATGGGGTACAACTACTGACAATATCACTAGTAAATCACTACAATTTCAATATTCGCATTTCCTGCAGGGTGCCTTTTGTTGTTCAAACTACACGCATTATTCTCGAGCAAGAATATATCGATATTGTTGACTATAGCTATTAAAATTCATTAGTGAATCTTTGGTGCCAATGTCTCCATGTAGTCCCAAAAGAACTACTTAGTCAGTAGAGGTAAAGTCTAGTGGTGGATTTTCAATGACAAGCTTATGTTAAATGTCAATTGATAATTACATTGGCTGGTGTACTACTGGTGACATTGTCTTTAGTACTACTGACAATGTCACCAGTAAATCACTACAATTTCACTATTCGCATTTCCTGCAGGGTGCCTTCTCTTGTTCTAACTACACACATTATTCTCAACTGGCTTCGTATTTCGTAAGAAAGCTTGAGTTATTGTATAAAGCTTTTTCTTCTATTTTATTTTCAATAATCAATTACATTTATAAAAATCATTTATAATTATATTAAATAAAATTAAAAGAAAAGTTGTTTGAAATAAAATCTAACTAAAATAAAAATTATTTAATTTTTTTTAAATTTATAAAATACTTTAAACTTGAAATATTTACTCATATATAAATTAATTAAAGCATTAAATTTCCTTGTAAATAAATTATTATTAATTAATTTTTTCTAACATTTCTATTTTAATTTTTGTAAATATTTTATTTTATTTTTTTTTTGTTTTTATTGTAGTAGAAAAGATTTAGCAAAAAAATTCTTTGAATCGTTGCTTGTCTTTTATGCATTTATGTAATATTAAGATTTTTTTTCAAAAAATTTTTTTACCACTTTTAATTAAATTAGTAAATGGAACTTTATCAAATAAGTAAAAAAAAATTAAACAGGTTGCATAAGAAAAAAATATAAAATATGTAAATAAATTTGCTTTTAAAAAAAGTAATTAAAATTTAAATAAATTTTTATATATTGAAAACTAACTACATATTTTAATTTTAAATTAATTTAATTGAATGTATTGTATTGTTTGTGTGTGTGTTAATTTATTAAAAATATATTAATATTTTTGTGTCGTTGTCTCACAGTGTTACAAACTTACAAAATGATGTTTTATTAAATAAATTATGGTATTTCATATTATTTTAAATACATGTATGTACACAAGTATGGAACCTTTTGTTAACTAATTATTTAAAGGAAATATTTTTTTTTTAATTTTTTTGTTTAATAAACTATTTAATTTTAAAATTTAAATTAAGTTTTATTTGCAATTTAGCCACAACTCTTTCAATTCCCGCCTTATGAATCGTGTCAACCAATTTCCTAAGAAAATCTTTGTTAAATACTATTCGCTCGTAATGGAATACATTCGCCTTGGCATCTGTGATATCCCTTTAAGAAAAGTAAAATAAAAAAATAAATAAATAAATAAACAAATAAAATAAAAATCATTGTTTGGAAAACACAAGTAAATAAATTAAAATTATTATAAATTTATACGTACGTATTAGCTGTGTGCTAAACGAAATAATGAAAAATATTTTACAATAATTGCATAATATTCACAAGATATGTATATAAAAAATAATATATAATTTGAAAAAATAAAAAAAATAAATCAAAAACAATTACAGAACAAACCCGATCAAAATCACTAAACTGCAAGTGATTCTTCCTTAACACTTGTGGTTTTGGATGTCGTGAATGTTTTACATTTAGTGTGAGATATACGAATGTAATCAACAAGTTTGTTTAAAACTAAAATTTTCTTTTATACAACAGACATAATGTTAAAGTTAATTTAATTTTTTCCAGTATGTAGTAACTAGATTTAAGTCCAACAGCTCTTTTTACCCAACTGCGCGACTCAAAGAAGGGTGGGGTGTTTAGGAGCCTATGCAAAAGTAATCCATTAATTTTGGATACGACTATTTGTTGGCAAAAAATTATTTATATAAATTATTTTAAAAGAAAAAAACAGAACTACAACAAAAAAAAACTGGTAAAATTGTTATTAATTGGTAGAGGTGACCACAGGACATTAAAAATTGCTCCGTATTGTATTTTTTCAAGACCTAATGTTTTTTGTAGTAGGTTAGGTTAGGTAAGGTTAGCAGGCTGCTAGTGAAGAATGAAAATATAGGAGTCTAGCTCAATTGGGTCCAATACGATGATCCCTTTGTGCTGCCTGTAAGTTGAAAGTATAAGAATAAGGGGGAGACCGGGAGCTTAGGGAGAATATAGATGGAGAGTTTTTGTGCAATAAGAGAGAGTAGAGTAGAGAAGAAGTGAAGAAGTGGGACAAGGAGAGGTTCTAGTACATACACATGCCGTGAAGGCTAGCGGCCATACCAGCCGCTGTTCCTAATGTTTAGACTTAGGTTTCTAAGTCCTATTTCCGATAGCTCGGACAAGCTATTGAAGGATATTCTGCCAAGGAAGTGCAGACGGAGATCCTCCAAAGCAGGGCAGAAGCAGAGAAGATGCGAAATGGTTTCCTTCTCTTCCTCATCATTGCAGCTGTGACAGTAATCATTATACGGGAGACCCATACGTTTAGCGTGGGTTCCGAAAGTGCAGTGGCCTTTAAGTTTGGCCAGGAGATTCCTCAGATGCTTTCTGGTAAATGAGGTAATGAGGTTTCTGGTTCTTTTAGTATCTATACGAGGCCAAAGGGTTCTCGATATAATGTAGGTAGGCTCATTGCGCCATCTTTTCTGAGCTAAATTAAGAAAGGCAGTATCGAAGCGTCTCCAGCAAGACGACAGAGGGAGCCCACAGAGATTGTCAATATCGACTACCCCGAGTAGGGTTCCTATCTTTGCTAGTTTATCCGCAACTATATTGTCTGAGTTGGTTCCGTGTCCACGCACCCAGTATAGTGTGATGGTTGAGTGCTGCGGGACTGTGCGGCATTTTTGGACAAGTAATGATGTAGAATATACACCTGCAAGGGTTTTGTTCGCGGGTTGGCTGTCCATTATTATCTGGATATTACTATTGTGTATCCGATAATAACTCAACCAGTGTGTTGCTCTATTTATGGCGGATATTTCTGCCTGTAATATGCTACATTCGTCCGGGAGTCTGAAGGATATTTCAATTCCAAAATCTGAAATATATATCCCCCCTCCAAATCTTTCCCTCCATATAGAGCCGTCCGTGAAAATCTGCACGGCTCTGTCCACTGGGGAGAACCCTTCTGTCAAAAAAATATTGAAATTCCTATTGAATTAGGGTTTGGGAGTGTAGTAGTCAATGAGTTTAGGTATATTGTTTGCTGTATTTAGGATGCTAGTGTGACCCCATGGTCTATAGTTCCATACGCCTATTGCGTACAGCTTAACGGTCGTATGTAGGGCCAGTTTTCTAGCCATTAAGTCCACTTTTTTGTAGTAACTAGTAATTAAAATTGATTCTAAGGCAAATATAGAGAACAACTAAACAAGAAAGTACAAAATCGATGTAAAGCGTGTTTTTTTAGAGTGATAGTTGATTTTTGTTTAATCTGCTTTAAAATTTGATTATCAATCGACTTACATCAGATCAACGTTAAAATTTTAAAATGTAAAAAAATTTTAAAAATTTTTTCTTCCGATGAAGCCCATTTATGATTAAATGGGTTCGTAAATAAGCAGAGTTGTTGCATTTGGAGTAAGGAGAATGCACAAGATTTTGTCGAAACACCATTACATCCACAGAAAATTACTGTTTGGTGCGCTTTATCGGCTGGCGGAGTCACTGGCCTATATGTCTTCAACAACGATGATGATCAGAATGTTATTGTCAATGGTGAACGGTATAGGAACATGATTCGAAATTTTTTTCCTACTTCAATTACGTGGCATTTATCTTGCTGATATGTGGTTCCAAGAGGATGGAGCCACATGCCACACAGCAAGCGCTACAATTGATTTACTCAAAGAAACTTTTGAAATAAAAATAATTGCACGTAATGGCGCAATTAAATGGCCACCAAGATCGTTTATTTTAATCCCATTGGATTATTTTCTTTAAGGTTATGTGAAATCACTTGTCTACGTCTATGAAACCCAAACAATCGTATACCTGGAAATCAATATGCAGCGAAATACGGCCGCAAATGCTGGGAAAAGCTGTTGAAAATTGGTGTTCCAGATTGCGCCTTCTACGTGCCAACCGTGGCAGCCACATGGCAGAAATTATATTTAAACATTAATTTCATAAAATTTTCTTTCCAATAATGCCCGCTTCATGAATATTAAAAACAAATTTTCTTGTTTTATTATGATTTAAGGTGGTGTCACTCTATAAAAACACCCTTTAGAACAGTTGAATAGACAGTTGTGTTATGTCAGCAATATTTTTATTGTATACTTCATTTCACAAGCTCAAAATTTCATAAAATATTAAGTGATAAATAAATTGTAAAACTTAGAACTACTCCACACATGTGAAGTAACACGCTCCAAAAATTTGCGTTATTGTTTTTTCCACACATACACATATTGTCATTTGGCATTATTGTCCATGGTAAAATAATACGAGGGCGGTTCGGAAACTTCTTAGCCTAGCACAAAAAGCGCGGTATAAACAGAAAAAAGTTAAGTGTTTTGGAAACTTCCATCCCTGCTATGAACACACGTTAAATTTTGTTTCGATCTGGCAACTCCTTCATATAGAAACAGGTGTTCACAAAAGACGCATCCGCGATTTTTTAACAATGGAAAAATTAGAAATGCGTGGTGTCATTAAATATTTACATAAAAAAGGTTTATCGGGAAAAGAAATTCATAATGATGTGGTGAATGTGTTAGGTGAAAGTGCTCCTTCACATGCAACAGTAAAAAATTGGGTTGCTGAATTTAAACGTGGTCGTACAAGCATTGAAGATGAACCACGTAGTGGACGTCCAAAAACAGCAACAACAACAGAAATTGTAGCCAAAGTGCATGATATGGTATTAAATGATCGACGAATAAAAGTGCGTGAAATAGCTAATATCATGGGCATCTCAAATGATCGAGTCCATTTAATTTTGCATGAAGAACTACAGATGAAAAAACTTTCTGCAAGATGGGTGCCGCATTGGTTAACAGTCGACCAAAAACGCATAAGAATGAACATTTCTCAAGCTTGTTTGGATCGTTTTAAGCGAAATAAAATGGATCTTAAGCGTCGTTTCATAACTGTTGATGAGACATGGATCCACCACTACACTCCAGAGACAAAAGAACAATCCAAACAATGGACTGAAGCTGGAGGAAGTGCCCCAAAGAAGGCAAAAACAATTCAATCGGCTAGTAAGGTTATGTCAACGGTTTTTTGGGACTTCAAAGGTATTTTATTGATTGACTGTCTGCAAAAGGGTAGAACAATAAATTCAGAGTACTATTGCAACCTTTTGGATCAATTAAATGTACAAATTCGAGAAAAACGTCCTGGCTTACAACACAAAAAAATAATTTTTCATCTAGACAACGCACCAGCGCACAAGAGTGTTTCAACAATGGCTAAAATCAACGAATTAAAGTACGAGTTGCTTGACCACCCACCTTATTCTCCTGATTTAGCTCCCAGTGACTTTTACCTGTTCCCAAATCTAAAAAAAATCTAAAAAAATTCCTTGCTGGCAAGCGTTTTACCTCAAAAGAAGATGCAATTACAGTTGTAAACCACTATTTTGAAGACCTTGAGGAAAACTATTTTAATCAAGGGATAGAATTGCTAGAAAAGCGTTGGACTAAGTGTATTGAAGTTTCAGGAGATTATATTGAAAAATAAAAATATTTTTGAAAAACTAACTATTCTCTTTCATTGATAGGCTAAGAAGTATCCGAACCGCCCTCGTATAGGTAACCCCGAAGCGCCAGCTGACAGTATTTTTGCTTGTTTGATGATGTGATCTGCCAAAAGCTGTTTATGTTTTACCAAAACACATTTTGTGAACTTTCGTCATCAGAAATAAAACACATTTAAATTACATGGGTTTGATCATAGGTTTCTGGCAAAAATGAGCGAATGAACGAGTTGGACCGAGTTCTAATGGCCAGCTAAACGCGTTCGACGCAATTCTAGGGCACGTAGTGTATTAAAGGGAGTGGATCGAGTTTTTCGTTCTTTGTTTCGGTGCAGTACTGACACGAACACTTTGGGTTACAATCAAGGTTGGAAACCGAAACGAGTATCGGTCTCTGTACTGCTAATAATTTTTTTTTAATTTCCGTATCGTTAACGGCAACGGTAACGGAATATTTTCTATTTCCACATCGGTATTACCAGTACAAAACTTAACTTACAGTTATCCGTTGTTGAAAAAAAAGCATAGCTTCAAAAATAAGATTCAATGAGAGTCTGCTAGATCTGTTGATGTTCACGAATTGTATGGATCATTACTAACAAAGTTTTTAATGAAACGTCAAAGAAAAGTGTGAAGGTACTCTCAAGGTATATGCGTATAAGCTATACTCGGGTCAGTGCGAAAAGGATAAGGGTGTTGTCACCCCTGAACTTCTTCCATTATTATTTTACATTGTTATGGTCATAGAAAATTGTGAAATCCTTTCATTTTAAGGATGTGTTAAGCGATTTAATGTATAATTTACGAAACCCTTTTTTCTGAAAATTTTCAACCCTGCAGAGAAAAAGATCACGAAGATTAATCTGAAGCACTTGCAATTGTTAGAGTTATAGTGTATGTGAAATAGTGTTGACATTTCAATTAGCCCAATTTTTTTTTTTTGGTTAACTTAATCAGTCTGCCACGGAGTGAATTATTGTTGAACTGTTTAAGACGAAGGTATAGTACTGGTCACTGACCAGCAGCCGGTCAGCAATTAGTTACTGATCATATATGCTAATATACAATATAACACTTTTTTTATGGTATTGTAACAGAACCAACAACATTAGTAGCATAGTTTGATCGCAGTAGGGGGCAGTAGCTTTTATTTTTTATTTAGTTGTTTATATGTGAATGAACTTTAACATTGTCTCTGCGGTATAAAATTTCATATTATGAAAAATAAAAATAGCAAAATATTTAATAATTTAAAAGAAAGAAATTAAATGTAGAGTTAAAAAAATTACAAATGTACAATATTAACAAAATACATATGCATGTATATTAGGGGTATAACTTTTGAACAATTTTTTAAATTATTAAAACATACCTATCCATGCCATATAGACCATGAAAATCTATGATGAAAAGTGGGGTCACTTTTTCGCGGGCGTTAAAAAATCCCCCCCCCCCCAAATCACTTTGAAGCTTAGTATAAAGATTTTTTTTGTTTATTAAAAATACAATATCCTAAATACAATAATACAATACAATAAAAATACAACACGGAAACTGTTTTTTTGAACAAATTGGAAGCAACCTGAAGTTAATATATAGTTCATAGTTGTATGTATGGTATCTAAAAAATAAAGAATTCAGATATTATTATTTTTTGGAAGCTTTTAGAAAAAACGGTTTGGGGAGAGGTTTTTTTTTTATCCAAATTGATCTCAAAAAACAGTTTTCTTGATATACACATCACCCAGCAAAAAACTTTGCCTACTAGAATGCAAAAAAGTGTATGTACTCCTCAGTCGTAAGTACTTACAATTTGATTGAATAACCCATTATTTTTGTTTGAGAAGTTCAAAAAGTATGCGGTACCCTATACTTTTTGCCTACAAACATACAAAAGTTAATAGATTACTGATTGCCTAAAAGTACTCAAAACTTAATGGGTTATTTTTTGCGTACAAATATGCAAAATAATATAGATTAATTTTTGCTTAAACTTATTCAAAATTAATTTGCTATATATTCTAAGTTTTTTATTTTAAATGAATAAAATTTTGTAACAAATTTCTCTAGATATACATATTTCCTTATTAAGTGATATAAATAAGTTCTTATTTTATTCATTACATGACAGTCATTATTATGCAAATAAAATAATTAGATAAATAAGTACCACTCGTTACTTTGTAAGCCATTAAAAGAGTACTACCCATTACAAAATTTCGAAAATTTTTTGCTGGGCAGTGGCCACACCGTCGTGTTAGGTATTTTTTTTTAGTTATACCCCTAATGTACATATGTACCAACAATTTCACAATGCAACTGAATGAGTTCGACCCGAGCTTAGCATTATGGTACTCTGACTGCAAAAATTATATTTAATATTAAAACCAAATGTCAAGCTAAAGTTTAGCAAAATTTGTTGCGGTATGAATAATCTGAAAATTTTGTAAGACGACATCCATACAAAAGCATCAGCTGTAATCTTTTAATCCTCTTAAAACATATTTTCTAATTTGATTACTGGGGCTTATTTAAACATTAAACTTTTGCTAATTGAGCAGTTCTATGACGCACAGTGGGTCTTAAGGTAAAAAAAATGGTAATAAATTTGTAACATCTGAATTAGCAATTTGATGACAAGATAATGTAAGCAAAAAAAGTTGGCAGAGGTAATAAGCTCTCAATAAATATCGTTTTTACCTGACTGTGCAACGCAAAGAAGGCTATTGTGTTTGTCAGTCTATGTATGTATTGGGTCGATTTCGGCCCTCAATAACTCAGTCAATTTCTAGGGAATTTTTTAAAATAAACTTGTGAATTACTCTGAATTAGTTATGATTTATAAATAAAGTTATAAACTGTATGGTTCCAGTATAAAAATACTGCCTAAAATCGTGTGCAAAGTAGGGTGGTTAAATTTTAAGGATCGTATGTATGTATGTATGTCTGTTCCTTTGCGGTACTATATAAACCGAACGCGTGGACCGATTTTGATGATTCTTACGTCAATCGATTTGTCTTAATACCGGTAGTGTCACTCAATACGGCGGCCAACAGATGCCATTTTAAAAATACGAAAAAAATAAAAATTCGACGAACTATATTAAAATGGGTATCATTCGACATCATCATCCTCAAGTTTCTCTTATTATTTTTTATTTCGAATGGCCTTTTAGGATATTTAATGGTTCAGAGTTGGTCGCAGTCGAGCTTTTTTGATTTTTTTTTTGTTGGACATCCTGTTCAACAAAAGCTGAGCTACAAAATTCGCCGAAATTTAAAACTTTTTCGAGCTGGAAATGTCGATTAATTTTAAAGATCAAACACATAATTTAAAATAAAAAGTATTCTGCTCTTACCTTATGCTCTCGCTTAAAAAGATAATTCAGATTTAGGTTATAAATTCTTGATTATAGACTCGAAAAAGGACTTTTTAAAAAAATTACAGACCAAAATAAAAGAAGGCAATTTCGTTATAGCAATTAAAAGTTGATAATAACTATTAATAAATTAATTAAATTTTTATAAGTAAGCAAATGAATAATATGAATTGAGTCTATATGCAGAAATTAAAAATTTACATGAGCCAATTAAAATTTTAATCGAAAATATCAATTAGTTAATTACTATTTTCTGCGCAAGAATGTGCTGCTCTCTAAAGCCAAAAGTGAAACCGATATGTTTGTTCTCAATGTAACAACGGATGTTGTTACGATTTTAAATTCACTTGTACCTGGATTCACTAACTTTTATAACAATAATCGTATAATCGTATAATCGTATCGCTATAATAAATATAATGAAAATTTAACAATTTTGCTATGCAGTAACATATCATAACGATATTCCCTATGATTGAAACACAAATGTAGACTATCGTAAAAAAATTACCGATTCACAAAATCGCATCGCAAACGAATAAATTTATAGATAAATTGATATATAAATATATTTTATGACATTATATCGAAAATTATAACGATATTCGGTTCTCAAGAAGTTGCTGAATTCAGACTTCTGTTCTTTTCTTAGCAATAATTGTTCTTATTCTAAAAATACAATGTTTTCATTTTGATAATCTACAGCTTTTATTTTAATAGTTGTCAATAGTTCTTGGTTTGATTTTTTCTGGTTTAGTTGAGATGGATGGCTTTCGTTTTGTGAACAGTCTTATTCTGATATGACAGATTTTGTTCTCGATGTGACTACATCTGTAGTGCAATTCAGCAACTTTTAACGATCCGACATTCGACAAATTTTTGGCTATACATTTTGTCGCTTACAATAACGATTGTGTGATAGTACACAGCTGATATTTTCTGTTCAGCACATAAATTATTGTCTGAATAGCACATTCGATAAATTTTCGTTATAATTATTTTAACGATGCGTTTATCGTTAAAAAAAGATAGTGAATATCATTGCTGGTTATTTTTATATTTTCTTGACTACATTTTGCTCTTCAATTGGCTATATATAGCAGTTTTAATCTTACGTTCTTCATTTGACATTGTTTTGTGCCAGATTTTCTAACAAAAGTTGCCGAAAAACATAAAACAGAACGACTTTTACCCTCTGTGCAGCTAGAAATGTAGTTAAGCAGCTTAAAAAAAATATTGCGTCTAATTAACACTAGAGATGCTGCAATAATGTGTTAGAAATCAGCAAATCAGAGCTGTAAGAGAATTAATCCTATGTTTCGTTTTATTTAAATTTATATCAGCTTACCAACTGTCTTCACTTTTATCTTTTTAGGGAAAGTTTTAAGGAACCAAGTTTGCTCCAACTTGAAAACTCCCAACCTAGCCTGAGTTAAAAACAACGTGGTAAGTGTTGCATAAAATCTAAATTTTACTTAAAATAAACTTGGCAATTGAAGTTAAAAATTCAACTATTCTTAAAGTTGAAGTACCATAATGCAATCAAATACTTTTTTTTGTATTATGTGGCAAAGCCCTACTTGGCATAATATTTTCCAAAAGATGTTTGGTAAAAATTAACTAAGTATCTACATAAGTGGGAGAAGAACTTTATGAGTACAGGGAAAAGGTATTGACCAACATTAAATTAACAATTACTTTAGCCTCTAAAAACTGTTTCGAAGTATAATTATAGAATGATACTTTTACCCTTTATAAATAAAAGACATCTACGGCACCAGTTTCAATCATACGTTTGAGGATCCTATAATTTTCTGGCGAAGGTGGTGGTCGCGCCAGTCGTGTCATGGTATAGTTTTTTCCATGGAACATACATACGCGATCCTGTAATAATTGTTTCTTATTATGTTTAATTAGTGTAATTAAATTTTAAACGTTTAATTATCCCCTGGTGCTTGATTTAAACTTTTGAGCATATTATTTTATTTTATTACTAAAAAAAACACTTACACATCCATACATGAATAATATGCACAAACACAGGACCTCAAGGCATAAAACAAAAGCACAAGCTTGTCAAAACCATAAACAACTGGAGACATGTGTAGACAATTCGTGTACTCGAACATACAAACATGCAAATGCATGTATTGCAATTTATGTTCATGGGTGTGTATGTGTGTTTTGTATTACTAAAACAATTTCATAACTCAAAAATTGCATTTTTTGATGCAGAATTAAGGCTCAGTTAGACGACTGTAATGGAATATAACTGCAACGATAGAAAACAGCTGATCGATATTGTTATGTGAAAATTAATCTACAGATTCTTACATTCCGGTTACATCTCGGTAACCACATAAGAATATCGTTCAGCTGTTTCCTACCATTGCAGTAATATTTCATTAAGGCTCAGTTAGCCGACTGTAGTGGAATGTAACTGCAATATTATGGCTCATTTAACCGACTGTAATGTAATGTAACTGCAACGTAGGAAACAGCTGATCGATATTCTTATATGAAAAGTAGGTTACGTTACATTACATCTCTATAACCATTTTCATTACTTTTCACATAACAATATCGATCAGCTGTTTCCTACTGTTGCAGTTACTTTACATTACAGTCCGCTAACTGAGCCTTTAAGGAACAGCTGATTGATATTGTTATGCGAAAAGTAATGAAAGTGGTAACAGAGATGTAATGTAAAGTGACCTATTTTTCACACAACAATATCGTTCAGTTGTTTTCTACGTTGCATTAAATTCCATTACAGTCCGCTAACTGAGCCATTAATCGTCATATCATTCTTTATATTATATCAGAATTTGACACAATTATGTATCTTTCTGACTCAACCGTTTAGAGAAAAATAAAATAAAATTTTTTTCAATAAGTTGTTTGCAAATTGAAAACTTTAACTAGTTTTCTAGCAAAGTAGTTGTTTTGAGTTATTACACTATTTTAGTAAATGAGTAATATGCTAACAAATATGTATATTAGTGCAGCGTAGAAAAAACACACTGCCACAATACATACATATGTCCTACATATTTATGCCAAAAGGACTAGTAAATGCACACAATTGTTCCCTTGTGTTTATCAATAATTAAATGTTAAAGTAGGTTGCATGTGTTTATAATGTTTTAATATGTATAAAAGTAATTATTATTATAATTAATAAATGAATATGATTCTTTGTTAATAATTGTGCTTATGAAATGTGCATATTGTTTATTTGATTAAAATTGTAATATTATTATAAGACGGCCAGGCATCGTCACAAAGTGATTTGTACTTGCATGCAAATATTATTCAGGTATCTTTCTTTTGAGATTTTCTTTGTAGTTAATGATGTCAGTTCTTCCAAGTTACAAAGCTTACAGGTCTGTGAACTTTTGTTCACATATAAAAGTGCATCATCAATGAGAGTCATTCGCTATTTCTGGCACAATTTTATAAAATTTTAATCAGAAATAATTTCTTCGTCAGGCTTAAGTTCAGTAATTTCAATTCTTATTGCATGAAATATTTTTATTAATTAGTGTGAGTTTCTTAATAAAAGAATAAAAATTAAACTAGACTTTATTAGCTGGGGGAAATACCAATATTTTTCTGTGCAGCCACGCACTTCATCAGCACCCAGTAGATAACTTAGCTAGAGATTATTATTAACATCAGCTATTTAACTTAAATTTCTATGAAATGGAATATGAGAATTGATTGTGTATACAATTATTGATTTACCTTTGGTAAATACATTTGTAAGTATCACTATTCATTTCCTGTTTTTCCATTTCCTATTTAGGTTAGCACGAAGTTATATCACTCTACCTAAGTATGTTTAACTATTCTTACTTATCTTTTTACGATCATAACATTAATTATTTTTACTTATTCGATGCGCTATCGGTACATACATGTAAGTATTATTGTAGTGGCTTTATGTTACTTTGTTATTGCTTTCTACAGTTGATTTGGCCTTCCAGCATTCTAAAGCTGTGATTGCCAAGTGAACAGTGATCGCTAAAGGGCCACTCAGACTATTATACTTTGTATTAATACATGTCAAAAATTCAAATAATACGTGCAAGTGCGATATTGTGAATGCAAAATGTCATAACGAATGGTAAATAATACGATAAAAATTTGACATCCCATAATACTTGACCATTTTTTGAAAATTTTCTAAACGATAATACTTTTCATCTGATCAGGATTGCATTATTACAAAATACAAACTAACAAGCCGTCTGTTTCGACGCCGATGCCGTGCCGTCGTTTATGTTATATGTCTTTGTATTAAAACGGATATAAATATTGAATGTGCTTATCGTATTGAATAATTTTTCGTGTAAGACATGTCTGAAAGTTAACGAAACTATCGTATTTTCTTTTTATTTATCTTATTTAAATCAACTACTTTAACCGCCGTCTATTTTCAGAGGCCGGCACGACCACAGCGTACATGAAACTGCTTTACCGCCGGAAGTCAAAGATTAATGTAGGCATGTTAATCCTCAACAGCTGTTTGCTTTATACTTGTGTTTTTAATGTAATATGGGGTGTGATGGTGTGAACATAAAATGTCAGCTTACGTTAGATTTTTTGATAGTGGAAAGAAATATCTTTACATTTCTTTTTCGTAAAGTATGATGAAAGTATTTATACATGTATAATAGTCTGAGTGGCCCTTAACTGAACTTTTTTGTCACGTGCCCCAGCTAATAAAGTCTTGTTTAATTTTTCTTCTCTTCTTTAGAAACTCACATTAATTAATAAAAATATTTCATTCAATAAGAATTGAAATTACTGAACTTAAGCCTGACGAAGAAATTATTTCTGATTAAAATTCATTACAGTTCAATTAAATCTAAGAATTTCTCACTTTATAACATTTTTAATTAACATCTTTTTGTTAAAACAAGTCTCAAAAGATGTGTTTATTAATTCACAATTATGTTGTATCGATTAAATTATTCTAGTGCGATAATTTATTGTTGATATTTTTCATTGCAAATATTCACATGTTTTCAAAAAAATTTTTCTTCACTCAGAGCTTTAAAAGATCATTACTTTGAACATTAACCTTTATTCCAGTTGCCTATATTGACATCACTTTAACACAATACCAAAAATTCGTGGCTTGTGTACTCGTTGTGCAAAACAAATAACTCCTGTTGGCTGGTTTATGCTATTTTCTAGACCTTAGGGAATGGAAATAGTTTGTCAGTGGCACAAAATTCTTCTCGAGAGTAAGTAAACAAGCCCCCAAATTTGGGTATTTATTTTTTTAAAGTAACGTCGATGTCGACAAGTGGAATAAAGGTGATTAAGTACAAAATCAAACCGCACCTGTGAGTTCATCAATTATTTTGAATATAGAATATGCCCTAAGATATGCTTTAAAAATTCTTATAATACTATAGAACGCAGCAAATATAACAAGACAGGGACGGCATTGAGAATTTTAAAATTGTACCAACAACTTTAAAATAATTTTGCTGTTTACCTTAATTGTACTAAAATATATTTTTAGTTCAAATAATATACGAGGGCGGTTCGGAAACTTCTTAGCCTATCAATGAAAGAGAATAGTTAGTTTTTCAAAAATATTTTTATTTTTCAATATAATCTCCTGAAACTTCAATACACTTAGTCCAACGCTTTTCTAGCAATTCTATCCCTTGATTAAAATAGTTTTCCTCAAGGTCTTCAAAATAGTGGTTTACAACTGTAATTGCATCTTCATTTGAGGTAAAACGCTTGCCAGCAAGGAATTTTTTTAGATTTTTTTTAGATTTGGGAACAGGTAAAAGTCACTGGGAGCTAAATCAGGAGAATAAGGTGGGTGGTCAAGCAACTCGTACTTTAATTCGTTGATTTTAGCCATTGTTGAAACACTCTTGTGCGCTGGTGCGTTGTCTAGATGAAAAATTATTTTTTTGTGTTGTAAGCCAGGACGTTTTTCTCGAATTTGTACATTTAATTGATCCAAAAGGTTGCAATAGTACTCTGAATTTATTGTTTTACCCTTTTGCAGATAGTCAATCAATAAAATACCTTTGAAGTCCCAAAAAACCGTTGCCATAACCTTACCAGCCGATTGAATTGTTTTTGCCTTCTTTGGGGCACTTCCTCCAGCTTCAGTCCATTGTTTGGATTGTTCTTTTGTCTCTGGAGTGTAGTGGTGGATCCATGTCTCATCAACAGTTATGAAACGACGCTTAAGATCCATTTTATTTCGCTTAAAACGATCCAAACAAGCTTGAGAAATGTTCATTCTTATGCGTTTTTGGTCGACTGTTAATCAATGCGGCACCCATCTTGCAGAAAGTTTTTTCATCTGTAGTTCTTCATGCAAAATTAAATGGACTCGATCATTTGAGATGCCCATGATATTAGCTATTTCACGCACTTTTATTCGTCGATCATTTAATACCATATCATGCACTTTGGCCACAATTTCTGTTGTTGTTGCTGCTTTTGGGCGTCCACTACGTGGTTCATCTTCAATGTTTGTACGACCACGTTTAAATTCAGCAACCCAATTTTTTACTGTTGCATATGAAGGAGCACTTTCACCTAACACATTCACCACATCATTATGAATTTCTTTTCCCAATAAACCTTTTTTATGTAAATATTTAATGACACCACGCATTTCTAATTTTTCCATTGTTAAAAAATCGCGGATGCGTCTTTTGTGAACACCTGTTTCTATATGAAGGAGTTGCCAGATCGAAACAAAATTTAACATGTGTTCAAAGCAGAGATGGAAGTTTCCAAAACACTTAACTTTTTTCTGTTTATACCGCGCTTTTTGTGCTAGGCTAAGAAGTTTCCGAACCGCCCTCGTATTTTTATTAAAATAATCGAATTTAGAAGAAAAATTATTTGGAAAGGGACGAGTGAAACAGGGGTGATATCTTAAGCGGCCCATACACTACAACAGCATGCACGCACAATCAAGCTATTGCGCAATCATGTTCGAACCACATAACATGCCAGCAAGCTGGTACAATATTCACTTTTTAAAAAAATTCAAGAAGGGAGGTTATAAATAGTGACACAGTTTTTGCTGCAATTTTTATTGATATTTTGTTAATATTAGCAGCTATGCATAACTAAAGTGCTCAAATTTTATTTTCCAATGAAACAAATTAGCCCAATTCACAATCTTGTGCAAATGGTCTTGCATCGTAGCATGTGCAAAATGGTATTGTATATTGATACTCACCACTAAGAATCGTTAAGTGGTGAGTATTAATAACTATACCATTTTGCAAATGCTACGATGCAAGACCATTTGCACAAGATTGTGAATTGGGCTATTATTTTTCAACAAATTACGATTTTTAAATGCATATTTACTCTTTCACAACTTTGCTCAACTGAGCTAATTTCACTATACACAATACCAGCAAGCTGGTACCATCAGCAAAATATCAAACTCTGTTTGACATCACTACAGCAAAACGTACAATCACACAAAATGCCCATACACGACCCAACCGCTGGCACAAACACTTCATTGCGCATGCATGCTGTTGTAGTGTATGGGCCCCTTTAAATGTACTCCGAGCAGTGTTGCCAGAAGTAGGGGACAATCCTATCATGTAGGTTTTTTTGATACTAAAATAGAAGCGTAGGGAAAATCGGACAGAATGTAGGAATTTTTTCGTCATGTCATTAAATATAAAATAAATGCAAGCTTAACATTTTTTTTAGCAGTATTTTCTTTTTTAAAACGGTTCAAACATTTTTTTTTTCGTTAAAGTCGCTTAAAGATATATTACCAGATCTCTCTCACTTCAGGAAATTCAAAATAGATACCCACTAGATAGATAATGATTCGATGTTTAGAGAAATGGGATTCTTAAGCCCAGAAAATGTTTTTGGAGAAAAACAAGATGAGTTTAAATTTTTCATACATGAGTGGCGAACGATCGAATACAATTATTCTACAAGTGAAATTAATATGTTTTTAAAAATGAGTTTGGAACAGTTTTGGATAAAAATAATAAAAACGAAAAACTTTAATGACAAGTTTGTATTTCCAAATTTATCGAAACTGGTTCGGATTTTGTTCGCTTTGCCCCATGCTATTGCCGATGCAGAAAGGATTTTTTTTCAATAATAACAGATGTTTGCACCAAAAACCGAAATAAATTGAGCCACACAAGCTTAAGTTCCATTTGTATACTGAGATCATTTCTGAAAAACAGTGGAAAAGGCTGCATAGCCATTTTAGAAAATAAAGTTCAAAAGAACTTTATTAATTTTAAAATATCCTGTTTGTGTACCTGTATTAAATTTATTACTTAAAAACTTAGTTCAAAAGACCTATAAATAATAATTGGGCCATAAATGTTTTTTTTTTAATTTGTAAAAATGTTCTCTAGTTGAGAGGAGCCACGCCAGACTATTTACTACCATCAGTACAATCAGTGGAGCTTAAAGTTTGTGTTTATAGCATGAATTGCATATAAACATACTCAGGGGTGTTCTGTAAATCGCGCGTTTTGAAATCGCCTAATTTTCCGAGAAGAGCTCAATTAAAAAGGTTACTTATTACAGCTTTTTAATTGGTTTTAATGTTTTAGATGTTTAAGATATTTTATGTGAACTCAACTTTGAATGCACTAAATTGTGCGATCAGCAGAACACTGTTTTCTGTTGTGGAAATCGCACGAAAACGCGAGGTTTACAGAACACCCCTGATTAAAAAATTAATATTTAATTTACTTGGACTTTTTGCTCCAATGTTAACTCCTCTTTATAATAATATTCTCGTTATTATTTACGGAAATCCAATCAATAAAACAAACCAAAATATGCTAAAAATAAAAACAATAGAAATGACAAAAAATAATTATAAAGCGAGAAACAGGAGCAAAAGTGAAATAAGTTTCCAAACGAAAAAAAAACAATTATAAAACACAACAAATAGCGCAACTGGAAAAAATGTGTTAAGTTAAATAATATATGCACGTACTACAAAACGCATTATGTAGCTAAATAAAAAAAAAAATTGTTGCACGGAAAAAAAATTAAAAAAAAAGAAAGGCTCGAATTAAAAAAGAGAGTCGCCAGACAGAAAGATATAATAAAGTCGATAAAAAAAGTTAACAAAACTGCAAAATCACCGAAACGAAAAAGAAATTAAAAAAATAGTCAAAGAGTTGTTTTGTAAAAAAGCACTTGCTTGAACGGTACTATTTAAAAAAAGGTACTTTTTGAAAGTTTCTTTTGAAATGTTTTGAAAAGACTGCTTAAAAAGTACATTGTCTCAAAATCTACTATTTGCGAAACTTTGAGCTAGATCTAGTTGCTTTTTACTAGACTCCTCATACAAAACGAAATCAACTTTGTCAGCAGATTTTTAGGAAATCTACTCAAAATCTAATATTTTTATTTATTTTTTACTACCCATCACAATATATTTATATATAGAAGGAGAGTGAATTAGCTACGCTCTATAAAATTTTCTATTGAAGGTGTGTGAATGAAATAAGTCGGTTTTTTGTGGGTTACAGCTTAACATAAATTTTAGACAAAGGATTTTGTCTTGGCTAGTAAGTCTTGAGAAATGTAAAAAAAAGCTTGGTGTAAATGTTAATGATTTTGATAAAGATTTCAAATCAGGTCTACTAGATTTCCTGATAATATAAATCTAATATTGACAAAGGATTTTGTTTTTGATATAAAATCTTGAAAACTTTCAAAAAAGCTTAGTGTAAACTATATAGATTTTGTTGAAGATTTCAAATCAAACCTACTAGATTTCGAGACAATTTTTCAGTAGATTTGTAGGCAATCTAATAAAAGTCTAATGTTTTTATTTATTCTTTACCAGCCTGTACAGCAAAAAGTTAGTGAATTAGCAACAAAAAGTGTGTGAATTGGCTACAGCAGTTGTTTGGTTGTAGTTTTGGAAACAAATCAGTTGATGGGTTTTGTTTTGGATAGAAAAAATCTTCAAAAAAAAGCTGGTGTAAACAGTATAGATTTTTATAAAGATTTTAATCAAAATATGCTAGATTTTGTGCTGATGTAAATGCCTTTTAAAACCTTTTAGAACTTAGTTAAGCAAGTATGTGTCAGTCTGTTCACATAAAAAGGTATGTGGATTGGCTACATTGCAGTTGTTTTGCTGTAATTTTGGAAAAATTTCAGTTAATGTGTATTTTTAATAAAAATTCTTGATAAGTGTTTTACACTTACTTGGTGTAAACAGTATAGATTTTCATAAAGATTTTATTTGAAATCTTCTAGATTTTGTGCAGGTGCAAATTCCCTTTTATGAAGATGGAAATATTTTTGTTCAATTATATAGAAACAACTGTTGAATTTTCGCTTTTTGCAAGAAAATGATATACATACAGTGGTCTAATCGACTCAATGTAATCTTACATCATTTGCTCTATTCTTTCACCAAAAAAATACAGTTTTACCCACTTTTTAGGGCTCCGTACACCATTGTTTTCGCTATGATGTCTGTCTGTCAGTCTGTCACAGGCTGTTTTCTTAAGAACAGTAAGAGATACGGACCTGAAATTTTCACAGAATATGTGCAATCGCTACAACACAAAATATGTGACAGTAAAAAAATCTAAGAGTGTTCTATATCTTAAGGCAATACACATATACATATGTATATATATTTTAATGCATACTACACCAATCAACACTGAAATTTAACAAAATCAAAATTAAATGGTATTGTATCGCTTAATGTAATTTTGAATATGTAATTTTAACAATTTGCTGTATCTTGGAAACCGTAAGAGGCAAACTCTTGAACTTTCAAAAAATCGAAAACTTTTAAAGAATTATGAAAATAATAATCGCTAACATAAAAAACGCTTAAATGGAAAATATCATTAAAAATAAAATAAATCGGGGCGCATAAAAAATAAAAAATCGCCGAAAACCGAAAAAATCGCCAAAAACAAAGAAAAAACGCTTTAACTACAAAAAAGCGCTACAACTAAAATATGTGTTGTAAAAAAAATCGCAAAAAACCAAAAAAAAAAATTTAAGATTTTAAAAGTATGTATTACCAAAAAGAAACAAGTGCTTCACAGTGCTGCTAGAGTCAGGAAAATGAAGAAATTGACATGAATTTTAATGTTTTTTTCGCTTTTAACATGCTTATATGATATTTTTTGTGGCTAAACGAATGAAGCTATTACGTGGATCTATTTTTTTTCTCACTGAGAGATTTGATCAAAAGCTATTTTAAGTTTTAAACATAAAACTTATCTAGAATATTAATGCTGAAACAATTCGTTTAAAAATTAAAAAAAATAATAAAAATTATACACTTTTGTCAAATAAAAAAAAAAAAAGAATGAGGTTTTTAAAATTGGAGGTAGCTACATTTAGATTTATGTTTTATGCCACAATAAAATTTAAAATCTGTAATTTAAGACACAAGAAAAAGGTTGGCGTAAGTTTGCGCAAATTTTGTTTGAGAGTTTTGAAAGTTTTACCTTTTTTTTGGTTTTCCTCATTTTTCATTGATATATATAAGTAAGAAACCTTTTTGTTAGTCAGAATATGTTTTGTTTTAAGGAGAGATATACTTTCCCCTGCCCATTAATGTTTAATAGTTCAAGTTCTATGATGGTAAGGCATAAGTTGTACATTTTTGAAATATTTTTTGAACTTTCGGCGACGTTAAAAGTTGCATGTGTTAAACAAAAGTATGGGACAATTTAAGAAAAAAAATTAATTTTTCAGAGATAGGATTAATTTCTTTGAGGGAAACTTCTTTCCCTTTGTCCGATTTTTATTATTTTCAGGGCTTAACAGCCTAGGGTTATAAGACATATTTCTGCCAAGTATCATTGATCTAGAAGCAGTAATAAACTAAAAATATAAAGTAAAAAAAAGTAATGGCCAGCTTTTGGGCTCAAATACTCCTGTGTGCGCCACAGTTTGGTATCCTTGGAAATTGCATATGTTGAAAGTATAAATATAATATAAAATATACAAACAACATTCCCTTAAAAACATAAAGAATCCCTCAATTTGTTTCCATTACTTTTATTTCCATTGGTTCCACTACACCGAAAGAATTTTGCTTCATAAGTCCAATCAAACAATTTCATTAATAATTTTTGATACATCTAATGAAAATTTCTTGAATATTGTGAAAGAATTTCATTAGAATTGCTTCCTTGTTATTCTGGTTTCGTAAGAATGTTTTATTGGATTTATGACAACAATATTTTCTAATTATTAAGAAACCCCTTTATATTTAAGTTATTTCATTCTTTTCATTAAATTATTTTATTGTTTCGATGAAGTTATAGCACTGCATTAATTACACTGTTAAATAGATTTGATGAAGTTTTCAATAAAATAATTTTGACGAAACTGGTTTCATTAATCCAACGAAGTGTGACGTTGGTTGAATTTTAATGAATTTTTCATTAGATTAATGTCAAAATTCATAGAATTTATGCCGAAAATTCTTTCAGTGTAAATACACTATTATCACTATTTTCTTCATTGGCTTCACTGTATAGTATGGTAAGATTGTAACAGTCTGTACTTTAGTAAAAAAAAATGCAAAATCATTAAATAAAAGTAATATATAAATTAGTTTTATTCCAGCCTTAGGTCCTTTTTTTTTTAAAATTGATAACAATATTATTAATATAATGATATTTCGATACATATGTATATTAATAAAATTGTTATAAATTTTTTTGAAAAGGACCTAAGGGTTTAATAAAATTTATATATATTAAATAAAAAGGTCGAATAAATTGTTATAATACATAAAAATAATATTGTATGTACAACTTGCAATAATCATCTCGGCGTGTTGCATTTCCTGAATTTTTTTTTCTTAATATGTAAATAAATCTTTAATCACATTTGTTGATAATATACAGTTATTAACTTTATATTTTAACATAAAAAATATGACTGCTGTCATATTTCACATGACTGCTATTTTTGTGCCCACAACTGTTTGTGCATTGCAATTTTTGTTTTTTTTTTTTTAATAAAATCTTATGTTTTTTTATATACCTTTGATGTGCAAAAACAGCATTCAAATTCCACAGGTACATCTTGATCATAATTATCCATGCGTTGATTTTGCAAATTTTCAAGCGCCACCTGGCGCCGCAACTCCGCCACTTCCTACAAAATGTGTGTTTTTATGTCATTTTTAATGCTTCTCATATATTGTCGTTAATTTGTATTAAGTCAAAAACAAAATTAAGTTTAATTAATTAGAATAAGAATAAGAAGAAAAAGGAAATTTAAAATGCAATGCGGAAACAATAACATACAGACATACAGGGAATAATAGCAAACATACACATCAACCATAATGAGAAATATTTATATATTATAAAAGAGTAAGAAGACTAAAAAACGCATACGTGTAGATGTATGTGTGTATGTATGTATTTGCATGTATGTGTGTATAAAATAAGTATTTGTGTGCAAATATCTTTAAAAAAAAGATAAAGTATAATTTAAGACACGGATTAAAATAAGTTTTATTTACATATTCAGAGAAAGAAAAACATATTAAAGTATGTATGTTGAAATGCACTACTTACATAAGTATTTAAATAAATAAAATATGAAAATAATGTTCATATGTGTGTATGTGTGCGTTGGGCTATAATTTGTAAGCGTTTTGTGTTGTGATTTAACTAAGGCTAACATACCATAACGTGTGTACTGATGGAAATGTTGTTAAAAGTTGTTTAATTTCAAGGTTGGTATAACTCTATGACAAAGAGCTGAAGTTCTTTGCATATTTATTGTTTTAGATTCTATCCAAAGCAAATTTAGGGCCTAATTTTATAAAACACAAACGCAAAATTTTGACAAATTTTAATTAGAAAAATTTTAATTACAACAACAAAATACTTAAATAATTTGTTAACGCTAGGGTTTGCGTTTTACGAATTTACGAATTAATTTCTCATGTAAACAGAAAAAAACTCGTAGTAATCTGAGCAATTTCAGTTGTCAAGTTTCAAGTTCATGTAAATTGTTGCAAGAAATTCAATTACCAAATGTTAACTGGTTAATATAACCAATAGGTATATGTTGTATTATATTTTGTGCATATTATTGTTGATATTTACACAGATAATCTGAATATCTTCATTTAATTGTTATATAGAGATGATAGCTAAATTGATACTAGTAGTCCAAATCGTTGTAGCAGAAAAAACAAAGTTTTTAGTTAAAATAACCAACTCAAAATGTTACACGTCTTATCATGGTAGCATAATGTTGCCTCTCAATTTTATTGGTTTGAATAAAATAGGCAATAGCGTTTTAATTATAATTTTTTTCAATTAGGTTAATTTGAGCGAAGGGAAATTCAATATCGACTCCATTCACTGCGGACTACACCTCTTCTTTTGTAGCCGTTATTGCCCTCTTAACCTTCCGTTACTAACAAGCTGGCTCATAGACCGAACACATACTGAAAGCTTTCTGTAACCCTCATACCTAAATAAGAGCGGCAAGCGTCGCGTTAGTACAATCAAGTTATATTTTCACATTTAGATGTACTGAAAATGCGTACCCTGCTGCAAACGCGACGCTTGCCGCTCTTATTTAGGTATGAGTTTAAGTCACAGTTGCGTATCTGGATCTTTCGGTCTCTGTTTACCTTTCGGTTGATCAGTGCTTTTGTTGCTGCCGTTATGGAGAGATCGCAGCTAACGTGTGTTTTATTAGTTTTTCAGTGACTCGGTCTGTTAATAAAAGTGTTACTTATACCCAGTAAAAAAAATTGGAAGTCATTCTAAAGGAAGTACATTTTCATTGCTTCCAAAAAATCGATATTTTTAATTTGCCGATAGTTAGTAGAAAACCAAGTAGAATTTTATTTTAGTCATACAAAACCTTGTAATTCCTCTCTAGTTTTAGAAATTACTCACCAGAATTTTTAAAAAATCGATTTTTTTGAAGAAACTTATGAACTAATTTTGGTCTAAAATTTTAAAGTTATTTGCTTAAATTTACATTAAATTACTGTTTCGCGCTTAAGTTCCTATAAAAAGAAACTTATTGTTAAAATAGGTAACTATTAGCCATTTTTCCTAGATGAAAATATTATCATAGAACACAAAAGAGGAAATTTTTCTTAAAATCGCTTCCAATTCGGTGACCAGGAAGCGAAAAAGAGAACTTCTTGCAATGACAACCCTATGTAAAAATCATTACATCGGATCGAAATTTGCACTACTTCCAGATCGCAAACTCTACATTTTCATGACTTTTTTGGAGTGTCTTTTTTTACTGGGTAACTTCAGGTAAACTTATGATTTAATGTTCAACCTTCCGTTACTAACACGCTGTCTCACAGACCGAATACATATTAAAAGCAGAATGTAATGAAAAAGGGAACCAAAAAATTTCCCTCTTACACCCATAAAGACACTCTATATAAGAAAAGTGTAACTTTACAATCCTAATTACTTTCTATTGGGCTCTATCTTAAACGTGTTTCATATAATCTTAAAATCTAGATATTCCTATCCATCTCATTTCATTATGGTTTGTTTTTACTTGAATTATCACATGGTAAAAATAAATATATAAACTAAATGTTTCATTTAGGTTCATTCATGTTTTTTTATTTAAGCTGATCTCATCGAATATTAAATATATGATTGAATGTTGTTTAATTTGAGTGCGGCCTATCAACTGAATATACAATTCAGATCTTTACTAAGGACACCTTTGTGAACAATAATTTTTTTAAATTATAACAGATGAATCACAACTTAAAACTGAATTAAACACCTACACCTACACCTACACCTACACCCTCACCTACTTGCCACACTATGTGTTACCACTAGTAGTTGCCACTTCGTAAGAATGCTTAGGAAACTATAACTTCCGGTTTGCAGTTGATTAATGTTCTTTACTCAATTGCGTGGGAATTATATACATGGAAACAGAGTACTTTACCTTCAAAAATAAAATAATATACATAAATAATATTGCATGACAAACGCACTACCATATTAAAACGTTTCAAGTGGTTTGATATATTTACCACTGAAGTTTCCATTACCGTTTAAATAATTATTCTACCCTTCCCTAACAAGATGAAGTACTAAATAATTTACTTAATAGCTTAAATTATTAAAAAAAATTGGATTTTGTGTTTGGTATACATGTATGTATGTATGATGTACATATGTATGCCATTATTGATATGTATTAGTTCTGAACAACTAAACATGTCGTTTATTGTACAGAAGTGTGTTTAATAGCCATACATTTTCTTAATAATCATTTTTTATTCCATTTGATGTCACCTTGCGGAGTGCACTAACTGCGGAAACGGGTCTAACGATTTCAATCAAAATTTCAAAATATATTGGAGATGGTTTATGTGAAGTTGCACCAAATCAGCTGAGTGGTTCTAAAGGGTGTTTTTTTAGAGGTATAGAACTTCGAATTGAAATAAAACACAAGAAAATCGTTTTAATGTCCATCAATTTGGCTTTATTGGAAGGATAATTTTATGCCATTAATGTTTAAATATGATTTCGGGCATGTGGCCGCCGCGGCTGGCTCGAATAAAGCCAATTCTACAGGTCCAATTTTCAACCACTTTTTCGAGCATATGGGGCCGTATGTTGGCAATAACGCCACGAATGTTGGCTTCCAAGTCCCCTAACGTTTCTGGTTTGTTGGCGTAGACGAGCGACTTCACATATCCCCAAAGAAAATAATCCAATGGTGTCAAATCACACGATCTTGGTGGCCAATTGACAGGTCCATTCCGCGAAATTATGCGCTCATCGAATGTTTCCTTCAATAAATCGATTGTGACGTGCGCTATATGGCATGTAGCGCCGTCTTGTTGGAACCACAACTCATCCACATTCAAAATCTTCAAAATCTTCCATAAAGTTGATGGACAAAGCTCCAATTGCTGTGCACGGTGGCGAATCGATTCATTCGGGTCCTCTTCAACACTTTGCTCTACAGCGGCAATTGTTTCTTCGGTGCGCACTGTTCGACGTCTCTGCGGATGCGTATTATCACATAGAGTAAACGTAGTGCGAAAACGATCCATGGTTAACCGAATTAATTGCTCTGATGGACGATTATGTGGACCATAAAATGGACGGAGATTGCGGTAAACTTCGCGAACTGAACCATTATTTTCGAAATAAATTTGCACGATTTGCAAGCTTTGTTCTTTTGTCAACCTGTTCATGATGAAATGGCAAACCAAACTAAATATTAATCACTTGACAGCTGACAAAATGGCCGCCAGTTAAAAAAGTGATGCCAACTTAAAGTTCTATACCTCAATAAAAAACACCCTTTATATGTTCCCCTATAATTATCAACAAAATTTCCTCAATTTTCCATATTATGGTTTTTATTGTCACTTGAAAAGTTACCAAACCATGTATCGTAAAGTCTTAAGTGTACAATGACATTGGGTCTTTCTAATTGGAATGTTGAGCTCAATCTAATATGGTAACATTGGAATGGGAGAATATAAAATAATTAATAATAAACTTATATGTATCTTGAAAGTTATAATAGCAAGAGTCTTCAAATTTTGTATGAAGCCATCTGTCATTAAAAGAACAACACCCTGGCGAAACTCTTATCGGGTATCAAATAGAGATATCCATATTTCAACTGACAGTCAGTTTGCTATCAGGTCGCTCACAGGTGTGCTTACCGCATATTTTCTTATTCAAGGCCTTTGATAAGCCTGCGCAATATTCTTGTATCTTGCGGTGATATGAGACTATTTTAGGCAACGAAGTTGCAAATAACCTGGTTAAAGCTTAAATTAGACGTGACATAGCCATAACGCCATAGCCATAACCAAACCAAAATTCAATTGATTTCTATGGTGAGAGAGAGAGAGTGAGAGAGACTCGCCATAACTCTCACCATAGAAACCAATTGAATTTTGGTTTGGTTATGGCTATGGCGTTATGGCTATGTCACGTCTAATTTAAGCTTAAGAGGGAAATCCTGCAGTGCATATAGGGGCCAAAGGCGGTGATTTCGGGGATTAATTAAAAAAAATGTTACGTACATTGAAAACTAAAAAACACAAACCTCTACATCACTATGCAGAAAATAATTATCATATAGATAACGCTGATTTTATAATAACGCGGTAAAATTAAAAATTGTGAAAGAAAACTGGTCAAATAAGCAAAAAAAGCTAAAAACTTTATATCTTATTTATTTCAAGAAATTTTGAAAAACTAATAAATCTAAGCATGAAGTCATCAAGTTTAGGTACTTCTTCAAATGCTTTGATTAAATTTGAAAGATTAATTATTTGTGGAAGTGATTTTATTTTCAATGTTTATATTGGAAGTGAAATGAAATAAATGGATTTTCTCAGTTAAAGTACACATAAAGTTATAAACTGGGCTCAAGTAAGCAGAGATTATTTTAAAGATTGAAAAGTGTGTTATGCACCGATACGGTTTTAGAAGTTATGCACGACTTAGTAATAGACTCACGCGTTGAGTTTACTAACAATAAGCTCTCAGTAACTTCTGTTAATACCTTTATTGTTGTTGTTGTTGTTTTATGTATTTTTATTAGAGATGCAAATGCCGTGATTTGCTATCTGAGAGTCACGCATAAGTCACGCGTGAGTCACGCATAATGATTAAAAAAAGCTTTCTTAGGCTTGTTAAATAATCTATTTTTGTATAATTCTTATTCGATGTAAGTCAATGGCAGGCAATTCATCAGGAGCGTGCGTGAATAAAAAAAAATCATTAATATTTGCTTGTTTTGTTGGTAAAGCATTGTTTATATGCATTTCGTTGCTACTTTGCTTTGCTTTGCATTTTCTTATATAAAAACAATCATTAACAAAAACACATGTTCACAAATTGCGAAAAACTTTTCGTTCGCTAGAAATTAAAAATGTTTCTTTAGTTATTTGGAATGCTGAACGCGAATCTGGGCTTAATTTTTTTACCAGCTCTTGTTTTCGAGATATAGCCTTATGGCAAAAAATAAAGGCACTTTCACTTCATGTAATAGCATAACTTCAGAAGGGGTTTCCCTATTCACTAAAGAAAAAAACCAAAATTCAATAACAAAATAATGTTGAGCCTGTGGAAACATTCTGCCTTATCGTGGTTGGCGTATTTTAAATACGACTACGACTGTTTGGTAATAGATTAAAGAAGACTTCAACAGTAGTCGTATTTGAAATACGCCAACCACGATAAGGCGGATTGTTTCTAATTTTGCTTAGTACTTTCAGAGATATTATAAAATTTAACTTATAGGCAGATTTTTTAAAAAATTTCGTTTCTAAACATTTGAAATTTGTATGAAAAATAACGAAAATTCGTTTCAAAAAATATTTTTTCCATAAAAATTTCAAAACGAAAAAAAGTTTGTATATACAAAATTTGGCCTTTAATAAAATAAAACAAAACATTCAGAAAAAATTTAGATTTTTTTGTTTTTAAGAATGCATAAAAAATAATAATACAACAAAGAGCTTATTTTTGATTTAGTAACTTCTAGCTAAATATATTCCAGAGGAATGGACCCTTTTTTGCGTTGAAATTAGTGCACAAGTTTTGATATTACTTGCAATTTTGAAAGAGAACTGAAAAACATCTATTCATAAAAAAACAAACTTTAAAGAAACCTTGTTTTCGATTTTATCGTAAGCGACAAGTTAAATTGTTCAGGAGGAGGTTTTTTTTTTTTTTGTAATATTAAAGTTTGTTTTACATACGATAAAATTTTACAGCCTTACAGTATCTTCAAAGTTATCAACAATTTTGGCAGTTTGATAATTCTAAACTAAGGGTAGGCCCATAAAATTTAAATTTCAATAAAAAAGTCTATTTTCGATGACATGTCGCTTAAGATAAAATCGAAAATAGGGCTCGATATATCCTGAAACACTTTTAAATTTTTATTTGCAAGTGGAACTGTTGTATGGAAATTTCAATTTCTATATTTATTTGTTCTGTCACTAAATTGTGAATAAAATCTAAAGTTGTGCACCAATTTCAATGGAAAGTGGCTCAACTATTTTGGAATATAATGCTACATGCAATTGAACAAAAAACTGGCCCGTGGCTGTATCTTTCTTTTGTTATAAAGTTAGTTTATTTTACGTAGTATATGAATAGGCCCTTAGAGGCCGCTATTCCGCCGCCATAATAAATAAATCTTACAATAATATGTGAATAGCCCCTAAGACATTCTAAAGCTAAAAAGGAAAAGCAAGTCCTGTAGTGTGTAATATAGCGGACCCTTACATCTGGGAACCAATGTTGTGAAGATTTCAAGATTAAATTTTTTTTTTTGGTTTTTTCTTTTTAGTTGTTTCTCACTTAGTCAGGTTTATTGATTTTTAAATAATAATTTAATTTAATATATCAATGAAATAAAATGGCTAATACCAACATATGAGACCACTTTTCCACCACAATAAAACTAAAAGTTTAGAGCTTAAAAAAATTAATAAAGTATCATTTTAATTCATGACTTACGATTTTTAATAAGAGTGGTATTAGCAAAAAAAAAAAAAGTAAAAAATAAAAAATAGGCGTTATTACATTTCATAGACTGTTTTCTGAAAACGTAAAATAAAGCGATAAATATTTGCCTTGCAAATTTCGAAAAATAAACTTAATCATTCAAAAAATAACTTTTAAATAGTCAAACGGTTAAAAAAAAAATTCCATTTTATTTTAAAAGGAGCATAACCGGTGCCAATAGAAATTGTATATTTGTTCTTGTTTCAAATAATATCAAATAAAATTCTTTCCTTGTAGCTTTTTTGTTTAACAGCCTCTAGTAAGTTTTATTTTTTCTAGCAACAAGACAGGATGAAAAAAATCAATAAAGTAAATAGAACAGAAAATAGTTAAAAAATAAAATCGAATTTAAATCGAAAGTACAATAAATTGTAGTTACTTAAAGGAGCAAATAAAGTAAATTAAAAAAAAAATTAACAATCTTAAGGTATTTTGTTATACCTCCTTGCTCCGTCCCCGTAAAATCTATAATTTGAAAGGGTGTGTGTTTAAATTTTCAACAGTTTCTTAATTAATTTTATAATAATTATAAAAATTAAATATAGGCAAATTTTAAACTATGAGGAATTGAAAAATAAAATTAAAAAAAGTAATACTACATGAGAGCGAAATACACAAATAAAATAAAAGGAAACTTATCAATGAGCGCTAAGTAAACAATCAAAATATGCTATGATCATGTCTTAAAGAACTCTGAGTGAAATTTTGTCTGCACATCAGGACAATAGTTTCCTTATTTCATGATAAATTTTCACTTGCAAGTTGCAACAGCAATAAGCATGACCAACCATTTTGATTGTGTATGGGGCGCTTGAGAGGAAAAACCCAGATGTCATAATAAAACACTAATACACATGTAAAAAAAGTTAGAAAGAAACCAAAATAATATCTTAACGCATATAAATATATTTAAAATAAGTAACTTTACTTTTTTTTAACAAAAACATTTAAATCAATTACAACAAGAAATGTGTTAAAGTGAATTGTGAAATAAACAACAAAAACAAATATCGGTTGAATTTAAATTTAATTGTTTGTTAA
The DNA here is from genome assembly GCA_944452675.1 of Tachina lurida. NCBI lineage: Eukaryota > Metazoa > Arthropoda > Insecta > Diptera > Tachinidae > Tachina > Tachina lurida. The sequence goes on from OX101754.1 coordinate 89,707,652, forward strand.
GAACATCTAAAATAATACTTGTATATGTGTGTGTGAAATGTTCAATATTTTTTTTACATTCAAACTGCGCATAAATCGATATACAAATTTGTAAATCATAGAGACAAAAAATGAGAACTTCTCTATGAAACTATCACGTTTAATATCTAGCATTGGTCGTAAATAATTAACTTGAAAAAAAAATAGGGAAAATGGGTGACCTTGTAGGTCGATATGGTAAAATTTTCAACTATTTTTTGGGCTACAACAGATATGCAGTAAAAAAATTGGAAGTAAAAATTAATTAGGACTTTAGAAAGTTAAACCACTCCACAAGGTATGAGAGGTTTACATACTTACATATCTTTACCTTAATATATAAAGGCCCTAACTCATTATCTTTTTTTTTAAATCAAGATTATTACATTTTCCGTTACATTAGATGTTCTTCTATCGAAATATTCAAACAAACACGATTTAAAAAATAATGAGTTATTATGGTAACGATATGTACAATCATACGGAAATCGTCGCAAAAAAATTCACAATAGATGATCCCAATTTTCGTAAATCGCAGTGAAATCAATAACTTCCTATATTTGATAGTGGAAAGTGAAAACTATTCCGGTAAAGTGGCGAAAATACAAATATGATGCATTAAATGAATTCACCATAGCCTGGCTATACGAACACACAACTTCAAATGCCGCTAGCTGCATTTTTCGCCTTGTAGCCAGCCATTTAATCATTTTTGGAGACGGTAGCAGCATCATAACCAGCTGATATTGAAGTATAAATATATATTTAATTATCTATTATTCTTGTAAATGTACTTATATCACGTAAAAGTCTAAAATTGAATGAATTTATTCATTTACATGCATTTTGGGATGTTCTCTCCTTATATTATATTGACAGCACTATCCCACCGGGAAAAGTGGTTATTAGTTATTTAAATAATCGGGAAAATAATGTATTTTTCCAAAGCAAGACAGTGCATTCCTTTAAAAAGCGAGAGGGTAATTTGATCAGACACAATGCTTACACATTGATTACCACGTGCATTACCATGTCTGCAGAAGAAGGATTGTTTCATTAATGCTTGTGGAGTGTGTTCGAGTTTTCCTTATAATTTGTTAGAAAAAAGAGAAATCTGTTATTTCTTGCTGTTGCCTACACTCTTTTTTATTTTTATTCGCAGAGCCAGAAGGCGTGCCGGTGAAGTTCAATAGAATTAAAAAAGGAGAGAGGTGTCTTAGGACACCCGGTTATAGCAATTGCTACTAAGCTATATAATACTATGTTCACACTTATGTTTTTAAACGTGTTTAACACCTGATTCATGTTTAAGAGCTTAAACACGATGATTTTGAGATTGTTTTTTTGTTAAACATTTCAAATGAAGTGTTTTGTTAAACATCTCAAATGAAGTGTTTAATATTTAAACACGTAAATAGAGTATGTTCAGTCCGTTTTTTGATATTTTGGCACCTTTGTTTTGTTATTAAATGGCGGCAGCTGATACATTATTTGGTAAGAAAGTAATTACTTAAAAAATAGTGAATTATTTACAAAAACATTTGTTGTTTGAAAAGCATAATTATTCGTAATTTTTTACAAATACAATAATTGACAATAATACTGACAAAACGACAACCTTAAACATCTCAAATATAATGTGAACGGTTGTGTTTAGTTCTTAGAAAACTCGTCTTAAACACAATTGTGAAAATGTCGTCGTTTGGTTTCTGGTTTGCTACAGACATAATGTATTTTGAATATACTGTGCCGCAAACCAGAAACCAGCTGACGATGTATTAAACATGTTTAAAAACATAAGTGTGAACATAGTATAAAACAAACTTAATGTGTTTAAATTCGCCGCAAATATTTCAAAACGTTTCCATTTATAACCCATTATTATCTTTTCTAGCGGAGCACGATTAAATGAATATATTGTTTGTGGTCGGCGGCGGCGGTTAATCGTCTTACAGTCGATCGGCAATGTTCTCTGGCTTGTGCTTATTTGCAAAAAATAATACAAAAACAAACTGAGCGATGTTTTTCATTGTTTTTGTTTTTGTTCAACTCATTTCAAAGAACCAAACAAAACAAATTCAAACAATTTGCTTCGTTTATTTTCGTACGCTGCTTTTAAGTACAAAGAAATCAAAACAAAAATAAATTTATAACTGTAATAGTGTCGGTTAATTTTGTTACGAAAATTATTTTCTAACCCCTGTATCTCGCCATAAATAGCAATAGCTATAAAAATTGTACACGTTACTTTTTAAAAAATGTTATTTAGAAATTTTGCATTGGAGAGCATTGCACAGTTTAACTTTTAGCACTTTTAGCTGGTCAAAATTAATAACTCTCGTTCCGGAGCTAATAGCGAGATTACATTTTGTATGGATAATGTCTATATATAAATGAAGCTTTGTAGAAAAAATGGGCATGTTCAGTCCATTTTTATTAGTAGCCCAATACAAGGCAAAAAGAGGTGGTCTGTAAATTTTACCAGACTCATTTATATATATATATATATGTATTTTAACGCACTGAATCCGAATCTGATGTTATTTTGGCTCTTTAACACACAAAATTTGAGTAAATTGCGAAAAATCTTTAAAAATCTAAACTATGGTACATGGTTTTTGTTTTGTAGCAAAATGTCAAATAGTACGCTCTGTGGTAACACTGTACATTGATAGCAAACTACAAAAGACCAAATCAGTAAGCATTATGAATAAATCTTTAATCATTATGAATACATAAGTAATATAATACAATGAATTATACATAACATGAAAAAAATTTAATTATATAATTCATTCCCTGGACCTTGGACATGTTCTGTGTAAACAGTAATTAATTCTGGAATGAAAGATTATACACGCTACGCATTCATTAGCTGCTCATTTCTTATTAATTATCCATTCCTGCTGGGATATTTGCGCATTGTTGCCAACAAAAATACAATTTAGTTTAGTTTTACTACAATGCTGGAAAATATTCTGCTGCCGTGTTACCTCAACATTCTCATATAAACATGTGGAACCTATTTTTAAATACTGAAGTCGGTAGCCTTATTATCCATAGAGAAGATTATGTTCTTAGAAAACTTCAAAGTGTGAGCAAGGTTTCATAGAAATTATGCATAAAACACATTCACCACAGCAAGCTACCGACTACCAAATGTCAATCGAAGACAGCAAGGTAACAGGGCAACATATTGTTGTTTATGCTGATTTTGACGTTGTATTCCAATTAAACTAGTTTATTTTTATTTGGCTACAAAGAGCAAATGCAGTGTTGCCAATATAATACAAAATTTTGAATAAATGATGTCGTACAATTATTTTATATTATTTTAAAGAAAAATTATCCAAAAATTGATGTAGAGAATAAATTGATTAATTTTTGTACTTTTATGTGAAATAAGTACATTTTAAAAAGTAATTAATTCTTATAAATGCAAAAGAAATGAAAGTGGCAATACTGAACTATGTATTTGAATATCAGGTGCAGATGGTGCTGCTGCCGTCTCCAAAATAGTTAAGTAGCTGGCTACGAGGCGACAAATGCTGCTAGCGTCATTTGAAGTCGTGTGTTCGTGTAGCCTGCTGTGGTGAATGTGTTTAATGCATTAGTTTGTTAGAATTTTAGTTTTCTGATTTTTCTCATTATTTACTCACATTAATTCAAACTTTCAGTTTTATGGACATGTTAGAAGCGCCAGTTATATTATGTGTGCATAAGAGTGGTTTGGAAAAAAAGTTGTGCAAGTCACCCCCTAGGATTAGAGATAGTGTCAAAACAGTTCCAAAAATATATTTTTTATTTTTTCGCCACGCCTACAAATACCGCCCTTTTAGTATTTTGTTCACTATGTCGCCATTTTTAGTCCGATCATAACATTTTATATACCGATGTTCATGGCTCTGTAGGGGCTACATTTTTGTCTCTAATAATTTTTTTACTACCACATCATATTCTACTCATGACTTTTAAAACTCGGCTCGTACTCTGCCTAATGCTAAATAATTTTGAACGAAAGTCATGACTAGAATATGACGTGGTAGTAAAAAATTATTAGAAACAAAAATGTAGCCCTTACAGAGCCATGAACATCGGTATATAAAATGTTATGATCGGACTAAAAATGGCGAAACACAGTGAACAAAATACTAAAAGGGCGGTATTTGTAGGGGTGAAAACAAAATATATTTTTGGAAATGTTTTGACATTATCTTTAATCCTAGGGGGTGACTGGCACAACTTTTTTTTCGAACCACTCTAGTGTACATGTATATATATGTATGTACATATATTTATTACGCCACACCTTTTCATAAGAAACCTGTTCGGAGAGTCGAAGGTTCGACTCCTGCAGACAAGCCAAAGTAGCGTCGCCGTTTTGTGGTTTTTTAACTGTAACTTTCATTTCAAATAAATTTCATTTTGAATGACCATTTAAATTATGCTGAATTAAAATTTAATTCGCGTCGGACTATTTAGTGTGTATTTAAAGAATATTTAAGGTCACTTGTGTTGACTTCCACACGATAAGTTCGAGTTCAAATTCTGAGAGTACAATCACGTACAATACACAATCACGTAAGTTAAATAATTAATAAAATAAAATGACTACATTAAATTAAATTAATGCTTTTTTAACTTGAAATAACTTTGTTTCAACATGATTCTCAATTTTTATATAGCGGTACTAGAATGTTAAATCAATATGAAATAAAGTTATTTCAAAAGGAAACATTTTCTTTGACAAATATTGTAAATCATGTTGAATTAACATGAAACACATATAAAGCAAAATCATTGCCGCAAAATGTTAAATTAACCTTAGTCTCGTAGTTGTTAATATAAATTTCTTCTGTGTGCTCTTAAGAATGGTTTCGTGTTTTATACACACACTGTGGCATGGGCTGAAGCTTGGCCTACAGCAATACAGTATTAGCGCTTCAATAACTTGAAAAGAAAACATATTCTCTTCCGATTAATGGGAACTATGAAAGATTTATGCACAGTTTGAATACTTAACAAATTGCTGTTGCTTTTTGTTTTTCAGCATGATCAATAATATATAATATTAATTACAACAACGAAAAAAAAAACAGCAAATTGTTTAAGGAATTGTGTTGTTGTCGGTATTTTTTTTTTTTTTTTGATAATTGACTACATTTAACAAGTATTTGAAAACAAATAATATAATAAAATTTAAAGATAAACAGATATAGAAGAAATTAAATGAAAACTGAAGTGATTTTTAGTATTAATATTTTTGCTTCATATCAATTGTGACAACTTCAGATTTTTTTTTTTAAGATGATTAACATAAAATAGCTTAAGATGATGTGCAATTTCGTTTTTGGTATTCAATGAAACTCACCCCTGGCTTAATCATCATTTGGACGGGTATAATAGATGGCTGACCATTGTTATCACCAGCCTGAGAGGTATTGGCGGCAGCATCATCTGCAGCAATGGCAGATGTTTGCGGTGCAGGCAGCGGCACTAATGCTGAGCTGCCTGCATTTGCAGTGGCAGCACTGGCGGCCAATGCCAATGCTGGTGATGGTGTTTGCAGCAATTGTTGTTGCTGCTGCTGCTGCTGCAAGGCCTGCTGTTCGCGCTTGTAACTTTCCATAGCCATCATGGAGGTTTGACGAGCATTGGGATTTTCAAAAGAGTAGGGTGGGACTGCATCTTGATGATCAGGTACGGATGATGAACGATGCTAATTATGGTAAAAAAATAAAACCATTAATTAAAAAATATTTAAAGCGAAGAAAAACTCTTGTTCCCTCCCGGTTGAGTGGAACGTGCAACATGTTAAAGTTTTATTTGTTTATTTTTTCGTTATGCTGTTAATAATGCAACCTAAAGTTATGGAAATATGTTTATTAGTAAAAACTATACAAACAATAGAGATTAAAAAACACTTATATTAAAAACTTGTTAGAAAGAGAGTAAAAGATACAGTGAAAGTGAGAGAGAGAGAGCGAGAGAGAGAGAGAGAAAGAGATATGGGAAGGGGAGAAAGAGAGAGGAAAAAGAAAGTATAGCCGATGACATACTTACATGTGAAACATTGGAGTTTCTTAGATGCGATACATGATCATAGCTCTTGTAGCAACCAATTCCAGTTGTAGCCGGGTTACGTCCACTAGTCGAATCACCTTCAGTACTGTTGCCATCCGTCTGGGAGAGATTGTGCCCTGTGGGTAACGATCGTCGTAGGGCTTTTGTTAAACGTTGCCAATTGTTTATGGATCTATTGCGACTTTCGCGCTTTTCTAATGCATTAGTGTCACAGAAATTCAAAATGTATGTGGGTATGTGTGTGTGTGTGTGTGTATGTGTGTGTGTGAGTATGTGTTTATATGTATTATTTTATGTAAAATTATATTTGGTTTATTTAGATGATTTCAATGAAGATGATTGGTTGTTAGTTTGTTTATTGGGACGTTAAGAAATTTGATGAATTTTTAATGTTTGTAATAAAATGTAAATTAAGTTCATGCACACGTTTGTTTGTTTGTTTGTTTGTTTGTTCAAAATTTATATTGCAATTAATTTTTATTGTTGTTGCCATAATCAGTGTTAGTTTTGTTTTTGTTGCAATTATTCATTCAATTCATTAACATGACGTTGAAGTTTTCATAATCATACCATTCATACATTTAATCATTCATTTATTTAATATTCATCAGTTCAGCCGCATAAATTATATTTATACAATTTTCGCATTGTTTTAGTCAATATTTATGATAAATTGCAATTTAATTTCAATTATTATGCGAAATTGAAAAAGGAAAGCAGATATTCGCCAAAGTTTTTATTTTATTTTTTTGTATTTGTATTTGTTGTTGTAGTTGTAGTTGTTGGTTAAGCATATAGATTTGGTAAGCATCAATTAAGTTTGGTGTCATTTTTTGAGCCCAGTTTTATTATTATTATTTTTTTTTTTTTTTGGAATAAGATTACGCATTTGTTGGCAGTTGGAAGCAGTTTGATTTCATTAATTAAATTAATTAAGTTATTGGAAGTCATTGATTTGTTGACACCAGGATCATAGCGAGAAAACGTTAAAATGTTGTTGGCGTTGGGATGAAAAGAGAAAGGAAATTTTGTTTGAATTCCATTGGTTGGCTTTAGTTTGACACAGAATTTGAATATTTTTACACACGCAGGGCACAACAAACTTACATACAACAGCAAATGTTATTTATTTATGATTAATAATTATATTTGCTAGTTACGTTAGCTTGTATTATCAAATAGAAGTAGTAGTGTTGGGGAATACGGTTAAGATCAAGTTACAAAATATATTTAGTACGTTTGTTTGCAAAGTTTTGTTTTGTTATAAACGATAAGAATACATTTACTAAATTACGAATACGATTATAGTTACAAGAATGATATTTAGTTAAGGGGAAAAAAAATATTAATACACATTTACATTAGTAGTTCACGGATGAGGTTAAAACACGGTTATACCAAGGAATAGAAATAAAAAAAATTATACAGCAACTTAATAAGGAAATACGAGTACATTAATAATTCGGTGGCAATAAGGCAAAAGAGCTTAAGTCATATTTAACTGTTTTGTAACAAATTTATTTCTTTTACAGTTAAATTGGTAATTTCAGGCTTCAATTTATATTTTTACGCAATTTATATTTTTACATATTATAAATACATAATTGAAATTTATTTACATGTGTATTTTAAAATAATCTTGTGCCAATATGTTGAATAACACAGTATGACAAAAAAAAAAATAGCTGTGACATGTTACTATTTTTCTGTTAGGTATTGTCGAGTATAACAACAATCTGTATTTTAAATTTACAAAACACCTCCAAAATCTTGTTTACGGGTAAAAATCGACTTTCACACCCGTATGCACTTATCAAACTCTTACTAAGTGGAATATCAAACGATTTTAATTTTATAAATGGACTTGGAAAGAAGAGACTAAGACCTTTTGAACCATATATATTTTTCTTCACCAAATATATCTTTTTCTGTTTTTTTCGACACTTTTCTACTTTGGATTCATTCTTAGGCAGTATTCTTTTTTATACTGGAACCATGCTGTTTATGACTTACGGCCTGGCCCACGATGTTACAAATTTTCTAAAGTAATTGTTGTTTGCAATAGAAGTTGTCGATCGAACGATTTCTCGTGACATCGTGGGCCAGGCCAATAGTTTATTAAAAATAATTGATTAAGAGTAATTCCCAGGTTTGTTTTAAAACATTACTTAGAAATTAACTGAGTTAATAAATATTTTATTAGAAGACTTTTTGTTAAAAAAACTACCTGTATGATGTTTTTCGCGTTCTATTTATGCGCTTTTTGTGTATTTAAACTTCCAGGATGATGAAAGTTCAGTTTAATAGACGTACATACATATATCAACACAAAGTATAAAATTGGTGCAACAGACTTCGCCAAACTTTTTCCTTATATTAACATTAATGTTATTGTATGTGAAAAATATGGTTCTCAAGGAAAAAAGTTTGGCGAACACTGTTCTACCAATTTTATACTTTGTGTTGATATACGTCTTTTAAATTGTATTATCGTCATCCTGGAAGCTTAAATACACAGCTAGCACATAAATAGAAAGCGAACAACATCATGCAGGTAGTTTTTTTTAACAAAAAGAATTCTAATAAAATATTTAATAACTCAGTAAGTTTCTAAGGAGTTTTTCAAAACAAATTACTTTGTACTAATTATGTTTTATAAATAAATTCATAAACATTTAGCTTCATTAGAAAAGTACTTCTTGAAAACGAGTCCAAAGTAGAAAAGTGTCGAAAAAAACCGAAAATATTATTTTTGTTGAAAGTATACACACACACATATATCTGAAATTAATTGAAACAAAATATATACTCGTATCGTTTGAGAGGATTTAGTCCTTTCTTTCCAAATCTGTTTATAAATTTAAAATCGGTTGGTATTTAAGTTAGTTAGAGGCTGATAAGTACATAGGAGTACAGATTGTTGTTATACTCCACAATACCCACCAGAAATATAATAACACGTTTCAGGTATTTCGATTTCATTAAAATTTGTCACGCAGTGTAATAAATTTCTTACATTATAAATAATACAATTAATTCGAAATATACCAAACTAAAAGCTAAATTGAGCTTTTATTTCATATGATATTTATTTTAAGTCGAAAAAAAAAGGAACAAATTAAATGCTCTATAACTTGAAATCTGAAAAATTGCACAAACTAGTTGAGATTTTGCCTAGGGGTACTTTTGAATATGAAAATTACACGGGTGCCATTCACTCAAAATCAGTTTATCCGACTTAAGCACTTCTTTCTTTTTGCCACCAAATGCATATTGAATTTTGGCTAAGCATTCAGCTCTTGGGGAAAATTTTTTTATACTCAATAATAGCATTTTCATAAATGTTTAGGGTTTTCTGAAAAAAAAAATTTATTTCATGTTTGTTTGGCCAACTATAAACAACTAAAACTGTTCTTGTTGTCTATATTCATAGAATTTTTCTGCAAATTATTTGACCCTGTATAACAAACAAGAATTTTTTGGAATTATTTGGAATTCCCAATTTTAATGTTTTTCTTGATTATAATACTTTGAGGACATCATATGTTTTTGGTCTTGAACTCTTACTCGTAAAACGAATTCACATTTAAGGTCCCTTTCGTAATATACACTTAAAAGCTAACAGGGACTTTAATTAACGGCAGGTTTTGTATGAAGAACCTGCAGTTAAAGTTTATGTTAAGTGTTAATCATACATTGTATAAAGGTACATTAAAGTTTGACCATCTTGGAACTTTTAATTTTTGTCCATTCATACGCAAAGCTTCCATGTAGCATTATTTTTAGCATTTGAAATTTTTTATTTAGCTTTTTTAAATTTTCCAATTAGCATTATTCTATCTCAAATATTTAAAAATTTTTGCATTTATTTTACAAACATATATCTCAAAATTCCAGCCATACAAATATTGAGTAAATAATCATAGATAGTATCTACAAGAGAGCGCTTAAGATGACTTTGCAGAATAAAAAACAATTTATTCGTCAGTCAAACCCAAACTGGTCCAAAGGCCTACCTTCGTATACTTTAAAATCTCTTCTGAAATTTTACGGTAGAGTGAATGCTTTTCGTGAAAGAGTAGACAACTGGAGCCCTATACAAATAGTTATTCGGAAATATTTTTGATTGAAATGTTTTCGAATTCATTATCCTGATGTTTTTTAATCCATTTTTTTTACTTTTTTAATAGCTATGCTATTTATTTCACAACACAGGAGCTAGGGTGTGATTTTCGTAACAAAAATAATCCACACTATTACAGTTTTAAATTTATTTTTGTTTTGATTTCTTTGTACTTCAAACCAGAGTACGAAAATAAACGAAGCAAGTTCTTTGAATTTGTTTTTCTTTTTGTTCTTTGAAGTGAGTGAAACAAAAACAATGAGAAGGATTGCTCAATTTGTCTTTGTATTATTTTTGCACATGAACACAAACCAGAGAACACAGCCAATGGGCTGTAAGCCGGCTAACAAACAATACATTAATTTAATAGTAAAAAAAAATAATGTGAAATAAATGGCAACGTTTTGAAATATTTGCGGCAAATTTCCTAGTTTTATTGCATTGCATTTAACACATTGAGTTTGTTTCATAAACCTAAGTAGCATAGCTATAACCAGGTGTCTTAAGATACCTTTCTTCTTTTTTTGTACAATTAAACTATTTTTTCAGTTTAAGGTCTCTTTATACTTTTTAATTTTTGATTTCCATATTTCGTTAACCTACGTTTACTTCTTCAGAAATTTTTTTTCGTTATATAAAATTTCTGTAGAAGTTAACCGCAGGTTAATAAAACATCGTTATAAAAATTTATAAATATATATGGACCCAAAGCTTAAAAAAATAGTTTAATTATTATGTAGATAGATATCTTTGATTTGAAAATATATTTAGGAGTTTTGATTTTATCAAGATATTACAAGCTACCTCGAGAATGAAGGCATTGTACGAGTATTACAATTGTTGACCAAAGCTCTACCGATGCATATATTTCGAGATTACAGAACAAGCCCCATCTTGTTGACAACATCATATCTGCGTTAATAGTGAGAATGCATAATTTTCTTGCAAATGGCGGGGGAGGGGGGGGGGGTGGTTTTCTTGATAGCACACCTATAGACTAATCAATGATGAAATGAAAACCAGAAAAGAAAACCAGTCCGATGTAGAAATAAAGCTGGGTGGCATCTAGCTTTACGGGATATTGTCATTCATTTGATTTCTCTTCCGAAAAATTACAGATAGTGAGGTTTGAACTATTGGGAAGAGTACTCACGCAAATCGTGATATTTTATAACTTTTTTACCAGCTACAATCTTTTACTTGCTTATGCTTAATCGGGCTACATGAAATGTGTGAGAGAATTTAATACAAAAATGTTTATTCACTAGCATAAAGAATATGACCACAGGTTCGATAAAGAAAGTGAGCAGCTCTTTTATTGCAGTCTATATACCAATAAATCGCCAAGAAATCTAGCGATGGTGTTTCATAAGCTAGGAGAAGATAGACGTGGTAGTTCCTCGATTGCTCCGCAACTACAACAAAAAATATAGGTGCAGTTGACGAACTTTATCAGTCAATCTCTTTCTATAGTACTGTTTTTTGGATTAAAAGTAGTGGCGGGTATTATCTACGTATGTTTATACTAATAATTGGCGCTTACGCAATCGATAATCCTATGAATTAACTTATATTCCGCCGTCACGTCGCACGATATTATTTTCGTCAAGGATAACAAAAAAACTCATGCCATGGTTGAAGGTCTGCTTCAAGATGCTGTTGCATATTATCTTGTCAGTATAAGAAATCGGCATCAAAATCAGCCATTTCAGTATTTGCTGACAATGTAAGAAATTATTAAAAACACTAATTTGAGTGTATCTACATGAATTTGCAAAAAGAAAAACAAATTGTTGGTGTGCTCTCACAATTTTGCTTGTTCCCTTTTATTTTAATAAATACATAAAAGAAAATAAAAAGTGTACTAATCGTTAATTTTTTTTTTGGCATCTAATGGGTTAAGAAACACGTTTTCAGAAATATGAACTTTATAAAGACAAACAGCAAAGCTTTGTATAAATGCTTTTTTAAATTCATGTGCGGGAGACGAAAAAACGATGGCTCCACTTTCTATTATTTTTCTGCTCTCTCTCGTGCATTAAGTCAACAGTTGGTCAACTATTAATGCCGTGTGTGAATTCAAACAAACAAAAAACCACACACCTTTTTAAGCATTCCAAACATTTCGTGCCATAGCCGCCAAAAAAAGCTTAAGCGACATAATTTTCGAACTTAATTTTTTGACCAAAATCGATTATATGCGATCGTAAATAGTTAGTTGATTTTCGTCAAAAAAACGAAGTCCAAAAAATGTGTCGCTTAAGCTATTTTAGCGGTTATGGCTCGACTTGTTTATTCTAAACTGCAATGGTTTTTGTGTTGCATATATGCAGACAGCTTTTTTTGTGATAGTTTGTCACCCAGACGACTTTATGTCACAAAACTATTTTTAAATTAAGATATGGTATACGATTATATCGTGTTAGGTAAAATGAAAAAGGCGTAACTAACTAAAAAAAATTCAAAACCGAGTTTTTGATTGACCACATGTCTTGAAAAAATTTTACAATTTTGCGATCGAAAATACCGCCTTTATTACCAAAAACCAAGGGGCTTAACCTAAAAGTTTTCTTAGTTGTTTGCTTGTCCTTTAAAAATTATATTTTTGTTAGTTACGCCTTTTTGCATATTAGCTAACGATATGTATGTATGTAATTATGATTCAAAAATTATTTAACTTGATGAATATCAAAATATAGTTTTTAGGTGAAGTGAATTATATAAATTATGCAAAGTTCTTTGATTACAATGTTGCTTTGTGTTACTGCTTGGTGTATTGCTGCCTGTATTGGATTTTTCTTCAACTTACTTAAGCTGAGCATCGAAAAATAGTCCCAATAAAAAATTAGTTGAAAAGCTTAAGAACACAACCTGGTTTTCAATTAACATGTATGTATATATTAACTTCCAGCGAATTTTACACGAGAGCCAAAACCGTGTTGAACGGTCTCTATACAAAACTTAAGAAATTAGCCCAAGGCATTAAGTTTATTTGACATATAAGAGCTTTAAATTAAAATAAATATTTTAGCAAGTCGATGAAGCATCTCTTTCTCTTTCAAAAATAAAATATCATATGTTATAAAAATTGGATTTAGCAGGTTTACACTCCAAGCCGACGATATGTAAACTAACAAACACATTTATTATAATATCGAGTAAAAGTTCTACAAAAAAAAAAATTAGCCAAGAAAAAGGATATATGTATTTCTAAAATAGTTATTTGCAGCCGAGTAGAGTAAAAATTTCAGACACAATCTCTTCACAATAGGAAATATTTAAGAAAGAATATTTTAAAAGTATATTTGTCTAGCTAACGATTAAATACTACTATATTAATATAAGAAAATAAGAATATTTAATACTTTTTGTGGTTTTAATATATATACGCACACACACACGCACACACAAACACACAAACACACACACACACAAACATTTTAAAAGTACAGCATATAATTGTGAAATAAATTATTTATTATATAAAGAAAAAAGGATTGGTAGACAAAGACAAAACTATTATTCTAAAAAAAAAGTTTATTAGGACAAAGACAATTTATTTGTTAAGTTAACAAATTAAATTATGTTACGTTTGGATGGTAGAAAGAAAGAGAAGTTCGTAAAGTGCATGCTAAAATTTTTATATATACATACATATGTATATGTATGTATATATTGTTAGAATTTATACTTAATTGCATTTTAGTTGCATACTTATTAATAAAAGAGAATTTGTCTTAAATTTTATTAAAGTAAATATATACATATCTACATACATACATATTTAAAGAAGAACTTCCTTTGCACTCTATTCTGGCACGATCGTACATTAATTTGCATAACTTGTACACTGATGGATTGCAAAACTATTGCAGTGTAATTACATTACACAAGTTCACTGCACAAGTCTGGCACATTGCGTTTGTATAGTGTATGGGGATAGTTGTGCTATTTACGCAGTGAACTGAGTAAATATCAAAACGATTTTGATATTTGCTCAAGTTTGTAAAACTGTACAATGAACTTGTGTTGTGTTTGTTGCAAACGTTCAGTTTCTCAGTTTTTCTGTCCTATTTTTTTCGCGATTCATGTACCACTTTTTACACTATACGCACCTTTATTTTTTTCTTTGTATTCGTTTCTTTTCTTTTTATTGCTACAGTAATTAATAAAATAGATCAGTATTTGCACATGTTGTCCTATTCACTTGTAGCTTTAAAATAAAAACTGCACAGTTTACTTGTATAGTGTGTGTCACAAGCTTAGTTTAGGCAGTGCCAGACTTGAGCACTGAACTTGTGTAGTGTATGGCTGGCATAATTTAGTTTAACAAAAAAAAAAAAAGAAAAATTTTGGTGCTAAGTAAAAAAAACTGTATCACCTACTATCCGGTTTAGTGCCGGAATTTTTTTTAATTAAAATTTTTTTCAAGATCAGACAATTTTCTATAAGAATAGAATATTAATTTTTTTTTGTTCAAAAGATTAATTTACTATAAAAAACTTCAAAACCGGCAACACCGTAGAGTCCCATAACTACTGAGACTTAAGGTATAATTAGCCGAACGTCCACGTAAGCTAACGAAACAGCTGATCGTTTTTGTTGATTGAAAACAGTGCAAACGCTTACCGAAATTTGCTGTAACGTTGACGGCACGTCTCAACCTGCATAAAATAGAATTTCCAAACGTTGTTAAGTGACGTTTTAAACCAGTGATGGTACTAATGGATTTGAAATGAAATGTGGGTATTTTGACTCTGTTTCTCGGTACTTTTGCTAATAATAATATCTGTGCGAAAAAACAACTTAAAATAATACATAAATATGTATATGCATGTGTATATACATACTAATGTATGTAAATACATATATACATACATATAAATTTCAAATTAATATATACATACATATTTATATGTACATAATGAAGAGATATGCATGTATGTAATTATGTATGGGTGAGATGTAAAAAATGAGATGTATAAAAAAATTTAAATGGTATCAAAACCTCTAATTTTATATGTTATTTTACATATCGTTGGTCACAAGTAGAAAGGCCCTAATTTAAATAATTGTAATTTTACAAGAGAGTGTAAAAACATAATAATAAATAGTTAGTACAAATGCTTTGTTAAACTGCTTGTAAAAGTGTTATTTTTCACTATTGTAATAAATTTTTATGACGACGTATATTTGTGTGAAAGGTATTGAAATCAGTTAAAAGCTCAATTCCTTTACTTGTGACCATCCTTTATACTTGTGACCATCGATATGTATGTATGTATGAACATATTATTTATTTATTATGAATATATAAAATATGTAGATACATACATATATTTTTATGCACATGCTCCAATACAGTTTTAGTACCATTTACATATTTTATGTACTTTTTCTTCGCCGCAGTCACCATTTGAACTTTTTAATACCCATCACTGTTTTGTGATCAGCTGTTCCTTTTTCATATTAAAACAACAAAACAAAGTAAAGCGTACGCACGTTTTTAAATGTTCTATAAGTGCACCAACGTGCTAACAGTATGGTACGGTACGGTACAGCAACAGCAACGTTTGGCTAACCCAGCCTTTACAGCCTGTTTTTCGAAAACATAAGCCCTTTCGTTTTTATGTTTCATTTATAAACGATAACGTTTAAAATTTGGTTTTTATAAAACATTTTCTAAAGCTTTTGTTTTGACATAAAAAGAGCTTTTTAGTTATAACTAGAGTTTTTCTTTTCCCGGACTTTTTCATTTCCCGGGAAAGCGGGAAAGATTTTTCGGTTTCCCGGGAAATCCCGGGAATTCCCGCCCAGTACAAAACAATACAAAATATTTTTAAATTTAGTTTATTTCAACAAAAACAAATTGTAATTCATGAGATCGATTAAATAATAACGTTTTATACACTCATTATTCAAAAAATAATACCGTTTCCGTTCTTTATATAATAGAAATACATATATACCAATATTATAAAAAAGAAATTATACGAGTATTATTAAAAAAAAATTACAAAATATTTCCCTTATGAAAAAATCATTGTTAAACTTAAAGTTGGTTTAACAAACGGATTTTGTATGGCAAAACCAGTTTTAACGCATGCTTTAACCTTAACAATCGTTTTTGCATGAGGGCATATTTCCTTGGAAATAGGACTTTAGTACAGAATAAGCTGTTAATGCTGTTAACAGTACTATTGAATTATTTGTAATTTTCTTTTATTTCCTTGCGCATTTCTGTTTTCAATTTTATGAATTGTTCTAGAATTAAATTTTGAACGTCGCGTTTTGCTTTTTCCAAATAAAGACAACGCATTTGTGCCAGATGTAAACTCGGCCTTAGTTGTTGTAAAGCTTTAGGTATTCTGGTATTGCCATCACCTTATTGTTGCACCATCGCATTCATAAAGTGAATAACGACACTCATCAAGGAATGTGTACATACAAATTAAGTTGCCATAACAAAATCAAAAAATCCCGGGAATTCCCGCACAAATTTCCCGGGATTTCTTTCCCGGAAAATGTGCGGGATTCCGAGAAATTTTTCCCGGGAAATCCCGTATGAAAAACACTAGTTATAACCAAAAATATAAACTCAAAAAATTATTAAAATAAAATCTATTAAAAAAATGGTATGAACAATTTTAAATAAAATTCATTTTAAATTTATTTTAAGTCTTATGAACAAAGGCGTAAGCATTTTTTTAATTGATTTTAGCATTCAATTAGAAAACCATTTACATATTTATACAGATTTTCATTATATTTCGTATTTTCCGTTCTTTATTAGAACTTATATTATTTTGACTCAATACTAAAATTTTTTGTGATTTGTTTGACAGTTAAATTATGGAAAATAAAGCAAAAATTATTTCTGTATACTGAATTTGGTGTTGATTTTAGACAGAATGAAGTCGGTTAAAAATTACAGAAACAAGGGAAACCATCTTTCCTTTGTACGAAAGTCGAGATTTGTTCTTGAGAAAGTTAACTTAATCCGATTATAGAAAAAGTCATTCACATTTTCTCGTTAATTTTATTTTTTTTGTAACTTAAAGAAAAAAAACTATGTAGACCGATTATTAATTAATTTTACATAAGAAATTTTATGAGTGTGTAAAACTGAAAGCTCTTTTGTTGTCACTCACATGAAAATTAATAAATGTTACCAAAACGTAAACATGATTTCATTCGTTATTTTAACGAACGTATACACTTATTCATTTTCGAAAAACAGGCTGTTAATTTTATATCAAACAAACGTATGTTTGAAAAATGTTTGGGAATAATTTTTTCTGTGTAAGCTAACGTCTTCAATATGTTAAATATATATCACACATATTTATCTTTATGAGGAATCGCAGAACAAAATGTGCCATTTTGATTATTTTAAAATGTTGGAAAATCAGATATTATATTTTTTCTTCATAAAATATGAACCCAGAATATAAAACAAGTTCCGTCCTTATTATAATTTATTAATAAATATTAACGATGTACTGAATGAAAGGACTTTTAATATGCAAATAGCACGTTTTGTGAAAATAAAACAAAAAAGTACGTTTTGTTTAAAATAAAGTACAAAATGAACATCTTGGTATGCATATTTTCATTATGGAAATATCGTATATTCGAAATATATGTATTTACACATTTAAAACAAAATCTTTAATAATAACTCGATATATTTACCACTGCTAAGATTTTTTTAATTTGTGATTATTTCGTGTTCCCTTATTTAAATTTCAAACCGTCTTTGGTATTTCTTCCATCTTTAAATTTATATTTTTTAAGTTCTATGTTATATTTAATAACTTTTAAATACCAGATAATAATCAAATCATTTAAAAATCGAACAAGTAATAAAAGTAAAGAATGTTAATCAAGCAAAAAAAAATATACAAAATTAAAATTATTGTTATAATTAGAGATGTGCGCGTGATTGTTTTTTTTTTTGCCTCATGATCATGACATTTGCCCATCTATAGTTATGAAACAAATAAAAATAAATTTTTATAAAAAAAACAACGTTTTGTTAAAAGAAAAGAAAAAAGGCTTATTTTGCTCTGCATCAATTTTTTAAGGACCAAATTTTTCTATGAAAAGGGAAGAAATATTATGCAAACAATTTTTTTTCCAATAGAGCTTAGCCAAATTAATGCAAATACATTAAAGAAACATTTTCTAAAAAATTAAAAAAGCACGTTTTGTTCTGCGAATCCTTAAATGAGAACTGTTATTTTAACGCCAACAAAGCATTTCGACTGCAGGTTGTTGTCCTTGCTAGTTTTGTCGTCATAGAATTAGAACCAAAAATCATTAATAATAAAAGTCCTTATATAGTGGCCCCAGATAATAGTTTTGCTGCACCGACCATTCTTAAAAAAAATTAGTTAGATATGGAATATGTATATTTTGGTTACCCTCTTTCTGTGTTAAAAACGCGTTTCACGAAATTTGTTTAAGGTTTCAGAGATATTAAGCATTAATTTTGCTTCATATACACTATTTGGAGGTTTAATAAGTATTGTATTGATGTATACGCCACTGTTTGGCGATTGCGATAAATTCTTCATACAAAAACGTACAAAGTAAAGTTAACTTTTGTTTTGCTTCATTTCTATAAAAAAATTAATAATAAAAAAAGAAGGAGCCGTAAGAAAAATTCAACGGCGACTGTTGAGCAATACCATTATCACCTAGACGCAGCCGGCGCTTACATGTTTTAATATAAACTTATTTAACACTAAAATAAAATAAAAGAAACCTTAAACCTTGAGTATAACATAAATCTTAAAGTCATTCTTTATATTCAATACACTTTAATTACTTGTTTTTGTTGTGTAAATATGTAAGCGAATCGATAGTTAAAAATATTACAGCGGCGGCTTCTTGGTTACCGTTAAACGATCGACTTATTTCTCTAAACAGCAAGAAAAATAAACAAAATAACAAAATTCTCAATTCACAGCAGTAAAGTATACGTATGGAGCACAAAAAGCTACTTTTCGAAAATAAATTAAGAAAAGTGGTGTATGCGGCACAAAACGTATTTTTACTTTTACAGTAAATTAATATTAACTTCTAAGTACATTCGTGAAAGTTAACAAAAATTCATATTTATCGTCAAAACATGTTTCGGGAGCGGTGATGCAAATACAAAAAAAATCCCTGGGTTATATATTGAGAAAACCTCATGTAAACCTTCTTTGTCATTTTTTCCACTCTAACTTTGTGGCGTATGGGCTAAACCAATTCTGGGGCGACAATATGGTACAGAAAGAATTTCCATTTATAAAAAAAAAACAAACAGGAAAAACTCCTACATGTGTTATCTAATTAAATTATTTATCCTTCGTCAATGTCTACGTTAAGTAACAAAATATTTTCAAAATAGTAGAAATACAACAAAATGTATTCAGTTTAAGTCGATATTAGTTTCCAACAAATAAAAAATAATAATTAAAACGGTTTTAATCCTTAGTTAAAGCTAGATTTTTTTTCATTATTAAAATTTGTTCTACTTATAGGGCATTTACATTATCTCGAAATATACTAGATTAAAAGCTTTCAAGGCAAATCTTGCTGCTTTTTACTAGATTTTCCTGAACAAAACGAAATATATTTTGTCAGTAAATCTAGTATTTTTATTTATTTTTTACTACCCTGTGCAACATATCTACAAAAAAGTTGAGCGAATTAGCTAAGGTATGCTTAAAAAGGTGTGTGAATTGGCTACATTGTAGTTGCTTGGTTGTAGTTTTGGAAACAGTATTGATTTTCAAAAAGATTTTAAGTAAAATCTGCTAGATTTTGTGCAGGTGTAAATGCCCCATTAGGTAGGTTAATTTAAATTTGTAATAATTAAAAAATGTTTATACGTCCCAGAAAATCCTATTTTAACTAACTTCAAGTTGGTTAATCGGCCCTGAATGTTTTTTTATTCATCTAATAATGAATATGACGATGTATGATTTCAAATAAAGCGAAATCAATAAAAATTAATTGAAAATAAACAAATAAAGAAAATCAGTTAATTTAACGATTGATTTAGACATTTCAATAACTGAAAGTAATGACCACAATAAACTAAAAATTGTATTGAAGAAGTTAGGAACGTTGATTTACCCCCTATTTCTACAAAGCAGACGGTCTATTCGAGTATAAAATTTATCTAAAAAGCACTAATTTTTTTGGGTGGTTTTCATACAAATTTTCTACAAGAGTCGTCTGCCTGACTTATGGAAACTGCACATTAAGCTCATAGTGGAAATCAGGTAAATTGAAAAGTGCTTAAATAAAAAGTTTATTTCTTATTGATTCAAATAAAAACGGTATGTGCATGTTTGTTGTTGATTTAGATAGCCTTTCTGTTTCCTGTATATAAATATTTTGAAAATTATATTTCAGAAAGTATCTGCACGACCTGCTTACACCTGCTGTCGTTCCTAGTTTGTTTTATTTTCCTAATAAAATTCAAGTGCACTGCTGCTCTGCGCAACTGACAACTTCTTAAACTTAAAATAATCTTGAAGCAGCACCTTATTGCTGTAACTTGCGAAAAGTTAACGCTTCCAGAAAAATTAAATAATTATATTGCTGGTCCTGTTTTTCACAGGCTTCTTTAAAGAAAAACTTAAATAAACTTACAAAAAATATAAGTCAGGTTTTACACACATTAGTTTCTCTCAAACCAAATCTCCTTAATTCTCTTTAACTTTTTTTTACATAAAAAAGAAAAAGTAAATTCTCTTTAACTTTAACTTTAAGATGGTGAGAAAATAAAACTTAAAATCAAAGTATGAAATTAATTATTAATAATAATATTAAACAAAATCTAAATTTTTCTTTTAATTATCTCAAGTTATTGTTGTTTTGCCTTGACTTTGTTATTTATTTTAATGTACAGATCATATTATAGATAGAGATATAATGGATTTTCATACAATACATACAAAGCATGAATCTATATTATTAAAGTGATAATTATGTTAATTCGAACTAAGCACACATCTACACAGACACGCAGGTACATACACACATTTTGTGATGAAAGCTGACAAAGAATTAAACATCAATGCGTTTAAGCTTGTTTCACTGCAGGAGAATAAGACTCATTGGAGGCAAGATAAAAAACTTGAACCTTCTTACTAAATTCAACTTATAATACCAAGCATAAATTTATATGAACATACTCAGATGGCTTTTACATACGCAAGGTTTATTTTACAAGTTCGTCAGCTTAAAGCTTAAATTATAAGTGCCATAGTCATAACCAAACTAAACAATGGCAAGACTGTTGTAAATTTCTTGATGATTAAATTGAGCTTTCGCTACAAAAAAGCTTGCAGCAAATTGAATACGATGAATCAAAACAATTCACATATTCCATTTGCAATACTGGCTTAGTCTATAAAGCAGAAATCTACATCATCTGATAGCACACACAGTGGAGCAAACACAAAAGAACGCTGATGATGAAGGTGTAGTGACCTTCGAAAACAGCTAGTTGTTTCGCTCTTCTAAGTGTTTGTCACAATATTTATAATTAACTTTGCTGTTATTTGTTCATTAATAATTATCATATGTAATTTGGCTTACAAAGCAGTACAAACTTTAGCCTGATTAAATTATAAATATACAAAATTAATGGTTATGGCATTATGGCGAGTCACCTATAATCGAATACAGTTTTGCCCATAAGTCTGGTTCGAACAGCTGTTTTCCATGGTTATGATTATGGCATGTCTGATTGAAGCTTAAATAAGACGTGCTTCAACCATAACCATACCAAACAACTGTTTGAACGAAACTAATTGGTAATACTGTATTTAATTATAAGTTACTCGCCATGACACCATAGAAATAATCAAATAAACCAATTGAATTTGATTTTGGTTTTGGTTATGACAATATTGTATGGCACGTCTAATAATTTTTCAAACTGGTATAAAACAGTAGTTAAAGTAATGGTAGGTAGAGACTTAGCAACATGTTTATGCAACCAGGCAGGTTGCATTGTCGGTCGCATAGTGTGCAGTCTTGTTTATGGTTGCGTTCGGCATTTCAAATATATTAAAATGTTTTGGAGTTTATAGGTTGCATTGTAGGCTGCAGTGTCTGTGACAAAATATGCAACATGTTATATAAACGTGTTGCATAAGCACATTGCAAAGTGTGTACCCACTATAACAATCAAAGTCTTGGGAAATAAAGTTAGCATTAAAAAAATTATTCGTTGTATGTATGTATGTGTGTGTGGGTGTAGGTATACTTGGTATTTGTTGCCAATTTTTGCTAAATATTTATTTTATATATTCTATTTTTATATTTGTATATAAATTTATAATTATTTGTACTAACTAATTATAACAAAGTTTGTTGTTTAACTCGATTTTTAGATCTTTCATTTTTCATTTTTTTTAATTTGTTTAATTAATTTGTATGGTTTTTGCTTGTGTTTTATTTTGGATCATTAGACATGGTAACAACTTTGTTGTTGCATTTCAAATAAGGCTTAATCAATCAGCTTTTCAATAAGGCAAAGAAAAATTATTACTAATTTACTAAGGTTCGCTTTTCAAATTACAATTCGTTATTTACTTGCAAAAGAAAATATTTATACCAACTATAAATAGTAAGAGCAATTAACTATAACAATTACCCTTAATACAAATAAGGCATTTAAAATTGCAAGCTTAACAATATACATACAAATATATAATCTATTTGAGCCTGCTATTGCTTAAAAATAAAAAATAAACTATCAGCTCTTACATATACTGTGAGCATCAATAGGAACTCTACACCTGGTCCACTGATATAAAAAACTTTATTTCGCTCTTAAAAAACCAATTTTTCTTTCCAACTTTAGTGTTATTACAGGGAATTAACTCTGAAAAAAATTGTTTCCTTTACTTCTGCAAAAAAAAAGTGCGACAAGATATTTTTTGTGTCGCCAGGTCTAAATAAGCCGTTGGCCAAAGCCTAACGACACCATTTTCTGAGGGCGCACTAATTTTCGAAATCACTGGAGTCCCATAAAATAATTGGTCATTAAAATCGTGAAACTGAGTTTAGGGTTTTACTAAAATTTGTTAGTACTATCGAACCTATACTGCCAAGACCGCGTGTTTTAACCCACAATTAAGTACTTGCGTTATTTTTAGGGTAACATTTTTTGAACAAATAGTTAAGGCCATGTTAAATTTTGCCAGTTGCGCTAATTCCATGAGAGTTTTCCCTTATATATAATATTGTTAATAATTCAGAAAATGAATTATACGCTGTAATATTTTCTTTTACTCCAAATCGATATTTGATAATAGAGCTGGGTCCAACACGTTCATTGGTTCATTTTTGCCACAAACCTATGATCAAACCCATGTAATCCCTGCAGGAAATGGAACTGACAGAAAATTAGTCACGTGATCGGTCTTTAAGTGATAGGGACCAGTCCGAGTTCTAACACTTCCTATGAAGCGGACCAGTCACTTTAACATGAAGATGGCCTAGGATGGGGTTAATTGATACTTTGTATACGCCTTTTGACTTGTCACTGAACTATCACACAGTAACCTATTTGATGTAGAATAATATAAATTATTTTAAAATGTCAATCCGACCAGCGTGACCGTTTGACCGACTAAAGTGGCAAATTGCCACTTTTTCGACTGCCTTGCCACTGTTTTCTCCCTTTTTTGGTGTTTTATATACTAATACAAAAAAAATAATGAAGTTGGCTCGTTTTTTTTTAATTTTGCACATTTTTTTTGATAAATCCCCTTTTGGTGCCACTTTTTGAAAAACGTCATCGGTCACCCGGACACTCAAGTCTTACAATGAAAACTTATAGTTTTTGTATTTATTGTTAGAAATTCAATTATAATTTATTTTTGGGACTCGAACTGACAACCTCGTGCATGACAGGCTCGCACACTACCCACTCGACCACAGAGGCACTCATATTTCAAAAGTATAAACACCTGCTAAACTTAGGTTAATATCTAAGTCTAGCTACGGGACTTGTTCCAGAGTGACTTGACGGTCCATTTATATCGATTCACTGTCTTTCCCACCGAACTCTTTCTTATATATGTATATATACTAAACCAAAAATAAAAATAAAATATATTCCTAGTACATAATCCATGCCCTAGAGGAGTCTTTCTTATATAGACATACTAAGCAAAAAAAAAAAAAATATTCGTAGTACATATAATATATAATATTCGTAATAGTACCCTATTGAACTATGGGTGAACTAGTGGAGAATAAAAGTAAACGAAAAAAAATGTGTTCAGGTAACATTTACCCGGCTTACGTGGAAACACCACATTAACTAGTAAAAATTCAATCCTCAGTCTAGATTGTAAACTTTTAATATACTTTTGAAATCCGATATTTGAATCTATTTCTGAAAATCATGAATTTGAACTCGTATTACCAAATTTTCAACTTGGCATTTTCTGAAGGATACACACTTTTTTTGGGAGTCAATGCTGGCGGATAATAGATTATTATATTATTTGATAGGTCCTGGACTCAACTACAATACTAGAACGAGTCCCAATAACTAGAACGAGCATGCTGTGATGTCTGTTGAAGCTTTATAGCTGTTAAGACGTTTGCTAATTCTCAATTACTTTATGGTAGATTTTATATAATTCTAATTTTTTTTTTTCAAGAACTTGGTTGGACATTTTCTGATAAATTGGCATTAGCATTAACGTAATTCAGCGTATAGAAAATATTAAACAATACCTTAATATAAAAACCGCCTAACTAATTTTTTTTTTAAATCGAGATTTTGGCATTTTTCAATATATTAGATACATCACGAAAATGGTGAATATGTAACCACTTACACGATATATCTTCTTTCCAGCATAGACTACGCCCTACTTTTTTTAACACTCCCATTTTCTCAAGTCCTACGACGAGTACGCTTGGTTCAATTGTCACCAAATTTTTTGCAGGGATACAAATGGCTTTGGTCATGGGTTTGTGGCAAACACATGTAATTTAAATTACATGGGTTCGATCATTGGTTTGTGGCAAAAATGAACTAGTGAACGAGTTCGACCCAAGTCTAGATCCAAGTCTATTTGACAACAAAACGTATACATTATAATAAATAATAAATAGCGTATACGTATGTATATACACATTTGATAGCTGAAAGAATAGCAATAAAATGCAAAAAAATGTATTGCCCTTGGTGTCGGTGATAACTTCTTTCGATTCTTATCGAGTTTCCTCAGGGATCGCACTATAAGAGTTGTTATAGATGGGATGTCATCAAATGAGTTCAAGTTAAATTCAGGGGTACCACAAGGTTCTGCTCTTTCACCAACTCTATTCCTAATCTTTCTAAATGACCTTTTTTGTAAAACTTTCAACCCTATTTATTCTTTCGCGGACGACAGCAGCATTTGCCATTCTTTCTCATTCAGCAATAGACCTAGCCTTCCGGAGGTTGAGGCTATGCGACAAACAATGAATGAGACATTAAACTACGATTTAGAAAAAATTTCTGAATGGGGTGATGCGAATAGGGTCGATTTTAACGCCCGTAAGACCCAATGCTGTACGATTACTCACAGACGCATGACCGATAATGCTGCTGCCTCTGTAACTATGGGTGGTATAAATATTAAGGAATCGGAAGCTCTTGATGTTCTTGGCATGAAAATTCAGTGTGATGTTCGTTGGACTGAACACATTTTTCAGGTCTCAAAAGAAGCATTCAAGTGCCTAGGATTTTTAAAACGGTGCAAGCAATACTTCACTCCATCTGATCTTCTTACTATTTATACTACTTATATCCGACCGAAGATGGAATACAACTCTCATGTATGGGCCGGCGCTTCAAAGTCTATTTTGTGGTTGCTCGACCACGTACAGGAGAGGGCGTAGAGGCTTATTGGTGACAGTAGGGTATGCAACTCTATTGACTCATTGGAGCATCGACGCAATGTGGGGTGCATTTCCTTGTTCTATCGCTACTACAATGGAATGTGTTCGAATGAAATTAGGGAACTTGTTCCTGAAACCCGTACATTTTTACGCACAACACGAGCTTCATTCAGGGCACATCCTTTTGTGGTCGATTGGCCAATAAATCGCACTACGCATTACAGAGAGAATTCCTTTTTTAGCCGTACTATCCGTATGTGGAATAATCTACCTGCGGAAGTGTGGGAAGGTTTAAATCGAATGTCCACAGACACTACTCCATCTATCCTCCTCTCCTTAACATATTTTCCTAGTTCTAGCACAATGCATTGCATGAGTAGGGGTTATCCCCTGAGTGCTGGTCCTACCTAAAAAAAAAAATAAAAAAAAAATTGTGCATTCATTATCAAAATGAATTTTGTTTACCAGACCACTCAACCACTCATACTATTGAATGTACAATAGAGTGCAAATTTTCCTAATCGTCATGTGTATTTCCTAAATTAAATTAAATTAAATTAAATTAAATTAAATTAAATTAAATTAAATTAAATTAAATTAAATTAAATTAAACTAAATTAAATTAAATTAAATTAAATTAAATTAAATTAAATTAAATTAAATTAAATTAAATTAAATTAAATTAAATTAAATTAAATTAAATTAAATTAAATTAAATTAAATTAAATTAAATTAAATTAAATTAGATTAAATTAAATTAAATTAAATTAAATTAAATTAAATTAAATTAAATTAAATTAAATTAAATTAAATTAAATTAAATTAAATTAAATTAAATTAAATTAAATTAAATTAAATTAAATTAAATTAAATTAAATTAAATTAAATTAAATTAAATTAAATTAAATTAAATTAAATTAAATTAAATTAAATTAAATTAAATTAAATTAAATTAAATTAAATTAAATTAAATTAAATTTAATTAAATTAAATTAAATTAAATTAAATTAAATTAAATTAAATTAAATTAAATTAAATTAAATAAATATAAATTAAATTAAATTAAATTATATTAAATAAAATTAAATTAAGATAAATTGAATTAAAATTTTTAATTAATTTTTTTATAATTTGTGTTCTTTCTCTGCACAAACGGGGAACATTATCAATTATAACAGCTTTCCCTTTGTAATTGTGTTTCATACGAAGAATTTACACAACGAATTTTTATTGACGAATTCATCATTTTGGGCGAAATTCATCGTTCATCCCACATGTGTCCCCTAAAAATCACACTAGTGTAATTAAACTGCTTTCTGCTCTGACTCATACTGGCCCATTTTGTATAAGAAAACAATTTCCCACGGTTATACATTTCTAATTTAAATCATCACTTACAATATAAATATGCTGAATTTTTTAAAAGCATTTTAGAAAATTTTTAAAAATAGTTGCTAGAAAATTATTTTCTTTAATACGTGTTTTACCAATTTCAGAATTTCATTGTGGTGAAATATATTTCAAGTGCTGATTTCTTGTTTTAATTCAATTATGATATAGTTTTACTTTGAAATTTGCCAATTTTTTTTAATTAAATTTAAACTAAATAAAAAAAAAATATTTATTTAAAGCAAAATCAAGCAAATTTTATATAAATACATGAGATTTAAATTCTAGCTTTTTCAAATAAAGAAATGAGATTCAAAAAACGTTATCTAATTTTATAAAACAATTTATTATTTAAGCTCAAACTAGCAATTCATGTATGTACATGTGTTTAGATATTTATTGCTAATTCTCATTTTTATCTACGTAGCTTATAAATTTATTATTATTTTGTTTAATGTCTCTAGAATTTTGTTTAGTTTAGTTGTTTCTTAATAAAAGATTTTACAGGAATCACAATTTAATTTTAGTTTTAAAATTTTATTTTACTAATTAAAACTAAGCTAAACTACATACATACATACATACTCAACTTACATGACTAACATTTATTTAATTTTTTTTTAATTTTTTAAGAGGATCATCATCATTTTATGAGATATTTGTTAACTTTTTCAGTATAAGGTTTTGTTCTTTTTAAATGTGATACTCTCATACATATTTTATTTATATAGTTGATGACTGATTAAATATTTACATTGACATAGAAGCAACGAAAGTTCATATATTACGGTTGACAATTCACTAATCTATTTATCTTCCTAGCTAAAGGTATTTGAGCGCATTTGATTTTCTTTTTGTAGCTAACGTATTAACCATTTTTATCGTTAGAAAAAAAAAAATGGGAACAAATTAGACATAAATAGTTGCTCAATTCACAGCCTATTGTAGGAGTCGTAGTTCGTATAAAGATTGTAGGTAATTTCTATGTAAACATTTGTTTATAAACAATATTTTTATTGAAATTACCAACAACTTATTTACGAACTACTAGTCCCACAATATGTTGTGAATTGGCCAAATTTATATAATCATATGATTTTTTTCAAGACATAAAAAAATTCAAATATATTGTTTTTAGGAATTTTATAAACTATTTTGCGTTTTTGCTTATTTACTTAATCCAAGGAACATCCCAAGTTCCACATCCAAATATTAATATTATAATATGTATGTGTATATTTTAGCAATGGACTTCCA
The DNA here is from genome assembly GCA_944452675.1 of Tachina lurida. NCBI lineage: Eukaryota > Metazoa > Arthropoda > Insecta > Diptera > Tachinidae > Tachina > Tachina lurida. The sequence continues at coordinate 89,736,444 of OX101754.1, forward strand.
CATAGAAATTTCACTTTACAAAGTCATAAGTCTTATTTGAAGGCAGAAAGGTGTCCGAATAAATACAATTGTATTTGGTGTAATTGGTTACTTAAAAGTTATCACATATAATTTAATTTCCTAAGAATACAAACTATAGCCTAAGAAAAATAATAAAGTATCTTAATGTCCTAAATAAGGAGTTTAATTTATATAAATAAAACAACAAAGCTAATGATCAAATAACTAACACTATTCGGTAACAATTGTCTTTGGTTTGAAAAATTTTCTCCTCAAAACCTGGAGAAAGTAAGCCATCCCAGCTGTTTCATCTTCACAAAAAATGCTACCAAGGAATTTTTGACATTGGTGTTGTTATTGTGATCCCGATTTGAAAATATGCTAGCACGAGTGCTGTTGCTGAGTCCATTATTACAAGCTATTCCCTTTTTTCCAAAAACGATTGCTTAACTCACAGCCTGTCCCACGATGTCACCAGCAAACGTTCGATCGACAACTTGTTTTGGAAAAAACAATAGCATTAGAAAATTTTTTGTTGTTTTCATCGTGGGACAGGCAGTTAAAGTTGTCTTAACAAACGAATTTTTTATGGCAAATCTAAATGTTTTTTTAATTTTAACAATCGTTTTTCCGTAAGCGGATATTAAATTAAGAGGTTTCTTAATTATTTTGATTTTATACCAAATTAGTTTTGCAACAAAAATATTATTCAACAATCTTCATAAGTCTATCAATTTAAGGAATTGAAGCTTATATAAATTATTGTCCGTTTTTTGTTGATTTTAAAGAATTACCTACACACAGGAAAAAATACCAATGTAAAATCAAACATGCAAAAAGTTTGATTCAACTTCATTCAAATCACATTAAATTTACAATAAATAATATGTTGTTTGAGTGTGTTGGTGTTTATTTGCTTTTTTCATAGCTGCAATACACTTTTGTGCTTAGTTGTGCAGGTTGTTTTTGTATTGATGTTGTTTTTTTTTTTTGATGTTTGTAAGCAGCCGACAAACCACTGCTGGCTGGTAGGAGGTGAACTAGTCTTGCAGTCGGAGGATTGCAGGTTCGAATCCTGGAGTTAAGTCAAAGTATTTTGTATTTTTTTTTTAACTAAACCTTTTCAAGTGAAAGCATTTTGTTTTTTTTTAACTGAAACTAAAAGTGTGTATCCTAAGAATATCTAAAGTTATTGTGGCTACAGGGGTAAGCATGTTGACTACCATGCGATGAATTCTGAGTTCAAATCTTGTCTGGGGAAGCCAGTTTATACACAAACATTTTTTTTATGTATATGTCAACCACGAGTAGGTTAAATAATTAAGAAAATACAATAACTATATTAAATTAAATTCATGTTGTTCCAACTTGAAATAACTTTGATTCCACATGATTCTTCATTGTGATTTTAACAGTACATAAATGTTAAATCAACGTGAAATAAAGTTATTTCAAAGAGAAAAATTTTCTTTGACAAATACTATAAATCATGTTAGATTAACATGAAACACATATGAAGCAAAATCATTGCCGAAAAAGATTAGATTAATCTTGTTTAAGTTGAAATTTTTCTGCGTGTAGCCAATCCATAAAATTGTGTACAATATTTTACTTTTAACAATGTACACTTACAGGCTAATGTGATAACAATAGACCCAATTGGCTCTCCGAATGGAGATACATTTTTGGCACCACCCTTTCTAATGTATAAGGAAAACCTAGCATGAAGTTAGCATAAGTGGCAGAATTGAACAATGGTCTCAATGAGTTTTGCCAAACAATTTTACATTAAAACTTACACTGGGATTTAACAGTGAGCTTAAACTACATTTCGTTCCTGTTTTGAATCTCAAATTGTAAGAAGGAACTCATTAATTAACTCCTAGTTCAATATCTTCAATTATGCTAACTTCATGTCAGTTTCTTTTCTTACACATAAGGCTGTTAATTATTTACTTCCCGCTACTGGCTTTGACGGATTTTAGCACAATTTTTCAAAATCTATTTTCCTCATATTTCGACGTTTTGAGGTCCTTCGAGACTATGCGAACTAAATTCCCGCTGATGTCCGTATAAACGTATGTATATATGTGTAGGTGAATGTATATATGTTTATGTGTAAGCATTTTATAACCGATCAGACCTGTATTTTTGACACAGACTAATGATCAAACCCATGTAATTTGAATGGGTTTGATCATAGGTTTGTGTCAAAAAAGAGCAACTGAATGAGTTCGTTACAGGTCTATCAGGGATCGGAAGTAAATTTACTGCATTCCAAGGACGTTGTGCTCATTTAGATGCCGTAAGATGGTGAATGGATTCGGTTTGGTAGGTTTCAAAAATTCTCAAAAATAACATTTGCACAGATTTGTTTTTTTTAATTAAAAAGCAATAAACTAAGCAATTTCAAAATCTAATCAATTCGGAACCTTAAAAAAAACCTTGATTACTGTCCATTTGACTTAAAGCAGGCATTTCTTGGGAGAGATACTATTGACGAAGGTTAAGTTAGCAGGCTCCTAGTAAGGAAGGGTGAAATTTAGTGTCCAGCTCACTTGGTTCCAATACAATGATCCCTTTGTGCTACCTGTTGGCAAAGGAAAATATAGAGGAAAGCTTCATTCTTTCACAACTCTGGTTTTTTGCACGCTTTCTTAATAACGCAGTGTTTGTTGCAGTGCCTCTGGTGTCAAATGAGTCGTATTAAATTTTGAAGCTGTCCTTAGTAGCCATTTTATTGGTTATTTTACTTATTTGCTGATTCCGCTACACAGTACCGACGAAGGAGGGAGCTCTGATGTTACATTAGGAACAGCATCTAGTGTAAGTTAGTGAGCAGTGCCTTATGCCTGCATCACTAGAAATTTTCCCACAGCAACTGATACAAAGGACACTAATGCACATCAGAAAAATGCATGGTGTTGCTATTTTAAATGACTGTCGGAGACCTGGCTCGAATCCAGGACCTTCTGTTTTGTAATCAACATGCTAACTGCTTCAGCCAACGCTACCCTCGTTGACGAAATGTTGCAGAAAAAAATGATTTGTCTCAATAGCTTCAAAAGTCTTCGTCAAGTCAATTCAACATATGCACTTATACTTACACATACAACACATACTTAAAAAGTGTATTGGATGCGTTAATTTTATCAAAATATGTAAAATGTTTCAATAGATATTGTCGTTGAAAATTTCCAAAAACTTTTTTTTTTGTAATTTATCACTATATAATTACTTGTCGATTTTGGATACACATTAATTTATTGGATTTAAGAAGTGGCGAGAAGTTCTATAGATGGCCGTAAGGCCATATACAAATAATTTTTTTTTCAGGAAAAGCAAACTATAATGCCGAGTATACATCTGGCATTTCTTGTGTCGTCTCCCAATATGTTTTTTATATGGTAAGCAATGCCACACAGCAAAAAAAATATCGCAAATGACAAGCGCTGCCACCACTATACACTCTTAAAATGTCACAAAATGCCATAGTGAGTACTCGGCATAACTATAGTCGTGATGAAAAATTTTTTATCATTCACCGTTTTTAAAAGAAAGAAAGATGCGTAGAAATGTGTGGTAAACAAAAACATTTTTAGAAACATTGTTTTAGTTTTAAAGGGAATTTTCACTCTTGCGATGCTTTTTCGAGAATAGCCACTCGTATTTTGTTAGAAGCCAAATTAGGTTTTTACTTGATAACATAAATGTTCATTGTATAACAAAGTGCAGTCTTTCTGATTTAGTAGATTTTCGACACCAATCTATTTTGAACCATTTCTGACACAGTCGTAGACCAAAGTCTTTAGCTTTTCTTGGAGCTTTGGAAAACCAATTTTACGTACAGACTGAAGCATGGATGGACAGAGGAACATTGCATTTTCGTCATCCCTTTTCATAAGAACCCAGAATATATGTTTAACCTTTATGTGTGGCATATTTAATATGGTGAAAATTACCGACGAAATAACAAACCAATATAAGTAAAGAAGGGTGGTACCAAAAACGCATCTCCAATCGGATACCCAATTGGGCCCATTGTGATAACCAATTTTGATAACCAAACCAATATATAGATTTTACCATTTTTGAAGAAAACGCATTTCAGCTATGCAAGGTTCATGTTATACAATCACATGGCTAAAACAATGATCCTCAAGCATATATTTTTAAGATGACTTGTACTGTACTGCCGGCACTTTAGTTCTAGTAGTAACCTCATTCTAGTGACCGAAATGTTGTGAGGATTTTTATTTAAAGCCTAATGGATTAAATAACTATATAATGCTTGCTATTGGAAAGTAAATCTTCAACGGGGTATGCCTGTAATTAAACAAACATAGTTTTAGAATATATGAACCCTCGCATTATGCGAATATTCATTGTTTCTAATGAACTAGTTTTTAAAAGTTTTTGAAATATTTGAGCATATTAGTTCTTGGTATGTCAGTGTTTTGAAATTAACTCCTATTTAGGTGATTAGACGTGTCATTGAACTCGTCATGCTTAGGATTCCTTTTTAGCTGAATGTTAAATACATTGTTAATGAATTCTAGTCGAAGGTACTTACAATTTGACTAAGTAACCCATTATTTTTCTTTTAGAAGATCCAAAACATAAGGTTTTAAAGGGTACTTTATCCACCTTCAATAAAGCTCGGTTATATTTATTATTATAAGAATGTATCCTTTTTTGCCTACAAATATGCAAAATAAAACAAATCATAATTTATTAAATAAAATGTGTTGTCATATATACTACCACGAGTGCTTGGGAACATCTCCTACCATTTTTCAATCGAGAGTTTATGCCATTGAGAGATGCGAATAATTCAATCTTGATAGGGGCTACTGAGGGAAAGAAATAGCCATTTGCTTGGATAGTCAGGCTGCCATCAAAGCACCCAGGTCATATGAGTTTACCTCTAAGTTGGCCTGGGAATTCCGCATTAAGCTAAATCAGCTGAGCAGCATGAATAAGGTCACTCTCGGCTGTGTTCCTGGAAACGCCCGGGTGGTAGGAAATGAAACTGCAGACAAAATGGCCAGAAGGGGGGCTAGTACACCCATGGTCAGACCAGAACCGTTATGCGGACTCGGATTGGACAAAATCTGGGAAGATATATCGACGGAGATCAGGAGTAATAGGGAACACCTCTGGCTCAATCTCCCTGGATTGAGGCATGCAAAGCTAATGATTGGTACGTATAACAAAAAAAAAATTCTCACAGGCTTCCTAACAGCCTGTACGACGATGAAACCATAAAACATACAGAAGTATCACGAGACGGAAGAAAAGGCTATTTTTCTGTTTGTCTCGTTTTCCCTCAAATTTTGTCGGCGTTTTGTTTTAATTCTTCTTTCTAGTGCAATAAAATTATAACACTTTTTATTAGCTGTGCTACACTATACTCTTCTCTTTTTTCCACGAATTTTAAAAATCCTGATTTTAGCATTTTTTACCTGTCACTTGTTCTGTGATGAAACTCCAGAGCATATTCTGAAAAACTGTGCAGCGTTATGCCAAACAAGATATAACCAATTGGACAAGCACCTATTGGAGGATTGGAAACGGACTACTTCCAGGTAAATAGGCAAAAATGGAACGAGTACTTTTGACTACGATGATTTCACCATTATTAATTCTTGCCATTTTAGAGCTTTCGCTGCTAGATTTAGCATATTATCTTGATGAAAGAGTTCAGGTTTCTCAAAAAGCTGCTAAAAGCTATATTTTATGTTTTACATGTTGTTGTTGTTGTTGTTGTTCTTACTTCTTTATGTTTAACATTTTAGCATATATCTTGGACCGATTTAGCTTCCTACAATCTTTCTTTTTTTGGCAACACTGGCTCAAAGTCGTCTGACGTACACTCTTGAATGCAAAAAACAGTAACTGAACTCTTGTGTAGCTATGGCCGGGCCCAAACAATTGACAAAAATATTTTCATTGTTACTTCATGTTTTATATCAGGTGTACAATTTTAAAACTATCTAATTGAACCAGCTTAAAATAAAGCTTAATTCAATATGAAACTTTCGTTTAAGAAAAAAAATTTTTTTTACATATTAATTTGGAAGATTGGCTGTAAATGATTTTAACTTAAAAACTATATAAAAATGATAAATAATCGTATATAAAATTAAATAATTAATATTCTATCCACTGTCGTCGGCATCACTGTAACTGTTTTGATTTTGAGACTCTCGCTCCTCTAGAAGACTACGATTTAGCTCTTGTATGCGTGCAGATAAAGCTTTTCTTCGCGGCGTACCAAATGATGGTATCGGTGGCGGCTCTATCAATGTATTCTTCTCGCCTACATTTCCACCATCCACATTTAGCAACAACAAAACAAAGTTTATCATAATAATGACACATTAAGGATGATGATTGGCATGATTATCGAATTTTTTTGATTATGATTGTTTTTGAAAATTTCATTAGCAATTTGTTTAAATTGGTGTGTTATTCACGTGATTGTATTAGCAATAAAATTTGAGATAGTGATGATGATGATGATGATGAAGATGATATTGATAATGTTGTTGGTGTTAGTAATATTTGTTTTTGTGAAGTGAAGTGAAGTGAAGTGAAGTGAAGTGAATAGAAGTGAAGTGAAGTGAAGTGATTGTTTGTTTTCATAATATGGTTAATAGTGTGGAAAATTCGCACAAAGTGTAGAAATTTGTTTTTGGTTTTGCGGAAGGGAAAGAGATAAGAAAATAATTATAATTTTACTTCTTGTAAAACTTTATTTTCTGTTTAATTATATTTATAGTTTTTCTCTGTAATACAAGGATATAAGTTTTCTATTTTCATTTATATTATTGATAAGAGCAAAATAAATTACATTTGCTAATCATTGGAATCATAACTATAAATGTCTAAGGTAAATAAAATATATATTCAATAAATAAAACTTTTAACATTTCAAAATGAAAAATATGCTAAAAAGCTGCGCATTTATGTAAAATTTAAAAACAAAGTAATATAATTGAAATTAAAACGATAATGAAACTGATTACATTAAATTAATTTCCATTTAAACAAAAATATAACAAATCAAACTAAGCAATTGTTTGTTAAAGGACTCTTGAAAAACTGCTTAAAGGATGTGTGTGCTTTGCTTTAAACAATTTGCTTAACATGTAAGCTGTTCTTTCTATTATTTATTCTAAAAAAAGGGTTGTACTGACTATTTTTGTCTAAATAAGTTTAAATTAAATCGCAAGTGACTGTCATGCAAGCTACTTAAACTACTTTTTTTAATTCATTTTTTGCGCTTTTATTTTTCAATGATTTGATTTTTTAAATTTAATTTTACATACGAGTACATACATAATTTGGTAATCAGCACTTGAAATTTGCATAATAGTTCTCTTCTACAAAACTAAAAAAAATGATATTAAAAATATCCTTTATACTATATATAATATACAAATGTAATAATTTATAATTTCTTACATTATCCTAATTATATTCAGCTTTCCCAGCAAAAAATTTTTTTTTGTTACAACTACAAATGAATATTTATTAAAAAAAAACTGTGTAATTCACTAAAATAACAAGGCCGGTGGGGGAAAATTATGGCATTCGATATCTAACAAATTTTCCTACAATTTAAATTCTGTTTGTATGAAAATTTAGGACGATATCGAATGCCGTAACTTCCCCTCTGGTATTCGCGAAACTTATATTTATTTACTAAAGGCTATTTCTACTGAGCTACAAAATAAATTTTGTATTAACAGCTGTAACATAAGTAACATTCAAAACCGAATGCAACCCTTTAAGGTACTCTTAACCCTAGAACCATAATGTACGTAAATTGTACGTGCAATTTTTTTTAAATGTACATTTATAAAACAAGTGTTTGTTTATTTTATATTCTCTCCCCCCAAATCGGTTCAGTTTTATGTAATAAAAAATACCAAAAAAATTTCATAGCGATAAATTTTGTTTTAGGGGGTGTGCCCGCCCCTCAAAGTTGGTCTTCAAGCCCATTTATTCATTTGTAATTTTTGTTGGTTTAGTTTTCTCTTGACTATGCTTAGCATATGTGACAAATAATTTAATAGATATAAGCTATTTTTATGTACATGATTAGTATAAATAATTTCCATATATATATAATCTTGGTATATATAATTTTTGGTATTTTGTTGGTTATTTTCCTCATTATTTTCTAAAATATTAAGTTTAGCAAAAAACTTTTTTTGAGGCTAATGTTGCTGACTAGAAGAGCGAAAATGTTTCGATATATCGTCGGTTGGTTTCTAGTTTGCTGCAGACATAATGTATTTTGAATATACTGTGGCGCAAACCAGAAACCAACCGACGATATGATATTGTAAAATGCTTTTTTAAAAAGATAGTCATATGCAAACAAATAACATTGAATAAATGGGCTTGAAGGACAACTTTGAGGGGTGGACGCACCCCCAAAACACAACTTATCACTATTAAATTTTTTTGTATTTTTATATAAATAAAACTGAACCGATTTGGGGGGGGGGAGAATATAAGAAATAAAATAAATAACAGACACGCTAATGTACATATTTGAAAATTACTATTATTTTTATAAAAAATTAATTCAAATAAATGAATTAAAATAAACAACTTAAACGAAATCCTGCCGCAGATTTGTCATTTATGGAAAATTATCGAACGAAAGATACTAGTATTAAATACGTAAAATTTACGTTATGTTTCTAGGGTTAAGATTACGGTCGTTTTAGCAAATAACTAAGTTCTAAGGTACAACTAAAATTTGTAATGTTCTATGTACATGTGACAATATTCGACAAGGACAGGAAGGTATAATATCTTAATCGAGCTTAATAAAAGTATATATTTTCAATTCTTATTGAATGAAATATTTTTATAAATTAATGTGATTTTCTAGAGAAGACAAGAAAAATTCAACTAGCTGCTGGAAATAACGAAATTTTTGTGTACAGCCAGCACTTCATTATAAGTGCAGTCATTGTTGGTTAACATCAGCTATGCAACAAAAATGCTCAAGATCTTAGTATAATATTATACATGTTTCTATTCAACCGACTTTTACCAAACTTGCAACACACCCTAGGCTCTGAAAGTGACACGATATGGCATTTAGGAAAGTTGAACGAACCACGCCTCTTAAAAGTTTAATAATATATCATATTAATGCTTGCAAAAGTAGCCGGGGCGGATCGTATTTCAAAAAAGTTAATATTGACACTAAAAGCTAAAAATAAAAGTTTATAAAAATGTAACTGACTCGTAAATAACGTCTAAAAATTTTTTCAAATAATACTCTCGACTTGCTGTGGACCCCAGCAAGAAAAAATCTGATTTGGGAGCAATAACAATTGAGGGAAGCAAGCTACTGCTGACTTGATAGCAAAAATGCTTCTGGAAAGCACTAACGTAAGGCGGGCTCTCTAACAAACTAAAGGGTGCTTTTTTAGAGCAACACAACTTTGAGTTGGCATCACTGCTTTATTTGAGCAACCATTTAATAGTTAATAGTTGCTTTTTGCTTAGTTTACTTTGAAATTTCATTATGAATCGACCGACTTACACCAGAGCAACGCGTGAAAATTGTTGAAATTTTTAATCAAAATAATTATTATATTCATCAAACTCATTGTGCAGTTCTTTCATTTTCCGATTAAGACCATTTCTGGTTGAATGGGTACGAAAATAAACAGAATTATTGCATTTGGAGTGAGGAGAGTTTTGTCGAAATACCATTAAAATCACAGAAAATTACTATTTGCTGATTTTTATGGGCTGGCGGAGTCATTGGCCCGTAAGTCTTTAAAAATGATGATGTCCAGAATGTTACTGTCAGTGGTCAACGGTATAGGAACGTGGCATTAATCTTGCTGATATGTGGTGCCAACAGGACGGAGCCATGCGTTACACAGGACGCTACAATTGATTTACTCAAGGAAACTATTGATGAAAAAATAATTTCACCTAAAATCTCAATAAACAACTTTATACAATACATGAACTTTCTAGGAATGATTCTTAACACCGTGTAAGTAACGCTTGGGTACCAGCAAAAGTGAAAAATTTCCAAACAAATGATATTAAAAATTTTTCGGGAATTTAAGAATCATTCCTAGGAAGTTCATATGTTCCAAGCAGGTTTTTATTGAGATCTTAGTTACATTTTGGTAGGTTATTGTTTCCTTGAATCTTAGACCATTTGCTATCTTTGGACCTAAAAAGGGGGAAAAAGGTAAAAAAAATGTTTGCGAATTTGATCTTGTAGATGAAGTTTTTTTTGATTTTATATATTCACAATTTTTGTATTTTATGACAAAAACTACATCTTTGCTTCAGAGAGTAAATCAAAATTCCAAAAGGTTTGCAAGATGTGAGCCTGAGAAAATGCAAAAATCACACCAAAAAGTGCATGACTTGGGGCAAAACTGGGCGACGTAGGTGTTTTTTTTGTCTTTTATCACGAAGTGGTTTCCATGACAATTACACTGTGTGTAATTGTACTGCGGTAATATTGGTTTGACTCCCATACGAACAAACTGAGTTCACTTGAGAACGGTAATAGAGGCGATAATATGTATATGTTTTTTCTATTAAATCTCTGTCTCTCTTTTATTTATTAAATTAAAAATATTTTGAAATGCAAAATTATATAATTTTTTAAACTCTGTCTAAGACAATATGTTTGAGCTAAGGCGAAGAAAAGTTGTTGGGTTTTATTAAAAATATTTAGGAAATTTCATTTAGTTTTCGGAGTTTCTATATGAAAATTTTAAGTTTCTAAGTTTTTTTTAAATATCTCTTTGTGTTTGTGTGTGTGTTTTTTTCAAATGCACCAGCTTCAATCAACCTGCTTAATTTTTTCAATACAATTTTAAGTTTATTCTGGAAAAAATTTCAATCAATGATTTGTTTGACTTAATCGTTAGATTAACTGATTTTGAATTTATATACGAATAATTTTTTATTTATCCAATTTAATTGAAATCATAAATATATTCAATATTTTTTTTAAAATAAAAAAATAATAAAAATTCCGTTAATTAAAAAAAAATAAAGTTTATGCAATTATGATGATCGATATGTTTTGGTAAAATCTAAAAACAATTTTAATTGACTCAGTTAATGTGTTGGTTCAATCGATTCTGTTTATTCTTTATGCCATTAAATAAATGTATAAATATTTATTATAGATATTTGTAATTTAAAATTTATTATTTTTAAACACAATCATTTGATTTTTTTTTTGGAATATGTACAACTAATTTAGCCTTGCAAGATTGTTATGAAATATGTGAAGTAATAAGCCATAATTAGTTCTAATTATACTTTAAAGCAGCTACGTCCAACCCATATGCACAATGTGCAAACTTTCACAAAAGAGCTTTTGTGCTTTCACACCGATAAGAGTACAACATACACAACAACAACACAACAGACAACAAAGTTTGCTCTTACTTTGCAAAGAAACAAAAGCAGATTTAAGAGCTTTCAAAGCTGTTTACCTCAAATGCAAATATAGCAAATGTAGCTGCTTTAAAGCTTTGAAAGCTCATAAATTTCTTTTTGTTTTTTTTTCAAAGCAAGAGCAAGAATTGTTGTCTGGTGTGTTGTTGTTGTGGCTGTTGTACTCCCGTCGGTGTGAATGCACAAAAGCTCTTTTGTAATAGTTTGCACATTGTGCATATGGCTTTGTTTTAATTACATTTGCTTGTAATTCTAATAACATATTCCTCAATTATATCACAGCTTTCTGTTACATCAGCTGAACTATAACTGAGACTTCAAAGTTGCGAAAATGGCATTAATTCACTAGATTTTCTAACGCCTTACCTTAAGCCCTTACAAAAAAGTGAAGCAGCATTTGTGAAATGTTGAACAATTTTAGATCTTTTGCTTTCGATTTTGAGGTCAACGTACAGACAAAAGCTTTAAAATCAATATGTACAGAGGATATTATGTCCATTTATTTACAAAAGTTTGTGATATGTTATTATGTATTTCTATTTTCCTAAAGTAAATAGAAAATTGTATATGGTATATGAATTGAGGGTGAAAATTAATTTGTCTTGCTTTGAGTAAGTTTGTAATTTAGTGTAGTGATACCGCATTTTCGTATAATGTTAGCTTTTGTGAATCAAGATGGTGTTTTTTTTTGTAATTAAATAATTGATGTCCATGAATTTACAAGTATGTGTGTGTGTATGTACAAGTGAATTGAAATTTTTCGAACTCTTTGGAGTTTTTAGATTTTTTGTAATCACCTGACAAAATTGTACTTAGAGGTTGTTTGCCTAAATTTGTCACCGACTGTCTGTCCTTACATTTTGGATGGACAACATTTGTCTGTTTGCTGCCTAAAAGTAAACACACGAAAGAAAGAGATAGAAAGAAGGAGAAAGAGACACAGACACATTTTCCATGTATTTTATTTTGACTTAAGATCAAAACTATTTATTTAATTCTTTTTTTTTGTAGCTAAAAGTGTAAGCAAATTATTTGGTTGTCTGCTTTAATCGTTTATTTAATTGCATTTAGCTGTTATAAATACTACAATATATTTGCTAATGTATTTAAAATTTGCTTTCCTCTGGCTGCTGGCTTAAATGAAAAATTGGCAGGTGAATAAAAATAAGGTAAATGTATGTACGTACATATGTAATAATCAGCTTAATAAAATAGCTTAGCGCTATTTTCTTTTATCTATGTATCTACTTAACTAACCCAAAACAACTGTTGCTATTCTTTATACTTTTATATCTCTTATCGTTGCACATTAATGTGAATGAAAAAAAAACATATAAAAAAATTAAAACTAAACAAATTGTGTGTAAAGATAATTTTTGTCCTAATACCAAAAAAGCTGAGCTGAGAAAATATATACAAATTATATACATATATATGAATTCCCCGCAAAAAATTCGACATTACTATCAGAATTACACGCCGAGAAAAGATATGGTTGTGAAATGGTTGAGAAAACAAAATTATTTTCTCTGAAACAAATGTGTGGTCGTTGAAAACTAGTTGTTGTTATTTTAAACATGAAGTGCATTACGATTAGTGTACCACCCTAATTTCAGAAAACTAAAGCTCATAGAAAATCATTAAACTATATTTTCACTGCTCGCAGCTGCAACGTCATAGGCTTAGATAGCTGAGCAGACGTTTCCATGAGAGCATTACTGATATAGGGAATGGTAAGCTAGAGGACTTCAGGAGCTTCATAATGGGATTTCAGTGGCTTAATAACGGATAATAGGGTCACTTCTGGGTACAAAGGGGAGGTAAATACTACTTTTAATGGGCAATAGAAGGGAATGATAAGTAGGACCACACTGCGTCTCCGAGTGAAGGTGCGTTTTACCACCCTTCCTAACCTAACATAACCTTTGCAAAGGATAAATTTCGGTAATTCTAGCAGAAATGGATGTCTTATATTTTTTTCGCGACTGTAGGGGTTGCTTTTTACATTTTTATTTCTTATCTTCTGTATTTACAGGCGAATCTTAAAGTATGATATATGGATGTTTTTGCCTCAAGGAGACCTTTTTTTCCTTAATAGTATTTGACCATAAGTAACTTCTCCTAGTAAAGGGTGTTTTTTATGGAGTAACACGCGTTTAAATCAAAATAAAACAAGGAAATATATTTTTAATTTCAATAACATGGGCTTTATTGCAAAGAAGATTTTATGAAATTGATGTTTAAATACGATTTCCGCCATTTGGCCGTCACGGCTGGAGCGTAGAAGCCGCAATCTTGAAAACCAATTTTCAAAAAAATTTCGCAGCATTTGTGGCCGTATTTCGCCGATAACTCAATTCAATTGTGTTCAATTGCTTGTGGTTTATCGACGTAGAAAGATGAGTTAACATAATCCCAAAAAAAAATAATCCAATGGGTTTAAATCACACGATCTTGGTGGCTAACTAATTAGGGCATTACGTGCAATTATTTTTTTTTATCAAAACTTTATTTGTGTAAATAAATTGTAGCGCCCGCTGTGTGGCTCCGTCCTGTTGGAACTACATATCAGCAAGATTAATGCCACTTAATTGAGGTACAAAATAATCCCGTATCATGTTCCTATACTGTCCACCATTGACAGTAACATTCTGACCATCATCGTTTTTGAAGACTTATGGGCCAATGATTCCGCTAGCCCATAAAGCGCAACAAATAGTAATTTTCTGTGTTACGTACTCATTCAACCAGAAATGGTATTCATTGGAAAATGGAAGAAGTGCACGATGAGTTTGACAAAATTTTTATTAAAAATTTCAACAATTTGAACGCGTTGGTCTGATGTGAGTCAATTCATAATGAAATCACAAAGTAAACTAAACAAACAGCAATATCAGCTGTTATATCAAAGCTGTGACGCCCTATAAAAGTACCCTTTACTTATTCATCATATATCACGTTACACAACAAGAATAAAAAAAAATTAATGTAAGATCAAATAACAACATTTTAATCAATCATATTTCTCTCGCTGGATAGTCTCTCTTCTAGTTCTCCGGAATGAACAGCTCGAATCATACGAAACAAATATAACTGATATAATCGAAGATTCCAGCCTTCCATGTTCGCTGGCATTTCTCCCATTGAAATTTTTATGGACCTGACTGAACGCAATAAGCAATAAAAGATCCTAATCAGAGCTCCAAGTCGTTCTAAAAATTTCGGTGGCGGCGGCTTGGCTAAAAATTACCGGCGGCGGCTCAAAGTCGGCTGCAGCCGACGATTCCTTATGATTTAAATTCTTTCAGTTATGATTGTACATGTCGCTGTTGACAAGTACAGAGGCTTTAACTCAAACAACTATAACTTTACTGCCGTATTCATAAAAATTATTTGTAGAAATATGTATGTCAAATAAGCCGTTAATAAACCTTAAATATTTTTTATGAATACGGCCGTTACACAAGAAGGTAAAAATATAATAACAATAAAAAGTACAAAGTGAAGAGGTGTAGCTTAATTTCGTGAAAATGTGAGTTAGCAAATGGAAAGTTTCGTGGAACAAATTTTAAGAAATTTCATGAAAAAAAGTTGAATGTAAATTAAGTACATATTATACATATATGTATATGTATGTATTTGCATAGATACATACATACATATACATATGTGAACTTCTCCGAGAAAAGGGACCTAGTGTGTGAAAATAAAGTTTTGAGAAAAACGCATTTAAAGTTTTATAAAGCATTATCACTTTAAACGCACCTTCAGTTGGGACATGCGATTTGGTATGGTTATAGTATGTTTACACGGTACGTGCTTCGCTCTCTATTCATGCTTCACACCCCAATCCTGACTGAATGAACCTGCTCCGCCATACAAAATTATGAGAACGAATCAAGTAGATTCAATATGAATCTACTTGCGAATCACGTAAAATTGGTATCTTCTCTAACTTTTATCGCAGTAGCCACTTTATCTGAACTAGCTATCAAAACAAAATAGGAATATGTGTATGTGTGTGTTTGTAAACAAATAAAAACAAACCAAAAAAACATAGATGTGATAATTAAGCTATGAATAATATAAAAAGGAAAAATAAGAAGAAAATATAGGGATGCCTTCAAAAACAAGATTTTGAATGAGCTGAATATATGTATTTATGTATGCTTATGTGTATGCATACGTGCGTATGATCAGCGTTGCCACAACCAAAATATTTTTGTAACCAAAATATGAAAAAAAGTAACCAAAAGAGAAAAAAAGTAACCAAAATTTTGTATGCATTTAATATATGAGTAATAATCGCTTAAGTCCTCTTAATCAAATGACTGTTTTTGGGACGTTTTCAAGCAAAACTATTAAAAGCCTCCAACGCAAGATTAAACTCTTGTGTGATCCTTTCTTTGCACATGTAGGTATTGTAACCACTCCAACTTTCATCCCTTATTCAACCCAAATATTGAGTACCCGTTTTTTACACCCATTTTCAAACAAAATTCCACGCTTAATTAACTTTCGCTTAATTACCCAGAAATATTTTACCCTAAAATTAAATTTCCCCTAAAATCTCTTCATTTATTTACCCAAAACTTCCTAAGTACATATTTATGTAATTCTGTAATCGAATATATGTACCTTAAGGGGCCCATACACACATACTGCTCATGCTCATGCCGATGAACCCTTAGTATACGTGTGTGATTGATATTTTACCACAAACTTATCAATCATCATTTAAAATAAAAATTTATAAAATAAACTTGCGTTTGAAAACAAAAAAAGTTATTGCCGTCCTTTTGACGTTAAGGGGCCCATAGACACATACTGCTTGCAGCTACTGCCGATGAACTCTTGGTATACGTGTGTGATTGATATTTTACCACAAACTTATCAATCACCTTTTAAAATAAAAATTTATAAAATAAACATGCGTTTGAGAACAAAAAAAAAATTATTGGTAAAATCCAAGAAATTAAGTGAAAACGTATTTTCTTTACACATTTTATTTGTAAACTTATTTTTTGTTTGTTTTAATTTCTTTTTTTTTTAGAAAAAAGTCAAATTAAAAAAAATACATATCAGAAAAATGA
The DNA here is from genome assembly GCA_944452675.1 of Tachina lurida. NCBI lineage: Eukaryota > Metazoa > Arthropoda > Insecta > Diptera > Tachinidae > Tachina > Tachina lurida. Next base: position 89,753,015 of record OX101754.1, read on the forward strand.
ATAAATTCATTTTTTGTTCATTTGAAAACCTGTCAGCAGTATGAGTTCATTTCAAAATCAAAACTATTTTGATTTTTCATACTGCATTGTCTGTGTGACGAATACATTAACAAAAATTGAAACTTTACCAACACATTCTTATCGCATGAGCATGAGCAGTATGTGTGTATGGGCCCCTTTATGTATTTATTTTTTGTAATATGAACTGTTTTTGTTATTTAATAAAATATTTGTTCCAAGTAATAATGTACTAAATACCAGTGAGTTCGGATAAATGCATTTCTAAAGGTATTTAAGCTTATTCTCATAATTGCCTATATGAGATAATTAAACGTCTTCGCTTTTAATACCTTGTATAATCACACCAAAAGTCATGACATTTTTGATGAGGCAATTAGCCGGTGTTTACTGTATAATCATTATGAAATCATATTATATTACCTATTACATTTAAATGTTTAATTCAGTTTCATAATTGTATTGTGCCTTATTTGCGATACTTATCGTAAGTGACATGTAATCAAAAATATACTTTTTTATTTAAATTAAAATTTTATGGGCCTATCCATAGTTTAGAACTATCAAAATGGCAAAAATTTTATAACTTTTAAGATACGGGCTGTAAAATTTTATCGTAAGCGACAATTTACGTATGTAAACAAATTTGAATATTATAAAAATAATATTCTCCTGAAAACTAGAAACTAACTAGTAAAAAATTATTTGCATTCTGTAAATATTAGTCGGCTGGAAAATATTAGTCGGCTGGAAAATATTAGTCGGCTGGAAAATATTAGTCGGCTGGAAATATTAGTCGACTTTCACTTGTTAATCGGCTGCAATTATTAGCCGATGTGAGCCGTCTAATTCGGCGGCGGCTCGAGCCCAAAAATAATGTCGGCGGCTTTGCGCCGCCGGCTGTGAGCCGCACGACTTGGACCTCTGATCCTAATTATTAATTAAATGCTTACAATTACATTGAAGTATAGTATGAGGAACACAATCAAGTCTAGTTAAAAACTGTTAATATATTAAACTTACAGCATACTGTATGCGATTCTGAATGACTTCTTTGATACTTCCTGGCCAGAATCTGGCCAAGCACTGATCTGAATAGAGCATTTAATATAAAAAAAAGATTTAAATAGTTCTGCTGGAATTATAGAAATACTTCAATAGCAAAAGTTCAATGCCTTTTTTGCAAGCTTTAATTTGGGTGGTACATTAGGATGGTAGGAACCGAGATATGCTGGGTAAGTACTAGAATGGAATATTTGAAGTCAATGACTATTGAAGCAAAATATTGGCCTCTTCGAGACAAAAAACTACGATATATCACACTTTAATGTCCGACTGTAAATGCCGAAAATATAATAAAAAATGTTTTTGCCGACCCTTACGTTCGACAAAAAAAAACAAAAGAAAAATTTTAAACTGCCTTGCAATAATACTTTATATTCGGTGGTGTACGGTGAACTTTTTTTTTTTTTTGCCTGTAAGGCGAGATGATCTAATGTAAATATGTAAATATATACATTTTATTGCATGTTGAAATAAATTTTATTAAAGGATTTACATCAACATTAATTTTGTTACAAAATATCATAAACATGTTCTTTAATTAAAAATATGTTTTTTATACGAAAACATTTTACAAAACTTTACGTTCCAATGTTAGAGTCTGAACACAATGTAACGATAATTCATTGCGGTGCGGTTTCTCATACGATTTTGAAGGAAAAAACCGCAGTGCGGAACGGTATAAAATTAAAATCTATTTTATTTTGTCTGCGGACTTTCTTATTCTCTCAATTTTTTACTCTTTTTCTCTGTCTGATGTTGCCATAGTTTTTGAATAATTGGCGGAGTTCACAACATTATTGTGAACAAAAAAATGATTTTGAAGTTCAAAAACATTTTCCATAAAATACAAAAGTTTAAAAAATATATCAAATATATCTGCCAATGTATAAAATGTTAATCGTTTTTTGTTTTTAGTTACTGCCATTACAGATTATTATATATGTATATATGTTCCCGTCATTTCCATAAGGAGCATAGGGCCTCCATTATAAAATATTAAACAAAGAGTAAATTTGTTAGAAAATTTTATAAAAATGTATCCACAAAAAAATTAATAAAAATTTAAAGAAACAATGACAAGTATTGCCGTAGCCGTCTTCCGTTGTATTATGTTTATTTTTCTCTCCCGCAACGAGAAATCGCACCGCACCGCAAACATTGTGTTTAGACTCTTACTTTATTAATTTTTTTATTTAATTTTTATTTCGGATTTAACGCACAAACGAAATATCTACCAATACATGATTAAGAAAAACAAAATATATTAAATAAAACTGTGGTCATATTTAACAATATTATTATAACATTAGAACATGGTATGGTAAGTCTGAATTATATTTTAGTCACATATAGTGTTTTCATATTTAACCAAAACGTGATAACTTTGTACCATGCTAAGATTAGGTATAACAAAGTTAATTGTTTTTGCATATCATATTATTATTAATTCACAAAATAATATTATTTAAACTTTGCTTTTCTATTGAAAATAATATGATATGACTGCAACCATGTAATTCAATCATTGTTCGATTATTGTTCGATTATGGTTATCTCAACCATATATTTTCTTTGCGTGTACTTTCCTATAACGACAAACTTTAATGATTGTTAAATTTAATCACTCGTTTGCAAACAACATTACATAAAATTGTAAAAAGAAGCAGAAATTGATTGATAAGCAGACTTACAGCATTATGTTGCAAGTAAAAAAATTTCTTATAGTATTATTGTTCTCAATACAAGTTATTTACACAGTCTATTATTCTTTTACTTTAAACAGACTATTTGAAAATATTGCCAAATGAAAACCAAGCAAGTAGTTCTCAAGAATCGATTATTTCAGTCTCACGTCTAGTTAAATCGACTAAGTTAGTAATCCATTAGGGAAGGTCTTCCATCAGAAATGTTTTTGAAATTGTTTGCTGGGAATGTATACACTAAAAGAAAAATTATTCATTCAGCTAATTAGGCGGCTTCATTGATATTTCTTCATCATATGAATGAAATGTTGCATTAAAAGAATGACAATTTTTCTTTGCTGAAAGAAAATGCTCTCTTTCTGCATTTGTTCATTTTGTGTTTCTCATTGTACATATTTTTTTACAATTTCTTGCAAAAAAAAAACTTTAAAATACATTAAATAAAATAACTTTTTATACCAAAAATATACCATTCTACCGAATTTTTTTCCCCTAAAATTCCCTAAAAGTCTAAGCAGGGTGGCGTTGGCTGAAGTAGTTAGCACGTTGACTACAAAACCGAAGGTTCTGGGTTCAATCTCTGTATCGAACAGTCATTAAATAACAACACTACGCATTTTTCTGATGTGCATTAGTGTCCCTTTGTATCAGTTGTTGTAGGAAAGTTCAAGTGATGAAGGTATAGTCACTGAACTATACCGACTTCAGCAGATACTAATCCTAATGTAACATCAGAGCGCCCTCCTTCGTTGTGTAGCAGAATCATCGGCGAAGTAAAATAATCAATAAAAAATGACTACAAAACACAGCTTCAAAAAATTAATACGCCTCATTTAACATCAGAGAGGCGTTGCAACACTGCATTATTACAAACGTGCAAAAAGCAGAGTTGTAAAAGAATGAAGCTTTCCTCTATCTCTCCCTTCACCCCCTGTCTTCTCTATCACTATCCCTTTCCTAAAAGAAGGTAACATCTAGTAATAGTAGTGGGCATTAATTGCCTGAGTGTGACTTCTCTTTAAAAAAAAAAAGCAAATTTTTTACAAATACAAACGTTTCTTACATACAACAAAACAGTTTCCATAGAAAATATTTTTTATTGAAAAACTTTAAAAGTATTGAATGCACGCTGGTTAAGGCGTTGTCTACAAAACTGATGAAAATGAAGAGTGGCGAGTTCGATGCACTGAGCGATTGTAAACGTGGTAGTATTTTATAGTGTTTTATATGAAACTTTATGAATCATTTTCATTAATACAATGTAATCTTACGTTAACTCGTTTATTATAACAGAATTAATTGATTTAAGGAAAAAATTCGCAGCTGGCACGAAGATTTTCCTTTCAGTGTATGAATAATGTACATAAAAGCTTGTTGTTTGTATCTTACAATGAAACGTTTGTATTATGTAAGTTCAAACTAATTTTTCAATAACACTTTAATCAAAGAATTTTTGTTAAAAAATTCTCAAGCACGAGTAACTGGTTATAATCGTCTTGTATTTGTTCATTACATATACGTTACGAGAAATATTAATAAATAAACTTAATTTTAAAAGCAAACAAAAGTTGAATCGAATTCGTAAAGCATCTAATTTTTTTTAAGAGAAGTAACTCTCAGGCAATGAATGCCTACTACTATCACTAGCTGTTACCTTCTTTAGGAAAGGGATAGTAATAGAAAAGGCAGCTGGTGAAGGAAGAGATAGAGGAAAGCTTCATTCTTTTACAACTCTGCTTTTAACGCAGTTTTTAATAATGCAGTGTTGGAACGCCTGTGGTGTAAAAATAGGCGTATTACATTTTTTTTAGGATGTGCTTAGTAGCTTTTTTATTGATTAATTTACTTTCCCGATGATTCTGCTACACAAAACCTACAAAGGAAGGCGCTCCCATGTTACATTACGATTATTATCCGCTGAAGCCGTTGTAGTTCAGTGACCAGTGACTATGCCTCCATCACTTGAACTTTCCTACAACAACTGATACAAAGCGGCACTAATGCACAACAGACAAATTCATGGTGTTGTTATTTTAATGACTGCTGGCTACCGTGCGCGAAGCCAGCACCTACAGTTTTGTAGTCAACGTGCTACCTACTACATCCAACGAGTGCCATTCATTTGTTTCTTATTTCTTTATATTCTTTGAGGAGAAGTAATACTCAGGCAAATAATTACCGCCATTAAGATAACGTGTTACTTTCTTACTGAAAGAGAAAGTGCATAAATGCGATATGTGATGCAAAAAGAAAGTTTTTATTCTCTTACAACTCTGAAAGTGAGTATTTTTATTAATATTATGTAGATTAGTGTTGCAGCGAATCCGGTGTAAAGTAGAAGAACTAACTTATTTTTAAGCTATTTAGTCATTTTATTTATTATTATAGCTATGCTATTTATTGCGCGATACGGCAATAAACGAAACAAATTGTTTGATTTTGTATTGTTTCGTTCTTTGAAGTGTGTTCAAGAAAAATAATGAGAACGATTGCTCAATTTGTTTTTGTTTTGTTTTTGCACATGAATACAAACCAGAGAACACAGCCGTTAGGCTCTAGGCCGGCTAACAGCCACTGTTGGCAACAATTAATACATTAATTTAATCGAATAATTAATTGTATAATTGTATTGCATTGTTATTTCACACATGAATTTTGTTTTATAAAACTAAGCAGCATAGCTTTAACCGGGTGTCATAAGACACCTCCTTCTTTGTTTTATTTTGCGGATGATTCTACTAGAATAGTAACATAAAATGTTACCGGGTATTGTTCACTGCTCATTACTAGACCAAGAGCATACTAATGAACATAAGAATGTTAGCACAATTATACTTAAAAAATGTTTTACAAAATTGCGACCCTGATTAATTTTAAAGACTTTACAAAAAGCACAAAATAATATAGTCCCCAGTCGTTAAGCAGCTCTGGGCTGAAGAACAGCTCTCGCGTCATTGTGATTATTTCTTAAGTGCGGTCAGGCTTATGTGTGCTGTTTGGCCTTCGAGAGTTTTTCGTCTCGCTCGCATTGGTTGACTGATTTACCACGGATAACCATATAGTCTTGCGGTTCTTTTGTGGAATTGCGTTGACAACCACGTTGCTGAAGGCATAGGTCGGGTAAAGTCAGTCACAAAACCATTTTTAATAATACTGTTAATAACATCATGGACATATGGTCTTAATCACTCGGTCCATTTTTGTGCAACAATATTCTGCAAATTTACTTTGTAGAGTATGTACCAATAAATATATAAAAAATAATTCCAGCAAACAGTTAGTAATAACTTATATGAGGCACGTAAATTTTGTGCCTCCATTTCTGCATTACTTCACAGCACTTATGTGAAAATTAAAAAAAATACAAACTAAATTATTCTCTGCATAGTGCAGTAGTAGTTCATGTGCTTATCATGCAGATATTTCGATTTACAAACCCTGCCGAAGGCTCGTATGATTTTGTTTTTTAATTTGTATGTGTTCTTGAAAGCAAGTTGTTAAATCGTAATAAAGCAAACCCAGTGGAAAAAGCCAGAAGGCCTTCTTACTTCAGGCCTTATCAAATAACTTTTCAGATAAGATACGCATTATACATTTCTTCCTATGGGAAAGGAGAACAGAAGTAAAACATTTGTTTTTGTTTTTTTTTTGGCAAAGCAAACGCAAATTATTCAGATGCCGCACAGTGGGGGATTTTGAAAAAAATATGGAAATAATGGAAATAATTTTGCAGTTTGTAAACGAGCCGTCCGATTGTTATCAAATTTCATTCAGCAATTAAAGAGCTGTCCGACCTTAAGTCTGGAATTCAGACTATATATCGCAAAAGAGGGCGGGGCCACAAAGCCCCAAAGTGGGAGACCTCGGTTTAATGAAAAATTCAAACTGATGCCAAACTGATGTTTTTGATCTGATAAAAAAGATTTTTTGCAAGTGGACTTCTCTATCCAAGAGCTAAAATTTATGCAGTTCCGCTTACAGTTTAGGATAAATTCAAGAAAAAAAATTAATTTTTGGCTTTTTTACCAACCTTGTTCCACTGTTCTGCTAGTGGAGAAGTCAAATCTTAGTCGATTTCAAAAAGAAAACTTAGCATGGTTTAAGAACACTTGCAAAAAAATTTCGTATCAAAGGCACACCGAAGTCAAAAGTTATACGCAATTTAAATGAAATATTTGAAAAAAGTCGAATTTTTTGCCGTTTTTTGCAGAAAAAAGTGGGTTAATTATTTCGCTATTATTTTAAAAAATATTGCAGGAATACCAACAACATATTTTTATTTATTAAAATGAAATATATATAAGAAATATTACGAAGAATTTTTGTGATTAAAGGTGCCAGATCGTTTCGAAATAGTAATGGCTCAATTCGTCAATCTGACCTAACCTGACATTGTTTGGGTTGCAAGATGATTTGCTTTAACAGTTGATCTGAAGTTTAATTTTTTGGAGGTTGACATTACGTTCTATGGCTTTTTCTTACAATATTTGTTGAAGGCGTCAGTAGCTAAGAAGATACATTAAAATTACTAAAACTATTTTAGCGATGAAACTCCCCCACCCTTCCAAAGTATTACGACAGAGTAAAAGCATAGATCAGTAAACTTTTGACTTGGGTTGAGCTCGTGTTCAGTCAACCATCTTAGGCATAAAAAAGCAATGACCTAATCCATGTAATTTAAATGGGTTTGATCAAAGTTTTGTGTCTAAGATGACAGACAGAACGAGTTCGACCAAAGTCTAGTAAACTTGAATAAATTTGTATCGAACTCTTTCAGTAGCTTATTTTTGACACAAAAGAAAGAAAAAAGAGTTCGATGTAGTTCGGTTAAGAGAAGACTTGGTTCGAACTCGTTCACTGGTACATTTTTGCCACAAACCAATGAACAAACCCATTTAAAATACAATCAATCTACGTCTAATTTGAATGCCTTTGATCACAGGATTATGCCTCAAATGACCGACTAACAACTATTTCGACCCAAATCTAAAAAATATCATTCTCGAATTAGATGCTTAAATAATCGATTCTTCACAACTTGTATTTACTCGAATTTTCGCTATATACAGCTCTTGACTAAATCTTAATATTAACTACAAAATATTTATATAATTAAAGAAAGAAAGAAAGAAAAAAGAAAAAAATTTTTGAGAGTTTCTATCAATAAGTGATTTTTCTTTTATACAAAATCAAATGCAACATAAATGAATTCAGGAAGAAGAAAACGTAGGAAAACGTAGTTAAAAGTAAAGTTATATGTACATAAGTAAATTATTTTAAAAAAGATGTTAAAGCAAATAAAGTGTAAAATATTCTTTCTACCATGATAAACGTAACGTAACTTAACGTGAGTGAAAGCTTTAATTGCGTTAAAAACACTGCAAAACTCAATAGAAATGACATGCCTTTTTATCAGGGAGAGAAAATGTAAAAAAAAAATTAAGAAATAAAGTAACCGATTTTCTTCGACCAATTGGTTTTTTATATGGAAAAATAAGGACAAGTTGGAAGAGGTTTTATTTAGTTGTGTTTGAATTAGAATTATGTTTTAGGAAATTTTAAAGGCAAAACTCTAAGCTTTAAGAAAAAAATCAAATAACTATATTGATAATTATATAAATTGTATTGAATATAGTATATAGTTATAATATACGATTAGTACGTTTAATGTGATATTTGTATGTAAAGATTTAATTGAAAAAAAACTAATTATTTGCAATGATTTCAATTTAATAAGAATATTTTATTTGTTAGTGAAAAAATATTCCGCTCCGGACTATTTTTAGATAAAGCAAAATACACATTCACACTATTTATAATTGATTATTTTGCTTTTGTAGTAAGTGATATGTGTACTTTAATTTTAAAATAAATTAATTTGGCAAAGTCAATTTTAAATTCTTATTTCATTGTTATTGTAAGACTTACCTGTATCAACTATCACATCGATGAGATCCATGGATTTGGCAAAGGCATCTTTCAGATTGATATGATGGAAAGAAACAATGCTACCCTCACGTTTGGCACGATCGAGCGCTTCGCGGCGTTTTAGCGCCTTCTCGCGTCTCATCTGATTCTTATAAAATTCAGCGAAATTGTTAACTATGATGGGAATAGGCAAAGCGATTACCAGAACACCGCATATGCAACACACAGTACCAATAACTTTTCCCAGTGCAGTAGTGGGATAGATGTCCCCGTAGCCAACAGTTGTCATTGTAATACCCGCCCACCAAAATGTTTCCGGTATTGAAACGAATTTTGTATCCTTTTCATCCTTTTCGGCAAAATATGCCAGCGAAGAAAATATGAGAACGCCCATAGCCAGGAACAGCATTAGTAGACCGAGTTCCTTATATGAATTCCGTAGGGTAAAGCCTAACGACTGCAGGCCCGTTGAGTGACGGGCCAGCTTAAGGATTCGCAGGATGCGCATGATGCGAAAAACTTGCACCACCCGGCGCACATCCTGGAACTGGTCCGTAGCATTCTTATTTGTCTCCAACAGAAACAGGGAAACAAAATAGGGGAGTATTGCCAATAGATCGATTATATTTAAGCCGCCTTTAAAAAACTTCCACTTATCTGGCGACGCACTAAACCTAAGTATATACTCTAGTGTAAACCACGATATACAAACGGCCTCAACCATAGCCAATTGTGGATTATCAGTTGGTGTACCCGTATCAACGTCATAATGTTGTAACTGTGGTAGGGTGTTCAACGTCAGGGCTATGGTAGACAGGACTATAAATAGTATGGATATCACAGCGATAACCTGCACACACACAAATTGTTATATTAACAAACATATTGCGCACGCGCAACAGCGAACGAGAGGTATATAAAAATAGAGAGAGAGAGAAAGATAGTGAGACAAGGTTTAGTTTTTAAACTTTAAGTTCAGCTAAAAAAAATGTGTTCTATTTTTCAATTATTTCATTATTGACTTAAAATCTGTGGCGAAATTTGCTTTTTTCTTCTATACAAATACAACTAACTAATGCCTTTGAAAAAAAAAACTTAACTAAAGTACAAAATATATTATATCTACGATGTGGTTTTATAGCAACATTAGTTAACGAATAGCTCGTACACATACATACACACACACTTTTTCCTCCTGTAAATGTATCTAGCTTTTCTTTTAACTTGACTTTTAATGAAAAAATGTTTGTAAAATTTCGCAGGAGAACTTTCATTTGGCGCTGAAGATTGTTGTTGGTTACTTTGTTGCATCACATTTGCATTTTACCTTTACACAGATTTCAAATTACTTTCGCCTTTATTATTTTCTTTTCCAGGGATAGCAAATTAAAGAGGGTTATGGGTATTTGGGGGGGGGGTATGAAATCGTCTTATTTTGTTTCTTTTTACACTTGAAGGTCATTATTATTATTTTTATGAATGTTATATTTATTTAAAAAAAAAAACACCAAAGAAAATAAGAAAAGTCTCAAGAGATCAATAAAGTATTTTTGTTTTGATTTCCTAATGATCTAACCATGATTGTGAACTGATTTATTTTTAGTGTGTTAATAAGAATATATTGTTATGTTGCATTAATTTCAAAATTTGACATTAGACAGAGACAAAATAAGTGAATATTGCGAAATGTTCATGAGAAATCTATTTATTTAATTTTTTTAAAGCCCGATGCATGTATTTAGGATACATAAGTATACTTCTGCCTAATACAAACTAGACTTGTATCGAAATATTTCAATAGCTTATTCTAGACACAAACCCATAATCAAACTCATGTAATTTAAATAGATTTGACCAAAGTAGTGTGTCTTAAACGAGCTGCCGAAAGAGTTCTATACAAATCTAATACAAACCGTTTACGAATTTAAGAAAGTTTGTTATTTGTTGTTGGTTAACCACATCTAGATTCATTTTGTTGCCATTAAGCAACTCATTAGTAGACTTTAAAAAGTAAATAGGTAATACATGCTAAATAGAATAGCAAAGAATAGAATAGAGGGAAGATCTGGTCCAAAGACCGGCACTGTGACACCTGCTGGATTTTGTGTACCATAGATCTGTAAATGTAAATAACTCAATCTTTGTATGACTCTCTTTATGAAATTTAGCACAGATATTGGATAAGCCCGCCTAATACTAGCTGAACACAGAAACTTCGACACGGTATCCAGACCGGCACTATGGGATGCTCTGAGTAGTAAGGGAATCCCGACTCAAATAATTCACCTCATTCGTGAACTATACAGAGATGCCAAATGCAGAGTGCGATACAAAGGCGAAGAAAGTCATCCATTCGAGCTCAACTCAGGAGTAAAGCAAGGGTGTCTTCTGTCCCCCACACTATTTATACTGCTGTTGGACTGTGTGCTTCAGCAAACAAACTCCGAAGCACCGCAGGGCATCTGCTGGAACTTAAGTGAGTTCCTCAGTGACATTGACTATGCGGACGATATATGTCTCTTTGCATATCGCTTCGATGATATAGTGCAAAAGATCCAATGCCTATCCATCAATGCCAATAAAGTCTGCCTCAAAATAAACGTGAAGAAAATCAAGCTGATGCTGATTGGCACCAGCAATATGGTACCCTTAATACTACAAGGACAGCTGATCGAGGATGTAGATTCTTTTTCATATCTCGGCAGCACAATTTGCAAAGACGGAGGCTCCAATACCGATATCACTAATAGGATTAATAAAACCAGGTCCGCTTTCCATTCCCTGTACAGAATATGGAGAACGAATAGTATAACTACTACCACAAAACTAAAAATCTTCAACAGTAGTGTCAAACACGTATTAATGTATGGTTGCAGCACCTGGAGTACAATATAGTCTTCACGTAGGAAACTGCAATCGTTCTTCAATAAGTGCCTAAAACAAATTTTGCGAATATTTCGGCCGAACTGGGTAACGAATGAACAACCGGCTTATGATGGCAAACTGCGAGCCAATTGTTTCTGAAGGCGTAAATGGACTTAGATAGGGCACGTACTAAGAAGGCTACCTGAAGAAATCTCAAGGCAGGCATTAGACTAGATCCCTCAGGGACACAGGAATCCTGGAAGGCCCCGCAACACATGGATAAGAATGATGAAAAACGAATGCAAATCTCGTAATCTGACTCGGAATCAAACAAAGAGTTTAGCTAATGATCGAGTACGATGGAGTGAATTTGTCGACGCCCTATGTTCTTCGTGAACTTTTTATATAATTTACAAAATTAGTGTAAATTTTATAAACAAAAGAATGTATATATACAGAAACTCAGAATGAAAAACACGCTTTCTACTGTCACATAAGATGATACACTCACAAAGAATCTATGTCGTTGTCTCGTCATTTTCCAAGCACAAACGACATAAGGGTGAACGAACTTGATTATTTTTCCACAGAGGATAGTTCAGTCCAAAGTGAGCAGAAAGAAAACCAGTAACAATCCGTAAATTATTCCTGTTGAGGTTCTGGATGCCATTATATATAAATGAAAAAATAAAGGAGCAGCAGTAGCCCTCTTGGCCAGTTCATTCGCTTCTTAATTTCCTGGATGACAGCTGTGGCCAGGTATCCAATAAAAAGAAACGTTGCTCCGTCCAGATAGCTTTTGTAATGAGTCAAAGCACTCTAAAACTAGCCTGGAATGAAAGTCCCATGAAAGGAGAAACTTAAGAGCTGCCTGACTATCTGAAAAGATAACTATATGGGCACCTCTAATGCCCCTATTAATGACATCGCATCTAGTGATTGCCTGTATTTCTGCCACATATACCGTAGGCCATTTGCCTATGGCCAAAGAGATTTTTACATTGGGCCAACAACTCCAGCACCAACCCCATATTGCGTTTTAGATCCATCCGTATACCAAGATAAACTTCTGGTATCCACATTGGGACTGTTTCCTTCCCACACTGACCTTGGTGGAATTGTGACATTGAATCTTCTGTCGAAACTCAGTTCACAGTTTATCCTGTCATTAAGCATTGCTAGCAGTCCTAAGCTAGGTTTTGTATTTAGAATCGACGAGTGCCCATTGACAACACAACGAACAGATGTTCTGAGACCCATACTATAAGCTGTAATTGCCGCAGAAGATCTAATAAAGATTTTTATGGGTGGTAGTCCACCCATAAAAAGGCCTCAATTACGCCTGTTGCAAGAAGACACACCAATCTCTGAACTTTACATAGTTTAGTTGTCGCCACAACCTGGAGAGTGTTTTTCCACAAAACAGTTGTGCCGTACGTTATGATTGGCCAAACAATAATTGTGTAGATCCACATAACCATTTTTGGGCTCATGCCGCAGGTGCACCCATCACAACTCTTCACCACTCAAATCGCCCTAGTGGCTTTCTGTGTTACGCATTCAACATGTCGGTTCCAAGTTAGCTTTCTATCAAGGGTAATCCCCAAGTATTTGTCATCGGTCGAATAAGGAATATTGCATCCATTCAACGATACTGTTCCTAGACCAAGTTTTTCTGGAGTTGAACGCCAGGCCATATCTCTCACACCATGTCGTTACAGTGCACAAAGCATTGTTCATGACGTCTGAGAGAATGTTGCCGAATTTTCCAGTTGCCATCACAAGCAGGTCATAAGCATACATGTTAAATGATATTGTTTGTTTTCTTAAGTTTCTTGGCATACCTTGATTGTAGTTTTGTAACTCTTAATAATTTATTGGGAGTTTAAATTTAAGCATTGGTTGAAGTCTACTGATGCATCTGGACATGCTTGCTTAATCAGCGTTACAGTCTATATTTGTGCAAAGTATGTTTTCAATAACGAGTTCGGGCTGACTTGACTTCTTGATTTCGCAATTATGTGTTACGTTGGAGGATATATTGGATCTTATTTTCAATTGAATAAAGTCTCACAATAACTGCCTGCAATAAAACCTACTCATCTTTTTATTTTATGTTGAATTTAACAAAACTTATGTCTAACCAAATATACACTTTAAATTTAGTTGTTGGAATTACGAGCAAAGAGGCAGCACATGAATTTGAAAACCAAGGACCTGCTGCAACATTTTATGGGGCCAGTACCCAGAATCTCGTTGAGAAATGAAAGGATCAAGGCCACCAGTGCTATTAAATATTTAATAATTCTTGGATTCGCCGATGTTAAAAGTTGCATTTACTAAGCGAAAGTATGAACAAATTTTAGAAAAAAAAAATTTTGAACTGTAGTGAATTTTAATCAGAAATAATTTCTTAATCAGGCTTGAGTTCAGTAATTTCAATTCTTATTGAATGAAATATTTTTATTAATTAATGTGATTATCTAAAGAAGAGAAGAAAAATTAAACTAGACTTTATTAGCTGGGGGAAATACCGATATTTTTCTGTGCAGCCACGCACTTCATCTGCACCCATGTCTATCTACTGGGGTAGAGAAATTTCTATGAAAGGTAAATCAATAATTGTATACACAATCAATTCTCATATTCCATTTCATAGAAATTTAAGTTAAATAGCTGATGTTAATAATAATCTCTACCCCAGTAGATAGACATGGGTGCTGATGAAGTGCGTGGCTGCACAGAAAAATATCGGTATTTCCCCCAGCTAATAAAGTCTAGTTTAATTTTTCTTCTCTTCTTTAGATACTCACATTAATTAATAAAAATATTTCATTCAATAAGAATTGAAATTACTGAACTCAAGCCTGATTAAGAAATTATTTCTGAAAAAAAATTTTTTCAGAGGTGGAATTAGTTCCTCTGAGGGGAACTTTTTCTTCTTTGTCGGACTCTTTTCAAAGTTTAACTGCCTAAAATTATGAGACATATTTCTGTTAAGTTTTATTATTCTAGGGGACTCAGTAGCCTTTCACGAGCAATCTAAACTAAAAAAACAGTATTGGCCTGCTTTTCGGCTCAAATATTCCGCTGTAGGTCGCAAGTCCATCAGTCCCTTTTTTCAAACAAACGATATATATCGATATGAAGGTTAATAAATGGAAGAAAAGTGGTGGGGGGAAATGCGATTTATAGGTGCTTTTAATCATCCAACCTAACCTAAAAAATGGTTAACACCATTGGATTCAGTATACTCGAATTAGGTTTAACCACCGGGTCCCCAGCTAGTTAGGTTAGGAAGGGTGGTACTATACCGCACCTCCAGTGGGAGACCCAATTGGGTCCATTGTGCCTGTTTGTTACAAGAAAAAATTTCCAATTCGAATACAGTGTTATTAGTTATTAATTAATTAATGAAAGTGTAGCAATGGTTTAAAGTTTAAGCTACGTCCAAACACTCATACACTGATATTTGCATTTGAGCTAAACAGCTTTTAAAGCTCTTAAATTTGTTCTTGATTCCTTGCAAAGTAAGAGCAAGCAAGTGTTGTTGTTGTTGTTGTTGTTTATGTTGTATCCCGTCGGTGTGAAAGCACAAAAGCTCGTTTGTAAAAGTTTGCACATTGTACATACGAGTATGGGCTGGACGTAGCTGGTTTAAACTTATTATTTCCTTATGGTAAAACTAAATATTAGTCTTGCTGATGCGAGCGAGTATCATCACCTACCTAAAACGTACATCTGGCATTGAAATAATCTTGAATTAATTCCACTAGATTTCTCATGAAAGTTTTTGTTTTAAATTTTTGTTTTTGAAAAATGAATTTGAAGTAAACAAATTTTAAATTTTCTGTGGAAAACATTTACGCTGTGATGCTAACATTTATTTTTTTTTATTGTTTTTTGGTAAATGAAACATAAATTAAATAAAAATCATTGATCAACTGTGTATATGTGTGATAAGTTCACGTATATATTTTTTTCATTAAGTGTACACTAAAAGTGAAATAAGATGGTGGTGGAAAGAGTGTGTATGCTCTTGTTTGGTCATAATCAAACTTGTTGGAAGATAGTTTATCAGTGTTAAAAAACAATTTTTAGTTTGGGTTTAATTTAACTAAAAGCAACGATACGCATAAAAAAATAACATAGTCAGACTTAAGGTGTTATAAATTTGTAAACTGATAAAAAATTAAATTAAATATCCGATAATAAATAAGAATAAATTAAGTGTACATAAATACATAATTAGAGACATAAGTACGTTAGAAGAATTTCTTAACACAAACATTTTTAATCAATTAATAATTTAATACAATCTAAATTAAAATGGTAATTTTTCATAATAAGGAAAAATAAGTATAGTAAAATTAAATTAGAATTGGGAGTCCATAATCAAAATGTCGTGAAGCAGCACTAGCAACTAGACTTGGGTCGAACTCTTTCACTAGTTCATTTTTGCCACAAACCAATGATCAAACCCATGTAATTTAAATGGGTTTGATCATTGGTTTGTGGCAAAAATGAACTAGTGAACGAGTTCGACCCAAGTCTACTAGCAACAGTGTCTCAATTACAAGAATAACAAGCAGCATGTTGGCATGTTGTATTTGCAACTGCAACTTGTTCCTATTCATTTTCTCATAATAATTACTTGACCCAACTCTAAAAGAAGCTATAAAACGTACGAAGGGAATTTTTAATTAAAGTAGAAATTAAAAATTAATTATTTTTTTTGTTTCTATAAAAATCACAAATCTACAAACAAAAAATCAGGAAGTAAAACTAAAAATATTTTTCTTGGCTAAAAAAAGGTTTGTGGCATTGGAATATTTTATAATTTTGTCATTATTTCTCAATAGTGTTAAGAATATTAAAAAACGGAAGTATAGTTAGAGAAGAAAAGAAGGAGAAAGAGGAAGTAGAAGTAGAAGTAGAAGTAGCAGAGTGGGATCTTTATCT
This sequence comes from Tachina lurida, assembly GCA_944452675.1. Classification (NCBI taxonomy): domain Eukaryota; kingdom Metazoa; phylum Arthropoda; class Insecta; order Diptera; family Tachinidae; genus Tachina; species Tachina lurida. Next base: position 89,769,556 of record OX101754.1, read on the forward strand.
ACATAAAAATTCAAAGCTAAGATGATGAAGTTTTCTACAACTCAACAAAAAATAATACATTTTTCTTTGGAACTTAAACGTTTTAGATAATTTTCAATATCTAATTGTATGCAAAAGCTCTTTCTTTTTTTTTTTTTTTTTTTGTTGTTGTCAAATATGTACCAGCATAAGAAAAAATGTAAAATTTTTTGTTGTTTCTTAGTTTAAAAATAAATTTTAGGGGAAAACTACAACGAGCATCTACAATCCGGGTCTGCAGTCGATTTAATGATATTCTAAATGAATTACTTTGATTTTTGTCAATTAATTGATTTGCTTATTATTAATTTCTTTATAAATAATTTTTTTAATTATTACTTTTTGTATTTAATAATTTTTTTTTTTTTTTAGAAGAAACAATAATGTTTTGCTTGATTGGAAAAAAGTGTTTAGGGTTTTGGTGATACTAATGTTCTGTTGTGGTTATATTGTTTTAGTTTTTTATTGTTTTAAAGGTGAAAGAAAGAAAAAAATACTTATTCTTAGAATAAAGTACAAAAAAAAAGTTAACGATTACAACAAAAAAAAAAAATAAAAAAAATTAAACAATTTGAAAGTTGCATTTTTGGAAACTTAAAAAATTTGAGTTGTTCTTAAATTTTCAACAGAAACTGAAATACAAAAGAAGAAACAAAATTTAAGCCACATTCGTTCGTTTATAACTAAAACACACAAGTAGAGGATGTCAAAAGATAAAAAGACAATTAAACAACATTATATAGATAGTTAATTAAATAGCGAATAATAGTTAATAATAATAATAATAAGGTTCTAGATATACATATTATGATATATATTGTTTGATATTTACTATTATATAAAATTTAACAAACAGCTCTTTAAACAAATTCAATTAAACAACATTGACAAAACTTTTTAATTTTTTATTTAATTGCTGTGTTCTTTTATACTTAACTAAAATCAATGAACATAAAAATGAAAACGAAACTCAAAAACAATTCTAAAGTGTACATAACCAGGGAAATGTAGGCAACACAAAAATTTTACATAAATATAAATCCAGAAAACAACAATTTATGTAATTTGGGTAATATTAACATCACATATAAGAGGTTATTGGCAAAATTTCGAGTTAAATAGCTGTAGAGGAGGGAACACTAATGCATAGTTTGGTAACTGATTGAGAAGTGTAAAAGCTGGGGTACGGTTCTGCAAGACATGCCAATGCATTGTAGGAACTTTTACCCATTTTTGGAGCCGTATTTAATTACAGCCAAACGGTAGGACCGAATTATATAAATTTAAATTAGAAAAACAAAATACATACAAAATTTGTCAACGTTTTACAAAATTAGGCCCTAAATAATTTTTTTTTTCCAAAAACTATAAAATTTTATTTTGGAAATTCTTAAAATCGTTATTGATAAAGCGAATTTAGCGAGCTGCTAAATTTGCGATTGTTTTTATATATAAGCAAAAAGAAAATATTTTACATCACGCTCACGTCTTCCCACGCGTGATATTTTTTTACTAATATTAATGTGTATATTAGACACCTTCGACACTAGTTTCCAATTTTTTTTTAATCTTCAAAAACTATCAATTTTTATTATGGAAACTTTTACTGCTTTCAATCGTTATGGATGCAGTGACAGTAAATCAAAATGTGGCGAAAAATTTTAGCAAGGGCTGCTAAATTTGCTATTCTTTTTATATTTAAGCAAATAGAAAATATTTTTCATCACGCTCACGTCTTCTCACGCTTGACATTTTTTTTTACTAATATAAAAGTTCATATTACACACCTTCGACACTAGTTTCCAATTTTTTAATCTTCAAAAACTACATAACAATACACATACAAATAAGAGAGGGATTACCAAAGGCATTGAGAGAGAGATAGAGAGTTAGCAATGTAGAAAGGTGCTAATGCTAGGAACACAATTGGGACGAACGACGAATTTCGTCCACGTCGACGAATTCATCGATAAGAGTTCGCTGCGTAAGTTCGTCGTGTGAAGCACAACAACGACGAATTTACACAGCGAATTCCTCTCTTATATTTGATAAAGTTGGTTGTTGTATGTACAAAGACAGTGAGTGAGAGAGAGAAAATTATTTTTTCGTCGTTCGTCGGCGTACAAATTAGAAATAAATCTATCTCAGAATTCGTCACGCACGACGAATTTCGTTGTACGGCGGTGTTGTGTTCATTTTCATATGCACACATGTGTTTTATTTTTTATGACGAAAGTTCGCACCGAAAAATTCGTCGTTCGTCCCAGTTGTGTTCCTAGCATAAAGCGAAAATGCAAATAAGTACCATATTTATAATTGTAAATTATGAGCAGTTGATCATAGCAGTCATATTTTTTTGTGTTATTATTTTAAAACATGTAGTATTAAGACTACCGTTTGAATACCAAAAATGTATTTAGAGTAGACTGCTTCAACTTAGATTGTTACAATTTCAGCTGTTGCGTTTCAAAATGACTTTCAATGTATTTTATTTGTTGGAATGCAATAAAGTAGGTTCTAGCAAAATGCTGCACACGGTCAATTTGCTTAAGAAATTGTTTAAATACACATGAAACTTTACATCTTCAAACATTTCAAACTCGTTTATAATTTTCACTTTTTCTTTATTTGATAAAAATATTTTTGAGATGCCAGCTAAGCAAACGACTTCTTCAAATAAACAGCATTGATATAAATCAGAGTTGAAAAAAAAGAATTACTATTAAAATACAACTCTTATTGCCGTATTTCATCGCTTCTATCCGCTTATCAGAGATATTTTGAAGTACATATATTCTTTGTAATGTGGTAGCCGCATTCGGCTATGGGAAAGCATTTTATATAGTAAAACTAGTGAAAATACTGAATCTACAAAACTTGTCCGGTTATTAGAGGTGTCCGGCTATGGGAGGTGTGTGTTATGAGAGGTTTGACTGTATTTTTAAAAATTACCTTCTACAAACATATTGGTATATGTATTGAATAGAGGCTCTCCACAAAAGTACCTTGGGATAAAAATAACTTTTATAAAACGTCGTTTAGAAAGAATATATTAAGACAAGTGTTCATCAAAAAACAACCTTTCCAAAAATTCGTTTCAAAAGCACCTTTTACAAAAAAATTATTTAAAAGGCTTTTATAAAAAAGGAATTTCTAAGAAAGTATATTTCAGCAAAAAAAGCTATTGTACAAAGTACCTTTTGCAGAAGTACTTTTTAAAAACGTAACTTTTAAAATAGATGTAATACAAAAAAGTGCCTCCTAAAAATACATTTTTTAAAAAGCACCTTTAAAAAATAGTTTTTTTTTTCAAAAAGTTTATTTAACAAAAATAAGCTTGTTGTATTTATTTTTGTATAACAAGTAATGATTCGATGCAAAAGCTACTTGCTATTTTGCTGACATAAAATTGTATATACTTGAAGCAATAAAAAACTCTTATAGCTATGCTATTTATTTCACGACACAGGAGCTTGGTCTTGATTTTCGTAACAAAAACAATCGACACTATAACAGTTATAAATTTAATTTTATTTTGATTTCTTTGTACTTAAAACCAGAGTACGAAAATAAACGAAACAAATTATTTGACATTGTTTTGTTTCGTTCTTTGAAGTGAGTGAAAACATTGAGAATGATTGCTCAATTTATTTTTGTTTTGCTTTTACACATGAGCACAATCCAGAGAACACAGCTGATCGGCTGTAAGCCGATTAATTAATTAATTAATTAATTTAATCGCAAGCCGCTATAATAGAAAATATTGGAAAACAAATGGAAACGTTTTGAAATATTTGCGGCGAATTTGATACCAATTTTATAAAGTTTGTTATTTAACACATTAAGTTTGTTTTATATAGCTAAGCAGCATAGCTATAACCGGGTGTCGTAAGGCATCTCTCGGCTTTTTTTGTTAAATTATTTCATTTATTCATTCTCCAAAATGCCGTATAAGTTATCAAAGACACAAACCATGATAGAAGATTGGGCATCCATCATTTTTAAAGTTATGCACCCAATAAATGATACGAAAATCTTGCGATACCGTTGAGAGTGCAATATTTTTTTGTGATTCTGCCATTTTTTACATTAAATCTACAGCCAAAAATATGTAATTCTAATTTTTCTATGCTTTTACATATTTTTTTCCCCTTAAAAAAATTTAATAAAGCTGGCCAAGCAGTAAAACTATGAAATAATGTAGAATTCAGTGACATATTATAAATTTTTTGATAATGTTTGATTTGTTTTAAAAATTAGTACTTTCCTATCTTTAAATACCTATCTGTCTGAAAATAAAAACCTTGAACGATGTGTTTTTGAAAATAATTTTTTTTAGCTTTTTAATATTATCTCCGGTAAAAACTTCCATAGTATAAGTATGCGCAAGCTAACAACCTCTTTAATATTGATGTAACTACGCACTAACACATTTAATGCATTTTGTAGTTCATTAAACACATTCGCGACAGCAGGCTACCAACTACAATCTGTAAAAAATAGAATACATGTGAGTATGTATGTATATGAAAATTCTTATTTTAACTACAACACGCCCAGTTGATCAACACTTTCGTTATTAATATCGATTTTGAATATATCTCGAACATTTATCGTGTAAAACTATCGGGAGTGACACTCAAAAATGAATCGAAAAAAGTTCACCTATCGCTCACTTTTGTCTCAAAAACATTCAATTTCGAGGTTCCGCTAGCAATATCAAAAGTGACAGAATATCGAACTAATTTCGATATCGCAACAAGGAACCAAAAAAAGTAAAAAAGTAATTTAGTTTATTTAATTTTAATTTACTTATTTAATTTAACTTACGCTGCAGGATTTGAATATGGTACCTTCATTCTAACAGACAAACATACACCCACAAGGATACCGCTTTAGCGATTATTCGAGTTTTTGAGATTTGGGCACAAATATCGAACAATATTGTTTCGAAATGTCCTCGCTTTATATCGAATCTCAGGTCAAGTGGGCGGCTACACATTGATTGTTGTAGTTGCCAACAAATTAAACTGATTCCTGTTTTTGCTGGCGACAATAAGAAATAAAATTAATGTTACTTTAAAATTATGGGATATTATATAATAGAAAGAACATCTCAAAATTGATATAAAGCAAGAAATTTAATCATTTTTAACCCCCGACCAAAAAAAGGAGTGTTATAAATTTGTAGTGTGCGTCAGTGCATCTGTGTCTCTGTGTATCTGTGTGTCTGTCCGTGTCCACGTACAGACCAAACGGCTAGACCGATTTTGATTTAGTTTTTTCTATTTGAAAGGTGACTTGATCGAGAAGGTTCTTAACTATGTTTGAAAATCAGTCCATCCGTTTAGAAGATATAACGGGAGTTTTTAAAATTTTTAATTTTTGTTATATAAAGAAATATGTAAAATATTTTTGCTTGAATATCAAATGAAACAAATAACTGCCTGCTGTCGTCAACGCGTTTAATGCTTTAGTAATTATTGTTTTAGGGATAGAAATAAAATGAGTTTAAATAAAAATATTAAAATAAGAAGTTAACAAAACATTATTGGCTTCCTTAGGAACTAATTATATTTGAACAAAATATGATGCGAGTATTTAGAAAATTTTGCAAAATTCTAATATTTATAAAGACGAATTGGAAGTGAATGAAATTAATTTTTTTTTCTTCTAATATGATTTGATATTCCTTACATTTCCATAACACTTATGAATGATAAGAGGGTTGCTCGAAAGAGGTCATCCCTAAATCAAGGTAACGTCGATATAACTTTTTGCTTTTTGATCAATTCATTAATTGTTTGATCAGTCGCTCATTTCATATTTGCGTCCGCATCTACCATGGAGACCACTGTACGTAACCACGCGCAGTTTATTTCAGGGTATATTATTTATTTATTTATTTGTTCTTCTATCTAACGTTTTTATATTCATTTATTTATAAAATTTTTTTATCAATTATTATTCACGTTTTCTAAGCTTGAGGAGAGTTTTATATGATTTTACGTTTATTACGGAATAATTGAGGTTATTTGGTCAGGAAGAATGTATGGAATTTGCATTTAATACCAAGTAGTTGTAAAATAAAACATGCTGCCATAAATTGTTATTATGATTAAATATTTGGAAATGTTATAGGAATCAAGAGACAAAATTGGAAAACGATGTCATACAAATTTGGTATCCATATGCATACATAAGAATCTAAATATTTGTATATGGTCAAGACTTTAATTTTGTTTTTTTCTGAAATACTGAAATAATTATTGTTAATAAGTCATAGAGATACAACTAAAAAAAGAAATAAATAATAAATTAAACTTAAATTTTTTTTAATAAATTTGGTGCCTTTGCTAATTCTTTATAAAGCAGTTTCAAGCACTTAATTTTAATCTAAACTTAAAAAGCAAAAAACTAAACTTAAAAATATAATTCAATTATTTAAAGCTAGTTTAACTTTTTAATATAAACATAAATGTATAAAATAATATGTGATATTATTCATTAAAACCGAAACAAACTTAGAACTTTTAATACTTTAAATAAAACCTATAAAAGTTATAATAAAATTACTCCAATCAAAATTATAACTTGGCATTAAAAACAAATACACGTAGACACAAAGCCAGATACGACAAAATTAGCAACGGAAAGAGCGTTTTACAGATACGTATGTACATATGTGGGATGAGAAAGAAATAGAGAGAGAGAGATGCAAAATGGCGGAATTGGTATGTCACATGCTTTTGGGAAACACATACTAAATACACTTCTACGCATACATATGTATTTATTTACTACATTTATTTTATATACTTTTGCTGTTTTTGTTGCAAGTATTATGAAGTAGATATATATAAATTATTTTTATAACATTCAACGTGCAAGTTGTGCTGCTATTTACTGTTTAATAAACATTATACACTTAAACACCTCAACTTGGTATGAAAAAAGTTTTTAAATTAAAAACAAAAAGTTAAAGTTAAATTAAAAACTAATTAATTGAAAAATAAAACGACATTCAAAAAAATTTCTGTAGTGGCTTCTTACATACACATACATACATACATACATACATACATAGAGACAGACATATTTTTGATATGCCTATTTATACGTGAGGGTGTGTTTTTTTATGTGTGCCAGTTTTTTCGTGATCGTGTTTGTGTATGTGTTCATGGGAGCTTTTAAAAGAAAATAAAAAATTAATTTAAAATGTGTAATACAGTGAAACCTCTAATAACCGGACACTCATTGTCGTGGTATTTTTGTCCGGTTATTAGAGGTGTCCGCTTATGAGAGTGGTAAACATTCATTTATTTCAATTTTGGATCTACAAAACATGTCCGGTTATCAGAGGTGTCTGGTTATGGGAGGTGTCCGTTATAAGAGGTTTCATTGTACTTTTATCTAATTGTTGCAGTGGCAGAAATTTGTTAGTTGTCGTAAACGCTTGATTTGCGTGCACAATTTTATTTGATTAAGTAATCCAAGACCAACTGAAATAGTTAGCTTCCTTACCACGTATAGTATACCCAAAAAGTATACGAGGGCGGTTCGGAAACTTCTTAGCCTAGCACAGAAAGCGCGGTATAAACAGAAAAAAGTTAAGTGTTTTGGAAACTTCCATCTCTGCTATGAACACGTGTTAAATTTTGTGTCGATCTGGCAACTCCTTCATATAGAAACAGGTGTTCACAAAAGACGCATCCGCGATTTTTTAACAATGGAAAAATTAGAAATGCGTGGTGTCATTAAATATTTACATAAAAAGGGTTTATCGGGACAAGAAATTCATAATGATATGGTGAATGTGTTAGGTGAAAGTGCTCCTTCATATGCAACAGTAAAAAATTGGGTTGCTGAATTTAAACGTGGTCGTACAAGCATTGAAGATGTACCACGTAGTGGACGTCCAAAAACAGCAACAACAACAGAAATTGTAGCCAAAGTGCATGATATGGTATTAAATGATCGACGAATAAAAGTGCGTGAAATAGCTAATATCATGGGCATCTCAAATGATCGAGTCCATTTAATTTTGCATGAAGAACTACAGATGAAAAACCTTTCAGCAAGATGGGTGCCGCATTTGTTAACAGTCGACCAAAAACGCATAAGAATGAACATTTCTCGAGCTTGTTTGGATCGTTTTAAGCGAAATAAAATTTATTTTAATCGTTGTTTTATAACTGTTGATGAGACATGGATCCACCACTATACTCCAGAGACAAAAGAACAATCCAAACAATGGACTGAAGCTGGAGAAAGTGCCCCAAAGTAGGCAAAAACAATTCAATCGGCTGGTAAGGTTATGGCAACGGTTTTTTGGGACTTCAAAGGTATTTTATTGATTGACTATCTGCAAAAGGTTAAAACAATAAATTCAGAGTACTATTGCAACCTTTTGTATCAATTAAATGTACAAATTCGAGAAAAACGTCCTGGCTTACAACACAAAAAAATAATTTTTCATCAAGACAACGCACCAGCGCACAAGAGTGTTTTAACAATGGCTAAAATCAACGAATTAAAGTACGAGTTGCTTGACCACCCACCTTATTCTCCTGATTTGGCTCCCAGTGACTTTTACCTGTTCCCAAATCTAAAAAAATTCCTTGCTGGCAAGCGTTTTACCTCAAATGAAGATGCAATTACAGTTGTAAACCACTATTTTGAAGACCTTGAGGAAAACTATTTTAATCAAGGGATAGAATTGCTAGAAAAGCGTTGGACTAAGTGTATTGAAGTTTCAGAAGATTATATTGAAAAATAAAAATATTTCTGAAAAACTAACTATTCTCTTTCATTGATAGGCTAAGAAGTTTCCGAACCGCCCTCGTATATATCAAACATTTGAGGGCGGAAGAATATTTCAATGTTTAGTTTAGCAAAGACATAAACCACAGGGGCCTAATTCCTGCACTCGTGATCGAAATTTCATTTAAATAAAAATTAATTTCTTTGGCAAGAAATTTTCCGTGGTTTTCATTCGATACCAAGCGAATCGAGTTTTTGTTTCAGTGTTGGAAAATGGCAAATATGAATATTCATTTCACAACACTGAATAAATTGTAAGCAAAAACATATGTTTCTATATATGTATGTGTGCAAAAACATATGTATATACACTAGTCAAGTGTTATTGCTAAGCTTATCACTTTTTCTTCTCTGAGATTTCATGGGCGTCCACACAATTCATATTTTTTATGAATAGTTTCGTGTATGCATGTGTGCTTTTTTAACATCACGAATGAGAAAGCAAAACGTATTGACAGTACATGAAGCTGAGTACTCGTTTCTGTCCCCCTTGTCAGCATTGTGCAAACTAGGACTAACATAATAGTTATTAATTAGAGTAAGGTTAGTGATTAGAGCACTGCCACATTTTCGATTTGGTTTATTGGTTGACCAGAAGCAGTTTGTTGTTTAGATTCTTCCAGAGTTGTTTGCATTTTTTATTTTCCCCTGGCAACTGTTGGGCAAAACATTATTTGCCAAATCAATGTGTTTTGTTTTATTTAAAGTCAACTAGAAATTCTTCATGTTAGTATTTTTTTATACGATACATACATACATAAATTTTAAATATATGTACACACATATATATAAAAAAATAAGTAAAATATTGAACTCACATTATTTTTCTATGTTAAACGTTATTTCGATTGGCTGCTCGTTATCGAATGCTGTCATTAGAAATTTCGTTATGTGTTATTCGTAATCGAATGAGAAAATTCCAAAAGTTAAAAAACTCGCACGTTCGAGTGATAACTCGGGAATTAGGACCATGTCCCCGATGTCAACATAAAACGTTCGATAGACAACTTATATTGAAAACAACAATAAAATATGAGAAATTTTGTTTTTGTTTTTTCACTTTATGATATCTAAACAATCATAGAGTAGAACGATAGAAGTGAGATAAAATTTAGCTTTCGTTACATAGTAAAAACCACATTTGTCATTTATTAATTCATTAATAATTAATTTTTCGGAAAAAATTACAATTAATAAATATTGATTGTATTGATTAGTTCTTTTAAATGGAACAAAAAAAACAAATTAACATTTCTATAAAAAAAAACTCGTAACTTTCTATATATATTTTTTAAAGCTATGCTATTTATTTCACAACACAGGAGCTAGGACGTGACAAAAATAACCGATACTATTACAGTTATAAATTAAATTTTGCTTTGATTTCCTTGTACTTAAGACCAGAGTAAGAAAATGAACGAAGCAAGTTGTTGGATTTTGTTTTGTTTTGTTCTTTGAAGTGAGTGAAACCAAAACAATGAAAAGGATTGCTCAATTTGTTTTTGTATTGCTTTTGCGCATGAGCACAAGCCAGAGAACACAGCCAATGGGCTGTAAGCCGGCTAACAGCCGCCGCCAACCGCAAACAATACATTAATTTAATCGTAAAAAAAATAATGGGAAATAAATGGAAACGTTTTGAAACATTTGCGGCGAATTTGACATCATCATATAAAATAATTTTATTGCATTGCATTTAACACATTAAGTTTGTGAAACAAACACCCGGTTATAGCTATGCTAAGCATAAGACACCTCTCTGCTTTTTTAAATCAGGCCCATTATGTGGCGTTCCTGCATTTGCGCCTGCAAACAGTGACCGCAATGCAGTTGTGGTGCATTTTTTTCTTTAATTATTAGGCTAATGATTAGATTAAGGATGGCATTTTTGGGAAGGCAAATTACATGTAATAATTTTTAAGGTAGAAATAATACCAAATTTAATTGCAAACTTTCGGACAAACACTAGCAGAACAGACAAACAACAGCGTAGTTGTGTTCGGTCCACTGTGTGTGGACCAGCTTTTTATTTATATATTTTTTTATTGCAAATTGAATATGTGAATTGTTTTGATTCATCGTACTATAATTTACTGAAAGCTTTTTGGAATGAAAGCTCCATTTTACCATCTATAATTTATAATAGTCTTGCCATTGCTATTTGTTTCTTACTAATTATACCAATGCCGGTTCATTTGCTTATTTTTGTTGTACTTAGTACAAACTTTTTTGATTAGTTGCGTTTTAGTATATTCCGAACTTTATTATTAAAATATATATGTTTCTTGTTATCCACCTTTGTTATTTTTTTCTTAACCTGAGGATTTAAATAAAGGAAAGTTTTCAGCATATTTATCAACATTTTTTATTGACTTATGGCTGAAAATAAAAATCAAATTCGTTATATTTTTATAAATTTTCTAACAAATTTCTCCCACTGTGCAAACAATAGGCATGAATCCAGTTGAAATTGCTTATCTTAATAATTTTTTAATGACGACACAATTTATTATGACAACATGAAATGAAGATACACGACATTCAAAACTAATGAAAAAGTATTTAATATTTGTTAAATTAGAGTTAAAAACAATAACTAGATGATAGAAATTTAGGGGGGAAAAAAGTAGAAATAAAATGTAGTTTTTGTTAAAAAAAAACATAATATTTGTGGACAAGGGCACTCCTGCAATACACAACTACGAAAGGAATGAAAACTAAAATTAAAAACAAAAGAACATAAATTTTCTTTCTACTGGTTATAGAGAATTTTAATTGGACTATTGTCATGTATTTTTATGGGTTCACATACTTTTTTCGACCTTACTAAAAAACAAACAAAATTCGAGACAAACCGAATAGAATTTTAGTTTAAATTTTGAAGCATTATTTTCCACAATGATCATTAAAGTTATATTCTTCTCAGCAAACTTTAAGTTTGAGTGAATTTTGACTGACGTATTTGGGCCAATTTATTTGATATTTCGGTTAAGAAAAAAATGTATTTTAAAACATTTTCTCTTTTTTTTTCTGTATAATTTGGTGGGAGATTATTATTGTTTGGTTTTATTAAATGATTATTAATGTTTTCTTTTATATTTTACAATTTTGTTCTTGTTTATGAAGATAACTTAGAAATTTTAATTTTAAAATCAAAGAGCAAAAGGTAAAAATAAAGACATTGAAAGGACATTTAAGAGTATGTACATCAGTAGAAAGACATTTAGTAGCAGTAATAGTAGTATTAGGATTAATAGTACTAATTTTAAATAGTAGTATTAGCAATTGTAGTATTAGTAAATAGGTTTATACTTTATGCACATTACAGACACATGGCACTAACTAAAGGTATTTCTATAGTGTGAATGGCGTAACAGATGAATCAAACTAATATTTAAAAAATAAAAAAAAAACATAAGTTCGTTTTAACAAAATCAAATGAAAAAGCAAATTTTTCTTTTTAGATTTTTATATTTTTGTGTTGGAACGTACATATGAAAAAAATTGTGTAGATTTTGAATTGATTTATGAAGTTGTAACAAAGGAAGACTTTTTTGTTGTTGTTGTGAATTTATATATTAAATATTTATTATTATTGATTTGTTTTTTTTTTTCAAAAATTTTATGGTGGGCTTTTGTAGGAGTTTGTTGAATTAGTTATTTAAAAATAATTATATTTTATATTATAAGTAAGTATTTTGAAAGTAAATTCATATTTTCGAATGTAAACGACGAAACGAAAAGAAAATATACTGCCAAACGCAAAGAGAAAAAAAAATAAACATATAATGTATTGTATATTCATATATTTAAAAGAATTTTTTTTAAGTAATTATATATTTTGTTATTGTAAAATGGTTCTCATATTTATCTTATTCTCAAAAAGGATGTGTTTAGGCGGTGTATTAGAAACATAAAAATATACAAAAAGAAAAATTACTAATAAATGAAGTTTTTGTTAAGCTTTTCTCTTTAACACTCAATTTCGACTTTAGTTTTTCAACAATTTACAAATTAAACATACAATTCATTAAGAAGTAATTAGAAAAAAAACTAAAAAGACTAAAAAACTTAAACATTTGCATATAAAGTACAACTGGCAAAGAACTCCGAAAATTTTTCATTTTTCTTTAAAAACTCAAAATAATGGGTCTAGGGTTAATGAACTTAAGAGAAAGTCATAAAAAATTTAATTAAAAAATCAAATTTTACTTGGTCCATTTAAAAGTATTAGGATGATCAAATAAATCATATTGCCGAAGAATATTTTAGGAATATTTATTGGAAATTAGGACGGACTTCCAAAGCGTCAATTGCTCTGTGTTTGAACAATGTGCAGTATAGTATTAGAATGCCGCAAACAAGCAATCAACGCATCGGTTTTAAAGTTGATGCTTATGGGTGCAATGTTTCTCTACTTTGTATCTGCTGTACACGATATAAATATCGCATTCGAAAAGTAAACAAACTTTACGTTCAGTTAAGCCTCAGTTAAACCTCAGTTAGCCGACTGTAATGTAATGTAACTGCAACGGTAAGAAACAGCTGATCTATATTGTTATGTGAAAAGTAATGCAAATGCTTATAGAGATGTAATGTAAAATAACCTACTTTTCATACAAAAATATCGATCAGCTGTTTACTACCGTTGCAGTTACATTACATTACAGTCAGCTAACTGAGTTTTTTGTATTGATACGTTTTGTAACTCATATAGAAGAGCACATGTTTTTTGTTGTGGAGATTCTGGATATCATTATGCTGACTACACACTATGGCAATTTGTAACATTACAATATAGTGTGTATCAGTGATCTGCAATGCATCTATTCATACTGACTCATGAAATTTTAAATATACGATGACATTGCCTTGTAAGTACAGATTGAAATAAATATGAATATGACGTCGACATCATAGTCGAACTACATTCACACTCATAAATCACCTCAGGTTGATTTATAATTTCAGGAAAATACTTATATCTACTACTCACATTGATTCAGAGAAACACATAACCTCATAATGAGAACTTTAATGTTCGTATGCCAAGTTTGCATTCTGAATCATACTTATTTTACATCGTGCATAGGCATTGAGTTAAGGAGAGTCGAAATCAGCAACGTCATAAATGTTGCTAAGTATGAGTTCGATGAGCACTTCAAACTTTCGAGTGAATATGATTAATAGACAACATTGCAATAAGTATGAGTGCGCATAAGTACAAGAATTTATAAATCATGATTCAACTCTACTCACTTTTTCACTGCTCATTGCGCTTCTCTGATACTGATGTTAAAAACAAAGCAAAAGCATTGTAATAATGAGTGGAGAGCACAAGAGTACAAGAAATTCAACTCTTCTCACTTTTTCACTACTCATTGCTGTTCTCTGGTGTGTATTAGTGAGCTCGTTTGTCGTTTCCGATTAGGAAAACACTTCAGTTACACTTTTTCTCTCCACTGGAAAAAAAACTTTTGTTATTGCAAATGTAAGATTAGATACATCTTTACATCATTTATAAATAGTTGGGGAGAAGTTAGCGATAATAATGTTTTAATTAATTAAATTAATTTAGAGGTATGTTCGCTAATAGTGCACTATTGTGAACGATGTCTTCTTTTTTTTAATCACTATATTTTAGCGAATATTTTTATGCGATAATTCTTGGTTTGAGCGGAAATTTGCTCATTACGAAGGCAGTCAGTGGTATTTTAAGATAATTAACTAACACAAATAAAGGAAAGTGTTCACCTAAGTTTTCATTAAAATTTTTTAATGAGACCTTAAAGATTTTATCATGTGCCTCTTTTCGGCAATGGATGGGAAAACTTTTCCAGTGGCACAAATTTGCATTACTCTGTTCAAAAGAGGGTGAGCAAGATAAAAGTTTAATTTTTCTCTTTCTTAATTAAAAAAATCCAACTTTTCTTAGGAAAATCTATCAATATTTATATAAAACAGAAGCCTGTTTCTCAAAAGTTTTAATATAAGTAAAATAGTTGTTTTATATTATTTTCATATAAATAATTAGAGAATTCAAATGGTGCTCATAAAGGTCATGTTGTCATAATGCTTCAAATTATTAATTGTTTTTGCTTTCTTTTTTCGTTCAAAACAAAAATTTCAAAAAATTTTGTGAATACGACCTTTATGACTGTCATTTGAATACCCCAATTTTTTTGTATGAAAAACATGTAAATTCACAACTATTTTATTTGTCTTACAATACTTTTAAGTTTTGAGAAACAGGCACCAAGCATGTGTATTTCGAAATAATAGTAATAATAATATGTATTGAAACAGCATTGCAATTAATTCTTATTAGCAATATGATTTACCTTTCAAAGAACCATTTAAATTATTCGTTTCTTTTGATATCAATAAAGAGTAATAAAACTAAAAAATAAAATAAAAAACACTAAATTAAAAATACGTTTAACATAAGAACAAAAAATGAAAAATTGTGGGAGATGTCCCCAAATATGTTGTAATTATTTCCATTTTGGGTCACTAACTCTAAAAGCGCACCTCCTTAATGCTTTTTGCTCAGGCCTTCATACAGTAAATGATGGCCTTCAGCTAGCTACATATATTGGCCGGGATTTCATTAAAAAAATTGCAAGCATTTGTCTGTTATATATAGAGGAGCGTAACGGCATAAGCTTGTTAAAAAAAAGCAATGAACGGTTATTTACAATTCGCCAGACGATTTCTATATTTCTTGGATTGCTTTGCGTTACAGGGAATTTCACAGTATGTACAAGAATTAAAAAAACACAAGTTTTCTATGGAAATGTATTACAACACGAATTTGGCCACTTCTCCCCAGAGATCTTTATATCATCAATAATTTCGAGGATTTCTACAGCACACCTGCCGCCTGGTCATATCGCTTATTGCCCATTCCCAAACATTGTTGCCTGGTGTTGGAAATATATAGTTTATTACATTTAAAACTCTGATTGGTTAACAAGCAACAGAGCTTTGCAACGTTTTGATTTTTGCGTTCAGTGGAACAACGTTTGCATATTCGTTTGTACTGTGTGCGGTGAATTACGGTTTCATTTTTTATTTTTTTATTTTTTGGAATTTTTAAAGCGTTTTTTTACTTTGGTTAAATGTTCTTGTTGTTATTGGTTGGAAAAAAAGTTAATATTTTGCATTAAAAAATTTTTTTTAAATAGTTCAATATCAAAAGAAAATATATTATTAGTTATTTGGCAAGTTGATTAAATTTTAACAAAATACTTAGACTAAAAATATGGTAAAAATGGAGATCTATGTTTACATTATTAATATAACGATTCAAAATAAATGGGAAATAACATTAATGTTGAAAAAAGGGACTTCAGCTAACAATCGATAAACAATAAACAAAAGAAAATTAGTTATAAATTCAAACAAATAATAATTATGTGTATGATATTTATGTAAATGGCACTGTACGCTTTTTGGAAGGGGATTATTATTATCCCCATTCACCCCCGTTCATCCATCCTACTGCTGTTTGCCGCTGCACCCACATATTGAATACTTTTGTTTTTTGTTTTAATAATCTTAGCTGATATTTCATCAGCAACGAAAATTTTCCCAGTATATTCCATTTTAAGTTGACATTCTATGTCGATTCGTTTTTTATTTACTTAGTGAAAAGCAAGAATTTAGATTGCCCTTGTTGTTTATTAGCACGGAAATTCAAATAAAAATATACCACAGAAACAAATAATACAAAAAATTTACATAACTAAAGAAACGAAAAAATTTTAAGCACATAAAATTATATACAGAAATAATACAAGTTATGTAATTATTTCAGATATTCATACACCATTACAACATTGAAACAACATTGAACGGCCATATGATGCACACAAAATTATTAAGAAACACACTCGTCCTCAATTAACTTTAACAAAATATGGTTTTGCATATTTTTTTTTTTAATTTTAGTTTAAAGGATGCTCAGTTTTATATATGAAAATAATTTAAAAAAAAAATATTTCGCAAATTCTTTATTCTGAAATAGATACATTTTACTATGACTTGTCCATCTGGTTGGTGTCAGCAGGCAAGAGGTAGAGCGACCCTTAGTAGCTACTTCTATCAACGTTGTTACATAATACAAATAAAATAACGTTTTGCATCCACTTTTGTACCATTACCATCGTCCAGCATGAGTCATCTCATATTGAGGCATATCAACATATCTGTCATCTGAAGTGTCATTAATTTAGTGAAGGGTTTACCAATTAAAAATATGTATTATTTAGCAACAGAAAAATGCGCAAAAATAGTTAAAACTTACTAGAAAAGTGTGGTTCAAATGTGGACACTTTTCGGGGTAATTATGTACACTGTGCAACAGTGAAAAATCCACACGGTATTGATAGTAGTTCGATAGTACTATCTAAGGGTTAAAAACAGCTGTACTCAGTTTGGTGCTTTTACTGACCAATTTTTTATGGGCCTCCAAGGATTTCGAAAATCAGTGCGCCCTTCAAAAATGGTGTCATCAGTTTTAGGCAATCGGCTACTTCAGACTTGGAGATAGCGCTTGACTCTACCTGACAATACCCAGCAAACATTTTTCGAAATTTTGTAATGGGTAGTACTCTTTTAATGGCTTCCAAAGTAACGAGTGATACTTATTTATCTAATTACTTTATTTGCATAATAACGACTGTTATATAATGAATAAAATAAGAACTCATTTATATCACTACGTGAAAGTACTTATTGTAGTACTTTCCAGTTAATAAGGAAATATATCTATAGAAATTTGTTACAAAATTTTATTTATTTTAATTAGAAAAACTAGCAAATTAATTTTGAATAAGTTTAAGCAAAAATTAATCTATATTATTTTTCATATTTGTAAGCAAAAAATAACCCATTAAATTTTGAGTTCTTTTAGGCAATCAGTAATCTATTAACTTTTGCATGTTTGTAGGCAAAAAGTATAGGATACCGCATACTTTTTGAACTTCTCAAACAAAAATAATGGGTTATTCAGTCAAATTGTAAGTAATTACGACTGAGGAGTACATACACTTTTTTGGATTCTAGTAGGCAAAGTTTTTTGCTGGGTAATGTAGCTAAAAGATAAATTCTAAAAACGTTTTACTCCATTTTACTCTCTTTTTTTTAAATAACTAATAGTATTTTAACAGTCAAGCTTTTTTTTACTACCCTTTAGGAGTACTATCGAGCCTATACATATATATTAGATTCTAAAGAAATTTTAAAAGAAACTGGAAGGACTATGGATATGGTCAGGTCTGTGTCTCATCGCAATGTGTGTACTGCCAAATATTTCGCTTCTGTTAGTGAAAGTGTGGAAGTACCATTATCGTCAATTAAGAGCGTTTTGGCCGTATGATATCTAGTTTTTTTTTTAACTAAACCTTATGTGATTTCCATTAGACGGTGGCACAAAACGATTAATTTGGGCTTTATTGCATGAAAAGTCTTCACAACGTATGGTTCTATTACAAAAATACTGCCTAAGAAAAGTGACGAAAAAATCTAACAAATTATATTTAGTGAAAAATACACACACATATTTGAAATTTACTGAAACAAACTATGAATAAATCGAAAGGTTTTAGTATCGTCTTTCTAAATCGGTTTATAAATTTAAAATCGGTTTATATTCAACTTAGTTTGAGGTTGAAACGGAAACGTGTGACAACTTCAAAGGATTTTTAGGAGTTGTTCAACCGCAATCTGAATGAATTTTTGTGGCGTTTTGTAGCTGTGGATGGAACATGAATCCCTTACTATAATCCGGAGACCAAGCAGCAGTCTAAGCAATGGGTTTCTCCGGGTGAACCTCCTCCGAAGAGGACCTAGGTGAATTTGTCAACCAATATGGTGATGGCAACAATTTTTTAGGATGCACGCTGGATAATTCACATCGATTACCTTCAAAAGGGAAAAACAATAAACGGCAAATATTATGCCAACTTATTAGACCGATTTAATGAGGTTCTGAAAAGAAAACGACCAAGAAACCGGCCAAGCAAAAAGTTATTTTTCATCAAGATAATGCACGAGTGCACACGTGTGCAGTCTTAATGGCAAAACTCTATGAATTTGGCTACGAATTAGTACCCCATCCGCCATGTTCTCCGAACTTAGCCCCTAGTGCCTACTTCCTATTTTCAAACCTAGAGAAATGGCTCCATGGAAGGAGATTTAGCTCCAATTATGAAATTATTGACCAAATGCCTATATTAAGTACCTCGAAAAATCCTATTTTTTTGGAAGGGATACAAAAACTGGAGAAACGTTAGACTAAGTGTATTGAGTTAAAAGGACATGATGTCGAAAAATAAATTTTTGTTTTCCAAAAAAAAAAAATGTGTTTCACTCAAAAAGTAACGGACTAATTGATCCTCCCTTGTACCAGCAATGACACTATTTAAACAACTCACCAACATTTTCAAAATGTAGTCATTTGCTTGTGTTTTATTTCAAATTAGAATTAAAAAAAAACTATGAATATAGGAACATGGCAATCTGCACAACAAATCGAAGTCCAAATATTAGATAAGGGCATGATTATAATAATATGGTTTGAGGTGCAATTAAGTGGATGGGGATAAGAAACATAACTTAGTCGAAAGTTCTATAATTAGGATTTATAAATTAACCATTTTAAAGAAAAATGTTCAAGTACAAAAGTTTTGTCTCTATCACGGGTATTGGGTGAAACATGAATCTCTTGTCTTGCGTTTTCTAAGACAGCAATCGTAAGACCTGGCCTTAGAACTCTTCAGGCTTGGAGCAATAATAGAGTGTTTTGGAAAAATACACCAGATAAATTTAATTTTAATGAAATATTTTGTATGTAAATTATATCAAAGTAATTACAAACATGTCATCTGAAATTAGATTGAACAAATTCAGGGGTATAATCCATGCTTTCGATAACGAGCTGACTCGATCCCGCTTTTGCAGTATGCAATAATATTCGCTATCGAAAGTGTAATAATATTTATCGATATTGAATGACATAATCTCAAACTGAAGACATGTGATCGAATCAGCGTCTTATCGAAAGCGGCTATTAGACCCCAGCTTGAAATCTGTGAAAATTACAAACGTAACGTTATTGCGTAGCCGAGATTATTTATATTTATATGCATATCCTTATATTTTACCTGAGCATCCCTTAAAATATGCAACAGAATATTTCGCAACTTATATGGAAATAAAAATGATGAAAATAAAAAAAAAAACAATTAGGAAGGAAAAATAAAGAACAACACCTTATTTATTTAAACTGCATTGCTATTTACAGCTTTGCAATGACAGCATAATTATTGAAGAATTCTTTAAGCTGTGATAGAGATTTTAATTAAAATATATAAATATATAGTAATTGATATTATTTTTACAATAGATATTATTTTTGATGAAAATTTTAATTATTTGAATATTATATTGTTAATTTTTTCGCACAACAAACAACAAAGCAAAAAACAATATGTAAATCAATAACAAAATTATTAACAATCAACACAAAGGCTTAAATACTTGTATATTTTTTAATAAAAAAATATATTATAAAATCGGTTTTTATTTATTGTGGTGGAAGTGGTGAAGTAAGGCAGTTTGTACAGCGTTTTTTTTTAGGAAAAACCAAATGAGACTTATTAGATTTGATTATATCTGTAATTTTTACACTATGCCAGTGAGCAAAGATTTTTTCTTTGTTTCTTAAGTGCTTGAAATGAAGATATTATAAGTAATGAAAATAATTCACTAGTAAGAATTAGTAAATAATTATAATTTGAAAAATTAAAGATTTTTCATTAGCTTCCTGTTAAAACTATATTTTTTCGATAGATAGTGTAAAAATTATTTGCTATTTTTCTTAATTTGTGAAGAGTTTCAATGAGGCTAAATTAAACATAAAATAAGGTTAAAATTATAATAAAAAAATAATACTTAAGAAAGAAGTATTTATATAAAATGAGTATATATCATTTTTATAAAATCATAAGAAAAGAAAAAAGTATATAAATACTTAAAATATATTATTAAAAAATCTCAATCATTTAATCTTCATTATTTGTTAGAAGTGAAAATCAATCGAACTTACCCTGGCCGCAAAACTTGTATTGGGTTTTTCCAACAACTCCCACAAGTACTTCTGATATTCTGCACATTTACCTTCACCAAATTCCTCTTCGTCTCTTTGTCGCAGCGATTCGGCTTCCTTGCGCATTTCTTCATGCACATTCTCTTTGCGCTGATGATACTTGTGCTGACAGCACGATTCCAGATAGAGTTCATCGACGCCCCAATACTCGAGGTCATCGCTGAAGGCCAGCACACACATTTCGTCGACAATGTGCAATTTACCCGTACGATAGAAATTTAAAATAGAACTAAAACTTTTTGGATGGCGATCGAAGAAGTACTCGTTGTCGATCAGCGAATAGTCGTCGCACAACTCGATGATGGACTCATGGGTTGTGCATTCGTGAAGGCGGCCGAGACGTGTGTGGGGCAGGCGTTCAAGGGTGCGCCAGAGGACTTCGTGCTTGACACCGCCCACATTGATGGATACGCGACTGTTCATTTGCCTCGATTGTGCTATCATAAAAGGTTCTGGTGGCGGGATGGAGGACATTGATCTGGAATGTGTCCGTTGCAGGGCGCCAGAATTAATGGTGCCCTGATGCAGATGGGAGGTAGTGGGATTCGAATGTGTCGGTGAGGTGATGGGGAATGGAGCGTAGCGAACTTCTTTGCCAGTACTTGAACCAGTGGTGGTGGTCGTAACCGCCGTACTGCCGGGCACACCAACCAGTGTGACATCGTTTGACCAGCCAACAGCGCTCGCTGTACTGCCACCCGCCATACCGCCAGCATTGTGTGTATTTGTGGCGGATGCGCCAGCAATGCTGCTACCATCAATATAATCCATGTTGCCACTAAGAGCGGCGCTGGTATTGATGCCGGCACCTCGCGTGGCTGCAACACTTTGACCAGTGTTATAAGCAATACTGCCAGCTGTTGGGATAGATCCATCGCCGCCAATGAATGCACCAGCTCCACCGGTTCCCATCGCCCGGCCCCAATCGACATTACCGCTGGTGTCGTAGTAGGGTTGATTATCACAGCCGTCCCCAATATTGGCCGTTGTTGTAGTTGATGTTGCACTGATGCGTCCAAGTGTTTCGTTATCGAGCCAGTTGCTGTTTTGTTGTTGTTGTTGGTAGTTGAATTCCTGTTGCTGATGTTGCTGTTGCTGTAGCTGTAGCTGTTTTTGCTTTTGTATATTTTGATGTGGCGGTTGCTGTTGCTGTTGCTGCTGCTGCTGCTGCTGCTGTGAATCACGTTGTATTGTTTGTTGTTGCTGCTGTTGTTGTTGGCTTGTAGCCTGTCCACCATGCAATTGTCCCACCATTTGTAATACTCCATTATTGTATTGGGTCGGTGGTGTTGATGCACCCGTTTCCCAGCGTACCGTTTCACGGTCTCTATCACGTTCGCCGACCATAGAACCGCTTTATAATAATAAAAAGAGTATTTATTACATAAAACATATTGATTTCGTTCTCTTAATATTATATGTATAGAGCAAGAATGTACTAGATTAAAGCGTTAGCTGGTTTTTCATGCAAATAAACAGATCCTGTAACAGAATTTCATTAGGTCTTGAAGTCAAATAAGCACCCTTAAAGGGCAATTAAATGTTCTTTAAATATATTTGCTGCAAAATTTTACGATAAGTCCAACAGCAATTTTCTTTGGGGGAATGCCCCTCCCCCCCGAAATGCCCTTTGCACGACTATTGTCCTCAAAAGCACCGAAGCTGTAAATTTAACTTAAAGTGATGAAATTTGCATTTGTGAGATTCCAGAACACATTTTAAGTTTTGGTTTTTATCTAGGGTTTGAATTGAATTTCAAGCTCCAGTTTATTCAGATGCTTTCACATTAGGGTAAATATAGCAGTACAATACGAAAAAAAGTTCGAGGTTCAATGGATTCTGGTAGAAGTGACCAAACAAAAATATACGTGTATCATCGTTTTGGAACATCACATTGAAATGTTATTTTATGGGGTTAAAGTTTCCTCCTTTTTGCTTGTTCGAGCAGGCATATCGGTATATTTAACTATATGTGTTCCTAGAATCAAACGTGCTGGGCATCTTCAGCAATTTTGTACAAAATATTAAGGCAAATGCTTTTGTGGAAAATATTAACCCTCTTTTAAAAAAAACGAAAATTTTTGGCTCCACTTAAAAAAAATATCGAGGAATAAATGTTTTAGGTAAGTGTTTGTCATAGAATTTTACTACATATTGCACAGCACTCCAAAGACCTAAATTTAACACAAGCAGCTAAGACTCAAGATTGCCCATTTTGATTCCTACAAATTTTAATTTTAGTATTGAATCGTTGTTGTTCTTTAATTGTTCCCACAATCACGTCGAATCTACAGTGCGGGATAGATACTGAGAAGGTGTGCAAGTTCCTCTATTTCCTTTTCATCAATTAAAGAAGCAGTCGTTAAAGGAAATACCTAGCAATTTAACATGGACAGTGTCCAGTGATGGAACGTACAAGATCTTGCATTTGTGGTAGCAAACATTTAGTAAGTAAAAAAAGCTATTTTTGTAGGAATGCGGACCCACGTGGCTCTCGCCATGAAATAGGCAGGCTCATTTTGCCACCCAAGGTGGCCTATTAGTGAAAATATGTCATCGATAGATTTCCAGTAGAATGATAATATAATATCACAGATTGTTTGCATGTGGGTTCAGGTACCCTTTAGTCATGAAGCACGAAAAGAGAAGCCAAATGTTGGATTCTTCATATTGCGTTCACTGTTTCTTAATAACTGTAATCAGATAGAGCGAACAGATTTGGCATTATTGCCTAAGTTAGTAGCATATAGCAATTTGTGGTATTTGGAGCGTAGTATAAGGATATTGCCATAGTGGATGCAGGGTTCTAACGCATGGTACTAACCATATGTTAGTATTTTTCATTTTCTTCATCATTTCTTTGTAATAGTAAAACCACCAAAGCAAGCGTGGATGCCTTCGAGCACCACGTAACATTGACGTTGACGCCTTCATTTTCCCTGACTAAAAGGTTAAGTAAGAAAATGAAAAACATGTTGATTATTGAGTTCTAGTTTCAACTTTGGTGTTAGTTGAACTTCTCATTCGATTAAATGGATGTTTAACATAATATCTCTATTTGTTATAAAAAAAATGTTTGGGTAAAGATTAGCAACAGTGAAATGCGCATATGATCCATTTTACCCCTCAATAATCAATTTAAATGTATTTTTAATAAAAACAGTTTTACTGAATAAGTAAAATAATTGTTTGGAATTATTAGTGCGTTAACAAATGTTAAACTTAAAAACATTCGGCATGTTCCATTCCTCATGTGTCTGATACACATCATCTATGTTGCTGAGCCACCCCTAGAGTACCAACTACTTTTTCGCTAGAGGTTCCGAAATCGAGTTTATCGGTACACTGCTATTTGGTAAAGCTAAAAACATAAAAATAATAGATTACAAGGTTTTCCCTACGCTAGGGGCGTTAGAGGTGCGCATATAGCTATCTTTTCCGATAGTCATGCAGCTCTTAAGTCTCTCCTTTCATGGGAATTCCGTTCCAGGCTAGTTTTAGAGTGCTTTGACTCATTACAAAAGCTATACATACTGAACAAGGTTTCCATTTATAGGCTACCTGGTCATCCAGGGAATGTGGAAGCGGATGAACTGGCCAAGAGGGCCTCTGCTGCTTCTTTTATGGGCCCTGAGCCTTTTTGTGGCGTAATTCGGTCGACTGTGATGTCTCGAATAAAAGAAGATGTCACTTTGACCACTAAGGAGATGTGGCTGTGTTCTTCTGGTTTAAGACAGGCCAAAGCTTTGATGCAGCCATTTACATATAATGGCATCCTGAACTTCAACAGGAATAATTTACGGCTTGTTACTAGTTCTCTGTCTGGTCACTTTGGACTGAACTATCCTCTGTGGAAAAGTAACCAAGTTCGTTCACTATTGTATCGCTTGTGTCTGGAAGATGACGAGACGACGACACACATTCTTTGTTAGTGTATCGTATTGTGTGACAGTAGAAGGTGTGTTTTTCATTCTGAGTTTCTGTGCTCAGATGATATTAGGCGGGCTGCTCCAATATCTGTACTGATCTTCATACGGAAGGTCATACAGAGATTGAATTAATCAAATTTATAGATATATCGCACAGAACATCCATCAGGTGCCTCAGTGCCGGTCTTTGGACGAGATCTTCCCCCTATTCTATTCTATTTCCCTACGCTGGACATCTTCATCACTTTCTTTCTAACACCCACCATCTCAAAAATCCTAACTTTTTTTTAAAGAGAAATAACACTCAGGCAATGAATGTCTACTAATGTTGCTAGGTGCTACCTTCTTTAGGAAAGGGAGAGATAACGACGACCGGCGGTGCAAGAGGACATAGAAGAAAGCCTCATTCTTTTACACCTCTGCAACACGTTTCTAATAATGCAGTTTTGTAGCGCCTCTGGTGTCAATGAGATGTATTAAATTTTCAAATCTGTGCTTAGTAGCAATTTTATAGGTTATTTTACTTCACCGATGTTTCTGATACACTATACCGACAAAGGAGGGAGCTCTGATGTTACATTAGAATTATTATGTGCTGAAGCCGGTGCAGTTCCCTCAATCTTGTGTTGGGTAATCAGGGCTTACAAGCCAAAACAAATTTAAGGATTACCTCGCAACTTCGTGTATAAGCCTAGTGGCCACAATTTCTCTTTGGCTACCAAGCTAATTTCAGCCTTGCTATAGCCGCACTTCCCCTAGTGGCTTTAGACAGCTGATCGATGCCCGTTTCTCGTAACAAATAAATTCGTCACTATTGCTTTTGTCAATAACAGCCTTATCAGCGACGTTTGATAATTTTTCTTTACGATCTTTTATTAACGATAAAAGCCATCTGCTACGGTTTCTACTTAAAAAATTGCAAGACTTTCTTCCTTGATTACTGCCACTTAAAGGCAGGATCCTTCTTTGTCAGAGCTTCAGGAGTTTTGTTAGAGAGCCTCTCCATGTAGCGTCAAAATGTTTCCAGCTCCAAGGATATCATCCGAGCCGCCTTTTATTGATCCCATTTGAAATTAGTTCTTTTTTATTTGTATGGGGAAGTGCTTGGACGTCACTCAAGAAACACGGTGCTTGGACTCGCAGCCGTTAAAGCCGTATGAAAAACTGATAAAAAAAATTTATTTTATTGCATGCATAAAAACTCTACATACACGTCTTCAATCTAAGATGAAGAGCGCTAAGAAGCTGGTCACAGAAAAAAAAACTTGGAAAGTCTTTTTATCTTCTTCATTTCAACAAGTTACTGAACGAAAGAGTCTACTATGGATAGACTGACTTCTAAATTGTATGACTTCGAAGAGAATTGTTGCTTACACAGTTAATGCAAAGCTATTAAAAGTAAAGTCCGAGGGATATACATACATATGTTCATATAAAATGGTAATTGAAAAAGTCTTAAAGCTTAAATTAGACGTGACATAGCCATAACGCCATAGCCATAACCAAACCAAAATTCAATTGATTTCTATGGTGAGAGTGAGAGAGACTCGCCATAACGCCATAACTCTCACCATAGAAACCAATTGAATTTTGGTTAGGTTATGGCTATGGCGATATGGCTATGTCACGTCTAATTTAAGCTTAAATCACCATTCTATATGAAGAAGAAGCATGACAATCCCAGACATTGACCTTAATTGAGTCCGAGGACTTATCATAAAACCAAAGATAGAACAGAAGTCAATTTGGTACGTCAGATGAAAAAGAAATTGAGTAATCAGTCATTTATTGTACGATTATGATATACAATCGAAAATCTCACTTAGAAATATTTATTTAAAAAAAATTATTCCATCAACTTACCGCTACATTTCATCTATTATTTCTTGTTTTTTGTAACCACCAACCATAAATTTTATAAAAAAAACAATACAATAAAAGTTCCTTTTTCGTTAGTTGGCGACTTTTGTTGAAAAATTTTCTGCTGATTTGCTTTTCCGCTGTCTTTTGTTTTGAATCACAGATTTCTGTTTTGTTGAAATTCCTTCTTTTAGAGGTGCAACAATAATTTTTTATTCTAACGACATTCTATGAGTAAGCGTTTGGAATTTAATATTTACAATGATAGTATCTTCCATACAACAGGCATTGAATACGTATTTATGTTAATATATACAAGCTATGAACGAAAAAATTTATTATTTATTTCATCATCCTGGTCGCAGCCCAACTTGTCTTTATGTTGAAAAATATCCTATAACTTCTGCATGGAATTGGTGAAATTTATCTGAAAATAAAATATTAAAAACAATTATTTTATTAATTTTTTATCTAATTATTATACAATTTATTTATTATCTACTTATTTATCCCTTTAATATTACCATAATTGATTTTGATAGTAAAACTTGTACAATTGCTATTTAATTTTCACACCCTACAATTAAAAAGCGCGATGGAGGGTATAAAAAATTATTAATAATTAATTATATTGCCTTTTGAAAAAATTAAAATACATACAGATATACATATTGTTGTTATCATATTTATATAATTTGAATTACTCATTAAAACTTTGATGGAATTAGATTATAAAATTATACCAAATATACCCAAATTAAATAAAATAAAATAAAATAAAATAAAATTAAATTAAATTAAATTAAATTAAATTAAATTAAATTAAATTAAATTAAATTAAATTAAATTAAATTAAATTAAATTAAATTAAATTAAATTAAATAAAATAAATTAAATTAAATTAAATTAAATTAAATTAAATTAAATTAAATTAAATTAAATTAAATTAAATTAAATTAAATTAAATTAAATTAAATTAAATTAAATTAAATTAAATTAAATTAAATTAAATTAAATTAAATTAAATTAAATTAAATTAAATTAAATTAAATTAAATTAAATTAAATTAAATTAAATTAAATTAAATTAAATTAAATTAAATTAAATTAAATTAAATTAAATTAAATTAAATTAAATTAAATAAAATTAAATTAAATTAAATTAAATTAAATTAAATTAAATTAAATTAAATTAAATTAAATTAAATTAAATTAAATTAAATTAAATTAAATTAAATTAAATTAAATTAAATTAAATTAAATTAAATTAAATTAAATTAAATTAAATTAAATTAAATTAAATTAAATTAAATTAAATTAAATTGAATTAAATTAAATAAAATTAAATTAAATTAAATTAAATTGAATTAAATTAAATTAAATTAAATTAAATTAAATTAAATTAAATTAAATTAAATTAAATTAAATTAAATTAAATTAAATTAAATTAAATTAAATTAAATTAAATTAAATTAAATTAAATTAAATTAAATTAAATTAAATTAAATTAAATTAAATTAAATTAAATTAAATTAAATTAAATTAAATTAAATTAAATTAAATTAAATTAAATTAAATTAAATTAAATTAAATTAAATTAAATTAAATTAAATTAAATTAAATTAAATTAAATTAAATTAAATTAAATTAAATTAAATTAAATTAAATTAAATTAAATTAAATTAAATTAAATTAAATTAAATTAAATTAAATTAAATTAAATTAAATTAAATTAAATTAAATTAAATTAAATTAAATTAAATTAAATTAAATTAAATTAAATTAAATTAAATTAAATTAAATTAAATTAAATTAAATTAAATTAAATTAAATTAAATTAAATTAAATTAAATTAAATTAAATTAAATTAAATTAAATTAAATTAAATTAAATTAAATTAAATTAAATTAAATTAAATTAAATTAAATTCAATTAAAATAAATTAAATTAAATTAAATTTAATTTAATTTAATTAAATTAAATTAAATTAAATTAAATTAAATTAAATTAAATTGAATTAAATTAAATTAAATTAAATTGAATTAAATTAAATTAAATTAAATTAAATTAAATTAAATTAAATTAAATTAAATTAAATTAAATTAAATTAAATTAAATTAAATTAAATAAAATTAAATTAAATTAAATTCAATTCAATTCAATTAAATTAAATTAAATTAAATTAAATTAAATTAAATTAAATTAAATTAAATTAAATTAAATTAAATTAAATTAAATTAAATTAAATTAAATTAAATTAAATTAAACTAAATTAAATTAAATTAAATTAAATTAAATTAAATTAAATTAAATTAAATTAAATTAAATTAAATTAAATTAAATTAAATTAAATTAAATTAAATTAAATTAAATTAAATTAAATTAAATTAAATTAAATTAAATTAAATTAAATTAAGTTAAATTAAATTAAATAAAATTAAATTAAATTAAATTAAATTAAATTAAATTAAATTAAATTAAATTAAATTAAATTAAATTAAATTAAATTAAATTAAATTAAATTAAATTAAGTTAAATTAAATTAAATAAAATTAAATTAAATTAAATTAAATTAAATTAAATTAAATTAAATTAAATTAAATTAAAAATGAAATAAAATCTCGGAATTCGATAGATATGAAGTACGGATAATCGTGTTTCGATGTGCGTTGCGTTTCCCCGAACCAAATTAGCGGCGAAAGCCGAGGTTTTGGTGTATTATATCTCCCATCTTTTTATTTTACTTGGCAATTCAAAGTTGCCTCTTTAATTTTTAAATTAACTACGTCTTTGCACGAATAACTCAACCTTTTCCATGTAGGCTAAGGACATTCAACTAATTTTTCTGTCATAAGGGAAATGCATTGTAATACACTTTGCTTTCTTCTTTATTCCTAGAGCCAACACTCACGAAGAACCCATTAGAACTTACATTTTGGATAATACCTAAGCTATGAAAATGTAATACCTAAGCTATGAAAATGTATGTACTGTTACTATATTTGGAATTATTTATATATGAAATCTTTTTTAAGAGCCAAATCGCCTTAAATAATATTCTTTCTATTGTGCACCAAAGTGCTAACAAATTAGTTTTGGTGTATTTATTTATTTTAAATTTCATCATAAATTTTCTACAAAATTTCAAAATAGTTTTAAGTGGCAGACAGGAAACTACATATGTACATGCATTCTAACAATACTCAATTGAACAATTTAAATTTGCTTTCAAAAACTATATGGCCAACGAAACAAGTACATTTGGGAATTTTGAAGGATGTAGAAGAAGGTGTATGCTTAAATTAACCGACGTATGCTGTGACATTATTAAAACACAAAAAGTGCAACGTCAGAAAATAATGTAACAATATAAACAAAATTATTACGTGCCACTGGAAACAAAACAAAATATGCAAAAGGGGATGTGTTGTAAGTGCCCACTTACAACAACGTGGCCAACCACAAGTACCATTCATTTATTACAAAAAATTATCAATATACATACTATATAAATATATACGTAACCCAATTGTCCAAATAGTTGCATATACATTAAACAACAAATTCAAACAATGTATTTTCCTTTTCAAAAAAAAATTTTCTAAAGACTGATTCTGGCAGAATAAAATTAATGAAGGAAATATAATAAAATCTCAAAATTTTCAAAGAAGATGGCAATCTCAAACATTTTGATCTTATTTTTTCACATCACTCTCTAACTGAAAGAACGTCATATCTCAAAAAAAAAGTTTAACAGAAAACGAGTTTAAAGCTTTCAATTTATATATACATATTTATTCCCGTTGTTTTAAAGTAGAACATACACTAAAAAAAAACACATATACTATTATTAAGAATTTTTTTTTCGAAAGTTAAAAAAAAAATATTTAAGTTTAACTGACCTTTTCTTCACAATGTATGGTTAAAAGATAACAGGGGCCTTAACAGCAAGTTTTGTATGTAGAACTTGCAGTTAAAGTTACGTTAAGTCTTAACCATACATTGTGAAAAGGGGCGTAAGTAATTCTTTCTCAGTTTAAATAAATTTTTACAAAAATCTAGTTAAAATAAGTACCAGAACTAAAGACAAAAAAAAATTTTGGAAAATTTACTAAATTTGAGATGAAAGTTGAAAAACATTTTTTTCAAAGCTCCGAATTTTATGGAAAAATTTTACTTCATTTTAGAAAAATTTTACTTAAATATGAAAATATAATTACTATAAACTAGTTCATTAATGAACTAGAAATTTACTGGTTTCAAGGAAAAAACGTCTTTGGCGCCACACGACAACTTTTTTTCCCTCGAATTTAGAACATTTTCCAAAGTTTTAAATAATCCTGCCTGTTCTGTAAATCGAGTCGATTTAAAAACGCTCGATTTAGAAAAATTAAGTCCACTAAAAGCGAATTTTTTTCAGACTTTTTTATAGTTTTCTATTTTTTAGAGCTTGAAATATCATATCTGAAATTAATTAAGGATATATGATTTAAAACACATCAATAGGGCCATTATTTATTTTTGGAAAACGAGAAATTTACTCGGATTCGGTTTACAGAACATGGCCGAATATTTTTTTTTAAGTGAAGGGCCATAGTTTTTAATTTACTTACAACTTAATGGAAAAAGAAAATTTTATTTTGGTTTCATGAGTTGAGTAAATAAAATATTTGCATGAAGTTTTTACACAATATAAAGAACGGTACGTCGTCGTTTGATTTCTGGTTCGCGGCACAGTATATTCAAAACACATTATGTCTGCGGCAAACCAGAAACCAACCGACGATGTGTGTTAATTATATTTTTTGAGTTATGACGTTCTTTGAGTAAATGAGCGATATATGCAGAATTTTTCCAATTTTCTTAATATTTGTTTCTATTGTTTTGATTATATTTGAGAATTACTTTTTGTATTAAAATTTTTATTAGCAAACTATATATTGGCTTATTAATTTTTGCAATTTCTTGCAAAGTTTCCTAAAATTTAAAAAATTATGGATATATGGAGAGTTTATTCCTTAACTATTGCAACCACTGAAAATAAGCTGCGTCCATTGGCAATAGCATAATTTTGATATTTACTGCAATATATTTATATGTATTGAACCCTATTTTCGATTTAATCGTAAGCGACAAAATTAAATTTTTCAGGAGAAGATTTTTTACAAGATTCAAATTTCGAGCCTTATTTTCGATTTTATGGTAAGCGACAAAAATTAAATTTTTCAGGAGAAGGTTTTCTTAAAATACTCAAATATGTTTTTGTAAGTAAATTGTCGCTTACGATAAAATTTTATAGCCGTATCTTAAAAATTATCAAAAATTTTTATCATTTTGATAATTCTAAACTATGGGTAGGCCCACAAAATTTTAATTTCAATAAAAAGCCTATTTTCGATAACATGTCGCTTACGATAAAATCAAAAATAAGGCTCGATATATCGCTCATTTACTCAAGCAACGTCACAAGTTAAAAAATGAAATTTTTTAATTAATGATGCAGAGTTAATCCGATGGGGATTAGCTTTCTTCATATTGTGTAAGAAATTTCATACAAATATCTGTTTTACTCAACTCTTGAGAGAAAAATATCATTTTCTTTTTTAACTTGTGTGTAAATTGAAAACTTTTCTGGCAAATTAGCTTTTTTGAGTTATGACGTTGTTTTAGTAAACAAGCGATATTTTAGCATATTTATTGCTAGTTTTGACGAGGTTTATGGATTTCTATGTTGTCAAGGTGTGGAAAGAAGTATATAAAATATGAATCGACTAAAATTATGAATCGAATAAGTAGAATTTCTGGGAATAGCTCTATCCTGAACTCATTGACTACTGCACTCCCAAACCCTACTTCAATAGGAAATTTAATATTTCTTTGACAGAAGGGTTCTCCCTAATGAACAGAGCCGTGCAGCTTCTCACGGACCGCTCTAGACGGGGGGAAGAGCTCCCGGATGAATGTAGCATACTACAGGCAGAAATATCCGCCATAAAAAAAGCAACACACTGGTTGAGTTATTATCGGATACATACTAGTAATATCCAGATCCAGAAGTCCCTTGCAGGTGTGTATTCCACATTATTCCTTGTCCTAGAATGCCGCACAGTCCTGGATAAACTGGCCCTGCACTCAACTATTACACTTTACTGGGTGCGTGGACACGGGACCAGTTTAGGCAATCTAGTTGCGGATGAACTGGCAAGGAGAGGAACCCTACTCGATTAATTCGATATTGACAATCTCTGTTGGCTCCCTCTCTCATCCTGCTGGAGACGCTTCGATACTGCCTTTTTAAATTCAACTCAGGAAAGATGGCGCAATGAGCCTACCTGCGTTATATCGGGAACCCTTTGGCCTCGCCTAGATATCAACAGAACCAAAAACCTCATTAGCTTCACCAGGAAGCACCTGAGTAATCTCTTGGCCACACTTACAGGCCACTGCACATTCGGAACCCACGCTAAACGTATGGGTCTCCCATATAATGATTACTGTTACATCTGCAATGATGAGGAAAAGGAGGAAAGCATTTCGCATCTTCTCTGCTTCTGCCCTGCTTTGGAGGATCTCCGTTTGCACTTCCTTGGCAGAATATCCTTCCATAGCCTGTCCGAGCTATCGGAAATAGGACTTAGAAACCTAAGTCTATACACTAGGAGTAGCGCTTGGTATGGCCGCTAGCCTTCCTCTATGGCATGTGTATGTACTAGACCCTCTCCTGTCTCACTTCTCCTCTCTTTTACTCTCTCTTATTCTACAGAAGCTCTCCATCTATATTCTCCCTATACTCCCAGTCTCCCCCTTATTCTTACACTTTCAACTTACAGGCAGCACAAAGGAATCATCGTATTGGACCCGAGTGAGCTAGACCCCTAAAATTGTCATTATTCATTGTTAGCAGCCTGCTAACCTAACCTAACATATCTACCCAGTTTTCTAAACGTTTAATTCGTTATAAAACCTTAACGTTTGTAATACGTTTGTTATAACTAAAATTGTACCAAACGAAAGCCTCTCACACAAAAATATTATATTTTTAACTGTTTAACAAATGAAAAGGTTATCGTATAATTTTTTTCTTAAGCAATGTGCAAGAAAAGTTGTGAACTGGGTTAATTACATAGTTACACAAGCATGAATAGGATATTTTTTTCATTTTGTCCTTCTATCAGTAGGTATGTATGTATGTAAATAAAAACAGATGTATTATATTCACGTCTATGTATAGGTATGTATGTAACAAGTATTAAGTGCCCTGTAGGAAATGCGAATAGTGAAATTGTAGTGATTTACTAGTGCCATTGTTAGTAGTACTACTGACCAGGTGTACCCCAGCCAATGTAATCATCTATTGACATTTAACATTAGCTTGTCATTGAAAATCCACCACTAGACTGTAGCAATACTGACTAAGTAGTTCTTTTGGGACCACATGGAGACATTGGCACCAACGATTCACTAGTAAAT
Source organism: Tachina lurida (assembly GCA_944452675.1). NCBI lineage: Eukaryota > Metazoa > Arthropoda > Insecta > Diptera > Tachinidae > Tachina > Tachina lurida. Next base: position 89,803,827 of record OX101754.1, read on the forward strand.
TTAAGGGGCTCTAGTCTACAATATCGATATTTCCTCGCTTGATGTCAATAGTAAAATGGTAGTGATTTACTAGTGACATTGTCAATAGTATAACTGAATAGGTGTACCGCAGCCAATGTAATCGCCTATTGACATATAACATAGGGTTGTCATTGAAAATCTACCAGTAGACTTTAGCACTATTATTTTACGATCATATGGAGACATTTGAACTAAAAATTCACTAGTACAATTTATGAGGGTTGGGACAACTAACTTAAATACATACATATGTACGTAAGCTTTTAACATTATTGCATAGCATAATAAAAGAGAATAACAAACTATTGACGCGTTCATTGACAATGTCACCAGAAATACACTAGAACTGTTGTCTCTAACTTATCTCTACTCGCGCATAAAAGGAAAATTTTCGACATTTCAACTAGTGCAATTGTCGCTAGAGAAAAGAGTGTTGACATAGAGACATATGGCACTAGGCTGGCTAGAGGGTGTGTAAAGCACTTTCATTAACAGCAGCACGAAACAATAAACCGAACGAATAAGGAAAGTGGCCAAGTGAAAGTGAACTTTCTATTATACATTTTAATAAATAAAAAACGCAAACATTTTTATTAGATAACAACAAAAAAAATAATAAAATAGAAATACCTGAACTTAGTTTGCATTTTCTAGGGTTATTTTAAAAGGGTAAGCTTTTTTAAGTTATTGCTGTTGATACCATAGGTTTGAATCTAGATGCAATTGTTGTATGAACTTTATTATTTCCTTAAGATTTATTGTTCTTATGCTATTTAATACACAGATACGAGTATGTACATATAAAGGTCAATTACGAGTACTACAGTCATTTGTGAAAGGAAATTTTACAAAATACTACGCTCTTGTTGCGTAAGGGGCTCAAAGGCACAGTTCTTTATTAAGAAATATATATTAGTAATTCAATATGAAATCATATTTTCCTCGGCTTGAGCGCCACTTAAAATTGAGGCATTTTTTTAATTTTTCCTTTCTTTTTTACTGAAATTTGTGTACATAAGTTGCCTTAAAGCAACCCTACTAGAATCGGCTCCAATGTACGAGTAAAGTGCATAATAAAGATAAGAAAAAAATAATTATTCAAACAGATAGTAGGAAAAAAGATCTTGAACAGAACCACAAGTATGTGTAAAGTTTCCTAGGAGTATTATTATTTATTTATTTATTTATTAGTATTGATATTATAGATAAATACAATAACAATATAAGAGGGGTAAAAGCACTAGCTATCGGCTAAAAATATCCTAGGAGGATACATGTTAGAGACATAGGCACTTTTACGTTATGTGTTACAGACTATGTCACATGTGTTATTGAAAGAGTCCAAGGTCTTAGGAAAGCTTTGATATATGATATAGAAAATTTAAATTTAGTGGGCGTGGCCCTGCCGACTTTGAAAAATTCAAGATTGTGTCATTAGCAAATTCCAGGTGTGTGGAGAAATTTAAAACTATGAGTTTGGTAAAACCACATAAGGCAGAAAGTTGAAATTTTAAGGCGTGGTCATGCCTACTCTTCAAAGCATGCAAATACTTTAGGGAGGTTTGCTAGAATTAAGAAAAGTATTGACATTTATCAAAATCAATAACTCTCACCGCTCATACAATACCAATAGATTTTTTCCCCATAAAATGTTTCCTATCCAAACAGAAGTACTCAAATTTAGCAAATACAATTTATAAAGTAAATAGAAGATGGGTTCCGAGTTTTGTTAAGATCGGACATTTCCACCATTCACCGCCCATGCCATCCAAATAGATTTTATCGCTTAATATTTTTTTTTTTATGAGACCTTTTTAGATTTAATTGAACTGTAGTGAATTTTAATCAGAAATAATTTCTTAATCAGGCTTGAGTTCAGTAATTTCAATTCTTATTGAATGAGATATTTTTATTAATTAATGTGAGTATCTAAAGAAGAGAAGAAAAATTAAACTAGACTTTATTAGCTGGGGGAAATACCGATATTTTTCTGTGCAGCCACGCACTTCATCAGCACCCATGTCTATCTACTGGGGTAGAGACTATTATTAACATCACCTATTTAACTTAAATTTCTACGAAATGGAATATGAGAATTGATTGTGTATATAATTATTGATTTACCTTTGGCAAACACATTTGTAAGTATCACTATTCATTTTATGTTTTTCCACTACAATAATACTTATATGTATGTACCGATGGTGCATCGAATAAGTAAAAATAATTAATGTGATGATCGTAAAAGATAAGTAAGAATAGTTAAACATACATAGGTAGAGTGATATAACTTCGTGCTAACCTAAATAGAAAATGGAAAAACAGAAAATGAATAGTGATACTTACAAATGTGTTTGCCAAAGGCAAATCAATAATTGTATACACAATCAATTCTCATATTCCATTTCATAGAAATTTAAGTTTAATAGCTGATGTTAATAATAATCTCTACCCCAGTAGATAGACATGGGTGCTGATGAAGTGCGTAGCTGCACAGAAAAATATCCGTATTTCCCCCAGCTAATAAAGTCTAGTTTAATTTTTCTTCTCTTCTTTAGATAATCACATTAATTAATAAAAATATTTCATTCAATAAGAATTGAAATTACTGAACTCAAGCCTGATTAAGAAATTATTTCTGATTTTTTTTTATACAAACAGAAGTCATCCAATTGACCAAAAAATGGAATGGGTCATTCCGTGTGTAATTTCCATAATATTAATATGCTACACATAAAATATATAAATTCTGAACCCTCATGCATAGGGAAAAGGTATAAGCGATGTTCGTCCGTCCATCGTGTCCGCTAGACACTTCGGTCCTTGACTGGTATGTCAGAAATAGTCGCAAATAGATTGGTATTGAAAATAAGCAAAAACGAGATTTTGCCATATAAAAGTAATTAGCTAAAACTAATTTTTATGTTTTTTGTTAAATAGACTTATCTTATATTCAGTACCAATAAAATTGGTACTAAGAATATAAGAAAAAAATTAAAAAAACTAGAAAGACGTGTTCAGGGTTGGAAGGCTTTAACTTTTTTGTTTATAAAAATAAACTACTAAAACTAATTTTACCTTTTTCTCTATAATTTAAAGATATCTTACATTCTTAAAAGAAAAATATTAGTGCAGGAAATCAGAAAAATCTAAAAGGATGATTCCAAGGTTGGGAAACTTACACTTTTTGTGATATATAACATTAACTAGGTCTAATTAATTTTGTTTCTTCTTCTTTATAAATTAAACATAGTTATTTTATGTTTTGAAAAGAAAAGTTTGGTATAGAAAATTAGAAAAATAAAAACTCCAGAGCTGGAAACTTTGATTTCTTTTGCATATATTAAAGTAACTAAATAAAACTAATTTGTTCATATATTTTTTAAAGAACAAGGGTGGGGTAAGGAACCAGATAAATCTAAAAAGCGATTTCAGGGTTGGAAAACGTACACTACTTGTGATATATAAACCCAATTAAATAAAACTAGTTATTTCCTTGGTTATTAAATATATTCTTTATTTTAGAAAGAAATAAATAAGTATTTAAAACAGAAAAATCAAAATTATGGTTCCAGGGTTGGAAATTTAAAAACAAATTTTTGGGTAAATTATAACCAGAGACAATATTTTTTTTTCAGTTAAGCATACGAGTATTTCATGTTTTAAGAAGATCTCAAGATTTAATTTATATATGCTTAATTTTTATATGAATATCTAATTTAAGTATAAACGAAGGTTTTTGCAATGTTGTTTATTATGCTCTCAGCACAGTTATGTTTCAAATCGATGGTCTTTAGTTGACACCTTGTATAGAGTAAATGGAGATAAAAATTAAATTAATCGCTAAAGAACACTCATAGCTATAAATAAATTAAGGGAATGTTCCATTTCATTTCCCTGAAGCCATTCCTTTCTGCTGAACAAAATAAAAAAAAAATACTTAGGAATAAACAGTTTACATAATACCGTGATATATCATTTGCAATGGGGGATGTTTAAATTGAGACACGAAAGAGTATTGGTATGGAGGTACAATGCTAAGACGGTGAATATCTTGAGATTGAGCAAACTAGTTCCAATTTGCTTGTATTGTATTGACGTGACGTCGATGTTGACATCTGGAATAAGGGTGAATGTAAAATAGTTCTTATAATATAGAGTGTAGAACAAAATATTTAACTATATCGAAAATAAAATATTTGAATCAAATTCGGAAAAAACCGAATAGTCACATGATAAATTTTATCACAAATCAAATATGTACATATGTATAAGTCTGTATATGTGAAGGGTATATAAGATTCGGCACAGCCGCTTATAGCACTCTTACTTGTTTGGTTTGCACTTTAGCTATATTTTGTTTAAGTTAGCTAAAATCCTACATCTAATAATTTAAGTTAGCTTTTTAATTATTTTGTTTAAACTTATTTATTTCTTTCTTTATGAACCGATTAGGCCAAAGGCACAATGTTTTGACTATATTTATTATAAGAAATTGACAAATAAGAAAATCTAAGCTATTCCATTAACATTCTTTGCCGTAAACTGAGGAATAGGTGTAATTGAGAGAATCAAATGTATTTGCAATTTTAACGTGACGAATTAGAATTTCTGAGCTATAAATTTTTGCCTTGCTATTGCATACGCAGACCTTCATAGAACATTCAAGTGAAAATGCATTAACTTTAGAAAAGTCGACCTTTTGCTTATTCTTAAGAATTACGATAATAAATACTTGCCATTTCCTTAAATGCTTAAAACAAATTTCATTAGAATTCAAATTTAATTGCTTTAACTGCAATGCTTTATTTTGGAAGCGTTCACCTTAAGGCAAAATTCAAAATAACATTTACCAGCTTAAGTAAAAATTTTTAGCTAAATTCTTAATGGCAAGTAAACAAATGAAGGTCATGTAAAAGAAATTTAATTTAAATTAAAATTTACTCAATTTATGTATGTGATTTACTTAAAATGCAATAGAGGCCATCAGGTGTAACTATAATAGTAAAATGCACAACATAACACTGTGCTACAAAAGTTGAGAAAAAAAATATTCAGGGATTCTAATGTACCAATTCTGTTTTGTTGGAGTCCATGGATGACGAAAATATCGTTGGTTTTTTTAGGTCACTTCATAAAGTGATTTTATAACGGTAAATGTAGTGAAAAACGGGGTTTCTTAGCTTTTCAGTTTTAAACAGTTGTAACTTCTTTGTTTCCCAACGGATTTCTTTTAACTTTTCGTTGGTTAAAAGGCTCGAATATTATCTTTCAACAAAGATATATTTTTTGTAAATCGACTAAGAAATGGCTAAGTTACAGTCGTTGAAGTGTACAAAAATGTTAACAACAATTTAAACAATATACATATGATCCTAAATTTGAGTTAATGTTTTAGAGTGTATCGAGAACCTATATTCCAAATATTTCAACTCACATTTGGTCAAAATGAGTTTCCGATGGTAAATAGCTCCCCTATGCAATATTCATCTGTAATATAAATTTCGAATCAAAAAAATTATTTTTTCTCGTTTTTTATTTTGCTATCTCAAAGTCAGTAGACTACTTGTCAGTAAACTTTAACCACACATTTTGACGATTTGTTACAGCAACAATGAAATGCATGTGGACACTGCTGAACCACCAGCAAATAAATATACATACAGTATGTATGGATCGATTAAAGTCAATAATATAAGCTTCCGAAATTTGGAGTGACCCTGCTACAATAGCGATTGAGTTAGAGAGTGCCAAAGCTGATCACTTCGTGATGGAAGAGGTTTTCAGCCAGGCTTAAGTTATTTTTATGGTATTTTAAGTTGTTTCTTGTAGCTTTTCAATTCTGATGTCTAGTATTGAGTAAAAGATCTCTCAAATTGATTAAAAATTTAATATATTGAAAAACTCATGTTTTAGTTTTCCGACAAAATATGCTAACTCTGAAAAAATGTTTTTTTTTATCGACTAAAATATGCTATCTCAAAAAAAAAACGCAAGCCAGTGCAAAATAAAAAATTTTTTGCATACCTATAAATTAGTAAGCATATTTAAACCATCTTATGGAAGGCACATCATTTATTTTTACAATAATGAGTGAATTAAATAGTTTTTTTTGGCGTATATTGAATATAGGTGCTCGGTATGTACAAAAAGTTCTCAACGTGTTATTAGATGCTATTATTTTCAGCTACAAAAATTATATCATCCAAGTTATTTTGATCTTCATCATTCATAAAACTACTTTTAAATATAATTCAGATTTTTTTAATGTTTCATTTAATTATTTATTTATTTATTTATTGAATCCCTTACATAACAAGACATAGTCTTATAATTGTAATGCAGGGTTGTATTGTGTACAATAAATTCGCCAATAAAGATTAATATTTAATAAATTAAAAAACAAACAAAAATAAAAAATGAACAAAACCAAATAAATAAAATAATTTATATAAATAATTTTTAAACTTACATATAAAATTTACATACAATAAAAAATTTTCAAACAAAAAGACATTTGTGTATACATATCTATTAAACCTTTAGTGATCTACTCAAAGTAATTAAAAAGAAATTTTTTAAAATTTGTTGCATTCCTGTTAATTTGTTGATGATGTGGAAGAGTATTCCAAAGGCGAACAGCATGTAAAAAGAAATGCCATGTAGAGACCTGACATTGATATTTTGGGATTATTATATTTTTGCCGCTTAAAGATCTCGCAAATCTAATCTTTTGAAATAAATATTCCGGCTTTTGGGTGTATATAATTTTGTGGAGGAAAATCAATGTTCTTATCTTTAAGAGATTTTCAAATAATACACCATATAAAGTCTTGACATACAGTGACACATGATCTCGCCTCTTGAGGTTATAATGACATCTTACTATATTATTACCAATGCATTTATATGACTTGACCATGACAGATTGTTATTAAATACAACTCCCAGATTTTTAGCTGAATTTACTAATTCAATTTTTTGTTGATTAATTACAATGTCATATTCTATAAATGGATGTACAGTTTTCTTATGAATTACCAGACATTTAGATTTTTTTGGATTCAACTGTAGACGATTTGTAGATGCCCAAATGTAAATGTTATGTAAATCATGATTTAGCTTAATTATATTCTCCGTGACTGCTTGGGCTGGGCTGCTGAGCCATAATTGCACATCATCTGCATACATGTGGACGTTGCAATGGGATAAATTACTTGGCAAGTCATTAACATAAATTGAGAAAAGCAGTGGCCCTAAAATAGACCCCTGGCGAACACCTCTTGTTAGCTTAAGTGGTCTGGACACCGTATTGTTCACACATACTGATTGTGTACGATTTGAAAGATACGATGATATAAGTTGTGCAGCAGTTAATTAATTTAATTATTAATTAATTTATTCTGCAGTTGTATAAAGGGACACGTTCGCAATGGTTGACCTACTGGAAGTCAATATTGAGTAATTTATTCGTGTGATACGGGCAGATATGTTGGGGAGAGTGTGCCAAAATTGGACCCTGCGTATGAGCTATTTGAGGTGTAGCCACGGTCAACATTTACATAAAATCATCTTTAAACATTGAATTATATAGATCGTTCTATCGACTAAAATAAATATTTCATACATTTATGTGCTTTTTTTCAAATCCGAAAGCTCTTAAAAAATACCCATTATAATTAAAATTAAATATTAATAAACTTGGTTGATCGTATATTTAAATGTCTTTATGTTAATTATTTTTACCTTAACAATACATTTGCGTAAAGCAAATGTCTTTTAAAATATGGACATAAATGTGCTCTTGTTTTTATTTATTATAATATATTATTTTTGAAAGTAATATAAGTCCATTTGAAGCTAAAAAAAATCTGAAAGTTTTCTAAATCATTTTGATGTATAATTTTTAATAATAAAATCTAAAGGTGTAGAGTGATTTAATCATTCGTTCGCCAATATTTTTAAATTAACTTCAACGCAAATCCTTAAATATTTCCATACATGAAAAATGGACTTATAAAACTTTCAAATAAAACACTTCATATGACTGTACTGCATTACATGAGTGATATGCAAATTTGTATATACATATATATTCTGATAAAATTACTGTGCTTTTCTTGGCAAGTCTTAAGAGCTACAACAGTTTCAATATCCAATTTGGTAACAATTGCCACCAAATTTCTTGAAAGTTTGAAGGTGAATTTGCGAAATTATTAAGGCATTTTAGCTTCCTTAACACAAATATTATTCAAAAGGTCAGAGATTTATGGCAAGCAGTAAAAAAAAACTTTTTAAACTGCATTTTAATAGCTTAGCTCTTAAAATGTTGATTTTAATCACAACCCAGGTCAGTATTAATTAATATAGTCAAAAAGTTAAATGTTTGTTTGTTGTTGCTTAGGTACATTTGCGCTTAGTGAAAACTCATCAGTATATTTCAACAGACACGTAATGCATTATGAATATACTAAACACAATTTCTTCATGTTAATATATTAGACTTAACTTCAAATAAATATACATACATACGTTGGTATTTTGTATTTTATGTATTTTTAACCCCGGACCAAAAAAGGGGTGTTATAAGTTTGTAGTGTGTGTCTGTGTATCTGTGTATCTGTGTGTCTGTCCGTGTCCACGTACATCCCAAGCGGCTGGACCGATTTTAACTTCGTTTTTTTTTTTGTTGGAAAGGTGACCTGATCGAAAAGGTTCTTAACTATGCTTGAAGAAAATCGGCTTAGCCGTTTAGAAGATATCACATCTTTTCTAAAATTTTTAATTTTTGTTATGTTTTTGTAATTTATATTTTTATTTAAAGTGAATTGACAATTAATATATTTTAAGCTTAATCGAAAACAGTGTATATTTCAAAAATATTTCGGTCTAAGTAATTTAAATAAAATTAATTTAATTTTTAACAAAAAAATAATATTAAACAAATATCTATGTATGTGTTTAAGTTTATTGCGCCGACCCTTCTAAAATTATAGACGAGGTTCACTGAAATGTACTAGTGAATCTTTGGTTCAAATATCTACATATCTCACTATCTCGTCAATAGTGCTAAAGTCTACTGGTAGATTTTCAATGACAGCCCTATGTTATATGTCAATAGGCGATTACATTGACTGGGTTACACCTTGTCAGTAGTACTATATTACTATTAACATTAAGCGGAAAAGTATCGATATTGTAGACTAGAGACCCTAAAGTTTACTACTGAATATTTGATGCCAATGTTTCCAGGTTGTCCCAAATGAACTAACTACTTAGTCAGTAGTACTACAGTCTATTGGTGGATTTTCAATGACAAGCTAATGTTAAATGTCAATAGATGATTACATTCGCTGGGGTACACCTGATCAGTAGTACTACTGACAATGTCTCTAGTAAATCACTAGAATTTCACTATTCGCAATTAATGCAGGGTAGGTACAACGTACTGTTGTACACTTGTTGTTGTTTATTTTGATTTATTGCATTGTATACATGTAGATGTCAAAAAGACGTCACTATACAGCTTTTTTGCGACAAACAAATTTACTGGAACAGTACAAACTAAGTTTTATTTCAAACAATCATTTGTTCGAAAATTTTTTCGAGAATAATTTTTTCTATGTAGATATCACTTTCCGTCTTATAAATATAAATAAAAACGAAAACTTACTGCCAGGACAAGCCACTATTTAAATCATTAGACATAACCCGAAATTAACTTACTTTCGTATAGCCAAGGTTAGATTAGCTGGTTTCTGAGAAGAAAAGAAAGGGTTCAGCTAACTCAGAAAAATAAGATTTGTAAATACAATAAAGTTTTTGGTAAAGATATAAACAACGATAATGTTATAAATCAATAAAATCAAATTACCTGAATTATTTTCCAAAAAATTGTGCTTTTCTTATCATTTTGTTAACCAAGAGACAAATCCGTTCGTTGCACAAAAATGTCATATTAACATTAAATTATTTCTGTTATTATAATTTATTTATTTTTTCATTAAATTAATTGACAAAGTGCTTTTTTACATTTTTATAAATATGTGGCTGCTTGCTGCCTACGAGTAAGTAAATACAGTTATGCGATTCCATTTCACCCTAATCATCTAACATGTGAAAAAAAACTTGAGTCCAATGATACATCTAGCGCTCAGTCACACTAGGTATACGCCATTGTATTGAGGTACTGAATTATGTCCCCTATACCAATCCGCGATAAGTTCGATAGATTGCCTAGTAAAGGTTTTTCTAGAAAAAAAGACCTGGTCGTCCGTGCATGTATAACTATAATAAAGTTTAGTAAACTACTTGTTTACCTTTGAAGTTAAAAAGAGTCCGCATTTGTAGTATCTGTCAAGCTTACTCTTAGCTGAGGAGGCCGTATTTTTGGAAAAAAAATGCATAAGCTAATGCTTTTTTAGCACACGAAATTGAAATTTTCCAGGACCAAATGTTTGTTAGTACTTTATTTAAATATAAAGATGGAGAATCGACAAAAATGTTTCTCAATTTATTTAATTGAATTGATAATTTATGTATTTGTTATATTGACAAAATGCTTAATTATGTTTAATCACTACTTTTTGAACTTAAAGGTACATTTGTTACCTAAAAGTGTAAAAAGGCGGGATAGTTGGAGGGTGCCAGAAGTATAATTTTACTAGGAGCAAGTGAAGCTAATAAGAAGATATTCTATTTAGGTGCTCTTAGCTGAGCAACATTAATGGAGTTGTTTAATTAGTCCAACTGAAACAGCTGATCATGTGTAGGGTTTTTTTTCATCGCGATAATGTTCGCAGTTATTTTAGAACAATGCAGAAAGGCCCCACAGAATCTTAAAATGGTGAAAATATTTCACATGCCATAACATTTTTTCTTAACAAAACGCATTTTGGACATCCAATCTTGAAACAATTTTTTGAGCATTGGTGGCCGTATATCATGAATACGACGAACTGTGTTGGTGATCCAAGGCGTCTTTTGTTGTTGGTTTATAAACCTGTGATTAATTTACGCAGCCCCACTGGAAATTCATGATAGGTGTAAAATCGCATGATTTTGACGGACAAATCGTCAGGTACATTTTTAGAAATTAGCTTATCTGATTGTTTTAGTCGCCGTATAGCACGTAGTCCCAGTCTGTTGAAACCAAATATCAAGCGGATAAGTACCATCCATATTTACAAGGAACAAATTATTGATCATGGTGCGATAATGAAGAAATAAGCTCCAATGATGCCGTTAAATACTTCTGGTAAACTCTTGCAGTTATATCTTTTTCCATGTATGCAATATCTCAGAAGAAGCTTTTCACAACAAGAAAAAAAAATAAATGCGAATGCATCATTGTTGTTGAAATGAAAGACAAAGTTCTTGTACCAATTCTTCGTAATTTACAGCCTTTATATTTTCAAGAAAATTGTGGCATACATTTTCAAAAGCTACCCATGGTCTTGTTTTTTTATTGACCAACTTATATTGAAGGAGTTCCTTAAAGATTTCTCATATTTGGGGATCAATAAATCTTCCTTCCTTCGGTATCACCTACAAGTGGAAATATACGAGTACTTATCAAAAAAAAAAAAATTACTAAAATAGACCGTTTTCGAACGCAGTTCAACTTACGAATAGTTATCGCTAAGTCCCTCAAATATTTAAGAAATCGTTATAAGACATAGTATTCTATAATATAATGTAAATACATACATATGTATGTATGTATATATGTATCTACTTATATATCTACGTATGAGCAGGCAGATTTACCAAGCGTTAAGGTCGCATATGTATCTATATACGTACTTACATTGCTTTGCAATATCTTAATTTTTGCGGCTAGATAAATAAACCATTTTTCTACACTTGAACAGAAAGACAATTTGCGTCCTTTTGTTGAGCACACATTGTTAACAAATTGCTTGCATAAAGTTTCTTTTGTGCTTTTAGCCTAAAGACAAAAGCGAAAGTTTGTTATTGTTGGTAGACAAAACGTTAATACAATGTCCCAGCAAAAAATTAAATACTACAAATAGAAATACTTGCCATATCTGACATGACTTACTTTCCTGATTGCTAAATTTTATTACTCGCTTGCAAATCACTTTACATTAAATTTAAAAAAAAATTATGTAGAAGTTGTTTGATTGAGAAGAATGATTGTTTTAGTTAAAATAGATTACGTGAAAATGTTGCCAAATAAGCAAAGTAAGTAGTTTTCAAGAATCGCTTTATTTAGTTTCACGTCTTGTTAAAATTATTAAATTGGTAATGCAGTAAGGCAGAGCTTCCAACAAAAATGCTTAATTCCAAACCCGATTACATGGCTTGAAATTTTTTGCTGGGTTTGCCAGAATGATAATTTTGTGACAAACTATTGACGATTTTAAACCGAACATGTATATGTAATAACTGAATTGCTTTGTTTTGCATTAGTGGAAATATTTTTTCAAAACGAACTTATACAAGTACATTTTTATGTTGCTCTATATTGAAATCGTTATTAAACAAATTTATAAATGTATACCTCATTCCTTTATTAGAGTTCCGTATACTAAAGGTGAAAAGGAACCCTATTGTCTGTCTGTCCGTTTGTCCATCTGTCCGTCACAGGCTATTTTCTCGAGAAGCGTAAGAGCTACGGACCTGAAATTTTGACAGAGTATGTACACCTTTGGCCGCTACAACAACAAATACATGAGAGTTCAAAGGGTGTTCCAAAATACATACTGTATGTATGTATATACATTTGAATTTTGTAAAGTTAGTGTATTTTTATACAGACTACAACAATTAAAACTAAAATCTCAAAAAATTTAAATTAAAGGGTGTTCCATCAGTGAATGCAATTTTGACTATATAATTTTGAAAACTTGCTGTATCTTGGAAACCGTAAGAGGCAAACTCTTTAAATTTTCAAAAACGCTAAAACTAAAAAATCCCAAAATTAAAAAAATGCCGAAACCACAAATCGCCAAAAATAATTTTTTTTTTTCATATATATATATTTATTTATTGTATCTTCAAAAATGTACTAACATTGATTACTTAATCAAATCTTAAATCTAAATACAATAATTAGCCCCGACCAGCATCGGACATAAGCTTAGTGATAGTTATAAATAATACATAAGTAGTGATAATCAAAAAGTGAAAAAATGAAGTATTTTCAAGCAGTCCCATCTGGAGTGTTGGGTATAAGAGCCCTTGTGTCCCTCTTTTTTAAGCGGATGTGTCCAGTAAAGCTCAAAATATTACGGGCAAGCGGATTAGGATGTGACTCGAGTTTAGTTAAATATTTGCCTGCGTATTTTGCAATTTCTTCACTCACTAGTGGCATATTTAAATCACGATGAATATTTGAATTTTTAACGTACCATGGAGCAGATGTTATCAAACGTAAAATTTTGTTTTGCCTTCGTTGGATTCTCTCGACATTTGAAGCTGAAGCAGTGCCCCACAGCTGAATTCCATAGCACCATATTGGCTTCAAAAGCGACTTGTATATCAAAAGTTTGCAGTCTAGGCTGAGTGTTGAATTTCTGCCAATGAACCAATATATTTGAGTCAATTTAAGTTTCATTTGGGTTAACTTAGAGTCAATATGATATTTCCATGTAAGCCTTCGATCAAGGTGTATGCCAAGGTATTTGACTTGAGAATGTTGAGGAATATTTTGATTGTTGATTCGAATGGGGAAACGTTATATGAACACACTTTTGTTCATTGACTTTTATTCTCCATAAATTCAACCATATTTCAAGCTTGGTAATGTGTGCTTGGAGATTGCGGGATGCCTCATCAGGATTTTTGTGAATACTCAAACAGGCTGTATCATCGGCAAATGTAGAAGTGTGGATGTTATTGCTCACAGGCATATCACAAGTATACATATATTAGATACAAGACTGGCCCCTGTGGCACACCAGAAGATATAGACTCGGGTACACTCATGAAGTCTCCTTCCACAACGGTAAACTTCCTATCAACAATATAACTTTCCAAAAGCTTTTGTATGTTTATTGGTAGGTATGTCTTCAATTTTAAAACTAGGCCTTCGTGCCATACTTTATCAAATGCCTGAGAAACATCAATAAAAAGGGCAGAACAATACTTTTTTTCTTCAAATGTCCTCCTTACAACTTGAACCAATCTATGCGTTTGCTCAATAGTGCTATGCTGACTTCTAAAGCCAAATTGATGGTCCGGGATGCACCCATTATCAGCTAAAATTGTGGACAATTTAGTCATAAGCAGCTTTTCGAAAAGCTTTGAAATTGTTGAAAGTAAGCTTATAGGCCTATATGACTCAGCCTTGGTAAGATCTTTGCCTGGCTTTGGAATCATTTTAATCTTGGCAAGTTTCCAGTTATGTGGAAAATACTGCATTCGTAAAATTGCATTAAAAATAAATAGCAAAATTCTTATTGCAATATGAGGCAAGTTCATCAGCATCTTGTTACTAATGCCATCAATACCTGGAGCTTTCTTCGGGTCGAGTTCAGCAACTATTTTTTGTAGTTCACGCATCTTAAACCTTAAGGGACGAGGGGGTAGAGAGACTACACTCGGTAAATCGGCAGCACCCGTACATGAATTGGGAGTGAATACAGATTTTAAATGCTCAGAAAATAAGTTACCTTTCTCACTATCGCTCCTTGCCCAGCCTCCGGTCGAAGTACGCAGTGGTGATTTGAGATCAACGGGTCTTTTAAGATTTCTAGTAGCGCGCCATAAAGAGTAATTAGATGTTGACGTTACATCAAGACCTTCTAAATACTTTTCCAGTAATGCAGTATTTTCCGACGATAGCAGCTCTTTGAGTCGTTTAGTACATTCTTTAAGCCTGATTTTACTTAGGGGTGATCTGTGTTGTTGCTTTTCTCTTCTAGCTCTCCTTTTTTCACATACAAGACGTTCAATTTCCTTAGAATAAGTTCTATTAAAGCCAGTCTGAGGATAGGAGGTAGTGGCATGTTCAGCAGCCTGTTTAATATTTTCGTTAAGATTGGCAATATTAAATTCAATATCATCAGGTGATCTTAGCTGAATGTTTTCTACGCAGTGACTACTAATATATTTTTTGAATCCTAGCCAGTTGACCCTATTAATCGTTTTCGCATATGAGTTAGTTAAATCACTCCTTAGTGGGTTGAAAATTGTAACTATTGTGGGAGAGTGATCGGAGGACAGATCTACAGAGCCCTCTACGTGAATTAAGTCCCTATGGATATTTTTCGTGACGCCAAAATCTATAACATCTGGAATTTTTCTTACGTCAGTAGGCCAGTAAGTAGGCTCCCCACTCGAAATGACATCTAAGCCCATTTTTGAAATTGTACACTCAAAAAAAAAGGTATGTACTATTATTAAGAATATTTTTTTCCTAAATTCAAGTAACAAATATTTCTAAATTTAAGTAATTTTTTCTAAGTTTAAGTAAATTTTTACAAAAATCTAGTAAAAATTACTTAATATGAGTAAAAAATAAAAAGTTCATATCCTCAAAAATAGTTCATAAAAATACACAAAAAAATTCTTACATTTAAGGAAATGTTTACTGACTTAAAGGAAATATTTACTAAGAGTAGGAAAATGGTTATAAACTGAAGGAAATTTTATACTAAGGACTAGTCAATTTCGTCTTAAATCAAAAAATAAATTTTAGGAAATGAATTACTCCTGATTAGTTCATGAAATTTGACTTATTTGATAGGGGCTCTAGTTTGTAATTCGAAACGAAGCAAAATCCTTTTGAATCAGCATGTTATTAACATACGAGTTTCGGAAGAATATTCTTTCGTTTCCTTCAGATGATCAACCACTTGCAGAGGGCAAAGTAGACTGGGCTGCATAACTGATTTGAGAATAACAAAGACTTTATTTTATTCACCAGTTCTATGCTAAGAAAAGTTGATAAGTTGCCCGACTTACCTGGTCAAACACATTTAGCCCTTCGCAACTGCATTTAATATTTTAATTAGTTGTTATAGAAATCACAATAATCAAAGCAACAGCATAACAAAACGGCGCCGACACCAGCAACAATGACACGACATCTTATAAATTATAAAAAATACTATAAATATTAAAATAAAAAACAAATAATTTGCGCTTTATTTAATTCTTATATAAAGAATGCTAATTAGACATGTTGCTTTTGAGAGTGAAATTAGTTTGATTTTGTTCAGTTATTGCACGCGATAAAACTTAACAAATCGTGGTATGAATTAATTAAAAAGAATTTAAAGTTATAAAATAAACTTAAAATAAAGATAAAAACTTATTTAAAAAAATTTAAATAATAAACGAACGACTTTTTAAATGATAAATGAGACTTATTTCACCCAAGAACATACAAGTAGAGAAGTCACTGAACTTTTGGAAATAAAATTAATGAGAGTTTTGTAAAGTACAAGACATTAAGTTATTTTTTACCAGGAGTGAAAACTTCAGTAATATTTAGCAATATTGTAAAAAAGTTAAATAAATTATTTTACCACACGAAGAGCTTTTTGAAAAATATATGGTGATAATTAAATACACAAGTTCTATTATACTGGTTGTATACACTGTAAAAAAAATTTTTGATTAATTTGCAAACCAAGCCGCCTGTATATACATACATATATAACAAATACAAAAAATAATTAAATTTATGCCAGCATAGTATAAATGTAAAGAGATTGATTGATTGTTTGGTTTTACATATAAACTAATTCGGAATTTAATTTAAAATTTAATTCCAAATAGTCTATAATTAAAACCACTAAATTTTAAAAATTAAAGCACAAGTTTTTACTGTGTACGATCTGTTCTGCGAAACAATTCGTTTTCAATAAAAATATATGTTTTATATGGACATTCGTGCCCTAAATTCAAACCCGTTTTCAGTTTTTGTCTGTGACGTACGGATTTTTTTTAATGGATGTGGCTAATATTAACCCACAAACAAGGCGGTCACGCTAAGTTATTTCAATATAACTCGATAACAGTTTGTTCGATTTTAATAAAATAAGAATTCAAAGTTGCAAAATAAAGCTAGTTTTAAATTTATTGCATAAAGATTTTTTTAAATTTTCAACAGTTAATTAATGTAAATCTATGGAAACTTTTTGATTTTATTCACAATTAAAGCAGGTATTCGATATTTGATGTAAATGGTCTTGCGTAAGTGTAAAACAAACTACACACACAATGGAAAGAAAAGCTACGATATTTTGCATTTACACTTACGCAAGACCATTTGCATCAAAAATCTAATACCGCCAATGTGTAATACATTTATCCGTACCACACATGCATCTTGTGGTTTAATTGCAAGGCCATACAAGTAAAGGAATCATTTTTGGTTCCTGGAATTAAAAAATATAGTAATAATAGGAAACTATGTATCCAATGGCTCGGAAGGCAGTGTTATGGAAATCAATATGCGTCCATTACCTGATCCCGTAACTATGACATAGAAAAGAAAGATAAAAACAAGCAAATACTGCTCAAAGGAGTTCAGTACGATCTCTATTTGTGGAATATATGCCAGGAGCATATACAAATTATCATTAATTTTTTGTGAATTGGTCCATAAGATCCCAAGCGATTCCGGGAATCAAAAACACTTCAAATAAGCCTTTAGTTGACCAGCAAAAAATATTTTTGCCAATACTGTGCATCAAATTAGTTAAAGCTATGAATAGAGATGGAAAGGCATTGATACACGTGAAAAGTATAGTTCCACATGTAAGTGAGACCAATTCGAAGGAAGGAGTAGTTGCGTGTCGCCAGACATGGGAAATCTTTAAGAATTGCTCAAATCTAAGTTGGTCAATAAAGAGAGAGGAGCATTTGTAGGTTTCGAAAATGTAAGTCATAATTTTATAAGATATAGAATGGCTCTAAATTACGAAAAAGTGGTACAAGAACTTCTTCTTTCATATCAACACCTCACACAGAAAAAAATAGACACAACGTAGATACGATGAGTATGTGTTATTGGCTAAGGAGATGAACAACTTTTTTCTTTAATTCAATAATAATATTTATCAATACAGCGAGTTTTCACAGTGCAACTAAAAAAACTTTTTGATACATAAATTATCAAGTATAGTCCTACATTCAAAAAAATAAATACAGATTTGGCAACAATATATACAACAACATCATTAAAATCTATCAAATTCTACAAAATAAACGAATTCAAGATTCTTTGCTTTTTGAAAAAAATTCTCGTTGTTTCAATAACTTATTTGTAATTGTACTTATCAATTATGGAAATATTTTTTTCACAGGAAATTTAAAAAAGAAGTTGTTGAATACCGCCATTTTTGTTATTGAAAGTATTTTTTAGTGTGCAGATGCAACGTGTATTAAAAAAAACTTCATACATTCGCATTTCGATTTTTTTTTTCGTTTTGTCATACCTGGTTAGCGTGGTGAAAGATTCTAACGAGATATTGCGCACATGCAAAAAAGGTATAGCAGCAAACGGTCCCCAGAAATATAAACTGACTTCTCCTGGGAAACCAGTCGTGAAACTGCAGATACAATTTATAAACGAAAGCGATCTACAAATAAGTAGTTGATTTTTAATGTTACACTAGTGTTTAATTTCATTTTAGATTTTATTTTATATCATAGAAGTCATTTTTATATTATAATATCAGTATTTTATTTAAATTAAAATAGCTCAAAGACCAGACGTGGTGGAAACAATCTGAGAATAGATTTCGATTCAGCTCACAAAAGTTCATTAAAATCACGTAATGAAGTTCTTGCTCCCGACTTTGTTTATTTTTCTGCAGAACAGTGATATCAATGAGCAATTTTGTTTTGTTAATTTCTTTGCTGTCATAATAATAGGCCATAAAACTGACACTTACTTTCGTGTTACCGTAGTCAGTATTTCGTAAGAGTTATATTATGAAAATAAACAACTTCTTATTATCTGCAAAATAAAGTTGAACATTTAACTAAGCGATAATGACATGTTTTGGAATTCTAAAGAATATTCACTTTTTCTGCTTTCACAACTGGCGAAAATTCCATAACCATAAGTCAGTGGCTGATTGCGAGCTTTCGCAAAAAAAATATCTAGAACGCCACTCAACGCACAAACCAGTTTTATTAACACTTAAACAATTTTTAAAATATGGTTTAAAATTTGATAATTTCTAAACTGCTGACAATATCCCAGCAAAAAACTTTGCCTACTAGAATGCAAAAAAGTGTATGTATTCCTCAGTCGTAAGTACTTACAATTTGACTGAATAACCCATTATTTTTGTTTGAGCAGTTCAAAAAGTATGCGGTACCCTATACTTTTTGCCTACAAACATACAAAAGTTAATAGATTACTGATTGCCTAAAAGTACTCAAAATTTAATGGGTTATTTTTTGCGTACAAATATGCAAAATAATATAGATTAATTTTTGCTTAAACTTATTCAAAATTAATTTGCTATATTTTCTAATTTTTTTATTTTAAATGAATAAAATTTTGTAACAAATTTCTCTAGATATACATATTTCCTTATTAACTGGAAAGTACTGCAATAAGTACTTTCACGTAGTGATATAAATAAGTTCTTATTATATTCATTACATGACAGTCATTATTATGCAAATAAAATAATTAGATATATAAGTACCACTCGTTACTTTGTAAGCCATTAAAAGAGTACTACCCATTACAAAATTTCGAAAATTTTTTGCTGGGATGCTTTGTTCACTGTCATGTTAAAGATATAAAAACATACATATGTACGAGTATGTATTTAAACAGAAGTTGACAAATTATTGCAACTGTTTCTTCTGCCAACTTTGTGTTCTGTAGTTGGGCAAGCATCGCATTAAGTGTTTGAATTTATGTGCTAAATTTTGGCTAAAAGCTTTTGACATAAATACTGAGGATGCCAATTGGGATGAATTTTTGAAAATCCAGGGATTTTCCGGTATCTAAAATTTGTTGGTAAAATAAATTATATTTTTACAGCCTTATTTATAAAAATTATTAAGGTTTTAAAAAGGGTTTTTAAAACAAATTTTCATAAAAAATTTTCCTTAAAAAGCCTTTAAAAGCCTCAATAATTTTTATAAATAAGGCTGTTAATGAATAGTACTTTGATAACGAATTTTTATTTATTGAGACATTTTTAGAATTAATTGAACTGTAGTGAATTTTAATTAGAAATAATTTCTTAATCAGGCTTGAGTTCAGTAATTTCAATTCTTATTGAATGAAATATTTTTATTAATTAATGTGAGTATCTAAAGAAGAGAAGAAAAATTAAACTAGACTTTATAGCTGGGGGAAATACCGATATTTTTCTGTGCAGCCACGCACTTCTTCAGCACCCATGTCTATCTACTGGGGTAGAGATTATTATTAACATCAGCTATTTAACTTAAATTTCTATGAAATGGAATATGAGAATTGATTGTGTATACAATTATTGATTTGCCTTTGGCAAACACATTTGTAAGTATCACTATTCATTTTCTGTTTTTTCCATTTTCTATTTAGGTTAGCACGAAGTTATATCACTCTACCTATGTATGTTTAACTATTCTTACTTATCTTTTACGATCATCACATCAATTATTTTTACTTATTCGATGCACCATCGGTACATACATATAAGTATTACTGTAGTGGCTTTATGTTACTTTGTTTTGATTAGAATTTTTATTTATTTTTTCTTTATGTTGATAATATATCATTAAAATTAACAATTGCGTGTAAAGCTAAAAATTTTTAAATACGAGTATGTATGGCCCTATGCTCGTTGTAGTAATTATGGAAACTTATATATATGTATATATACTACGAGTATGTGCTTACATATGAAACAAAAATCAAAAGAATTTTTCTCATATATTTTTAAGTTGATTAATCACATTGGATGCTCGAGAATCTATACTGGAAATAATGCAAATTTGTTGTTGTTTTTTATATATTTTTTATAGCTATGCTATTTATTGCGCGATACAGGAGTTAGGACGTGATTTTTGTAACAAAACAAATCGACACTATTACAGTTATTAATTTATTTTTGTTTTGATTTCTTTGTACTTCAAAGAAGAGTACGAAAATAACCTAAACAATTCGTTTGATTTTGCTTTGTTTCGTTCTTTGAAGTGAGTGAAACAAAAACAAACCAAAAACAATGAGAACGATTGCTCAATTTGTTTTTGTTTTGCTTTTGCACATGAGCATAAACCAGAGAATACAGACGATCGGATGTAAGCCGGCTAACAGCCGCCACCGGCCAAAAACAATTCAATAATTTAATCGTACGCCGCGAAAAAAGAAAATAATGGGAATTAGTGCATACGTTTTAAAATATTTGCAGATAATGTGACATGATCATATAATATAATTTTATTGCGTTGTCATTTCACACATGAAAATTGTTTTATATAACTAAAGAGCATAGCTATAACCGGGTGTCCCAAGACACCTATCTTCTTTTTTCTACAATCCAAGCCAAACCGACCACACATATCGCAGCCTTAATATATAAAGGGCCTAACTCGTTATTTTTTTTTTATATCTAGATTTTTGCATTTTTCAAAACATTACCTATAGATGTTCTTCTATCGAAATATACAAAAAAAGCTCGAATTGAGTTAGGGCCCTTCTATACAATTTGCCACGTATGGTAATGGAATGGTTAAATGTACACGTACAAAATTGTAAAGGATTTAAAAATATTTTAAAAATACTATAGAATTAACGAAAATTGAAATATATAAATAGTTGTTATAAAAAAATTGCCAAGAAATCCCGCAAAAAAAATCCCAGAATTTAATTTTAGAAAGTCTGGGATTTGGGATTTTCCAATCCCGAAAAATTTCGCGATTTCGGCATTAGAGATTTCTCGTTTGGCATCCCTAATATGAGCACATATCGCACACTAAATCATTAAGAGTCACAACTCAAAAAATGTCAAATGCTGACTAATTGCAAACAACTGTTGAAACTGTACAAATGGTAGCAAGTATGTGACATAAAAACATGGATAAATTATTTTATATTCTTCAAGAAGACTGAATTCCAAAATAAATTGTTGAGGTCGTTATAGATTTCTTCAATTAACTAGTTTATAAAAAAGCAAAAGCACTTTTATAATTTTGAGTTGTGACTCTTTATGATTTAGTGTGCGATATGCATATGCTTTTGAAGAAGCACACTTGGGAAAATTGTGCCACGTTGTCTGTTATTGTTTCTTTGATTGTTTTTGGTTTCTGGCAGATAAAAATCCTAGTGGTTTTAATAAATAAATGAGATGGAATGATATTAAACAAAACAATGTGGCTTTGAATATTTTGGCAAAACATATGTGTTTAAGCTTTAGCAATTTAAATTTTTTACAATACATGTTCACTGATTAAGACTTTGAAGAGTTGTTTTTTCATTCAGTTGCCAGCTGTTTGTCAACATTAAAGACCAATCACATCCAAAACCGCTAAGATATGCAAATTCTTCTATGTAAAAAATAAAACGAATACTGATGGGGAAAGAGTTTTGTTTTTATTTTGCTCATATACATATTGATATTTTAATACCATAAGTACAATATTTAGATTAATGGAAATTGTTTATTATTAAATCTTTAACTTGAAAACATCAAAAAAACTAAGATTTTAAAAACAAACGTTTTTTTTTTGTGCAATTTGTTCTCTAAGCATTAGCTATTGTCGAGTAGAACAACAATCTGTGTTTGACATTTATCAAACGCCTCCAAAATCTTGAGTTATTGGTAAAAAAAAAACCGTTTTTTTCGTACCCGTAGGCACTTATCAACATCTAACTAAGTTAAATATCAACCGATGTTAAATTTATAAACGGATATAGAAAGAAGAGATAAAGTCCTTTCGAACCATAAATATATTACTTCAGTTATGCGCTTTCTGTGTCTTTAAGCTTCCAGGATAATAAAAGTACAATTTAATAAACGTATATCAACACAAAGTAAAAAATTGGTACAACATTAGTCGCCAAACTTTTTTTCTTGAGAACTACATTTTTCACATATTCTATAAAATTTTTTACATTTTATTTAAAAGTGTGTAAAAATGCACAATTGCACAGTTTGCAAGACTTTTGAATATTCTTATGAAAACCCTTATTATTTTTATAAGCTTGTTCTCAAGTTGTAGTGAAGTTTTATTGTTGTATGGGCTGTTGGGTATGTTACCATATATATATATATATATATATATGTCTCGCAGTTTAAGGAACCAAACTATTTAGGAAATGTTGTACATATACATATGCTCGATACAAATTTTTTCAGCCGAGTAGATAATTATTTTATAATAGCTATGCACGTGACGTTGCTCGCTCGTAACTATTTTTTGAAGCAGAGTTATACATATATGTTGAGTAGTTTTAGGGAGGCAGAAATCGTCTCCAGCCCACCATTGGTTCTAGTTGTAGTTTTAAAAATGTATAAATGTTTGTGTGCTTTTAGACACAGATGTATCTGTTTGCAACTTCATAAAAATCGATGGGATTATTCCAAGGGCAGATATTGACGATGGCACCTGTCCCTCTTCCTACTGTATTGTGTACTTCAGCCATATCCAAAAAAAAAATCTATTCAAAATTACTATAACTATTATTTTTTAGCATTGCTTTAGTTTTTTTGGTAATACTTTTTTTATTACCCTTATATTAAAGCAAAAATAAGAGTAAAAAATAAGTATTCAATGCGGTCAATCCGTTTTTAAGTTTTAGCGACACGTTTTATTTTTATATATATACATATCTATACCGAACATTATTTTCGATTTAATCATAAGCGATAAAAGTAAAAGTTTTCAAGGGAAGGTTTTTCCAAATATTAAACTATGTTTTAGATATGAAACTTTTTGCTTGCGATAAAATTATACAGCTTTTATGTATCTCAAAAGTTTTCAACAATTTTGGCATTTAGATAATTTTAAACTATGGGTAGGCCCATAAAATTTTAATTTCAATAAAAAAGTTAATATCTTAATACTACCTATATATGTGTGGTAATAAGGCAAAAGTGCTTAAGTCATATTTTACTGTTTGTTAAGGAGAGCACTTTTAAACTTTTAAGTCGATTTTCAAAAATATATGTCTTTTGTAGATAAAGTGGAAAATTCGGTGTACACTTTTATTTTATTAAGTAAGCATCGTTCTACACACTGTAACTAAAACATTCGATATTAAGTGTAAAAAAGTATAAAAGAAATGAACCTATTTTTCCATATGAGATTATACGTTGAAAGAAGATAAGTACCCATTGATTGCCTGAAAAATTTTAGAAAATAACTTAGATTTTTCTCAGAGGTACTTTTGAATATAACTCAAATTTTACTTATCTCTACTTAAGCACTTTTTCCTTTTTGCCACATGTATGTATAATATAGCGGGGTCGATTTGAATGGAGGCAAAAAAATCGCTCAAATTACAAGGAGAATCGCATTCTAGGGATCAAAATAAGAAACTTTGCCCAAGGAACCATATCTCTAAAATGTATTTTGATGTCCCGACTTTTGATCCGAAGGGTCAAATTTTGAAAAATATCACTTTGACCCATTTAGAGTTCCTCGATCGAGTCAAAATGTATGACTGACCCCCACTAATTTTGGAGGGCCGACCCACCTATGCCAGTGGCACGCCCCCTGGAACCACCCCTAGGGGGTGCACCATACAAATATTTCAACAAATCGCCATTTTAGTGCGTATGAGTGATACTGATGCAGAATAATATATTACTCATACGTATATCTTATACCCTTTACCAAAAAATGGAAAAGGGTATATAATAAAGTCCTGCACAAGACTATTTATAAGACCTTTCAAGACATGCGACATTTTTTAAACCCTTTACTACAGCGAAATATTATAAAACAAACGCTAAAAAATACTGTTGGCAAGACAAAGAACTCAAAAAAAATATTGCCAACAGGTTTGTTTAGCGTTTATTTTAGAATATTTCGCTATAGCAAAGCGTTTAAAAAATGTCGCATGTCTTGAAAGGTCTTATAAATGGTCTTGTGCAGGTCAATAGTATATAATATATAATATAATATATATAATATATACCCTTTTCCATTTTCAACGACGATTCGAATTGCTGTTTATCAATGTTGTTTGATGATAGCAAGGAAAAGCGAGACTGTGCTACAAAGAAAATTCTAATTTTCTAAATTTCACTCTATTGAGGAACTCTAAATTGGTCAAAGTGAGATTTTTCTAAATTAGACCTTTCAGATCAAAAGTCGGGATATCAAAATACATTTTAGAGGTATGGTTCCTTCGGCAAAGTTTCTTTCTTTGATCCCTAGATTACGATTTTCCTTGTAATTTGAGCGATTTTTTGCCTCCATACAAATCGACCCGCCCTAGATGTATATGTATATGAATATACATATATCGACACATTCATTCCATAACATGCTAAGTTGACATAGCATGTTATGCTGGGAATAGCATTTCTGAATTCATCGTTTATTAACATAGATTCTTGAAAATTTTGATAGTAATCGAACTATTCTAACAAAAGGTATGAGCAAAAATGTACTTGGCATAATTTGTCAAGTTTATAAAACCTTCCTTTTAAATGTTTTAAGTACACTTAGCATGATTTAGTTTGCAATTAAGTACTCAAAAAAAATTACTCTAAATTTGTTCTCCAAACTAAAACATGCTATATGTACTTAGAGGGCCATTGTAGGTGAGAACGGACCACCAGATAGGTGCCAAGTCTACTAAGAGGACAATATTAAATATTTTTTAACTATAATCTACAACAAATTTATAAAGTTCAAATTAACTTAAAAAAATTCTATTGCAATTATTATATGATTGCGAAAAGTCTCAAGTTTTTATCTCATAACATTCCCGAGATATTATTAATAAGGCTTGAAGGCGTTTATCTCAAAACTAGCTTTTTTGACTTAGCGTGTTTTAGAATGGAGCCGTCGATATGGACATATGTATTTTTCAAAGTATTTTTGCTTCGTACAACTATTTTTTACTCTTAATAGAATCTTATAATTTATTTTGTAGTCTTTTTGTTTTGTTTTTATTATTCTTTCTTTGTTGTTGTTTACATTCAAATTGTATGAAAAAAGGAAGCCACTAGAACACCACGTTTTCCATACAACTGAAAACGATGATGTCTTGGTAATGACGTCATTACATGCAAAAACAAAATTTCCATTTATAACACAAAGTAAAATATTAAATTTTTTATGTTCATTTTTTCGAAATTCTATTTAGCATATGAACAGGTTTCTCTACAACCTTCATAGAAATAAATAAGTTTAACATTGTGTTTGTAATTTTTAGAATGTCCATTTGAAATAAATATTGAATCCCATAGTCTACCTTAAAAACCGGAAATTTTGTTTAATGTACACTTCAAGCGATTGTTGCATATATCTGAGGCAATATGGATTAGTATGTAGCTTAGGTAGACTTAAGGAAATTTAGCTTTATTATGATGTATTATGTTCGAGTTGGAAATTCCAGTGGTTAGAGCTTTTTAACCTCATAGCGGCAGCGTCATAACTTTTTACACATGTGCTGCCTCTGAGGCAAAAATACTACCAAAACTTTTAGGCATGTATAGCCCTACTATTGGCAAAAAATATGAAATAATTGAAAGTCAGCAAGATATAAATTCCATAAGAAATGCAATATCATTAAGGACGCCCATACACTTACGATTTGTAGTCCAAACACGTCCAGTAATATAAGATTCGATACAACCGAACATAACTATGTAGCGTGTGTTTGCATATAATAAATATTTTTGGCAACAGTCCAGAACGCTTTTATTACTCTTGGGCAAAGCCAAATGAAGCAGCGAAAAGCAATAGAAAAAATAATAGCAACAACAGAATTAGTGGAGGGAGTGGAGGGGATATGGCATGGAAATTAAACTTATGGTCAAACTTTTTCTTTGTGTAAATACATATATATGTATGTACATTGTTTATAATCGCTTATTTTAACATCTGATAATCAATGTTTATATAAAACATGTCATACTTACATACTCACCTACGTATACATACTCGTATCAGAGAGCTGTATGAGTTGATTCACTTTCGCTCTCCACTCACTATTATAATGCTTTTGCTTCGTTTCTAACATCAGTATCAGAGAAGCGCAATGAGCAGTGAAAAAGTGAGTAGAGTTGAATCATGATTTATAAATTCTTGTACTTATGCGCACTCATACTTATTGCAATGTTGTCTATGAATCATATTCACTCGAAAGTTTGAAGTGCGCATCGAACTCATACTTCGATGCAATATTTATGACGTTGTTGATTTTGGACTCTCCTTAACTCAATGCCTATGGGCGATGCAAAATTAGTATGATTCACAATGCTAACTTCGCATACGAGCATTAGAGGTCTCATTATTAGGTTATGTGTTTCTCTCTTGCTTCTTTTTTTTTGCTTTTTTTGCAGGAATTGAAAAACAACCCTATTTACTACTATTGTACACTACTTGCAAACTGTTTAATGACTAAGCTTTTAAATAAATATACATGCATGAGTTGAGTGAGCTGAATCAATGTGAGTAGTATAAGTATTTTCCTGACATTAGAAATCAAACTGAGGTGATTTATGAGTGTGAGTGTGGTATGACTATGATGTCGACGTCACATTCACATTTATTTCAACCTATACCTATAAATCAATGTCATGGTGAGTATTCGTAAATCAAAGTAGTTGATTTTAAATGATGTCTACTCACTTATATTTAAAATTTTATGAGTCAATATGAAGAGCGAAAACATGAATTATTGCCAATCTCTGATCAGTATGTACTAATGATATTGCTTGCAGTGTTTGTCTCTCTAACAACTGACTGTCATTAACTCACTCTCTTTTTTTAAGTGTTTTTAGTAAAAATCAATAAAAATTCTTACTGTTATTTGATTGTTTTGTATAGCAATCAAATAACTCACAAAAACATGTTGACTAGATGAAGTCTTAAGTTAGTAAAACATGGCGTATTAATTAATAGCTTTTCTCATATTAAAACAATTTATAAAATAAAATGGGGTCAGCTATTTTATTTTATAATATTACATAAAACTATATTTGTCAGAAGGGGTTTTAAGGAGTTTTCAAAACAATCATACTGATTCATTGCTTTAGTAAATCATATGAATCAAAAGAGATTGCAAGCAGTGGCATACATTTATTAACAACAGTCGCATTGATATAAATCATGCAATAGCATCATTTATTATTTTAATGTTAAATGCTAGCTCCATATTCATTTTAGAAAATGCAAATGTATGCCGTTTGATTCGTAAGCATGCAGATCATTGTTTCATATGTATGACTTCTACTTTCTAACGTCTTCAATATAAGGAAAATCAAACTGTTATACTGTGTGAGAAAAATTAGTGAAATCGAAATACCTGAGACGTAGGTATTGTCGAATATAACAATAACCTGTATTTGAAGTTTTCCAAACACACCCCCCAAAATTTTGAGTTACGCACTTATAAACTTCCTAATAAGTTAAAAATCAACCGATTTCAAATTTATATATGGATTTAGAAAGAAGACACTAAGAAAGAGCAAAGAGCACATAAATAAATATGAATAAAAAACATCATGCAAGCAGTTTTTTAACAAAAAGTCTTCCATTAAAATATTTCATACCTCAGTAAATTTCTAAGGAATTTTTTAACACAAACCAGCAAATTACTATTATTCAATTATGTTTTTTAAACAAGGTCATGAACAGTATAGTTTAAGAAAAAAATACTGCCTAACTGTGAATCCAAAGTAGAAAAGTAAGGAAAAGCCCCGAAAAAAATATCTATATTTATAATATATTCTAAAGTCTAAAATTCGTATCGCTTTGTAAGCCAAATTACATGTAATAATTATTAATGAACAAATAACACCAAAGTCAATTGTAAACATTCTGACAAACATGTCGTAGAACGGAACAATACGCTATTTTTGAAGGCCACTACACCTTTATCATCAGCATTCTTTGTGTTTGGTCATTATGAGTGGTGTAGATTTCTGCTTTATATATTCAGCCTTTATTGCAAATGGATTATGTGAATTGTTTTGATTCATCGTTCTCAATTTTGCTGAAAGCCTTTTTCTAATGAAAGCTTAATTTTATTATCTCTAAACTTACAACATTCTTGCCATTGTCATTTGTTCTTTCATAATTCTGCACATGTTAGTTAATTTGCTTATTTTTTTTCCACTTAAGACAAACTATATTTGTTTGTTACTATAAAGTATATTTATTTAATTTTTGTCACTGGTCCATGCCTATTAATTTTAGTTTATTTTAATTATTATTGTTCGAACTTCAGCTGGTTGTTCCGTTCTACTATGTGTTTGTCAAAATATTTACAATTAACTTTGGTGTTATTTGTTCATTTATAATTATCACATGTAATTTGGCTTACAAGGCAATACGAACTTTAATAATTAAAATTAACGAAAAAATTATATTTGATGAAAAATTACACACATTTATCTGCAGTTTACTGATATAAAATATATATGTTTGTATATGGTTCGAAAGGTCTTAGTCTCTTCTTTCTAAATTCATTTATAAATTTAAAATCGGTTGATACTCAAGTTAGTTAGAGGTTGATAACTCAAAACTTTGGAGGTGTTTGGAAAATTTAAAATACAGCTTGTTTCGTAACAGACAAAGAAATAACACACATTTAGACGAAGAAGGGAAATCGAGTAATACCGAGTACATATCTTGCACACATGCGCCAAAAAAAAGCGTAACCACTAATTACTAATGAAAACTTGTTTGACTCAGACATATTTATATTGATTTAAACAGTTTCAACTCATGTTGGATTCTATAAAATTGTGTATGAAACTGTTTAACTTAATTAATGTTATCAAATTGTTTACAGATACAAATTTAATAAATTTTTTTAATTGATATTACAAAATTTTAATTGCTATTAAAAAAATTTTCATATAACTTTTTTCTGTGTATGTGTGCATTCATAGCTTGCTAATTATGGCTTAAAAACCTATAATTCTATGTAAAATTCCGAAAGTGTTTTCTGCAATTTAAAACCCCTCTTGCGGTCAGTAGTCTGTTGTAGTTTAAAATACAAATTTATACAAATGTTCTTTCTCACGCTACACGTGACATGTAGTTCTCTCGTTAAGGCTACAGTAATAGTAAATTGTAGTAAAATATGCATAAATTTTTAATGGTTATGGGTAATTCACATGTTTCATAGCATTGACCTTTTGTGGAATAGTCAGAGTTCTTTCTGGAGCTAAAATGTAATGCGAGAACTGTACAAAATGCTACAATTTTCTTTTAATATGTTAATTAATGTCCAAATCACAATAAGAATGGTAATTTGAGCTTTAAGAAATCACATGACACAAAATAATATGGGAAATTATTGTTAAGAGGTAATTTTTAACAATAAAAATCTCTAATTTATGTCGTGTGGTTCAGTACTAAATCGCAAAGTGATTAAAGCAGAAAAAGTTTAACATAAATCTTAATGTAATGTAATCATTTTGAGATTCCTTGAGAATATAATTAAATTCGGTCTTTGTAGTTATTCCAGTCTTAACTACAAGTAATCGATCGAATGTTTTTTGGTGATATCAGGCTGTTAGTTTAAAAAAAAAAAATTATATATATGCATATATATTTATATATCGTCACGTTAAATCCAAAAAGTTTATAGTTTATTTTTAGTAGCCAAATTTCACAGTTAAGATTACAAATCCAATGCTGATGTTTTCCAATAAAAAAAGTGTAGAAACAATAATCGTTTTAACCTAACTAATTTCACTCACGGCGTTTGTATATCGCTTTTTCTGAAACCTGAAAGCCGTGGATGCATTTATATTATATTTTAATATAAAATATATAATATCATTGCAACTGTTTAAAAAAAATTAGAAAAATGTATTTGATTAAAGAAAAAACCGAAGCAAAAAATCATGCAAATAATAATAATGTAAGTCAGGTATTGAGAACAAAATTTATTTGGAAGTAATACGGATACTGCCTTTGTTAATTTTTACAGCTATGCTATTTATTGCACGCTACAGGAGTTGGGACATGATTTTCGTAACAAAAATAATCGACAATACTACACTGATAAATTTATTTTTGTTTTGATTTCTTTGTACTTCAAAGCTTAGTACAAAAATAAACGAAACAAACCAGAATGAAGCAATAGAATGTCTTTTTATAATTTTGCAATATCGAATCCATGTTATGGTGTTTTTTACAACCAATTGATTGATCAATGTTGTTTGAAGAGTCTGAGGGAAAATTTCATACTCTGAGTAACAATTATATTTTCATATTTAAATATAAAAATTAGTTTTTTTATGATCAACTATTTTGTAGATTTTAAGAGTTTCCAATTCGATAACAATAATCATAAATTATTGTATGTTATTAACATTGGAATTCGAACACATTTCCGTTCGATTGGGATTACATAATAACCCCCCAGAAACTGCATATATTCTCTGTTGATAATGGTTTCAGTTCTTCCATACAGTCAATGCTTTATATTGATTGTCCATATTTTAAAAATTTTTCTTTTCCCTGGGAACATTTTAATTAAAAGTGGTATAATGATGTTGATTTTACCAGATTAAATATTTTCAGGGGGAAACTTACTAAACCAAACTAACATTTCATTGTCAAAGTCCACTTTTGCCCTTAAAGCTTAATATAATTTTAATATAATTTTCAAATTTTCATTAAACTGATTTAAAACAGTTGTTTCAATAGATAACCTTCTGTGCCACATAAAATATCATTGCGTGAAATATGTTTTTCGTTGATGTTTAATAGTGAAAGGTTACACTTTTCTAAAAGAGCATTACTAATAAAGTTTCGTTCCATTTTTCGGAAAAAAATATTAATTATTTTCAAAAATATGTGCATGCGCGCGTCTTCTGACTGCATACCTAAGATGTCCGTGAGAGTATCAAATGTGTTACGGTCCTTTTTCATGTTAAATAGTATCAAAAAAAGGACGATAGTACTAACTTTCCCATCACTGCTCACAGCACACACTCAGTCCTAGCAATACGAAATACACACGCACACACGCAGCACCAGCAATACGAAATACACAAACAACTTTGTCTAATTAGTTTGTTGTCGCTATTCACTGTATATACGCAAATGCAAAGCAACAAAACTTTTTCTTTTTTCCTTGAACAAATTGAGCAATCGTTTTCACTGTTTTTATTTCTCTCACTCC
The DNA here is from genome assembly GCA_944452675.1 of Tachina lurida. Classification (NCBI taxonomy): domain Eukaryota; kingdom Metazoa; phylum Arthropoda; class Insecta; order Diptera; family Tachinidae; genus Tachina; species Tachina lurida. Next base: position 89,836,111 of record OX101754.1, read on the forward strand.
AAAGAATTAAACAAAAGAAAATCAAACAATTTGTTTCGTTTATTTTCGTGCTCTGGTTTAAGTACAAAGGAATCAAAACAAAAATAAATTTATAACTGTAATAGTGTCGATTATTTATGTTACGAAAATTATTTTCTAACCCCTGTATCGCCCCATAAGTAGCATAGCTACAAAAATAAATATGGCGCCATCTGTCGGACGAACTTCAAACTACACAGAAACACTACTTACTCTCTATAGAGCTTGGGTATGAAGGTTGGTCAAAATCGGTTTAGTAGTTCTTGAGTTACGATGCAAAAACACAAAAAAACTAAAAATTGCGCCATCTGTCGGACGAATCACTATTTCTGAAAGGGGCGTAGTATTTACCGGGGTAGAATATATATATAAACACACACAGGTCTTTTACAAATATTTTGCGGGGTGGAAGGCGAAAATCTGCTGGGGCATTGAAGAGTTTACCCATAACAAATAAACGTACTTTTCTATTATATATAATAAGATAGTTTCTGCTTGTTGGCTTAAGCAATTGTTGGCAATATAGTTACGGCCCTTTTGAATTCGGTTAATAAAATCCTTATTTTTAACTCCTGTGCGTAAAATTTTCAGAAAAGATGTATTTTTGTTATCAACACCGTTATCAATCAAAAGGTCTATTTTGTCAGTTACGGCCTTTTAGATGATCATATGTATATATGAAATAAATTTGATATTTTTGAGAACTTTTGAATTAAAAACATTAGTGATATGTAAATAAATCACATTTTCAATGAATGCAATGAGTTTTCCTCCCTCGGCTTCAATTGAAGATGAGCCGCGAATAAAGTTTTAAGTGACAAAATAATGATTTTGCAGGAGAGCCACAAAACGTATTTTAAGGCAAGATTATTTTTCTCGTTTACATTTTTTTAGCGTATCGAAAATAATGATAACTATCATTATCTTTTCTTTTTGTATCTCTGCTACATTTATCAATTATTTTCGACAATTTTGTTTGCATGATTTATTAGTTACTTACAAAGTTTTCCACTGACTGACTGATTGTAATTGTATTTTGACGGCGATCAGATGCATAATTTTGGATGGTTTGATGTTTGAACAATGCAAGAGAGTTATGTTACCGGTAATCTGTGAAAAAACTGGTTTTTCTTAAATTGCCATTTACAACGTTATTCGCGGCTGTGCTTCAATTATTGAATTACGAACGCTTTATATGGAATTGCAGTCTTATCATTCGTATGTGACGACACCCATGAATGTTTCTGAAGGAAATTTTCACACAAGCATTGCACATGTTACTGTGTTGGCTGCCGATGACGAAAATACTGTTGAATTAGCTGATTTAATACCATATACTGCTACTCTGATGCCAGTTGTAACGGGTAAAGCTGTGCTGATCTCTCCTCTTCAGACAGTGTTACCGTCAGCTCTTAGCAGTGTTACCGGAATCTAAATTCAATTTTACCCAGACAAACAACCTTCAAAATTATCCAAAATGCTATAAATTACACAAAACAAATTTTGTGTTTGATGAGAAGTATTGCTTTTTATAAAAGAATATGTGTATGTATATCGAGTAATTTTTTTACTATTGGTTTTTTCAGTGCAAATTTTTTTATTGCAAAAAAAAAAAAAGATTCGTAACGTATGGCAATTCCAAAAATGTTCAGTAAGGTTTGCCATTTCACAATGAATACGTTTACAAGCACAATACACAATTCAAATCATTAAATTTTATTATGAAAATTCGTGCAGTGTGAAAAATGTGTTTCGAAAATTATGTCCATTTTATGGTCGTCATAATCGATCAACCTTTTCAAGATATATATATTGTGACTTTAATTTCGCATCAGTTTCACTTTTTTGAACATTAATCCACCAATACGTATGCAAATAGTGCATAAATAAAATAAAATAAATAAAATGAAAAAATGTTCATGCAACTATGTAATGTAATGTAAATTAGGTATATTATTGTATGCGATATATTGCAGTTTTTTATTCCAATATTACATTTTCAACATATTTTTGGTTGGTTCAAAGTGGTCCCCTCAATATTGTCCTATACCTTCATATGCAAAACATATTGACAGGATGGCACCAGACGACAACTTATTCTTCATGTAAGTTTTTGTTAATTTAAATTAGATGGAAAATTTTTCTACTGAACAGTTCGAATATAAAAGAAAAAGTATAGCCAAACTTGTTTTGGAGATGATCTTAAAAACCTTAAGAGATTATAAAAATGTTTATTAGTAAACTTACGGAGTAAAATTCTTTTTAAATGAAATGAAGATATTTAATTAAATAATTTACTTATGTATTATGTTGGGGTCGAAATTACACAAAAAATTGTATGGTCCCAAAATAGTTTAAAAAAAAATTTTTTGTCCCATTTTGGATAATTACACAGAAATCGGCAACGCTTCGTGTTAGATATGACATCAGCTACAACGAGAGGTAATAATATTTTTTTCCAAACAACCCTCTACAACGGCGACAATTCATGCTGTCCCGGTGGTTCATGCTTATGTTCTAACCAATGTTTAAAATTCTGAATATGGATGCCGAATTGAAGGCACTACAGCATAGCTAGCCAAAGTGGCACCAGAGTGCTGAATTTCAATCGGCTTCTTATGAAAATTAATGCACCTACACCAACAGATTTCTCTCGTTGGCCAGCATACATATCGCTCATTTACTTCAATAGTGTCACAACTCTAATAAAAAAATAATTTTGCAGAAAACGCGTTTTAAATTTTCAATTTGCATACAAGTCAATGAAGACATGATCAAATATTATTCTCTCAGGAGGTGATGATACAAGCTATTTATATGAAATTTTTACACAAGATAAAATACAAAATGCCGCATAATTCTGCATTATTAACTCAAAAAACTAATTTTTTGAGTTATGACACTATAGCAGTAAATGAGCGATATATTTTTTGAGTGATTTGAATATTTTTTTCCGACGGAGTTTTCTTTAATATGGAACGATTTTCTGTCAACCCACCTCAAATTCTGCTTACAAACCATATGAAGTTTAAGTTTAAGTTTAAGTTTAAATTTATTGAGCCTTTTTTTTAATCTTTATACAGGTAAACTTATAGATAACCGTAAACTACAAAAAGAAATATCTTAAGACTATAATGTAAAATCTTAATTTGCGTAAAATTGCATTCAGCACCAAGCTTTACAGAATAATTGACAGTTATAAACATATATTAATTAATACATTAAAATGAAATAAGATTTAATATGCTTCTGCTCCCAAAGCTTTCATATTTCGAGTAAGTTTTATATATATTACTCTAAAATATTCTTAAAACTAACTTAAAAACAACTTAAATCAAAATTACAACAAAAAAAAATAATAAATTATGTAAAAAAATAAAAAAAAAACAATTAACTATTTAACTATCCCCTGTGTGTACCAGGAGTAGTCTTGTCATAAAATGCACAACGAATAGAATTATGTAAATCAAAAGATGGAGCATGCTCAGCTATATAACCCAGTGGAGATAAATAATTGACATTGGACCAATTAAAACGACTTTGTCTGTCAGAAATACTTTTTATGAAGGTATTATCATGATGCTGAACTCTAAGGATAAATCGTTGAATAATGTCGCAAACATATAAACCGATCGGAGTAACTTTTGATTTAGAATAAATAAATTTATTTGAATATCTTTTATTTGGGGAATGAAAGTGCTTTCCAATACAGCATCTTAAAATTTTCCTTTCAAAAATCTCAAATTCTTTTAGGACAGATGGAGAAATGCTGAACCATATAGGAAAAGCATATAAAAATACTGGTCTAATGCTAGTTTTATACAATAAAAGTTTTGTTTTCGTTGGTAAACTTCTATTTTTAAAAATGCGTGAAAATATTCCCATTATTTTATATGCTTTTCCTAGAGCACTACGAGCATGTTTATTAAATTTCAGAAGATTACTAAAATTAATTCCAAGATATTTAATTCTGTCCTTTATTGGAATCTCTGTTCCGTAAAGATAAAGGTGAAGTAACTTGCTCTCGGGTACTACAAAACCTTTACATTTACCTGAAGCATTTCGGATGCAAATGGACTCACTTTTTGATGAATTGATTTTTATACCCCATTTATGATAATATTCTTTAACAATCATTAAATGGTGAGAAACTTTATTTAAAGCTCCATTTGGAGACTCATCGTGCGCATATAGCAAAGAATCATCAGCATATAAGAGACCTGGTTACAAACCATATGAAGATGGAATATCGTTCCAAATTGTATTTTTTAAACATCCATTAAGATGTGTTTTATGAATAGTATGTTGTAAAATAAAAATTTTATATATCTTTGTATTTTGGCCAGTATCTAGGTTTAAGTTGATTTCCTTTTAAGGTAATTGGGCCTAATATTTCAATGCAAATAAAAATCCATTTATTTACAGTTTTTCCCGACGTTTCGTAGAAACGTTGAGTATTGTTATTCAATATGTATATGTACCTATGTAAATAATTATTCCATGAATTGTAAGTTAAAATGACTCAAAGCAAAATTGTTTTTTATAATTGTTTTTATTATTTAAATAGACGATCCCTTGAAAAAGTAGACAAAAAATCTACGAAATGTCGGGAAAAACTGTAAATAAATGGATTTTTATTTGCATTGAAATATTAGGCCCAATTAGCTTAAAAGGAAATCAACTTAAAAATTTTATATTTTAAACTCTCGCCTAATAGACAAGATTAAAAAATTAATTTTAGTATTATGTACGGATGTAAAGATTGCATAAGAATTCCCTTTTTTTCAATGCCATCATTAAGCGATTTCATAAACTTTATTTTAGTTTGAATAAGCTACAGAAGACAGAAGTTTGGATATATGTACCATATGTATGTATATATTAGTGATGTAACGAATGTCAATTTTTGATATTCGCGAATACGACTACGAATATTTGAAACGATATTCGCAAATACGAATACGAATATGAATACGAATATTGTATGTGAAATTTATAGACATAAAATTGGGGTTCTATTTACGTCTGCAATATGAAATATTAAAAAAATTTTATGAATAAAGACTTCATACTCTTGTTGGCGTACTTTAAAGTTAATAAAAACTACCCAACATTTTAATGATCGTCATTAAATAATATTTGAAAATATCTAAAAAAAATTTAATGGATTTGTACAAACTAATATTTTTAGCCATTTATTGAAATTTTGTTTAGGATTTATGCATTTATTTATTTAATTTGTTTGGAAAAATATTCGTATTCGTATTCGCCTGAATTTGGCAAATACGAATATATAAAAATATGCCGAATATTCGACAATTCGAATACAAATACAACTATTCTTGCATCACTAGTATGCATGTTTATGATTTTAAAATAAAGTTATATACATTTTTATTTAATTTCGTATAAAATTCATTTTGATTCTAACCAAAATTGTAATAACTTTGAAATAAGAAAAAAATTCAACTTGAAACATAAGCAAAGTTAATGAAAAAGAAAAATGCTAAATATTTTCATGGAATTTAACACTCAAAAGCTACTGAAGTAAAAAAATATTTTTTTTTGCGCTTGGTTTGTGCCATCATCATATTTTTCTTGTGCGCAGCATGTCGTTTCTTGGCTGCTTCTTATAAAAAATTTTAACATTTCTTGGTTTGAATTTCTTTTAAAATGGAATGATTTTGTTTTTCTGCGGAATATCGGAGCGCCTGCTGAGATAAAATAGAAGTACTCGTTTGTATGCATATTTGTAATTTTATTGCTATTTTCAATATTTGTATTATAGTTTTTAATATTTCCTTTAAACGGGATTATTTTTATTTGAACTTAGTGTGTGTGCATTCATGCCAAATTTGCCAAATTTTTTATTTCATAAGTATACATTGACATAGCTGTGCTCACAACCGATAACAACGTAAGTCGAAAATCATAGTTTTGAAAAAAAAACCTTTTAACATGTGAACATTTTTTCGAAACTCTCAATATTGCCAAATTAAAATAAGTTAAGCGTAAAGTAAGGACTAGTGCACTGACGAATGCACCCACTATTTTATGAAAATATAGTTTTTATTATAGTTCAGCGCCTATTACAGATTTTGTTGGACTCTTTTTAAGACTAAAGTTAATGGTGCATATTCAGAGTCAAGGCATACTTTGCTTTGCCTTAAGAAATTAAAACAAGTATTAACACACAAATATCACACTGGACCCAATTAAATCTCCGAGTGGAAGTGCGGTATAGCAGCACGCTTCCTAACCTACCATACAAAATACTGGTATTAAATTTTTAAAGTATACTTTATTCTGACTATGAGTATGTGACAATATTGTTGCATTTATATATTTATAATACGCTTCGAAACCACTACTTTATTTATGTTAAAGATATGCATTTCTTGTTGAAGGTTTGTAGGAGTAAAGACTTATTATTTAAAAATATATTTAGAAGTTAACGTTTTTTTTTTTGCAAATATTAAAAAGCGTTAAAGATTTCATTTGTGGCTTTATTTTTCAAATAGCTGATATTTTACTTATTCACTAAAATATTGCTTAATTGAAAATACCTTGAAAATAATTAAATTATTGAGGGATAAAGCAGTATTTCCTGTGCGCATTTTAATGTCTTAGTGTTGTTAACCAAAAAAATAGTATGGTTAATTGTGTATTTTGTTAAACAATCGAAAAACAGTAAATTAACAACTTAAGTTGGTTAAAATAACCTGACGCACAGTTTGTTAAACTTGTACGCTAAAATAAATGTTTATTTACAGACAATTCAGTTTGTTTATATTACACATTTCATTTTCATTTACTTCAATATTTAGTTTCATCCTTGACTATTCCACATTCCAATATAATTTTGTAGCCAAAAAATTGCGTCGTAATTCGCTCTACTCCTCGTTACCACGATGTCTGATATTTAACGTATCCTGTAAACAAAAACCTTTTTATCTCTTGGTATCTTTTTTTAAGTGAAACAAACTGGGTAGAAAAAGCTTGGATCATAATTCTCACCAAAAGATAGAGCCTATTGAGAGCCTATTACGTCTTTTTTTAATTTAAAAATCAATCGTATTACCTGCCTGAATTTCAGTGGTATCACCTTTAGCCGTGGCTTATGGCAACAGATATCTACAAGTAAAGCCAAAAAAAAACAAATCTGAGGCCATTTAATGTTGTTGTCCTTTTATTTTATGAAGCGACCAGATCTCTCCCGCAAACAATAAGTACAAATATTCAATCTAGATTCAAAAGCACTCATCATAGGAGGAGCTATTGCTGCCTAGGTTCTGAAGTAGATATCAATAGAATTCTTCAATACTCTTTATTAAACACTATTTCTAAAAGATATCTCCATTAGTAAGAGTAATTAAGTCCATCAGTGGCGTTGATGGGATATACATTTCTAACCAAGATTTCTTGCAAAACCGAAATATCCTTGCGAAACAAAAATTTTTTATTTATGTATTATTTATTTGTTTATTTTGTACGAATTCTAATCATTAAATATTTGTATTTTTTTCAACTCACACAATTTTTTAAAGATATGGAACATCTGTCGTTTGTACTTCTTGCACAATTTGTGTTCCCTATAACGAACTAAAATTATTATTTATTCAGAGTTCGTCGTAACCGGATTCCACTTTAAATAACTGCCGTTCATCTTATTTCACATGTTGCCTTGAAATTTTGTCAAATACAATAGTCTGCTGTTATTAACTGTCAATGACGCATCTTGTTCAGATTTTGACAGAAGTCAGCTGATTGTTGTTTGTTGACAGGAGCAGTGGTAGTACCCTTTCATAACAACAAAAATTATAAAAGAAATTAAACAAGTTTCAAAAATAAACAGTTCAGAAACCAAATAGAATTAGGCTTAAAATGTACAGGCCTTTTGCATGTTATCAGTGAATACATATATGTATGTATGTATATTAGGGTGGCCCACGCTTATATGGAAAAGTAAAAGTATAGTCCAATACTTGCGCCACAAGCTTGATTTTGTTTCTTTTACTAAAATATATGTGTATACCAAAAATTGGCTCAAAGGGACAATATTTAGAGTTAGCGATTTAGAGTTTGAGATACTTTTTCACACTTTTCTTTGATCTTTACTATATTTACATTCGTTGAAATTCAAATGTATTGATCCCTTTATACAATTATTTAACTTATTTTGAATGCAGAATTACAAGAAACGAGTTTATGTTAGCAAATTTCAGAATTTCTTATTGTTCTTTCTTGCACTTACTTTCCTCGTATCAAAACAGAAACTATATTAATAAGGATCATCCCCGGATTGTTGTTTCAAATGTAAAAAAAATTAGCGAAATTCATTGATAATAAATACGTCAAACGAGAAGGTTGTGCCTGATTGTTGGTTGCACGCGATTGTTTTTTCAAAGTACAAGCCATTTTAATGTAAGTTTTGTAAAATTTCAATGATTTCTAATAATGTAAGTAGTGCAAAACAATAATAGGTGCATATAGTTACTTTAATTGAAAAAGGATTAAATAAAGACCTCATATGGATTTCTTGTCACCATCAAAAGTTTGAGGTCGTGCTTTCTAATGTTTTTAAAGGGTATTTTGGCCCAAGCGGAGGAACTGAAGTGCAACTATTTAAAAGTTTTAAAAATCAGTGGCCAAATATTGAGAAAGAAAACTTCAAAGTCGAATGTATAAAAAAATCAACAGCCAAGGGACGATTTCCGTGAACTCCTTCCACTTGGTCTTAATTTTCTTGCTGGTGCAAATAAAGCAGGAAGAATGAAAATTAAATTTTATGAACCAGGTGCGTGTCATCTTGCTCGTTGGATGACGAACGCGATCTATTGCATAAAAATATGTATGTATGTTTCAAAATCAATTTGATCTCACAGACGAGGAAAAAACTCAGTTACCGAAATAAGTTTGTTTATAAGTCTTATATATGGCCGATATTGGAATGAACTCCTTTAGCAATAAATGCTCCTCTTAATGACCAAAACCTCCTTAAAGAACTCGAAAACTATCCCAAATAAAAAATTGTTAAAGCTGCTGTAAAAGCATTTCATCGACATTTATGGTCCTTTTTTGAATATTTAATCGGGCTTGCCTTTTTCGATTCCAGAATTACATGTGAAAGCTGGAAAAATCTCCAGCTACCACCAAAAGCTAAAGCCTCAAAGAGACTGGACGGAAAAGTATTAAACCATAGAAATACACTTGACTTCTATGTTACCAAAAGGTCAACAATGTTTTTTAATTTACTGTGCGATGATGGAAAAGCACAGTTATTTTTTTTTTCAAAGGATCCTACAGAGTGGAAAGACGACGCTATTTTTATTTCGATGATTTTCTTTCATCTTTTTAAAACTTATAAAAATTGTAAATGACTGCGTAGAACGAGGTGTTGCTGGGGTGATTAGTTGATCACCATAAAAAAGCTAATATTGCAAAAATGGCTATAGACAATTTAGTAAAAATAATAAAATATATGATAATTTGTACTTAATCTACAGTTTTATTAATTCTTTATTTATTTGATTTATTAAATATTTTTGTTTTTATATAAACAATGAATATTACCATAAGAAATCATTATCGAGCCATAATCGCTAAAATAGCTTAAGCGAAACATTTTTTGAACTTCGTTTTTTTGACGAAAATCCACTATGTACGATCGCAAATAATCGATTTTGGTCAAAAAATGAGGTTCGAAAATTATGTCGCTTAAGCTATTTTGGCGGTTATGGCACGGTATGTTCTATTTCTATCTAACACCAAAAAATCATTGAACTATCGCAACTTCTAAATATTGACCGATTGTGCTAAAATTTGGACTGAAAATTTTTAGGCACTATTTGAATAGCAATAACGTTGTAGAGCGCGAATATTCGATGCTTTTGTATTTTGGGCAGACCTGGGAAATTTGCATTAAATAAGGTAATGCATTGAGCATTTTCCTACATTAAACCAAATCAATGCAAATGCAAATTTATTACATTAGCACTAAATCATATGCTTTTAGTGCACTATATTTTGAATTAAACTAAAATTTCTTCAAAGTAATGCATTAATATTGCATTGACATTAAATTTGATATTTTTAATGCACTATTTTTTGCATTGAATTAAAATATCCTCAAAGTAATGCACTTTTATTGCATTAGCATTAAATTTCATATTTTTAATGCACTAGTTTTTGCATTGAATTAAAAACACTTAAAGTTAATGCATTAATATTGCATTGGCACTAAATCACACGTAAAAATTGCACTGATTTTGCATTACCACTAATGAAATAATGCAATATGATTGCATTGTCGCTAAAGCCTATTGTACATAATAAAATTAAACAAAGGATGAACAAAACAAATAAATATTAAAAAATACAGTAAAGCTCACACTGAGGCCACCTACATATTTATGAAGAATGTTCATTGAACATACGTATGTACATTAGCTATGTAGTGTTATATGGGAATTCTTAGTAACGAGATTTCGACTTGCACGAACCCCTCATTTTGTAAGGTTTGGAAAAAAATATTCGAGCCAAAAAATGGTGGCGGTCAGATGGGGGCAAAGGTCTCCGCTTCGTGCTCAAAATTGAGGGTAAAAGCAAAAAAAATACAAATAATCATATAACTTTCCCGGGGTCACCGCTACAAGGGTCAAATGTATGACGAGCACCCATTAATTTTCTCCGCCCAACATCTTTTTTAAGCTTACTGACCGCCTAACTCCTCTCCTTAAGGGGCTCCCATATAAAGGAGAAATTTTTATAACATTAACTCGCAGCGCTGTAACCGACCTCCAATATTTTTTCAATACAAAAATGTTCTCTGGACATACTTATCGTCTATCTTCAACCATTAAGGTGGTCCCCATACAAAAAAAAAGGAATTCTTTGTCAAATAACTAATTTATTTTTGGCATGTGTTGGATACATTTTTCTATTTTTGGACAACGACTTAAAGTAAAAGTATTTTTTCTTCTTCGTCGCGGCATAACGCACTGCTTAATCTTCTATTAATTTTACGCCTCTTTCGGCAGCGTCGTTGACAACATGGAGTTTTTGCAATATCCTTAGCAACCCAGAGGCGACTACCTCTAAAATGTATTTTGATGTCTCGACTTTTCATCCGAAGGGTCAAATTTTGAAAAATCTCCCTTTGACCCATTTAGAGTTCCTCAATCGAATCAAAATGTATGACCGACCCCCACTAATTTTGGAGGGCCGACCCACTTATGCCAGTGGCACACCCCTGAAACCACCCCTGGGGGTTCACCATACAAACATTTAAAAAAATCACCACTTTAGTGCGTATGAGTGATACTGGTGAAGAATAATATATTACTCATACGTATTTTTATACCCTTTAGTGCCTATTCACATTATGCCTTTTTAGCCTGCCTTCTTTAAACAATTTTCTTTTAAACCCCCTACGAAAAGTCGAGCACATTTACATTAAGACTTTTTTCTTCATGACTTTTTGACGTTTGTATACACTCTTAGTGCTGAGAGTACGAAAAAACAAAGAGATATGTCAAAAATCCCCTCGAATTTTCATTTCGTGCCTTTTGTTTTACTCCGCATGCTTCTCAACACCTCTCACCAACGAACTCAAAAAGCCTGCCTACGCATGCAAGCAGAAAAGGCACAGTGTAAATTGCGTCTTACCAAAAAATGGAAAAGGGTATATAATATATAATATATACCCTTTTTCCATTTCGAAATTTCTCGTGGACTTTTTTTCATAATTGCCTTCGTTTTCTAAATTTCACTCGATTTAGGAACTCTAAATGGGTCAAAGTGAGATTTTTCAAAATTTTACCTTGCGGATCATAAGTCGGGACATCAAAATACATTTAAAGGTATGGTTCCTTCGACAAAGTTTCTTATTTTGATCACTAGAATACGATTTTCTTTGTAATTTGAGCGATTTTTTTACCTCCATACAAATCGACCCGCCCTAATGTTTGTGCAATGTATATACATGTCTACATGTGTATTGAGCAACTGATATAATAATTTCTTTGTGGACACAAATGGTTGGTTTTTTCTCATTTCCGTTAAATAAATGATTTTTTTTAGATTTTTACTTTCTTTCTTATGACATAGTTTCTTGTTATCTAAGAGTTAAACTGCTGGACCAGAACAAAGTTTTAGCTTGCCAAATTGTTGTCTCAGTTGTTTTATTCCTTGTTTTAACATGTTCATTTGTTTGTTTGTATTATTTCAACATGTAAGTAAAAGTTATAGAAAAAAACCCCAAAAAGTACAAGTTGTTTCCAAGTAAAACTACTAAACATTCTTTATTTCTCCTTCTTACTACTACAACACTTTGCCTTTTGTCAGCCTTAACAACAGAAAATAAAATATAAGAGTGTCATTGAAATTTAGTAAAATTTTTGACGTTGGTTGCCGGTCTTAAAAAAAAGCTACAGAGACATTATCGCTGTGATCATAAAAAGAACATTAAATTAACTTATTAAGTTACATGCAATATAAGACAAGCAAGGCAAGGAAACAAATAAAAAGAAAGTAGTTTAACTTGTTGTTTAATTAAAAAACTTTTTAATTAATGTACAAAGGCAAACATTTCAATTACACTAGCTTCGCACTGCAAAAAAAAATATAATCTTGTTGCACAGTAATAAAAGACTTGGTGTAAAATTTGTCATAACATTTAAAGTGAAAGGCTTTATCGAAACAATTTTTTTAGAAAATTAAAATAAATCAAGTACAAGCCTTTAAAGATGTTTAGTCAAACAAATAGTTTTCCAGATTTAAAATAAGAATCTTTCAAAATAAAATTAATAGCAGCTGGAATTGTGGCTTGTTTCATTCTATTTTGATGTGAAAATTTTTAAAATCTTAAAACCAAATAATTAAAAAGGGCAAATTATAAAACATTAAGCAATTAATTAGTTAATACACAATTTGGAATAAAATTTTAGGGAAAACGCCGCCCTTTTAGCCAAGTTTAAGCGCTTAAGCTATGTTTTATTGACTATATCAAATAACGCTAAAAATATTAAATGATTCCCAAATTTTTTCATACATTTTTAAAATTATTGCATTATGAAGTAACTCCCAAAATTTTGAAATTTGTTTAATTTTTTGGGAATAGTTTCATGTATTTTTTTCAGTTATTTCATTCAACGGAAAATTATTTCACTCTAAAAAAATTGGTAGGTTTTCATAACAAAACAATTTGGGGCCTATTTTATTTTTTTGGCACTTGGCTAATATTTTTAATTTTACTTTCCAAAGGGTTTTCTACACCATATAATTTCGAGATACGGCGCACAGTGTCGTGAGTTCATAGAACGAGCGGCCAAAAATAGAAGTACTTGTCGAAAAGATATGAAATTTGGCACATATGTTTCAATTTGTAAAATATAATCGCACATAAAATTTGGCCATTTAATTTCCAAGGATTCGAGTCCTTTCCATATATCCTGAATAAAAAATTTTAACACATTTAATGCTTCATAAAAATTTCGTTCAATTCAGAGAAAGGATACGCATACCTCAAAAATATCCTTTTTCAAAAAAGTAAAAAGCATAAAAACAAATTGTCTTCACTTACAGTGAGTTAAATTTTTAACTAGACACAATCACATCTACAATTTGGTGATTTAAATTTCAAGGACTAGAATCCTTCCCAAAAGTCATGGAACTAAATAATATACTGAAAATATGCAAATTCTAACTTAAAAAATATTGTAAAATTAAATTGTAAAGGGGGAGAAAGGTGGACAAGAGTACAAAAAATTTTAAATGTAGAAATATAATGTGAAAGTATGGAAAATATATTTTTTTATATTTTTTTTCAATAGACCACTTAACTCGTACTTTTTCACTCACAGATGGCTTTCTTTAAATTTAATTTAAAAGCAACGGCACATCGCATATGAGTAACAGAATATAGAAAAAATTTATTGTAGCCACATTATAACAATATCCCCTTTATGTTTTATTGGAAGTTGTAGTGCAATATCTAAAATAATTTTTAATTAACCTGTTAAAGTTTGCATGTGTCTGTACTGTAGCGTGTTCTAACTATCACTACGACTAACATTGCGTAGTAAACATTTAAAGTCAACTTGACCGCAATATACATAACATCCAATGGCATTGAAATTATTTTTGCGCTGGACATTTGACACTCATGCAAATGCATTAGACAGACTGCAACGTAAATATGTATTTTGTACAAATGATATTTGACACTTACCAGTCTGATCGAAGGCCGCAGCAAAATGCACTTGAATGAATCAAAATTAATAACCACATGTGTTTATATAATAAATATAAACCATACAAAATCCATGTTTTCCAAATTTCTTATGAGACACACGCCGCACGCCTACCGTGGGAAACTAAAAGGAACAATTTGCTTATTAAGCATATACCTTTTCTATTCCCTCTTATGTTAAGATAGGTTAAGCTTTATTCTCATAACTAGTATATAAGACAATGTATTTTTATTTTTAAATTAATGAATAAACAAGTTTCTTGTGAGCTCCTTGCTGAGCTCTAATAATAAAAAGAAATAGTTTACTTCATTAAAGGCATTCATCTGCCTTCAACTATTTTGAGCCAGTGGCGTTTATTAGCGCCGGCACCCTCGGGCAGGTAGACAGTAGGAATTTTTTTAAATTATTACAAGCATAATTATTAAAGTACCATATTTTCATATAGTTGCATACTGGCCAAAAACTGTTGACTTTGAATCATCAAAACTCTTTAAAAAGTATACCTTTTTTAAAAAAATTCTTTTTTATTTTACTTAACTAGAATATTGCAAATGCAACAGAGTAATTTGTTCGTTTTAATTCAAAAAAATTTTTTTAATTTTTGGCGGCCTTCGCGACAGTGTGCGGTGCCTCCTAACAAAGTTTTCCTAGAAAAAACAGCTTAAAATCAATAAAAACCATATTGAATTAATATGAAACATTAACGAAAGTCTAGTCATGTTGAAATTTCTTATTTCTATATGAAAAATATTGATTTATTAATGTTATTTATTTTTAGGTATTTTAATATACATTTTCTATTATATTGAAAATTATTGAATTAATGTGAAGCGTTATTATTTTTAAGTTGCAGCTTTTCCCTTAGTGTATATCTGCCATTAATGAGTAATTTGTTATATTTACCAAAGAGAAGCACACTTAATTTGAAAACCTACAAAAAAGAAAAATTATTGCCCCTATATATGTTGTATTCGTGACAAGCTTTCATATGATACCCATATTGTTACACTAAATAAAAAATTTACCAAGAAATGGCAAGAGATCTGTAAGGCTTTTTGGATCCGTAACACTCAAAAATATGCATTTCTGGGAATTTTCGTACCTAAGTTTTTTGTAGAACTACATTTTCTCTCGGTTACCAATTTTTTTTTGTCTGAGAGGTGCCATTAAAGTAAAGTTAAGGTTCCCAAAGAATTTCTGCATTGCCGTCTCTTAACAGGGCACAAAGATTTCTACGATATGTCCTAAAGCAGCTCTGATTGCCAAAGGATTTCTGATTTGCCGGCCCTACACCTGTCTTACAGATTTTCTTCTCGAATATATATGAATTTGGGACTTATTTCATATTTTGAGAATTTTATTTCATTGGGAATTAGTTAATTTTATCTCCTGGGAGTTATATTATTACGAAATAAGTTCAAATATTTGGGCTTTATTTTATTTTCACTTTTGGAAGTCATTTAATTTCTTTGAGACTTATCTCATTAACGTTTAGTAGGACTTATTTAATTTTTTTACGTCCATTTTCATTGTTATTGTTTACTTTGGGCGTTATTTCGTTTATATATATATATATTGGTTCCTTTGGCTCCTTGTAATGAGCATATGACCTCGAGGTTTCGTTAATCTTTGCTTAATTTAAGATGAATAGCTGATTGGAGCTCTGCATCCGATCTTGGATCTGAGGCTGCCAGTACGTCTCCAGGAAGGCAGTCGACAGTGGAAATTTATCTGCCACCATTTTTGAGGGCTATATCACCCATAGTTAGTCGTCAGAGCCTCTTCAACTGACAAGAGGGTACGCCACGTGTAGGGAAGTTGACAGTTGTGCAGGAGAGACTGCAGGGGCACATCACTACACCACTAGCTTAGGCGTTTTATTTTTTGATTAAACAGTGCCTCAAGAAATGCAGTACTAACAAAACTTCAACAAATTCAATAATACTGTCCATTAAATCAGTTGGTAAAAATATTTGGTAACCCTCCAGTTTGTGAGTTCCTCTCTACCTGTTATAAGGAATTTAATGAATTACTCCCTTATGGTAAGCTAAACGTTGCTTTAACAAACGAATTTTGTATGGCAAATCCGGTTTTAAAGAATGCTTTAACTTTAACAATCGTTTTTGCATAAGGGCATAAAACTATAAATCAAAGATCCTTCTATAGGCACAGTTCCACATTCAGCTTACAAAAAGCAAACAATTATCACTCTCCTATCATATGTATACATTTTTAAAGTATGAGAGAGAGAGAGAGAGAGAGAAATCCCTACACTTGATAAGGAATTCAAACTCTAGGCAGATTATATTGATGTAAAAATCTGATAATGAGATGTCACCATTTTGAAGAGTATATTAAAAAAGAAGCATATACACGCATATTCATCGTATAATTCAAAAAGTTTATTCACGATATTGAAATTTCAAAAACTTATCTGAAAAGTGGGAAAATCAATTTTGTTAATCAATTTTAATATTAATATATTTATCCAACTTTTTTCCAAAAAATTATTACTTAATTTGTTCAGTTAGTAAAACATTAATGGTTTGTTTTATTTATATTGCTTATTATTATTTTCTTTTGCAAGAAGCGATCATTTTGCTATTCATTTAAAATATTATTAAATAACAAAGTTTTCCTGTTACTGGTTAAGCACATATAGATTTTGACATGCGCTTAATTAAATAAAGAGAGTTGTCTTAATACACCCGGTTAGAGCTATGCCGCTTAGCTATATAAAACAAATTTCATGTGTATTCAAATGGTACTCGTAAATTAACATGTTTTGAAGTAATAACATGAAAAAATATGAGTGCTGTGAGCAACCTCTCATAATTTACAATTATAAATATTGTACTTATTTGTATTTCGCTTTATCTTCTTTGTACATTGCTTATTCCTCCTCTCTCTCTCAATTCCTTTAGAAAACTCTCAGTAGCCATAGCTCCGAAAGTCTTATTATTTTGTTACCATTTTGTTTGAGTCACAACAACAATTTTTTTTAAACTATGTTAAAATATTAAAATATTACGATACTTAAGACACTTGTTTGAATACCCCCATTATATGATAGTGTCGAAAACTTCTTCCCATTATTTTCTTTTCTAGCTGCTGCTCGTATGCAAGAACAATACAAAAATAAATTGAGCAAATTTTGTTTTATTTTCGTACCACACACTTCAAAGAACGAAACGAAACAAAATTAAATATTTTTTTTCGTTTATTGTTGTATTCTAATTTTAACTAAAAAGAAATCAAAACAAAAATAAGCTAATAATTGTAATAGTGCCCGTTATTTTTGATACAAAAATCACGTCCTAGCTCCTGTGTCGAGGCATAAAGAGCATAGCTCTAATAATATAATTTTTTATAATTTTTAACAAATAAAAGCACGTATGTACCAAAATCAGCGTACATCAATTTTGTCTTCAATATGATGAGGAAACTAGGGAAATCAAAAAGGTTGCAGAAAACTAAACTAATAAACTTCTCAAGGTTTGTATAAAAAATAATCCGAGAACAAAAACTCTAGCTGTAATTACTGAAACCGCCTTCATAATAACATGCATGTAACGTAAATTAGTTTTAAGCTCCTCGTGTTTGAACTGAATAATTTTTAAATCCCTTTATAAATAGTTTATAAATAAAAGCTCAAATTAAATTAAAATCAAATCTTCTTTCAGAATATGAGTCTTTATTATTATGATGAGTAAAGTAGTTTTCGACCAGGCGATATGAAATAGGGCGCAAGGAAATAACGCCCAAATAAGAAACAAAATAAGGCCCAATAAAATAAAACCCAAAAAAAAAACTAAATAAATTTCAAATTTCATCAAAGCTTAAAACATTAACTTCAAAAGGGAACGTTATTAACTCTTCAATATACTGAGTATTAATGGCTACACTTATATGCAAATAAATAAGTAAAATTTATATCAAGAGGAAACCACTTCTAAGCAGGTCATTGCAATTGGTTAAACTTATGAGATTTCCATTTATTTGCGGCATAAAAAAAGAAATACATAGTAACTGGCTCAAAAAAAGCAACTTTGGGTTATTAATTAAATCTTTATATAAATAACTTCATAACAAACCATGGCTGAGCCCGGAAATATGCTACAATTTGTTTTGATTTTTAATCAAATGAAAAATGTCCCCATGTAACAAATTCACACAAATTTGTTATACAAACATTTTTGTTGTACAAATTAACCAGTATTGCCAGCAAATAAAAAAACGGCAAAAATTCTCGTGATACATTTTTTTATAAAGCTTGCCGCTTGAAAACAATCTCAATCTCGGAGCGGAAACCGAAAATGTTCTAAGATATTAAAAAAACAATATCTTAAGTACATACTTTACCATTTTGGAATTGGAGCTTACTGAACCAAATATTATGTAATTTTCCTGAATTTATAACTATATTTTTGCAACATGGTCGGTTGAAGTTTTTTACTCGAAAGTCATGCGAGCAATACATACGCTGGACATTGTTTGTAATAATACAGCATGTCTCAATGAAAATTGTATTCATCAGGCGCTATGAAGCGCTCGCTGCAGAGGGACACACGTTGGTACATAGACATTCTGAAATATTAGATGTTTTCACTGCTATGAATTTTTTTCATATTTCTAGTGCATAGGTATCATCAAAAAGCAAAAATAATGTTTTTAAGGAGAAAAAGGGCCTACGAATTATCTCGTAGTTGGCTTCTGTAACAGAAATCGCTACGCAGAAGCCAACTACAAGTTAATTCGTATGTCCTTTTTTTAATATTTTGTTTTATAATTATTATTTTTTATTATAATTACGAGGGCGTATCAATAAGTCCTTGACTTATTTTTTCACGCAAGCCAACATTGACTTTCTGTTCTTTTCCCAAATACGAGTTATCGATACTAGCACTGATATAATCCGATAGTTTAGTGAGTACGAGATAACTCGTAGTTGACTTCCTAGAAGGGAACGCAATCTACGAGTTAACTCGTAGTTGGCAGTCAACATGTTAAAAAAAAATTTCAAAATTATTTATAACAAACAGTGACAAACATCATTTAAACACATTAAAGGTACATTAACATTCTTTGAAACATACGTAATATTTAATGCTGATTAGCCAAAAATTGTGCTTAAATCACATTTTTTTAAGGTCGTTTTTCAGAACCATACACCTGGGGGGTTCACCATACAAATATTTAAAAAAATCACAAATGTTTGTATTAGAAACCCCCAGGGGTGGTTCCAGGGGGTGTGCCACTGGCATAGGTGGGCCGGCCATCTAAAATAAGTGGGGTTCGGTCATACATTTTGACTCGATTGAAGAACTCTAAATGGGTCAAAGTGAGATTTTTCAAAATTTGACCCTTCAAGAAAATTTGACCTTTCGGATCCAAAGTCGGGACATCAAAATACATTTTAAAAGTATGGTTCCTTCGGCAAAGTTTCTTATTTTGATCCCTAGAATACGATTTTTCTTGTAATTTGAGCGATTTTTTTGCCTCCATACAAATCGAACGCCCTAATATATATACATACATTTTTCCCAACAGGTGCATGTATAAACCTTTTATATGACATTTTTATAGATTTAATATGACATAACAGTTTTTGCTGCATGGCTTCCTCCCAAAACGCCTTTTTTGACATGTGTCTATGTTGCAATAAAGGTAATTGGGATAAATGCAAAAGGTATCTTACCTGAAGGAAATTCTATGAAGATAAAACGTTCTTCCGCTATCAGGCTAGGTATATTGGTCCCTTAAGAGGAATGGGGGGCTTATACAATAAAATTCGAAGAGAAATATTAAAACTGTACTAATGTCCTAATTCAGCAAGAAAATATAGGATGTTGTTGTTTGAAAATATATTTGAGTGCTTGCTTTTGAATTCTCTAGGAGCCTATTTACCAACTCATTTAAATATCAATTCATATTTAAAAGTAATTTTCCACAAAAAATTCATGAAAATCGACACTTATATATGAATTGATATTTAAATAGATTTTGTGAAATTGGCCTAAGAATTTTTCTTCAAAAATTGTTGTTGTCTTTGATAATAAAAAATAAAAATATTATTGCAATGTTTTTAAAACATAAAAATTCAATTAAATTATTATACAATAGTTTCAAAAATATATGAAAAAATATGTATTGGATATAATGTTTGGAACAAAATCATAAAGCAAATACATGAACCTTCTAGCATAGACAATAAATAATAATTGTCTTAAAGAATCAAAACTTCTTTTTTTGCTCCATAGACAAGACGACACAATTGTTGAACAGAATTAGGGCATACGGGAGCATTTCCTGACTCGATTATTAAGGTTCATAGTAAAGATAGCTTCCTGAGTACTGAAAAAAAGAGCTTTCAATGTGCCAAGAAGTATTTTTCATGCGGATACGACAAAATGCGCCATTTCTTTCTTGAAGAGACTTAAGATGGAGATGGGGATGGGGATGGGGATGGTATTTTTCAAGTTTAACTACATAACTTTTTCGATACGATGTTAAAAGCTCTCATCTTATTTCATAGATCCAGTTTGTCTTCGGCTACATTTCTCAAATATAAAAGAAATATTGTATCTATTTTAATTTTAGGATGGGCGGACTTGAAAACCAAATTATACAAACCCAGTAGCTTGACATTATTTCTTCTGAGAAATAAGGAGATACTAATTGGCTGCTGCCCAACGAAAGAAATGTATTTTTGTATGTGCATTTATTTGTATAAGAAGCCTATTGAAGTTCTGCACTCTGGTGCCACTTTGGCTATGGTCTACAACAGCTACGTGCAAGCACGAATAATTTGACATTTCTATTTGAGGTAAACAGCTTTGAAAGCTCTTAAATTTGTTCTTCTTTCTTTGCACAGTAAGAGCAAGCATCGTTTTCACTGAGATCTGATTGGCTGTTGTGCTCTAGTTGGTATGAAAGCACAAAAGCTCATTTGTAAAAGTTTGCACATTGTTCATATGTCTTCGACGTAGTTGGTGTAGGATAAAAAAAAAAGTTTTTAGTTTAATAATAATTGTATACTGTGTCTTTTTATTTAATTAAAAATCTTCAAACTTACAGAAACAACGTTTTTAAAGGGCAAAAACATAGGATGAGAGAGACTAAAAGATGAAGACTTCTCTATACTCATACTCACTTCCACGAACTCAAATAATGGCGAAGAAAACTTGGTGTGTTTGCACTATTCCATATGTATTTAGCTTTACATAAACAACTATTTGACACAACCATTTGAAAAAGTTCATAAATTGCAATGAGCTTTATTTCGTTGATTTAGTGAAGGGATTCATTAAGTTACTTTAATGCAAAATTTTATTAATCCAATGAAAAAATTCTTTGCTTTAGTAACTGACTTTCTTTCAGTGTATTGATCTTTTTAGGACATTGGTTGAGGCAAAAGAAGTATACAGCCTTAAAGCTGAAAGCATTTACTTTGGACCTCTTAGAGTTATGACACCGATAATGTATTTTTGATATATAATGAAACTTTCTGCAAAATTAACAAAAATATCTAGGTAAAAGTGTCGAATTAAAATAAATTTTAAAATATTTTATATTACTTCGGTATTTTATGTATTTTTAAAATATTTAAAAGGATATTTAAAAGGAATAAAAGGTGACGTGTAGTATTATATGCTTGTTTAGCAAAAATCGGGATATTTTTTAAATCATTAGAGTCTTACGGGCTAAGCTGGCAGCACTGTTGACAACACTACAGGCATAAGAAAATTTGAAGTTGAAATAAAAGAAGGACATGATTGGGCGCGGTAAATACAGAACGTAAAGCAAAATCACTCTTTTCCGAGCAAATATATCGGTTTTTCTTTTGCTTTCATTATTTGTAATACAAAAAAAGTATGAAAAAGAAAAGAAAAAGCACATAAACAACAATTAAGTTTAAAAGCCTAAAATAAATGGTATAAACACAAACACATGCACATATGTGCAGAGAAATAAATACACACATACTTCAGCAAACAAACAAAATCAAAAAAGTCGGCTTGTGTGATATAATAGAACAGAAGAGAACAACAACGAGCAAAACAAAAATAAAAACCAAATGCAAAGGCCTCAGGCAGACAAGAAGGAAATACTTGAAATAACATAAATTTCCCAGAATTAAAGCTTTCAAATATATTGCACCAACACAAGCTCATGTTCGCATACAAAAAAAAAATTATTTTTCACATACACTTTCTCGACAACGTTGCAGTTAAATGAAAATATAGCTGTACGACTCCACTATGTTTTGCTCCCAGCTAAAAGTTTTTACTCTTATACGTAATATTTCGAATTCATGGCAACGCAGACGCAAAAAGTGAGTTAAATTTTTTCTTGTTCAAAATAACTCTCATGACACTGGAAGTAACAGAAATTCCACAAGGTGAAATAAATACATAAATTGGGAATCAAAGTTAAAGAAGAGAATTTTTCATAACGAAAACAATTTCATATCGAAATTTTTGGCAAGTGAGTAAAACAAAAAAATGTACAATTTGTAACACGGCAAATAAAAACGAACACATACGCACATACAGAGAGGCATAACTTAGATTCCGGAGCAAACTATTGAGTGAAACCAAGTAAAACATAATGGCCAACCAATGACGTCATTGATTTTGTTTCCTTAACCCAATGAAAGCAATAAATACAAACACAAATACGTTACTGTAAGCGTGTACTACCACAATGACAAGGACGACCTAGATTCATAAAAAGCATGTTGTACACATATTCTTACATACATATGTATATTCGCTTGTATGTATGTACAAACACACACATATACAGGGTGTTTTTTTAGAGGTATAGAACTTCGAATTGAAATAAAACACAAGAAAATCGTTTTAATGTCCATCAATTTGGCTTTATTGGAAGGATAATTTTATGCCATTAATGTTTAAATATGATTTCGGGCATGTGGCCGCCGCGGCTGGCTCGAATAAAGCCAATTCTACAGGTCCAATTTTCAACCACTTTTTCGAGCATATGGGGCCGTATGTTGGCAATAACGCCACGAATGTTGGCTTCCAAGTCCCCTAACTTTTCTGGTTTGTTGGCGTAGACGAGCGACTTCACATATCCCCAAAGAAAATAATCCAATGGTGTCAAATCACACGATCTTGGTGGCCAATTGACAGGTCCATTCCGCGAAATTATGCGCTCATCGAATGTTTCCTTCAATAAATCGATTGTGACGTGCGCTGTGTGGCATGTAGCGCCGTCTTGTTGGAACCACAACTCATCCACATTCATGCCATCCAATTCGGGAACAAAATAGTCGGTTATCATGGCTCTATAGCGGTCTCCATTAACGGTAACTGACTCTCCAGCATTATTTCGGAAGAAGTATGGCCCAATGACTCCACCAGCCCATAGAGCACACCAAACAGTCAGTTTTTGTGGATGTAATGGCGTCTCAAGGGTCTCACGTGGATTCTCTTCACTCCAAATGCGGCAATTTTGCTTGTTGACGTAGCCATTCAACCAAAAATGAGCCTCACCACTGAACAAAATTTTGCGATGAAAATTAGCATCGAAATCAATCTCATTTTCGGCCCATACACCAAAATCACGACGCATTGCATGGTCTCGCGGCTTTAATTCTTGCACAAGCTGGATCTTGTAAGGTCGCAAGCCAAGATCTTTGCGCAAAATCTTCCATAAAGTTGATGGACAAAGCTCCAATTGCTGTGCACGGTGGCGAATCGATTCATTCGGGTCCTCTTCAACACTTTGCTCTACAGCGGCAATTGTTTCTTCGGTGCGCACTGTTCGACGTCTCTGCGGATGCGTATTATCACATAGAGTAAACGTAGTGCGAAAACGATCCATGGTTAACCGAATTAATTGCTCTGATGGACGATTATGTCGACCATAAAATGGACGGAGCTTGCGGTAAACTTCGCGAACTGAACCATTATTTTCGAAATAAATTTGCACGATTTGCAAGCGTTGTTCTTTTGTCAACCTGTTCATGATGAAATGGCAAACCAAACTAAATATTAATCACTTGACAGCTAACAAAATGGCCGACAGTTAAAAAAGTGATGTCAACTTAAAGTTCTATACCTCAATAAAAAACACCCATTATATACATACACAGTTATTATTATAACACCTTCTCCATATTCTACTACAGGGCAAGAATTAATGGGACTCAACTGAAGAATATTAAAAATGAGCATGTAGTTACAAACAACAGCAATAAATTTATCTAAATGCAAATTTGGAAGACAATGAATGGGACAGGCAACAATAAAAAGTTTTCCTAACTAACAACATTTTAATGATGTACAAAAGATGTAAATCGGATTGTCTACTTGTTTAATAAACAAAACTTATAAAACTAAATTATTCTGAATGAAATATTGAAAGTTATTCCATTTGTTTTCAAATAATATAGGAACGATTACTGACTTATCTTATAGAGTTTAAGATATTCTTTCTACCAGAAACTAAAATACATGAAATACCGAAGTATATTTATTTGACATAAAGTCTTTACTTATTTAATTTGAAAATTTTGGTTGTTTTTATAATTAAGCAATTGTATATATGCATTTCATTCCCGCTTGTAAAGATTTTTGTTTGAGGCTTTCAAACTTATTATGTTTGTATATTGTAATTCTCAATATGGTATTAAGAGTCTTACCATAAATATACGAAGTTTGTTCCAAAAGCGGGAACGAAATGCAAATAAAGAATTGCTTAACCATAAAAACAAGCAAAAATTTTTTAAATTAGAAACTAAAATAGTTATGACAGCATACATTAGATTTTGAAACAAAGATGCATTATATTTTTTCCTTACGAGGCGGTTCGGAAACTTCTTAGCCTATCAATGAAAAAGAATAGTTAGTTTTTCAAAAATATTTTTATTTTTCAATATAATCTCCTGAAACTTCAATACACTTAGTCCAACGCTTTTCGAGCAATTCTATCCCTTGATTAAAATAGTTTTCCTCAAGGTCTTCAAAATAGTGGTTTACAACTGTAATTGCATCTTCATTTGAGGTAAAACGCTTGCCAGCAAGGAATTTTTTTAGATTTGGGAACAGGTAAAAGTCACTGGGAGCCAAACCAGGAGAATAAGGTGGGTGGTCAAGCAACTCGTACTTTAATTCGTTGATTTTAGCCATTGTTAAAACACTCTTGTGCGCTGGTGAAAAATTATTTTTTTGTGTTGTAAGCCAGGACGTTTTTCTCGAATTTGTACATTTAATTGATCCAAAAGGTTGCAATAGTACTCTGAATTTATTGTTTTACCCTTTTGCAGATAGTCAATCAATAAAATACCTTTGAAGTCCCAAAAAACCGTTGACATAACCTTACCAGCCGATTGAATTGTTTTTGCCTTCTTTGGGGCACTTCCTCCAGCTTCAGTCCATTGTTTGGATTGTTCTTTTGTCTCTGGAGTATAGTGGTGGATCCATTTCTCATCAACAGTTATGAAACGACGCTTAAAATCCATTTTATTTCGCTTAAAACAATCCAAACAAGCTTGATAAATATTCATTCTTATGCGTTTCTGGTCGACTGTTGACAAATGCGGCACCCATCTTGCAGAAAGCTTTTTCATATGTAGTTCTTCATGCAAAACTAAATGGACTTGATCATTTGAGATACCCATGGTATTAGCTATTTCACGCACTTTTTTATTCGTCGAATATTTAATACCATATCATGCACTTTGGCTAGAATTTCTGTTGTTGTTGCTGTTTTTGGACGTCCACTACGTGGTTCATCTTCAATGCTTGTACGACCACGTTTTAATTCAGCAACCCAATTTTTTACTGTTGCATATGAAGGAGCACTTTCACCTGACACATTCACCATATCATTATGAATTTCTTGTTCCGATAAACCTTTTTTATGTAAATATTTAATGACACCACGCATTTCTAATTTTTCCATTGTTATAAAATCGCGGATGCGTCTTTTGTGAACACCTGTTTCTATATGAAGGAGTTGCCAGCTCGCAACAAAATTTAACATGTGTTCATAGCAGAGATGGAAGTTTCCAAAACACTTAACTTTTTTCTGTTTATACCGCGCTTTTTGTTCTAGGCTAAGAAGTTTCCGAACAGCCCTCGTATGGCGGTAAAATAAATATAAAAATAAAACTCTGAATATACAACAAGAATATAAGGAAGGCTAAACGTGAATCCCGGACACTTTTCTATGAACAGTTAGATAGCGTTTGCGAAGTTTCCAAAATCCAAAAATTTTTATCGAAAACCCACACCTAACCTGAAACACTCATTAACTCGGATGGTAGAAGGGCGAAAACGATCGAGGAACTATTAGTAGTATTCCTAAAGTAAAGTAGTATTCCTGAAGGCACATTTTCAAATAGGAGCTGTGCAGAATGCAGCAGAGATACAGCCCTACAGAAGTAGAGCAAACAAATATAATTATCACCACTCAAATGCTAAATAATACAACTAGAAGCTTTTTGTCATTTAAAGCAGCCGGGCCTGTTGGTATTTTCCCGGCTCTCTTTCAGAAAAGCATTGCCCTAATAGACGATGGGTTGACTAACATCTTTACCATCTGTGTAACATATACATACACCCCAATGTCATGGAAAGAAGCAAGAGTTGTATTCATACCAAAACCTTGCAAGGAAACTATTCAAGGCCCACAGCGTACAGACAAATAAGTTGGAACAAATTGTGGGCACAATATTGAAGGAGAATATATAACATGATATAAAAAAATTTACACAACACGCCTATATTTTAGGCAGGTCTGTTGAGACAACCCTACAGGAAGTTGTATTTCATGATGAAAAATCTTTTGATCTAGGCATTTATACCCTAGCTATAATTATTGATATAGAAGAGGCTTTCAACAATGTTTTGATCTCGAATCTTATCAAATCGCTAAGCATATTTGGCTTAGATTAAGGAATAATGGCTTGGATAAACCATATGCTTAACAGCAGGTATACAGACTGCCGAGTGAATGCAGCATTTTCTAAGCTGAGATCTGGGCAATCCTCAGGACCAAGGAAATAGTGACCAGGAATGTTGTTAACGTAACCTTCTACGTCAACAGCCAGGCAGCGCTAAAAGCTTTGAAAAGACGCAATGGTAAATCGAAACCTATTAGTGATTGTAGGAAAGCCCTTAACTTGTTTGTGGATATGAAATAAGGAAAATTAAATTGCCCATAAGCTGGCAAGAATAGGATCGGTGTTAGATGAGGGAATGTGTGATAGATTGGTGAAATTACCGATTGGTTGTTGCGACAGGGAACTCAGTGTTTGGGCAGAGAGCGGCACCAAGAGTTCATGGCGAAGTAGGGAGGATTGAAGAGTCTTGAGGGCTATGTGGCCAAAACTTGATTTAATATGAATAGAAAGGCGATACAAATCGTGATAGGTACGTTGACTGGCCACTGCTCGGTCGGAGCATTTAGGAAACTGGCACTCCAGATTTCTGTAGAATGTGTAGGGATGAAAAGGAACCAGAAACCATTGAACATATTATCTGCCACTGCACGAAGCTGCAACGTCATAGGCTTAGATGGCTGAACAGATGTTACCATGAGAGCATTAGCGATATCGGGAAGTATAAGCTGCAGGATATCAGCGGCTTCATCATGGAAATTGAGTGGCTTAATGACGACTAAAAAAAGCACTTTTGGGTAAAAATGGGGAGAAAATACTACTTTCAACAGGCAATAGAAGGTAATCACAATGAATGCAACTGGGTCTCCGAGTGGAGGTGTGTTATAGCACCAACCTTCCTTACCTAACCTATCCTGACAGCAGGTGTATATATTGCGAGGTAAACGATACAAAAATAACAGGTTACGTATGTCGTGGAATACCACAGGTAGGTATATTATCTCCTTTATTGTGGATTACCATATCACACGGCCTACTAAAACTTCTATCCGAAGAAGGATTTAAGCCCATCTGTTATGCGGATGGGCAATTTTAATAAGGGAACATGATCCTAGAATCTCAACTTGTCCTACAACTGGGCCAGAGAATGAGTTCTTGGTGTTTACCAGGAAGAAACAGAAATTTGTTTATTCACGAGAAAGCGGAACATTCCTATATTTGAATCTGCCATATTACAAAAAAAAACAATACAAATTACCAAAAAATTCAAATATCTACGCATAATACTTGACTGGAGACTATCCTGGAAATACCATATAGAAAACAGAGCGGATAAAGCTTAACGAGTATGAACCTATTTGCAGAAAAGCAATTTGATCCAAATTGGAGTTAAATCTCAAGATGTAAAGCCAGTGTTTACACGAGTGTGGTACGACTTATCATAAAAAACGCATTGTTAGTGTGGTGGACATCTTTACAAAAGAAGGTTAATGTACAATCCCTTCAAAAATTACAGAGACAGTACTGTGTTAGCATTTATAGCGCAATAGCAACCACATCAACTAAAGCGATGAAAAATATTTTTTCAATCGTGCCAATTGATATACAGGTCAACACGTTAAATAAACAAATTTCCATACATAAATTGTTTTGTAAACCTTACGTAAACCAAAATTATTTTTTCTGACTACAGCAGTTATTGTTTAAAAAATTCTTTTCGAAAGCAAAAATTGCCAATCATAACGTAAATATAAAACCTTTCATGCAATTGCATGAAATTTGCTTAGAGCCTTAGAGAAGGGAGCAACATGGAACAAAATTACGCAAGAGGAATCTCTGAATAATTTTTGGTAATTTTTTAGATGTAATTTGAGAAATAAACAAAAGTTTCATTCATAATGTGAAGTAGGATGGTGATTTTCTGGTAGAAAGTCTAACTTCTTAGTTGGATATATACCCAAAATTAAGGGGTCGTTTTAGTTTTCTAAGGACAAAGAGTGTTATTTAAAAGTTTATCGCAATTACCATTTGTAAATTGCTTTAAAAACTCGAAAGTAGTTTGCCAATCAATCGGTATCTTCTCGACCATCAGTTGAGAAAATAAAACTAAAATATTAGCAAAATTGTTGATTTAGGAATGCAATAGAAACAGCTTAAAAACCATTTAAAATAGAAAATAATTGTAATGTCATAATTATTTCAGTTTTTTATGTATTTAATTGTTGGTTTTAAATACCTAAACAATAATTCTCATAAAAATATTTATTAAAATTGGTTTTTATTGCTTATATTATATTTTTAAAACATAATACATTAACAAAAAAAAAATAGTTCAAAACTCATATCAATTTTCCAAAAGGAATCATTATAAAATCAATCGATTTTCAACTTGTACGTGATATTTATTTTATTATTCCAAGCTTGTTTAAGCCTGGATTACGTTTTGCGTGATTTATCTCAATCCTTATATATAAATGAGCAAATTCGTGATCAGTTAAGTGCAAGCGTGCAAGAAGCATGCCGACAGTTAAGATGCTCCTTTCTCAATGTAATGTTATAATTTTAATCCGTTTCATTTAAACTACTAGAATTAACCCGAATCTCCTTAGAGTGGTTTCCTAGGACAAAAGTTGTGGTAATTTTTGTTAACAAAAGTTGAGTGAAAAACAAGGTAATATATCGCTCATTTACTCATACAATGTCATATTTAATTTTTGCGTTAGTGATCCAGAATTAATCATTATATCGTTCTTCATTTTATGTAAGAATTTCATACAAATATCTTGTTTACCCAACTCTTGAGAGAAAAATAGAATATTCTTTTTCCATTAAGTTGTGTATAAATTGAAAACTTTCAACTCGTTTTCCGGCAAACTGGTGGTTTTTGAGTTATGACGTTGTTTGAGTTAATGAACGATATGTACACAGATATAACGAAAAAAATTGCTTTTATTTTAGAAATTTTTGCGTGCCATATAATGCAACAGTTTAACACTTTACTTTAATTAAGCAACAAAACGCTTACACATACGAGTCCTTGCACAATTTTCCTACACTGAAAGTTTTTCTTAATCATGAAACTTGGAAATTGAAAAACATGCAAGCACTCGACTAAATACGTATTTATTATTTATAATAACTAGAAGAAGAAGAAGTAGAAGACGAAAACTATCTTACTATCTTGCAGTTCTTTGGCATGTTATAAATATTTAATAAATGAAATGGAAATTGTATGCTCGTCTTCTCTTGTTTTAATTATTTTGTTTATCAGTGTGTTTGCTTAGCGTCATTCTCAAAAGTTGCTTCATAATCAACTAATTGTTGCTCAGAATGAAACGAATAAAATTGCCAGGGAAAGCAGAAATATGAATTAGAAAAGGAATAAGGAGACAAAAACTTAAAAATATATTCACTCAGGGGGCAAATTACGGCACTCGTTATCGAACGAAATTACGAAATATTTCAATAGAAAAATTATATGCACACAAAAAAGTAATATGAATGATTTCGTAATATTAATTAAAATAGTTGTAATATCAATTAAAAAATTAATTAAACTTTCACCTATAAGTAATTTAATAATATTAATTAATTTTTTCCACTCAAATTAATAAATACAATTAAAAATTTTATTGAATCAATTAAATTTTTAATTGAAAATATTAATTGGTGAAAACTTTTTTCTGTGTGGGAATATTTTTAAATTTCGAATCGTATCGAATGCCGCAATTTGCCCCCAGGTATGTTTTGTATTCCACGTAAAATTAAAACGTGCTGAATTGCCATAGAATTGTTGTTGGAAATATTTTTTTATAACAACAAGAATGCTATGGCAATTCCAAATGATTTAGTTTTATGCGGAATACAAAACATACCTGACTAGTTTAGGAAGAATGGTGCTATACCACACTTTCACTCGAAGACTCAATTGGGTCCATTGTGATTACATACCCGATTAACTTATTTTCAATATGCTCTCTTAGTCTCTAAATTTTGAATTATATAACTCGTCAAATTTGTTTACTGAACTCCAATTAACATTATCAGCTGTTTTCAATCTATTTAACTTGGTAGCACTGAATTTAGTACAGCATACACAAGGTCGTGTTTTATAAAATCTATTTGAAACCACATCAAAAAAGGTATTGGAATGGTCTTAACAAAACCATATTTTTATGATTGTTTTTAGCGTTAAAACAAATAATTTTAATAAACCCTAAACTTTATAAAACCATGAATTTTTTTTTTGTCATTTTCTTACTGGTTTCCCTGATAATTATTTGCAAACTTCAATCTTCAGTAAGCTAATATATTTACACTCTGGTACATTTATAGTTACTTTAATATAACAACTTTATATAATTCATGTGCATTTTTCTTCTTAATTATTATTATGTATTGTTTAGTTTTTTCAAAACTTTTGACTAAAAAATAAATGAGTTTATTGCAATTGTTTGTCTAAGTTCTCCTATTTATCTACAAGTAAAGGGTGTTTTTTATTGAGGCATAGAACTTTAAGTTGGCATCACTTTTTTAACTGGCGGCCATTTTGTCAGCTGTCAAGTGATTAATATTTAGTTTGGTTTGCCATTTCATCATGAACAGGTTGACAAAAGAACAACGCTTGCAAATCGTGCAAATTTATTTCGAAAATAATGGTTTAGTTCGCGAAGTTTACCGCAAGCTCCGTCCATTTTATGGTCGACATAATCATCCATCAGAGCAATTAATTCGGTTAACCATGGATCGTTTTCGCACTACGTTTACTCTATGTGATAATACGCATCCGCAGAGACGTCGAACAGTGCGCACCGAAGAAACAATTGCCGCTGTAGAGCAAAGTGTTGAAGAGGACCCGAATGAATCGATTCGCCACCGTGCACAGCAATTGGAGCTTTGTCCATCAACTTTATGGAAGATTTTGAATGTGGATGAGTTGTGGTTCCAACAAGACGGCGCTACATGCCACACAGCGCACGTCACAATCGATTTATTGAAGGAAACATTCGATGAGCGCATAATTTCGCGGAATGGACCTGTCAATTGGCCACCAAGATCGTGTGATTTGACACCATTGGATTATTTTCTTTGGGGATATGTGAAGTCGCTCGTCTACACCAACAAACCAGAAACGTTAGGGGACTTGGAAGCCAACATTCGTGGCGTTATTGCCAACATACGGCCCCATATGCTCGAAAAAGTGGTTGAAAATTGGACCTGTAGAATTGGCTTTATTCGAGCCAGCCGCGGCGGCCACATGCCCGAAATCATATTTAAACATTAATGGCATAAAATTATCCTTCCAATAAAGCCAAATTGATGGACATTAAAACGATTTTCTTGTGTTTTATTTCAATTCGAAGTTCTATACCTCTAAAAAAAACACCCGTTATTTGTAAATTTTTAGAAGTTAGTATGTTACTTAACTGCAACTATTGTTTCAGATTTTAAGAATATTTAATTCAGCATGATATGTTGCTGGAAAGATAAAGAGAACTTCTTGCAATGATAAAACTATGTAAAAATCATAAAAAAAGATCCACATTTGAACTAGTATTTGAATTGAAAACGGAAATATCACAAGCTTTCCATTACAAAACAATAAATATGGTGTTTTCATAAGTATGGATGGGTCTTCGGAATTCAATAGTTTGATTGCATGAAAAAAGTATTAGAGAGTTAATGATTTCAATAAAGAATTTAATTGAAATCATTATTTATTATATAATCTGAGTAGAAAAACTTGATAAATATTATGAAACTGTTCTGTTTATAGGTGAAAATTTAATTAATTTTATAATTGATATTAAAAATATTTCAATTGATATTACAAAATTATTCATATTACTTTTTGTATGTGGAATTGAATTGAAATTTTCGCGGTATTGACATATTCATAATCATTTCATTCGTGTCTGAAATATTTATGTTTTAAAAAATGTGAGTTTTGTTTCATTTTTGAAGTCGAAAACAATAACACCAGAATTGTATTTAAATATGGCAAATTGAATGATACCGAAAGAATACTTGGAGAAGACTCTTTACTCTGGAATAGTTCTGCGCAATTGCAATTTTTTGGCCTTTTTTTGTTTTCTAATTGTTAAATTTATATTTGATTTGCTTTAATTTTGACTTTTTACTAAAACGTTTAGAAAATTGCTCTTTCTATTCCCACTTCATACATTCCACACTTTTGTTCGTTTTACAACTCAGTTTTTTACTGGAATATCATTGTTCGTTTTTTGCATAAGTGTATGGTGAAATGTAAGCGGAATACAAATAAGGACGATCATAAAAATTGCTAATAAAATAATTTGTGTCTACATATCATATAGAATATAGAATTATAGAAGTTTTTTAAAGTTTTTTTAAATCAAAAATAAATTTTTGTATTAATAAAAACTACCAAACATGGAGTAGAGTTTCTAGATTTTGAAATCACCACTTATATAAAATATTATTATACACTGAATAACCTTTATATTTTTTTAAATTATTTTTTCATTACAAGGTATGACTGTATGAAAATTTCTTGACATGTTTTGTATGGCATAATTTGCTTTTTTCACTTGCCCTGGCTATCCAATATGTTCCTTGTTTGTTTAACTTCAAAATGAATTGTATACATTCAAGGAAACATCAATCATTTTGAATGATACCATTCCAATTCATATACACATAATATACATACGTATAATTGCAAAACTTTGTTTCTAGCATATATATATACATAGATATCTATTGATGTTATAACTACTGCCAATTCTTTCAATTATGTTTTAAAGTGTTATATGATTTAGCTCGATTCGAACATATGTGTTTCACTATTGAGTTTTTGAGATTTAATTTAGAGAATTTATTATTATTTTTTTTTGCTTATTGTATATTCTCAATGGGTTTAAGGGTTGAGATAGCAAATATTGTGGCACAAGCTACAAAGTTGTTGCAAAACATTAAATGAATTAAGTTTTGTTGAAGGCACAAGGATTTTTAAGTTCTAAGCAAGCATCGTAAAATTATAATCAATTCTCTGGAAACTGTGAGCATCAAGACAATTACATATATATATATATATATATATATATATATATATATATATATATATATATATATATATATATATATATATATATATATATATATATATATATATATATCTTGTGCAGCTTAGAACTGCAAAAAAAAACTAAAAATCATCACAAGAAAATATATTAACAAAAACATAAAACCTCGCAAACGCAAGAAATCTCCAAGACAAGAACTACTGGAAGTTAAAATACCGCCTTAACACAATCAAAAATCGCCGGAATAAAAATATATACGGAGTGGCATAATAAGCAATAAGCACTAAGCGCCATTACTCTATCATTTTGAAACCACATGTTCTCCAGTCGTAGTCCTTCCAGTTAAAGGAGCAGGAGGTTATTGAGCATGGCTATGTAGCGGTCGAATTTCACAGTAGTCATTTGGCCCGTATCGTTTTTGAAAAAATTATACCCACCATACCATCATACAGCAACTTTGAGCGAATCTAATGGCATTTCAAGTGTTACATACAGATTTCCGATGCCCCAGAAGTGATAACTCTGCTTATTAACCTGTCCAGAGTAGTGCTGGGATACTATCGATATTTTCTACTATCGATATCTATCGATAGTTCCGATTTCACTATCGATACTATCGATATTACTATCGACTGAATGTTTGTACTTGAGAAAGTAAAATATAAAAATTTTTGATCGGGTTAAAGTTAGTTTTTTATCACTTTATAGTCTTGTTTATATTTTAATATGTATGTATGTATGTATTTGCGAACGCTATTTCAGGTGACAGTTTTTGGAAAATTTTGCTGATGTCAGTTGAAAATTTTTTACGTTTTCAAAACTGCATTTGAAATAATATCGATGTCGATATTTTTTTCTATCGATATTTTCGATATTTTAAAACTATCGATAGTATCGATAGTCTATCGATAGTATCCCAGCACTAGTCCAGAGAGGTGCAAATAGTGCTTATGGGTCATGAAAAGATGCTGCACAAAATTATATGTAGGTTTTTTTATTTAGTTTAAATAAGAAAAAAATTAGTTTTTCATTTTATTAAATTTTCACGAGTTATAATATTTAATTTTACGAATTTGTGGTAAAAATATTAAAATTTTCAAAAGAACTCTTAAAATTGCTATTTGTGCAATTGAGCAAATTTGCGAAACTTTTTTCATGAGTCCCATTTTCAACATTTGAGCAAAGAGTTAATATCAAATTGAAAAACAAGCCGTACAATAATTTATTTATATTCACAAAAACTAATATGTAAATAAAATCTATTTTATGAAAATTTTTTATGAAAATTTTTAAATACATTAATAATATTAATAATATTGTAATATCAATTAAAATATTTGTAATAGCAATTAAGAAGTTAATTAAATTTCTACTCAAATTAATTAATACAATTAAAATTTTAATTAAATCAATTAAACTCTTAATTAAAAACATTAATTGGTGAATACTTTTTCTGTGTAAAATAAATATCAAACTTATTTAAAATCTTATGTATATAGAGGGAAAAGTCTAACTTGTGTCTACAAATCCAAAAAAAGAAAGGCAAAAACTAAATCGCTCAGATTATTTAAAGAAGTTGGACTATTTAAGTTTACGGGTCAAAATTGTTGAACAATCTTACCAGGTTTGTTTTAATAAATTTTAATAACACTTTTTACAGTTTATTTACGAGAGTGTCAAAATGCATCATTGCATAGCGTGTTAGACTTTTCAATGTTTTCACGAAACCCTTTAAATGAATTTTAGAATTTAGTAATTGAATACCAATTAAAAAAAGACCATATCGACGAAACGTTGAGATAAAGATTAAATAATTTGTTTTATTTACAGATAGATACATATCTTGACAAACTAAGTATTACTTTATAATTGGTCACGAATCCATTAATGAAAAATTTTCCGTTATAAAGGTATCCAAAAAGAAAAATATAATAGCAATCTTTTCAAAGCAGACTTAAAAAAATTAGAACACATGCTGAACTGTTTTTTAAAATTTATATTTCTAAAAAGGTACACTATGCCTAAAAAACCAGTTTTAAATTCAATAAAGTTATATTTTACAAACAAACAAAAAATATTTGTTAGTACATATATCGCCCCTTTATTGCTGGTTTGGCAGAAAATAAGTTTTAAGTTTTCAATTTGTGTTCATACAACTCAATGAACATATAAATTTATTTTATTTTCTCAAGTGGTGCGTGTAGAAAATGTTATACGCTGCCCCATAAAAAAGAAGCATATTAAAGCTCGTTACAATTTTTTATGTTGCAAAAATAGTTAAAATTTGTTTTCCTTAAAAAAAAAACAAAATTTAGCATCCATTAAAAAATTATTATACGCTTAAGTGAACAAATTTTTAAAGAAAAGAACTAAATTATTTTTATATTCACCCGTATTGCGTATGTGGAGTCGAATATTCGTCTACGAGAATTTTGTCATACAATAAAGAAAACTTGTACAAGCTTTGTTTAATCAAATACAAAATTCTCGTAGACGAATATTGGACTCGACATATGCAATACGGGTGATTGATACATGTAAGTATTAGGTTGCGTATGAGTAATATTATATTTTTACGCTGAAATAAAATATTACTCATACGTACCGGCTCACGCACAATCATTGCAGCAAAAATTAGGTATGGATAGTAAACACATAACTAGGGAAAGGATTTTCATGCATTTAAAATCATGTTATATGTACATAAAATATGGTATAAAAAATTAAAATATGTGACAGCACATAGAGAAAGGGACCTAAGGGTAAAAAAATCAATTTTCACTTTTTTTTTTTGATGTGGACAACATCTGAGCATCGAATGAGACCGATCCCATGCCCCAAAAGTGTTCCCTCCCAGAGATATGCGCGTTTTATGGAATTGAAGTCGACGATTCTAAGGTTATGTGAAAAAATTTTCGTACTAACAGAGTGATATTCACGATTTAAAAGAATTATAAATGAGTATTTATTATAATTCACAATTAATAATTTCAGAAAATAAACCTGGATTCGAAAAAACGCGAGCAAAATTGATATCAAACTCATGGAAACAGCGCGCTAGGTAGAAAACAGTAAAAACCAACTACACAAAACAAGAGGTAGGGATGACCTACGCGCGTTATCAAGTTTGACCAACACGTTCCTGACGTCATGAGATGTGTCGCTTTCAATGAGACCAATACCAACACGCTCAGTGATGGTACACCAAAGATACACGTATTTAAATCTTTAAAATGGCTCTCCTGAACAAACCTGGTTTTTACCCTTAGGTCCCTTTCTATTTTGCGAGTCACATATGTGATTAAAACTAATAAAATGTGCATCTTTTTCTCAACATTTGATAACATTAAAAACTTGAGAAATCAGCTTCATTCCTTTCTTAACAAACATTTTGTCATAAAAAAACATAAAACGCTCAGATTCAATGATTTCTTGACAAATAGTTTTTCAAATCATATGGAACACAAAATTAAGTTCAGTCGAACTTTTATTTACATACATGAATGAATAAATGGTTTTTTAAATTGTCAAAATTAAAGCTTTGACGATTTTTTCTGAAAAAAAACTTTTGTGTAATAATAATGAACGTTCCATCAGAAGTTATTGGAGAGCAGGAGTTATTGGAGCGCATTTATATGGTGATATTTCGGTTGTGAAATTCCAGTTTCTAAGTTTTCGTTGTTAGTACTATAAGCTATTGATACAAGTTGTTGCATACATTTTAAGTCCATATTTTTTTTTTGTATAACATTTTCTTAATTATTTTTTATCTCTTCACTTATTCTCTCTTTCAGAGAACAATTTTTTTTATCGCATCTTCAATTAATTCTACATGAGGTGTTAAAGTAATAAAAGCCTCTAATTGGGCTATAGTATTAACAAGAAAGCAATACTATGTGTGCACAAGTATTAATTTATTAATTTGTTTGAGTTTAAAATTTCTTTAATTTTATTAGCCTACGTCTAGACCAGGGGCTCGTTTCTCAAAACTACAAATTACAAATCTACAAATAAAATACACACAAAACAACAATAAAATTTGTACAAGTGTTATTGTTTTGAGTGTATTTTATTTGTAGATTTGTAATTTGTAGTTTTAAGAATCGGGCCCCTGATATATTTTTATCATAACAAAATGTTTGACATTTTTCATGATAGAAATATATCAGGTGTAGACGTAGGGTTAATAGGAATACATATAATATCCGATAGCCTTCTGTCACGTTCTCCAACTAGTTACTATAAGTGTATCCGTATAGTACCACAGGATATTTTGCATTAAAGGCTGCAACACGCAAAAAAAAACACTTTGTATCCACACGAAATTGATGCGGAACATTTTTTTGGTTTCAAAGGGCTATTATGCTCTTGTTTCTTTCTTTAATTTTTAATTGTATTGGTACTCTTGACTTGAGCTAAGGTATTGAACATTTCAAATCAGTTGAAGGCGTCCTACGTTGTTTTTGAATATACTATGCAACTAATCAAACACCAAAATTTGATTTCTAGCATGAAAAAAAAACTGAAAAATGTATTAAAAATATACATTTATAATGAAATATGTTAAAATATGTATTTATTATAAAATATGCAAAAATATACACTAACAAATCGATGTCATTTTGTCACAAATTTTTTGATTCTTAAAGATATTTTATTTACGTTGATCTACGACCAATGACAGAAAACATACATTTACCTGAAAATCGTTTCCCTAATGACGACTTTGAATCACAATTTTTTTCGTCACTGTCGCGTTATTTTACGCTTATATGAGTAAATGAGCAGAGAAAAAACTTTCACCAGTTTATTTAATTAAAGAAAATTAAATTATTCTTGAATTAATTAATTTTTTTCGAAATATTTTCGTTAGCTAAAATGCAAAGGGCGTGACTAACAAAAATATAATTTTACAAGAGAAGCATAAGCATATGCAATAATATTTTATAATGGATGGGACGGTTAACAGTTTTTTTATTTTCCGGGATATCAAACTGTGTTGCCAACTGAGCAATTATTGTCGTATGCTCAACATGATTTATATGATCAGCATTTATTGTTTCGAACATATCTCTGATTGAAAATTTAAATACTTGTATTATTAATTAATCAAATATAATGGGTTAAAAATTTAAAAACTCTGCAACTAGTTGAAGCATTTTGGTGAACAAGTCAGTGGACAAAGTTGTTTATGAACTTGAAGCTGCACTAACATGACTGGTGTATTACTCATGAGGCCATCTCCACAATAATGAATTTTGGTTTAATTTTTTAAACCTTTGTCTATTTGAATGCTGACACTTTTTAATTACGCTGCTTTAGTCTTTGACTTTCATTTACAACATTACATTACCAATTTGCTGAATTCATTATTAAGCCATGTTATTTTTTATATCTTCTTTATTTTGTGTCATCAAGTTAACGACTTGTAATTATATGCCAACTGCTAATACAATAAATATAAAAATGGCAGGACATGATCGTAAAAATACATCTTACCAGCAATAAAAGTGAAAATGTGCCATGAAAATCAATACAAACATAAAAATCAAGCATTTGCACATTCAACTAAAACCAATTTTATACAGCATGATAATACAATTTATTTTTTGCCTTGCTTCAAAACATGTTTTCATAAAAACTATTTTATGAACAAAAGCCTACAAGCAATAACAATTAACCCACCTCAATTGTTTTTAATCATCAATTTTATCCATTTGAGAGCAAATTGCAGGTTACACTCAGGCATTTAATTTATTTATAAAAATACTTACATACACATATATATATATATCATTTTCTATCATGAAATTTTTTCGCTACCTATAGTTAATATGTGCTCAGCCTGAACAGCTGATCGAACAGAGCTATGCTTTTTATGTGCTTTGTTAGGTGGCAGAAGCAAATATTAGTTAAACTTTACATTATAAATGCGATAAAGTAACGAAATAAAGAAGTCAATTAAATTATATCCTTCAAGCCATTTCAAAGACGTAACTATTCGGGCCAACAGTTGAGCTCAACAGGTACGTCTTATGAATGCGCCCATTAACCTATTTAGTATAACTGCTTTTACAATTCTGGTATTGTGCCTTTTATTTAGTCTTATAGCATCGTTACAGCACCTCTGGTATTAAGTAGGATAGCATAGCAGAATACCGAGTTATTTGAGAAGAAAATGGAAAAAAAATTCATATTTTCCGGAAAAATCCTGTCACTAAAATCAAGGCTATGTTGATAAAATGACGACTCTTCACCATTGATTTTAATGGTAAAAAATCTGTTTACTGAATTTTGTTGTGGATGTTTGTTCGCAGAGAATGCAAGAGTTGATGAAAGTAACTTCTGAAAAAAGTTCAAATCAGCTGTCACCTTAGCAATGATAAAAAGGAACCGTTAATGATCAAACAGAATATGTCCGCAACTTTGGGAAAAATCGTTGTCGAATTAACAAAGCCCATAAGCAAATCTACGGCAGTAACTTCAAATGCTCTATAATTTTAGTTTTATTTTCTTTTGTGCTTATTTTTCTTTGTAGTTTTGTTCATAAAATGTATGAAATTTATTGAAAGTATGGTAGCATTCTTGAGAGAATGAGTATTTATATATGAGAGCATAAGAAAAAACTTTGTCAAAATAAAATATTTTCTATCTATAGACTGCTTTCTGGTGCTGATTTTTTGTGTCAATTTGTATGGGAAATGTGTTTATGCCGCAATTCTGTTTGATCATTTATAGTGTATTTGTTTTAAAATTGTTTTAGCAAAATAACTAAAACAAACAAGAGAAAATTTATACCTTTCTCATAAACGCAAAAAAAAAATTTTCACAGTTTGTGTTTGGCGGTGTATATCCACAAAATGGGCTAGTTTTTGTATCGTTTCACTAATGAATGAAATGATGAAATATGTTTATCAATTAAAGCAGACCAGAGACCTAATAGCAGTCTAAACAATTAGTTTCTTATAGTGACTCGGCTCCAAGGAAGACCAGAGCGCGTTGTGACCTCATTTTTGGAATGCATGCTGTATAAGTTATACAGTATAACTATCATTGACTACCTTCAAAAGGGTTAAACAATCAATGGTTAGGTTAGCAGGCTGCTGTCAAAGAAAGTAGAAAATTAGACTCCAAGTCACTTGGTTCTAATATAGTGATCCACTTGTGCTATAAATAATCAACGATTTAATAAAATTTTGAAGAAAAAAAAATTGCCAAGAAAAAAGCTTTTTTCCCTCCAATTAGCAGTTTTCATGTTTTCAGTTCAATTGCTCCTTCATTTACTCTGCTCTCCGCACTTTGCCAAGAGTTATGTCGATTGGCTTACAGAGCGATACAAATTTAATGCTAATCGATTCATAAGCAGAGAAAATCAAAATGAAATTTTTCCCAGTTAAGCAAATTTTTAAATCAAACAATAAACTAATTTATGCCCTAATTCTAATCGACGATTATTATTTATTGTCTATGCTTAAAGGTTCGTGTATTTGCTTTATTATTTTGTTCCAAACATTATATCCAACACATATTTTTTCATGTATTTTTCAAACTATTGTATTATACTTTAATTGAATTTTTATGTTTTAAATATATGGCAATAATATTTATATTTTTCATTATCAAAGACAACAACCATTTTTGAAGAAAATAATTTCGAGACTTCAAAGACAAGAACTCAGAAGCATTTTCAAACAAAAACGTCCTAAATCTTCTTACTGAATTAGGGCATTAATTAAGTATTACATATTAAATTTATTTGAAAACTTAATATTATTTTTTAATCGGGCAAAAATGCAGTATTTTCAATTCTTATTGAATGAAATATTTTTATTAATTATGGAATTTTTCTATGCAGCCATGCACTTTCTTAGTACCAATGTCTATCTATTTATCTATCGTAAAAGATCAACAAGAATAGTTAAACATAATTGGGTAGAGTGATATAACTACGTGCTAACCTGTATACACGCAAAGAAAAAATATGGTTGAGCTAACCATAATCAAACAGCAACATACTATGATTGCATTATATGGTTGCAGTTAAATCATATTATTGTCAATGGAAAAGCAAAGTTTAAATAATATTATTTTCTGAGTTAATAATAATAGTATCTACATCTGTATAAAGAGACATATATACATACATATGTACATATTATTTTTATTTATCTACTCTTTTGTTTATACTTTTTTGATTTATTTAACAACACGCGTACATTACCGATAACTTACAAACGAAACACTGAACTGACAGAAGGTGGTTCTGAAAAATATTTTTTTAAAAGCTTAACATAGTATGGTTTTTGATAACATTATATTGTTATTTACATCATACTATTTTTACACAATAATACAAATTATATTGTAGTCATAAATTTTTAACAAAACTATATTGTTAAACTATAACCATATCCCACTTTCTATGAATATAATAATGTAATTATTAAATTCAAACATTACTCTGTTTATCGTAAAGAAATTAATGTTTAAAATAACAATAACTAGTTTTCAACGACCACACATTTGTTTCAGAGAACATAGTATTGTTTTCTCAACCATTTTACAACCATATCTTTTCTTTGCGTGTAGAAAGTAAAAACCGAACAGCAGAAAAGAATGGTGATACTTATAAATATATTTGTTGTATACATATTTTAATCCTTTCTCATTTTACATTTCATTAAAAATTTATGAGACAATTGCCACTCAAGCGAATACACACGGGTGCTGATGAGGTGCGTGCCTGCACAGATAAATGCCGGAATTTCCCCCAGCTAACAAGTCTAGTTTAATATAAATTCTCTTCTTTAGAAAATTACATAATTAATAAAAATATTTCATTTCATACATATATATGTATTTCATATACTTCATATTTTATACTTTTATATAAGAATTGAAAATACTGGACTTAAGCCCGATTACGAAATCATTTAGTCAGGAATGAATTAAGATAAATTATCAAAGAAGCCCAGTAGCTTATTTGGATGAGTATAGTAGCAAAGATCTCAAACAGTTATAGGAATGCATGCCAAAGTATTTTGATAGGAAGTGAACCCACGCTCCCAGAGACTGATAAACTAGAGCACTATCCACTTTAGCAACCGCAACCAAATTTTGAATGAAAACTCATATTTTATCACATAATCTTTTCAAAATAACACCAACATGAAAGCATGATGCCATCAAAAATACTCTTATGTGGAAAAAAATGCAGGAAAAACATACATAGTTTATTGAAGAATAAAATAATATGTAAAAAATTTTTTTACTGAGAAAAATTTAACAAAAAAAAATATGTCGGCAGTTTTTACCATCACATGACTACAAATAGTGCGCAGCAAAAGGAAATAAATATTTATTTCTCTTAATATTTCGCAGAATATTAATTTTATTTTACGTATATTACCTTTTAACATTATTTAAAATTTAATTCAAGCAACCCATTAAAACGAACGATTCTATCAATGCGGTGATTAACAGATATTTTTCAATTCATTTCTAATTTTAACACTTTAATAGCACTCAAATAAAAATCATACGAATACTTGTACGTACGTACATAAGTTAGTGAGTTGAAGCGTGTGCGAAGAAATGAATGAATTCATATTAAAAATTATAATGACTTGCACTATATTGAAAACTGGAAAAATTTATGAATTAGATTGAAGGTTAATAAATATTTCGTTTTTATTTTCAATAACTATAACACCAGCAAACAATATTATATTATAACGAAAATTTTACTTTTTGAAGG
The DNA here is from genome assembly GCA_944452675.1 of Tachina lurida. Classification (NCBI taxonomy): domain Eukaryota; kingdom Metazoa; phylum Arthropoda; class Insecta; order Diptera; family Tachinidae; genus Tachina; species Tachina lurida. The sequence continues at coordinate 89,880,076 of OX101754.1, forward strand.
GGCTATTTTTATAAAATACTTCGAAAATTATTTAAAATTTTGTTTAAGAAATATAACCCACGAAGCCATAAGCTTGTCTGCGGAGGAAAATACCCAGATTCTATGGCGTGGATCGAACCCATGACCTCTTGACTGATAAACTTACATGGATCCAGACTTTATATACTAAAATGCATATTCTAACAAAAACATAAATGTTAAAAAAGGACTAGTTCCCAATTTAAACATTATAATTGCTGATATCAAATTCATGATACCCTGCTGTCTTCAATGTATCATCTCATTTCAAGACAAGCTCTAAACGATTATTTTATGTAACTCTGGCCTTTTCAACTAATAAAATCGTTTTATAAAAATACTTTTAAAAAAGCAGATAGATCTCCACAAAAATAAAAATGTTAAAAAAGAACAAGTTCATATCAGAAATAGTGAAATAAAAATTTGGACCAAGTTCTTGTTTGGTACAAATACACTCTTATTTGCATTTTAATTTGTCATCATCAGGGTGTCTGTCATCTCATATTCAAGCAACGTGCTAACTTGGCAATATTTCTACCTTTTTTGGAACAGGGGAGTATTATTTATATATATTCCCTTCAAAATGTTGTCAAGTAGCAGGTTGTTTATAAATGAGATGGCAGTCTGAGGGTTGTGATTTTCATGAGTAATATTTAAAAATAGATAATTACAGGAAATTTTTATTAGTTCTAGAGTGGCAAAAGCAATTCCTGGGGGCCTCAGAATGGCTTTCCCAAGCCTATGGACTAGGGTTGGACAAAAAACAGCAATGTTTTGAAAACACTCGATGAGTTGTGTCGAAACATCGATATAATCAGATGTTTTTTGCTTCTTAACGCTCGAAAAATCTCGATGTTTTCTTTTGATGCATCGAAATGACAAATGTTATACAGAACGTATTGATATATATATATGTATGTTGGCATGATTCAAGTTTGTACATGTAAACCTGGTAAATGTAATGTGAACAAATGGCTAAATTATTATAAGCGGCTAATATGCTCGTGTTTGGCATCTTTACTCCCAACATTTACTCCCGATTGATTTAACTTTTTAATATTTAAAACTCCTGTTGGAAGCACTGAACCAAAATCCGTTCGATATTAGGAAAGATTATATATTGCAGTTTCCCAAACCTTACAAGGTCGCTTTTAAATACTTTACAATGGACATGAACATTGGTTCCGTCTGAAAGACTATTTTAACAACCGCCGCAAGTGACGACCCAACAAAAAAAAAGATTGAGTGATGAAGAACTTGGTAAAGTTTTATTTCTAAACAGTATTGAAAAAAAAGTATTGGGATATGTAAAATAAACATAAGAAATAATAAATAATTAAAAAAACGATGTAAAAAAAACATCTATGTATTTTATGAAATATCGATGCAACATCGATGTATGTTTGCGATGCATCGCATCGAAAAAATATCCATGTTTTTACAGTGTCCATCCTTACTTTAGACTTCTGAAAGTTTGGTCAGGCTCACAAACATATAGCTTTCCTAGCTTTCTCAAGTTTTAATTATATATGAGACAAATGGGAAAGAAATATAAACAAATATAATTTTTTGTGTCAGCATAAAATTAAATTTAAGCCACAAAAGTTGATACGAGTATGTGTAAGCGAGATTTATGCAGAAAAAATTATAAAATTCAAAAATAATAACCTTTTTACAAAAAAGAAACCAAAAACTAGGTGTACTTTAAATAATGAAAGTCTTAAACGCAGTAGTCACGGTCAAAACACATGACCTGAATTATAAAAATATTAGTAAAATTTTTTGTTTATGCGTCACACCGACAATGCTTGAAGAGAAATCTTTTGCACCTGCGTGCATGCAACGCAAAAAGAGCAAAATGGGTTTCTCAAAACAATAGGTTATCCTTTAGCTTAGGAGGTAAACTTTTCAGACATATTTTGGGACGTAGAAATAAATTTTATCCGTTTTCATTTTCTCAAAAAATAATAAACAATCATTCTCTTTAGATAAATTTTCTTTAATATAAGAGGAAACATTTTGAATTGAGAAACAAATAAGCTATTGATAAAAAAAAAAGTTTTATAAAGTGTAACAAAACGGGCAGCTTATTGTATACCCAAGAATAGAACTTCTTAGATTGAAAGAAAAAACATGTATTTAAAATTGGTCAAAAACTTAAGTGCAATTTTGTCATAGCTGAAGGTATGGAGCTTAGTAACATAAAAGAGATCACAGATGGAAAATATAGTGGCAGGTACTGCGGGCCAACCTGACAACTTTTTATAAAACAATTCTGTTATTGCTCACCCACTTAGTTTCTTTAATATCATATGATCAACAAATTGCTTGTTATGTAACCTAAGGAAATAGATCTTGAAAAGATTTCTGAAAAATATTGCTTAAAAATGGCAACATATTTTCTTTGCAAAAATTACCTAAATACCGACGCACAGTGGCTCAGAATTGTTTTTCATCGGCCAAAATTATGTAGCTTTTGAACTAATGGAGAATTTTTTGTAATACTTAAGGTACGGTCACACTTACCAAGCATTTGCCCAAAAAAGCGTAACCAGTATGTACTAATGAGAAATCTTTTCACTCAGACACGTGTTTAAAATTTAAAGTTGCTTCACAAATTACATAGTTATACATGAGGGAAAACTTTTTGCTCTCCGATTTCCAAAAAAAAAAATCATGAAACCCAACTGCTGACAATTCCTTTCAAAGGAAAAAATAATTTTCCAAAACGGTTAACAAATGACAGACTTATGCATAAGGGAAGCGAATTTTCTCTCCCATTTTTTAAAAAAATAATTAAGAAAATCGGTTTATAAATGATGAGTGTAGAAATATAAAATATTAAAAAAATTACAGGCAATTACTATAAATTTTGGTAACAATTTTTTTATAATTCCTAAATATTTTCATTAAAATATACACATATGGCGGGTGCAAGAGTATAAAAGACACTTTCATCTCTCTCTCTCCCTCTGAATGGTTTTGCATTTTTCATCCCTTTTGATTTTCAAAAGTTATCCACTATTAAAGTTAAAATTTTACGAAAATATGGGGGTTTAAAATTTTTTATAGCAACCTAACTACGAAATGTACTGGATGTGCACATACCACTCATTAAAAAAACGCGTTTGTTCAACATAACAAAAAAGATCGCAGCCCATTATCGATAATAGTTTTCTAGAAATCATAACTTATTTCAGATTAAATATGACAAATATTTGTTTTTTTTAAATTAACATAAATTCTTTGTTCTTAGCAGCATACCACGCCCACCACTGCCAATATGTTTACCTAATTTTTTGGTTACCTTAGTTTTTATATGTTTCCTTTTCGATGCTGTAAAAATTTTAAGAATCTGTTCCAATAAAAAATTTTGTTTTTGGCCAATGGAAATTTATCCTTAACCACCGTGCGAGGTGTGGTAATTTTTGCTCCAAGAAGTAGATAATCTCGAACGTGATAACTACATTTAACATTTAGAATTTTTCTCCAATAATAAAAAATATTGCTACTTGGTACTATTTATTTAGTTTTGACTTCAGTTTTCAATCAGGTGATGTCTTCTTTTTAGAAATCTGTAAAATTTCCATTATTAAATGCTCTGACAGCACCTTCCTGTCTATTTCTATTTTCCATTTTATTTTTCTTGCTAAATTAATACATTTATGTTTATAGTTTTTTTCTTTGAATTTTTTCTTTCGCATAATTTGTCAATATAAGATTTTTTTGTGTTAATAGTGGCATTTATTTATTTTGGTTTTCTTTTTTGTATTTATGTATTTTCACAATATATCAATGGCACCCTTCAATATCTATCTCACTCATTAATTTGGCTTCTAAATACATTTTTTGTTTGCTTTTTATTTATTTCAATCAGTTTGCTTTGGATGTGGCTGTGGATGTTGTTTTTTTTTGTTTCCTTTTATCTTTAACATTTTGTTTATATTTAACAGCTTCTAAAGTAAATTCAAAGTAGTTCAAGAGTACGTACGTACCAATTGTTTATACTTATTTCGACTAGATGCACACACACACACATCCATCCATTCACTTTTACAACCATCTCTGAAGTACATAATTGTAAACACATTAAATATAAACTAATCGTATTCAATTGGCTTCAAGGTAGAGGTCGCGTTCTTGTGGACACTTTTTTCTATTTAATTGATCACATTCGTTTGTATTCCACCCACATGTAGATTTTTTTTTTATTACGAAGGCAAGTACTTATGACGCCATTGAAACAGACATATACATACGTATTTACATACATAGATACACACATACATAATACGTGCTGCGGGTTAGAAGTTTTTAATGGACAGAATTTTAATAATATGTATACATTTATAATGGGTGTTTTTTATTGAGGTATAGAACTTTAAGTTGGCATCACTTTTTTAACTGGCGGCCATTTTGTCAGCTGTCAAGTGATTAATATTTAGTTTGGTTTGCCATTTCATCATGAACAGGTTGACAAAAGAACAACGCTTGCAAATCGTGCAAATTTATTTCGAAAATAATGGTTCAGTTCGCGAAGTTTACCGCAAACTCCGTCCATTTTATGGTCGACATAATCGTCCATCAGAGCAATTAATTCGGTTAACCATGGATCGTTTTCGCACTACGTTTACTCTATGTGATAATACGCATCCGCAGAGACGTCGAACAGTGCGCACCGAAGAAACAATTGCCGCTGTAGAGCAAAGTGTTGAAGAGGACCCGAATGAATCGATTCGCCACCGTGCACAGCAATTGGAGCTTTGTCCATCAACTTTATGGAAGATTTTGCGCAAAGATCTTGGCTTGCGACCTTACAAGATCCAGCTTGTGTAAGAATTAAAGCCGCGAGACCATGCAATGCGTCGCGATTTTGGTGTATGGGCCGAAAATGAGATTGATCTCGATGCTGATTTTCATCGCAAAATTTTGTTCAGTGATGAGGCTCATTTTTGGTTGAATGGCTACGTCAACAAGCAAAATTGCCGCATTTGGAGTGAAGAGAATCCACGTGAGACACTTGAGACGCCATTACATCCACAAAAACTGACTGTTTGGTGTGCTCTATGGGCTGGTGGAGTCATTGGGCCATACTTCTTCCGAAATAATGCTGGAGAGTCAGTTACCGTTAATGGAGACCGGTATAGAGCCATGATAACCGACTATTTTGTTCCCGAATTGGATGGCATGAATGTGGATGAGTTGTGGTTCCAACAAGACGGCGCTACATGCCACACAGCGCACGTCACAATCGATTTATTGAAGGAAACATTCGATAAGCGCATAATTTCGCGGAATGGACCTGTCAATTGGCCACCAAGATCGTGTGATTTGACACCATTGGATTATTTTCTTTGGGGATATGTGAAGTCGCTCGTCTACGCCAACAAACCAGAAACGTTAGGGGACTTGGAAGCCAACATTCGTGGCGTTATTGCCAACATACGACTCCATATGCTCGAAAAAGTGGTTGAAAATTGGACCTGTATTGGCTTTATTCGAGCCAGCCGCGGCAGCCACATGCCCGAAATCATATTTAAACATTAATGGCATAAAATTATCCTTCCAATAAAGCCAAATTGATGGACATTAAAACGATTTTCTTGTGTTTTATTTCAATTCGAAGTTCTATACCTCTAAAAAAAACACTGTATATATACAGTGAAACCTCTCATAACGCACACCCCCTATAGCACACTCATTAGTTTTTCCATACAAAATGTACTCCCATAGCAGGACACTCTAATAAGCGCACGCGGACACTAAATTTTTAAAAATATTGTTCTAAATACCTCTCATAAGTGGACAGAAGCGGTGAAACATGGCAATAGCAGTTGCATTTAAATAGTAAGTCTTCCTTCACGCAAAGGAAAAATATGGTTGTGGTAACCATAATCAAACAGCAACATAATATGATTGAATTCTATGGTTGCAGTCAAATCATATTATTGTCAATAGAAAGCAAAGTTTAAATGATAAATATTTTCTGAGTTAATAATAACATTATCTACAAAAACAATTAACTTTGTTATATCTAATCTTATTATTGTAAATAACACAACACTGTTATTAGATGTGACTAAAATATAATTGAGTCATACCATACCATGTTCTAATATTATAATATTTTGTTAAATACGATCATAGTATTTTTTTATATAATAATAATATTTTGTTTTTTAATCATATATTTATTGGTAAATCCTTTGTTTAAAACAGCTGTGCGTTAAATCCGATATAAAAATTAATTAATATTGTTGAAATAAAATGTATGTATGTATGTATGTATAGAAATGTATACTTACATATATTAATATACACGAAATACAAACACATCTGTATAAAGAGATATACATACATACATATGTACATATTATTTTTATTTATCTACTCTTTTGTTTATACTTTTTTTATTTATTTAACAACACGCGTACACTACCGATAACTTACAAGCGAAACACTGAACTGACAGAAGGTGTTTCTGAAAAATATTTTTTTAAAAGCTTAACATAGTATGGTTTTTGATAACATTATATTGTTATTTACATCATACTATTTTTACACAATAATACAAATTATATTGTAGTCATAAATTTTTAACACAACTATATTGTTAAACTCTAACCATATCGCACTTTCTATGAATATAATAATGTAATTATTAAGTTCAAACATTACTCTGTTTATCGTAAAGAAATTAATGTTTAAAATAACAATAACTAGTTTTCAACGACCACACATTTGTTTCAGAGAACATAATATTGTTTTGTCAACCATTTTACAACCAACGTGTTTATACAACTCTGATTTGCAAATGTAAATACTGATGCCTTGAATACGGCAAAGAAATTGCTGTTTATTTGAAGAAGTCCTTTGATTAGCACGTGTCCAAAAATGGCACAGAAAAAAATTGTTTATCAATTAAAGAAAAAAATTGGAAATTTTAAACGAATTTGAAAAAAAAAATGTAAAGTTTCTTGTATATTTAAACAATTCATACTGCTACATTTGTTATAAAAACTCTTTCAAAGCATTTTTCAGAGACAACTTTGTAGTATTATTCCAACAAATAATTCCAACATTGAAAGTCATTTTGAAATCTACATAACTTGTAGCAGTCTACTCTTAATATAATTTTTCAACTACAATAACTGCCAACAAATGTGTACCTCTCTCATAAGCGGACATCTTTTATAACCGGTTATGAGAGGTTTCACTGTAAACCAATGCATTTGCATTTGATGGCACAAACTTCGTTTCATTAAAAAGCAAATCTAACAAACGGACTTATTTTTTTTTTCTTGCAAACACAGTCCACCAATAATGATTCTGCATATTAAAAATACTTAAAGAGTTTGAAGTTTATTAATAAAAAAAATTAAATGTTTTTTTCTTGTTATAAGTTTTTCTTTTAATTCATGCATTTATTTATTTATATCCTACACTTATACTTGCGGCATAAAAAAATTAAATTTAGTGAAAAAGAAACAAAAATGTAACAATAACGATTAGGGCAGAATTACCCCACTGTAAATGTAGAACTGTAAATGTAAATGTGTCAGCTGATCCAATCTGTTGCATGGAAAGCTGTGCAAACGCTTAAGTGACTGAAATGTCACGTAATTGTAACGTCCAAAATTGCAGAAAATAGAATTTCATGACGAGGTTACGTGACATTTGTAGACAGTGATGGGGATGTATGTATATTAAATGGGAGTGAGGCACAATAGCCCTATTTAGGTACTTTTGCTTTTTCTTTTTGATAATTTAAGCTTTACGGCCTGACTCACGATGTCGACAAGAAATTTTCGTTCGCTTATTTTTATTGGAAACAAAAACAATATAAGAAAATTTGTATTTGTTTTCAATATAAATAAGCGAAAGAAAATTTCTTGTCGACATCGTGAGCCAGGCAGTTAGAGTTGCTAAATTTGTATACGTATCAGTGATCTGCATGATTACGAATTACTAAAGCAATGCATCAGTATGATTGTTTTGAATACTTCTTAAAACCCCTTCTTACAAATATAGTTTTATGTAATATTATAAAATAAAATAGCTAGCCCCATTTTATTTTATAAATTGTTTTAATACGAGAAAAACTATTAATTAATACGCCATGTTTATTAACTGAAGACTTCATCTAGTCAACATGCTTTTGTGAGTTATTTGATTGCTAGACAAAACAATCAAACAACAGTAAGAATTTTTATTGATTTTTACTAACAACACTTAAAAATAGAGAGAGTTAATGACGGTCAGTTGTTAGAGAGGTAACTCTGCAATCTATATCATTAGTACATACTGATGTTAAGAAACAAAACAAAAGCATTGTAATAGTGAGTGGAGAGCCAAAGTGAATCAACTCATACAGCTCTCTGATACGTACATGGCATATTTAATAAATTTAGTTTTCTAACAAAGTTTTTTCTTTATAAATTCTAACCAAAAACTTAGAAAATTACTAGTGCCATTGGTACTAGTTTAGGACTAGTTAATTACCAGTTCTTTTGCAAAAAAAAATTCTATAAAATTGGTGGTTTTATTCCTTTGTTACCCAAATTCGAAATTATTTATCAAAATTCAGAAATACAAAAGGTTAATTGTAATCATTTGATTATAATTATTTATAGGTGAATACCAATAAAAATAATAATATGTTCGTATAAACATAACAATAATAATGATACTAAATATATAAATATTTTCATAATTATAATACGTTGTAATATATGCATAAAACTAAAATTCAAGCACATGAAATTTAACTGGAAACAAAGTTAAATTCAAGAATTTTTTCAAGTATTTTTCAAGTTTGAAAATATTTTGAAATAAAAAATCAAACAGCATACATATGTATATGTTCAAACCTTGTCAAATACATAATTTATTTTATATTAAAACTGAAATTGTGGTGAAAATATCAAAAATAAATAATTAAAAAAAGGAATTCGGAAAACAAAGGAGAATAAAATCGTGAAAACATTATTAATTATTATTAAAAAAAAAAACAAAGTAATTGCATTCTGCTTTCCATTTTAAAAGCATTTTTTTGAAGCTCGAAATATACTTGAATTTAATTGTAATACAAGGTTTAATTGCAGTATATTTCAAGGGTTGAATTACACTGCACTACAACTGAATTGTTTGCATTGAATTCAAGCTCCCTTTTTACTGGAGAATTCTATTGAAATAAAGTGTAAATCAAGCATAAATCAATCCTTGACAATTGAATGTCTGGGTTGAATAACAGTTGTTGTACACTTGAGTTCAAGCAAAATTGCAAAATGAATTGATACCAATAAAATAATTTTCGTACTTTTTCCACACAATCAAAAATAATGTGAAGATATTGAACTCCCATCAATTTTTCGAACAACTTTTTTTTGCATTCTATTTGATTTTTTATACTGATAAGCACCAGCAAACAAAAAGTCATATTTATGTGTTCTTATTCAAAAATATATACACATATGTACATGCATATTGTTTATGATTAGTATTAATTAATATTAGAAGGTACGAATATTAATAAGAAAGAATAAGACGAATAATAATATGATTGAGCTGCTACTGAAAGCATAGACATTCCTTGAAATTAAGGAGCCAAGTATTTCGGCTTTCCGATGATGTTGCTCAAAATATATTCTGATAATATACAAATACAAATATTACGATTAGAGGCTTAAGCTTTACAGCTGCTATTATAGTTATTACAATAGAGTTCATTTAAATAAAAAATAATAATTTTTAAAACCTCTAAGCTCATTTTCATTCTACAAAGGTGTCTTATTTCAAAGACTCACAATTAGTTGTTTGCAACAGGCTTAAACTTGCCATCAAGAGACATTCTAATTACAGCGAAATTATTAACAAAAATTACTTAAATAAGACATTACTATTTTATATATTATATACTTATAAGCTCTAATATATATATATACATATACGCACACATGCACATCAACATTTCAAAAAATAATTAATTCCACAAATTTATATATTATATATGAACTTTCTTTCACATTTGACTTCAAATACCTCTCAATTTGAAATGAAATATGCGTGTTTGCTGGGCACAAAGCATTTAGCATGTATGTTTGTATGTATGTAAAAATTCTATTGGACCCAAGTGATCTGGACTCTTAATATAAGCCTTCCTAACCATCGAAATACAATTAAACACAGTCGGTCAGTGAAAGAGCTTTGTAATTAACTAACAAAATGATACGAACGGAATTGTCGAAAGTATTTCATAAATGTAACAGCCGTACAAAAGGAAAAGTTAATGATCATTATCATTATTTTTCATAATCTAAAAAAATTTACAAAAGAAACTGTGTTGCCATTAAAAGAGGTTTTTTCCTCTCCTAAAATATTTTTATTATTTTGTCACTTACAACGTTATTCGCAGCGAAACGTCAAATTTAAAAATAAACCTGACTTGACCAAAATTTAGCCTTTGCAACGACTTTATTATGTTCATATGTTTAGAAAAGAATTTTTAATATGTTTGATCCTTCATTAGCACAACAGATTGTTGAGGATTATTGTGGAACATTATAAACATTAAGTCGTCATTGACTACTACACACAGATTTTTTTTTGAATATGTGCATATCCTTGTGATTTTGAGTTTTTTTTTAAGTAAAGTAATGAAAAATTAATGTTAATTCGATTTAGGGTACATTAGTTTTAATGTTTCAGCACGCTTTTTATATTTCTGGCATTCTGCTAAGTACAGGGTGGAACAAAATTAGTCATACAAATTTAGTTTTAAATAAAAAAAGATTTTGGCTGCAGCTAATGTTAGTACACATTCGTATCCGTTTAACCCTTTATCACCCCTTGTTATAATTACATATGTTACAGACAATTTATGCCCTAATTCAGTAAGAAGATTTAGCACGTTTTTGTTTGAAAATACTTTTGACTTCTTGTTTTTGATTTCTCTACATTATTGTCTTCAAAAATGGTTGTTGTCTTTGATAATTAAAAATAAAAATATTATTGCCATTTTTTAAAACATAAAATAAAAATTAAAGTATTATGCAATAGCTTCAAAAATATATGAAAAACTATGTGTTGGATATAATGTTTAGAACAAAATCATAAAGCAAAGACACGAACCTTCTACCATAGACAATAAATAATAATTGTTTTAAAGCGTCACAACTGCGGATTTTTTTTCGTCGAACAGAATTAAGGCATGAATCGCTATAAAAGCTATTAATTAATTATAATAATTAAATTTGATAAAAAAAACTCATTCTTAATAATAAATTGTATCTGCTATAGCAGAACAGATTTAAAGTGACCCTACGGTTTTATTAACTGCCTGTTTGTGTAAGAGGTTGACAATGAAAATCTTAACGTTTTTGTAATAATTTAAAGAAAACATGTAAAAGTTTTCTTTAACCTATTAAAAAAAGCCAAGATTTACAACTCCAACGTCTTATAGAAACAGGCTGTAAATAATTGTTAACGTAGTGCAATTTTATAAAAAGTTATATTATCGGTGTTTTACTTCATTCAATTTTGTGAATGTCGTAGTCAATTATTGTTTTTATTTCTAAAATATTGTGAGAGAAGTTATTTTTTAATTTGAAGCTTTTATCGCCAATATATTTGACGTTCTTCTGATTTCTCTCTTAACCCATTTTCACCACAAAAAACTAAAATTTCAAAAAAAAAAAATTCTGGAAGAAAATGTTTACTTATGCTATGAGCTCTTAAAATATTTGAAATAAAATTAGTTTCCCGATATTGAGTTATAAAGAGTTAATTGCATTTTCCATAACTTTCCGCATGGTTTCCGTTGACAACTGTTCGGATTTTTGTCGCTTATTCTCGCTAAGAGTTTTTTGGCATAAGCTTGTGATTTCAAATAGCTCCACAGAAAGAAGTTTGGGATGGTTAAATCGGGTGATACTGCTTCCTTCACATGAAACGCTTCTTTCACAATCCACATTGAGATTCTTGCTTTGTGCGGTTGCACCGTGGGCGGAAAAGTAAAAAATTTTAATAATCCATTCAACAATATAGACTATAAATTCCAAATTAAATTTATTCACAGTTCTGTGAAAACAATTAAAATGTCTTCTTAAGCTATCTCCCAATATATTTAAATGTTTCATTTCATAAAATGCATTCTATATTGCCAAAAGCATTTTTTATCACGAAATTTTCTTAGCTTCCATAATAATTTTTTATTTTGTTGCTGTACAACCTTATTAAATTTTGAACTTTAATTTCGTCTCGTGTGCTCAAAAAAACTGAGCAAAAAACTAGGAAAAAATTCATACATGCGTGTTCAACTCCATTCGTCGCTTTCTCAGTGACGACTAAATTAAAGAGCATAAGCATTTATGTGATTTTCTTGTCCACAATTACGGTATGGCTTGCGTGGTCGGTAAGTTAAGGCGCCACGCCTTTTAGTATACTCCTCTATTACAAGTAGTGTGTATCCCACACTCTTAAAAAACAGCGTTGCCAGAGAAAAATGTTATTCCAACAGTAATAAACTATGTGTGATAAGAATTTAAAAAAAAATTTTATTTTTTAGAAAATTATTATGGCAAACCAGAAGGTTTGCTTTGTCAACGTGCGTTGTCATGCATGAAAACCATGACATGTAAAGTTATTTTCAAGCATATATTTAAATTATTTTAAGAAAATGTTCTACAAAACCATATTTTTACTCACCATTACATTAACGTAGAAACAACAAAAGATGCCTTTCTTTATAAACAAAATTCGAATGTTTCTTCTGAGCATAATAAAATCAAGTTTCAAATTTTAAATCAGGGAAATTATATGAAATTTCACTGGCAACACCGGTTTGTGGTGAGAGTATAACTCATACAATCTTAAAGAGTAATGCTATAGGTTCCGACCACGGTTCTAGAGTAACTCGCATGCTACTGACGGCCAGCAGGTATTAACTGACGCACTGTTTGCATTTTTTAAGGGAACATGTGTAAGTTTTTATGTCCGGTGACTCCCAATTCCGTAAAACGACGTTTGGTTGATGTTTCTTCTTTCTCAGCGTCATCGCCTGGCGCAGTCGGAAAATTCTTGATAGAACAAAAAGTTTGGTGGCGGCCACGCCCTGCAACGTCTTTTGTGGTTCCAGTCTGTTCGAGCAGAGTAGCTAAGTGGCGGAATGTTTGACCAGTTTATTGGTGAAAAAAAAAGAATCGATACAGTTGTATGGATCATATTGCGCCGTTGCATATCTGTTTGTCAAATATGATTGACACACTACGACATTTGCAAAAGTTATAACATCTTTCGATGGGATGATTAATTTTGCGCCACCCTGTATTATTACTTGTGTCTTGCTTCCACATTACTGAGAGAATTTCCATTTGATATTGAAAACTAACGATCACTCACAATGCATTAGACGCATTTGTATAACGTCATGAATATATTTAGAACTTGTAAAATGCAAATGTAAACACGCTTCTTCAAAAATTAAATATCCTAGTAATTAATCGAAATACATATATGTATATTAGAAATCTCATTAAATGAAAAATAACGTATTTTTAATACAAAATATTTTGTACTTTTATAGTAAATGGGACTCTTTGTTTCTTTTTTGTAAACTAATTAATACTCTAAACATTTTAGTCTTATGTATATATTAGATGCAAAATATTTTTGCTTTTAATATTAATATGCTTTTAATGAAAATTCATTCCATCAAAGCAAAAAGGCACAAAAAATTATTTTGAAAGTACCCTATAATAAATACAACATCTGCTGAAATTTTAAAGTAAAAAAATATATAAAATATGATTTATATTATAGAACCGTGTTCATTAAGGCAAAACAAACATTATTGTTAAAATAAACAAATTAATTCATTTTCTAAACGTGCACAAAAGTTCATACATAAAGAACGCCTACTCATATATTTATAAACACAAAAATAGTTTTTGCATTACTTGACAAATTAAGAACAAACCAAATAAGTAATTATAATAATAAAAATAATAAAAATTTTTCAGCATAGTGGTCCAGCGACTCACGTACTCTCGTTAAAAGTAAATATTTTTGTGATTAAATTGTTACAAATTCATTTGCTGTTTTCTCCGTTCCGTACATTGAATCCGGAACTGCAATAAAATTAAGCAAAAAAAAATATATATATAAAACATTTATTGTTGTTGCATTAAAAATTTATATTTATTTATGTATCCATGCAACCGTTCAAGCAAACATCCATCCATCCACCCACCCATTAAATACATTTATGATGGCTTTAGACGTTCTCGCTGCTGAATGAGGCGATGATGCATGCAACGAATTGTGCATTTTTGTTGCGTTATTTTGTTGCAAAACCAAAAATAAATGCTGGGTAAAAATATATTGAAATACAATGACCTTCTTCTTGTTGTTGGCTACTAAAAAAAAATGTGTGATTTTTTTAATGTAAACCAGAGATGGTATCGTGAATAGTTGGAGAGGGAAACAACAGTAAAATTACTAGGAACTGTTTGCTTGCTTTACGAGTATAGCAGTCATACTCGTATGAATTTTTTGTGTATTTAAAACTCAAGGATCCTTAATCGTTCTAAACCTACCAAGTACATGCACGTATGTAAGTGGAAGTAGTAAAAAATTCCATGTGAGTTTAACAAGTGCAGGCAGGTACTATAAGCTATAAAAAGTGCTATATTCGGCTGGGCCGAATCTAATATATCCTTCACCAACGTGTGTATATGTAGTATACAGACACATACATACATATTTGATTTGTGACCTTTCGGTTTTTTGGACTAAAGAATTTGATTCTAATATCTTATTTTCGATATAGTTAAATATTTTATTCTACACTCTATATCTAGGAACTATTTTACATTCACTCTTATTTCAGTTATCAACATCGACGTCACGTCAATACAATACCAAATAATTGGGCCTTGTTTGCTCGCTCTCAAGATATTCAAAAACCGTGCTACAATTTCATAGCCTTAAAATAGTCTTAGCATTGTACCTCCATACTTATACTCTTTCATGTCTCAATATAAATATCCCCCCATTGCAAATGATATATCACGGTATTATGTTAACGCTTTATTCCTAAAGAATTTTTTCAATTTCTTTCAGCAGAAAGCAATGGCTTCAGGGAAATGAAATGGAACATGCCCTTAATTTATTTTATAGCTATGACTGTTCTTTAGCGATTAATTTAATTTTTATCTCCATTTATCAAACATTAATAAGAATTCTTTACAAGGTTTCAACTATAGACCATCGATTTGAAACATAACTGTGCTCGAAGCATAATAAACAACATTGCAAAACTCTTCGTTTATACTTAAATTAAATATGCATATAAAAATTAAGCATATATAAAATAAATCCTGAATAATGATCCTCTTAAAATATGTTTACCTGAAAAAAATATTATTTCTAGTTATTATTTACCCAAAAAAAATTTTTTTTTTCAATTTCCAACCCTGGAACCACAATTTTGATTTTGCTGAACTTAATATTTATTTATTTCTTTCTAAAATATAGCATATATATATACAGTTTTTCTTTTCCCGGACTTTTTCATTTCCCGGGAAAGCGGGAAAGATTTTTCGGTTTCCCGGGAAATCCCGGGAATTCCCACCCAGTACAAAACAATACAAAATATTTTTAAATTTAATTTATTTCAACAAAAACAAATTATAATTCATGAGATCGATTAAATTATAACGTTTTGTACACACATTATTCAAAAAATAATACAGTTTCCGTTCTTTATATAATAATACATAGATACCAATATTATAAAAAAGAAATTATACGAGTATTATTAAAAAAAAATATTACAAAATATCCCCCTTATGAAATAGGACTTTAGTATATAATAAGCTGTTAATGCTGTTAACCGTACTATTTACCAAAGATAATCTGTAATTATTTGTAATTTTCTTTTATTTCCTTGCTCATTTCTGTCTTTTACTTTTATGAATTGTTGTAGAATTAAATTTTGATAGCCGCGTTCTGCTTTTTCAAAATAAAGGCATCTAAGTCTCAGAATGCATGTGTACCAGATGTAAACTCGGCCTTAGTTGTTGTAAAGCTTTAGCTATTGTGATATTGCCATCACCTTATTATTGCACCATCGCATTAATAAAGTGAATAACGACACTCACCAAGGAATGTGTACATACAAACTAAGTTGCCATAACAAAATCAAAAAATCCCGGGAATTCCCGCACAAATTTCCCGGGATTTCTTTCCCGGAAAATGTGCGTGATCCCGGGAAATCCCGTATGAAAAACACTATATATAACAACCAAATAAATAACTAGTTTTATTTAATTGGTTTTATATATCACAAAAAGTGTACATTTCCCAAACCTGGAATAACCCTTTAGATTTTTCTGGTACCTTATACCAATCTTGTTCTTTAAAAAAATATATAAAATATGTCAAGTGAACAAAGAAATTAAAGAAATTAAAAAAAGTTGTTTAAAGTAACTAAGTATTACTTTAATATCCAAAATAAATTAAAATTTTCCAGCTCTGGAGGTTTTATTTTTCTAATTGTCTGTACCAAACTTTTCTTTTCAAAACATAAAATAACTATTTTTAATTTATAAAGAAGAAGAAGAAAAATTTATTAGACCCAGTTAATTTTATATATCACAAAAAGCGTAAGTTTCCCAACCCTGGAATCATCCTTTTAGATTTTTGTGATTTCTTACACCAATATTTTTCATTAAAGAATGTTAGATGCGTTTAATTTATAGAGAAAACGGTAAAATTAGTTTAAGTAGGTTATTTTTGTATAACAAAAAAAAAATTAAAGTTCCCAACCCTGGAAACGCGTTTTTGATTTTTTTTATTTAATTTTTATATTTTTAATACAAACTTAATTTGTACTGAAATATAAAATAAGTTTATTTAACAAAAAAATCCAAAAATTTGTGTTATCTGGTTACTTTTATATGGAAAAATCAAGTTTTAGTCTTCCAGCTCTGAAATCGACTGCTCGATTTCGCTGATTTTCAATACCAATCTATTTTGGACCATTTCTGATACACCAGTCCAAGACCGAAATCTCTAGCTTTTCTGGGAGCTTTGGAAAACCGATTTCACGTACACCAGACGGACGGACGGACGGACAACGCTTATTCGTCTTCCCTAGTCATAAGGACCCAGAATATATACATATATTTTATGGGTCGCATATGAATATTATGGAAATTACACACGGAATGACAAACCTATATATACTCTTTTCCACTTTTTTGGTAAAGGGTATAAAAATTTACTTTTTAAAAAACATTTTTCTATTTGTCTATTATCAGTCCGTTTGAAGTAGGCTCGACTTAAAAAACCATAACGAAACTATTATTTTTTCCTGAAAATCGCATTATTTGCATAAAAAAACATAATGAGAAAACACAAATATTCTTATATCGGGTGTTTTTTTAGCTGCATGAGAACTATCGTTATCGATAACTGTGGTTTGACAGCTGAGAATGCCAAACTATGTTGACATTTCTGTTCAGCAAGATTTGGCAACTCAGCACGAATCGTTTAATACTATGTTTAGACGGTACGTGCTTCGCTCTCTATTCATGCTTCACGCCCCAATCATGACCGAATCCACTTGCTTCGCCATACAAAATTATGAGAGCGAATCAAGTAGATTCAATATGAATCTACTTGCCAAGCACGTAAAATTTGTATATTCTCTAACTTTTATCGCAGTTAATCGCCACTTTATCTGAACTAGCTATCAAAACAAAATAAGTATATGTGTATGTGTGTGTTCGTAAATAAATAAAAATAAACCAAAAAAACATAGATGTCAGTTTAATATATTTAAATAAATTTAATTAAGTTATGTATAATATAAGAAGGAAAAATAAAAATTAAATATGGGGATGCCTTCAAAAACAAGATTTTGAATGAGTCGAATATATGTAAGTATGTATGCTTATGTGTATATGTTAATATACATAAAAAGATGCCACACGAACAGTGATGCCAACTTTTTCAGAGCAAAAAGCACTGTGCGTTCATAAAAAAGCATTAAATGGAATAAGTATATTTGTATGTGCATAAATATATATTTTTTTATACTTACTTATTTATTTTCAATACAGAGAAAGCCCACATGGCTAATTATATATGTATTGAATGAGTATAATTTAGAAATTTAAGTTAACTAAAATTTTAAATTTACTACATTTCACAGGTTTTTGTAATAATTTCAATTATATCGAGCTATATTTCGATTTTGCTTATAAGTAGAATATGAGTAGGAAAATAATTGAAGTTCATTTGGCAAGACACTCCAAACATGGTATATTATTTTAACAAAAGAGTGATCAACGAGAATTATAATCCTCGTTTCAGGAAATGTCGTTTCATCTTTTTCCATCTGAATTAATTTTTACATGAACATGGTTCAGTATGTTACTTTCTGAACAACATAAGTATTTTCTTTCTAGACCTTATTTTATATGAATGAAACAATTTGATGTATAAAAATCATTATTGTATTTCTAACTTACTTTTAAAATAGTTATTAGCGCTAAAAGTTTTTTCTACTTTAACATTGGACCATGGTAATGTTAATAGTCCTATAGCAAATATTGACAGTATTAGAAACGGATTATTATTAGTTGAATTTCTATAATTATAAACTTAAACCCAAAATTGATCAGTTTTGAGCAAATTTTTCCAGCAATGCATTCAGTTTCCAGAAAGCCATTAATTTTTTGCCTTACTAATTCGTTTCACAGAAGTAACAATGTATAGTTCAAGGCCTATTTATCAGGTCAACGCAACTCTACAAAAACACAGCAATACAAAAAACAACTTTATGTTTAAGTTGTCAGAAACACACACAAACATGAACTAAAGTATATGGTGCAAATAACTTTTGACAGCTCAAACAAGAAAACAAACCATAAAAACAAAAATCATCGTGAGAGTTGCGTTGACCTGATAAATAGGCCTTGGTATAGTTTTTGTGTACTCAGATGTAACGTTATTGGTTTAAATTTTTTTTACTTTTGTCCACTTTCTTAGAGAGCCTTAGGTTAGTACTTTTCAGAAGAATTTTTGAAAGCTTTCGTTATAAAGAAAGCACTATATTGCTTCCCTCAGTGGTTATTAGATTAGATTATTGTAATTAAGTTATTTTATCACGTGTAGGGTATCCTCTGTAATTTCTAGAAATATGTTCTTTTTTCTCACTGTGAAAAATAAAGTTTTTCTTCCTTTGTATTTCAGAATTAACATTCTACAAGGAAAACTTTGCGTGTCTAAAAGGGGTGAAAAGTGAAAAATTCTTATTTGGTGTTTATTTATAACCACTACACTTTCATAAATTAATATTTAGTAGATTTGTAAAACGCACTAAATGGACTAAAATCAAAGGTGAAAAGCATCAATTTAGCGTCTTTTTTTAAAAAGCAACAAGTTGTAAAATTCCGCACTGTTATGAATTAAAAAACACTAAATCTAGTACGAAAATCACTAAATTGGCACGCTGCACACGAAGCACGGTTGCGTAGTCTAAACAGCATGATTCATAAACATGATTCAGTGAGCGAAGCAGGTGATTCAACTTGTCGTCTAAACATAGCATAACGCCACAACAAATCTTCCAAATTGTGGAAATTTACTTAAAAAATATTTTTTTTCTCAAAATTCATAATCGTAATAAATGGGTGAATTCAGTTGAGAGTGCAACTTCTCTATACTATAGAAAATACGAGTATGTATAATTAATATCAATTTTATGTTAAAACTGATCAAATATAAATGTCTAACTAATTCCTTAAATTATGACAATAACACCTGCATTATTTATGGATCTTTCCATTTAAATGAAACGTTCACGTCATTATTTTGGTTTATGCGTATCTGCAGTTTGCACAATAGCGCGATTAGACAAAATTTATGGCAGAGATAAATACTATTTAATAAAAAAATATATACTATGTAGATACTAGTGATGTAACGAATGTCAAAATTTTAATATTCGCGAATATGAATACGAATATTATGTGTAAAATTTATAGACATTAAATTGGGGTTCTATTTAGTCCTGCAATATGAAAAGTTAAAAAATTGTATTGAAAAAGGACTTCATACTCCTGTTGGCATACTTTAAAGTTAATAAAAGCTACCCAAAATTTTAATGAAACAATAATATTTGAAAATGATACAAAGCACAAATTGTTATAAAAAATTAAAAAAATTTGTACAAACTAATATTTTTAGCCATTTATTTAAATTTCCTTTAGGATTTATGCATTTATTTATTTAATTTGTTTGGAAATATATTCGTATTGGTATTCGCCTGAATTTGGTGAATACGAATACGGATACGAATATCTAAAAATGGTCGAATATTCGATAAATTGGAATACGAATACGAATATTGGTGAATCACTAGTTGTTGTTGCAATGTGTTTGTGCTACAAATTACACATTTTATATTTTGTTACAAAAAAAAATTAACAAAACAAGTGTGTTTTAGTGTCTTTTGTTTAGTCTTGCCATCTTAATAGAAACTAATGACGTAAGTTTTATTTGGGTAAATTTAATTTTATTTCAGTTTTTCATAATTTTATTTTCCTTACCACAAACAAGATTTTGGTTGATTTCACGCACAGCAAACTGATGGACAGATTCTGTAATGAAAATAAATAAATAAATAAAATAGAATTTTAGAATAAAATTTTTCTTTGCACAAGATGTGTGTTATATTCAAAAGTTTATTTTAAAACTTATGATGCGTTCAATTAAAATTCTTGCGCAATTTCCACTTAACCGAAAGTGTATTTTTTATTCTTACAGTCATACTGTCACTTGCAAAAAAAAAAATAAATAAAATTAAAATACTTGAGACCAAAAATAGCAACTTGAAATAATGAAACTAAAAATAACAATTTGAGTTCAAGAAAAAATTATTCTATTTTTATGTTATTCAAATAGAGCAGATAATCGTAAAATATGTATTAGAATATTCAGTTGGTTTTAACCAATAGTTTGTAATATAGAAAAGTAGCCACTTGATGAGAAGCTTAAATTTATATTTCGGGAACTGCCAACACCAAGACGCATTTATTAGGTGGCAGCACTACACCAGGTGACTAATGTCATTATACCAAGCCAAATGTCAAATTTGGATTGTGTAGGTATAAGCCTAAAAACATGCTTTTATTTGTGTATCCATAAACACCTAACGAATACTAAGTTTTGTATGGTGTTTGACATTTCTTATAATAAACATACAATCTGACGATGCTACCCTGTTTTGAAAATTAAGATGGTAATTTATAGCAACAAAGTACATGTGGTTATTGGTGTTGTAATATTTGTTGTAGAATTGCGGGTACCTGATTGATGTGCCTTGGCCAACACTAATGCCAATAGCTAAAATCTGGCAACATCATAATAAAGTTTGACAGTTTATAGCATAAACGTACTTACCAGTCGTAAAGCTTAAATTAGACGTGACATAGCCATAATGCCATAGCCATAACCAAACCAAAATTCAATTGATTTCTATGGTGAGAGTGAGAGTGAGAGAGACTCGCCATAGCTCTCACCATAGAAACCAATTGAATTTTGGTTTGGTTATGGCTATGGCGTTATGGCTATGTCACGTCTAATTTAAGCTTAAAGCAGCTCTGGGCGAGTCAACATCACGCGTCGTTGGCAATTATTTCTTAAGTGCAACCACGTCAGTGTTGTTTATTGGCCTTCGAGAGTTTTGCGTCTTGCTCGCACTTGTTAATGGTTACCGCAAATAACTACAGTTAGTTCTTTGTGTAATTTTCCATTATCAAGTGCAAACGTTTTTAATGCGTTTTAACTGGTAGAGACCATAAAAAAATCTAGGAGTGGATCTTGGAAACTCCTACTTCCTATACGAAGGTATAGGTCGTTCGCAGCAACCGAAGGAAGCTTGTACACGTGGGATACCCTGGCTTTTTTGCTTTTGCCATTTTTGTTCCATTTGGAACACAGAATACTACAACTATAAACGTAGTTACAAAGCTTTGATGTACTTTAGAAAATCAATTTGACAAAAACAAATGGAAATTTCAAGAGAAAGCTTTCGTTGGATTATTTTTCACGACCTTCGACGTGGATAATCTCAACAAGAATGTGTCGTTGAACTCAGTTCTTTGTATGGCCATGAAGGACCATCAAAAAGCACAGTATATCGCTGGTATAATAAATTCAATCGTGGTCGTAGTTGCTTCGCCGTTGAATTCTGTGAAGGTCGTCCAAAATCGATTGTTGTGTCATGAAACATCGATGAACTGCTTGAACTAATAATGCAAGATCGTCATGTGATATATTGTGGGATAGAAGCATTCTTGTGTATTAGTTTCACTTCCATACATTCAATTTTACATGAACACTAAGTTGTTCAAAAATTTTTATGTGTTGAATACCCCACAATTTATTAATCACTAAAAAAAACGGCTAGCGTCAAGTGGTGTAAGGAAATGATTAAAAAGTTCAACCGTGGTGCCTCAAAAGGCATGTATAAGATTGTGACAGGTGACGAATCAGGTATGTATTTATGCTTATGTGCCGGAAACAAAACAGCAATCGACCGTGTATGTATTCTAAAGCGGCCCATCCATAAAACAATATTGTTGCATATTGTTACGGAAATGGCCGTCGGGTTAATATAAGTGTTACGCAAGAGTATTCGAACAGGGCCAATATAAAGAAACATCCAGAAGTATTTAAATAAATAACTAAACGTACACTCGTATTCACATACAAGCAGGGACCGTAACTGTTATAACTTTTATCGTAAAAGTCAGAAAATAAAAGTTATTTTTTGACTTTTATTTTTTCGAGCAGAAATAAAAGTTATTTTTTTACTTTTATTTTTTTGAGCAAAAATAACAGTTATTTTTTACTTTTATTTTTTCAAGCAAAAATTAAAGTTATTTTTTGACTTTTATTTTTTTGAGCAAAAATAACAGTTATTTTTGACTTTTATTTTTTCGAGCAGAAATAAAAGTTATTTTTTGACTTTTATTTTTTCGAGTAGAAATAAAAGTTATTTTTTGACTTTTATTTTTTTGAGCAGAAATAAAAGTTATTTTGTGATAAATTCATTATATTTATTATAAATTTTGGCGCTTTTGCAATAGTGAATCGTTAAATTTACTTATTTAGAAAAGAATATTTGGAATATTAAATAATAATTTCTTTGTCAAAGGGGTTGAAAACACAAAATTAACTTTTATTTGTGCTCAAAAAAATAAAAGTCAAAAAATAACTTTTATTTCTACTCGAAAAAATAAAAGTCAAAAAATAACTTTTATTTCTGCTCGAAAAAATAAAAGTCAAAAATAACTGTTATTTTTGCTCAAAAAAATAAAAGTCAAAAAATAACTTTTATTTTTGCTTGAAAAAATAAAAATCAGATTTTTAAAGAGCATCGTATTTTCTGACAATTTGGTCCAATACTTGCAAAATGGTATACTTGGTTTCATTCTCCGACATTTCCTTGAGGTTGCTTTTTTTAATCAAAAATTCAAAAATAACAGTTATTTTCGGTCCCTGCATACAAGCACTATAGCAAACAACTATATACACATGCGTAGCACATACATACATACGTTATTAAACGTAAACAACCAACAACAACTACAAGCTTCTGCTTGTTATGAAGATAGACATAGCTACATGCATACATACATACATGCCTGACAATTCCAACTAAAGGCAGAAATAAAAGTAAACAACCACTTAATGATGTATGCATATACACACGTATGTACATAGTTACCACATGAACTTAATTACGCGCTTTGTAAACAACATTGAAGATAATGATGATTCGGTCTAGACTTTGCATGAAAATTCTAGTGGTTGTTGTGCGAAGTATAAAAAGGGGTTGACGCACCCAACAGCAGTTCAGTCGCGATCAAAAGTTAGTTGGGAATAAGTCACCCAGTAAAAAAAGACACTCCAAAAAAGTCATGAAAATGTAGAGTTTGCGATCTGGAAGTAGTGCAAATTTCGATCCGATGTAATGATTTTTACATAGGGTTGTCATTGCAAGAAGTTCTCTTTTTCGCTGCCTGGTCACCGAATTGGAAGCGATTTTAAGAAAAATGTCCTTTTTTGTGTTCTATGATAATATTTTCATCTAGGAAAAATTGCTAATAGTTACCTATTTTAACAATTAGTTTCTTTTTATAGGAATTTAAACGCTAAACAGTAATTTAATGTAAATTTAAGCAAATAACTTTAAAATTTTAGACCAAAAATAGTTCATAAGTTTCTTAAAAAAAAAACGATTTTTTAAAAATTCTGGTGAGTAATTTCTAAAACTAGAGAGAAATTACAAGGTTTTGTATGATTAAATAAACTTCTACTTGGTTTTCTGCTAACTATCGGCAAATTAAAAATATCGATTTTTTGGAAGCAATGAAAATGTACTTCCTTTAGAATGACTTCCAATTTTTTTTACTGGGCAGTTGCGAAGAAGCTCAGTTGCGAATAAGTGCAGTTGCTAATAAGAAGTCTGTTGTTAATCAAGTGAGTTGACAATTAAGTTGTGTGCAGTCCGTGATTTGTGATACAACCGTGAGTTGATATTTGAGTCTGTGCTTTACAATACGTGAGTTGGAAATTGAAGAGACTATAGTACAGTCTATAGTGACAGTTAGAGTCTGTCGTGATTTGAGGTTATTGTGGAGACCCTCGAGTGAAGAGTAAGGAAGCAGCGAAGCTGATAGACGTGTAAGTGAAGCCAGCGAGCCTTGATTAGTGTATCAACTGTGAGAGTCTTCCATAGAGTTGTTATTGGTGTATCAACTGGAAGTGTCGGCAGAGTGAGTCTTGTGTGTGACGTGCAACAGAGAAAACAGAATTGTGTCAACACTAGCGCAGCCGGTTGTCTGAGACGGGTGTATACAACAGCGAGGAAGGAGTAGTGGTAACCAGTTGTGAATATTGAAGTAATCTATGTGTTTGTATTTAAGCTCTTGAATTGAATTTAGATTAGCAGTATTTATTGATTAATAAAGATTGTATCATTCTTAACCCTAATTAGTACACTGGGGTCTTTTATTTATTGCAAATCTACGAATCTACGGAAAAGCGTTTTTAACAGAGAATAAAAAAGTAACAATATGTTATTGTACATATTAATGTCGTTTTGGCCTAGACTATGCAATAACTGGCACAATATTTTCAGTGAAAAAGTAAACAACATTGAACAATGTTGCCACCACATGACACAATTGTCTTGATTGTACAATAAAAATCACCACCACCACCTTTTAATATGGCATACTCATTGGCGATATTATTGTACAATACGAAAAGCTGCACAATTATATTGCAAGTGGGTGGGCCGCTTAAAGGCTCAGTTACCCGACTGTAATGTAATGTAACTGCAACGTAGGAAACAGCTGACCGATATTTTTATATGAAAAATATGTTACGTTACATTACATGTCTATAACCATTTGCATTACTTTTTACATATTAATATCGATCAGCTGTTTCCTATTGTTGCTGTTACTTTACATTACAGTCGGGTAACTGAGCCTTAAGACGAGCTAAATCCAATAAAAGTTATTCGTGGAAGAAGCACACCGAAGCAAATGGTCGCGTGTTTATTCGGTCGAATGGGTTATGTGGTCACTGTTCCGCTTTTAAGCAACGTAGAACTGTCAATTCTGAGCGATACACGACTATATGTTTGCCGAAAATCTTCGAAGAAATTCGTAAAACTAACCCTCGAAGTCTAATCATTCTTCATCATGACAATGCGAGCTCTCGCTCATCTTTGCAAAAAAAGTGAATTTTTGAGCAGTCAAAACATCGAATTGATGACTCGTCCTCCGTACAGTCCTGACTTAGTACCCAATGACTTCTTCTTGCTCCCGCATATCAAAGCTAAACTACTTGGTCAACGATTTACGAGCGCCGAAGAAGCAGTTGAAGCATTCAAAAACCATGTTTTGGAGGTGTCGCAAGACACTAATATGACAAATGGTTTGAACGAATGCAAACGTGTATTGATCATCAAGGGGAATATTTCGAAAAACAATAAAGCCATTTTCATTTAAAAATTTTTGTCATTATTTGTTATTCCCGAAACATCAATAGTAGCCCTCGTATATGTAAATGCAATATTCAATGGGTTTTTATTATGAATAAAATATTTATCTTGGTAAAGGGTTTTAGCTGGGATATTTGGTAGTATATCCTTTATCTTACAAATTTAATTGACTTGAAATTTTGACTGTATGTACCTGTTTTCTATAAAGTATATTTAATTGTTAAGTTTAAATACTTTTCCATTGGTGAATCTTAATTTTTTACTCTTTGTCTTGCGCTTGTGATGTTGATGATAATTTATTGGAAATTTTTTGTAAAAATATTTTGCCTTTGAAAGAATTTATTTGGAAATAATTATTTTTTCCATAATTTTCTTTATTATTTATTACATATTGGAGGAAAAAGCGTACTTATTTCGTTTAGTCTTGGATAATTTATATCAAATGTATCAAATAAATTATTTTTTTCTGCCCGTTTCATTTGAAGAAAAATATTTTATTTTCTTCAGAGCAAAAGCATTATATTTTTATACAATTTTTTTATTACTTCCCCTGGTTTATGGAAATTAAATTTATTATCAACATTAATTTTTAAATCAATAAAATAAAATTCAATCAATGGAAATTAAAAATTTATTATGAACATTAATTCTCAAGTCAATAGAAAAAATTAAAAGAATGCAAAAAAATTTAATGAAAAATTCATGAATTATTCATGCAATCCAAGAATTTCTTAAAATTGCCTATCGTGTGTTCTTGATAAGCATGCCGTGAGTCATGCAAAAAAAAAGTTTCGGATACTTATCGTGCATAACCGCCAAAAAAAAAGTTTAACCGAAATATTTTTTGAACTTAATATTTTGACCAAAATCGATTATTAGCGATCGTAAGTAATCGATTTTCGTCAAACAAAAACGAGGTACGAAAAATGTGTTGACGGTTATGGCACGATATCTGTAAAATTTCTGAAGTTTAACAACAGAAACTAACTTTTCTAAGGTCTGAATTGATTTTCGACTGTAGTCGAAAGCTTTTTTATGCTGCAATATATAGTGAAAGTAAGCAAGAATTTTTAAAGCAATGTTGTTTTATTACAATGCAATGCATGCAAACTTTCAAACATTAGGCCCTTATTATGAGCAACGTTCGATCTTCGACTGTAGTCGAAAGTACTAGTTTTTTTTTTTAATTTCTTATTAAAATACTTCATCGAAAGCTGAATTCTGTTCGATATAAAATTCGTAGCTCAACTATGTTTTCGATACTCATAATATGAATTTTGCATTCGATTTTCAATGCTCGATACGATTAACATTAATTTAAATCAAATATATTTTCCTCAATCTGGAGACAGAAAGATTTTCTTTTCGTGAAATTTTCTTAACTGAGCGAAAAGAGTTTCAAATGTGGGAGCTGCAATAACGGAGTAATCGCACTAACCAAGTGCTGTTTTTAGTCAGATGCACAACAGAAAAATGCGTGGTATTGTTTTTTCTTAATGACTTTCGGAGACCGGGCTCGAACCCAGGACCTTTGGTTTTGTAGTCAACGTGCTAACTATTTCTAGACAACGCCAACCTCAAATGAATGATTTGTATTTATTGCTATTCGGGGGACTCATACTTCTCCGAGTTTAAGATTTTATTTTTGAATGACGTACATATGTACAATAGAGTACAAATTTAGAACATAAGTTAATTCAGTTTCCTTATCGTTTTTGTAAGGCACTGCTTGCGAAATATATTCAAAGACTATGTCTTAATAGACCATAGAATAAATAAATCTATGGTCTTTGTACTATTATTCTATTTATTATAAGTATAAAACTGCTTCAAATATATCTATATTGAATGCTGCATAAGAATTGGGTTCAATTGTAACTTCACAAATTAGATTATTTCCTAAATTATCCTTAAAACATATCGCTCGTTTACTTCAATAGTGTTACAACTCAAAAAATAAATTATTTTAGCAGAAAACGTGCTTAAAGTTTTTAATTTACATACAACTCAATGAAGACTGGTATTACAAACTATTTATATGAAAGTTGTATACAATAAAAAAATACGATATGTAGAATTATGCTGCAGTTTTAAGTTAAGAAATAAATTTTTAAAATGCCACCTGCCATACTAATAGTTTTGTATATAAAAAGCTATCAATATTAATTTAGTGATCCAATTTTTCTTTAACTCTTTGGCATGAACTTCCATTTTTTTTAATACTACGAGTATCATAGATGTCTGTTTGGTTTTCATTTGCATA
Organism: Tachina lurida; assembly: GCA_944452675.1. Lineage (NCBI taxonomy): Eukaryota > Metazoa > Arthropoda > Insecta > Diptera > Tachinidae > Tachina > Tachina lurida. The sequence continues at coordinate 89,908,449 of OX101754.1, forward strand.
AAAATGTCAACTGTATGGTCAAGACAAAGACAAACGAAACAAAAATATATATCGTCATCTTACATGCAAACGGACGTAACTACACAAAAATTCGAAATCGAGTTTTTGATTGATTACTACATGTTCACGCAAATATTTAGACCTCTGCGATCAAAACTGACGACTTTATTAAAGAAATTCAAACGGACATAATTACGACTGCATCTACATATATTTTATTGCAAAGAACGTAACTAACATAAAAGTTTAAATATATATAAAAAGGAAATAAATGGTTAAAAACATATAAGTATCCATAGTGCAAGTAAATTTCGAAGAAAACTTTCAACGACACTTTACTATTATTGATTTTGAAACGTTTTTTGTTTCTCCTGTAAAAAATATAAAAGTGTAGTTACGTCCGTTTGCATTTAAGGTGACGATATGCTTCCATAAATGAATGGAAATCATTAAATAAATGTTTCTTGCATTTGGCTGCAAATACTCGTAGTAACCAAAGCATGCAAAAATAAACACAAAATGCTCATTAATTTGGATGATAAGGTCTGGGACAAAATAAACCCGCTACTAAATATATTTGTGTATAAATACTTTTTGCTAAGCTTTGCCATTTAATGAATTACTATTTGCATAGACAAGAAGGAAAGATACATGAAATGAAAAAGATAAATTATTTCAATTAAATACTGCCCCACATGATTATTTCAATACTGAGTATTTTGTTCCTTGTAAGCATTTCGAAGAATTACTTTAAATATACAAATTTTTATTAAACATTACAAACTAATGGCTAATAAATAAGTAAATATTTAAATATTGTTTAAATTAATTTTCATAAAAAATTTTAATGTATTAATTAAAGTTATTATCAAATTACGTTGGAAGTACTGTAGCACTTCAAGATTACCAAATATTATGGAAAGTTTTCCAAAGAACAGCTGTTCAATATAAATAAGAAAGTTGATTTATCAATTTGCAGAAAAGTGAAATAGCAAACAACACATTTTATGATACAAAAAGAGCATTATTATATTTATATATCTCATGATATGAAAACATGTGTTACATTTGTTGTATATTTGTGAAAATTAAACGAAAGTATTTTTAATACGACCACATGATGTTCATGTACGTGCTTTCAAAAAACACACACTTGCACAAAACATATTAGCCCAATTCACAATTTTGTGCAAATGGTCTTGCATCGTAGCATGTGCAAAACGGTATAGTATATTGGTACTCACCACTAAGAATTTTTAAGTGGTGAGTATCAATATACTATACGATTTTGCATATGCTACGATGCAAGACCATTTGCACAAGATTGTGAATTGGGCTATTGTATGTTTGTAAAACTTAAACAACACTTAAATGCACAATGTTGGCTATTTAAGTTTGATTTAATTTTGCGGTGAGGAACAATTTTTGTTTGTTTAAATAAGATTTAAAAGTAAAATACATATAATCATTGACTGACTTATTAGTCCTAAAGCAGGGATCCCACTATCGGCACAATGTACCGATTTTCGTCGGCTCACTGCAATAAAGTCATAAGTAAAAAACCAAAATAGCCTTTTTTCTCAATGAATTCCGGGATAAGTCTATATATGGCTCTATTGCCAATGTAGTGTGGTGCAACTATCTCCGTATGTTTCAATCAGTTGAAAAATTAGGACAATTCAGCTTATTCTTTATGACTTTATTGCTAAATGAGGAGAATAATTTTTTTAAATTAAATAGATTATGCGAACAAGTTGCCAAATAAAAGAAGTAAGTACTTCTCAAGAATCGATTATTTTAGTCTCACGCCTTGTTAAAATCATTGAGTTGGTAATCCAGTAAGGAACAGCTTCCACCAAAAATGCTTAATTCCAAACCCGATTACCTTTTTTGAAATTTTTTGCTGGGATACTTTATCAAAATAATTCCTACTCTTTTTCCTTCAACATTCGGTTTAGATAAACCGGATTCGACTTATTTCCATATTTTTCCTATTTTCTATAGTTTTCGCTACGGTGCACAGAGGAGTATTTGAGCCAAAAAGCTGGACAAAAAGGCAACAACGAATTTGAAGAAATCTTAAGAACTAAAGACGCAGTTCGATACACAACAAAATTTTACATCATATTGTAAATTTTTAAGACTTGAAGTTGTGATTCGTACTGAGTTACTACTAAAGTCAGGAAAGTGAAGAAAATTACATAAGTTTTTAATGTGTTTTCGCTTTCAATATGTTTATATGATATTTTTTGTAGCTAAACGAATAATTTTAATTTAATTTGTTTTGGCTGAAAGATTTAATAAAAAGCTATTTTTAGTACTCAAAAAATATAATTATCTTGAGTATTAATGTTGAAACAATTCGTTTAAAAATTAAACCGAAAAAATTAAACACTTTTTTGCAAACTGGAAATAAGAAGAAGGGTTTTAAGAGTGAAGGTAGTTACATTTTAAACTATGATTTATACCACAATAAAACTAAAAATCTCTAATTTCAGGCGCAAGAAAAAAAGTTTGCCACTTTTTTTTGTGATTTTTTGAAAATCTTGCATGGCTAAATATTAGTAAGAAACCATTTTGTCAGTCATGAAATGTTTTGGTTTGGGGGGAGTGATACTCCACCCTGCCCATAAGAGCTCAAACTTTTAATTTTTGTAATATTAAGGCATAAGTAGTACATTTGTTTAATGTTAACATTATTTTTTCAAGTTATATTTTTGTCACCGCCCACAAAAGGAAGCGGGGACAAAAATGGCATCGGACGATCTCTTTGGTCCATGCTTAGGGTTTTGAACTTTCGCTGACATTACAATTTGTATTTGATAAACAAAATAATAAGAAAAGTTAAGAAAAAAGTTTAATTTTTCCGAGGTAGGATTAGTTCCTCTGAGGGGAACTTTTTTCCCCTTTGTGCGATTAACAGTACACTAACAGCTCAATAACTTTTCGCAAAGAATCTAAACTTAAACAACTAAGAGTTCTATATAGGGCTGTGCCTAATCTTATATACCCTTTACCGACGTATGTAAAGGGTCCGCCAGCTAACTTTTTTTTTTGAAAATGCTATAAAAAACCTCGAGTGCAGCTTCGGCTGTCTGGCACGTAGCGCAGTCTTGTTGAAACCAAATGTTGCCAATATACTCCTCTTCAATTTTTGTGAACAAAAATTCGTTCAACATGGCCCGATAACGATTGCCATTGACTGTAACGGCCACTCCTTGCTCATTCGAAAAAAAAAAATGGCCCAATTATGCCTCTGGACCAAAATCCGCACCAAACAGTGACTCATTTTGGTTGCGTCGGCTTTTCAATGTATGCGTGAGGATTTTCTGTGCCCCAAATGCGACAAGTTTGCTTGTTTACATACCCGCCAAGATCAAAATTAATTTCATCTGAAAAGATGATTTTTTTTGGCAAAATCGGCATCTTCTGTAAGTCGATCGCAGGCCCACTTAGCGAAGCATAGTTCAAGCGTATACACAACCATATTCGTTCAGCGGAAGGATAAAACTAATTATCTGTCAAATCAGACATGAGCTAAGTGGTGTTACCATTCACGAAATAAGCACTAGTTGAAAACAAGTAAGAGTGCTATATTCGGCTGTGCCGAATCTTATATACCCTTTACCAACGTACGTACATATATATAGTATACAGACACGTACATACATATTTGTTTTGTGAAAAAATTTATAATTTTTTTAAAGTTTCCATCTTTGGAGCTATAATTTTCATTTTTCAAATTTCATACACCAAACTTTTCTTTCAGAAGCATAAAATATATTCAATTTATAAAGAAAAAGAAAAAAAAACAAAAAGTGTAAGTTTTCCAACCCTGGAGTCATAATTTTGGATTTTTCTGATTATTGTTACCAATCTAGTTCTTTAAAAAAATACATAAAATATGTTAAGTGAAAAAAGCAAGAACGAAATAAGCAAAAACTTAGTTTCATTTAATTCCTTTAATACTAAAAAAATCAGTTAAGTGCGACTTTGAATCGCGCACGAAAGGAAGGTTTTTTGCTTTTTTTGAAGTTTTTTCAGTTAAAACGATTTTTTCAGTTTTGTCGCTTTTTTCTCGTTTTGGCGATTTTTTTCTGTTTTTTATTTTTTTTTCGTTTTGGCGATTTTTTTTTTCTTTTTTTGGCGATTTTTTTTCATTTTGGCGATTTTTTTCTGTTTTTTAGGTTTTTTTTTCGTTTTAGCGATATTTTTCATTTTGGCGATTTTTTTTCATTTTAGCAATTTTTTCGTTTTTTTGCGATTTATTTTAGTCTTAGAAATTTTCTTTTAATTTAGTGCTTTTTTCATTTTGGCGATTTTTTTCTGTTTTTTTTGGGTTTTTTTCGTTTTGGTGATTTTTTTTCATTTTGGCGATTTTTTTTATCATTTTGGCGATTTTTTTCTGTTTTTAGGTTTTTTTTTCATTTTGGCGATTTTTTTTTCATTTTGGCGATTTTCTTTCATTTTGGCGATTTTTGATTTCATTTTAGCAATTTTTCAATTTGTTTGCGATTTATTTTAGTCTTAGAAATTTTTTTTTAATTTGGTGCTTTTTTTCGTTTTGGCGATTTTTTGTCTGTTATTTAGGTTTTTTTCTTTTTTTGGCGATTTTTTTCATTTTGGCGATTTTTTTCTGTTTTTTAGGGTATTTTTCGTTTTGGCGATTTTTTTCATTTTGACGATTTTTTTCTGTTTTTTAGGGTTTTTTTCGTTTTGGTGATTTTTTTCGTTTTGGCGACTTTTTTTCATTTTGACGATTTTTTTCTGTTTTTTATGGTTTTTTTTTTGTTTTGATTATTTTTTTCATTTTGGCGATTTTTTTTTCATTTTTGCGATTTTTTTCTGTTTTTTTTCGTTTTGGCGATTTTTTTTTCATTTTAGCACTTTTCCGTTTTTTTTGCGATTTATTTTAGTTTTATAATTTTTTTTTTTAATTTGGTGCTTTTTTTCGTTTTGGCGATTTTTTCTTGTTTTTGGCGATTTTTTTCGGTTTGGCGATTTTATAATTTTTTATTTTTTCAGTTTTACCGTTTTTGAAAATTTCAAGAGTTTTGCTCTTACGGTTTCCAAGATACAGCAAATTGTCAAAATTACATAGTCAAAATTGCATTAACTGATGGAACACCCTTTAATTTAAATTTTTTTAAATTTTTGTGTTAATTTTTGTAGTCTGTATAAAAATACACTAACCTTACAAATTTCAAGTGTATATACATACATACAATTGTATATATACTACATAGGATTTTAAAATTTTTCGTTGCTCGTTTTGGAACACCCTTTAATTTCCAATTATCATGTATTTGTTGTTGTAGCGGCCAAAGGTCTACGTACTGTGTCCAAATTTCAGGTCTGTAGCTCTTACGGTTCTCGAGAAAATACTAATATTGTTCTAGACATAGTTCATTTTACATAACACAAAAAGTTAAAGTTTTCCAACCCTGGAAACGTCTTTTTAATTTTTTTGTATTTTTTTTATTTAAAATTCCAATTTTAGTCGTACTGAAGTGTAAAATATGTACATTTATTAAAAAAAAATAAAAATTTGTTTTCGGGAGTTACTTTTATATGGCAAAATTAAGTTTAAGTTTTCCAGCTCTGCAATCGTCTGCCCGATTTTGCTGAATTTCAATACCAATCTATTTGGGAAAATTTCTGACACACCAGTCCAAGAACGAAGTCTCTAGCTCTTCTGGGAGCTTCGGAAAACCGATTTCACGTACAGACAGACGGACAGACGGACAGACGGACAGACGGACAGACGGACAGACGGACAGACGGACATCGCTTATTCGTCTTCCCTATGCATAAGGATCCAGAATATATATATTATATGGGTCGCTTATTGATATTATAGAAATTACAAACGGAATGACAAACCTATATATACACAGAGAAAACAGATTCGTTGAGACAACCGAATTTGTTGCCAATCGAATTTTGGCGGTTGCACCAACTATATAGATTTCTGGTATAACGACTGCAATTTGATTGTGGTACCCTATATTTTAATTATAACCCTTAACCAAATAGTTGCAGCAACAGAAAAAATTGGTTACCAGTATGGAATTTGAAATAAAAGTTATTCTTGCTACCAAAAATATGGTTAGTATAACTAAAACAATATCATAATTGGTTGCTGTGAAAGAAAAATTGGAATTCCTTGCTGAAATAAAATAAGCCAAAAACGGAAATAAAAAACGCAATTTAAGAAATTTATTATTTAACATATTGCCATAAGTTTATTTTAATTGAAATTTATTTATTTGGTGAAGCATGTCTATATGCATTTCAACCACAGATTTTAAACAGTCACAAACCTGTTATCTTATGCACAGACTTTTAAAAACCATTTGAGAATTCATAAATCATAATATCTTTGAAAGACAAAAAAGTTAATTTTTAACTTGCTGCAACGAGTATAAACTATGATATTAAGCTCAACCTCTAGTTAGTTGCAGCAACTGATAATAAGTATTTATTTTAACCTTAATATAGAACGACAATTTTTTAGTTGCCAATACCAAAAGTTGGTAGTAAAATCCAATTCATAATATTTTATTCGGTTGTGTTAACCAATCAGTTAATTAGTCATGACAAAAGCATACGCTCGGTTGATGCAATCAATTTAAGAATTGTCAGAATCATATCTTTATTACAATTATGCCCTTATGGCAATAAACATGGATTTTTTTTTGGATTAACAGAAAATTGATTGCGTGAACTGAAATATAGTTTATGCAAATGATATTTTATTGGACTAACCATTTTCCAACCAATCTTTTTTCTGTGTGTACCCTTTTACCATTTTTGTTGGTAAAGGGTATAAAAAACGTTAGATGGCGGACCCTTTATATGTAGTATACAGATACATACATAAGTACATACATACATATTTGTTCTTTGATAAAATTTATATTTTGTTATAGTGCAAATTTTAGTTAATGGTGTAAGAAATAAGAAGAATTTTAAATTATGAATCCAGAGTTGGGAAACTTACTCTTTTTGTGATACATAAAATGAGCTAGGTCTAATAATTTATTTTTATATTTTAATTTATATATATATATATATATATGTATATATACATGCATATATGTTTTGGAAAGAAAAGTTGGGTGTAGAAAATTAGAAAAATAAAAACCACAGCTGGAAAAATTAAATTTTTTTTGATATTAAAGTAACCAAATAAAACTAGTATTTTCATTATTTCTCTTTTTCTTTGATCACTTAACCTATTTATATATATTTTAAAAAACAAGATTGGTATAAGAAACCAAAAAAATCTAAAAAGATGATTTCAGGGTTGGAAAAAGTATACTTTTTTTTAATATATTAAAGCCAGAAAAATTTAAATTATGGTTCCAGGGTTGGAAATTGAAAAAAAAAATTTTTGAATTTTATCACAAAACAAATATGTATATATGTATCTGTATACTACATGTACATACGTTGGTAAAGGGTATATAAGATTCGGCACAGCCTGATTATAGAACTCTTACTTGTTTAAAATAAGTTACTTTGAAATATTTTCTAGTTTTATCCTTTTAAATGTAAGCCGTTGAACGTTTAAGAGACAAGCATACGCCGCCCTTATAAAAAAAAATCCATGAATTACAACTAACTTGTGGGAAGCCACTTGAATTTTGTGCTCTCATAATACTCGTATCTAATAGCATAAGCACAGATACTAATTATCTGGCCTCCTTTCTCATTTGTGTAAGGTGTGTGTAAGTAAAAACGGTTTAAAAGGCTTCCTGCTGCACTACGTATGTACCATAAAACTGTCACCCTTAACAGGATGTAGTCAAACCTTCCGGCTGTTTATTATTGTGAGTGATTGTCAATTGTGGCATTTGCAAAACGTTTTCTCTACAGTCTTGCTGTTTTCTTTTCTACTTCAATATCTATGAGTATTGTTACGCGAGGAGTAGCACTGTTTCCAAAAGATAGAAAGTAGATTATCATTAAAATGCAAATATTTTTATTCAGTAAATATTTGATTATGCTTTGAGTATAAGTAATCAATTTTCAATTGAAAAAAGACAATATTTGCAAAACTGTGCTTTTATGTATATTTTTGAATCAATAGTTGCTTCAAATCCATTTAATTAACTGTTCTGACTTTTGCTTAACAGCTCAGTTGAATTAAGACACCTTTTTTATATTATTGATTTTTTTTATTTGAATGACAGCTTTTTAAATATTATTGATTAATTCACATAAGACTTTAAAAAAAAATTAAACCGACTTCAAAATTAAACACTAAAAATCAGAGTGCGGAGAGTGCTCGAATTAAACTCGCTCGCAAACAAATTCAATTCGAGCGAGTTTTATTTCTTGAATTGAAAAGAGCTACTCTTGTCTGCTCGCGAGTTAAAAAAATTAAACTCGCGAGCGCATTTAATTTTTGAGAATCGAAAATAGGACTCGCGAGAAGAATTCAAATTTTAAGAGTCAAAAATAAAACTCGACTCGCGAGGCGAGTTAAAAAGAATTATTCGCGAGTTTTATTAATTTTGTTTGCTCAAATTCTGTTTTCTATAGGTCGCAATGTTGAAATTATATTTTATTACTGACAGGTAAGCATTTGCATAACTTTTCATGAAGCAGAAGCCTTAAAACATTTGAAAAATACCTCATGACATGAAAGAAAGAACATATATTTTTATATATGGATATGCCTTTGTAAGTACTATACTTTTCAAATTCGCATATAAATACATATACCTTTTCGAATAAACAAAAAAAAAATTTTTTGTAATAACTACTCATGTTGAATTTGTTTATGCTCGTTTTGCACTCTTTTACGAGTTTTAAAATAAAACTCGCGAGTACAAATTTTAAGGCAAGTCATTTAATGCTCACGAGTCGAGAACAAAAGGAGTACGAGTCTTATAAAATTTTAGTACCAGTATTACTGGCACCAACTTCAAACGGCACTGTAGGTAACATATATAAAAATCTTTTATTTAACTAGGTCTATATTATTTGTAGCTTTTTAGTGCTTATTTTTGAAGTCGGTTTAATTTTTTTTTTTTAAGTTTTATTTGAACCTTTTTAGTGCACACTTTTGAGCTCTGGTCAATTCAAAAAATTTTTATTTGTAAGTATCTTTTTTTAAAACAAGATTGTGTATTTTTAAGAGTTCAAGGTGTTTGCCAAGTTTCGTACGGATCGATAAAGTAAAAGCACGTGAAACTAAGTATTACATTTTATGGGGTGTGGCTATGCCCCTTTTTTTAAAACAACATTGTGTATTTTTAAGAGTTCAAGGTGTGTGCCAAGTTTCGTAAATATTGGTAAAGTGCAAGCACATGAAATATTATACTAAAATTAATAGGCATGCCCCACCCACTTTTTTGAACGCAATTTTGTGCTTTTATTAAAGCTTAGGGTGTGTGCCAAGTTTCGTAAAAGTCGGTGAAATAGAACCCTGTGAAATATAATATATGTTATAATACATTTTAATGGGCACAGCCCCGCCCATTTTTTCAACTTAAAAATTTTGTAATTATAAGAACCAAAGATGTTTGCTAAGTTTCGCAGCAATCAAATGAGTAGAAGATCACAAAATCAAATTTAAAAAATTGTGGGTATGACCCGCCCACTTTTTTCAAATGGGACCAATGGGAAGCTATACCCTCTCAGACAACAACAAAATGTTTACAATCGGTCTAAAATGCACCGAGTTATGAACCTACACACCTAAAAAAAAAAATTAGACGAATTGTTAACCTCCTTCTTTTTTTGAAGCCGGTTAAAAACCTTTTGTATTTTTGTATCGACGGTATTATCATATAAAATACAATAGTGTAAAATTTCTTTTTAGTAATTTTTAGAGATGTGCATGTGAGCGTTTTTTGACTCACGACACGCACGCTCACGCAGAAAAATATTTTACTCATGCCCTTTCACGCAAGAATGATATTGCAAATACGATCACGCACGCTAACGAATAAGATATTCTTAATCACACACGAGTTGTTTACAACCTATCACGATCACGCAAGCTCACGAAAAAGTATATAATCAAATTGGTATGTTTGTTGGGTTGAAAAATAGGTTCTTACACATACATATGTATGTTTGTACATATGTATGCACGTGTATATTTAAAATTTACATTGCACAGTGGGGACTCTTTAACAAAATAAATGGTAATAAAGCTGGAACTTCTAAACTACTGATAGGCCTTATAGCACATGCCATGACAGCCTTCTGGCTTGAGCTGGAGTGAATTTGCAGTGGGCCAAAGTTGAACACCTGGGACTCAAAAAAATTCTGAGTCTTGTAACTTTTTTAAAAATTATCCGATTTTTACCAGATAAATTATTTTGAGCTAAGCTTAACATCTTTAAGAAATAATGTCCTTAGATGTGTTTTCGTATCTTTCATAACTTAGAAGATATTTGACTTTAGACAAAAAATTTTTTTTTGCCTTGACTTTTTTTTAGTATTACGCCTATAACTTTTTAGTTTATTGCCCGATTTTAAATTAAAAGACTAAAACTCTAAATCAAAATAGGAATGAAAAACTTATTAATATCTGCATTCGTAAAAGCGGGAAAAAGCTAAGAAATCAAATTTTTTTAAGTATCTTCATTATTTTAAACCTTGTAAAAAACTTTGTATAATACATTCAATTTCTAACCACATAACGCTAAAGGAAATCCAATAAGAATGTGTTAAAAGCCATTTACTTTGTATTCTGTACATGTACCCTACATTCAGCAATGTTCCAAAATAGTAAATTTTAAAAATATTTTTTGTGTTTAAGCGCGTATAGAAAGATGTGACGGTAGATTTTGAAAATTTTGACTACCTCATTATATTATGTAGATAGTTTTAAACATTTTTTTCATAAATGCAGATATACGCGTAGATTTTCTGAAAATATAGTTATGTACCACAAAAAAAAAATTAAAGTAATTTTATTTTCCTAAATTGGTATTTTTGAATTTCATACGAGTCTGTTTACTACACCTGGAAAAATTATAACAATATATTTTCCTCGGGATATTCCGATTGCAGGGTGCAGTTCAAAAAATATATAGAATGCGTTTAAGTCATTTCCTTTTATTCACGCGTGACATGATCAAATCACGACATTTGCACATCTCTAGTAATTTTCATATAAAAATTAAATACACTCCCAGCAAAAAACTTTGCCTACTAGAATGCTAAAAAGTGTATGTACTCCTCAGTCGTAAGTACGTACAATTTGACTGAATAACCCATTATTTTTGTTTGAGAAGTTCAAAAAGTATGCGGTACCCTATACTTTTTGCCTACAAACATACAAAAGTTAATAGATTACTGATTGCCTAAAAGTACTCAAAATTTAATGGGTTATTTTGTGCTTACAAATATGCAAAATTTTATAGATTAATTTTTGCTTAAACTTATTCTAAATTAATTTGCTAGTTTTTCTAATTAAAATAATTTTCACGATCAATAAATTTTTCTCTAGATATATTTCCTTATTAACTGGAAAGCACTACAATAAGTACTTTCACGTAATGATATAAATAAGTTCTTATTTTATTCATTACAGGACAGTCATTATTACGCACATAAAATAATTACATAAATAAGTATCTGTCATTACATTGTAAGCCATTAAAAGAGTACTACCCATTACAAAATTTCGAAATTTTTTTGCTGGGCTATTACACTTGCATTTCATATGTTTTTAAAATGTTGTATTTAGAGAGAGGCTCTCTGAGAGAATTTGCATGTAGCTTGTTCTTCTTTTGTCATTAAAAATACAAAATACATTAGGTCTGTTCATTTACTTTCATAGCAGAAACTAGCAACCAGCGAGGCAGAAATTTACAAAGTTACCTTCCTAAATATGATAAAGTAAATGAACGTACTTGTAAAAATTTGCAAGAAAATTTTATTCATATCAGAACCATGGATGGAAATCATGATACAAATGTACTTTTTCTGATGTATTTTGTTTGATAATATTTTAAATTTGAAAATTTTTAGAAATTGACATTTAGTATGAAATTCTTTACACAGATCAGTGAAAGAAATTACACATATCTAATTTTCACATACATACATATTTAAATTTGTTAGTATAACAAAGACAAAACTTATCACATTCCCTTCCAAATTCATTTCAGTTGAGAACTGTTCTAAAAAAATTTTCTTTTTTAATGATTATGCTGTAATTTAATAAATACAGAATTAAATACACTAAGGAATAATAAATCAGTCAAAGTTTAAACGGTGGTTTAGTTAAACTAAACTCAAATTGGTATTTAGTTTAAACTCAACAGGAGTAAATCAGTGAACCATACCTTATGTGTAGTTTAAAAAATAATCAGGGCAATTATGTAAAAAATCCGCAGGAAATTTCTCCCTTTTCCAATTAGAATTTTTTGTTTTGCCTATCACTTGGTATTAGTTGGAATTTTTCCCTGGCAGAAACTCCCCGCGGAATTTTTTACATTATTGCCCTGAATATTGTGGCAGCACTAGAATAAATGTCAAAGGGCAGCTGTTTTGCAGCAGGCTATCAATTCTTTGTACAATCAAAAGGGCAATAAAATAAAGAAATTTTAATTAAAGGTCGCCAAATTTTACTGAGAAAGGAATTATATGTATTTATGCCTGGCGAAGTGGAATAGTATAAAACAATAATAGAGTGTAAGAAAACAAGTCGATAATGATCTGAAGAAAAAGTAGAAGCTTGGAAAAAATTTGAGTGCTCCTTTAGTGCAAAACATATGGTCTGTAAGTAAAAAAAACATATGGCCTGTATTGATAGTTTAAACGCACAATTTTATGCGTTTAAAGATGGTTTAAATACTGTATTGATTTATAGATTTGCTGGTTTAAACACATTGTAAACCAAAAATTGAGATTAACTTGCACTGATTTATTAGCCCTAAAACTTATAATGTATGCTGCTGCTTCCTTAAAATATTTTCAATGTAACTTACGCTTTTTTTGAATTTATATGACGATGAGCTCTTTTATGTTTCGTTTTAAAGATATTTTCAAATATCTTATATTAAATTTGTAGAGCCTTTTTTAATAACTATGTATGTACACTGAACAAAAATGGATGCAACATATGCATGAAAACGCACGCACATATTACGAAATATTTCGTAATTGCGCACCAAGAAAATAAATAAAAGTAAAAAAAATTTGTCTCAACCGTGAAACAAACTTACATTATTCTATCGCAAGGCAATTCTTTTATCCCCTTTTTAAGTAAATACTAAATTATAAATTTTCCGTAAAATAACAAAACTTCGTTAGCGAGGTAGACATAGTCCTAATTTACACTAAGCAAGTCTTATTGCTAAGCTGATTAGTTTGTAGGAGAGAGAGATGAAGGGAACATAAAAGTTTCTTTTCCCCTCGTCTCTCTTTCCTAAAAAAAACTAATCAGCTTAGCAATAAGACTTGCTGAGTGTAAATAAGGACATACATGTCCTTGCAGAAATAAAACAAAATTGCCTCTGAGCTTAAAAGTGCAGTTTTATAATATATTGCTGGTCATTAGTGCGTTCTGATTATAAACACAAATAAAATATAATTTTTTTGAAAAAGAATATATGGGAGATAGCCATGTCCTTCCACCTGAGCTTAGATGCATAATTATAAAGATTTATATAAATTTTAATGGGTTATAATTATAAATGCAGCTCAAATTTATATTTCTTAAAAAAGGATACATATTTCTAAAAATATAAATAAATATTTAGTACGTTTTAATCATAAATGCAGTTAAAATTAAATTTTTGAGAAAAATGATATATGGGAGGTAGTCAAGTCCTTATACAGAATGAAAAAAAAAATTTATAACAGAGCTAAGACACTTTTTCTAAAAATATGTATATATTTTTAGTACTTTTTAATCATTAATTCAGCTAAAATTTATTATTGAAGAAGTAGGATATATGGAATATAGTCATGTCCTTGAGCTGAATGGAATAAAATGGAATAACAGTAATATAATACCGAAATTTGCTACATGCTGGTAATAACTGTAGATAAAATTTAAATTTTTAAAATTCAGGATGTATGGGAGTTAGGCATGTCCTTGCAGCGATTTTTCTAAAACTACTAATTTTTCTTACTTTATCTACTCAAAGCAAGTATACGAAATCATCAATCTACGATCACTTTTGAAGGACAATGCCCTGTGCGACGTAATTCTGCCAGAATTTTGTTATTTTAGGAAAGTTTGATTTTGTTGCACAGTGTGATTAACAATGACTATTATATGGCTCTACATTACCTGTAAGCAATTAAGTTGAAGAAGAACAGGGCAGGAAACAGTGAATGTTTTTTTTTTTCTTGCTCGTTTTCCTCTCCTGTATTTTGTTTCCTTTCCAGGTTTGATGGAGATGTGTTGATAACAATGACTGTTCGTTCTGACATAACGAATATTGTTACGAGTATTATCATTGGTTTTTTTTGTAATAAATACATGCCATCATGTCGAGCCTTTGCTTCAATAAAGTCATAACTGTAAAAGAAAACTTGTTTCGCAGAAAACGAGTTTGAAGTTTTGAATGGAAAAAGGAAATTTTATTTATCTCTCAAGAGTTGAGTTGAGTATACAAGATATTTGTATGAAATTTTCAAACAATAAAAACCACGATATGATGATAAATGCTGTATTATTAACTCAAAAATCACGCTTTTTGAGTTATGATTCTGTTGCAACAAAGGCTCTATATGGGTTAAAAGCAATTTACTTTTATCTTCCTTTTATAATTTTAATATATATGTATGTATTCAAGCAAATATCGATTAGAAACTGTGAAAATATCTATAAGTTTCATTCGTTCCAAGTACGGCAGAATTGCACAAATATTAACGATGCATACAACCACAGAACTGATAACTGAACGAACATGCAGATAAGGTGGAATAAGTTTTACATGCTGACAAGCGGCATTGACAACCGCCTCACCGGTAATCATCACTTGTGTTTTTTTTTTGTATATAAAAGTGTCAACGGAAGAAAGACATGCAAAGAAGTACTAAATGATGAGTTTTGCTCATTTCATTTCTACATACATTTTCTAATTGCCATAAGTGTTAAGTTGTGCGTCGCACACTGTCGCGAAGGCGGCCAAAAATGAAAAAAATTAGGTTTGAATTAAAACGAACAAATTACTTTGTTGCATGTGCAATATTCTAATTAAGTAAAATAAAAAAGAATTTTTTAAAAAAGATTTAATTTTTAAATAGTTTTGATGATTGAAAGTCAACAGCTAATTTTAGGGCAGTATGCAGCTATTTAAAAATATAGTACGGACACATTCTAACTTTAGCAGGTTAATTAAACAAATTTTAAGATATTGCACTACAACTTCCAATAAAACATAAGGGGAATGTTCTTATAATATGGCTACAATACATTTTTTCAATATTTTGTAACTGATATGCGATGCGCCGTTGCTTATAATGTGAATGGAAAGAAAAACATCTGTAAATGGTCTATAGAAAATAAAATATAAAAAAAATATATTTTTCATACTTTTACATTAAAGGTATTCATTTCAGTTTTTTTCTGTTGGAAAAATGGAAAAATGTAATTTTTCTTACAGCAAACACAGGTAAAAAAAATCACCAAAAGTTGAAATTTTAAATTCAACTTTTGGTGGAATTTTTTTTCCTGTGTTTGTTGTAAGAAAAATAAAATTTTTTTCATTTTTCCAACCAAAAAAAACTGAAATGAATACTTTTATTAGATTTCTACAAGTAAGTAGATATAAAATTTTTTGTATTCTCGTCCACATTTGTCCCCCCCCCCAAAAACAATTTAATTTTACAATATTTTTTAAGTTATAATTTGAATATTTTCAGTATATTATTTAGTTCCAGGACATTTGGGAAGCATACTAGTCCTTGAAATTTAAATGGCGAAATTTTAGATGTGATGTATATTTTACATATTATATCTAGTTAAACATTTAACTCACTATAAGTGAAAACAATGTGTTTTGCTCCTTTTAATTTTTAAAAAAATGACATTTTTGAGGTATGCGTATCCTTTCTCTGAATTGTCCAAAAATTTTACGAAGCATTAAATATGTTAAAATTAGTGTCTTTATACAATTTCATTATGTTAAAATTATTTTTCTCTCTGTTATGGTAATATTTTATTTCAGGATATATGGGAATGACATGAATCCTTGGAAATTAAATGACCAAATTTTATGTGTTCTTATATTTTACCAATTAAAACATTTGTGCCCAATTTAATTTCTTTACAATAAGTCCTTCTATTTTTGGCCGCTCGTTATATGAACTCACGGCACTGTGCGTCGTGCAAATAGATTGCTTTCTTCTTCTTCTTTTTTAATTATAATATTGTGCAGCACTTATCTCTTTACCACGCAGTTGGTATTAAAAATTATTAAAACCGTAGTGTGTGTAATTAAAGAAACATATAGATAAGTTCTTATGGGTACGTGTATAGCAGCAGATGTAAGTATGGAGCCAAGAAAGCAATCTTGAATAGAAAATTTTGCATTTTTATACAAATAATATTTAAAACAAAACCAATTCTTAATACTTTTATCAAACTATTTGCCAAATGAATATTTAACTTATTCCGTAAATAAATAATATGTTTCTTAAGAAAATATTAAAATCGATAGCTAAAATAAAACATTCGATTTGAATTTTCGCACTTTGCTATGTCTGACAAATTCAAAATTGACTTCTGCAACATACGAGGCCTGAGATCGAATTTTTTCTCTGTATATGCACAGATTTGTCTCCATCGGCCGGATGTTTTCGCCTCATGTGAGACCCAGGTGTCTGAGAATGCTGATCCACAGGATTTTCAGATACCTCGATATCACTTACTACCGCTTTTTAACTTTTATCGGGGTCTTGCAAGGTACATTCGCAATACAGTTGCTTACCAATGCCAGCAATCACTAGGCTGTCTCTGGGTTAAATTCAGAATCAGGGCACACTGTTTACATTTTGAATTTGTTTACAGAAGTCTAAATGCAGAAAGGTATACTACCATTTTTGGCTTCGATACCCTTTCTGACTCCATATCGAAGATCATGGAGAGTTTTCCGAACAGTGAAATCGTTATTGCTGGTGATTTCAATGTCCACAATTCAACATGTTCTCGCCATTCGAACCGCACAACTACGGAAGGCCAATATGTTGAGCTGTTTGCAGCGCGTAACCACCTAGCGCAACTCGTGAATGAACCAACCCATATTCCGTGTGTTGAAGGGCTCTAACAGAATACACTCGACCTTTTTCTCACTTCACACCCTGACAAGTATGAAATAAGTGTTAATGCATCTCTCGGTAATTCAGATCACTGTACCATTTCGGCCTCCTTTTCGCTCTCAGCACTTCATAGCGTTTCACTTGCAGCAACGAAACGACTAAAATACATCTACGAAAAGGCTCGTTGGGCTGAGCTCAACAATTTTTTTTTCGGCATTTTAATTGGAAGCTATGTTTCCTTGACAATTATGTCAATGCCATGGCCAAAATGGTCGAAAGTATAATTTTGATGGGAATAAAGACTTTCATACCAACAAAACAAATTCCGATTAATCAGACCTGCAAAAATGCAGTCAGATCTAGAGAGGAAGCAAAACGCCGATACTGATTTGCTACGCAAAAGGGCGAGATCTTCGTGTGCCAAAGTACTGAGGCGTGAAAAAACTATCTACGAGCAACGTCTGCGTGCTAAAGTTCTTGCTGTCCTTCGGGGTAGTAAGACCTTTTGGTCATTAGTAGTGTGCTTGTGCCGGTCCTGGATCACTTTTTCAATACAAAAGTCATGTCATACATTTAAATTATGTTCTTTGCTTCATATATTTTATGAGCATATCTGATCTGATCTGTATCTGGTCTGTATCTGATCTGTGTCTGGTTTATATCTGATTTGTATCAGATTTGCACAAAGGATAACAAACACTGTGTGACAAAAAAACCTGTGACGTGTTACTATTTTTCTGATAGGTATAGTCGAGTATATTGTTGTTGTGTATTTGCTGTACTTGAAATTTTCCAAACACCCCCAAAAATCTTGCGTTACGGGTAAAAAAAACCGGTTTTTAGTACCCGTATGTGCATACCAATCTCTAACTAAGTTGAGTATCAACCGAATTTTAATTTATAAACGGATTTAGAAATTAGAGAATAGGAGCTTTTGCACCATATTTACTTAATTTCATATATATCTGTTTATTTTTTCACCAAATATAATTTATTCGTTTTTTCGTCTCTTTTCTACTTTGGATTCGTTCTTACACAATTTTTTTGTACTGTAACCATACTATTTCTGACTTTATTTTTAAAACATAATTGATTAAGAGTAATTCGCAGGTTTGTGTTAATACATTGCTTAAAAATTTACTGAGTTATTAGATATTTTATTAAAAGAATTTTTGTTAAAAAAAAACTACCTGCATAATGTTTTTCGCGTTCTGTTTATGCGCTTTCTGTGTATTTAAGCTTCCAGGATGATAAAAGTACAATTTAATAGACGTATACACAAAGCATAAAAGTGCTACAATAGGGGTCACTAAACTTGTTTCCTTCAGAGCCACATTTTTTCACATACATTCCGCTAAATTACAACAAATTAAAATTTATTTCGATGTGCGTATCGTTGTTTGAAATAATGCAATGGAAAATAATTGGTATTTTGGTTGCATTGCATCTTAATATCTAATAAGTACCCTAAACCTATAATAATTAAACCGATTGGTACAGTTTGAGGGAGCGAGTTACAAATCACTGTCATACTAACTTCAAGTTAGAGTGGCATCAAAAATTTACAAAAAAAGCTTAACTCATGTAAAAATAACTACGAGTAATTATAATTTTGAGGTATATTATGGTTGGTGCATGTGGAAAATCAAGTTCTCAAGAAAAAAAGTTTGACGATCACTGTTATATTAATAATAATTGACACTAAAAGCTTTCAAAAATGAATTTTTTGGGGCTAAATTGGTAGTAAAAACTTAAAAATAAAACTTGAAAAAAAAATATAAATAAGCATTTTTAAAGTCGATTAAATTCAGATCGATAGATTCAGTTAAATACAACATTATTATATGTATGTGTTACCAATAATGCTGTTCAAATTCGATGACATAAGCAATGATAACTAAACACATAAATAAGTATATAGAGAATTTGCTAACCTGATTTAAACCGACTAACGTCCTTTTTCACAATGTATGATTAAGAGTTAACGTGAACTTTAACTGACAGTTCTTCATACAAAACTTGACTTTAAAGTTGCTGTAAGCTTTTAATTGTACATTGTGAAAAGGTACGTTAGAATAGCATTATAACACATGTAAAAATTTGTATTTTTTGGGAATTGATACAATTTAAGTTTAACGTTTCGTTGCCCCAGAATAGTTTTGCTCCACCCACCAATTAAAAAAAAATTAGTTAGGTATAGAAAATGTATATTTTGAATACCCTCTTTCGGAATCAAAAACCCGTTTCAAGAAGTTAATTATGGTTTCTGAGATATTAAGCATTTATTTTGCTCCATATCCGCTATTTTTAGGTTTCATAACTATTGTTTTGCTGTACAAGCCACTGTTTGGCGTTGCGTCAAGTTCTTTATACAAAAACGTACGAAGTAAAGTTAACTCTTGTTTTGCTTCATTTCTATAAGAAAGGAAGAAAAATTCAGCGGCTAATGTTAAGCAAAAACCCCATCACCCAGAAGCAGCCATCGATTACATATTTTAATATAAACTTATTAAGCACTAAAATAAAGAAAAAAACTTTTGAACCATTCATTTTTGTCACAACAACAATACACAGCAGTAAAGTATGGAGCACAAAAGGCAACTTTTTCAATATAAATTAAGACAAGTGGTGTATGCGGCACAAAACGTATTTTTACTTTTACAATAAAGTAATATTATTATTATAACTTCATTGATGAAAGTTTACAAAAATTTATATTTTTATTCAAAACATGCGTTGAAAGCAGTGGTGCAAATACAAAAGAAACCCATCGGGTATATTTTGAGAAAGCTTCAGGCAAACCTTTTTTGACATTTTTCTCCACTCCAACTTTGTGCCATATCGGCTAAACCAATTCTGAGGCGACGATTTGTTAACGCACTAATAATCCCAAATTATTATTTTACTTATAGGGCATTTACATTATGTGGAAATCTAATACTTATGAGATTTCCATACAAACCTTTTGTCAGTAGATTTGTAGGAAATCTAATCAAAATCTAATTATTTTATTTATTTTTTACTACCCTGTAACACATAGTTATTAATAAAATAACAAAAATTAAAAATTTTAAAAACCTCGATATAATTAGAAAAGATGTGACATCTTCTAAACGGCTGGACCGATTTTCTTCAAACATGGCTAAGAACCATTTCGATCAAGTCACCTTTCAAACAGAGAAAACTAAATCCAAATCGGTACAGTCGTTTGGGCTGTACGTGGACACGGACAGACACACAGATACACAGACACACACTACAAACTTATAACACCCCTTTTTTTTGGTCGGGGGTTAAGAAAAGATGAGCGAATTTGCTACGGTTTGCTTAAGAAGGTGTGTGAATTGGCTGCATTGCGGTTGTTTGGTTGTAATTTTGGAAATTGTTCAGTTAATGGGGTTTGTTTTGGATAAAAACAATCTTGATAAATGTCAAAAAAGTTGGTGTGAATGGTATAGATTTTCATGAAGATTTTAATTAAAATCTGCTTGGTTTTGTGCAGGTGTAAATGCACTATTATTCAGTAAAATATTTTTTATTACAAATACATTGAAATTGATTATGAAGATGTTTAGCTGGAACTTATGAGCATTTCAGTATGTTGTTAATGCAGATCATCCGGGAACCTTTACCCGGAAATTTCTTATTATTATTTTAAACTTTCGTATAAAGAAAGTTGAATAAATTTCAATGTATTTTTAATGAAACATATTTTACTGAATAACTCAAATAATAATTTGGAATTATTAGTGATTTAACAAATGTTAAACTTAAACATATAAAAATAGTATACGAGGGCGGTTCGGAAACTTCTTAGCCTATCAATGAAAGAGAATAGTTAGTTTTTCAAAAATATTTTTATTTTTCAATATAATCTCCTGAAACTTCAATACACTTAGTCCAACGCTTTTCTAGCAATTCTATCCCTTGATTCAAATAGTTTTCCTCAAGGTCTTCAAAATAGTGGTTTACAACTGTAATTGCATCTTCATTTGAGGTAAAACGTTTGCCAGCAAGGAATTTTTTAGATTTGGGAACAGGTAAAAGTCACTGGGAGCCAAATCAGGAGAATAAGGTGGGTAGTCAAACAACTCGTACATTAATTAGTTGATTTTAGCCATTGTTAAAACACTCTTGTGCGCTGGTGCGTTGTCTTGATGAAAAATTATTTATTTGTGTTGTAAGCCAGGACGTTTTTCTCGAGTTTGTACATTTAATTGATCCAAAAGGTTGCAATAGTACTCTGAATTTATTGTTTTACCCTTTTGCAGATAGTCAATCAATAAAATACCTTTGAAGTCCCAAAAACCGTTACCATAACCTTACCAGCCGATTGAATTGTGTTAGCCTTCTTTTGGGCACTTCCTCCAGCTTCAGTCCATTGTTTGGATTGTTTTTTTGTCTTTGGAGTATAGTGGTGGATCCATGTCTCATCAACAGTTATGAAACGACGCTTAAAATCCATTTATTTCGCTTAAAACAATCCAAACAAGCTTGATAAATGTTCATTCTTATGCGTTTCTGGTCGACTGTTGACAAATGCGGCACCCATCTTGCAGAAAGCTTTTTCATATGTAGTTCTTCATGCAAAATTAAATGGACTCGATCATTTGAGATACCCATGATATTAGCTATTTCACGCACTTTTATTCGTCGATCATTTAATACCATATCATGCACTTTGGCTACAATTTCTGTTGTTGTTGCTGTTTTTGGACGTCCACTACGTGGTTCATCTTCAATGCTTGTACGACCACGTTTAAGTTCAGCAACCCAATTTTTTACTGTTGCATATGAAGGAGCACTTTCACCTAACACATTCACCATATCATTATGAATTTCTTGTTCCGATAAACCTTTTTTATGTAAATATTTAATGACACCACGCATTTCTAATTTTTCCATTGTTATAAAATCGCGGATGCGTCTTTTGTGAACACCTGTTTCTATATGAAGGAGTTGCCAGATCGCAACAAAATTTAACATGTGTTCATAGCAGAGATGGAAGTTTCCAAAACACTTAACTTTTTTCTGTTTATACCGCGCTTTTTGTGCTAGGCTAAGAAGTTTCCGAACCGCCCTCAATGCCTGTTTCTGAAGTCGGTTCAGTTTTTTAAGTCTTATTTTAGCTACATGTATCTCGATTTACAAAAACATTGTTATTGGCAATTTCAGATTTTAATTGTATTTCTTATACAAACAATAGTATTTAAAAAAACCTTTTCTTTACATTAATCTTCACTGTTTTATAATTTATTGTTCTAACTTTGAGACAGTAAAAAGTGTGCAGTACATTTATAATATTTTATTTAAGTTGTGGGTGTTTGTTATTCGCAATAAAAATAATAAAAATATGTTCCCTTGTTATTTACAAGAGCACACATCCAAATATTCGCACACTTTCTGCAAATGACTAGGAAAAGTTTTATGAAATTATTATATAAACAAGTAAGAGTGCTATATTCGGCTGTGCCGAATCTTATATACCCTTTACCAACGTACGTACATACATATATACATATATAGTATACAGACATACATACATATTTGTTTCCATCTTGGGAGCTTTAATTTTCATTTTTCAAATTTCATACGCTAAACTTTTCTTTCAGAAGCATAAAATATATTCAATTTATAAAGAAAACGAAAAAAATTTTTAGACCTATTTAATTTTACATAACACAAAAAGTGTGAGTTTTCCAACCCTGGAGTCATAATTTTGGATTTTTCTGATTATTGATACCAATCTAGTTCTTTAAAAAATACATAAAATATGTTAAGTGAACAAAGCAAAAACGAAATAAGGAAAAACTTAGTTTCATTTAATTCCTTTAATATTAAAAAATTCAGTAAAGTGCGACTTTGAATCGCGCACGATTCAGGCAGGCTATTTTGCTTTTCCGAAAATTTTTTCAGTTAAAACGATTTTTTCAGTGTTGTCGCTTTTTTCTCGTTTTGGCGATTTTTTCTGTTTTTGGAGGTTTTTTTCTTTTTGGCGATTTTTTTCTGTTTTTGGGCTTTTCTTCATTTTGGAGATTTTTTTTCAGTTTGGAGATTTTTTTTCAGTTTGGCGATTTTTTTCAGTTTTTGGGTTTCTTTTATATAAGCAATTTTTTTTTGTTTTTTTCATTTTGGCGATTTTTTTCTGTTTTTTGGGGTTTTTTTCGTTTTGGCGATTTTTTTTCATTTTGGCGATTTTTTTTCATTTTAGCAATTTTTCCGTTTTATGCGATTTATTTTAGTCTTAGAAATTTTTTTAATTTGGTGCTTTTTTCCGTTTTGGCGATTTTTTTTTTGTTTTTGGCGATTTTTTTCAGTTTGGCGATTTTGTAATTTTTTGATTTTTTAGTTTTACCGTTTTTGAAAATTTCAAGAGTTTTGCTCTTATGGTTTCCAAGATACAGCAGTTGTCAAAATTGCATAGTCAAAAGTGCATTAACTGATGGAACACCCTTTAATTTAAATTTTTGGAAATTTTAGTGTTAATTTTTGTAGTCTGTATAAAAAGTGTATATACATATAATTGTATGTATATTACATGGGATTTTAACATTTTTCGTTGCTCATTTTGGAACACCCTTTAATTTCCAATTCTCATGTATTTGTTGTTATAGCGGCCAAAGGTCTACACACTATGTCCAAATTTCAGGTCTGTAGCTCGTACGGTTCTCGAGAAAATACTAATATAGTTTTAGACATAGTTAATTTTACATAACACAAAAAGTTACAGTTTTCCAACCCTGGAAACGTTTTTTTAATTTTTTTATATTTTTTTAATTTAAAATACCAGTTGTAATCGTACTGATGTGTAAAATAAGTTTATTTATTAAAAAAAATAAAAATTTGTTTTCGGTAGTTACTTTTATATGGCAAAATGAAGTTTACGTTTTCCAGCTCTGCAATCGTCTGTCCGATTTTGCTGAATTTCAATACCAATCTATTTTGAAAAATTTCTGACACACCAGTCCAAGAACGAAGTCTCTAGCTTTACTGGGAGCTTCGGAAAACCGATTTCACGTACAGACAGACGTACAGACGGACAGACGGACAGACGGACAGACGGACAGACGGACAGACGGACAGACGGACAGACGGACAGACGGACATCGCTTATTCGTCTTCCCTATGCATAAGGATCCAGAATATATATATTTTATGTGTCGCTTATTGATATTATAGAAATTACAAACGGAATGACAAACCTATATATACCCTTTTACCATTTTTGTTGGTAAAGGGTATAAAAAAGGAATTTTATATATGTGCACACCCAATACATACATACGTAAGTAAACACTTATCTATTAGCATGACACAAGAGTTTTGTGAACGGACATCTACAGAAATATAAATGGCATGTAATTACACAGAAACGCATTCCCTTAATATTCACTTTCCATTATTATAATTAAAAAAGAGGATTGGTTTGGATTGGTACTATTTTTATACTGATGATTTACTTTGCAAGATGGTTTTTCTAATTTTTTTTCTACACAAACTAAACTAAGACAAGATAAGACATTAGCTTAATTTTTTTTTAAGATAAAAAATTCTCCAAGCCTTCGTATGACTTTTTATTGAATTTTGCAAAAACAAAAAATTCATTGTTTTTATAAAAAATTTCCTAAGTACTCGTACTAACATACATATGTATGTAAGTACATATTAGCAATAGTCTTTAACTATTTGTGGTCGATCTTTAGTTTATTTTTGTTCTTAAGTGCTTGTTTTCGTTGTCATTGGCTTTTTATTACAAATATTTTTTCTTTCATTTAATATATTTATTCAAGTAAAGACTTTTGCTACATAATGCCAAATGTTTGCTCTGGTTTACTTTTTTGCCTTTCAATTTTTTTTTTTTTTCAATTTCATTTTAAGTTTTGTAGGTTTACGTTTGCAGGCCACCACCTTCAATATTATCAACGTTAGATGTATCAAATGGCACAAGAAAAGTATAATAATAACAAAAATATAATACTAATAATAATCGTATTAGCTACAAATATTATATAAACCCATACAAGTACATACACTTTTACGGCTAAAAGTGCATAAAATATTATAAAAACATCAGTTTTGTTGTTGTAAAAATTACGAATTAAATTAAAATAACTAGTATGACGCCAGGACAATCGTTTAAAAAGTAGTAGTAGAAGTAGTAGTATTTTCCTGCGTTATTTAGGAAATGTTATTATTAATTAATATGGATAAAAAATGAAGTTTGGCTAGGATTGAGTTAACGAAAGGAGCCATTACGCTAAAATCAAAGATATACAAATAAGCCAGTATAGGCCTATTGTGCGCTCCCATGTGAATTAAACGAACCTCCACCTTCATAGGCAGGTAAGATATCATCTTCAAAGAAAGTGCTGCATTATATCAATATCTTCCCCGCATGCCCTTGCTTAATTATCATCTGTGTCTACAATCTGGTGCTGGTACCCTCGTAAGTTAAAGTGCATATCAACTTTTCTATTTCAGGATTGCAATGCTAAGAAGTTTTCTCAATTTTTCAGAATTTTTTTTCATTATTTTAAATTTGCTTAAAAAAAATTTTGAAATTTTCTTAAAATTTTTTTAATTTCTATTTCGTAAAATATTCTTTAAGTTCTGGCAAAAAAATAATATCTCAGCTGTGTCAGCCTTGATTTCAAGGCAAATTCATGTGAATACGAATGGTAGGAATTATCTTTTCTTTTTTTATGGTTCTTAAGGACCAGCCACAAAGAATCCGTCATACCTTAAATTTCGCCTTTTTTACGAAGGAGAAGGTTGACAAAATGAGTACTTTGTCGACGAAAACATTTGAACAGCTTCAGTAAGATGGTTCCCCATTTTATTTATTAAACGCACTTTATTCTTTGTTTAGTTTGTTTATTTCTTTTATTTTTTTTATATTTGCTGTCACAAAACACAAAATCCTAAATCAAAACATACCAAAAAAAATTCAGTAAAGTCCAACTTTGACTCGCGCACGAAGGGCTCCGAACATTCAATTTTCAGCATTTTTTTAATGTGGTATTTTTTGAAGTTTTTTTCAGTTTAAACGATTTTTTTCAGTTTTGTTGCTTTTTTCTCGTTTTGGCGATTTTTTTCATTTTGGCGATTTTTTCTGTTTTTGGATTTTTTCATTTTGGCGATTTTTTAATTTTGGAGATTTTTTTCATTTTGGCGATTCTTTTGTTTTTGTCGATTTATCGATTTGTCGATTTGTTTTAGTCTTAGAAATTTTTTTTAATTTGATGCTTTTTTTCGTTTTATTTATTTATTTGATTTGTCGATTTGTTTTAGTCTTAGAAATTTTTTTAATTTGATGCTTTTTTCGTTTTGGCGATTTTTTTTTTTTTTTGTTTTTGGCGATTTTTATCGATTCGGGGATTTTATAATATTTTAATTTTTTAGTTTTACCGTTTTTGAAAATTTCCAGAAATTTCTGTATAAAAATACACTAACCTTAAAAATTTCAAGTGTATATACATACAATTGTATGTATATTAGATGGGATTTTAACATTTTTCGTTGCTCGTTTTGGAACACCCTTTAATTTTTAGCTGTCTTGTATTTGTTGCTGTAGCGGCCAAAGGTCTTCGAAACTTTTTGACGCATTTGCCGCAGAAAGTTGGTTAACTTTCCAATTTTTAACGCGTTGTATTGTTTTGACAACTAATCAGTCGAGAATGAATAAAAAAAATTTAGAGTCATGGAGTAAAAACTTATTGAAGAGTTTGAAAAACATACAGTATTGGATAAAAAAGGAATTGAAAATGTTCCAAGTTCATTTTTCAATGTAAAAATAAGTAAAAAAAAGCTGATACCAAAGGCGTTTATAACGCGAGTTGTGTAACTTGCCAGTTTTCATGCGGTAAAGTTTTCAAACGCACGATATTCGTCGGCGAACTAACGCGTGTTATGTATTTCTAACTTAATAGTTGACTCATTTAAATCAAGAGATTTTGCTAAGGAAGTGGGCTTTTTCCATTTTTCAGGCGATAAAAAATATTAGATATCATATTCGGATTCGGATATTGCATTACTAGTGGTTTCCACTAGACATGAACTTGGTATGGGAAGTATGTCGGACATCGCAAATGTCTAATGGAGACCTTTCATGTACATGTTTCGTCCATGCTCTGACATGGATGCTCGAACACATGTCTGAACAATAATGTTCGCCATGAGATTCGCCGTCCACAACCATTTGCAATAGAAGCAAAGGAGACAGAACAAAATTGGTAAGTATTTCAACTCTATTGCACTAACTCAAAATATTTTGATATGCCTGAACATGGACATCGCACGTATTCACCACCACGTATTTCACAGTGACTCTACCAGCGTCAAGTTCATGTTAGTGGAGACACCTATTTACGTTTGGTAATTATTTTTTTCGCTGGTGCCATTTTTATTACAAAACCTAAAATTTTTAAAGTTCTATTCATTATACTGCTGGTTTATCGTAAGTCGCAGTGCTGCATTTCACATAAAATTAGTGTTGCCATAATTCTTTAAGTGTGCTATATTATTAATCCATGTTAAATCGAAATCGTGCAAATGAAGTACCGCGTAAATCGAGGGTTTCCTGTTCTACCCATCGTGTGCTGTGGGCCATATTCACTGCTTTGAATAACTTTGCGGAAATTATTTTTAATACGACCCCCTGAACATCAATCGCCAATAAACTTGCACATTAGCACATAAACATATGGTATGTTTGTAAAACTTAAAAAGATCTTAAATAACCAACATTGGTAATTTAAGTATTATTTAAATATACGCTC
This sequence comes from Tachina lurida, assembly GCA_944452675.1. NCBI lineage: Eukaryota > Metazoa > Arthropoda > Insecta > Diptera > Tachinidae > Tachina > Tachina lurida. Next base: position 89,936,474 of record OX101754.1, read on the forward strand.
AAAAACATAATTTCGCATTTAAATAGAACTTAAAGATAAATGAAATTTTATAATCAAATAAGAGCTGATGGCCAATGTTGCTAGTGCTCTTTAATTAAATTTAATCTTAGAATTAAATTCGTAAAGATTAAATAAATAAATAATAATAATAATAATCAAATAATAAATGGACATTAAAGCTGTTACATAAAACTATTTTGCGAAGAAAAAAAAGGTCACTTAATTAAAAATTGTCCTTGCGGACATACAAAAAAAAACGATGAAACCTAGCAATTCCTCTCAAACATTTCAACTATATGTGTCATATGACTTTATTTGTGATTATATTTTCCTCTTTTTCTTGCAGATAAATTACTAGAGCTGTAAGGATTCCTTTGCAGTGTCCAATTAATTTATAGTAGATTTGGGTTTAAAATGGCTTCGAGAAGCACAAAATCGGCAAAAAGAAAAACCAAATAAATATTTACTAATATTTGAAAAAAGAAACTATTTAAATATTTAATATTAAGCAGTAAATAAAACTTCAATCATACTTATACAATATTGATTGTTTAACTATCTCATAATAGTTCAAGTGTTGACTGTATACAAGTAATAATGACTTGAAGATAAATCATTAAATGCTTTGACGTATTTACTCGTTAATGGAAATGAATACTCGTAATAAGAAATGCTGCAAAATATGACACTCTAGCACTTACACATAAATTGTTGATAATGTCTGTTGTAAAGTGTTTTTAAAAGCCCTGCAGTTCAACAAGTTGGGAAATATGGTATTTTGAAACAAAAATAGGCATAATTGCGATGCATCAATTATTTTAAAATAGCTCCAGTCCAAAACTCCGAGTGCAGTAACCAATTGATTGTACTGTGAAAGGCTCCAATAGCATTTGTAGATTCTCTAAATTGCACCAAACATCTGTGTAATTTTTTGGGAGTTTTCTCTTATATTAAGTTTTAATAATTTTATTGCACTTTTCCCCCAAAATTAGTATTTAACTTGTTTAAAAAAATATGAATTATTTTTTAAATTAATTAATTGATTATTGTAGGATAAGCTGTATATTATGGTATCTCTTAAGTTGATTGCGGTTTATTCATGGTCCTTCGAGCACGAAAAAACCAGGCCAGATTTGAGCACCTGTTGTGTTAATGAAAACCTTTTTAAATATGTTATTGGCATTAAATATTTAAATCGATAATGGCTCCTTGGGTGCAGAGCATACATTCAAATACAAAGAACATAACCTCGCTCCCCACATAGGGAAATTAGTTGCTTAAATATTTATATCTTTTTACTCAGGCCTTATACATTTTATAAAATAATTTCGTTATGCAAAATAATAAATACACGAACTGCCAGACAGTTATTAGCTTGTGTAAGATTTTTTCACATAATAACTGAGAAAGTAATAATTACAATTAAAGAAGTCACTGCGGCAAATTTTTAATAAAAAAACAATCTTAAACTACTTGTAATGTCATACATTGAATTAAAAAGAATATTAAAATCATGTTAACATGTTGGCAATTATATCTTTATTTGCAAACTTTGTTAGCCATATTTATTTGATCAATAAATTATTAAAAAAAATATTTCTGATGTAATTAAGCAAACTAATCATTAGAAAATTAAAAGGATTGTGTTGACTTTTTATAGCTGTTTTCTATAAAACAAACCTGACTTAAAGCTTAAATAAATTAGTAAATAAATATAACAATAATAAAAAGGAGAGATTCGAGGAAAAAATAGCCAATCCTACGATGGTTTTTTATATCCCTTTTACCCGTGTGTATTTTTTATATATTCTAGAATATTCTGGGCAATTATCAATAAAATTTCGCGAGAAATTTCTACCTTTTCCAATTAGAATTATTTTGTTTTCCCTATTACTTGCTATTGCTTGAAATTGTTCCCAGGGAAAAAATTCTCGCGGAATGTTATTCATGATTGCCCTCATTATCTTCCGACTTTTTTTTGAAAGAGAAGTAACACTCAGGCAATGAATGCCTGAGTGCTACTTGGTGTTACTACACCGAAAGAATTTTCCTTCATAAGTCCAATGAAATAATTTCATTAAAATTTTTTCACAAATCTAATGATAATTTCACAATTCCAATGAAAATTTCATGAATATTCCATTCGTAAGAATATTTTATTGGATATATGACAACAATATTTTCTTATTATTAAGAAATGCCTTTATATTTAAGTTATTTCATTATTTTCATGAAATTATTTTATTGTTTTGATGAAGTTACAGCAGAGCATTAATTACACTGTTAAATAAACTTGATGAAGTATTCACTAAAATAATTTTGACGAAACTGGTTTCATTAATCCAACGAAGCGTGACGTTGATAAAATTTTAATGAATTTTTCTTTCAGTGTAGGTGTTACCATCTTTAGGAAAAGCATAGAGAAATACCGGTGGTGAAGGAAGAGATAGAGAAAAGTTTCATTTTTTTACAACTCTGCTTTTTGCAAGTTTTTGATAAATCAGTGCTGCAGCGCCCCTGGTGTCAATTAGGCGTATTAAATTTTTTAAACTGTTTTATTAGCCATTTGATTGGTCATTTTACTTCGCCAATGATTTAACTACAGAATACCAATGACTTGGCCTTATTTATTCCCAAACTGTAATAAAATGTGCCAATACTACACAGAAAAAGTTAAAAAGAGTTACAATTAAGAAACTCGGAGGTTTCAAAATTAATTAGTTTTCATCCCATCTTTCAACTCTTTTAAACTAAAATTTTTTTATATTTTTTAGATAAAAAATATTACATTAACCAAACATTTAATGGATGGTTTTTAAAAATTCAATTAACATTTACTTGAAATCATGTTAAAGATGCACCTAATTATATAATTGAAATATTTTTATAGATATAAAAACTTAACTGAAATATTCTTAAATATTCAATTAAATAATTCTTTCTGCCAAAAAAAACCCGACTTCAATGCAAAAACCTGATAGAAGAAGATAAGAAGAAGTACGTGAAATATAAAATTAAATTAAAATTTAGTGGGCGTACCTCCGCCCATTTTTCAAATGCAAGATTGTGTGTTTTTCAGAGCTCAGTCTTGTAAAAATCGGTAAGGTAGAACCATTTCAAATAAAATATTAAATTTTAATGGGCGTGACTCCGCTCATTTTTTTTTAAATGGAGGATTATGTCTATTTTAGAGCTCAAGGTGTTTCATAAAAATTGGTTAAGTAGAACCGCGTGAAATTTTATAATAAATTTTAATGGGCGTAACTCCGCTCATTTTTTCAACTCTCTAAAATTGTGTAATTACAAGAACCAAAGGTGTTTTACAGGTTTCGCATATATCAAATGAGTAGAATATCATAAAATTAAATAAAATAAATTGAGGGTGAGTCCCCGTCCACTTTTTTTACAATGGGATCAATGGGAAGCTATAGTCTTTCAGACAAAAAAATAATTTTTACAATCGGTCTAAAATGTAACGAGTTATGAAGTAGGTTACGAAGGGTAGTGCTACACCGCACCTCCACTCAGAGACCCAATTGGGTCCATTGTGGTAGGTTAGGTTAGGTTAGGTTAGGCTAGGTATGGAAATTTGTTATGAACTAACACCCCAAAAAAAATAGAGATGAATTGTTAACCTCCTCCTTTTTTTGAAGTCGCTTAAAAATTAAATCAAAATTTTTAAAGACTCAAATACACCTAGAGAAAAAACAGTTTAAAATCAATAAAAACCATATTGAATTAATAAGAAACATTAACGAAAGTCTAGTCATGTTGAAATTTCTTATTTAAATATGGAAAAATATTAATTTATAGTATTAATTCATTAATTTTATTTATTTTTAAGTATCTCAATATACATTTTCTATTATATGGAAAATTATTGAATTATTGTTAAGCGTTCTTATTTTTAAGTTGCTGCTTTTCCCTGAGTGTATAAAAATATCTATAAAAAAAGAGTTGGCGTGTAAAATTTACAAAAATATACTAACGTATTGCTTTGATTCACTTTGTGGTGTGAGTTGATGCAAATTTCAGCTTAATACATACATACATATCGTCATATAAATTTAAAAAGGGCGAAACTTACAAAAAGTTCAAAATTATATTTTTGATTGATTATGATGTAATTATATAAAATCCATTTAACGGCAATATTTTTATCGGGGTATGCTCAAAAATATCGAATTTATTAACGAAATTCGAAAGACTATTGAGAACTAACTGCTTTCAAACTCACAATGTGTTTTGCTTACTCTGCAAAATATTTTAGATGTAACTTACAACTTTTTTGAACTTATATGATGATATATGTATATTTCAGTGAAAATGGCATATAAGAATTGTTTTGATTCATCGTATTAGAACTTGGTTAAAGCTTTTTTGTAATGAAAGCTCAAATTCACCATCTCTAATTTACAACAGACTTGCAATTGTTGTTTGTTCTTTACCAATTATGCACACGCTAATAGCTATTAATTTTAGTTCATTTCTGTTGGAAATTACGTTCATTACAAAAAAGCTTTCAGCAGTAATTTACGATAATTCAAAACAATTCACATATTCCATTTGCAGTGAAAAATATGTATATGGGGATGAACTGACACCAAATAAAGCGGAACAAACGCAAGAACGCTGAAGATGAAGGTGTGAGTGGCAGCCTTCGAAAACAGTATCAAAATATTTAAAATTTTCTTTGGTGCTATTTTCTACTTAAAAACTACCACATGTGATTTGGCTTCTTTAAAATACGAACTTTAGTCTAAATAAGCCCAACAAATAAAAAATTCTTCGTAGCATTTTAGTATTAATGAATATGCATTTTCACAATTTTCTGAATAATTTTAAAGTTTTTTCTTATATCTAATTTTTCTTCTTGTTTATTACAAAACGGAATCTGACTACTAGGCTAGTGCACTAACTACTAGCTACTACTTAATTGCACTTGTTAAAAAAAAATATATTTATACAATTGAAGCACTTGCTTCAGTCTAAAATTGAAATTTGGTATTAAACTATTATTTCTAAAAATCTCAAATTACTAGTGGAGTTAAAGTTACCAATAACTGAATAACTGAATAAAGCAGCAACATTTTCATTCATTCATTCATTCTGTCAAAACTCAATTACCCGTATATGTGCATAAGGCAAATTCATGAAAAATTAGATTTGGCTTAAGATGACAAAGCGTTTGGAGACTACTGGGTCAAATATTTTTTTTTAATCCTACTAATGCATGCTTTTTGCTTTATTTTTAATGCTAATGTGCTTTTATGCAAATGTGCCAAGTCCTTAAATCTGTCAAGCTTAATGGCTTGTTGCTTATTATTTGCTGCACATTTTTAAAAACACACTTATTCCGCACAATCTTCTAACCCAAGTGTAATAATAAGCTAAAATAAAATGATTTATATTTTACATGATATGACTTATGATAATTTAAATAGCATGAAGTTTAAATAAAAATTTTGTGGATGAACATAGTTTATTTTGGCCATTAAAAATATTAACTAATTAAACTGATTAAATTTTGTAAAGGGAAGAGTATTTATGAACCCTTGAAACGACCAGTGGTCGAATCGCCACGTCCGTGAACGTATAAAAACGCCACTTTCGGATTATGACATACGTGAACGCACTGAAATTCTATTCAGCTTATGCGATTGACGTATAACTTAGTTTGTTTGATTTGAGCCCAGTTTCACTTTTTTCAAGGCATTTTCATTATTAAGGGGCTCTTTTTTGTTTTCTTTAAATGAAAAAGCAAAAACTTTCAGTGAGAGTTATAATTTACCTCCTTTTTGAAACTGTAGATTTAAACAGAAACTCAATGCAGATTTATTGCAGAGTATAGACTTTACTACAAATCGCAGGATAAATCGTATCCCAAAAAAAACTTAGTTTCATCTCATGAAAAGACCAAGATAAGCCATAGTTGGGGCAAAATTATATATGGAAAAAATATTGTGCTAATAATTCTGCACAAAAATGGTTATAGACAATTTTTCCAAAAAAACACCGCATTTTTAAAGTTGTGCAATAATTGATATTGTACAGCAAAATTGCCTTTGTATTTATTATATTGTTATATGGTACAATATATTGGAGAAAATCAAAAGGCCATCAAATTATATTGCGCAAGAAGGAATATCTTGTAATGCGTTGACAACATTGTACAATTACTTATTTCCAGGTACATCAATAAATATTAGCTTTCTATTTGATAAATTTCTGATTTAACAAGTAAGAGTGCTATATTCGGCTGTGCCGAATCTTATATACCCTTTACCAACGTACGTACATACATATATACATATATAGTATACAGACATACATACATATTTGTTTCCATCTTGGGAGCTTTAATTTTCATTTTTCAAATTTCATACGCTAAACTTTTCTTTCAGAAGCATAAAATATATTCAATTTATAAAGAAAACGAAAAAAATTTTTAGACCTATTTAATTTTACATAACACAAAAAGTGTGAGTTTTCCAACCCTGGAGTCATAATTTTGGATTTTTCTGATTATTGATACCAATCTAGTTCTTTAAAAAATACATAAAATATGTTAAGTGAACAAAGCAAAAACGAAATAAGGAAAAACTTAGTTTCATTTAATTCCTTTAATATTAAAAAATTCAGTAAAGTGCGACTTTGAATCGCGCACGATTCAGGCAGGCTATTTTGCTTTTCCGAAAATTTTTTCAGTTTAAACGATTTTTTCAGTGTTGTCGCTTTTTTCTCGTTTTGGCGATTTTTTTCTGTTTTTGGAGGTTTTTTTCTTTTTGGCGATTTTTTTCTGTTTTTGGGCTTTTCTTCATTTTGGAGATTTTTTTTCAGTTTGGCGATTTTTTTCAGTTTTTGGGTTTCTTTTATATAAGCGATTTTTTTTTGTTTTTTTCATTTTGGCGATTTTTTTCTGTTTTTTGGGGTTTTTTTCGTTTTGGCGATTTTTTTCATTTCGGCGATTTTTTCATTTTGGTGATTTTTTTTTCATTTTGGCGATTTTTTCTGTTTTTTTTAGGTTATTTTTCGTTTTGGCATTTTTTTTCATTTTGGCGATTTTTTTTTCATTTTGGCGATTTTTTTTCATTTTGGCGATTTTTTTTCATTTTGGCGATTTTTTTTCATTTTAGCAATTTTTCCGTTTTATGCGATTTATTTTAGTCTTAGAAATTTTTTTAATTTGGTGCTTTTTTCCGTTTTGGCGATTTTTTTTTTGTTTTTGGCGATTTTTTTCAGTTTGGCGATTTTGTAATTTTTTGATTTTTTAGTTTTACCGTTTTTGAAAATTTCAAGAGTTTTGCTCTTATGGTTTCCAAGATACAGCAGTTGTCAAAATTGCATAGTCAAAAGTGCATTAACTGATGGAACACCCTTTAATTTAAATTTTTGGAAACTTTAGTGTTAATTTTTGTAGTCTGTATAAAAAGTGTATATACATATAATTGTATGTATATTACATGGGATTTTAACATTTTTCGTTGCTCATTTTGGAACACCCTTTAATTTCCAATTCTCATGTATTTGTTGTTATAGCGGCCAAAGGTCTACACACTATGTCCAAATTTCAGGTCTGTAGCTCGTACGGTTCTCGAGAAAATACTAATATAGTTTTAGACATAGTTAATTTTACATAACACAAAAAGTTACAGTTTTCCAACCCTGGAAACGTTTTTTTAATTTTTTTATATTTTTTTAATTTAAAATACCAGTTGTAATCGTACTGATGTGTAAAATAAGTTTATTTATTAAAAAAAATAAAAATTTGTTTTCGGTAGTTACTTTTATATGGCAAAATGAAGTTTACGTTTTCCAGCTCTGCAATCGTCTGTCCGATTTTGCTGAATTTCAATACCAATCTATTTTGAAAAATTTCTGACACACCAGTCCAAGAACGAAGTCTCTAGCTTTACTGGGAGCTTCGGAAAACCGAACCGTCTGTACAGACAGACGGACAGACGGACAGACGGACAGACGGACATCGCTTATTCGTCTTCCCTATGCATAAGGATCCAGAATATATATATTTTATGTGTCGCTTATTGATATTATAGAAATTACAAACGGAATGACAAACCTATATATACCCTTTTACCATTTTTGTTGGTAAAGGGTATAAAAATGATTAGGGTGATCAATTATTCGACTTTTTCCAGAAACCGCTTTTCGAATAGTTCGAATATTTGAAATTATGAAAAACCCGGTTAAGGTTTATACAATTCAGGAAAAATCGGTCAACTGCTTTTTTCAATTAAGAGAATTATTAATTTAATTATTAATGATTTGAAATTGTGTTATTAAAGAAAAAAAGTTAACACTTCATGTAAATACTACAAAACAACACAAAAATTAAAAGGTGAAACATAAAAATTAATTTCATATACTTATGTACGTATGTATGTATGTATGTATAGTACATAACATATGTATATATACGGGCATGTTCTGACACTCACAAATCTCGTAACATTTGCAATTGTGATCGCCAGATCCTTGGCGAGTTCAAATCCCAAGAGTATACTGAAGTGAACTGATGAATTTAGCCCAAACAAAACTTTAAAGAAACACTAAAATTGTTAATAAATTAAATTAAATATGTTTTCTTTTGATTTTAATCAGAAATATTAATTTTATCTTTGCATTGTTTACTTATACACTGACGACTTTAACAAACAGCTGACCTAAAGTGAGTTACAGAACATGTAGAAATGAGCTTGGCGATTTGAAACTCGCATGCGATTTGAAAACGATGAGAGTGTCAGAACATACCTGATAATATCATATACGAGTTCATATGAATCTATGGACGAGGTGGATATCTACCTCTATATAAAATATGAAGCAACAAAACTAAAAAACACATTTTGCAAATAGATTTTGACATCCACAAGGTCAATAGATTTGCACAGCATAAGGCCAATTTCATTAGCCTCTGCTACCACCTCAAAAAATAATTTGGCTTTTATTTCATGTTTCAGTAAGTGTTGATTTGCTTAGAACTTTTATATTGAAAAAACCGACAACCGTATTGTGAAAAAACCGGATTTTAAAACCGGTTGTAAACCCGAGTCGATCACCCTAGTATCTATGTGGTATGTATAACGAAAAATCAATTTTAAAATTTCTTAAACGGACATGTATACACACACGCAGTAATAATGTATTTTTAGTATACTGTGCGGCAAACCAGTAATCACCTGACGATATGCATATTGTAAAGAAAATTACGCAATTTATTGAATAGTGCGATGCAAAACAACGATAATATTCCATGGTCCATGGTTACTTTAAAATGATTTAAATATTCCAATTTTCAAATTATATTGCACACCCAAGACACAAAATTAAGGCACTCGATATTAAACAAAATTTTAAAACTTTTCCATTTAAATTTTATTCAAGTGTTTTGATATTTTGTGGTTACCGAATGATTTAATTTGGTAGATTTTAAATCTACATTATGTAAATATACATAAAGGGTGTTTTTTATTGAGGTATAGAACTTTAAGTTGGCATCACTTTTTTAACTGGCGGCCATTTTGTCAGCTGTCAAGTGATTAATATTTAGTTTGGTTTGCCATTTCATCATGAACAGGTTGACAAAAGAACAACGCTTGCAAATCGTGCAAATTTATTTCGAAAATAATGGTTCAGTTCGCGAAGTTTACCGCAAGCTCCGTCCATTTTATGGTCGACATAATCGTCCATCAGAGCAATTAATTCGGTTAACCATGGATCGTTTTCGCACTACGTTTACTCTATATGATAATACGCATCCGCAGAGACGTCGAACAGTGCGCACCGAAGAAACAATTGCCGCTGTAGAGCAAAGTGTTGAAGAGGACCCGAATGAATCGATTCGCCACCGTGCACAGAAATTGGAGCTTTGTCCATCAACTTTATGGAAGATTTTGAAGATTTTGAATGTGGATGAGTTGTGGTTCCAACAAGACGGCGCTACATGCCACACAGCGCACGTCACAATCGATTTATTGAAGGAAACATTCGATGAGCGCATAATTTCGCGGAATGGACCTGTCAATTGGCCACCAAGATCGTGTGATTTGACACCATTGGATTATTTTCTTTGGGGATATGTGAAGTCGCTCGTCTACGCCAACAAACCAGAAACGTTAGGGGACTTGGAAGCTAACATTCGTGGCGTTATTGCCAACATACGGCCCCATATGCTCGAAAAAGTGGTTGAAAATTGGACCTGTAGAATTGGCTTTATTCGAGCCAGCCGCGGCGGCCACATGCCCGAAATCATATTTAAACATTAATGGCATAAAATTATCCTTCCAATAAAGCCAAATTGATGGACATTAAAACGATTTTCTTGTGTTTTATTTCAATTCGAAGTTCTATACCTCTAAAAAAACACCCTATATGTGCATAAAAACATACTTATTGCATTTAATGTTCTTTAGTGTGCTTTTTATGAACGAAAAGTGTATTTTGCTTTGAAAACGTTGGCATCACTGTCAACAGCAGAGCAATCCAATTTCTCGTTATGTACTAATAAATTTAATTCCCTTTTTAGACACGCAAAGTTTACTGTGGAAAGTCTTAATTCAGCTGTGTGAAAGACAGAGGCAGGAATGCTATCTCTTTCTGTCGTTCTCCCAGCTGAATTACGACTTTGCAAAGTAAGTAAGTGTTCACACACTTCAACTTTTACTTCAGCTGTAAGAAAGACGAACAAGGCAATACAAATATCTCTTTTATATCTATATCTATATCTTTTTTTTTTTTTTTTTTTAAAGAGAAGTAACACTCAGGCAATTAATGCCTACTACTATTACTAGGTGTTACCTTCTTTATTCATTCTTTTTTTTTTTTTTTTTTTACAACTCTGCTCTTTCGCACGTTTTTTTGAATAATGCAGTGTTGCAGCGCCTCTCTGATGTTAAATGAGGCGTATTAATTTTTTGAAGCTGTGTCTTGTAGCCATTTTATTGATTATTTTACTTCGCCAATGATTTTGCTACACAACGAAGGAGGGCGCTCTGATGTTACATTAGGATTAGTATCTGCTGAAGTCGGTATAGTTCAGTGACCAGTGACTATGCCTTCATCACTTGAACTTTCCTACAACAACTGACACAAAGGGACACTAATGCACATCAGAAAAATGCGTGGTGTTGTTATTTAATGACTGTCGGATACAGGGATTGAACCCAGGACCTTCGGTTTTGTAGTCAACGTGCTAACTACTTCAGCCAACGCCACCCTCAAACGAACGAAAAGATATACACTCCGGCAATGAATGCCTACTACTACTAGGTGTTACCTTCTTTAGGAAAGGGATACTGATAGAGAAAACAGGTGGTGAAGGAAGAGAGAGAGGAAAGCTTCATTATTTTACAACTTTGCTCTTTGCACGCTTTTTGATAATGTAGTGTTGCAACGCCATCTGGTGTCAAATAAGGCGTATTAAACTTTGAAGCTGTGTTAAGTAGCCATTTTATTGATTTTACTTTTACTTCGCCGATTATTCTGCTACACAACGAGGGAGGGCGCTCTGATCTTACATTAGGATTAGTATCGCTGAAGTTGGTATAGTTCAGTGACCAGTGACTATGCCTTCATCACTTGAACTTTCCTACAACAACTGATACAAAGGGACACTAATGTACATCAGAAAAATACCTGGTATTGTTATTTAATGACTGTTGGATACCGGGCTCGATCCAAGGACCTTCGGTTTTGTAGTCAACGTGCTAACTACTTCGTCCAACGCCAGTAGCGGCGTAAAGTAATTCTTACATTTCGGAGTTGGTTGGTTTACGTGGTTGCCTTCTACACGTAGGCATTCAAGTATACTTTTGACGATTCCTTTTTGAAAGACCACTCCATTCGTCGCTGTCAACCTATGCAGAACCATGTAGCAGTATTGTATTTCTTTTTGTTTATCATATTTGAATCTCATACATTTTTATTTCAAAACAGTATGAACGATTTTAACAACTTACTTTGTTCTTATGAATTGAATAGGCTAAAGTTCGTAACGCTTTTTAAGCCAAATTACATGTGATAATTATTAATGAACAAATAACATCAAAGTTAGTTGTAAATATTCTGACAACAACACATAGTTGAACGGAACAGCCAGCCGTTTTGGAAGGCCACTAAACCTTCCTCATCAGCGTTCTTCTGTGTTTTGGTCCACTGTGTGTGGTGTCAGTTGATGTAGATGTCTGCCTTATATACGTAACTTTATTGCAAATGGAATATGTGAATTTGTTTGATTCATTGCATTTCAATTTGCCAATGTGTTTCGTAATGTATACGCAAGTTAACATCTATATATATATACCATCTTCTATATATATTACAACAGTCTTACCATTGTCGTTTTGTTCCTTACTAACTATACACATGTTTGTTAATTTGCTTATTTTTGTTCTACTTAAGACAAACTTTTTTGGTTTGTTACTATTAAGTATATTTTTATTTTTAATTTTTGCCACAAGCCAATGACTATTAATTAGTTAATTTAATTATTATTTTTCGAACTGTATTTGTTTCTATATTCTTATGAATTGAATAGGCTAAAGTTCGTAACGCTTTTTAAGCCAAATTACATGTGATAATTATTAATGAACAAATAACATCAAAGTTAGTTGTAAATATTCTGACAACAACACATAGTTGAACGGAACAGCCAGCCGTTTTTTTGTTACTTTACATTAATGTGCCCATTTAACACAAAAAGCATGCTAATGCTACTTGAAAAATGCCATAAAAATTAAAATTTTAACAGAGAAGGCTGTACAAATAAATCCTAATCTCTTGGCGACTTTGCAGCAAGCACCTTGGCAATATTTCGTGTCGACAGTGGCTGTAGCCTCAGTTGTAACTGTAACTGTAAAAAACTATCTTATGAAATTTTACACATTTGCATCAGTTATATTTTTACTTTTCCTTTTAAGTACAGCTAATTAAAGTCAGAATTTCAAGAGCTGTTTTGCTTAATAAATGGTTCTAAAAATGTAAGAGCAACTGAGTGTAAGTACGTATGCATTTTAAAAAGAATATATGTAAATGCAACAAATGAAAACTAGAGAAAATATAAGATTATATCGCGCATTTAGTCAAAGAACGTCATAACTCAAAAGATGGAACTTGTGTGTTAGTAATGCAGAATTTATCTTCATATTGTGTACAAATTTCAGACAAATCTCATTTTTAAGCAACTCGTGAGTTGTGCATAAATTGAAAACTTCGAAATCTTTTTTTGATAAACAAGTTTTTTGAGTTATGGCGTTGTTCGAGTAAATCAGCGACATCTTCTTTAACACATGTTTAAAAATTAAATGATTTAATATATAAATAGAGTTTTCAGTGAAACTCAAAAAGTTATAATCAATTTCATTGTAAAGCGTGTTGTTTTAGAATGTCACAACTTTGAGTTGGCATTACTGCTTTACTTAAGCGCCCATTTAACAGCTGATAGTGGCTTTTTGTTAAGTTTGCTTTAAAATTTCATTAGTTATCTACACCGAAAGAAGTCTAAGTCTAATGAAACAATTTCATTAAAATTTTTTCACAAATCTAATGATAATTTCACAAATCCAATGAAAATTTCATGAACATTGTGAAAGAATTTCATTAGAATTGCTTCGTTGGTATTCTGGTTTCGTAAGAATATTTTATTGGACTTATGACAACAATATTTTCTAATTATTAAGGAACCCCTTTATATTTAAGTTATTTCATTCCTTTCATGAAATTATTTTATTGTTTCGATGAAGTTATAGCACTGCATTAACTACACTGTTAAACAAATTTGATGGAGTTTTCAATAAAATAATTTTCACGAAACTGGTTTCATTAATCCAACGAAGCGTGACGTTGGTTGAATTTTAATGTACTTACACAGTGCAAATTATTGAAATTTCCATTCAAAATTTTAGTTTCCAATGCAGCCCATTTCTGGTTGAATGGGTACGTAAATAAGCAAAATTGATGGTGTGATTTAACCCCATTGGATTATTTTCATTAAGGTTATATTAAATGAATAGTCTGCGTGGATAAAACACAAACAATTGAATTCCTGAAAATCAATATTCGAAGAGTTATTGGCGAAATACGGTCGGAAATGCTGCCAAAAGTTTTTGAAAATTGGTGTTTCAAATTGCGCCTTCTACGCGCCAGCCGTGGCTGCCACATGGCCAAAATGATATAAACATTAATTTTATAAAATTTTCTTTCCATTAAAGCCCGTTTTATTGATATTAAAAATATATTTCCTTGTTTTATTATGATTTAAACTTATATAAAGTGATATTATAAAAAACACCATTAATTTTTAAGAAACCATTAATATTTTACTGAAAATAAAATAAAGTATTAGTTATAAGAAAACAATGCGATAAAAACAGAGCTGTTAAATTTCAATTACGATTAGTAATCAATCAGATTACATTTTAAAAAGAATTTAATGATTATATGCATAATTGCATTCAAAAGAATTGCTGATAAATAATTGATTACGATTACTAATAACCGAAAAGTAATCTAAATTACTAAAAATAATCAAAAAGATTCAAGGATTACTTTTGATTCTTAATAAATAATCAAAAATAATCAAAAGTAATCCTTAGAAGTAATAGGATTATTTTTTGATTACTTTTGATTCTTTTTAGTAATTTTAAGTAATTCAGATTACTTTTCCATTATTAGTAATCGTAATCAATTAGTAATCGTAAGTAATTTAATCATTACTTCACCTTTAAAAAAAAGTAATCAAACAAGTAATCATTACTATTACTAATCATTACTTAACAGATATGGATAAAAATATCAAACTTTATATACGCGAGGAACTGAGTTACTTGTTGCCAGATGTAAAATATATCTAAAGTATAATTTTCTGGGCGTTTTTATTAAAGCGGCTTAGCCTAAATTGAGTTTCTTTCAGAATATTCGTTAGGTGCAATGTAATTCCTTTTCTATTGTGTTCCTTTTACAAATTTATTTGCACAAGTCTCTATGTACCCTTGAGGAATACTCTTTATGAGTACCCCAAAGGAAAACAATAGTGAAGTGAGTTCTAACGGCAGAAATGCCTATTTTACTGTGAGTTTTGATGCTCATAATGATAACAATAAAAATAAAAAATCTGATAATAGACTTGCTGTGAGTTCTGAAGCTCTTAATAAAAATCAAAAATCTGATAATAGACTTTTACTAACGGCAAAACCACAGTTTCGTCAGCGATCAACTTCGCTTTGTCCAATGCCAACTAGTGAATCGTTGACATTATTGCCTAGTACTTCTACATTTAACTCAGCGATATCATCCGCTTAAGGCTCGTGGTCATCACTTAAACAAGTTGTCACTGAAGATAACAGTAGTTCAAAACCAAAGGTACAAGTAGGAATGGACAGATATATAACTATTTTAAAGCGCGGGCGAAGCCCAAATTCTACTAAAATTGGATCCGCCCCAAAGATGTCTAGGGATAACAGCACATCTTCTATCAATCGTCAAAATCGTTTTTCATTATTGCAAGACAAAAACGACAAGCCAGCTGCATCATCGCAAAAGTCTTTTAAGCCACCACCTATTTATCTGAGAGAAAAAAATTCTAACGCGCTTCTAAAAAATCTACTGTCGACCATTGGTGAAAATACTTTTCACATCATTCCAATTAAACGAGGTAATATTGATGAAACTAAAATCTAAATATATGATGAAAAAGATTTCCGAAAAATTGTTAGTGAGTTTGAAAAAAATAAAACAAATTTTTACACATATCAACTTAAGAGTGCTAAAGGCCTACAAATAGTATTAAAGGGCATAGATTCATATGTTGAGCCCGAAGAAGTAAAATGTGCACTTATCGAACAAGGATTTAAGGTAAAAAATGTTACCAATATAATCAATAGAGAGAAGATTCCCCAGCCTCTATTTCGTGTTGAACTGGAGCCGAATGATATACAGTTAAAGAAAAATGAGACGCACCCAATTTATAGTCTAAAATACCTTTTACACCGAAAAATCACAGTTGAAGAGCCACGTAAGCGTTCAGGTCCCGTACAGTGCCATAATTGCCAAGAATATGGCCACACAAAAACTTACTACAAATTACCTACAGTTTGTGTTATCTGCGGTGAATTGCATGGTACTGCTAACTGTACCAAGCCAAAAGTACAAGCTGAAAAAAATGCAGTAATTGTGGAGAAAATCACACCGCTAATTACAGAGGATGCCGTGTATATTCTTTCGTTAAACAGGCTATGGGTCAAAAATCTAAATTAGCTCCAGTTCAATCAGCAAATGCTTACTCCGCCACTCTTCCTCAAACTAGCCAACTAGTAACTTCACGTGTATCGTATGCCGATGCTGCTAAGACTAGTTCTATTCCCACACAAAATGTTCCACCGCCAAGTAATTCAACGAATGCAAACTCTAGCTTTAACTTTAGTCGTCTTGAAGCTACTATTGAGAATCTGGTGCTAACTATAAACAACTTTACAACAAATATGACTAGCATGATGCAAGAAATGCTGAGAATGCAGAATACTCTGCTTCAAGCATTAGTCAACAAACCATGAACACGTTAAAACTATGTTTCTGGAACGCAAACGGCATTCGCCAACATAAAAATGAACTTGAGCACTTCCTCACGGAAAAAAATATTGATATAATGATGGTCTCTGAGACTCACTTGACTTCGAGAAGCTGCTTTAAAATAAATGGTTACACTCTATATGATTCAAAGGACCCGAGAGGGAGAGCATGCGGTGGATCAGCAATTCTAATTAAGTCAAGACTCAAGCACTATATCCTTGAGAACGTTAGTGAAGAATATATGCAAGCTACGAATATTTTCGTAGAAAATTTTTGTGCGAACTTCGTGATATCATCAATTTACTCACCTCCCAGATTTTCAGTTACCGAAGATCAGTATGAGAAGTTCTACAAATCGCTTGGATCTTGTTTCGTGGCAGCTGGTGACTACAATGCAAAACATACGTACTGGGGCTCGCGTCTTGTTACACCTAGAGGTAGAGCGTTGTTTAATACAATTTCAAAAATGGGCTTAGATGTCATTTCGAGTGGGGAGCCTACTTACTGGCCTACTGACGTAAGAAAAATTCCAGATGTTATAGATTTTGGCGTCACGAAAAATATCCATAGGGACTTAATTCACGTAGAGGGCTCTGTAGATCTGTCCTCCGATCACTCTCCCACAATAGTTACAATTTTCAACCCACTACGGAGTGATTTAACTAACTCATATGCGAAAACGATTAACAAAGTCAACTGGCTAGGATTCAAAAAATATATTAGTAGTCACTGCGTAGAAAACATTCAGCTAAGATCACCTGATAATATTGAATTTAATATTGCCAATCTTAACGAATACATTAAACAGGCTGCTGAACATGCCACTACTTCCTATCCGCAGACTGGCTTTAATAGAATTTATTCTACGGAAATTGAACGTCTTGTATGTGAAAAAAGGAGAGCTAGAAGAGAATGGCAACAACACCGATCACCCCTAAATAAAATCAGACTTAAAGAATGTACTAAACGACTCAAAGAGCTGCTGTCGTCGGAAAAGACTGCATTACTGGAAAAGTATTTAGAAGGTCTTGATGTAACGTCAACACCTAATTACTCTTTATGGCGCGCTACTAGAAATCTTAAAAGACCCGTTGATCTCAAATCACCATTGCGTACTTCGACTGGAGGCTGGGCAAGAAGCGATAGTGAGAAAGGTAACTTATTTTCTGAGCATTTAAAATCTGTATTCACTCCCAATTCATGTACGGGTGCTGCCGATTTACCGAGTGTAGTCTCTCTACCCCCTCGTCCCTTAAGGTTTAAGATGCGTGAACTACAAAAAATAGTTGCTGAACTCGACCCTAAGAAAGCTCCAGGTATTGATAGCATTAGTAACAAGATGCTGATTAACTTGCCTCATATTGCAATAAGAATCTTGCTATTTATTTTTAATGCAATTTTACGAATGCAGTATTTTCCACATAAGTGGAAACTTGCCAAGATTAAAATGATTCCAAAGCCAGGCAAAGATCTTACCAAGGCTGAGTCATATAGGCCTATAAGCTTACTATCAACAATTTCAAAGCTTTTCGAAAAGCTGCTCATGACTAAATTGTCCACAATTTTAGCTGATAGTGGGTGCATCCCGGACTATCAATTTTGCTTTAGAAGTCAGCATAGCACTATTGAGCAAACGCATAGATTGGTTCAAGTTGTAAGGAGGACATTCGAAGAAAAAAAGTATTGTTCTGCCCTTTTTATTGATGTTTCTCAGGCATTTGATAAAGTATGGCACGAAGGCCTAGTTTTAAAATTGAAGACATACCTACCAATAAACATACAAAAGCTTTTGGAAAGTTATATTGTTGATAGGAAGTTTACCGTTGTGGAAGGAGACTTCATGAGTGTACCCGAGTGCCACAGGGTAGTATTCTGGGGCCAGTCTTGTATCTAATATATACTTGTGATATGCATGTGAGCAATAACATACACACTTCTACATTTGCCGATGATACAGCCTGTTTGAGTATTCACAAAAACCCTGATGAGGCATCCCGCAATCTCCAAGCACACATTACCAAGCTTGAAATATGGTTGAATTTATGGAGAATAAAAGTAAATGAACAAAAGTGTGTTCATATAACGTTTACCCTAAGAAAAGATACCTGTTCCCCCATTCGAATCAACAATCAAAATATTCCTCAACCTTGATCGAAGGCTTACATGGAAATATCATATTGACTCTAAGTTAACCCAAATGAAACTTAAATTAACTCAAATATATTGGTTAATTGGCAGAAATTCAACACTCAGCCTAGACTGCAAACTTTTGATATACAAGTCGTTTTTGAAGCCAATATGGTGCTATGGAATTCAGCTATGGGGCACTGCTTCAGCTTCAAATATTGAGAAAATCCAACGAAGGCAAAACAAAATTTTACGTTTGATAACATCGGCTCCATGGTACATTAAAAATTCAAATATACATCGTGATGTAAATATGCCACTAGTGATTGAAGAAATTGCAAAATACGCAGGCAAATATTTAACAAAACTCGAGTCACATCCTAATCCGCTTGCCCGTAATATTTTGAGCTTTACTGGACACATCCGCTTAAAAAAGAGGGACACAAGGGCCCTAATACCCAACACTCCAGATGGGACTGCTTAATACTTCTTTTTTTTTCCTTTTTGATTATCACTACTTATGTATTATTTATAACTATCACTAAGTTTATGTCCGATACTGGTCGGGCCTAATAATTATATTTAGATTTAAGATTTGATTACTTATTGTTAGTTCATTTTTGAAGATACAATAAATAAATATACGAAAAAAAAAAAAAACAAGTCTATAAAAAAAAATTTATGAAAACTGCATACGAATCAATGTTATAATTTTTATTTCCTTATCTTGCCTCACTTAATTCCTATTTACGTTTACTACATTCTATTTTAGTTTATTTTATAAAAAAAAATAAATGAAGGAAGATTAATTTCGGATCTTTGCCAAATATTGATCCAAACAAACTTTTGTCAGTTCTTTTTTTATTACTTGTTTACATGTTCATATGTGTGTCATTTGTTTATAATATATGAAATATACAATACTAAAATCTACGAGTATTTGTTCATCTCATATGCTTAGATGTTTACTACTTGCATAATTCCCACACATACGAGGGCTAATAAATCAGTGAAAGTTTAAACGCTGGTTTAGTTCAACTAAACTCAAATTTATATGTAGCTTAAACTCAACAGGAGTAAATCAGTGAACCATACCTTATGTGTAGCTTACAAATAATATTGTGGCAGCACTAGAATAAATAAAAAAAACAGCTGTTTTGCAGCAGGCTATCAATCCTTTGCACAATCAAAAAGGCAAAAAAGCTAAAAAGTTTTAATTAAAGTTCGCCAAATTTTACTGAGAAAGGAATTATTGGGAATTATATATATGCCTGGCGAAGTGGAATAGTATAAAACAATAATAATATGTATGTAAGAAAACAAGTTGAAAATGATCTGAAGAAAAAGTAGAGGCTTGGAAAAAATTTTAGTGCTCCTTTAATGCAAAACATATGGTCTGTAAGTAAAAAAACCATATGGCCTGTATTGGTAGTTTAAACGCCCAGTTTTATGCGTTTACAGATGGTTTAAATACTGTATTGATTTATAGATTTGCTGGTTTAAACACCTTTTAAGCCAAAAATTGAGATTAACTTGCACTGATTTATTAGCCCTTAATTTGTTGATGAAATGCGTGGTGACACAGAAAAATTTGGCATTTTCCCCAACAAGTTTAGTTTAATATATGGGCAATTCCATACTGTCGTACGAGACAGTCGTATGCATTTAAAGTGGAATAGAGATCAAAATAAAATAGATTTTTCTATATTTATAATTTGAACGGGCTAAGGTTCGTATCGCTTTTTAAGCCAAATTACATGTGATAATTATTAATGAACAAATAACATTAAAGTTAGTTGTAAATATTCTGACAACACACAGTTGAACGGAACAGCTAGCCGTTTTCGAAGGCCACTAAACCTTCATCATCAGCGTTCTTCTGTGCTTGGTCCACTGTGTGTGGTGTCAGTTGATGTGCATAATTAGTAAAGAACAAACGACAATGGTAAGACTGTTGTAAATTTAGAGATGGTAACTTTGAGCCTTCATTACAAAACACATCAGCAAATTGAAATACGATGAATCAAACCAATTCACATATTCCATTTGCAATAAAGTTTCGTATATAAGGCAGAAATCTACATCAACTGACACCACACACAGTGGACCAAACACAGAAGAACGCTGATGATGAAGGTTTAGTGGCCTTCGAAAACGGCTAGCTGTTCCGTTCAACTATGTGTTGTCAGAATATTTACAACTAACTTTGATGTTATTTGTTCATTAATAATTATCACATGTAATTTGGCTTAAAAAGCGATACGAACCTTAGCCCATTCAAATTATAAATATAGAAACAAATGGAGTTCAAATAATAATTAAAATAGATTTTTGTTTTAATTATTCGCCTAAGTTATGGCCCCTGATTATTATATATAATAAATATAGAAACAAATGAAGTTCGAACAAGAATAATTAAAATTAGCTAAAATTTTAGTTTAAGTTTAGTTATAGTTTAACTTGTCTTAATTTTTTAAAGAAATTAATTAATAAAACATTCCAATCTATGACAAATATTAAAAATATTTGACCCTGATATTTATTCATGATTTAAATTATATATACATACAAATATATATACATATATTATATTATGCATATTATTGAACAGACCTCGTATATTTCTCTTTTTTAGCAGATATGTATGTATAGTTCGATATGCAGATCTATCGGACTATGTGCTTATAGTACACGAGTTCGCAGTTAAGTGGTTAACGGCAATAGATAAAAAAAATGCTCTCTTTGGCTTGAATTTGCATTTATTCCGTGTTTAGCGAAAGCACAAAAATATTGCTGCCATTATTATGATGTGCCAAAAATTTTAAAAGTGCACTAAAAGAGCATTTGAATGAAATTACTACATATTTACTTTTTGTCGCAAAATATTCTTACTTTAGAAAATAAAATCAACGTCTTTCGATGCAGGTACTCAAAGCTGTCAAGTAATTATTTTATTTGAAATAGTTTTGTCGTCTTAATATGCATATATAATGTATGTGTCAATCTTAACAAGAAAATTAATAAACATGTCAAATAATACATACGTATGTATCATGCAGCCTTATGTATTCAACACCTGGACCTAAGCATTCTTTTAAAATCAATTTATATCACGTAAATAATCATATAAATTTATTCATTTATTTCTTTACATGAATTTCAACATGTTCCTTCTGTTAAATAATATGAAAAAATTGTAAGCTATAATTCATACCACATTTTTTAATACATTGGCAGCACGATATTTGCTCATTGTCGCCAACAAAAACACAAATTAGTTTAATTTGAATACAGCGACAAAAGCAGCACGGATGACAACCTGTCGCCAAGTTGCCTTGCTGTCGTCAAAATGATCATTTGCGTATAAAAATGTGGGAAACTTCAAGTGATGAAGGTGCGAGTCAGTAACTTTTAACGATCCGACAATCGTCATTTTTGTCTTTACATTGTATCGCTTGCAATAACAATTGTGTGATTCTGTAGCTTGTTTACAACGATAGTACGCAGCTGATATGTTCTGTTGATTTTTGTCGATAAAATTAACAGCACATACATTATTGTCGCTTGAATAACGATATAGCTGACATTAACCTACAGAGAATATCGTTAAAAATTTTACTTAATAGCAAATTCGATAAATTTTCGCTATAATTATTTTAATGATGCGATTATCGTTAAAAAAAAAAGTTTGTGAATCGCACTACTGGTTACTGTACTATAACGACTTCAGCGGATACTAATACTAATGTAACATCGTTGTATATTTTATTTTATTTAATTTTATTTTGTTTTATTTTATTTTATTGTATTTTATTGTATTTTATTTTATTTTATTTCATTTTATTTTATTTCATTTTATTTTACTTTATTTTATTTTGTTTTATTTTATTTTATTTTATTTTATTTTATTTTATTTTATTTTATTTTATTTTATTTTATTTTATTTTATTGTATTTCATTTTATTTTATTTTATTTTATTTCATTTTATTTTATTTTATTTTATTTTATTGTATTTCATTTTATTTTATTTTATTTCATTTTATTTTATTTTATTTTATTTTATTTTATTTTATTTTATTTTATTTTATTTTATTTTATTTAATTTTATTTTACTTTATTTTATTTTATTTTAATTTATTTTATTTTATTTTATTTTGCTTTATTTTATTTTAATTTATTTTATTTTATTTTATTTTATTTTATTTTATTGTATTTCATTTTATTTTATTCTATTTTATTTTATTTTATTTTGTTTTATTTTGTTTTATTTTATTTTATTTTATTTAATTTAATTTTTTTTATTTTATTGTATTTAATTTTATTTTATTTCATTTTATTTTATTTTATTTTATTTTATTTTATTTTATTTTATTATATTATATTTTATTTTATTTTATTTTATTTTATTTTATTTTATTTTATTTAATTTTATTTTATTTTATTTTATTTTATTTTATTTTTTTGTATTTCATTTTATTTTATTTTGTTTTATTTAATTTTATTTTATTTTATATTATTTTATTTTATTATATTTTATTTAATTTTATTTTGTTTTATTTTATTTTATATCATTTTATTTTATTTAATTTTATTTTATTTCATCTTATTTTACTTTATTTTATTTTGTTTTATTTTGTTTTATTTTATTTTATTTTATTTTATTTTATTTTATTTCATTTTATTTTATTTTATTTTGTTTTATTTTATTTTATTTAATTTTATTTAATTTTATTTTATTTTATTTTGTCTTATTTTATTTTATATTATTTTATTTTGTTTATTTAATTTTATTTATTTATTTTATTTTACTAAATTTTTTTTTATTATATTTTATTTTTTTATTTATTTTTTAATATAATTTTTATTTTATTTTATTTTATTTTGCTTTATTTAATTTTATTTTTGCTGTCACAAAACACCAAAACTTAAATCAAAACATTCCAAAAAGAACAACTAGTAACTGTCAAACTAATCAACGTACGCTAAAAATAAAAATAGCCATCTTTTGTACTTTGCGTTAACGATGACGTATTAAAAGTGACAGAGCTCAAAGGAAACCTCATATTACAAATTAGCTGTCAATTTAAACGACGTATGACGTATGACTCGGCTAATAATTTTCAATTTTATAATTGAGATAAATAAAATTGTATCACTTTTGAGATTCCGTTTATGAACATTTAAAAAGACAATAATAATAATTCATTAGATAAGAGTGGTTTTTTCGTACGTTTGTGAACGAATAGGAATTTTTGCTACTTTTCTCATTGGGTTCTACTGGGGTCATTACACGCTTTTAAAACTCAAAATATAGTTCAATAGACAAATCGACTTGCAAAAGATATTTAAAGAAAAATAAAATTATTCGTGTTGAAATCTGGCACATAAACAAAAGTTTTTGTTTCAATAATACAAGACTGAGATGCATACATACACACAGTGCATTACAACGACTTGCATAAGTGGCTCCTTTTGTAAAAGTGGCTGGTATTTACGACAGAAAACTCCATATTAACTTTTGACATGAAATTTCAATTGTTGTAACCTTATAAAAATTGTTGCTACTTAAGTAAAATTTGTGCTGTATGTAGAAATGTATGCAAGTGGTTGAGAAAATGAACTAAGGTTTACTGAATCGAATAACAACAAAAACAAAATTGGAATGACATGGAAATGTACTTTCGTACACAAGATGGTGGGCGTTCAAAAGAAAATAAAAGAAAAATTAAATATCTGTTTTCTAACGTTTTACGTTTTTGTTCGAAATGAATGACGTTTCTAACTTTTTTTCTTTGAAATTGTTGAAATAATTTTGCTATCTCATTTGCAAGTTTTTCAAGATATTGTGCTTTTTTTAAGAAAAATTCTATTTAAAAATGTTTATTTTTATGTTTTCTTCCAAATAAGAGTAAACTTAGGCAATTGCGTCACTAAAATAAGTAGGTTTTTCTTCTTTAGATTATCAAATATTAAATCCTTATACAAGTTTTATGTTTTTGCCTTATTTTTCATTTATTGTCAGTTTCTTGGAGCCAAATATGCTTGAAACGGTTTTTAGGTTATCATTTTTAGGCATAGAAGGCACAACACAGCTATGAACTGTCGGATATGAAAAAAAAACTTTTTATTTTAATCTAAATATAACTAAGTACTTACATACATATGTACATATGTACATACGTACGACGAGATTTTGGACTGACATAAAATGTTTATCATATTTTCGATTATCTTTAAGAATTAAATGTGTCTAAATATACACGCAAAGAAAAGACATGGTTGTAAAATGGTTGAGAAAACAATATTATGATCTCTGAAACACATGTGTGGTCGTTGAAAACTAGTTATTGTTATTTTAAACATTAATTTCGTTACGATTAACTCAGTAATATTAGAATTTAATAATAACATTATTATATTCATAGAAAATGCGATATGATTAGAGTTTAAAAATATAGTTTAGTTAAAAATTTATGACTATAATATAATTTGTATTATTGTGTAAAAATAATATAATGTAAATAACAATATAATGTTATTAAAAACCATACTATGTTAACTTTTAAAAGAAATCTTTTTCAGAAACATTTTCTGTCAGTTCAGAGTTTCGTTTGTAAGCTATCGGTAGTGCACGCGTGGTGTTAAATAAATAAAAAAAAAGTATAAACAAAAGGGTAGATAAATAAATATAATATGTTAATATGGATGTATATATGTATGTATATCTCTTTATAAAGATATGTCTGTATTTCGGGTATACACATATATGTAAGTATACATTTCTATACATACATTTTCTTTCAACAATAATAGTTTATTTTTATTTCGGATTTACCGCACAGCTGTTTTAAACAAAAGATTTGCCAATAAATATATGATTAAAAAACAAAATATTATTATTACATAAAATAATACTATGGTCATATTTAACAATATTATTATAATATTAGAACAAGGTATGGTAAGTCTCAATTATATTTTTTAGTCACGACAATAGTGTTGTCGTATTTACAATAATAAGATCAGGTATAGCAAAGTTAATTGTTCTTGTAGATAATATTATTATTAACTTAGAAAATAATATTATTTAAACTTTGCTTTTCCACTGACAATAATATGAATTGACTGCAACCATATAATTCAATCATAGTATGTTGCTGTTTGATTATGGTTACCTCAACCATATATTTTCTTTGCGTGTAGAAAAAGTTTTTACTCCTTTCTTTAGAAATGTCCTAATATATACATATGTATGTATGTAAATATCGTAAGCTATTTAAGCATTTTATCCTCATTTACTTCAATAGTGTCATAACTCAAAAAATTTGTTTTTGGAGTTAATAATGCGGAATAATGTGGCATATCGTATTTTATATTGTGTAAAAAGTTCATATAAATAGCTTGTACCACCACCTTCTGAGAGAAGAATAGTTTTTCATGTTTTCATTGAGTTGCATGTAAATTGAAAACTTAAAACGCGTTTTCTGCAAAACTGGTTGTTTTTTTAGTTGCGACACTATTGGAGTGAATGAGCGATATGTACATAGATACATATAATAGCAATGCTGCAGTATAAATATTCTTCACTAATAGAATCCATAAAAACTGCAAATTACATTAAAAAAATATCGACCATCAATTTTCGATAAAATTGAAAATAAAAAGGCAAAAATTTTATAAAAATAGCTCAATTAGCTTAATTTTAAGGTTGACTATTCAAACTTGAATCATGTAAAAATAATCCAATATTTTTGGAATTTTTCCAAAACAAAGTGTTAAAAGTTGTTTATTTGAAAAGAAAAAAATCAGCATTAGTAAGTATAGAAACAATTTTAAAAATTTCTAAATAAAACTTTTCAGAAGTATTATAGCTTTTCCGATCTAGACACAACAATTATCGGCTAGGTTCTGAAAACCATTTCGTTTTGAAACCGAGAAATTTCATTAAAGAGCACTTATTGGCAAATAATTTGTTTGTTTCTCATATATGATCAGAGATGGAAAGTGGCATTTTTGTATTTGTTAATGAATAAAATAAAAAAAGACTATGAAAAATGCATAAAAAACGTAAAAATTCATGAAACAAAATTACAATTTAAAATATTATCAAACAAAATCATCAGAATAAGTGCAATTTTATCATGATTTCCATACATGGTTCTGATATGAATAAAATTTTCTAGCAAGTTTTTACAAGTAAAGCTTTCATTTACTTTTTCATATTTAGAAAAGTAATTTTGTAAATTTCTGTCTTACTCTCTAGTTGGTAGTTTCTGCTGGGAAAGTAAATATTTTAAAATAGTTTTCATTTTTAACATAAAATAAACTATGTAAGTTCTATTTCATAAAGGTTTCGTTTTTAAAATGAAATAGTTTCTTCTTGATTTTAAAACTTTTTTTTGAGTACATGCTCTCTCATAATTTCGGTTGGATAAATCATATATTTTTCTTCACAAAGTCTTGTTACTAAGTCATAGTATACAATATGCAAGTCTTATTGCTAAGCTGATTAGTTTTAGGGAAAGAGAGAAGAGGGGAACAGAAATGTTTATTTTCCCCTCGTCTCTCTCTCTCCTAACAAACTAATCAGCTTAGTAATAAAACTTGTATAGTGCATACTAGGACTAAGGATCATAATTTCATAATAAAACTAAAGCATTTGAAGTTAAGCATATTATATGCTTGAAATCAGAAATAAAAAATTGTTCGTAACCCAACTATTTCCAGAGATGGAAAAAGCGATGAAAATTACGTTAACTCAGACATTTTTCCGTGACACTTCAGGAGAACGAAAGATTTTGAATGCTGAAACAAACTATAATTGAGTTAAAAGCCATGATGAATCCATGCATAAGTCCAAAGGAATAAACCATCAGGATCTCCCTTGGCACAGTTATGAACTTAACACAAGGAAAACATTAGACAAAAATATTTCATTTGTTTTTCAAGAGCAGAATCGATCAAGCTAAACAATCAATTAAAGAAAACAGACCTCATATACCAAGAAAATGTGCTGGTAGGTTCTACTTACATTCCCTAATGTTTTGACTACTGAATACAATATGAACCAGCTTCAGAATCTTCGAAGAATTGCCCGATTTTCTTTGGAAGTCTAAGGTGCAGACTGATCGGGTGGAAAAGGAGTAAACATTTCGATTGTATCATCAGGTATGAGTCCAGATCTGCCGTTCGGTTAACTCATAGTATTTCAAGCCAACTTTTATGCATTATAATCGACATGTGACATGAGGAAAATAAAAATAAAAAAAATAAAATCTAAGTACATAGTATGTTTCCTTCTCCGAGAAAAGGGACCTAGTGTGTGAAAATGAAGTTTTGAGAAAAACGCATTTAAAAAATAAAATTTTAATGTTTTCCTCATTTTTATCGATTTTGACAACCACCCGTTTTTTTGAGACACCAGGTTTCTTTTGTTGGTACACTTCGTAGCTTAAAATTCTGAAAGGAGGATTTCTTACCTCGTAAAATAGAACAAAATTAATAAGAAATCTCTATGGTTGATTGATTTTTTCAATAAGGGTTTCTTCTTGTTTTTATTAGCCGACCTCATAAAAATAAAAATAAAATGCGTCTTTATTCTTTGTACTTATGTATTTTCATTTAAATTATATACCATATACATATGTATGTATGTATGTAGTATATTGTAGATGTTATTTATTTATACATACAAACATACACATTATGTTATACTCTTAACTAACTTACTCACCAAGTATTGAACCAGCAAACTTCTGACTGATAGACAATCACTCTAATCAATATGCTAACAAGCAGTCTGAATAACCATTGAAATTATTTTGCAAACATTCTTATACAAAAATTTAAAAGATCATGAAAAAAATTGCCTCTATGTCTATTTATAGATATGAAATAACAAGACACACACCTCATAAAATCAAAAAGATTTCCTTATTAAAAATAAAACTTTAAAAAAAAATCAAACCGACTTCAAAAATAAGCACTAAAAAGCCAGCAACATTGGTAACTAAGCAGATACATATGTACATAAAAATTACTTGCAGTTTTTTTACCGGGCATGTTCCTATGTGCTTAGTACCAGTATTACTGGCACCAACTTCAAACGGCACTGTAGGTAACATATATAAAAATCTTTTATTTAACTAGATCCATATTATTTGTAGCTTTTTAGTGCTTATTTTTGAAGTCGGTTTGATTTTTTTTTTAAGTTTTATTTAAAACAAGATTGTGTATTTTTAAGAGTTCAAGGTGTGTGCCAAGTTTCGTAAATATTGGTCAAGTACAAGCACATGAAATATTATACTAAAATTTAATAGGCGTGCCCCGCCCACTTTTTTGAATGCAATTTTGTGGCTTTATTAAAGCTTAGGGTGTGTGCCAAGTTTCGTACGAATCAGTGAAATAGAGCCCTGTGAAATATAATATAAAATTTTAATGGGCGTAGCCCCGCCCATTTTTTTTTAAGAAAATTTCGTCTATTTTAGAGCTTAAGGTGTGTGCTAAGTTTCGTAAAAATCAGTTAAGTAGAACCACGTGTAATGCTATAATACATTTTAATGGGCGTAGTCCC
The DNA here is from genome assembly GCA_944452675.1 of Tachina lurida. NCBI lineage: Eukaryota > Metazoa > Arthropoda > Insecta > Diptera > Tachinidae > Tachina > Tachina lurida. Next base: position 89,965,759 of record OX101754.1, read on the forward strand.
GCCCATTTTTTCAACTTAGAAATTTTTTAATTACAAGAACCAAAGATGTTTGCTAGGTTTCGCAGCAATCCAATGAGTAGAAGATCATTAAATCAAATTTAAAAAATCGTGGGCGTGACCCCGCCCACTTTTTCCAAATGGGACCAATGGGAAGCTATACCCTCTCAGACAATAAAAAAATTTTTACAATCGGTCTAAAATGCACCGAGTTATGGACCTACACACCTAAAAAAAAAAAATAGAGACGAATTGTTAACCTCCTTCTTTTTTTGAAGTCGGTTAATAACCTCCTTCTTTTTTTGAAGTCGGTTAAAAATCAATAAGATGCTTTACACATAATCAAATAGGAACCTACTAAAGTCAAGAAAAAAAACCTGATTATAAAAATTAATAAGATAGCCTGATAAAATCAAGAATTGATAAAAAATCAATAAGGCAGCCTAATAAAATCAATAAGAAATCCCTATAGTGTACAATTTATAAGGAAACCTAATAGAATCAAGAAATGTTTCTCTATAGATTGTTTTTTTTTTTTTTTTTTTTGAATAATAAGATTTCTTCTTGATAAAATTAATAAGATTTACCACATAAAAACAATAAGGAATCTCTATGAAAAAATCTTCCCTTCTTTCTAAAAACGTTTCATAGAGAAAATCTTATTGATTCTATGAGGCAGTTTTTTCTCTGTGTTCTATTCCTAGCTTCGTATAAATTTGTATAGGCGAAGCTCTGCCTCTCGGTAAAAATTATTGAACATTTGGGGGAAAAGTTTAATGTTGAAACCAAGAATTTGACTTCCATTTAAAATGTGACCAGATAAAATAATGCGACCGTAGTTCAGCCAATAGCAACGATAAAATGGCTACTCTGTGCATAATAAGTCCCTGTCCAGAGTTACAATTTTTGTTGCAGCAACTCTTGAGATTATCGGTGAGAGGGGTGAGAAGATTGGGCAGTGATACAGACTTTCATGTGCTCTGCAATTTTCTTTTGTTGTAAAGTTCCCACTTGTTAATTTGAAGTTGGCAGGTGTATTTAACTTTTTATTATTTTTTCTTCTGTTGTATGGAAAAAATATAACAGTAAGTAAATAAAATTGTTAATTTTTCAGGGAATTTTTTTGTGTAATAAAATTTTTTTAATACATAATTGTAGAACTAGACACTAATGCGATCTTAAAGCAGAACATTAAAAGTTGCAGCAACAAAAATTGCAAATCTGGACGAGGACTAAACAAAAGAGACGGTATTTTGGGTGTTTTAGAAAACTACGAGTGTGTTATAAAAAGCTGAATTATATATTTTTTTTCTGCTGAAAAAAAATTACAAGATATTTAAGGTCAGGACCATTAAAACATATATATAAGTTCAGCAATAGCGATGGTTTGATGCGTGGTAGTTTCTTATGTTCAACTTAGTATGTTCAATTGCAGTTGATAATAAAAAAGTGAGTTTCTTAGATTTTTGGACTTGCTTAAGAGTATAGTTTTGCATTGCTTGCGTTATCGTTCGCTATGATTTTATTGAGATGTAAATTAGCTGTTTATCGTTTAGAATATGCGACTGAGAGCAATCGTCATATTGGGTCAGACTGTAAACAACTGTTTTCATACATATAAATAAAAATTATATTTTTTCATTGTAACTTTGAAAAGCAGCATATTTAAATAAAGAAAAAGTTGTCGGAAAACAAGATAAAATAAAATAAATAAGCCAATTAAAGTGCTAGTTTATTACTTAGATGATTGTTGGTTGTACTTCCAACACTAAAAATAATATCTTTGGCCAACTTACTTTTAATACAAATTATAATTAATGTAATGTAGTATTTCCAAACTTTTACTTGGCTATAAAAGGCAAACGTAAAAGCTCAATCACTTCCATCAAAAGTATTTAAGCTTAAATTAAGCAAAAGTTTATTTAATTTATGGAAAAAGTTGTTGTATATTTTTAATGTGATTTTAGTCTTTGTCTATTAAGATAAATTTCCTATGTAGTTAAATATTTTCAAGCAATATTATTCATGAAGCCAAAAGAAATAAGAAATTTTCCTAAGTTGTACTTAGTTTTTTATTACTGCATCGAAATGTGGTGGTAAAAGTCGCCTTGATCAATGTTATCAAGAGATACATATTATATTAATGTTTACTTGTTACGTGTACGTGCATGAAGGGAGAAAGCTTTGAAGTACACAAAAAGCCCAAAATATATATTAGCTGCAATTGGTTTGCGTGATGAGCTTTCATTGCCATATGTCATGTATGAATGATTGTAGGCAATAGGGCTTTTATGTAGTTTTTATTACTGTATAATAACCAATACTTTTCATTTGAATAATTGCTACTTAGATAGTAATTTTTTTTTCGAACCATTAACACCAAGTCTTTCTTTAAGCTGCCCGTAAGCATATGTATGATCTGTCCATGCTCGACGCAAAGGCAGCCATTTCACGGATTCATAAAAAAGGTTCAAATTCAAGGTGAAATTACTTTCTTAAGTTTAATACGAGGGTGGATTAATAAATCCGTGACTTTTTGAATGAAACAAAATTTTTTTTTTTGCAAAACAAAAATTTATTTTTCAACATAAGCTCCTTTTAACTCAATACACTTAGAGCACTTAGTTCTAGTTTTTGTATCCCTTCAAAAAAAATAGGAGTTTACGAGGTCCTTAAAATAGGCATTTGTTTGAATAATAATTTCATCGTTGGAGCCATTTTTTTTAGTTTTGGAAATAGAAAATCTGTGGATAAATCTGGAGAATAGAGCGGATAAGGGAGCAATTTGAAGGCCAATTCAAGGTTTTTTGCCATGGAAACTGCAAATGCGTTTGTGGTCAATTGTGAGCAAATACGGCACCCATCTTGCAGACAGATTTCTTAAACCCAGCTGATCTTTTAGAATCGAAAACACACTGCAATATGAAATTACTATGGCATCAACAATCTCACGCACTTTTTCTCTTCTATCGGCCAACACCATATCGTGGATTTTTTCGATATTTTCGGGTGTACTGACCTCAATTGGCCGTCCCGAACGTTCAGCGTCATTTGTACATGTGCGACCACAACGAAAGGCAGTAAACCACTTTTTTATCTTTGAAATCGATGGTGAAGAGTCCCCATAGTATTTATCGAGCTTTTTCTTGGTTTTATTGACGATTTCACAAGGTCGTATGTTTCGAACAGCTGTTAAAGGCAAAGTAAATGATGACACTTGCTTAAAATTTGACAGTAGGCAATTACAGTAGGTGATACTTGATCGAAACAGTGTTGCATTTCATATAACTACGAGGGAAGTTCGAAAAGTCACGCCTCGTAAACCAAAATGGTATTATTTATAAATTTATTCTGGAATACGTCTATATAGCCTTATTATGAATGCAGTGTGGTGCAATTATGTCCGTATATTTCTATCAGTTGAGAAATAAGTCATGATGACGAAAATCGATACATTTTGCCAATATTTTGATCTGGGCTTTGCAGCGCAGAAAAAAAGCTGAAAACTTTGCGTATATAAATCATATTTACCTCAAGTAGTTTTGAAAAGTTAATAGGTCTAACCAAGTTCAGGTATTTTTCAACAAATGATTTGCTTGAATTGGCAAACAAATTTATTTGTGTAGATGCTTTTATTTTTAATGTTTATATTGGAAGTGCAAGATTTTCTCAGTTTAAGTGGACACAAAGTTATTAAGTGGGCTGATTTAAGCAAGGATTTTATATTTATTTTAAATTAATTATTGACTTCTTATTTTAACTTTGCTATTTTTTGAGCTTCTCATTTGTTTAAATGAAAGTTTTACATAATAACTCTAGTTGTTCTAAGAAAATTTTTGGGAAAAAGTTCCCTGATGATGTGCATTAGCAACAGTGAAATGCGCATAAGATCCAGCTAAACATCTCAATAATCGATTTCAAATAAAAAATATTTTACTGAATAAGTAAAATAATAATTTGGAATTATTAGTGCGTTAACAAATGTGAAACTTACAGTTAATTAAATTTATGTTGTTTCAACTTGAAATAACTTTGATTGAACATGATTTTACGTGTTTTTACATTATCATATTCACTTTGTTTCAACTTGAAATTACTTTGATTTAACATGATTCTCCGTGTTATTTTAATATCAAATTCAGGTTTTTTAACCCGAAATAGCTTTAATTTTTTCGTTTTATTTAACACAAAATAAGACTATTACAAAGTGAAATTTTTTTTAACGTTATCGTATTAAATCAAAATTATTTCCAAAAAAGATTTAAATTAAACCTGGTTTTCGGCGATTTTAATACTAACATTTTTTATGTGTATATAATTTTAGTACGTATGTAAACTGCAGGTCCCCATTCGTAGATAGAAGATATAAACCAATCCTGGCATGTGTTCGTAATCACTCGGCTAAAGGATATATTGTTCACAGAATATAAATTGCAAACACACAAAAATTACCACTTTCTATTTGTAGCGCTTCCGGCTTCTATTTGATTTGTACGACTAACCCAATTGCTTTGATATAAGCTATAATTTTCTTTTGTTGTTTTCCTTTGTATCAATGCGGTTTGACATAAATTAAATTTGAAGGAAAATAAATTTTCAGAAAGTTTCTCCAATCCAAAACTTATTTAGTATAGAGACCATACATACATATATGGATGTATGTACGTATGTATGTACAAATAAAAACATTATAACTAAAAAAAGGAAGAAATTTAAAAGAATAGAAACAACAGGATCATCACCACAACCATCATTAAGGGTTCATACACTTTTTATTATACGAGTAGTTACTGGGGAATTTTGTTTTAAAACTATATTTTATTTTGTGTAATTTTATTTCTACTTTAGTGCTTTTATTGTTTCTATTAAAAATGCTGATACAAATGAAGTGGAAAAATACACAATCATTTGTATCAGCATTTTTTTGGTCATTGGGAGGAGGAATATGACAGAAAAAACTAAAACTAATATTCATGCTTACGAAACATATTTTTTCTGGTAGAATTTTCCCTATTGTAGTTTTGGAAAATTATGTTAAGCTTTATTGCAACAGAATGTGTTGTGAAGAATCGTAATGTTTAATATCTGATAACTGGTAGATGAACATGGCCCAGGACCCATAATTTATCACTATTAAAATTTTCGTTTTTTAATAAATCTAGCTTTTGTAGCTTTAGAAAGAAATATTGACTGCCTTAGCATAAGTATGATGGGCATCAGTTTTGTTGGGATTTCAGTGTAAAATAAAGAACTATTTTCCGGCAATCAATTTTAAAAATCGAAGGTAGTGAAATTTTAATTTATGGTTTCTTATAAAAATTTAATTTTATTTTTGAAAAAGTAAAGTCCATGCAAAGGTGCTAATCAAGAAACGACTGATATTTGCATATGTATATCGCTTAACGTCATAACTAAAAAAAAAACTACAGAAAACCAGCTTATGTGTAGTTTCCACAGTTCAAAGAAGTGACTTTTCTAAAAAAAATTTATAGAAATAACTCGAAAATTTAAGGGGTTTTCATATACTTTTTTCCAGAGAAGTCCTTTGTTTGCATTAATTTTTACACAAGTAAATGGAAAATAAAACTTTAGTTTTCCTACAAGAGTCGACTATAAAATATGTTTGTATTATTCTTTTACACAATGTGAGTACATAAAGTTATTAGGATTAATTAATTAAGGTTTGCGCTTAAACCCTGGAAAAACTGACCTTGTGCTGTTTACTAATAGGAAAGTCAAGGAATGGAAACACCAATATTTATTTGATGGTATATCGCTCTCGCCCAAAACACACACAAAGTACCTGGGGGCTATTTTGGATAGTAAGCTGACGTGGAAGCCCAATATAGAATATATAGTTAAAAAAATGCTGGGCAAGACATGGGGCCTTTTGCCTACTATTACGTATTGGACCTACACAGCGGTAGCTATACAATTCTAGTCTACGGAATACTTGTATGGTGGAGAGCGACTGAGACAAAAGCATACCTGAAAAAGTTAGAAAGCATCCAGAGACTAGCAGAACTCTACATCATGAGAGCTTTAAAAAGCACACCTACTGCAGCTTTAGACATTATATTGTACCTTAAGCCAATAAAACTAACTGCAGTGAACGGGGCCTGCCAATCCGTTATCCAACTCAGAATAACAAGACAGATATCGTACAGATCATTTGGAAGAAATGGAGTGTAGCTCGGACTACATCATTCCAGTGATGAACTTTTTTGCCCAACCACAGATCACTTTAAGTGAAGAATTCTATCTGGAAAGTATTAACCATAATGGTTCTGGTTTCAACTTTTTCACTGTTAGTTCAAGGATGCATAGAGGAGTGGGAGCTGCGGTTTACTGTCCGAAACTCGGTATAGAAGAATCTTATAAACTTCCCAATCACTGTAACATCTTCCAGGCGGAAATTTATGCAGTCAAAATGGCAGCAGAGTTAGCCTTGACCCCTATAACCATTAATGTGGGTGTAAGTCTGTATATAGACAGTCAAGCATCTATAAAAGCAATTTCAGCTGACTGCAATTACTCCTCGGTTGTGCTCATGTGTAAACAGGCCCTAAATATGTTATGTGCTGGTAGACAAGTACATATATTCTGGGTCCGGGGACACATAAGAATTGAGGGAAATAAAATGGCCGATACACTGGCCAAAAGGGGATTTCAATTACTGGCTGAGGAAACGGTATATGTCCGAAAACCAATTCAACACTTTAAAGAGCTCATAGACTCTAAGATGAGGGAAGAAGCGGAGAAATTTTGGCATGTGACGAAAACTTGCAAGACTTTTAAGATCATGTGGAGCTCCTGTGATTCCAAATCGACTAAATTCCTTTTATCATTAACTAAAAGCAACTGTAAACTTCTAGTGGGGGTATTAACTGGACACTGCTTGGCGGCTTCGTATGCTGTCAAAATAGGACGAATATTTAACGGTACCTGCAGGAAATGTAGGGAACCTGGGGTAATTGAAACAATGAAACATCTACTGTGTCACTGTCTGGCTCTTAGCCGCACTAGATATAACTTGTTATCTTGGTGCTCACACTTTTCGTAGTCTTGAACTTGTATCGAGAGTGGAACTGTATAGATTGCTAAAAATTTTTTAAATCTGTGAAGGAGTCATTCGACAGAGGCACCACGAACTAGGCTGCCATACTTACAGACTCTCTTCTCATCTGCTGGTATCGCTAAGGATCAATTTCGGTCTATGCGAGGTCTTTGGACAACCCAATTAACCTAATCTAACCTAAACTAGCATTAATTCAGAATTATTAACTCAAAAATTGCATTTTTGGAGTTATAACATGGTTCAAGTAAAAATGGAATGAAACAATGTTTCGTTCCTAATAGCAACGAGAATCGCATTATATGTAATAGTAAAAAGTAGTACGAAAAATTTGTATTTTCATTACACATTATCACAGCATCACAATCGAACCCCGGTATACTTAAACAACATATTATTTCTAATAAATTTTATAGAATTTACTATCAAAATGTTTGCATGGTGATTTTACATTGGTTTTCTTTTTTGTATGTTCCAAACAGGATTTAGAATGTGTCGGTGCAGTCGAAGGAACGATAGATAAAGAATAAATAAAGTAAGACTGTTGTAATATATATGAAAGATGGTAAATTGTTGAGCCTTCATTACCAAGCATATACATATATGAGCAAATTGAAAAATGCAATGAATCAAACCAATTCACATATTCCATTTGCAATAAAGTTTCGTATATAGGGCAGACATCTACATCAACTGACACCACACACGGTGGACCAAAACACAGAAGAACGCTGATGAGGAAGGTTTAGTGGCCTTCGAAAACGGCTGGCTGTTCCGTTCAACTATGTGTTGTTGTCAGAATATTTACAACTAACTTGATGTTATTTGTTCATTAATAATTATCACATGCAATTTGGCTTAAAAAGCGTTACGAACAGTAGCCTAATTCAATTCATAAGAATTTAAGAAACAAATACAGTTCGAAAAATAATAATTAACTAAAGTTCTTTTTGTCGAACGATAAACAAAATCTATATACATACATATGTACGAGTATATGAAAATAATTTTTTTCTTTTCTTTTTCTTTGTGTGCTTGATGTTAGCATGCCTCTTTTTTTTTATTCTAGAAATTGTAGGTATAAAATTCAAAATTGTTGCTTTGATAGGAAACATTTTTAAGCGGTGGGCCCCAGACATGGCCAATTTTTATGAAATTAAATGTGCCGAATTTGAAAACTTCTGCTTGGAAAGGAAACATTTTATACGAAAAAAATCGATTAGCATTGCATGGTCGAAGTTCCATTTATTCTTTATGTAGTCAATTTAATGCTCAGTGCCAACTTTCAATGATGTAAGACCAGTACGAAAAATTATGAAGCCATCCATCCCATTGTGCGACAGAATGTAAAGGGTGATTTTGTAACCGCTTGAGTTTTAAAAATTTAAAACGGAAGAAAATTTTTTAAAGCAAATGAAATATTTATTTAAGGCGACAAATGAATGCCTGCCATTAACTTTTTAAAGATTATTTCATGTACATATTGCCCGCGGCTACGCCGTAGATGATGCATTTGTCAGCTTTATTTTTGGCACACTTTTACAGCATTTCCGTCGATATCTCACCAGTGGAGGCTGTAATGTTATAGGCGACGATTATGACTACCATAAAATGGACATAATTTTTTTAAACACATTTCTCACACAGCATGAATTTTGATAATAAAATTCAATGTTTTGCAAGCGTTGTTCGCTTGTTAATCTATTCATGCTGCAATGGCAAAGCTTATTTATAATTTTTGGATTGCCACAATATTGCAGTTAACAGTACAGGGTTAATCATTTAACAAATTTGTCTCATTCGTCTCTGAAATGCATAGAAAAAATAAATATCTGACATGGAAAATTGAAAGGAACCGATGCTCAAGAAATAAGTTTTGGAGAAAAATGACTTTGAAGTTAAAAAGTCGATTTTGATGCGCCTGAATGCTTTTATAGCTTGAAACTGGTTACTTGGTGTTTTCGGGATCGCTGATTACGATTCTGGTATTAGATTTTAAAAATCCAAAATGGCGGATCTTCAAAGGGTATTTAAAATTAGTCAAGTTGAAAAATCATTAAAACTCTTTTATTTTTGACCCAACCAGCCATGTCCTGCTAAGACACAAAAGCTCATTTATTTATTTCATCCAATTTAAGATGGTGGCATTCGTCAACAGAACTCCCTAAGGAGTATCCCTTGTTGACAATTGCTCGTAAGCAAAGTGTATCCTTCTTCGAACAAGAAATTGATGATATTCCATATTCGGCAATCGCTTAAGAGCGTAGCAGAACTGAGGCGTTGTCGTTTGTTATGTTGAATGAGGCGAATAATTTTCTGCAATTATTCTTTTTTCCCTTCTTCTCTTCTTATATAAATAGTTGAATGTTATTTTATTCTCAAAATTGTAACAGTGTTTGTAATACGGTGATGAATTACAGGCGCGATACAAAGAACTAATATATGTATGTGTTCATGCTTAACTGCCTTTGTATTTGTGCAATATTTCTTTCCTGATGTTCAGACATCCGTGCGAAACACACCAACACTTAGAAATAAAAATAAGCACATACACACCTATTATTATTATATAAAAAAAAATTCCTTTAAATTTTTTGTGTAAATTTTGTATTTGTTTTTATTTCATTTTGCGGAATACTGCTGTTTGCTTTATTTCTGTATGTATTCTTTACCATACTTTTGCTTTGATCACATTGCACACACAAAAAGACGGAAACAACAAATTATTCTCTAAATTTTTATCATGACATAATACGTATAAGATAAATGCGAGTGAGTTTTCATAAATGTAAAATTGTATAATTGTATTTACACGCGTATAAATAAGTTCACCAGCAAAGACTTGCAATTGCCCAGCGGGAAAACTCAGAATACTTTCTTACTTCATGCTAGAGATGGGCGCGTGTCGAATATTTCCAACACGAGACGAACACGAACACCAAGGCGCTCAACACGTATGAAACACTCACGCGAATTTTATCAACACGATACTGCAAAACACGTACGAAATATTATTGGTATGGTATTGAAAATCAGAAAATTTAATAGATTTTTTTCAAGAGTCGCTTTTCAAAATATGGCACCAAGTTGGCACTGCCAGCTGTTACTATCTGACATCACAGCTGATATTATCGGTATCCGTACAAAACTTTTAGCTTCAGAGCCTCTTATAATATATACAAATATGCTGGTGGTGTGGGTTTGACGATACAAAATATTAAATTTTTTCTCATTCATACATATTTTACATCTAAAATCATTTCGTGTTTTCGTGTAAATTTTGATCAATACGAAACGACCCGAACACGCACGAAATCAGATTTTTTTATCACGAACACGTCATGTTGAGTCGTGCGTGTTCGTGTCACGAAAAAAACACGACACGCGCCCATCTCTACTTCATACGCTATTAAAGGCCTATTTAGCCATTTTTTTTTGTTTAATTATCATTCTTATCTAAATGCCCTATAGAAAGTTTCAAGTCGTCCATATAAAAGATAAGATATATATATTCTAGATTTAGATTAGAGAGAGAGAGAGAGAGAGAGAGTAACACTTTCTGTTGTTGTTGTAAAATCAAAAGCACTTTTAATGCCTTTTAAGATCTCTGACAAAAGAATCAAGAACAAAAGACTTCCCCAGAAATTATAAAAACATGAAGATGTAATGAAGCCTTGTATATCGAAAAGAAAGAGCACAGACATGCCACTTATTTTTCCCGCTGGGTAGAAAATATATTTTCTTTCTTACACACTCGCATTTATGCAATTTATGAAATGACTGTCTGTATAAAAGCCCTGCTAATTTTAAGTTTTACAAAAATACTCGACTGTTCACAAATTTTATCTCTTAAAATGTTTTTTTTTAATTGCTGAACGCGCAATTCTAAAAATACCCACAAAATTTTTCGTTTTCTTTTCTTTATACTCAGCTGCACCTAAGAGTTTTCGACATTAAACTCTCTCCATTAACATAAATCATGCATTCAAGTTTATTCAAGTGACTGCCTGCAAAATAGCACATTACTGTGAAAATGTTAAGACCAAAAAAAAATGTTTCAAATAGCATTAATAACGTATTTTTTGTATGCTTGCAAACAGCCAGGGAGTGTACGAGTAGTTTTATTTTCAGTCAAGTGAAGTGATATTTGGCAATGGTTTTTTTTAAATAAAATTTTAATTCACGGCTATGCCTTAATAAAATTATAAAATTGTCTTTAGTATTTTTACTTGAATGTACGAGTATGTATATGGGTGGTTCTCAGTTGTCTCCTTTGAAAACAATAAAAAATACAGTGAAGTGCTCCATACCACAAGCGACTTAATTTCATTGGTGTTATGACTGGTGATTTCCATAAGTAATATTAAAATAAATAATTACACATTTTTTTAATAATTCTAAGGAGAGTGGAGGGGGGTGCAACAACAATTCTTTGTAGCTCAGTACACTCCACGGAATGGCCCCTCTATAAATATGATAAATTTTTAAATAAAATGAGCTTCAGAGATGTTAAAAATGGCATAGAGGAAAGTTACTTATTTAGACAACACCTTTTTCTTACCTCATTATTTTTGTTCATTACTAAACGAACTTCAAAGCCTTAATAGATACAATGGGTGTAATGCATAGAACCTGAGCATTTGCTTCGACTCAAAACTTTTGACCAAAAGGTACGTTTTGTATGCATAAAGATATTTACTGTAGCTCTAGGTGGTATACTTGTGCTCATTGCTTGAGTTCGTACTCAGCAGACTTAACTTTAGTTAAAGCCCATTGTATCTATTCAGGCTTTCAAGCTCGTTTAGTAACGAGCCTAAAATATGTATGTGTTTATTGTTTTTTTTTAAATTTTAAGTAAAAAGCAACCGCTTTTTTATTAACTTTACCCAATATCTATAAAACCACATGAACTTGAATTTTATTCGAATAAACTTTTTCTTCTTAAATCGCATTCTGGTATTTTTTCAAGGTCCTGGAGAAATGAAAATGCACACTTTTATCAGCAAGAATGGGGCAGTGACAAAGCAAGTGCTCAACTGTTTCTTCCTCCCCGACCTAGTTGCAACTTCTATAGAAATCATTATATATTGATTGCTGTATACTTATCTGACAATGATTTGTTACTACTGCCACTAGTATGCAGAGTTGAACCCTTGGAATGTTTTCCAGGATGTTGGACCATCTAGATTGTATCTTGTTCAAGTTTATTTTGAAGTAGAGCAGACAACTGGTTTGGCCATCTAGCCTGCACAATTGTGAAGAGCTGCTGCTCTACTTGTGGCTTGAAATATTTTATTAGAATTCTGACCAGTTAATCGGTATGACAGTTTGACAGTCTGGGTCCAGCTTTGACTAGTCCGTCTGCTTTATTCAAATTAACTCGATATTAATATATATCGCCATGTCATTAAGAGACATGCGGCATTCCTAAACCGAAATATATGTTGTGTATACACTGAACCAAAAGTTTACATAAATTCAAGGAAAAATATTGATTCAACAAATTGATTTCCATAGGGACTTAATTCACGTAGAGGGCTCTGTAGATCTGTCCTCCGATCACTCTCCCACAATAGTTACAATTTTCAACCCACTAAGGAGTGATTTAACTAACTCATATGCGAAAACGATTAACAGGGTCAACTGGCTAGGATTCAAAAAATATATTAGTAGTCACTGCGTGACTACTAATATTTTATTTTTTTTTTTTTTAATTTCAATGAATATATATTTTTAAGCATCGTATGATACTTTGTATAAAGATATTTTAAAGAAAAATTTCAATGCATTTAAATCAATGAACGTCAATTTACCTCAAACTGTGTTTTCGGTGTACATCTGTTAAAAATTTAATGGAGGGCGGCTTTATTGTCGGTAGACATTTGAATATCCTCTTTGTATATTCAACAGTACCTTAACCAATTAATCAACCGCCCTTTCTACTGGTGTGATTTGAGCTTGTGTTCTATATTAAATGTTACAAAAGTCCTGCATTTGATAAACTGTATCCACAAAACAAAGAGCAGAAGTAACACTCAATACACAAAGAGCAAAATATTTGCAATCCTGCTGCAGTGTTTTTTATAATTTCCTTGCGTATAATTAATATATTTATATGACCTATTCAATATCACTCATACGTCAAAAAATTCATATTAACATCAGGAACTAGGAATATTCTCTAAATGTAAATACGTCTTACTTTTTAAATGTATTGAAGTTGAGGTGGCATGTATTGTACTACACCCACAATAAATGCTGTCATATTATGAGCGAAGCACCATGGATGTAGTGATATTCGTGTTTACAAGTGATGTCGCGAACGCTTCTTGTTCGTAAGAAACACTCCAAATACCACAAGAAAAAGTAGTGTCTTCAGCTGGTTACAAATACTGGAAACAACTATATAACATAATGGTGCTTCCACTGCGGATTTTTTAAATTTTCAGTGTTGCCCAAATTTTGCGGGGAAGTGCCGGGGAACTCTTGGGATTTCGGGAATTTTTAGCTTAGTTTCTGAGAATATCCAGTACACGCAAACCATACTTTGTTAAAAGGTTCGTCACTTGGATACGCGGTTCGCAGCAGTGATAGATGATGGTGTCTAAAATAAAACAATTTATGTATGTATGAATATGCATGATTTTTATATACGCACCCATTCGTAGGAAAAAGCAAACATCAAAAATTCTTTCATCACGAAGTATTTGCCTCTTGGTTTCTATACCTACAATAACTGAAACAAATGTCTTGCTTACAGTGTTGTTTAGTGTTTGTTTTTGAAGAGTTCGCTACAGTAAAGCATTTGAAAAATCTCTCATGTCTTGAAAGTTCTTTTAAATGGTCTTATGCAGGGCTCTATTAGGACCATTATGTCAAGTACACACTACGGCATTTTGTGACATCCCAATACTGTGTATTATTGGCAACGTTTGTCATTTTAGAAAATTTTTTGTGCTGTGGCATTGCTTTTCATTAGGCGTAAGCGAATAAAAATTTCGGCAAAATTAAATTTTTTTTGTTTGATTAAATCCTGAATTGGTTTTAGCCATAGGATATCCCTTAATTCAAAAGTTATAGAAACGTGTGTACATGCAAATCGCACTGAATATCATACAATATGCATGTATATAAATTTCTATAGCATTTAAAATAATGATTATCACATTTCAAAACTTTGCAGTATTATTAATAGGGTTTAAGATAAGTTTGAAATATAGGAAAATTGGGGTCAAATTTCAAACATTTTAAATTTATGATTTGATTAGGCTAAAGTTCGTATCGTTTAGTAAGCCAAATTATGTGTGATAATTATTACTGAACAAATAACACCAAAGTTAATTGTAAATATTCTGACAAACACGTCGAAGAACGGAACAACTAGCTACTTTCGAAGGCCACTGCACACACTGTCGCGAAGGCGGCCAAAAATTAAAAAAATTTGTTTCAATTAAAACGAACAAATTTCTCTGTTGCATTTGCAATATTCTAATTAAGTAAAATATAAAAGAATTTTTTAAAAAAGGTATACTTTTTAAAGAGTTTTGATGATTCAAAGTCAACAGTTTTTGGCCAGTATGCAACTATATGAAAATATGGTACAGACACATGCAAACTCTAACAGGTTAACTAAAAATTATTTTAGATATTGCACTACAACTTCCAATAAACATAAAGGGGATATTGTTATAATGTGGCTACAATACATTTTTTCTATATTCTGTCACTCATATGCGATGTGCCGTTGCTTTTCATGTAAATTTAAAGAAAGCCATCTGGGAGTGAAAAAGTACGACTTAAGTGGTCTATTGAAAAAAAACATAAAAAAATATATTTTTCATACTTTCACATTATATTTCTACAAGTAAGTACATTTAAAATTTTTTTTACTCTTGTCCACCTTTCTCCCCCTTACAATTTAATTTTACAATATTTTTTAAGTTAGAATTTGCATATTTTCAGTATATTATTTAGTTCTACGATATTTGGGAAGGATACCAGTCCTTGAAATTTAAATGACCAAATTGTAGATGTGATTTATGTTATATATTGTGTCTAGTTAAACATTTAACTCACTATAAGTGAAGACAATTTGTTTTGATGCTTTTTACTTTTTTGAAAAAGGACATTTTTTGAGGTATGCGTATCCTTTTGCTGAATTGAACGAAATTTTTACGAAGCATTAGATGTGTTAAAATTAGTGTCTTAACAC
Source organism: Tachina lurida (assembly GCA_944452675.1). Classification (NCBI taxonomy): domain Eukaryota; kingdom Metazoa; phylum Arthropoda; class Insecta; order Diptera; family Tachinidae; genus Tachina; species Tachina lurida. The sequence continues at coordinate 89,981,043 of OX101754.1, forward strand.
AATTTCATTGAGTTACAATTATTTTTCTCACTGTTATGATAATTTTTTATTTCAGGATATATGGGAAGGACACGAATCCTTGGAAATTAAATGGCCAAATTTTATGTGTGATTATATTTTACCAATTAAAACATATGTGCCAAGTATCATTTCTTTTCGATAAGTCCTTCTATTTTTGGCCGCCCGTTCTATGAACTCACGACACTGTGCTACACCTTCATCATCAGCGTTCTTTATGTTTGCTCCACTGTGTGTGGTGTCAGCTGATGTAGATGTCTGTGGTGATATGCACTAACTTTTTTTAACGATAATCGCATGGTTAAAATAATTTTTACTAAAGTTTGTTGAATTCGCTATTCAGTAAAATTTTTAACGATATTCGCTGTAGGTTAAAGTCAGCTGTGTCGTTATTTAATAGAAAATATCAGCTGCGTACTATCGTTAAAAAGAAGTTATAGAATCACACAATCGTTATTGCAAGCGATAAAATGTATAAGCATAAATTACGATTGTCGGATCGTTAAAAGTTACTGAATCGCTGTACTGCTCTATATACTCAGCTTTTTATTGCAAATGGAATATGTGAATTGTTTTTATTCATCGTTATCAATTTGCTGAAAGCTTTTTTTTGTAATGAAAGCTCTATTTTACCATCTCTAAATTTACAAACAGTCTTGCCAATGTCGTTTTTTCTTTCTTTTGTTAATTAAGTTGCTTATTTTTGTTCTACTTAAGATAAACTTTTTTGGTTTGTTACTATTAAGTATATGTTTTATTTGGTTTTTGCCACAAATCCATAGCTAGTTGACATTTTTAATTAAAAAAAAAGTAATCAAAAATTTTTAAGTTTTTGCTTAGTTTAATTTGTTGAAAATAATTTGTGTGTTTGTCGTAACAACAGCTTAATTTGTTATTTTGATTAAATATCTGCTTGAATTTAAATTAAATACTAAAATTTTGTTTGTTGGTGGCACATTGATGATATTTTTTTTTTTTTGTGAATTGCAAATGTTACAAAATACCTGAATTTAGGGACTAGAAAAAAGAAAATAGTTGACTGCAATTTGTTATCTCAACTATTACTTTTGCTCCCTAAAAATTACAATAAGCTATAAGTAACTACTTATAATAAAATTTTAGTGTTTTTCCCGCTTTAACATACTACAAAAATATGTTCAAGTTATTTTTAGACGTGGTTGACATATTCATGGAAATTTCCATATGTAAGCTGTCGATTTAAAAGACTTTGGAAACGTGTGATGTAGTTCAGTCAAATGAAAGAAGACTGGTATTAAAAAAATATATTATTTAACATTTTTACAATTATTTTATTTTATTTACTTTATTTTAAGAAACCTGCTTAGAATGAAAAAATGCAGTAATAGAGCAAAAAGGAAGTAGTTGAGATGCTTTAGAAATAAAAACAAGTCCTTCCATTTACAATAATATTAGAAGCATAAATTAATTATGCTACTGATACCTAAAACTAATATTATAAGACTTACCTTAGAATTATTTATTTATGATCGTTTTCCTTAAGCAGCCAGCGATGATAGTGTCTATACTCTGGGCAAACTTTTTTGGACGTTATTTATTAATTTTTATATAGCGATAATATTGTGCAAGCTTATTTTCAGTTTGAGTTACATGTAGTGATTTATTTGTTTTATATATTTTTTTTTTAATTGTTTTATTTAAACACACATTTTTGGTATATACTATATATTGTAATAAATTTTACTTATAAACTTGTTAATGAAATATTTTCTAGGTTATTTTAAAATGATTTTACATAGAGATTTCTTTGTATTAAAGCAAGCGATATAGAGGAGCAGAGCGCGGAGTAAATAGTATTACATATTAAGCTTAAGAGCGTATAACAATTTATCACCTTTTTTAAAAAACTCAACAAGAATATTTTTATTTTATAATATTTTACAAGATTTTGTCTTTATAATTTATATATTTTTACTTCTTTTGCATTTTATTTTATTTTATTTTTATTGCACTATTTAATTTATTTATTTTTATTATTTTTTTCTTAAAGAAATTCACAGTATAATTCCATTGAAGAGATGCTGAAAAAAACAAAAAAAAAATAATTATTATTATTATTTTTTTTTAAGGAAATTTTATGCAAGTATAAATGTGTATGTCTTATTGGAACTAAACTGAACTTTTTGTGTTTTTATTTTCCCTTTTGAGCAAGTTTTGTATTTTGTATACATAAACAATATTTATACCGTCTGGAGTACAAACCGTTTTGCATGAAAAAGGAAAAACTTTATAACAAAAAAAAAAAAAAAACATGTCAAATGCAAAAACAAGTAAAAATGCAAAAGATATTACAAAAGCAAAAAGAAATTTTAAATATGCATGAATAAGATACCAAATCAACTTGACAATGAAACTAACAAAAAAAAAAAAGGAAGTTTAATATTCGATAAAAAAAATACATGGAAAATGTTCATTAATAAACACAAATAAATAAACCAATTGACTAAATAATGTATTATATAAAATTTTATTTCCAATTTATTTTACTTTCTCAATTCACAACCTATTGTAGTTCCTACAAACGTAATTGGTAATTTATAAACAATATTGTTATTGAAATTACCAACAACTCATTTACGAATTACGACTCCCACAACAAGTTGTGAATTGAGCAAATGTATTATTCATACATACATACTGACATAAATAGAAAAAAATTCTCCATTGCTATAAGTTCAATATTAAAATAATACTTCGAACGTTTTTTGAAAGTTTCATTCATGAAATTTTCCTGTATTCATGCAACTTAATGTTGAATTGCATATTAATCATACGCACGTTGTGTTTCCACGCAAATGCACCGTGGGGCGCCTTCCTCATACAAACAACAAGTGCCCAGTATGAACGCGAATTATAACATTTATGACCAGCATCGCTTTAACTTATACAAATATGTATTTATATAAATAGAAAAAGCGTATATATTATATTTATTTTTTTGTATAAATAATTTGCGACTCATTTTTGCAAAGTCAGCCTAAATGCCAAAAAGTATATTTTATATTTGGCACCCCCTGTGGCTGAGTGGTAGCGATGCTAGCTTCTCAGTCCAGAGGTCGTGGGTTCGATTCCCACCATAGACCCTGGGTGTTTTCCGTAGACAAGCTAATCGCTTTGCGGGTTGTGTTGTGTTGTGTGGTTAAAAAAAAAAAAAACTTCGTTGTTTGGAACAGCTATTTTTATATCTTGATTGCATATCCCAAATCCAGCATTAAAGGAAAGTTACCAATTTTTATTTCTGTCAAATAATTACTGTTGCTCAATTCGCAACCTATTTTCAGGGTCGTAGGTCACACAAGACATTACTTATTAACAAATGTTTATATAAAAATTACCGACAACATTTGTAGGACCTACCACTCCGAGAAAAGGTTGTGAATCAATCATATGTGATGCGCAAAATAGAAAGGGACCTAAGGGTAAAAACCGGTTTTGTTCAGGAGAGCCATTTTAAAGATTTAAATACGTGTATCTTTGGTGTACCATCACTGAGCGTGTTGGTATTGGTCTCATTTGAAAGCGACACATCTCATGACGTTAGAAACGTATTGGTCAACCTTGAAAACGCGTGTAGGTCGTCCCTACCTCTTGTTTTGTGTAGTTGGTTTTTACTGTTTTCTACCTAGCGCGCTGTTTCCATGAGTTTGATATCAATTTTGCTCGCGTTTTTTCGAATCCAGGTTTATGTTCTCAAATTATTAATTGTGAATTATAATAAATACTCATTTATAATTCTTCTAAATCGTGAATATCCTCTGTTAGTACGAAAAGTTTTTCACATAACCTTAGACTTCAATTTCATAAAACGCGCATATCTCTGGGAAGGAACACTTTCGGGGCATGGGATCAGTCTCATTCGATTCTCAGATGTTGTCCACATCAAAAAAAAAAGTGAAAATTGATTTTTTTTACCCTTAGGTCCCTTTCTCTATGCGCTCTCACATACTATATTAATAATATTTATGTTTTATTTACAACTTTATATACTCGTGTAAACAATGTTTCTATTGAAATTACAAACATTCTGTTCATTGTTGCAAAACACTTTGACATCTTTAAGTGGTTTAATACGACTAAAGGTAATTATCTAAAACGTTCTCAGAATTTTCTTCAATTTTATTATATCTTTGATCCAAATGGAGCATATTGCCTCTCAAATTAAGCCTGGTACTCTGTTTAGCACTTCAGATGGAATGAAAAAAAATAAAAAATTTTAAAAAATTGCATGAATGGTTTATGATAAGCTATTGCAAAAGAGTAGTACTCTATTCATCTTGTAAAGAACATATAATGTATCTTCAACATTTTAAGTTTTTTATTTAAGAAATAATACGAATGTCATTTGTTTCGCATTCACTGCCTGAGTGTTACTTCTTAAAAAAAAAAAAGAATCATATCATGCATCAAAATATCATATCTGAAATTAATTTATTTGTAAACAATTTAAAATACCTGAATTGTGCTATTATTTATTCACTGTTTAAATACGTGAAATATACTCAGATTAAAGTTTTACACATATATAACACAAATATCTCTTGGCATCCCTGGTGGAATGAGAGAAAAATAAATTACGCTCAAAAACAAACAACAACCACAAACATAAATGTGAATTTATGAGTGTGGGGATCACACTTGTGTCAAAAACCATCGACTGAATGTGATCAAGTCTACTTTCCAGAGCTGAGTACAACTCGTTCGAACTTGTTCAGTCGGTCGTTTTAGAAACAAACCTGTGATCAAACTCATGTAATTCAAATGGGTTTGATCATCGGCTTGTGTCAAAAATTATTAAGTGAACGATTTCCATCCAAGTTTATTTAATGTTGTTTGCTTTAGTAGGAATATTTAGCCCTTTAAGAACCAACGACAGTTTTTGATCTCATTTATACAAAATTTAAAATTAAGAAGCCAAATTATATTACGACCTAAAATTTATTCTGTATAATTTTTTTAAGAAAAAGATCATGACACATTATGTACTTTGGGCGACTGAGTAAAAAATTAATTCAAAAAAATTTTAAAGCCTGTATTTTATTTTCTATCAGTATTTTTTTGATAATGCAGAAAATATAATTTTCTAGCATAAAATCCAAATATGTCATTCACAACACTAAACTAAAATAACAAAAATTAAAAATTTTAAAAACCCCCGATATATCTAGAAAAGATGTGACATCTTCTCAGCGGCTGGACCGATTTTCTTCAAACATGGTTAAGAACCATCTCGATCAAGTCACCTTTCAAACAGAGAAAACTAAATCAAAATCGGTCCAGCCGCTTGGGCTGTACGTGGACACGGACAAACACACAGATACACAGATACTCAGACACGGGTCGGGAGTTAAAAAATTAGATACAATCAAATGCAGGGCTTATTGAAATAACAAAACCTGGGGGTCTAAACTTCATTTTAGATAACGAGTTTGAAATTATTACAATCGGTATCGAGCAATGTATTAATATGCTTCGATATCGAATGCCGTAATCTCAAACCGGAAAAACGTGATCAAATTAGTTTGTTATCGAAAGCGACGATGGCGATGGTTTTATGCTTTTTTTTCTCTCGAAAGATTAAACCTATGCTCTATTTGAAGTCGATTATCTCATATAAATTTTTGTGGCGTATGATATTATTACAATAAGCCCTTTTATATATAATTTTAACAGACATATATAATTAATTTGTTTAAAATTCCTTGAAACACGATTAATCCTTTGCTAATTCAAAATGTTTTTTTGGGATCTTCCTCTTGAGCAATCTATGAATTCGGGTCAATGTCAAGTCATCTGGGTCGTTAGAGAGGCGATATTTTACTTTCGTAATATCTTTCAGGCAAGTCCAGGTATTCATCTCTGTTTGTTAGCACTTTTTTTGTACTTTGCTAAATCTTCACCAATTTCTATTTTGAAGGTGCAAAACTTTTTCAGATTATTTTTTTGAGTTTGGAGTATTTCTGCATCCTGCCTGTGTGCTCTCCAGCTGTTATAAAAAGCTAGTTTGCACAAATTAAAAAATACCTTAAATGGCATTTTTAAATCGAAAATTATTTTAAGTTTTTTGAGGTTTCCAAAATACAAAAAAATCAAATTTTTATGACTTTTAATTGCAGATACACATCGACATATACACATATACATATACATATTATGGCTGTTCCCTAAAAGTTGGAACAGTTTAAAAATAATCGTTCGTATACAATATTTTTATATGTATACATGCAGTGGAGATTGTCATAGGTTTTCATTAACACTTCATACAAACTAGCAGATGTATTTCAGATGTGAGTACCTGCCTTTACGGCCTTATTTCACTGGGTTAATGTTGGATGCTTACCATCGTTCCCATACATACGAACAAATACCTTGCTGAGGTACTTACAGCTTTCTTAACGCTTGCTCTAAGACAGCAGTAAAAACAGCTTCTGCTGTATAGCAACAGCACCTAGAATAGTGTCAGGCTGACCGTGTCATGCCAATCACTAGCACTGATTTAACACTGGGAAGCCAAGACTCTTCTCACAGCATTTTTGGTAGCAACCAAAGCTATCACGTATGATTCTCTGTGATCACATGCTGCAAGTGTGGTTGCTCACACCCACAGCAAGGTCTGAGGAATTTTCCTCTTCATTTACCAGCACAGCCGAAACTATCTAGTAGCTACCCCACACAGCTCAACATCAGTCATAAAACCACGTGGGGTTGAATGAAATTTACCTTTTAGTAAAGGATCATGATGACACGTTACACCCAGTTAACTCCTGAAGCAGGTGGACTGTCGGGCTACCGGCACCCGTTGTACTAGATACAAGCCTCTGGTTAGACGTCGAAGTTCCACCCCGAAAAGCTTCACCTCAATTGTGTTTTGAAGCCGGGGTAGTTCCAGGTGACAATGCACCTGTAAGGCAACATAGCAAACTACATCCTTTTATAAATATGTGCACACCCGTTGCTCTGTTGTTTCAGAGATTGGGTAGTAACACACAAGTTTTATGGGTAAAAAGCCAAAGTTACTACTTCAAGCTATTTTAATTCGGCTAGGGTTTCAGGGATTGCCACATGCATAATTAAGTAATAGACAAATAGCAGTCAACTTTAGTTACAGTGAACTTTCATTCATAAGAAACCGTAGAAGGAAAAATTGGTATTTGCCAAAGCAGCTATTGTTCGCTTAACTTAAAAATATAAAGATGCTGTTATATTTTATTTAGTTTTTTAATATTAATAAAGGTACGAGTATGTTTTTTTTTTTCAGGGAAAAAATAAATGCTCCCTCCTAGTGGTTGGTGTATTTCGAGTTCGACTATGATGTTCTTGTAATAGATTAAAAAATTTCGAAAAAAAATGTTAATCTAATCTAATCAACCCCGATAAGGCTAATAATTGTTTAGTTAATTCTTTGGTACTTTCTTGGAGTTGTACAAAATATTTGTTTCAAAATTGCCAGTTCCCTCTGGAATTCGTTATAACCGAACTTCATTGTGCTGCATATAAAATTTTTTTAAGTTATTGTAAGCAGTTTACAGCAAAATATTTCACCGAGAAAGTAAAATATTTTAGCATTTATACCTTAAATTAGTAAAATTTAGCAATCTCACTCCCTCGTTGGTAACAAAGAAGTAAATTAAAACAAAAGTATCTGACACTGTTTATTATTTGAAATTTTATCTTGCAATATATAAAGTCATCAGACTGCCACATAGTTATCTTTAGTAAGAACCAGCAATTGTTTATTTGTATTTTTTTAATAGAGAAAAAAAAACAAGAAAAATTACTATTTTTCATAACTATCACACATTTTCCAGTTAATAACTTCTATTGGCTGAACAACGTGTATCTGTATAGTACACAAATTTTCAGGGTGTAACAAGCATTAAAATTAAAATTCTGACAAAGAAAAAAGATTTGTATTGCTAGTAAATACACACCAGATAAAAATTATTTGTTTAGCATTTCTAAAGAAAATATTATAAAATTTAAAAATTAGCTTTGATTGTGAATTTTTTTTTTAAGTAACCCTTTTGCAAAAGTTTATTTTAAAAAATTCACCTTTATCTAGTTTTGTTTAAGAACTGTCAAATTAAACACTCATGCACTTGGTTTTTTGTTTTAATAAATATTAAGACACTTTTTGTGTTTAAGTTTCGGATTAATATTTTTTATTATAATTTAAATGGCTTTGTTGTAACTTTTCATTATCTTATATGCATATGCTTAATATTTGTTTCTTTCTTTTTAATTTTTTCACTTTATTCATTAGACGCTTTTCACTATCTGACATGTTCGTTGGAACTACTCGCGATGAATTCAAATTCTTGTTTTAAAGACTGTTAAGGAAACTGAAAAGCGCAAAAGCATAAAAGCTAATTTTGGAAAATTTTGTTAAAACTTAAAGAAACTCTCTACGAAATGAGAATATTTTCTTTCCAAGTCTTGTTTGTAACAAATTTCTCTTGTGTGCAATAAACTCTCCCATTCTCTCTCTCTCTGTTTCTTATGTTTTGTTTTATTATTTAACTTTCTATCCATTTTCTACTCGTGTATGTAAATCACGGTAGCCAGATGTAATTTCATATTAGTTTTATAAATTGTATTGTTTATTATAGTATTCTTAGAGAAGTTTTATTTAATAACATTCTTAGCAAATCAAAACAACTCCTTAAGGTTCAATCAGTCGTGCCATAACCATAACCATAGAAAACAGCTGTTAGAACCAAACTTATGGGCAACACCGTAATTGATTATAAGTGACTCGCCATAACGCCATACGCCATTACGATAGAAACCAATTGAATTTTGGTTTGGTTATGGCTATGGCATGTCTAATTTAAGCCTTAAAATTAATACAGCATTGACATTGACAACATTTTAAATCACACACGAGTGCACATTTTGCGGAAGTTAGAAAAGAAAAGTTTTTTTTTAATTTGTATGCTTTAAACACATTCACCACAGCAGACTACACAAACACACAACTTGAAATGCCGCTACCTGCATTTGTCAACCTGTACCCGGATAATTAATTATTTTGGAAAGTTCAGCAGCATCATCATTAACTGATATTCAACTATAAATAGATATTTCAGTGGTGGCACTTTCAAATATTTCGCATTTATAAAAATAAAATTACTCCTTTAAAATGTATCTCTATATTATGTAAAAGTTTAAAGATAAAGCAATTTATATTTTTACCTGAATTTTAAGACTTTCTTTATATTGAATACAATAAAAAAAAGAAAGATATAAGCTATACTCGTAATTCAATCCACATTTTGTATTATCTTGGCAGCACTATATTTTCTCGTTGTTTCCAACAAAAATAGAAATTAGTTTAATTTTACTATAATGACAAAAGCAACATGGACAATAAACTGCCCTGCTTTAGTCAAAAATATTATATGTAAAACATTTTTGACATATGGCCATTTCCATGCTGTCGAACGTGACTATCGTACACATATAAAGTGAAAAAAATCAAAATCTAGCTCTAAATTCCATTATAATTTGTGCTAAGTTTAAGTTTGAGCAAGTTTAAACTTAGTTTAAGTTTAAAATTGAACAGGCCATTCGCATGTGACCTGAGGCAATATTTTAATGTGACTAACTTAAAACTTGTTTGCACTAATGTCTCATTAAAATGGTTTTGATTTTACCCAAAAAGGATTAATATTTTCTTAAATTCAAATTTAATCACTGTCACACGTGACATGCCACAAGGTATATTTGTTTACGTTATGTTATTTATGTTCTTACAGTTCCTCTTTTTACGAAATTATAAAAAAATAAGCTTAGTTAAAATATTTTTAAATTAACAGAAGTATTCTACGTATTTATTTTAGCATAACATCAACAAACGTAACAAAAATATATTTTTTAATTTAGGGTTTTGTCATAATATTGCAACTTTGTTCAATTTTTCTTTTTACCGCTTTCAATTGTTTTTGTTTTTGGCCGCTGATGATGAGCAACATATAAATTTTAATAATTCAAACGAATGTAAATGTTTGTATGTAACCCCTCACGATGTCGCATGTGACCATCTTTATGTAGGTGCCACACTATTACAAGTTTTTATATTTTTGAGCAATGTTTTTTATATTTTAATTGTAATCGGGTATGTTCTGTATTCCATGTGGAATTGAAACATGCGGAACTGCCATAGAATTATTGTTGGAAATAAGTATTTATAACAACAATGATATGGCAATTGCTAACGATTCAATTTCACATGTAATACAGAACATACCCGAATATCTCTATTTGTAGCGAATATTTCATGAGCTTTCTGTATGCAGTTTCCATGCACTGACAAAAAATTTTGTTTTTCAAAGTCGCACGTGACGTTACAACTTTCGATTTTGTAAGACAAAAACTTAGACATTTTTTTTAACCACATTATACATTATTTTTGGACTCTTTGTGTACTTAGAAAAAGCTTAGAGAGCAAACGTCAGTGGTTAATGACGTTTATCAAAATATTTATTTATTTATTTATTTATTTATTTATTTATTTATTTATTTATTTATTTATTTATTTATTTATTTATTTATTTATTTATTTATTTATTTATTTATTTATTTATTTATTTATTTATTTATTTACTTATTTAATCTTCAGGAAGTTAATTCCAAGATTAAATTTCAATTAAAGAGCACTAGCTGCATAGGCCATCAGGTCTTTATCAAAATAAAACATGCAAAGGATATATGCAAATAAAACAATTTGCGATTTTTTGATACTTAATATTCAAACATCTAGAACTAATATATGCAAACACGTTTTTTGTAATCCCTTCTACGCCGGAACTACTGCACCGATTTTGGAAAGATTTATATCATTTTAAAGGAATTTTTACACAGATGTGCAGAATTTATTGAAATCGGTCTAGTATTTTGGGAGCTATAAGCGTTTAAAGTTTCTACTACTACATGCAAACATAGTACACATGCATTTGTTAGCTTACACTGTGTGTGTGTGCGTGTATATTTGTGTAGTATTTTTTTTATTCTATGAAAGCCATAAAACTTATACGAAGAGAGTTCAATAAATTGAATTAGGTTTAATAAAGAGATTTTGTTTCTGTTTAGAATACGGGCGATTGTGTCGTCCGTTTGGTATATCTAGTATTCATTAAAGTGCGACTGCGACTCCGAACACAAAGAGTTCTGTACACGGACACTAGATACGTAAAGCCATACGTATTTTAGCCAAAATATACATTTTAAGTTTTGGTGTTTTGTTAGTCTTTTAATTTTTTTCTAGTTTAGCATTTTTTTGTTACGCCGATTTTTTTCGATTTTTGGCGTATTTTTCATTTTGGCGACTTTTTTGTATTTTGGCGATTTTTTTAATTTTAGTGACTTTTTTTAATTTTGGCGATTTTTACGGGTTTTTGCCGATTTTTTTTTTGAGTTGGTGATTTTATAATTTAGGAATTTTTTTAGTTTTAGCGTTTTTGAAAATTTCCAAGATACAGCAAGTTGTCAAAGTTACATATCCAAAATTACATTAAATGATAGAACACCCTTTCATTTATATATTTTTTTAATTTGACTGTTAATTGTTCTATTCTGAATAAAAATACACTAACTTTGCAAATTTCAAGTGTCTATATATAATTTTATGTCCATTACATGGAATTTTAACTCGTTTTGGAGCATCCTTTAATGTTTAACTGTCAAATATTTGCTGTTGTAGAGGATAAATTCTACATATTCTGTCAAAATTTCAAGTCCGTAGCTCGTTCCTTTTCAGCTTTGGTGTACGGAACCCTAAAAATGTTTTTACATTAGTTAAAATTAATTGATTCTCTATGAAATATGATAAAACAAAGTGTTCAGGAACTTTAGGAGAATACCGAAGTCGGTATTCTCCTGTGGTGAATGTGTTTAATGTTTATGTGTTGCATTTTTTTCTCTTCCAAAATGCCTATTACATCACTAGAACTCAATAGAGTATTTTAGTAAAGTACAGTGTTTAAGGAAAATCGGGAAATTCTTCTTAAAAAAAAGTCGTTGATACCAAGGTTTGTAAATCACTCAATCTGGCAGCCTACAACGCCAAGTATATTCAATTTGTCGCTCTTCTCTTTCAATCTCCAAACTTCTATATCTCTTTTAATTTTCTTACTTCATGGCTAAAAGTTGCTTTCGGATGTCCTGTACTTCTTTGCTTTTGTTTTCACACAAATTGTGAAAAATGAAGCAGGAAGGTCATATGAAAACCACTAACACTAACACAAAAACGAACAAACAAATACACATGCTTACCCAGCAAACATTTTTTTAACGAATTTGGTCAGAAGCTCTGCATAAGATGCCGAATTAGTATCTAAAGCCGGACCGAAAATCTATTTACGGTTCTATTGCATGAGTAGTTGGCAAAAACTTTCAGAAAATGTGCAGACTATTTTGACTACAATTAAGAAAACTCTAACTGCAGTTTTATGACCACTCTGTCAAAAGTTTTAAAAATACACATTTTAAAAATTTTCTTCCGATAATACGGACAGATGGAAAAAGAAGCAATTTTTTTCTAAAACTTTCAGACTTTTCTGGGTAATATGGAACGAAAATAAAATTTAATTTCTATAATGTGCAGACTAATTCATCAATCAGGTAGAAAATGTGCAGAAACGTTGTAACGAAAAAGTGTCATATATTTTGCTAAATATGAGTATCTAAAAGCATTTTTAAGGAACTCAGCAAAAGTTTCGGATGCTTTGTGGCATCAAAGATGTCTGCAATAAATGTTAACTGGGTATACATCAGGTATTCTCAAAACACCGCACAAGGGAATCGCTGTTAAGAATTTCCTCTATTTTATGTACAATTTGTAGGTAAAATAGACAACTAGTAAGAGAGTTTGAGGTGTTCTGGCGATGCCTGGTATATACATACATACTTACACATTTGTACATACAAACATGCATAGATAATAACAACAATTAAATAAAATGTATGTATAAATTTTATGTTATAAACCTGTCCTTTACACAAATTTTCATGTTTATGTTTATGTCCTCTTATTTAACTTAACAGTTTTTCACAACAGCAAAAGAGTATGTGTGATGTTAAGTAAAACTGTTTGTTCGGAGTATACAAGTGCTGTTGAGAAATACGCTCGTTGTATGTGTGCGAGTGTTTGTGTGTGTGTGTTTGTATTTGTGTTTGTGTATACTTGAGGTGAAACTTTATCAATTTATAAAAGAACTGGTTTTTCATTTCTTTCTTCTTGCTGTTTCAATGGATTTCTTTCTCCGGAACCCATTTTTCTTCAAAGCATACATTCGTTTTCTAAACATGTTCTGTTAACACTGACCTACATTATCTTGAAAAAAGTTCATACATACAAAATACACTTGTGTATGTATGTATATCTGAAAGTTGTACAGTATGTTCCTTTTATAATTTTTTTATTTTGCTGCTATTTGCTTAACTTTTGGAATTTTAATCTCATTTCGTGACATATGGATGTAAAATTTTCTGAATTCTTTAGCGCCCTTAAATAATATGGATAAAAGTTTTTAATTTTGTCTTTAGGTTGCTAGAAAGTGTTGGAAATGAAATATGGTAGTACTCGTATAATATTTAGTAACATTATTGTGATGTTATTCGAGTGCTGACTGACCATTATAGAACTGGCTTAAATTCCTGGGAAAAATGTGGTTTAATTGATGATTATAAAACATGAAGTACCTACAAATATACATACATTAGAAATATACATACATAGATATTTTTGTTTACACAAGCTACATAGAAAAAATTATTTATTTGTTTATTTATTTACTTGATATTAAAATTACGAGTAATATACTATATAACATTAATATATATTGGTAGGCCAAAAAATCTGCAGTAAAGAGGTTTTTCAAATATCCGAGAAAAAGATTCGTTATAATGAGTTTCATGTATAAGCACTAAGGTTTTGTAACCTAAATATTTTGAATTGTGGTTGAAATATACTAATGAGTTGTTTAAGCAGCAACGAAGTGCATCTAGATGTGATTACCTAACAACACAGAGAAAAAACTGCCTCATAAAATCAAGAAGATTTTCTCTATGAAACGTTTTTAGGCTAAGGGGTATCCCAACAGAAAGAAGCGAAGATTTTTTCATAGAGATTCCTTATTGTTTTTATGTGGTAAATCTTATTAATTTTATCAAGAAGAAAACCCCATAAAATCAAGAAGAAATCTTATTATTCAGAACTTTTTTTACTCCATTTCCGTTATTTTTGGCACCAAAAAAATAATCCATAGAGAAAAACTTCTTGATTCTATGAGGTTTTCTTATAAATTGTAAACTATAGGGATTTCTTATTGATTTTATTGGTTTTTATTTATTGATTTTTTTAAGGTTTTCTTCTTTATTTTAGTAGGTTCCTATATGATTATGTGTAAAGCATCTTATTGATTTTTTTAATAAGGAAATCTTGTTGATTTTATGGGGTGTCATATCTATAAATAGACTTAGAGACAATTTTTTTATCATCTTTTTCATTTTTGTTTATATATAATTTCAATGGTTATTCTGGCTGCTTGTTAGCATACTGGTTAGAGTGCTTGTCTATCAGTCAGAAGTTTGCTGGTTCAATACTTGGTGAATAAGTTAGTTAAGAATATAACATAATGTGTATATATGTATGTATGTATGTATATATGTATGTATGTATAAATAAATAACATCTACAATATACTACATACATACATACATATGCGTATGGTATAGAATTTAAAAGAAAGTACATAAGTACAGAGAATAAAGACGCAATTTTTTTTTTATTTTTTGTGAGGTTGCTTAATAAAAACAAGAAGAAACCCTTATTGAAAAAATTAATAAGATAACCTAATAAAAACTAGAAGATTTCTTCTTGATTTTTCAAAAAGGTTTTCCCTGTGAAATTAATAAGATTTCCTTATTGAAAAAAAAAACCATAGAGATTTCTTATTAATTTTGTTCTATCTTATGAGGTATTTAGTAGGCACTGTTTTCTCTGAGAACAAACAACCTTTTATAATTTGCTGATTTAAATTGCTAATTTTTTATTTTTTTATCAAAATATTAATAAAATGTCAACATAAGTACATACATACATATACATATATGTATATAAAATTATGTACATAGAAAAGAAAAAAAAATTTTTGATATAAAAATTTTCATACTTATTGGTTTTAGTCAATTTTCTCAATTAAGTTTATAAATATGAAACTAGGGGAACAATTGTTGGAGTAACATAAGTTGTTAACTTTATGGCAAACAATTTCTTCTCAGACTATTTTGTTGTAAAATTAACATCTTTCAAGTTACAATTCATTAAAGTCAGATTTTCGGAAAAATTGTGGTTTTCTTCGAATTTCAGGGGGCTTGAGGCAGACCTTATTCTTCACCAATTGACTTGAAATTTGGCAAATCAAATTTTTTTGCCTATTGTCACCAATGGGGGTGGGGGGCAGAGAAACAAGCCGTCTTAAAAAGTCGGCGGCGGGGGCTTAGGAAACAATAGTCGGCGGCGGCTCATAAGCCGGCTTGAGCCGGCTGACACTTACAGCCGGTTTTTATAAGTTTTTTTAGAAAACATTTCTATAAAAAAAGTCAAAAAAAAATAATTTCTAAGATTTAGTACAAATTTGCAACTACAAAAAACAATTCCCCTGCTGCAATTTTAAGCCGATGGTAGCTGCATGCATCGGCGGCGGCTTGATTTTACATTGAAAGTCGGCGGCGGCTCTTGAGCCGGCTGTGAGCCGATCGGCTTGTTTCTCTGGTGGGGGGAAAAGGTGAAAAAAATTTTCCCCCTATAGCTAAGGGGCACCCTAATGTACATTCCGACATATGTATATGCTAAAAAAAAAGGAACGAATATAAATGTTATTTTCATTTTTATTTAATTAATAACTTAATAATAATTAATTAGTGTAAAGTTAGAGAATAGAGCACTAGCCACATTTTCGATTCTTTTATTGCTTTGTTATATATGTATAAAGTGAATACTTTGATTCCTTCGCTTTTCTATGTTAAACATTATTTCGAATGCTTTTTTGCTTGCGAGTAAAAATACGAATGGCTGCACGTTATCGAATGGTGTAATCAGAAATTTCGATATGTGTTATCGAAATCGAATGAGAAAATCCCAAAAGTTATAAAACTCGTACGTTCGAGTAATAAATCGCTGGTAATCAAATGCGGGAATTAGGCCCCTGAATAAACACATGTTTATTAACATATTCCCTCATCTGTATATTGCTGATATTGATAGATCTTAACTAAGTTGGCAAATACGATGGGCCAACTTAGTTAACACACATCGTACATACGTGACCTTGAGAGTAGAGGTTAGTTGTAGTAATTTAAAGCAAAATTTCTACCCTGTTGATGCACTTGGAAATTTTTTATGGAAAAGAAATCACTCAAAAAAATTATTGCCAGTTTATAGAAGCCATGTAAAAATTCTCGGTGTCTATTTATATTGAAAATAAAAACAAATTTTGAGTGCTCTGTATATATGTACATATCGAGCCTTATTTTCGATTTTATCGTAAGCGACAAAAATTAAATTTTTCAGGAGAAGGTTTTTTTAATATATTCAAATTTGTTTTTGTACGTAAATTCTCGCTTACGATAAAATTGTACAGCTTGTATCTTAAAAAATATCAACAATTTCGCCGTTTTGATAATTCTAAGCTATGTGTAGGCCCATAAAATTTTAATTTCAATAAAAAAGTATATTTCCGATAACATGTCGCTTACGATAAAATCGAAAAAAGGTCTCGATATCTAGGTATACATATATTTATATACGAGCCTTATTTTCGATTTTATCGTAAGCGACATGTTATCGGAAATAGACTTTTTTATTGAAATTAAAATTGTATGGACCTACCCCTAGTTTAGAATTATCAAAATGACAAAATTGTTGATATCTTTTTAGATACGGTCTGTAAGATTTTATCGTAACTAACAATTTACGTATGTAAAACAAATTTGAATATTATAAAAAAACTTGTTCTGAAAAATTGAATTTTTGTCGCTTACGATAAAATTGAAAATAATAATACATATATGTATATGTATGTATGTATATGATCACAGTACCATCTCTAATACGAAGTATATATATAAAGAATCTACATACTTACATTTATTTCGTGTATAATTTTTTGAATACATACAACTTTAAGCAATTTTCTTTTCAAATAAATTGGTGGAAAACTGTCCACCCTCCATAAATGCTTAATGTTGTTTTTTATACACGTCTAATTATTTGCATATTTATTTACTTCACTTTTAGGTTATCCTAAGTCCTCAGAAATCAAATACGTGTCGCGTGCATAAGTCTTAAATTCATTAATACATAAACTAAACACATAATCACATAATTTTGTAATTATAAAAAGAAACGAAACATTTAGGCTCCAAAAAAAACTATACAAGCACGTGTGTCACAGAGTTTTGTGTGATATTTCAATTAGTGCCGTTTTTATTTTGCTTCTAATGCTTTCATAGGGTTTCCTAAATCCAAAGGATATCACAGCATTTTTTTTTTTGCAAATTATTTTGGTTATTTATCAAATTATTTTGGTCTGTAAAATCTACTAATCTTTTGATAATTATTTTTTCAAACTAAAGTAAACTCAGAAGGCTAGTTGGCCAGTAACTAGTGGGTAATAAGTAATAGGAGACTGTAGACATGTATTTTATATTTCTTTTTTACAATACGATCGCCTAGTATTTTGGTCATTCATTACCAAGCTTCCGGAAGCTATGATTTCACTCCTTTAAATCAAAGCCAAAAAAATCAATAAATAAAATAAGTTGTCTTAAGTGTAATTCCCTTTACTCTTCCCTTGCCTTTTTGCATATCCTGCATAGCGTCCTTTGTCTAGGTTTAATATTTCTCTATAACGTTTTTGGATTTCTGCTGTGCTTAAATTAGTGTGTGTTAATTTCCTTTAAGACCCAAGACCCGAATAAAATTAGCAACAACACCGAATTCACATATTAGAAACATTTGAAGCAAACTCCATACAGACAAGTCACGAATAACAATTTTTTACATGTTTCTTTTTCTTCACAACCTAATATTAAGTGAATGATCTGGAATAATAGAATTATTTACTGCTCAAATTATTACAATTGACACATAATTTTTTCGTTTCGAAAAATGTTTGCTTTTATGTAACAATCATCTAAATTTTTTAAATAAATAAAATAATAATAAAATCAATTAGTAAATTGATGCAACTTATGCTACAAATTTTTCAATAAACACTTCACTTTCACATATTTTTAATAATTTTTTTGTGCATTGCATTTATTATTTATAGAGCTTGAATTAATTTATATGACACACGATTTTATTGATTTATTTGATAAAAGTATTCTATAGTAAACAGAAAAGTCACGAATGATAAGCAATTTTGAATTTTCATTTTCTTTCGTATAAGATAATTTAATTATTGCAAAGTTAATAAATATTTATATTGCATGCAGTACTACTGAAGAGATACAAAATATAAATTTGTTTTGAATCTCACCCAATTATATATTTCCAAACTATTATGAAATATTTACAATGGAGTAGAAACTTTCCAAATACCTACCAATCGTTTAGTTAGTTCTTCTTTAAAAACTGTTTTTGTTATAAAATTAATTTTTTTGTCCCAAAATCTAGTCTGCCTGTCACGCTGACACCAAGCTATTCAATATTTTTGACATCCCAAAAAAGGGATATTTTCTTATAACTAATAAAAATGGCAAATTAAAAATTAATGTAATAAAAAACTAAATATTTAATTTTAAACATTCACATGTGCCTCAACTGCTTGAATAGAAATTTTCCTAAGGACCTGGCGTCTTGTAATATATTATTCTAGACTTGCACTGATATTTTTTCATATTGTATGGTTAAAAGTACTTAAGTACGTGCCACTGCGTTAATGGCATAAGAAATGTTGGATTTTAACAAAAACACGAAGCCCACATCAAATATTTATACTTATGTAGGCAAGCAGTTGTTGCTTAATTATACATACATTCGCTTCTACAGGACTTAGTGCTCTTGAAGGGCTTATGAAAATATAAAAAAAACTCGTCTATGTCGGTACCGCAGTGCTATAGAATTACTTCGCAGAAAAAGTGAAAATTAAAGCTTTAATAACGGTTTTTTTTTACTGTGAAAATATTTATTTTCTTGAGAATTATTGAAGCAACATACATATTCAAAAAAGCAAACTAATCAAATAAAAAAACAACCAACCAGTTCTTGCGATTCAGGGTTATATACACACAGAAAAATTTCAACTTAAAATCTATGTAAACAAGGTTTATTTAATCCTTTTCGGCAATGATTTTGCTTCATATGTGTTTCATGTTAATCTAACATGATTTACAGTAATCTTCAAAGAACATTTTTTTTTTTATAATTTTATTTCATGTTGAGTTAACATTACCGTACTGTTAAATCAAAATGAAGAATCATGTTGAATCAAAGTTCTAAGTTGGAACAACGTAAATTCGATACTGAAATAACACAAAAAACCATGTTGGAACAACATGAATTTAATTTAATGCAGTCGTTATGTTTTATTAGTTATTTAACTTTAACGGTTGTAAACTGTAACAGGCGTCAAAAAAATTTTGGTTTATGTATAATTGTTTTCCCCTGCCTAGATTTAAAGCAGGGTTTTGATCGTCACTTTCGATTCGATCACATATTTCAAGATTGAGATTATGGCATTTCATAACGAACCAAATTATTGCATTGTTAGATATCAAATGCCATAATCTCAAACTGAAAAAACGTGATCGAATCAGCTCATTATCGAAAGCGACGATTAGACCCTAGAACTCATCACGTTGCAGTCAATGCGCTTACAGCTGCAGCCACAACAACCTTAAATATTCTTTATATACACACCAAATACATATGTACATATATACCATCATGATTTAAACTTTAATTCAACACGATTTACGTTCCTTTTCACAATGTATGATTAAGAGTTAACGCGAACTTTAAGTGCAAGTTCTTCATACAAAACTTGCCGTTAAAGTCCTTGTTAACTTTTAATTGTACATTGTAAATATGATTTCAAATCAAAATTTTTAAATGGTGATTTTATATTGCTATTTTTTTCTGTGTGTTTAAATTATTAAATAAAAGAAACAAAATTATATTGTTTGTTTTTTTGTAAATATACATATCGTCAACCCATTATTGGTTTGGAGCATATGCCAAAATGTCGGAATGGAGAAAAACGACAAAGAAGGTTTACATGAAGTTTTCTCAAAGTGTACCCGATAGAATTTTTTTTTATTTTCACCATTGCTTCCGACACATGTTTGGAAGAAATGTGTAAATTTTTGTGAATTTTCAGGATTAAAGTTAGAAGTTAATATTACTTTATTGAAAGAGAAAAATACTGTTTTGTGCCACATAAGCCACTTTTCATAATTTAATTTTAAACAGTAGCCTTTTGTGCTTCATGTGTATACAACTTTACTATTGTATATTGAGAAATTTGTTTTTGAGAAGAAAATTAATGCTTCAGATTTATTTATCTCCTTGCTGTCCATAGAAATAAGTCGATCACTTTAATGATGACCTCAAAATTAAACAAAACCCTTTACTAGACATTGTAATTTCCGCGATGTTACTAATTTTTTTTCCGCGATTTATCTAATTTTCTGAGGTTTTGTTATTCCTTGCAGTGTAAGTAATTTCTTCAATGCATTTAGACATTTTTCGTGAATATGCGGTTTTCTCGCATTCTTTTCGATTTTTTTTATTTTTAACAGTTTTGGCGATTTCGAATAAAGAATAGTGTTTTTTTTAGGATTTTCGCGAGGGAGCGACTTTTTGAAAGTATTGTGCTTCTTAACAGTTTTTGCGAATTTTTAACAATATTAGACTTTGCTTTTATAAAACTGTTAGTAAGTTTCTGCGAATTTTCGGCATTATCACGTTTTTACCGAATTTTTAGCATTACTAAGAGTTTTGGTGATTTTTAATATAAATTATGGCTTGTTTAAAGTTTTGCAATGTTTCGCGAATTTTAGCGAAAGATGTAATTTTTCTGGCTTTATTTATTTTATTAAGAGACTTCAAATTTAAAAGTTTGCAAGCTTTTGCGAATTTTCATAATGTTTTGCGCTTTCTCCCGGGTTACTTTACAGTTTTAGCGAGTTTTCTCAATTTCTCTCGAGTTTTTGCAATGTTTGCGATGAGAGAGAGTTTTTGCAAGTATTCTACTTCTCAACAGTTTTTGCGAATTTTGAACAACACATGTTAGACTTTGATATTATGGTGCTGTTAATTTCTAGGCTTGGTATCGATGTTTGCATTTATTTTTATTTCAATTATATAAAAAAAAATTACATGTTATGCAAGTTAATATTTTCATAATTTGGTATCCATGTGCTATAAATTATGGCAAGGCAAAGATTTGGTGTAGATCGAATTCCTGAAGGCAAGTTCATCGAACTCTGCGAAGTTCGTCGGTCGTCCCAATTATGTTTATAACATTACAGAAATGAAGCAAAACAAGAGTTAAATTGATTTTGTACATTTTTGTATGAATAATTTGATGCAACAGCCAAACAGTGGCGTTTACAGCAAAACAATACTTATTAAACCCGAAAATAGTTGAAATGAAGCAAAATTAATGCTAAATATCTCAGAAACCATAATTAATTTCGCAAAACATGTTTCGGATTCAGAAAGAGGATACTCGAAATATATATACCTCATACCTAACTCATTTTTTTTAAATGGTCGGTGGGTCAAACCAATAATGGGCTGACGATATATTAAAAATTTATATTAAAAAATTACCGAAATTTATAGCAATTTCGGTACAACGTGTGGCGCGGAAAGATAAAAGATGACTTATTGGGGTGATAGCTGTACATTTTCAAGGTAATAAATTAACTACTAGATCGCACTTTATGTAATCAAGGTAATCTAGTTAAGACCCACTGTTTACAACTGCGTTACATATCCCACTATACTCCCATAAACCAAGTGAGAAGTATAAACAGAAGAATAAGAATAATGCCACTAAGCGTAGTGAAAATTATCTTTGCAACAAAACAACTGACAAATGAAAAAGCCTTTGGTATATATATTTTTTATTTGCATTTGAGGTAAATAGCTTTGAAAGCTCTTAAATTTGTTACTGTTTCTTTGCAAAGTAAGACCAAGCATTGCTGTCTGTTGTGTTGTTGCTGTGAATATTGTACTCTCATCGGTGTGAAAGCACAAAAAGCTCTTTATAAAAAAAAGTTTGCACATTGTGGATATGGGTTGGACGCAGCTGGTATACATACAAATGTGATACTGCGCTTTTGGAACAGCTTTTGCACCCTTCGATCACCGAAACCAAATTTTTTCCTGAAGAATGAAAGTATGGAACAATTGTTGCAATAGCACAAAAAGGTATTCTTAAAAACTGTAGCAACTGGCGAGGCATATGTATGTGTCCTGACAACAAGGTTCAAAATTTTGGAAAATATAATGTTAAACCGTATGAAATATCGTTTAGGTCAAACCTTTTGCAGTGCTATGCCGCAATGATGTAGATATATAGAGAATTATTGTTCAATTATAGCTAACGTGACCAGAAGGTTTTTGCAAAAAGCGGGCCAAGATATGTGATAAAATAAGCGGGATTTAAAAAAATATCTTGATGAAAGCGGGATGTTGTAATTGCATTCCATTTCTATGATTATATATGATATCTTAAAAATTTGTATGTATACGCACATACGCAGTACATAATTTTATACTTAGAAAAATCATTAAGAAACAGGGGGCAAATCACGGCATTCGATACGACTCGTAATTTAAAAATATTTCAATAGAGTTTGTATGGAAATATTTTTAAATTACGAGTCGTACCGAATGCCGTGATTTGCCCCAGGCTTTATAATTCAAAAAGTGCATTCTTAGATACTTTTTTATACCATTTACCAAAAATGGAAAAAAGGTATATATGTAGGTTTATCATTCTGTGTATAATTTCCATAGTATTCATATGCGACCAATAAAATATACATATATATTCTGGGTCCTTATGAATAGGGAAGATGAATAAACGATGTCCGTCTGTCTATCCGTCCGTCTGGTGTACGTGAAATCGGTTTTTCGAAGCTCCCAGAAAAGCTAGAGACTTCGGTCTTGAACTGCTGTATCACAAATGGTCCAAAATAGATTGGTATTGAAAATCAGCTAAATCGAGCAGATAAATAAACTTATTTTATATTTCAGTACGAATAAAATTTGTACTAAAAATTTGAAAAAAAATTAAAAAAATCAAAAAAACGTTTCCAGAGTTGGGAACTTTAACTTTTTTGTTAAATAAAAATAACCTACTAAAATTAATTTTTCCTTTTGATCTATAAATTTAAAATATCTTACATTCTTAAAAGCAAAAGATTGGTGTAAGAAATCAGAAAAATTTAAAATTATAATTCCAGGATTGGGAAACGTGCACTTTTTTGATATATAAAATTAACTAGGTCTAACAATATTTTTTTTTTTATATTTTAATTTATATAAATATTTTTTATCTTTTGGAAAGAAAAGTTGGATATAGAAAATTACAAAAATAGAAACCACAGCTACACAAGTGGAAAATTTAAACTTTTTTTGATATTAAAGTAATTAAATAAAACTAGTATTTTCCTTATTTAATTTTTTCTTTGTTCACTTAATATATTTTATATATTTTTTAAAGAACAAGATTGGTAAATATAAGGACCAAAAAAAAAATTTTTAAATGATGATTCCAGGGTTGGGAAAAGTACACATTTTTTTAATATATAAACTAATTAAATAAAGCCGGTTATTTCATTGGTAATTTAAAAAATAAATAAATTAGTACTCGTTTGAAAACCAGAAAAATTTAAATTATGGCTCCAGGGTTGGAAATTGAAAAAAAATTGCGTAAACAATAACCAAAAATATTTTTTTTCAGTTAAGCATATTTCATATTTTAGGAAGATCACTCAAGCAAATTATTTAGTCGAAAAAAACCGAGAGATCACAAACAAATATGTTTTTATGTATCTGTATACTACATATACATACGTTGGTGAAGGGTATATAAGATTCGCCACAGCCGAATATAGCACTCTTACTTGTTTTATATGTTTTCCTACATCAAATTATAAATTTTTAAGCTTGAGAAAGCGTGTGCTTGTAAAAAGTACAATGTAAAATCAGCAATTTAAAAGGCACAAATATTCATGTTTTTTTAAATTGATTTTTCAGTCCACACTTCTTTCGGTTTAGTTTGTCGTTAAAAAATATTGTAGTTATTAGTATTCTTAATAAACATGACAAGCATTAGTGGAAATAAGTTCATGTTCATAATTATTTGTTTCTTATTGTTTCTTATCTTAAACTCTGCTTGTACATATCGTTAGTTAAAACGAAAACTATCTGTCTGCCAGACAGAGGCTTGGAAAACTAATGGTTTAAACTATAACACCATCGTAGTGATATTTTGCTTTTATTATAAATTTTACTCAATTTGCAAACGTATTTTAATGTTATATTGTCCTAGATTACACTATGTAAGTCTTATTGCTAAGCTGATTAGTTTGAGAGAGAGAGAGAGAGAGACGAGGAGAAAAAAACGTTTGTGTCACAAACTAATTAGCGTAGCAATAAGACTTGCATAGGTGTAAACTAGGACTTTCTAATCGATTTCAAAATAGCAGTAGCTTCTTAATTCTGTTCGGTTAATATTTTTCAACACTGGTAAATATCGTCAGCTGTTGAACTCTATCCTTTTTTTCAAGACTGCCACATATACCATAGATGGCCAAAGTGGCACTATAGTGTCAAACATCAATCAGTTTCTTATACAAATGTATACACATACACGAATACATTTCCCTTCTTGACGAACGAGACGAGCGAATTCACCTATCCCCAAAGAAAATAATCCAATGGTGTCAAATCACACGATCTTGGTGGCCAATTGACAGGTCCATTCCGCGAAATTATGCGCTCATCGAATGTTTCCTTCAATAAATCGATTGTGACGTGCGCTGTGTGGCATGTAGCGCCGTCTTGTTGGAACCACAACTCATCCACATTCAAAATCTTCAAAATCTTCCATAAAGTTGATGGACAAAGCTCCAATTGCTGTGCACGGTGGCGAATCGATTCATTCGGGTCCTCTTCAACACTTTGCTCTACAGCGGCAATTGTTTCTTCGGTGCGCACTGTTCGACGTCTCTGCGGATGCGTATTATCACATAGAGTAAACGTAGTGCGAAAACGATCCATGGTTAACCGAATTAATTGCTCTGATGGACGATTATGTCGACCATAAAATGGACGGAGCTTGCGGTAAACTTCGCGAACTGAACCATTATTTTCGAAATAAATTTGCACGATTTGCAAGCGTTGTTCTTTTGTCAACCTGTTCATGATGAAATGGCAAACCAAACTAAATATTAATCACTTGACAGCTGACAAAATGGCCGCCAGTTAAAAAAGTGATGCCAACTTAAAGTTCTATACCTCAATAAAAAACACCCATTATATACGAATAATGGCAAACTCTGATCTTCGTGAATTTTAATAAGCATTTATTATGTATAAAGCGTCTAGGAGACGATCAAATAAAACCATCAAGCACATAGTTGGGGGTGGCGCTGGCTGAAGTAGTTAGCACTTTGACTACCAAACCAAAGGTCCCTGGTTCCAGCCCGGTATCCAACCGTCATTAAATAACAGTACAACGCATTGTTTTGATGTGCATTAGTGTCCCTCCCTTTGTATCAGTTGTTGTAGGAAAGTTCATGTGTTGAAGGCATAGTCACTGGCCACTGAACTATAAGGATTTCAGCGGATACTAGTCCTAATGTAACATCAGAGCGCCCTCCTCGTTGGTATTGTGTAGCACAATCATCGGCGAAGTAAAATAACCAATAAAATGGCTACTAAGCACAGCTTCAAAAAAATATTTAATACGCCTCATTTACACCAGAGGCGCTGCAACAATGCATTATTAAAAGAAAACGTGCAAAAAGCAGAGTTGGAAAAAATTAAGTTTTCCTATATCTCTTCCTTCGCCACCTATCTTCTCTATCACTATCTCTTTTCCCAAAAGAAGGTAACACCTAGTAATAGTAGTAGCCATTCATTGCCTGAGTGCATTACCGTAGCTATAAATTTTTTCTGGGGGGGGGCATTATGACTAGTAATTTTCATTACTAAGAATAAAATAAATAATTACATGCAAGTTTTAATAATTCCATGTAGGGCAACAGCAAATTCTTTGGAGGGCAATGCACTCCCCAGAATGGTCTTTCTACATATATATGTATATATAATCGACTAGCTAAAAGTTACAAATGAAAATTAAGGTTAATTTCATCTCTAATCTTGGACTCGAAAACTCCCCCCCAAAACGCCCTAATTCCAGAGTATGGAAAAGAACAAAAATTGCGTTCTTAAAAACTGTTCTAGTGCGTGAATGGCCAATGAGTCAAGATCAATGTTGCCATCACAGATCATAAAAATCGTACAGAAATTGAGCAAAACTAGTACAAAATCATATGATCTATCAAAACATATTCATTTTATTTATAACAGAGTGCGGAGAGTGCTCGAATTAAACTCGCTCGCAAACGAATTCAATTCGAGCGAGTTTTATTTTTTGTATTGAAAAGAGCTACTCTTGTCTGCTCGCGAGTTAAAAAAAATAAAACTCGCGAGCGCATTTAATTTTTGAGAATCGAAAATAGGACTCGCGAGAAGAATTCAAATTTTAAGAGTCAAAAATAAAACTTGACTCGCGAGTCAAATTAAAAAGAATTATTCGCGAGTTTTATTAATTTTGTTTGCTCAAATTCTGTTTTCCATAGGTCGCGATGTTGAAATTATATTTTATTACTGACAGGTAAACATTTGCATAACTTTTCATGAAGCAGAAGCCTTAAAACATTTGAAAAATACCTCATGACATGAAAGTAAGAACATATATTTTTATATATGTACATATATGTATGCATTTGTAAGTAGTATACTTTTCAAATTCGCATATAAATACATACACTTTTTCGAATAAACAAAAAAAATGTATGTAATAACTACTCGTTTTGAATTCGTTTATGCTCGTTTTGCACTCTTTTGAAATTTGTGCTTACGAGTTTTAAAATAAAACTCGCGAGTACAAATTTTAAGGCGAGTCATTCAATGCTTACGAGTCGGGCACAAAAGGAGTACGAGTCTTATAAAGTTTGTGCTCACGAGTTCTAATTTTGAACTCGCGAGCACAAATTTTAAAACAAGCGAATTAATAAAAATTGTTCTCGCGAGCAGAATTTTTCCCTACCCTGATTTATAATTGCTGAATTCAGGAGCATAGAATATAGAAACTCTCTAACTTGAGTTGAAGAAAAATAATGATGAGTTAGGACGTTTCTGTATCAAGGTAAACGCATAGACATTTTTGTTATATCCATTTAAATTTATTACTTTATATCAGGGACTGAAACCGAATTCGAACCTGAACCTGTTTATAAAAACTTTGAACCCAAACCCGTTGAACCGAAAAATTCAGCAAGGTTCGGCTTCAAAAATATAAAAAAATAGAGAAATATTTAATAGATGAATAATAAGATTTATTAGATTTCTTGCATAAAATTTCTTAAAAATTTTGCTGTTTACACGATTTAAAGCATTTTGAAGAAAATTTCAATCGTGTAAATTTAGCTTAACTTTGATAGAAAAAACAGCGTATAGGCTAATACAGCTTTTACTAATAAAACACATGTAGTTTTTTTTTTAACTTTAAACCCGAACCCTGAACCGAACCCGAAACTGAATTTTTTATTTTGATTAACCCGAACCTGAACCCATTTTTTCATGGTTTCAGACCCTGCTTTATATACATGCATACAAAGCATTCTTGAAACTGGGTTTTTCATACAAAATTCCTATATTAAACCAACATTAAGATTAACAATCCTTTATGAATACCGGAGTAGTAGCTAGTATCTAAATATATATATATATATATATATATATATATTACATTTGGGGTTTTAATATCGAATTCAACAATTTCCAAAGTTTTTTCAAAACAAATTCAAAGCCTTCCAAATTATATTCAGTATTTTACAAATTAAATGCAGCATTTTTTAAACCAACTCCGCTATTTTATATACCAAACTCAGCAGAATAGGTCTGCTCTATAATGAGTTCTGCGGAAGTTGTCGAGAAGAAGGCCCAGAAGAGACAATCTTCCACTTTCTTTGCGAGTGTCAGTTGTGCATCTCTCGAGATACAAATTTTTAGGCAGTCATGTACTAGACAATCTTTCAGATTTGCCTTATTAGTAGTGTTTTTCATACGGGATTTCCCGGGAAAAATTTCCCGGGATCCAGCACATTTTCCGGGAAAGAAATCCCGGGAAATTTGTGCGGGAATTCCCGGGATTTTTTGATTTTGTTATGACAACTTAATTTGTATGTACACATTCCTTGATGAGTGTCGTTATTCACTTTATTAATGCGATGGTGCAATAATAAGGTGATGGCAATATCACAATAGCTAAAGCTTTACAACAACTAAGGCCAAGTTTACATCTGGTACACATTCATTCTGAGACTTAGATGCCTTTATTTGGAAAAAGCAGAACGCGACGATCAAAATTTCATTCTACACCAATTCATAAAAGTAAAAAACAAAAATGAGCAAGGAAATAAAAGAAAATTACAAATAATTACAGATTATCTTTGGTAAATAGTACGGTTAACAGCATTAACAGCTTATTCTGTACTAAAGTCCTATTTCCAAAGAAATATGCCCTTATGCAAAAACGATTGTTAAAGTTAAAGCATGCGTTAAAACTGATTTTGCCATACAAAATTCGTTTGTTAAACCAATTTTAAGTTTAACAATGATTTTTTCATAAGGGGGATATTTTGTAATATTTTTTTAATAATGCTCGTATAATTTCTTTTTTATAATATTGGTATCTATGTATTATTATTATATAAAGAACGGAAACGGTATTGTTTTTTGAATAATGAGTGTATGAAACGTTATTATTTAATCGATCTCATGAATTACAATTTGTTTTTGTTGAAATAAATTAAATACAAAAATATTTTGTATTGTTTTGTACTGGGCGGGAATTCCCGGGATTTCCCGGGAAACCGAAAAATCTTTCCCGCTCTCCCGGGAAATGAAAAAGTCCGGGAAAAGAAAAACTCTACTTATTAGATATCCCCACACGACGGGTTGGATCTAGTAACAATCACCGTATCAGAATACTTAGATACGGTTCTACATATGTTGATACCGATGAATGGAGTGGTCCTTTCAAAAAGGAATCATCTAGATTCTACTTAAATACCTCCGTGTATTATTCAGCCACGTAAACTAACCAACCAAGCAATAGTTTTTGTACTAACTATAGTACATAAAGTGGCAACGCTGGTCAAATCTATTTTATAAACCAGTTATAAATCAAACATATTTTTTATGAAGAAAGACTTAAGTCTGCATTTGTTCTACAATTTCCTTATGTTTTAGTTCATCAAAGCAAAAAGTTTTTATTTAGATGGGTCAGTTCCTGTCTTAGGCAGCGATATATTTGTTTTATTTTTATTTCGCCCTAAAATTACTTCCATTAGCTACAAAGGGGCTTGTTTTCTTTTAATGGCGCCAACAAATATTAATTGTTTTTAGCTTTTTTAGCTTTTTCCACTTTTTTGTTTGTTCTGTTATTTGTTGACTGATATAAAACTTATGAGGGCATTAGAATGCACCTTAATTGTCACTATTACAAATAGACTTATGTAGATAGAAGAAATTCAATATCTACCAACAATGAAAAACACAAAATAAACGTTGTTATTATAAATAGTTGAACTATATTTTCAAGGTGGTTTGTCTTTATCAAATTTAAGTGTGTTTAAACTTTCAATTTGCAAGTCCCTTTTCCGTGTCCCTAAAAGCATAATAGACAAAAAAAGCTCAGCGGTCAATCTAAACGATTTCAATTGACACGCTTAAAAGTTAGTGGATATTGTTGTTGGAATTTGAATTAATAAAATTTTGTCAAGTTAACCTATTTGATTTGGATTGGTTATTATCGAACTGCGTACTGGCTTTTTCATTTCCTCATCCCTTGTGCTTTGTAAAGGATTTTTCTTTTCTCTAGGATGCTTTTTCTAAATATATATTGTTTTCGTATTAAGCTAAAATATTTGTTAAGCAATATTGTTATCACAGAAGTGGAAAACTCTGTAGAATTTCATTTATAAAAATTTTAAAAATCCTTGCAATCGGAATATCTCGAGATCAGTTACTTATATTGGAATAATTTTTTCCAGCGAAGTAAAAAGACTCATATGAAAGCTAAAACTGCCAACATAAGAAAAGAAAATTATTTTTATATATATTTTTTATGGTACAAAACAACATTTTTCCAAAATTTTGACTTTTTTCAGAAAATTTGCGCGTATGTTCGCATTTATGAAAAAGCTGCCAAAAATTTAAGTTAAACATGTTGCAAACTATCATAAAAATTAAATGCTATAGTTAAAACTTTCAAAATATACCATCACAACATTTTATAAGCGCATAAGCACAAAAAATATTTTTAAAATTGGCAATTTTTGGACACTGCTGCGTGTAGGGTGCATGCCCAAAATACAGAATAATTGGCTCTTGGCATATTCTGAATAGATTGTTTTTAGCGTTATGTGGTTTAAAAGTGCATGTGATAAACAAAGTTTTTCACAAAATTGAAAATAATGAAGATACTTTTTCTTAAAAAAACGTGCCTTTTTCAGGAAAATTTTAAAACTTTGAATTCTTTGCTTTTTCGCGATTTCACGACTGCAGATATTAATAAGTTTTTTACTTATTTTTATTTAAAATTTGATTGGAAATTTAATGCTGTCCTTTAATTTAAAATCCAACAATAGACTAAAAAGTTGTAGGTGAAATACTAAAAAAAGTCAAGGCAAAATAAAAAATTTTTTTTTAAAGTCAAATATCTTCTAAGTTATGAGAGATACGAAAACACATCTAAGTACATTATTTCTTAAAAATCTTGAGCTTATATCAAAACGCTTAATTTTATAAAAATCGGATAATGTTTCTAAAAGTTACAAGCCTCAGAATTTTTTTTAGTCCAATGTTGTCAACTTAGGCCCACTGTAAATCCTGTCCAGCTTAAGCCAGACGGCTGCCAAGACATTTATTAAAAAGCCTAGGTCCTCTTTTACGGATGTTCGAAGTTTCATATAAATCCAATCAGTAGTTTAGAAGTTACAGATTTATTACCATTTATTTTGCAAAAGTCCCCACTGTGCACCGCTGATGAATTCAGCTTCAAGTAGTTCTATTTCCGGTAAAATATCACTAGCCCCCAATGCTCGTGAAATTTTATTCACCTGTGCCCCTGTGGCTGAGTGGTAGCGATGCTAGCCTCTCAGTCCAGAGGTCGTGGGTTCGATTTCCGCCATAGACCCTGGGTGTTTTCCGCAGACAAGCTAATCGCTTCGTGGGTTGTGTTGTGTTTAAAAAAAATTTACTTGCACTAGTAATTTGCTACCGTTTGGCACAGGCCCTAAAATGAGAAATCTTAAAATAATATGTTTCAACTTTAAAACAATGCTGATTCAATCTATCCCACGATATAAATAGAAACTACTTTAATTTAAAGTTGAAAAATATTGATTTACCGGTTTATTCAAAAAAATATTTTACTTGAGCTTTAAAGTTCATAGTAGTTACCAAGCACTTTAAGGCTAACATTGCTTTATTAAGAAATTGTATTCAAAAGACAACTTTAATTATTTTGTAATTTAGAAATAAATACTGGTAACTCCACCGTGTTCAACAACCTATTCACAGCTTATGATGTACAACATCGAATAGAATTTCATTCGACTATTCAAATAATTTTTTATTTTATTAAATACATTTTTATTATCTTGAAGTAAAGCAACCTAATTTAAAAAATATGAGCTTCTTACATGAAAGGAAAACAGATAAACATTTATATGAAGTTAAAGTAAAAATAATATGATGAACAAAGAAAAATTATCACAATTTATTTTATTCGAATGAAATGAGTATTTTAATATCCAGCTATATGTACATCACTAAAACATTTTTGTATAATTGTATTTATTTTAATATTTTTTTATGGATTTTGCTATGTATTTCGAATTAGTTGGATAATTTGCTGATGTTTTCCATAATATGACAGAAATAAGAAATTTAAGATAAGAGCTAACACTTCTAGCTTCATTTTCAGATGTATTATGAATCAATATGTGCTATATGAACAAAAATATTTGAGGTACAAAATACACATTTTGGAAGTATCAACTTAAAGTAGTCTTAACAAACTTAGGTGCCTACTTTAGAATTTTGATATAATAATTTTTATACCCTTTACCAAAAAAATGGTAAAAGGGTATATATAGGTTTGTCATTCCGTTTGTAATTTCTATAATATCAATAAGCGACCCATAAAATATATATATTCTGGATCCTTATGCATAGGGAAGACGAATAAGCGATGTCCGTCTGTCCGTCTGTCTGTACGTTTTCCCGAAGCTCCCAGAAGAGCTAGAGACTTCGTTCTTGGACTAGTGTGTCAGAAATTTTCCAAAATAGATTGGTATTGAAATTCAGCAAAATCGAGCAGACCATTGCAGAGCTGGGAAACTTAAACTTTATTTTGCCATATAAAAGTAACTACCGGAAACAAATTTTTATTTTTTTTAATAAATAAACTTATTTTACACTTCAGTACGACTAAAATTGGTACTTTAAATTAAAAAAATATTTAAAAAAAAATTAAAAAGACGTTTCCAGGGTTGGAAAACTTTAACTTTTTGTGTTATGTAAAATTAACTATGTCTAAAACTATATTAGTATTTTCTCGAGAACCGTAAGAGCTACAGACCTGAAATTTGGACACAGTGTGTAGACATTTGGCCGCTACAACAACAACAATATGAGAATTGGAAATTAAAGGGTGTTCCAAAACGAGCAACGAAAAATGTTAAAATCCCATGTAATATACATACAATTGTATGTATATACACTTGAAATTTGTAAAGTTAGTGTATTTTTATACAAACTACAACAATTAACACTAAAATTTAAAAAATTTTAATTAAAGGGTGTTCGATCAGTTAATGCAATTTTGACTATGCAATTTTGACAACTTTCAGTATCTTGGAAACCGTAAGAGCAAAACTCTTGAAATTTTCAAAAACGGTAAAACTAAAAAAACAAAAAAATATAAAATCGCCAAACCGAAAAAAATCGCCAAAAACAAAAAAAATCGCCAAAACGAAAAAAAGCTCCAAATTAAAAAAAAATTCTAAGACTAAAATAAATCGCATAAAACGGAAAAATTGCTACAATGAAAAAAAAAATCGACAAAATGCAAGAAAATCGCCAAAATTAAAAAAAGTCGCCAAAATGAAAACAAACAAAAAAAAATAACAAAATCGCCTAAATAAAAAAACCCAAAAACAGAAAAAAATTGCCAAAATGAAAAAAATCGTCAAAATGGGAAAAATCGCCAAAATGAAGAAAAGCCCAAAAACAGAAAAAAATCGCCAAAATGAAAAAAAGTTTTTCCTTATTTCGTTTTTGCTTTGTTTACTTAACATATTTTATGTATTTTTTAAAGAACTAGATTGGTATCAATAATCAGAAAAATCCAAAATTATGACTCCAGGGTTGGAAAACTCACACTTTTTGTGTTATGTAAAATTAAATAGGTCTAAAAATTTTTTTCTTTTCCTTTATAAATTGAATATATTTTATGCTTCTGAAAGAAAAGTTCGGCGTATGAAATTTGAAAAATGAAAATTATAGCTCCAAAGATGGAAACTTTAAAAAAATGATAAATTTTTTCACAAAACATATATGTATGTATGTGTCTGTATACTATATATATGTACGTACGTTGGTAAAGGGTATACAAGATTCGGCACAGCCGAATATAGCTTTAAAAACATTGCTCTCTTATTTTTTCCCAATTTGTTCAATTTTAATTCAATTTAATTCAATTTGATTTTTATTATTAGTTTATAAATTTTATTATTATTTATTTTTATTTTTAAATATTTTTAAATACTGGTATGTCCTCATGTAATTAAGTTCAATCATACATGTAGATTCTATGCTGTAATATAAGACTTTAAGTCTTGTGCATAGAATATCTAATAAATAAATAAATAAATAAATAAATAAATAAATAAATAAATAGCTCTCTTACTTATTTTTAATACAACTTTACTTAACATTGCTTTGTTAAGTTTTTTTTTTTTTTAATACGACCCTTAATGTATATCAATCTAATTTTTCTATTGTAGTAAAAATTATTTAATTTATATAAAGCGTTCTTATTTTTAAATTGCAGCTTTTCTTTGAGTGTAGTACCTATTGATGAATCTTTACACATTGAAGCTTTTGCGCTTTTGAATATGTATTCGCCACCATTACATCTGATAGAGGGGCTATGCTCGCAAGTTTATATGTTCCTATTAAAGCTATTTGCCTTACCACGTAACTTTTTTTATTAATATTTTGTTAGTTCTTTTGCAAAAGTACCGGCATTGTATATTCGCTTACCAAACTATTGTTTTCAGATCTTAATATTTTTTTAAGTCTCAACTAGGGCTAAATTTGGCAGTTAGAATCAAAATTATAATCTGTATTTATATACCATGCAAGTATTTTCATATACTTGTAAGACAACCCCTAAAAAAATTATAAGCCCATAATTGCTTCCACCCTCAATAAAATTAGTTTTAATAAGGTCAACTGGTTCCTTGTGGGGGAGTCTCATTTATGTGTCATTCATTGTCTTTTTTTTTTTTTTTTTTGTTGTCATTGTTACCATAAGTGACCATATTACACAAGCTTTTGTCATCCTGCGTGCCTAATTTAGTAAGAAAATAAAAAACTAGAAATTGTCAAGCAATAGGGAAAGTGCAATTGAGCATGAAAAAATTTCCTAAATTACTTATTATACTTTTTAGTGCTGTACAGTATTCTCATGTGGACAAAAATATTCTTAAACTTTTTATTTATTTATTTTTTAATTTGTCTTTTAAGAATGAAGACTGAAAGGCCAATACATAGAAGAGAGATATTAGGATATTATATGGCCATGTTGTTTGAACTACACACATTCCCGTCTTATGCTATTTTATACTCTCCAATTACTAAGTAGTCAACGTAAATGTGGTAATGCCACCCGCAGTTTAATATGCTCCATCTCCTGCCATCCCACTGCAAGAATCGTTATGGAGGGGATAGATATCTACAAATTAATTTACGAACGCATTTTAAAAACGATGAGCATTGAAAAGGTACCTCGTTTAACTCGTTTTTAAGAGCTGTCGTGGTGGCCAATTAATGTTGCCGTTTGGAGCAACAAAGGTTGCTAAACTCGAACAGATGAACTCGAATCGACATATTTTTTCGACTTCGTTTTTTTGACGAAAATTTACTATTTACGATCGCAAGTAATCGATTTTGGTAAAAAAATGCGGTTCGAAAATGATGTCGCTTAAGCTATTTTGGCGGTTATGGCACGATATATCGAGTCAAAGTGCAGCTTTATTATTTCCCCATTTAGATAAATATGTTTAAAAAAGTTAACTACATATTTTGCTAAAATCCATGCATAACTTTTGAATTTATTCTGGACTAGTGCTGTCAATTATTGGTATTTTATATTTCTTCGAATAAAATTTCATGATTTTTTTTTTAATATACGAACGAACAAACAATAAAAATTTCATTCGAATAATTAAAAAAAAAGCTAATAAAAAGAATCTGTGTTTGTCATTAATAACAACGTGTGTTAAATTTTTCTCATTTCGAGTCTAGATGCTCTTTATAAAGCTCTAAAAACTTTTTTAAAAATATGGAGCTATACCTTTTTTTCTAACACAACTTCTATATTTTTTCAAATAAGATTCAACACTAACGTAGTACACGGAAAGTAAAACACTTTGTTACCAGAATGAAACCATTACGTTGAACCCCTTTTCTTTAATACAATTACAAATTTCATTAATAAAATGAAACATTATATTATATTGATGCAAATTTCATTAATGGAATGAAACCTTTCTATTGCTTAATATTTTACATTTCGTAGTATAATTAATGTTAGTTACGAAATAATTTTCATTCGGGTAACGAAAAACTTAAATACATGTTCTTATGAAGAATTTAAACCAAAAATTATTTTAAAATTGATTAGATGACATGATGACATGTGGAAATTATAGTTTCGTTGAAACTTTAATGAAATATGAAGAAATACTTTTTAAAATTTTTAGGTGCAAATAATATGTTTAAGTGTGTTGTTTTTGTTTATTTTGATGTTCGTATTACCAGAGAAACTTATTCGAAGGGTCGCAGGTTCGAATACAGGAAACAAGTCAAAGTAGTTTTTATTTTAATCATAACTTTAAAATAAATTTTATGTTAAATGATAAATTAAATATTGTTGAATTAAAATTTTATTAATGATGCTGTTGTTGCTGCAGCTTTAAGGGCGTTGACTACCACGCGATAAGTTCCAAGTTCAAATCTTCGACGGGGAAGTTTTATTTCAATAATTTTCATTCAATTCTTAATAGAATAAGTTCCTCAAAGCTTAAAAGCTTAAAAACATAATTTTGATGCCTCTGCCAATATACACACGTAAAGATAATTAATAAAATACAATGCAAGATAATTAATAAAATACAATGCCTACATTGTTAACGAATCAGAGTCATTACAACAATGAATTATGTTGTTAAAAAAATTATACATGAAAAAATTAAATGAAATGAAATGAAATACTATCATGATATGTATGTATATCATTAATTAAATGGAAAATGTTGTTAATTCAATGAAATAGTTCGTTAAAAAGTTTAAAACTAACCTCACATTTATAAACACTTTTCATTTTATGAATATAAATAATTCACTGTATAAACTAAAAAGTTTCCTTGCAATAATTACATTTTGCATTTGAAATATAAATAATGATTAGTAATCGTAATGATTACTAATTTGGTTACTTTTTTTTAAGGTGAAGTAATGATTAAATTACGATTACTAATTGATTACGATTACTAATAATGGAAAAGAAATCTGAATTGCTTAAAATTACTAAAAATAATCAAAATGAATCAAAAGTAATCAAAAAAAATAATCCCATTACTTCTTAGCATTGCTTTTGATTCCTTTTGATTATTTATTTAGAATCAAAAGTAATCTTTGAAAGTAGATTTGATTATTTTTAGTAATTTTAAGCAATTCAGATTACTTTTCGATTATTAGTAATCGTAATCAATTATTTATCAGCAATTCTTTTGAAGGCAATTATATAATCATTACAATTTTTTTTTAAATATAATCTAATTGAGTACTAATCGTAATCGAAATTTAACAGCTGTGATAACATTATAACAACGTTGCTTAGCAAAAAAACATGTCGTTACATGAATGAAAATAGATCGTTGTATATATGACATTTTTTCAGCTGATGTAAAAATTTTCGTAATGGGAATGAAACGTTGCATTGGTTGAAAAATAATGGCAGTATTCGATGTTTGTTGCAAATTGTCTTGCGTAAGTGCAAATGCAAAAGATCGTAGCTTTTCTTTCAAATCTAACAACAAAATCACACTCATACAATCCAAAGAAAAGCTACGATATTTTGCATTTGCACTTACGCAAGACAATTTGCAACAAACATCGAATATGTACCGCCAATGATAATATCATAAATATAATGAAAAAAATTATTGCATTTACTAAGGTTTTTCTCTCAGTGTACGTTGACAATTATTGACTTACAAAAGAATTATGTTCTTACAAAGAAACATATTTATGTCGTTTGATCTGAACACATTTTAAAATAATTTTTTGATATTTCTTTAGTTTATAAGAAATCATAGTTAATCACTTGTGTGTTTTTTAGTCATAACTGTGTTTTATACGATTGTTTTTTTCTCTTTTAGGGTTGCGTATATTTAAATTTAAAAAAATCAAAATTAAAGGATATCAGTTAATGTAATTTTGACAACTTACTGTATCTTGGAAACCGAAAGTGGAAAACTCCTGAAATTTCTACAAACGCAAAAAAAATACCAAAATTAAAAAATCGTCAAACCGAAAAACAATCGCCAAAAACCGAAAAAATCGCAAAAATGAGAAATATCCAAAAACCGAAAAAAGTCGCAAAAGCAAAAAAACGCCAAAAACAAGAAAAACCGCAAAAATTAGACAAATCGCCAAAAACCGAAAAAAAGTTTAGCGGGTACTTAATTTTTTTTTTAATTTCTATATCTGGTTAGATATTCGATTATATAGGCTAAAGCTCGTATAGCATTTCACATGTAGTGTCCATACGGAACCCTTGTGTGCGAGTCACACTTTACTGAGTTTATTTTAAGTCTTATATTATTTATACGAATTAGAGATGGGTAAATGAAAAAAAATTTATCGATATATATCGTATCGATATTTTCGAACGGGTAGGACTTTACCCCATTTAAATGGAAACTTTCAGAAAGCGTCAAAACTCACTCGAGACTTTAAAGAAAAGGACGTGCTAAGAATCTGTCTGTTGTGTTCAAATACTTAAAAGATATGTTGAGTGCTAAAAAGGTACCAAAATTCAGTTTTGACCACCTTTTATTCCTTAAAAGTACACATATTGGCAAGGTACGAAATACGTGTTGGCCTATTTTTTAGCAACATTCGTATGCTTTTGGAATTTTTGGTCTATCTAATGTGGTTTCCGAGATATAAGGATACCGATTTTACCCATTTTTATCCCCTTAGCATTCGAGTTTCCAAAAATTCCTTCTTAGTGGATCTATAAATTGGAAGGGGAGCTTACACACCAAATTTCAGCTCTCTAGCTTATATTTACATGAATGTATATCATATGTACCTTATCATTAACAAAAAAAAAAGTACCGAAAACGGGTACCATTTTAACCCTTATAAAAGCGAATTTTCAAAAAGTGCCAAAATTACTCGAGATTATGTCTAGAAGAAAAGAATGCGCTAATAAG
Source organism: Tachina lurida (assembly GCA_944452675.1). NCBI lineage: Eukaryota > Metazoa > Arthropoda > Insecta > Diptera > Tachinidae > Tachina > Tachina lurida. Next base: position 90,020,217 of record OX101754.1, read on the forward strand.
CTTTTTGCTACTTTTAATAATTTAGAAGATATGTCGAGTACAAAAAAGGTACCAAAATTCAGTTTTTACCCCCTTTTTAATCCCTAAAAGTACAAATATCGAAAAAGTACTAAGAATGTATCGGCTTATTTTTTAGCAGCATTTGTGTGCTTTTAGAATTTAGAGTCTATCTAATGTAGTTTCCGAGATATAAAGATACCGATTTTACCCTTTTAACCCCTTTAGCATTCTAGTTTCCAAAAATCCCTTCTTAGTGGATCTGTGCATTCGAAGGGGACCCACACACCAAATTTTGGATTATTAGTGCGTTAACACGTGTTAATAAAATTAATATTAATAACGGAATGGAATTAGTATAAAAAAATATACGTATATATTAAGGCGGGTCGACTTGTATGGAGGCAAAAAAATCGCTCAAAGTACAAGGAAAATCGTATTCTAGGGATAAAAATAAGAAACTTTGCCGAAGGAACCATACCTCTAAAATGTATTTTGATGTCCCGACTTTTGATCCGAAAGGTCAAATTTTCTTGAAGTGTCAAGGTTTTAAGAATCTCACTTTGACCCATTTAGAGTTCCTTAATCGGGTCAAAATGTATCACCAACCCCCACTAATTTTAAAGGGCCAACCTACCTATGCCAGTGGCTAACACCCGGGAACCACGCCTGGGATGTTCCCCATACAAACATTTGTAATTTTTTTAAATATTTGTATGGGGAACCCCCCAGGGGTGGTTCCAGGGGGTGTCCAACTTGCATAGGTGGGTCGGCCCTACAAAATTAGTGGGGTTCGGTCAAAAATTTTGACTCGAAATGGGTCAAAGTGAGATTTCTCAAAATTTGACCCTTCGGATCAAAAGTCTGGACATCAAAATACATTTTAGAGGTATGGTTCCTTTCTTCCTTGTAATTTGTGCGATTTTTAAATCGACCCGCCCTATTATATACACATATCGCTCCTTTATTGCAGCAGAGACATAACTAAAAAAAGTTAGCTTTGTCACGAACAAGTTTTAAGCTTTCAGTTTACATCCCTGTAGAAAATTTGGTGACAATTGATCCAAACGTACTCGTCCTATGAATTGAGAGAATGTGAGTGTTAGCAAAAGTACGGAGTAATGTATGGTAAAAAAAGACACATCATGTAAATGGTTACATATTCACCATTTTCGTAATGTAACATCTTAATCTTCAAGCAATTTAATTGGAACTCTGTCTACGACTGTGGTAAACGGCATTGAGCAAGTCCGATGTGTTTGAATCCAGGACTTATCAAATAGTATAAATGTAATGTTAATTGTTCCCTACAATGAGATGACCCAGCCAAGGTGGAACCAGTCCCATCACTATAGATAAATATTAACCTAAGCTTAACTAGTATTTATGCTTTTGAAATATGTGTGCCCATGTGGTAGAGAGTAGTGTGCAACCCTATCATGCCGGAAGTTATCAGTTCGAATCCCAAAAAAATCTCTGCATAAAAATAACATATAATTGCATTCGTAACAATAAAAAAAATTATAAATCAAGATGTCCTAGGACATCTTCATGTAAAAGTGGCTGATCCGCTTCATAGGAAATTTTAGAACTCGGAATGTACCCTATCACTTGGGGACCGATCACTTGACTAGTCGTGCGTCAGTTCAATTTCCTACAGGGACACAACTCAATGAAGATATAAAAGTATTTTTTTTTTTCAAAAGATGCGATTAATGTGAAATTTTTATACAAGATTATATTTGATAAAACTGTTTTTCTGCATTATTAACTACAAAAAGGCATTTTTTTGTAAAGATATGACTTCGTTGTAATAAAGGAGTGAAATGTATGTAGTACATATGTAAAAAAAATTTTATATATCATTGAATTCTTTTAAAATAATCATTGAAGAAAAGCCAGCCTCCTTAACTTGTAGACGATTCTGTTTTTAATTTTAATAAAAGCACAAGTACACAAATTTCATTCAGCAGTTACTGATACGGTTAAAATTTAATTAAAATGCTTATCATTTTTTTCATTGATGTTTCCAAATAATTTAAATCATCCTCTATATTGTTAACAATTTTTACTTTAATGCCATTTCTTACTTTCGTAATAAACTTTTTTAGATCAGTTAATAAAAAAATATCATTTACTTCAGAAATATCACCTAATTGTTCATTGTAGTTGAGTCCGATCGCAATATTTTATCAGAAAGTTTTCGATCACTCTTTTGTAACCTCGAGCTCGTTGTTTAGTCATATAAATATTTAAAAAGTAATAAAATTTAAAACATTTTTATATACTCTATATATTATATATTATACATTATATATTATATATTATATATTATATATTATATATTATATATTATATATTATATATTATATATTATATATTATATATTATATATTATATATTATATATTATATATTATATATTATATATTATATATTATATATTATATATTATATATTATATATTATATATTATATATTATATATTATATATTATATATTATATATTATATATTATATATTATATATTATATATTATATATTATATATTATATATTATATATAAGTTAGTGTCTATTTATAAAATTTAAGAAATCAAAGTTAAAGGGTGTTCTATCAGCTTATGTAATTTTGACAACTTGCTGTATCTTGGAAACCGGTAGATGCAAACTCTTGAAATTTTCAAAAACGCTAAAACTAAAAAATCCCAAAATTATAAAATTACCAAGCCGGAAAAAGATCGCCAAAACCAAAAAAACACGCCAATACCGAAAAAAACGCCAAAAAGAAAAAAATCTCCAAACAAAAAATCTCTAAAACTAAAAAAATCGCTAAAAACCAAAAAATCACTTAAATAAAAAAAATCAGCAGAATGAAAAAAAAATGTTAAAGACCCAAAAAATTGCCATAACTAAAAAAATCTCGAAAGCTAAAATAATTTGCCAAAACCGGAAATAATGCTAAAACCGGAAATAATGCCAAAACCAGAAAAATGCCAAAATCGCAAAAAATAACGCCAAAACTAAAAAAAACTCTAAAAACGGGAAAAATTCCAAAAATAAAATAAGTGCTAAAAATATATAAATTATGTGTCCGTACGGAACATTTGGTATGCGAGTCAAAGTCCCACTTTACTGAATTTATTTTAAGTCTAAATGAAAAAACACTACCACTTATAATTTTTAGAATTTTCAAACTGAAACTGAAACATTCACCATAAATTTGCACTCTACTCACTGCATAATGTCCCGACTTGTTAATTCATTTAGAAACGGCTTGGAAAACATATTATAAGGTAGTGGTAAGGCAATGTTACAAAAAAAATTTAAACAGAGACGTTTAAGTTGTTATCACTCCTTTTTCACACGCAAAGTTTACTTTGCAAAGTCTTAATTCAGCTGGGAGAAAGACAGAAAGAGAGTTAACTAATGCTTTTGTCTTTTACACAGCAGAATTAAGATTTTGCAAAGTAAACTTTGCGTGTAGAAAAGGGGCATATTAGAGCAAACATAATTGCGAGCTTTCATTATTAACAGCCTTATTTATAAAATTTATTAAGACTTTATAAAGACTTTTTAAGAAAAATATTTTATGAATTTGTGTCTTAAAAACCCTTTATAAAGCTTTAATAAGTTTTAAATGTTAAACTTAGTTTTGGCCAAAAAAAAAGCCAAAAACTTCCTATGGTGCAATATTTTGCATTTGAATTCGCATGAATAAAAACAAGTTGTGTAAATGGGCACTTGTTTAACCATTTTCCCAAAGCTAAACACTATAGAATGGAAAAAAAAGAAAAATTTTGTTAACAACGATCAATGATTAGGAATCGCAAGAGAGAGAACTTCTGGCAGTGACAAGTCATTAGATATGGTATAAAAACCCTAAACTTTTATGACTTTTCGTTAGACTTGTATACAACAGTTCTTTTTGAACTAGTTCGTTCAGTTGGACACAAGTTCGGCCAAAAACATCAATGTAAATTAAATGGGTTTGATACAACTTTTGATTCAAACGCTCTCAAGCTAGTTCAAAAAGAACTGTTGGACACAAGTCTACTTTTCGTTTATGTCTTTTTTTTTATTAGGAAGTTTGAATGCCTACCTAAATTTCTTCACGATCATTTAAAATATCAAATATCTAAACATAAATAAAAAGCTAAATTTACCCTCGAGAACGACAAACTGACAACACCAATTACTACCATTAAGATTAAATCACTTAGGGCCATTATTACAACTTAAAGTTTGTTAAAAGTAGGATTTTGTGGGACGTATAAAACGCTATTCATTATTATAAATTTAATTTAACTTACTAGAAAGGATACATTTGCCTTTAGCTTAGCGCTCACTTTAGGATTAGCCTAAAATTATACTGATGAAAAAGTTTTTATACGTTCGATAAAATCCTACTTTTAACTAACTTTAAGTTGTAATAATGGCCCTTAAAAATATAACGAATATTTTATTTGAAGAAACTGTAATGAACATTTACCTGATATAAAAGAGCTTCACATATTTCGTGGTTATGGTATTTTACCTTTTGTGACCTTTTACCTTAAAATTTATTCTGAAAGGCACAAATTTTAATTTGTATGTGTAAAAATACTGTACAGTTGCTGATTACAGTGTGTACTTCATTTTCATACACAAACAAAAAGTACCCTTATAATGAAAAAAAATACTATATGGCCTAGAGGATATAATTGAGGGTGGAATATGTGGGTGTTTGTTTGAATTAAGAAATATTGTTAAATTTATTACTTTTTTTCTTATATTTGTTGTAATAGTTGTCCTGTGTTACGAGTAATTAAGTATGTATATGAGTCGAAATTTTTATTTGTATGTCATACATGGCAGATTCGAGTACTTACATACATACATTCTTCCATGTATATGTGTATGTATGTATGTATGTATGTTTGTACGTTTGCATTCCCAAATGAAATTATATTTATTATCTCAAGCCTAAATATTGATTGATTTTTTGTTAGTATTTTTCGTGCTTTTTTTTCTATTGCCACATCTACTTCTTGTAGATGTTTTTACGATGGAAATTCTCATTTTAAAATTTTGTTGAACAGCCAAATAAAAATTTTATATTAAATAATTTTAAGATATTTCAAAGATTACTAGAAAAAAGAAATTTTTTTTAAGAAAATTCTTATCTAGTATAAAAAACAAAATAAAACAAAAAATATAGAAAACTTCTCACAATTTTATTTATAATATTTTGTTGTTGAAATCATTTTGAAGAATATTGATTCGAAGCACCACACACTTTACATTCATTTCATTTGCTTAGCTTGTTTCCAATAACAATTCTGCAACAAAACACTTGACTTCTTCTTTTTGCTCAAAGAGTCCTTTTTTTTCATTTACTTTTCTGCTACACTTGCAATTATCACAAGAACATTATTTATTGCATCACTTGATTCTTCTATATTCACCTTATGTGGCAAATTTTTACACGATATTTTATTGGAAATTGCAATGACTTTAAATTGCACAGATTCAAGTTAATTATAAACCAATTTCTTTGTACTCGTATATCTTACGACTCTGTTATCCCATGTATTCTACATATTTGAATTCGAATTAAATATTTTTTTTTTTTTTTTTGTAATTTTATTTTACATCTATTTTTTTGGTTTAGAATTTACTTGAAATTTCTTGCATATATTTTTTGCTTCTTTAATTAAATTTTACACATTTTACTTTTTTGTGAATTGTGAAAAAAATATTTTTTTTCTTAATTTAGTTGCCACTTAGTATATATTTTCACCCAATTTCAAGGTAATGCCAAAAAAAAAAATAGTAATAAAATACAATTTAATTTGGGCGCTTTCAGCGCGCACGTACTTGCGTTTCGAATCGATACGTCCGTTTTCAACTGTGGCCGTTACTCCACTGAAATGTGAATATATTTTCCAATTGGAATCTTGTTGTCTTTACAAATTGCTGCTTTTTTGCCAACGTTTGCTTTTCTTTCTCTCAGTTGAGCGAAGAATACTTTCAGTTCAGACGAGCATGTGCGCACAGTGTTTACGAGTATTTTATATTTGTTATTGTTGTTCATAAAATTTCCTTCCGCTCTGTTTGGATTTTACTTGTTTTGTTTTTCGTTGTTGAGTTAGTTTTTCTTTTATAAATATTCCTTTTTGCTACATGCATGCCTTGTGCGTATCTTATGCGTTCGTCGTACACAATTGTTTTGCTGTCAAATTAACATGTGGCAAAAAAGCTTTTGGCTTCGCACTGTTGGTTTTAGTTAAGTTTAATTACACTGTTCTGCAAAAAAAAAAAAAATAGACAATATGGAGAGCAAGAACTTTATTATATGAACTTAGTGGACTTTAGTGTAGGGGCAAATTAGGGCATTCGTTACGATTTGAAAATTTTAAAATATCTTAATATATATAATAAATTCAGTAAAGTGCTACTTTGACTCGCGCACGAAGGGTTCCGTACGTTGGGCTTTGAGCATACTTTTTAACAGTGTTTGTTACGTTTTTTTCAGCTGAAATAATTTTTTTTATTGTTTTTCGCTTTTTTCTTGTTTTGGCGATTTTTTAAATTTTGGCGATTTTTTTTTTAATTTTGGCGATTTTTTTCATTTTAGTTATTTTTTTTGCGATTTTTTTCATTTTGGCGATTTTTTTTCATTTTGGCAATTTTTTTAATTTTGGCGTTTTTTTTAATTTTGGCGATTTTTTCATTTTGGCGATTTTTTTTTCATTTTGACGATTTTTTCATTTTGGCGATTTTTCCGGTTTTCGCGATTTATTTTCGATTTAGAATTTTTTTTTAATTTGGTGCTTTTTTTCGTTTTGGCGATTTTTTTTTATTTTGGCGATTTTTTTTCGGTTTGGCGATTTTATAATTTTGAGATTTTTTTGTTTTACCGTTTTTGAAAATTTCAAGAAGTTTGCTCTTACGGTTTCCAAGATACAGCAAGTTATCAAAATTACATAGTCAAAATTACATTAACTGATGGTACACCCTCTAATTAAAATTTTTTAAATTTTAGTGTTAATTGTTGTAGTCTGTATAAAAATACACTAACTTTACAAATTTCAAGTGCATATACATACAATTGTATGTATATTACATGGGATTTTAGCATTTTTCGTTGCTCGTTTTGGCACACCCTTTAATTTCCAACTCTCATGTATTTGTTGTTGTAGCGGCCAAGGGTCTACACACTCTGTCCAAATTTCAGGTCCGTAGCTCTTACGGTTCTCGAGAAAATACCCTGTGACGGACAGACGGACGGACGGACAGACGGACAGCGTAGCGAAAACAATAGGGTTCCTTTTTCACCTTTGGTGTACGGAACCCTAAAAATCAAAAACACGTTTATTTGTTAGGGGTGAACTCTTCAATGCCCCAACAGATTTTCGCCTTCCACCCCACAAAATATTTGTAAAAGACCGGCGCGTGTTTTTATATATATTCTACCCCGGTAAATGCTACGCCCCTTTCAGATATAGTGATTCGTCCGACAGATGGCGCAATATTTAGTTTTTTTGTGTTTTTGCACCGTAACTCAAGAACTACTGAACCGATTTTGACCAAACTTCATATACATGCTCTATAGGGCGTGAGTAGTGTTTCTGTGTAGTTTGAAGTTCGTCCGGCAGATGGCGCAATATTTAGTTTTTTTTTTGTGATTTTGCACCGTAACTCAAGAACTATTGGACCGATTTAGACCAAACTTTATATACATGCTCTATGGGGCGTGAGGAGTGTTTCTGTGTAGTTTGAAGTTTGTCCGATAGATGGCGCCATATTTAGTTTTTTTGTGTGATTTTGCACCGTAACTCAAGAACTACTGCACCGATTTCGACCAAACTTTATATACATGCTCTATGGGGCGTGAGGAGTGTTTTTGTGTAGTTTGAAGTTCGTCCGACAGATGGCGTCATATTTAGTTTTTTTTTTTGTGATTTTGCACCGTAACTCAAGAACTACTGCACCGATTTAGACCAAACTTCATATGCATGCTCTATGGGGCGTGAGGAGTGTTTCTGTCTAGTTTGAAGTTCGTCCGACAGATGGCGCCATATTTATTTTTTTTGTGTGATTTTGCACCGTAACTCAAGAACTACTGCACCGATTTAGACCAAACTTTATATACATGCTCTATGGGGCGTGAGGAGTGTTTCTGTGTAGTTTGAAGTTTGTCCGATAGATGGCGCCATATTTAGTTTTTTTGTGTGATTTTGCACCGTAACTCAAGAACTACTGCACCGATTTCGACCAAACTTTATATACATGCTCTATGGGGCGTGAGGAGTGTTTTTGTGTAGTTTGAAGTTCGTCCGACAGATGGCGTCATATTTAGTTTTCTTTTTGTGATTTTGCACCGTAACTCAAGAACTACTGCACCGATTTAGACCAAACTTCATATACATGCTCTATGGGGCGTGAGGAGTGTTTCTATGTAGTTCGTCCGACAGATGACGCCATATTTAGTTTTTTTTTTGTGATTTTGCACCGTAACTCAAGAACTACTGCACCGATTTAGACCAAACTTTATATACATGCTCTATGGGGCGTGTGGAGCATTTCTGTGTAGCTTGAAGTTCGTCCGGCAGATGGCTGCAATATTTACTTTATTCGTGGGCAAAATCCAATTTTCATATTGTACCACCAATGCCATATACAACACTAATGTTTGCTTAGGGCAAGCAACGCGGACCGGGGTCAGCTAGTTTCCATATAAACTCTATTCAAATATTTCGCAATTTCGTTCGATAACTTGTGTGGTAATTTGCCCCCTGTTCACAGATTGTGAACCGTTAAATATCCTAAATGGTCATTTGAAAGGAAAAATCCTAATCAAACCTGTCGATTGAAACCAATTTTGATATAGCTCGCCCACTTTCTTTATTTTAGTGGTAATCCCAGGATTAAGACAAATTGATTAAAATAAGAATCATCAAAATCAGTCTAACACATTGCATCCGAATTGTTCATATGAAAGAACAAGTTCTTATACCAGTTTTTCGTAATATGCAGCCCTTTAATTACCAAGAAAATTTAAAGCTACCCATACTCTTCTTTTTTAGATTTTAACAATTCTTTATTAAATTTGAACAATTCTTTAAAGATTTCTCATATTTGGAGACCAATAAATATGTATGTCTACTTAGATTTTGTCTCACTTATACGTGGAAATATACTTTTCACGTGTTTGAATGTTGTTTCATCTCTGTTCACAGCTTATGCCGAATCGTTTATTCAACTTTATTTGATGCATAGTGCCTAACAAAAATATTTTTTGCCTGTCAACTAAAGTCTCATTTGCAGTATTTATGATTGCCGGAATCGTATGCAATCTTAAGGACTAATTCACAAAAAACTACACTTGTGCAAAATATCAGTTTATTTATGTGATTTTTAAGAAAGTTGCAGCATAATAATAATTTGCTTATTTTATTTCAATATGCGATTTTTTTTGAAATAAAAAAATTATAATAATAACAACCTGACTTTCGATCTAATAAATTCGAAATTTATCTATGTAAATATAACGTAAATATAAGTTACATCTTTTACAGAAACTGGAATAATTTGCAAAAAATCACTTAAATTTTAAAAGTGCTTTCCTGAAAAACTGCTAAATTAGACTTAAGCACTTTTTCCTTATTGCCACAGATGTTTTAGTGCAAGAGAGAATCTTATCAACAACATTTTCGAAAATTGTTTACTCAACTGCAGCGTTTTCAGGAGGTGAAGAGAAAATGCTTTAAATTTAAATTTGAAGATAGTTACAAAATAAGTAGTAGGTGGAAGTCTGCTATAGTCACTCCAGTTTTCAAAGATGGCATCAGAAATTATGTAAAATGTTACAGGCCTATCTCTAAGCTTGTAGCCAGGTAGAAGTCATTTACACGGACTTTTCTAAAACGTTTGACAAAATATCTCATTCAATTCTGTTGTCAAAAATGAGTTTAATGGGAATCCATTCCAATCTTTTGCTATGGCTTAAGTCATATTTATCTAATAGAGTTTGCTCAGTATTTATTGAAGGTTTTCAATCCTCGCCCTATTGTCAAACGTCTGGAGTGGCCCAGGGTAGCATCCTTGGCCCGTTATTATTTAATTTATATATTAATAATATTGGTGGTTGCTTTATTAAGTCAAAATATCTGTTATATGCCGATGATCTTAAATTTTTCATGAAATGTGATTCACTGAGTAATATTTGCACTATGAAAAATGAGCTTAATAATTTAAGCAATTGGTGCCAACTTAATTACTTGCATTTAAATATAAATAAATGTTTACATGTTTCATTTCATAGATCCATGAATCCTATTGTACTGATATTTAACATTAATGGCATTAATTTGAACCAGAGCTGTTAAATTTCGATTACGATTAGTAATCAATTAGATTATATTTAAAAAAAAATTGTAATGATTATATAATTGCCTTTAAAAGAATTGCTGATAAATAATTGATTACGATTACTAATAATCGAAAAGTAATCTGAATTACTTAAAATTACTAAAAATAATCAAAAAGAATCAAAAGTAGTCAAAAAATAATCAGATTACTTCTAAGGATTACTTTTGATTCTTTTTGATTATTTATTAAGGATCAAAAGTAATCTTTGAAAGTAGTCGGATTACTTTTTGATTACTTTTGATTATTTTTGATTATTTTTAGTAATTTTAAGTAATTCAGATTACTTTTCCATTATTAGTAATCGTAATCACGATTACTAAGTACGAAACTGAATATAATCGTAATTTAATCATTATTTCACCTTTAAAAAAAAGTAATCAATTTAGTAATCATTACGATTAGTAATCATTACTTAACAGCTATGATTTGAACACTTCGAATTCTAAACTTGATTTAGGTGTTGTTTTTGATAGTTCTATGTCGTTTGTAGCTCATGTTGAGTATATACTCCCTAAAGCATATAAAATACTTGGTTTTCTGAAGAGAAACTGCTCTGAGTTTGTTAATCCGTACACGCATAAATACATTTATATGTCCTTCGTTAGATCTAAGTTGGAATATGCTGCCGTTATATGGAGTCCTCATGTCTCAAATCTTATCTCTCGTATCGAGAGACTTCAAAGCATCTTTCTTAAATTCGTTACACGCTCACTATCATATTTAATATCTGTTCCTTATGAATCTAAGTGCCTTTTTATTGGCCTACGTACTATAGAAGGACGTAGAAAACTCCAATCCGCCCTTCTGGTGTACGATATTATTAACGGATACATTGACTGTCTGGATTTGCTTTATGCTGTACCATTTTTTATACCTCCTAGAAATTTCAGGTTAACTAAGCTATTTGATTTTCCTTTTCATCGGACTAATTATGCTCGTAATGGCACACTCACCCACGCTTTCGTGTTTCTCAATGAAATTAACTTTAAATTGCAGAGAGAATCAAAGTCTTATATATGTAGAGTTCAGCACTGAGAAAAATGATTTTAAACTTGTTCTCTAAGAGTAATAAAATACTATTGTTATTTGAAATTTTGCTTTAATTTCATAACTGTGTATATATGTATGTACATTCATTAAGAATTTAGATCTCTATTTTTTCTTGATCTTTTACTGTTTTACTATATACATACATACATATATAAGTTATTCAATCTTAGCTTTAAAAAAATTTACCTTTATATCGTAGTCTGAAAGGACTTTATATCCATAGACTGAAATAAATAAATAAATAAAATGCTAGTGGTGCCAAAAAAAGCTTAATGAAGTTTTGTTAAAAAAATTCTATCATCTTCTCTTTAATTTTCTGCATAAAGTAAATTTGTTATATTGCGGCTTTTTTTCTGTAACTTATTTGACAGAAACACGCATCTATACAACCACACGTCACCACTAAACTTTAAAGGCAGTAGGTGTAATTTTCTCTTACAATATGCTACTGGTAAAATGCAACGTGCTGCTGGGTAAAAGCTTAATATGTTATCTATCCACTATAAAAAAAGAATTACAAAAAAATCTTCATTAGTTCAAAAGTTAAAGACTGTTGGCCAATGAAAACCGATTCTAATGCACTGTGCGCTGGTGTTTTTAATGTTTTGGTGACTGCCGTTTATAACTGAATACAAAAGCTAACATTTAGCCAAGTCATGAACCAGGACAGAGTGTTCCAAATAAATTAAAAGCTAGTTAGAGTTGCCGATTTTCTCTTTATTCAAAGCTGGATTACAATTAATTAGTTTTTATTTATTTGTTATGTAAATTTCTCAACTCATTACAAAAATAAAATCAACAGAGCAAAATGTACGGAATTGGTTTCTTTAGTATTGTCATACAGTTTTTGTATGTACTTCATCAAAATATTCATATTGGCATCACTGGTGTGCTGCCAGTGTTGCCATAAGATGTAAGAGGAAAAGTGCTAGATTTCAGCAATAAAAGTGCTAAAATGTTCTACAGCACACACAACAAAGTGCTAAAATTACTAAAAAATTTTAGTTTTCCTTATTTCTTAAGTGGCCCATACACTTGCAATAAAATTATGAATTTTTTGTATTCTATATCATCGCTAATGTGTATATCATATTCATAGGTAGCACAATACATTTCTTCATAACTAAGAAAATAGAATTATGTTGTATTAAGTGTGGGCAAAATTATATAGTGTTAAAAAATATTAACATTTTTTACTGTGAGAACCTTTAGCCGAAAGTTTCTTAGAAAAACTGGAGTTATTATGTTAAACTTTCATTTAAAGAAATGAGAACTTCAACAAATATCAAAGTTGAAACAAGAACTTAATAATCAACATGTTTTTTTACTTTACCATTGGCTGACTTTTTTCAGTTCGAATTGTAGTTGTTAGAAGTATGTCAAAAAATAAATGTAAAAAATAGCAACAACTATCAGATGAACCGATTTAATAACCAGATATACCAATTGCACACTTTGTATAGTTTTACTGAATCACAATGGTCCCAAATGGAGTTGCGGTATAGCACCACCCTTCCTAGCCCAACGTATAGTTTTACTTAAACATAATCGTATAACCGACAACTAAAGTCTTGGGCTCACTTTAGCTTTGACTGTGCTTTTTGTTAAGCTGATGAATAACCTTATTAACACTATAAGCTCTTAAGATTATAAGTCTATAAGTTTTTTTACTTTAGTACTTCAAATCGTGTACTTTAGTATATTTATACCCACATGTGTATCTCAGAGCGGTTCAGTTATATGACTACTGTCATACTACACACTTAATGAAGATGAATAAATTTAAATTGGCTCACAATTTGTCTTAAGGAAAATTTATAAATAACGGGTGTTTTTTTAGAGGTATAGAACTTCGAATTGAAATAAAACACAAGAAAATCGTTTTAATGTCCATCAATTTGGCTTTATTGGAAGGATAATTTTATGCCATTAATGTTTAAATATGATTTCGGGCATGTGGCCGCCGCGGCTGGCTCGAATAAAGCCAATTCTACAAGTCCAATTTTCAACCACTTTTTCGAGCATATGGGGCCGTATGTTGGCAACGTTTCTGGTTTGTTGGCGTAGACGAGCGACTTCACATATCCCCAAAGAAAATAATCCAATGGTGTCAAATCACACGATCTTGGTGGCCAATTGACAGGTCCATTCCGCGAAATTATGCGCTCATCGAATGTTTCCTTCAATAAATCGATTGTGACGTGCGCTGTGTGGCATATAGCGCCGTCTTGTTGGAACCACAACTCATCCACATTCAAAATCTTCAAAATCTTCCATAAAGTTGATGGACAAAGCTCCAATTGCTGTGCACGGTGGCGAATCGATTCATTCGGGTCCTCTTCAACACTTTGCTCTACAGCGGCAATTGTTTCTTCGGTGCGCACTGTTCGACGTCTCTGCGGATGCGTATTATCACATAGAGTAAACGTAGTGCGAAAACGATCCATGGTTAACCGAATTAATTGCTCTGATGGACGATTATGTCGACCATAAAATGGACGGAGCTTGCGGTAAACTTCGCGAACTGAACCATTATTTTCGAAATAAATTTGCACGATTTGCAAGCGTTGTTCTTTTGTCAACCTGTTCATGATGAAATGGCAAACCAAACTAAATATTAATCACTTGACAGCTGACAAAATGGCCGCCAGTTAAAAAAGTGATGCCAACTTAAAGTTCTATACCTCAATAAAAAACACCCATTATAAATGAAACAAAAAAGTGCAAAAAATGCCAAATAGTTTTAAGAAAGTGCTAAACTAGCACTTAGCATTATTATTAAAATCTTTAGTGTTAAACGAAGAAAACAAGTGCTAAATCTACCACTAAAAGTGCTAAAATGGCAAGCCTGCAGCACACAAAGAAACAACATACAAGCCAGAATTAAAATATGCATACAAAAAAAAATTAAAACGCCTAAAAATATGCCACATTATGATTTACTATAAAATTATATTGCCATACTTGCAACATAAAAACGATTTAACCATTTTTTTCTGATTGATGAAAACGATCGGAATCTGAAGCACCAGAATGAAACTCTAACGGAATGGTTAATACGAAATCAAAATCATTCCGAACGGAATCTGTGAAACGGCTGATAAGTGGAGATTTTTTTCACTCAACTGAAACAATAATTACGCCCTGTCCCACGATGTCATCACAAATCGTTCGATTGACAACTTGTATTGCAAACAACAGTAACATTAGAAAATTTGTTGTTGTTTACAATACAAGTTGTCGATCGAACGATTTCTGGTGACATCGTGGGACAGGCCGTTAATGTTCAAACAATTGTTTGGTGACGGAATTTTTGACATTTCTAATTTTCATCAAATTGTATTTAATTTTTAGTGTTTTTGTGCGTTTCAAACTCAAAAATATATGAATTTGCGTGTATGCAAACATAATTCTACACAAAAGGCTACACGATAATTTTTCAGTGTAGAAATAAATGTAAATTTACAAACGTGAAACTCCGTTCGAACTCCGTACTGGGATTAACATGTAGAAAATGTTATGAATTAAAATGAAATTAAAAGTGATTTCATTCCAAACATTTTTTTCGGTTTTATACCCTTTATCAAAAAAATGGTAAAAGGGTACATATATATAGGTTTGTCATTCCGGTAAAACTAAAAAATCCCAAAGTTAAAAAAACGCCAAACCCAAAAAAAAATCGCCAAAAACAAAAAAAATCGCAAAAACGAAAAAAGCGTCAAATCAAAAAAGATTTCTAAAACTAAATTAATCGGGAAAACGCCGAAAAATCGTGAAAATGTAAAAAATCGCCAAAATGAAAACAAACGCCAAAACCAAAAAAAATCGCTAAAACGAGAAAAAAGCGACAAAACTAAAAAAAATAGTTTAAACTGAAAAAACGCCAAGAGTAAAACACGCCATAGTAAAAAACGCTCAAAACCGAACGTACGGAACCCTTCGTTCCATTTCATTTCCCTCAAACCGTTCCTTTGTGCTGAACAAATTTGAAAAAAATTCTTTAGGAATAATTCTTTTTGATATTGTATGACGTGACGTCGTTTTTGACAACTGGAATAAGGATGAATGTAAAATATTTCTTAAATACAGAGCATAAAATAAAATATTGTACTCAATGCTAATATCGAAAAAAATATTTAATTGAAAAATACCAAGAGGTCACTTACTAAAAATTGCACTAGAGCAAAAAATTATAATTTTTTTTCACAAAACAAATATGTAATATGTGCTTATGTACATATTTATCTCTATACTACTTATACGCACTTTTGTGAAGGGTATATAAGATTCGGCACAGCACTCTTACTTGTTTTTTGTTTGAATTGCTTTTTTTATTTTTTTTACATATTGCTCGTTTATTGCAATCATAGCTGTAATAAGTGAATAGAATGAAAAATAAAAATATTTTTATTTCAGTTATAGTCTTTATTTTAAATTAGAAATAATGAAAATTCAAACAATTATTTGTTATGTGAAAATTCAATACAATTTATTTATTTTAAAACGATTGAAATTTTTTCAAATTCATACATGGCTCAAATCCATTTTTTAGACTATTAAATCAATTTACAATATTCGAGATACAATTTTGTTCGTATTTTTAAAACAAAAGAAAATTTAAAGAAATTGAGTATTAAAAATTTGAATAAAATTCATTTCAATATTATTTAACTACAAAAAAATCAAATAGTTTTCTCAGAATTTAATTTGAAAAAATAATAAAAAAACAATAAATTATAATTCAATCAGGCTGTTATTTCTTGAATAGAAACTATTTCTGAAAAATAAAAAGAAATATTTATTAAACTTAAAAATATACGAGGGCGGTTCGGAAACTTCTTAGCCTATCAATGAAAGAGAATAGTTAGTTTTTCAAAAATATTTTTATTTTTCAATATAATCTCCTGAAACTTCAATACACTTAGTCCAACGCTTTTCTAGCAATTCCATCCCTTGATTAAAATAGTTTTCCTCAAGGTCTTCAAAATAGTGGTTTACAACTGTAATTGCATCTTCATTTGAGGTAAAACGCTTGCCAGCAAGGACTTTTTTTAGATTTGGGAACAGGTAAGAGTCACTGGGAGCCAAATCAGGAGAATAAGGTGGGTGGTCAAGCTACTCGTACTTTAATTCGTTGATTTTAGCCATTGTTAAAACACTCTTGTGCGCTGGTGCGTTGTCTTGATGAAAAATTATTTTTTTGTGTTGTAAGCCAGGACGTTTTTCTCGAATTTGTACATTTAATTGATCCAAAAGGTTGCAATAGTACTCTGAATTTATTGTTTTACCCTTTTGCAGATAGTCAATCAATAAAATACCTTTGAAGTCCCAAAAAACCGTTGCCATAACCTTACCAGCCGATTGAATTGTTTTTGCCTTTCTTGGGGCACTTCCTCCAGCTTCAGTAAATTGTTTGGATTGTTCTTTTGTCTCTGGAGTATAGTGGTGGATCCATGCCTCATCAACAGTTATGAAACGACGCTTAAAATCCATTTTATTTCGCTTAAAACGATCCAAACAAGCTTGAGAAATGTTCATTCTTATGCGTTTTTGGTCGACTGTTAACAAATGCGGCACCCATCTTGCAGAAAGCTTTTTCATCTGTAGTTCTTCATGCAAAATTAAATGGACTCGATCATTTGAGATGCCCATGATATTAGCTATTTCACGCACTTTTATTCGTCGATCATTTAATACCATATCATGCACTTTGGCTACAATTTCTGTTGTTGTTGCTGTTTTTGGACGTCCACTACGTGGTTCATCTTCAATGCTTGTACGACCACGTTTAAATTCAGCAACCCAATTTTTTACTGTTGCATATGAAGGAGCACTTTCACCTAACACATTCACCATATCATTATGAATTTCTTGTCCCGATAAACCTTCTTTATGTAAATATTTAATGACACCACGCATTTCTAATTTTTCCATTGTTAAAAAATCGCTGATGCGTCTTTTGTGAACACCTGTTTCTATATGAAGGAGTTGCCAGATCGAAACAAAATTTAACATGTGTTCATAGCAGAAATGGAAGTTTCCAAAACACTTAACTTTTTCCTGTTTATACCGCGCTTTTTGTGCTAGGCTAAGAAGTTTCCGAACCGCCCTCGTATAACAACAATTTATGATATACACTATGGAGCAAAAGTGAACACTTAAAAGTCGCATTAATGATTTTAATTAAATTTCATATATTTATTTATAATGTAAAAAAATTAATGTAGTTCATTTAAGTGCTAAACAACAGAAGAAAATATTTATACACAAAAACAAAAATAAAAATAACAAGTTCAGTCTTAACAATAAATTTTATTTTAAATTGTATAGTGTTCAGTTTTGCACTCTTAACAATTATTCCATTTAATATGAGAGAAAACGCCAATTAATATTTTGTGAAGCCTCCTTTACTCTTTAACACTGCCGTTATACGTTTTGGCACACTTTTTGCTCAATTTTGGCATCTTTCGAGAGGTATACTGCTCCAAATGTCCTGAACTCTCTCCCAAAAGGTCCTTCACGCGGGTTGGGGATGTTTCAAAGTTCCCCAGTCGACTTTTCACAATCTACCATAAATTTTCGGTTGGATTCAGATCTGGGCTTTCAGGTGGCCAGTTCATAGTGCGAAACTTTTCCTTTTCTATCCAATTTCGCACAAGTTTTGAAGTGTGCTTCGGGTCATTATCCTGCTGGAAGGTAATGTCCTCTTCAGCAAAATGCATTTGACCCATTGCAACTGGTAAATTTTCATAAATAATATTAAGGTATACTTCCTTATTCATTATACCTTCCACCAAAGCTAGTGGACCTTCACCAAACTCTGAAAAACATCCCTAAATCATTATTGATCCCCAACCGTGTTTTACCGTCTCAATCACCTAATGTTTCAGGGTGGCTTTTTTACGTATTTGACCAGAAATAATTAACGCCATCCGGGTTGAAGCGGTTTATTTTGCTCTCATCTGACCAAAGAACACGTTTCCAATCATCAATAGTTCAGTGTTGGTGATGTCTGGCAAACGCTTGACGAACTTTAAAATTTTTAGTTGATTACTTTGACTTTTTAGGTTTTTTTGACGTGAAACAACCTACTACGTCTCTGAGCGCACGCCTCACAGTCAATATACTTGCTTCACACTGGATGGCTTTTCCTGCCTCTTTTGGTGTTTTAGCTCTCCCGGTTATCAAGATTCGTGCTATATGTCTTGGATCACTTATACTTATACTTCGTGGACGACCAGTTTTGCAGTTTTGGATACATACATTTTTATTTTTTTTTTATTTTCATCACATAAAATTGTGAAATCTTTAATTCTTTTGCAACTTCGCATGTTGATTTACCCATTTTAATACGTTTTTCTACTTCAGCAATAATTTTTTTGTTAGCCGGCTTCATATTGATAAAACTATTAAAAACAAACCACTCACTACGGTAGACGAAAACAAAAAGACATTATTGAACTATTTACAGCAGCCCAGCCACAAACTGCGTAAAAAAATATAACGGTTCTTTGCTCAAATTAAAAAATTGTAATGAGTGCAAAAGTGAACACTATTGCTTTTTTCCAGTATTTTACAACCATGCATAAAATATGCGTTGTTGATGATTATTATTTTTATATTCCACACACACTGAGAATGCCTACAGTCATGATAGTTTCTAACAAAATGTAACACTTTTTCTTATAAAAAATGACATATGAAATCATAATTTTTAAGTGTTCACTTTTGCTCCATAGTGTATTTAGGTCAGAGAGTTCTATAGAGGAACTTTTTTTAAAAACGGACTCGTGGTATCAGCAATGAAAAAGAGCACTTTTTGTGCGAACTGGTTGTCTTACATATTTTCTTACTAGTGAGCCTCTGGTATTCATTACATTTTTGTACTATAAAATTTCCTTAGGTGTACAATGAAATTTTAATTTGATTTGGACCTAGAACGTAATGGTTTCGCGCAAGTTTTGCAAAAACCCAATACCTTGTTATTTTCATTGAGCTAAATATTTTGTTACTGTATTTTTTCAATTATCAAAGGTGACAGATAATTGAGCAAAAGGTGGATTCCTCTCGAGGTCGTCGCAGGAAAAAGCTTCATTACGAGAAATATTCATATAAGGACAACATATTTTCAATAATAAAAGAAAAATTTGTTATTTGTATATTTGTTCACAATTTAAAACTATTTGAAACTATTTTTATGAATTTGAAATAATCAATAAAGTTTTTCTTGAATAATATAAATTTGACTTATTAACAAAAAATTATTTGAATTTTAAAAACTCGAATGAAATAAAGTAAAATTTTATTCAAACTATAGAAATAGAATTTAAAAAAATTTCAATCGCTGTATTCATGGTGTAATTATACAGGTGACTGCGTAAGGATTTATTATACAAAAATACGGCAACCATAGCTGTGTAAAGAACCGAAGAATGTCAAAAGCACACAAATAATTGTACCAAAACCAAAACAAAATCGAAGTTTTTGACATTCTTCAGCTACAAAGCACATAGAGCAAAAAAAAAAATATCAGCTGAAGTAGCGCTGCCACCTAGTTAGATACACCTTGGCTGTATTCAAATAAAGCAATAATTTGTTATGTTATTATTTGAATTTCTGAAAGCATAATTTGTTTTTAATTTTCTGACAAAAAAATTAATTTACATTTGAAAATTTTTATTTCAAATTAATAACAACAAATTTTAATTAAATGATTTCAATGAAATTCTATTTCTTGAACAGAAATAAAATTTAAGTTTATTTGAATTTTATGGAAAAATTCAAATAAAAAAAATCATATTGAACAGCTATGATTGCAACGTAGTCATATCTCAAAAAATTAATTTTTCGAGCTAATGATGCTGAGTTAGTTCGCATATCGCTATTTATATTGTGTAAAAATTTACAATACAAATGTCTTTTTTATTACTCAGCTCTTGTGAGAATTTTTTTTGTTTTAATTTTTTTTTAATACATGATTTTTATTTATTGTATCTTCATATATGAACTAACAATAAGTATTCAAATCTTAAATCTAAAAATATAATTAGGCCCGACCAGTGTCGGACATAAGCTTAGTAATAGTTATATATAATACATATGTAAGTAGTGATAATCAAAAGGAAAAAATATAAAAACTAAAAGTATTTTCAGGAAGACCCATCTGGAGCCCTTGTGTCCCTCTTTTTTAGGCGGATGTGTCCAGTAAAGTTCAAAATATTACGGGCAAGCGGATTAGGATGTGACTCGAGTTTTGTTAAATATTTGCCAGCGTATTTTGTAATTTCTTCAGTCACTAGTGGCATATTTAAATCACGATGTACATTTAAATTTTTTATATACCATAAAGCCAATGTTATTAACCGTAAAATTTTGTTCTGCCTTGTTGGATTCTCTCGACATTAGAAGCTGAAGCAGTGCCCCATAACTGTATTCCGTAGCACCATATTGGTTTCAAAATCGTCTTGTATATTAAAAGTTTACAATCTAGACTGAGTGTTGAATTTCTACCAATCAGCCAATGTATCTGAGTTAATTTCAGTTTAATTTGTGTTAGCTTTGAGTCAATATGGGGCTTCCATGTAAGCCGTCGATCAAGGTGTATACCAAGGTATTTTACGTGTGAATGTTGAAGAACAACTTGATTGTTGATTCGAATTGGCGAACAAGTATCTCTTCGCAGGGTAAATGTTACCTGGACACACTTTTGCTCGTTTACTTTGATTCTCCATAAATTTAACCATAGTTCCAGTTGTGTAATATGTTCTTGTAGATATCGGGAAGCCTCGTGAGGGTTTTCGTGCATACTAAGGCAGGCTGTATCATCGGCAAACGTAGATGTATGGATATTGCTGCTCAAAGGCATATCACAAGTGTAAATCAAATACAAAACTGGCCCCAGTATGCTCCCCTGTGGCACACCGGATGATATAGATTCGGGCACACTCATGAAGTCTCCTTCCACAACCGTAAACTTCCGGGTAGTAAAATAACTTTCTAATAGCTTCAAAAAATTAATTGGTAAATATGATTTCAATTTTAAAATAAGACCTTCATGCCACACTTTATCAAATGCCTGAGAAACGTCGATAAACAGCGCAGAACAATACTTCTTTTCTTCAAATGTTCTTCTTATAAATTGAACTAGTCTATGAGTTTGTTCGATGGTGCTATGCTGACTTCTAAAACCAAATTGATGGTCCGGTATGCACCCACTACTAACTAGAATTGGGGACAATTTTGCCATGAGCAGTTTTTCGAAAAGTTTTGACATTGTTGATAGCAGACTTATTGGCCTGTATGACTCAGCCTTGGTAAGGTCTTTGCCCGGCTTTGGAATCATTTTAACTTTGGCAAGCTTCCAGCTATTTGGATAATAATCCAGTCGTAAAATGGCGTTAAAAATAAATAACAGGATTCTAATTGCAATACGAGGCAACTTTATTAGCATCTAATTCCATCAATACCCGGAGCTTTCTTCGGGTTAAGCTAAGCAATTAGTTTTTGTACATCACACGTTCTAAATTTTATGGGTCGAGGGGGTAGCGCCACTACATTCGTGTGAGAAAAATAAAATTTTCTTTTTCCATCAAGTTGTGTGTAAATTGAAAACTTTAAACTCGTTTTCTGGCGAACTAGTTTTTTTTAGTTATGACTACGTTGCAATAAAGGAGCGATATACATACATATATGTATATTAGGCAGGGACCGTAACGGTTATGATTTTTATTTTAAAAATCACTTTTTAATCATTATTTCTTGATTTTTATTTATCCCTCACAAAATAACAGTTACTGTTAGATTTTTATTTTTTGCTTAATTTTTAAAATGTAGAAACCGTAATTTTTGCGTTAAAACTAAAATTTAAAATTGAATTTATCGCCAGAGTTTGTAAAAACAACTCTTATATGTTATATTAAATTTACTTTCTGTTATTTATTAATTTTAAAAATTAAAATTTTTTGAGCAAAAAAATAAAAATCAAAAAGTAACTGTTTTTTTTTCTGAGGAATAAATAAAAGTCACAAAATAATTGTTATTTTGTGAGGAATAAATAAAAATCAAAAAAATAAAAATCATTGCATCCATAGGTAGTCTAGGTAACATGGAGTATTGTGGTATATTCCTTGTGCACGTAGCACTTTTCTATTATTGTGATTTTTTCAGTTTAAATATGGAAAATAATCGTTATTTGCAATCCCTGATATTAGCATAATTAATTTTTTAAATTTCTTCCCAAATGTCCTTGAACCCTAAGATTTACGTACGGAGAGTTTATTTTGATGAAAGATATATCAAACTTGATGTGTTTTACTTTGGCGGGATAGGATCCCGAATAAGTGGACACTTACATACAGTACTGTGCAGAACAAAAGCAACAAAAACCCTAATTGACTCAAAATTTAAATATTTTAGACATTTGATTATTTCAAGCAGCTCTTTTCACAAACTTTTGTAGGCATTCATACTAACAAACGAATTCGTATTTTAATTTTTTAATATTGATATTTCCTGAAAAATAAAATAACTAATATTCTCAAACCCATGTATCGAGATTGTGCAGAACAATAGCAACAAAATGGAAAATGTCATAATTACCAAAAAACTCTTTGATATATCCCTATAATTCCAAAGTCCAACAGGCTTAACAGTACTTATTAGTCCTTATACTAAATATTAAAATGCATTTCTCAATGTTATTGGTGCTGCTTGATTTAGCAAGAATGGGGAAGAGTAGGTATTGCTGAACTTTCTAATATTTAAAAAATTAATCTAAAAACATTAGATAAGTGTAATAAAAATATATTTCTAGTTTGCTAATGGATAGGTCGGCATAATAATTACGTATTGAGCAGTTTTGGGTACCACTACGAAAAACTTCCGCAGCTTATCATAGCTAAATGCATTTCAAATAATCCAAAAGCTCGTTTTTAGTTCCTAGTGAGGTTATAATATCTCGAAATCTTAGTGTGCATTATGGTACAACTCGAAACCGTGCTAGAGAAGGCAATTGAAAAAGTTACATACTAAGAAAATACTATAGTTGACCAAGAGATAGATACTTAAAAAAATCCAGGTAAATCTTGTATTTAGTTCATAGAATTTTATTGTTTTTTTGCTTAAAACGGAGTTCCGTAGTACACACCGTAATTGAATCCTAATAAAATGGGAAACCGATGTTTTTATTGAAGAATTCAAGTTCGATATATGGAGTTGGTATATCATCTCTTCAATGCGGCGCTTGCCTAGCAAACCGTTTTCGCCACGAAATGTTAAAATGAGTTTTAAACATAACAGCGGTTAGGTGATTTTGATATTTTATTTTCCGACGTATAAAGTTAGACCATTCCCAAAAATTTGCAAAAAAAAATATCCTTGAAATAAAAATTATTTGGCATTTCGAGTGGAATATGACTCTTTTATGGGTGTTTCAATGCGGTAGTATTCCATAACATACTTGGAGGTTGGAAAAAAGTCAGGAACATTAATTTAATTCCAATCCTCGCTTTACCGACAAATGCAGCTTTCTCGATCGACACTTTTTAAATGAGTTTTCTTCGTTTTAAAAACTACTTTTATTTTTGGAGATTTTTATTTATGTAAACTGGAGGGTTATTATGTATTTCGATTCGATACGAAAACTGTTCGAATTTGTATGTTATTAACATTACAATTCGAACACATTTCCGTTCTATTCGTATTACATAACAATCCCCCTGGTTTCCGAAATCTACGCCAGATCATGTTTTGAGTGGGGGAAACCAATAGTATTATACCACTTGCTATTAAACTTTTTCAAAAGGAAACAGAACAAGTAAATAATGAATATAGGGCAATATCGCAAGTTCCAGAATTTAAAAAGCTCAAAGATTTAAGTAGAAGTAAATTTTGCAAAAGGATTTCTACCATTAAAAATCGTTTATGTAAGCCTTTGTATACAAATTTATACAGAATTATTCAAGGAACTCTTTCTATTCGCCAATCCGCAGCATGTGTGGAAAGAATCTTTTCTTTCGACTGAAAACTTATATTGAAATCAACAATAAAATTTGAAAAATCGCTTTTGTTTTCAATATAAATTTTTAGTCGAGAGTTTTATTTCGATATTGTTAAACAGGCCATAATAGAAGAAATCGTCGGCATGTAAAAAATACTGTGTCATATTTAATACAATTAAAAGATTTAATGAAATCTAGTTCTAATAATTGTTATGATGACAATATTTTAAGACTTTATACAAAAAATGCTTTTAAACAGGAGTAAATTGAGGAACTATTGGACTAAGAATTTAGAGATTATGTTTAATAAAATTAGAATCGCATAAATAATGTTTTTTAACTAAAATTTAGTTTTTTAAGCAACATACATACATATAAAATACTTATGTCTTTATTTTAATTTAACAAAAAATACTTTAAAAAATTTGAGCTTTTGTCGCTAATTTATGTTTTTGGTCTAAACAAAATAAATCACATATTATTATTAATACATACTTTTGTTTTTATTTAAATTAAAAGATTATAGTCGAGTACATTAAAAAACTTTTTTGGCCTTATCAAAGGTATTTTGGCCCTTTTAAATCGTTAATTTGGCCCTAAACCAAAAAACCCAAAATGCATCACTGATAAGAAATAAATTTCAACATTTTACTTTTTTAAGCATTTTTTCATATTTATTACAATTATAATACTTATAGAATAAAAAAAGAATTAATTTATAATCGCTTTTTATCACCACCAATCATCATATTTTTCATCAATCTACGTTTACATAAAAATACAATTGAATAATTTTTGTGTTTCGTTTTTTTTATAATTTATTTATAGGCATTTATGTGTGTGTAAGTGTATATATTGTGTATAAATTATTTTTCAAAAATTTTAAACATATTGGTTGTAATTAATTTGTTCAACTAGGAAAAATATGTATAATTTATCGTCTTAATTAAAAATAATAATAATAAAATTAAACAAATTATAATAATATTTTGAATTTTCGCTTTTTGTTGTTTTCGCTATTTATGACAAAAATGGATTCGATGCTGTTGCTTCCGGTTTTATCCAAGGCATGTTATTGTTGTTCTGAAAAGTAATCGAAAAGTGTTAAACACAATATATGTACATACATATGTATAAATATTTACAAAAATTAAAATATATGTATCTTATTGAAATAGGTTTTTGATATTCATGCAAATTTTGTGTGTATAAAATTGAAGTACAAAAATACCAATCACATACGCCAAATAGTTATTATCTACAATATTTTAGTACTCGTATTATATTTGAAAAGAAAAGTTAGAAGGTAAATAAACATACATATATAAAGTTATAACTACTGGTATTGTAAATAAATAATTTAAATTTTACCCAGTTTATTTAAGCGTCCAAGCTTCCATTGTGGGCTACAAGATATAAAATTGCAATGGAATATTAAATGTTAGCAAAATATTTATGTTTCTAGCATTAGTTGTATTAAATATAGCTTTATTTCAAATTCGGAAAATATTTGTTAAATTTTTTTATTAAATTCATTCAGTACGCAAATCAAACATTTTTCAGCAGACAATCATTTGAAAAAAAAAATTTGTAAACGCCACATAATGATCAAACAGAATAATTCTGTAATGGTATTTTCTAATTCATTCGTAAATCATAAAGAAGGTGTAAAATCAATCGATGTCATATTTTGTATACGAGTATGTACTAGTGATGCAACGAATGTCAATTTTTGATGTTCGCGAATACGAATATTTGGAACTATATTCGCGAATACGAATACTAATATTGTATGTGAAATTTTTAAACATTAAATTGGGGTTCTATTTTCGTCTGCAATATGAAATCCAAAAAAATTTTCATGAAAAAGGACTTCATACTCCTGTTGCCTTTAAAGTAGTAAAAACCATGATATAAATATAGAAGGTACTTCCATTCTCTCATTTTTTCTTGACATTCACCTTCTGACAAGGATAGGTATTCTGAAGTTTCCAGTAAAAATGTGCTACCGTATTAATTTAATATTTCCCCTCTGTTTCCTGTTTGTTTGAAAATTTTATTGAAAAATTATTTCAGAAGTTTTTTTTTATAAATTCAAACAATTTAAAAGAAATCGTGATTATAAATGTTTTATTATCTTGAAAAGCAATGAAATGCATAGTAAATGTATTGTTGTGTTAAAGAAAGCGAAAATTAGCTGCATATTACAAACTGTGGACGTACAAAATATCATTGTAAAAATATGAATGTAGCATTCTTTGAGTTCTCTACATTATCTGGTGTCCGCTAAGAGTGTCTAAGAGCCTGCAAAATTTTTGAAATAGACTTGCCAAAATTATCTGATCGGGTATTTAAGCCATTTCTTAGAAAAATATGTTACAATCAACAAAAAGCGAATTATATAGATTAAACAAGATGTAATATCAATCAATATTTGCTAAACTTAATGAAAATTCATTGTCAACTAATCAAAATCATCAATCAATTTGGATGAAAATATAGTTAAAATATTTATTTTAGGCAGAAAATTTAAAAAGATGCTCCAAGTTATTACATAACCACTTTTTAAACTTCACAGATGTATAGTCATGCATATTACTTTATATATTTTCAAATTTTTTTTAAGATAATTACACATTTTTGTAAAAAATTTATAAGGGAAGACTTATATTTTTTACGATATGGGAACATTTTTTTTATTTCTCTCAAAAAACAAACTTCAAAAATACTTATTTTTTAAAAACAAAGAGAGAATGGAAGTACCTTCTATATTTATATCATGGTAAAAACTACCCAAAATTTTAATGATCGTCTTAAATAATATTTGAAAATGATACAAAGCACAAATTGCTATAAAAAATTTAATAAATTTGTACAAACTAATATTTTTAGCCATTTATTTAAATTTCGTTTAGGATTTATGCATTTATTTATTTAATTTGTTTGGAAAAATATTCGTATTCGTATTGGCCTGAATTTGGCTAATAGGAATACGGATACGAATATCTAAAAATGGCCGAATATTCGACAATTCGAATATTCGTGCATCACTAGTATGTACATATAAGGTTATCCAGTTTTCGGTTTCACAACTAAAGTGAAATAAAACACACCTAAAGCTAGGATTTCAATGAAACTTTTATTTCATTATAATGCTCGGACTTTGCCATTAGATACGAAATACAATGTCATTTAAATTACCGCCTCTAGGTTGGTTGCTGCAGTCGATCCTTTTGAGGTAGTTTGCGACCACTTTTTCGCACATTTCTTTCTGGCGGTATCTCGGCGCACAGTGGGAACTCTTGTAAAATAAGTGGTAATAAATCTGGAACTTCTAAACTGCTTATTAGTTTTATTTAAAACATGTTTAGAGCAGAACACACGTCTAGAGCGCTTTCTGGCTTAAGCACGAGAGGAGTTACAGTGGGCCAAAGTTTACCAAATGTTTCCTATACTTTACTTTACTTTAGTATTTTGTCTATAACTTTTTAGTTTATATTTAATAATTTCATCACGCTTAAATGCCTTTCAAGTTTATTTACCTCTAATCTAAAAAATCCGTTGGTTTTTCTATTTTTTTCACGCTTATTTAAATACCTGCTCGGGTAATGTATATTTCTGTCTGTATATTTAAATTCCCAAAATAAAGTTTCTCCTTAATTTTCTTCGTTTAATTACCCAAACTACTTTACAGTTACAATACCCAATTTTACATAAGCACTTGTCAATCAATAAGAGCAATTGCGTTTTTACTTTTACGCAATCGTTAAAAAACATTCCGCACCAAATGCGATAAAGTTTGGAGTTAGAATTTGATGGCAGGCGGTATTTAAAATATTTTTTGCAGATTTTATTTACTCTTTGTTTCAACAACGGCAAATAGATTTCATAACATGAATTCAATTTTTAATTTAATATATAGGGAAGTGTTGAAATATATTTTATTTTAATAATATTTAAACTTTTTCGCTCGTGGTTTATTGAATTTTTATTCATTATTTTTTATATTTATTTTTAGAACTAAAATTAAATTTAGAAATTCATTCGGTGCGGAAGATTTTTCTTTCAAACTGGCCTACGATATATGTAGGTTTTTGTAATGAGTACAATATTCCCCATACCGTAGTGCCTGACAAATTTTTAGTAAAAAAATTTATATGCCTTTTTTAATAAATTATTTTGTGCGAAAATCGCCCCGCAAAATATTTGCGTAATTTTCTCTTTTAGGTAATTAATAGTCTTCGGCTAATAAACTCATCGAGGTTTAAATTTTTTAAATTACCCAAAAAAAAAAAAACTGAGATTTTTGAGCGCAGCAATTATCCGTGGAATACTGTGTGGACTTGTTGTGACTTTTTATTACTTAGAATAAATATAAGCATTTGAATTCAGTTGTTTGCACTCCATTGTTCCGACCAAACTTCGAGCAGCATTAGAGGTATCACATATAAAAAATGTTTTATTTAACTGAATCGAATTGCCAGTTTATAGAAGCCATGTAACAACTCTCTTCTGCCTTTTTATATGCAAAACAAAAACAAAGCACTCAAATTTGTTTTTGTTTCCAAAAAAAATTATTGTGCTTATTTTTGAATTTGGTTGAATTTTTTAAAGTTTTATTTTGATTAATTTACTGCCGAATTCATCGTAATTGCTACTAATATTATAAATGTGAAAATTTGTATGTTTCCGAGCTCGCATATTTGTATGCGATTTTTGCGATGTTTGGATTTATAATTTTTGTTTTACTTTAATGTGAAAACTGCTTAATCCAGATTAAGATATTGGATACTTTTAAGGTAAAATGAGTAAAAAGTTATATTTTTGATACTTTTTCTGTTATTATAAATACAGTTTATATGACAATGGGGAGCCCATTTACTGGCCTACGGAAATACAAAAAATTCCGGATGTTATAGATTTTGGAGTCATGAAAAATATCTCTAGGGAATTAGTTCATGTTGAAGCTTCTCAAGATCTCTCCTCCGATCACTCTCCCACGATCGTTACAATTTGTAGCCCACTAAGAAGTGACTTACCTCACCCATATGTGAAGACGATCAACCGTGTTAATTGGCGGGGGTTCAGAAAATATCTCAGTAGTCATTGTACGGAAAACATTACGCAAAGAACATCCGAAGATATTGAATTTAACATTGGCAATCTTATCAAAAATATAAAACAGGCTGCTGAACATGCTACTACCTCCCACCCGCAGACTGGATTTAATAGCATTTACTCTACGGATATTGAACGTCTCGTAAGTGAAAAAAGAAGACCTAGAAGGGAATGGCAACAGCACAGATCGCCCCAACATAAAATCAGATTTAAAGAGTGCACTAAACGACTCCAAGACTTGCTTGCATTTGAAAAAACTGCTTCTCTTAAAAACTATCTGGAAGGTCTTGATGCCACACCAGCATCTAATTACTCTTTGTGGCGCGCTGCTAGAAAGCTTAAAACACCTGTTGAGTTTAAACCACCTCTGCGTACATCTACCGGAGGTTGGGCAAGTAGCGATACTGAAAAAGGTAAAATATTTGCTGAGCATTTAAAATCAGTATTTACCCCTAACACATGTACTGGTGTTATTGATTTGCCGAATGTAGTTGCGCTACCCCCTCGAACCATAAAATTTAGAACGCTTGATGTACAAAAACTAATTTCTGAACTTAACCCGAAAAAAGCTCCGGGTATTGATGGAATTAGTAACCAGATGCTAATAAAGTTGCCTCGTATTGCAATTAGAATCCTGTTATTTATTTTTACGACTGGAGTATTATCCACACAGCTGGAAGCTTGCCAAAATCAAAATGATTCCAAAGCCGGGAAAAGACCTTACCAAGGCTGAGTCATACAGGCCAATAAGTCTGCTATCAACAATGTCAAAACTTTTCGAAAAAATGCTCATGACAAAATTGTCCCCAATTCTAGTTAGTAGTGGGTGCATACCGGACCATCAATTTGGTTTTAGAAGTCAGCATAGCACCATCGAACAAACTCATAGACTGGTTCAATTTATAAGAAGAACATTTGTTCTGCGCTGTTTATCGACGTTTCTCAGACATTTGATAAAGTGTGGCATGAAGGTCTTATTTTAAAATTGAAATCATATTTACCAATTAATTTTCTGAAGCTATTAGAAAGTTATTTTACTACCCGGAAGTTTACGGTTGTGGAAGGAGACTTCATAAGTGTGCCCGAATCTATATCATCCGGTGTGCCACAGGGGAGCATACTGGGGCCAGTTTTGTATTTGATTTACACTTGTGATATGCCTTTGAGCAGCAATATCCATACATCTACGTTTGCCGATGATACAGCCTGCCTTAGTATGCACGAAAACCCTCACGAGGCTTCCCGATATCTACAAGAACATATTACACAACTGGAACTATGGTTAAATTTATGGAGATTCAAAGTAAACGAGCAAAAGTGTGTCCAGGTAACATTTACCCTGCGAAGAGACAATTCGAATCAACAATAAAGTTGTTCTTCAACATTCACACGTAAAATACCTTGGTATACACCTTGATCGACGGCTTACATGGAAGCCCCATATTGACTCAAAGCTAACACAAATGAAACTGAAATTAACTCAGATACATTGGTTGATTGGTAGAAATTCAACACTCCGTCTAGATTGTAAACTTTTAATATACAAGTCGATTTTGAAACCAATATGGTGCTACGGAATACAGTTATAGGGCACTGCTTCAGCATCCAATATAGAGAGAATCCAACGAAGGCAAAATAAGATTTTAAGACTAATAACATCGGCTCCATGGTACATTAAAAATTCAAATATACATCGTGATTTAAATATGCCACTAGTGACTGAAGAAATCTCAAAATACGCAGGCAAATACATAACAAAACTCGAGACCCATCCTAATCCCCTTGCTCGTAATATCTTGAATTTTACTGGACACATCCGCTTAAAAAAGAGGGACACAAGGGCTCTAATACTCATTACTCCAGAAGAAACTGCTTGAATATACTTTTGTTTTTGCTTATCACGACTTATGTATTATTAATAACTTTCACTTACTGGTCGGGCCTAATTAATTATATTTAGATTTAAGATTTGAATACTTATTGTGAGTTCATAATTGAACATTCAATAAATAAATATATGTATTAAAAAAAAATATGACAATCTTACGGCCTGTTCCACGAAGTCGACAGAAAACTTTCGATCGACAAATTATATTGAACAACAACATAAGAAAATTTGTTTTTGTTTTCAATGTAACCCAGCAAAAAATAAAATGAGTACTTCTTTACAAACCACTTATTAATTACTTCCAAAGTAAGTTTTTTTCTGGTTTAAAAAAGTTATTTTTAATCTCATATCTAAATTAATACTAAATCACCAATTTTATTATTACTAGGATCGCCCGGTGGTCTTAATTATACCACAAACATTTGAGTACATTTGTGTAGTTGTTGTAGAAAGTTGTTTTTTTTTTGCAAGCAAATTTAAATAGCTTTCTTACCATTTTTATGCCATGAATTGAAAAAAAAATTATATTGTGCATATCTGCAGAAAAATACCTTTTAAATCATATATGTTTCAACAATAATGGTGGACGATAAGATAGTTAAAAGTGTACGACAAAAAAATGTGTGCCGTATTTATATATAAGATTATTCTCTAATATAAAAACCCAGAAAAAAAGTGATGATCAAGAACTAGAAAAAGCACCACAACTACTGCTAAGAACCACTTCAATTTCCGAGCAAACCCGTTAGCTAATAAAATTTACTGATTGATTTAAATGCTTAAAAGTACAAATTCTTCAACTGCAAAACTGAAGGGAAACAAGAATAGATTTCCCTTCTTTTTTTTTTTTTTTGTTATGAGACAATATGTTAATGAGTAGAATAATTTTTAGGAATTAAAGGGCTTTCCAAGTGGGTTAATAAACCAGTGAATAAGCACCACTTCCTAAATCATAAATTTAACTGCTTTGGAAAAGTGGTTAATAACCAACCACATCCTAAATGTAAAATATTGTTACGGAAATGGCCGTCGGGTTAATATAAGTGTTACGCAAGAATATTCGAACAGGGCTAATATAAAGAAACATCCAGAAGTATTTAAATAGATAACTAAACGTTCACTCGTATTCACATACAAGCACTATAGCAAACAACTATATACACATGCGTAGCACATACATACGTGATTAAACGTAAACAACCAACAACAACTACAAGCGTCTGCTTATTAAGAAGGTATACATAGCTACATGCATACATACATACATGCCTGACAATTCCAACTAAAGGCAGAAATAAAAGTAAACAACCACTTAATGATGTATGCATATACACACGTATGTACATAGTTACCACATGAACTTAATTACGCGCTTTGTAAACAACATTGAAGATAATGATCATTCGGTCTAGACTTTGCATGAAAATTCTAGTGGTTGTTGTGCGAAGTATAAAAAGGGGTTGACGCATCCAACAGCAGTTCAGTCGCGATCAAAAGTTAGTTGGGAATAAGTCAGTTGCGAAGAAGCTCAGTTGCGAAGAAGCTCAGTTGCTAATAAGAAGTCTGTTGTTAATCAAGTGAGTTGACAATTAAGTTGTGCGCAGTCCGTGATTTGTGATACAACAGTGAGTTGATATTTGAGTCTGTGCTTTACAATACGTGAGTTGGAAATTGAAGAGACTATAGTACAGTCTATAGTGACAGTTAGAGTCTGTCGTGATTTGAGATTATTGTGGAGTCCCTTGAGTAAAGAGTAAGGGAGCAGTGGAAGCTGATAAAGACGTGTAAGTGAAGCCAGCGAGTCTTGATTAGTGTATCAACTGTGAGAGTCTGCCATAGAGTTGTTATTGGTGTATCAACTGGAAGTGTCGGCAGAGTGAGTCTTGTATGTGACGAGCAACAGAGAAAGCAGAATAGTGTCAACACTAGCGCAGCCAGTGGTCTAAGACGTGTATATACAACAGCGTGGAAGGCGTAGTGGTAACCAGTTGTGAACATTTGAGTAGTCTTTGTATTTGTATTTAAGCTCTTGAATTAGATTAGTATTAGTGTTATTTATTAGTAAATAAAGATTGTATCATTCTTAACCCTAATTAGTACACTGGGGTCTTTTATTTATTGCAAATCTACGAATCTACGGAAAAGCGTTTTTAACAGAGAATAAAAACGTAACATTTGGTGTCAGAAGTGGGATTTGCAAATAAAAGCGGCACGTTTAAAAAAAAGGTTAAACGTAAAGTAAGAGTGATACGAAAAGGAAAACCTCACACGTTTGAAAAGGTTAAACGTGAATAAAACCACAAACGTTTGAAAAGGTTAAACGTAATAATTGGTTTTGAGGAAAATGAAGTTCGAAGACCTAAAAGTGGAGCAACTCAAAAAGGAATTGAGTAAGTGTGACTTGCCGACAACAGGTAATAAGGCAGAACTTCAAAAAAGGTTAATAGACGAGTTCCAGCGACGCAACATCGACATAGAAAGTTATGAGTTCGATGAAAAAGAAAAATATGAGATGGAAGCATCCACTCCTTCTATTAGCACTTCAATCAGTACAGACATCGGCGCAATGTTAGCTGCTTTGATGAACGAAATAAAAGAAACCTCTCGAGCAACCAATAAAAAAATGGAGGCAAACAGCGAGAGAGTTCTAGCTGAAGTTAATTCCACAAATGACACACTTGACAAATGGAAGGCGAAGATTATGGTGAACGTTCAAGAATCGTCTGAAGCAATCTATGAGAAACCCCAGGAAATTGCTGAAGCCGTAAACAGACGGACAGATGGTGCAGAAATGCAAGTCAGTAAATCGGACGAAGAGATTTTTGACTTGAGAAACAGTGTCAACGAAGACATTTCTGGCACAGAGGAAGGCGCTGACGAAAAACAGAAAGTTGAAGATGAAATCAACAGTGGTCAGTGTCAACAAGTTGGACATGAGCAAAGTTTGCCAGAAGTTTGCAGCAAAGTAGAGGACGTTGGTTACTTAGATGATAGTCAAGCTGTTTGTGACACGGCAGAATTAGCTATTGAAGAAATGAACTCATTTGCTCAGGGTAATGAAACTGCTACAGTATACGAAGCACGCAGCAGAAAAGCAGTAAGGAGGAAAAATACAACTTTTATACAGAGCCTCAAGCGTGTGGTAAGGCCAACTCTAGTCAAGGGACAGTCTAGAGTCGGAGCCAAGGGCCATAAATGTGGAATGGTAAGGCAAGCTCTAGTCAAGGGACAAGGTAGAGTCGGAGCCAAAGGCCACAAATGTGAAAGGAGTAGTCATCTCCAGGGTATGGCAAGGCAAGCTCTAGTTGAGAGACAAAATAGAGGCAGAACCAAATACCACAAATGTGGAAGAAGTTGTCATCTCCATCTTAAAACAAGGCAAGCAGTAAAGGAAATACAAAGCAGATTCTGTACCAAGGGTTGCAAGTGTCAAGGAAGGTTTCAGCTCCAGCATACGGCAAGGCAAGCAGTAGAGGAAATGCTAAGCAGAGTCAGTGCCACCAAGGGCCGCAAATATCGAAGAACTAATCTCCAGCGCATAGTAACACAAGTCCCAGTTGAAAGCCGAGGCAGAGCCAGAACTAAAGCCAACAAATATGGAAGAGGTAGTCGTCTCCAACGTAACTACAAGGCGTATAGAAAACGAAGAAAAAGAAAGGCGATGATGTGCCTATTCGGGACGAATAGGCTTAAGTGGGCGGCAGTGTTACGGAAATGGCCGTCGGGTTAATATAAGTGTTACGCAAGAATATTCGAACAGGGCTAATATAAAGAAACATCCAGAAGTATTTAAATAGATAACTAAACGTTCACTCGTATTCACATACAAGCACTATAGCAAACAACTATATACACATGCGTAGCACATACATACGTGATTAAACGTAAACAACCAACAACAACTACAAGCGTCTGCTTATTAAGAAGGTATACATAGCTACATGCATACATACATACATGCCTGACAATTCCAACTAAAGGCAGAAATAAAAGTAAACAACCACTTAATGATGTATGCATATACACACGTATGTACATAGTTACCACATGAACTTAATTACGCGCTTTGTAAACAACATTGAAGATAATGATCATTCGGTCTAGACTTTGCATGAAAATTCTAGTGGTTGTTGTGCGAAGTATAAAAAGGGGTTGACGCATCCAACAGCAGTTCAGTCGCGATCAAAAGTTAGTTGGGAATAAGTCAGTTGCGAAGAAGCTCAGTTGCGAAGAAGCTCAGTTGCTAATAAGAAGTCTGTTGTTAATCAAGTGAGTTGACAATTAAGTTGTGCGCAGTCCGTGATTTGTGATACAACAGTGAGTTGATATTTGAGTCTGTGCTTTACAATACGTGAGTTGGAAATTGAAGAGACTATAGTACAGTCTATAGTGACAGTTAGAGTCTGTCGTGATTTGAGATTATTGTGGAGTCCCTTGAGTAAAGAGTAAGGGAGCAGTGGAAGCTGATAAAGACGTGTAAGTGAAGCCAGCGAGTCTTGATTAGTGTATCAACTGTAAGAGTCTGCCATAGAGTTGTTATTGGTGTATCAACTGGAAGTGTCGGCAGAGTGAGTCTTGTATGTGACGAGCAACAGAGAAAGCAGAATAGTGTCAACACTAGCGCAGCCAGTGGTCTAAGACGTGTATATACAACAGCGTGGAAGGCGTAGTGGTAACCAGTTGTGAACATTTGAGTAGTCTTTGTATTTGTATTTAAGCTCTTGAATTAGATTAGTATTAGTGTTATTTATTAGTAAATAAAGATTGTATCATTCTTAACCCTAATTAGTACACTGGGGTCTTTTATTTATTGCAAATCTACGAATCTACGGAAAAGCGTTTTTAACAGAGAATAAAAACGTAACAATATATTGGATTTATTTCAGCAATAAAAAATCAGACCTTATTTTAGAGTTTTTATAGCATATAAAAAGTAAATTTTATTAGCTTAATGGTTGTCAAAAACAAACCACTTCGCTCCAATTACACGCTAATGTTAAATTCACTACTTTTTGCTCCGAGTTTGAAGTGCTTCGTATCAGCAGTTGTGGTGCTTTATTCTACTTCTTTGTCATAATTTTTTTTTCTGGGAAGTAACTAATACAATGAACGTTTTTTGTCAACATCGTGGCACAGGCCGTTAGTTTCTTTCTGGATGCGAACAAAGTCGCGGAAAAATTCTGGTAAAAGATAAGTTTCTTTTATAAAATGTTTATAAATCAAAATAAAATTACGAGTTCGAACATGGTTTTTAACTTCGTTTCTTGCCATTTATCACAATACAATTTTTAAAAAATTTTAATCAGTCAGCTGTTTTTATTTCAATTTTATTTTTAAATGTTGTATTTTTATTTGTTGAAAAGAGCGGTTGAATGAAATGAACGAACATGTTAATTTTTATTAGTTGAACGGCACAAGGTTGCATTAAAGCCATTATAATATGTTAATAGTATATTACAGATTAAACGTTAATAGCAGCTTTTAGAAGCTTTGCATCAATCTTATTTAGCTAAGGGAATTCACTGTTCGTATTAAATTTAAAACTATGAGGACCAAAGTAGCACCAGAGTGCCACAAAAAATAAAAAGTTTTAAGTTAGTTAAGAAAAAAGTGATGCTTTTAATGCATTTTGTATGTGTAAATGATTTTTCAGTAACATCTTTATCCTAATCTAGGCCTAAGCTTCACTTACCAAATGACTAACACCGATCATATAACTACTAACATTTTGAAAAATTAATATAATTAATATTAAATATTTTGAGGCTTTTGCTCTTCGTAGAGATACCAACACTGGTACTCGTATTGTAAAGAATGTTAATTGTTCAATTCAAAGAGATAAACAGAGACTCCCTTAAAGAGTATTTGTATGTATCTTGTTCTTCTTTTGTATTAACTCTTGTAAAATAAATTCAGCTACAACATCTACTATAGTTTTTAGTGCAGACATAGTTAAATAAAAATGTATGAATTTTGTTGTTGCATTATTTCAAATTTACCACGATTTTCCAAAGCTGTGTACAATATGGTAAACGTCTACAATAGCCGGGAGAGAGGAATATATGATGCCTCTACCCCCTTTCTCTTCTATAAATTCAAAAGTTGCTCAACTAAAATTACCATGTGTGAACCCAGTAAAACTTCCAGCAAAATTCGATATATTTCCATAGCGGTCTTCTATAAAAAATAATAGCGGAATTCAAGGTTGGCCCTGTAGATCTTTTACATATTGTAGCTTTGATAAATTGTTGTCGCTTTGCTTTAAATTTAACAAAATTTTTCAAAGCTAGAACATTTAAAAAAATATACAAGGCTAATCGTTAATTTCGCTTTTATCTTTTATAGAAGACCGCTATTAAAATCTATCGAATTTTGGTGGAAGTTTTACTGGGTTCACACATAGCAATTTTAGTTGAGCAACTTTTGAATTTATAGAAGAGAGAGGAGGGAGAGGCACATGTAAAACAACATTCTTCTAATCTAAACATATGACGAGAGAAACAAGAAGTGAGTCGAAAAATAAATGGGAAAAACTCCCAAGGAATGAGGAAACACCCAAGGACCAAAACTACATTTCGGCGCACATTCGGCAACCAAAAATTCTCACTTGCCAAAATGCAAAAAAATACGTATGAAAAATGGCATGACTGTCGGCAAGAACTTTTTGGTTGTCGGGAAGCCCAAATTATCTATTGAAAATAACAGCTGTTATCTTTCAGTCGCTGTCGGTATAAGACAGTTTTTGGCAACTGGTAACGAAACTGAAGTTCGGTTGCTATCCATAATCGACCCATTAGATTCATTCAAAATCACAGAAAAAATCATGCATTGAATTCCAAAAAATTATGGAAGGGTGACCATCACAATCCAAAGCAAAATAAAAAAAAATAGAGCTCGGTAAACCAGAAATCCACACCAATATCCACGGCTATAAAGTAATTTCTATATAGGATCTGAAGAGTATGAAGAGCTACATATGTCAAACGATCATAGGAGGACTATACCGAAGGCATAAAAGACCATAAAGAGCATAAACGAAAAATAATCAGCATATGCGACCAGACACGATGAGTGAATTGTTTTCGGTTATGCATGAGGATCAGTCTTATGTTATTTGTTTTTGAAATATATTGTATTTCATTCATTAGCTTTATCCAAACTATATTTATTTGACATAAAGTCTTACTATAAACATACGAAGTTTGTTAGCTAAAATCAAAATTTTTTGGGTTGAAGTCTACTGACGAGTTTCATAAGCAAGAACTAAATGCATATGGACAATGCTTAGCTATAAAAACAAGCCAAATTTTTTTATCTTGAAATTATTCATGATTCATTAAAAAAAAATTACGGAAATGAATACGTGGACCCAATTAAACATTCTAATTTTAAGTTCGGTGTTGCGATATTCGATTGTTAATTCAAAACAGCTCCCAAATTACTAAATTTCCAAATGTTACTAACGGCACAAATCAAATTATTTAGGATATTCATTCAGACTTGTTTGAAAATAAATTAGCAACAAGAAATCAATTACAAATTCAAATAAA
Organism: Tachina lurida; assembly: GCA_944452675.1. NCBI lineage: Eukaryota > Metazoa > Arthropoda > Insecta > Diptera > Tachinidae > Tachina > Tachina lurida. Next base: position 90,059,232 of record OX101754.1, read on the forward strand.
AGATAAGGAAATACAACAACTTATAATAACAACAAAATGAAAATTATAAAATATAAAAACTATAACAAGCAAACATATCTCAACAATCAATAAAAAACAAACGAATAGAAAGGGAAAAGTAATTAAAATTTTCTTTTGTAGACTTTAGTTGTGTGTACTCACTTCAAATTTGCACTGAGTATTAAAGAAGTCGTTATTCGGATCATAGAAACCATAATTGAATAAATTCGAACCTGCACTCGTTTGTGAATTCAATGACATTATGGTTACTCCGGGAGTGGAAGCCAAGGATGCCGATAGGGCGTAACTGTAGTTGGGACCAAATGATTTAGTTGCTGAGGCGTTGCCTAAAGTCGTCGACTTCATGTATGATGAATTGTCATTATTGTTGTTGGCATTGTTGTAGTATAGGTTATTGTTGTTGTTGTTGTTGTTGTTGTTGTTGTTGGTATTGTAATTGTTATTATTGATACTTATAGTATCTTGAGGTGTTAGGGGCGTTAAGGGGGCATATGGAACAAATGATGACAATGAGGGCGATGATTGTTGTATAGGAGAAGAGGGTGGTGATTTTATATACGTTTGGTTATTATTAACAATTTCCACATGAGGGTACAAAGAAGAATAGGAGAAGTTTATAGTGTTATGTGTATCAAACACATCGGAAGAATTTAAAAAGCTATTGTCCTCATTAAAGGTTTCACTGCGCAAATTATCCAGAGTGTAAGAAGTTTTAAAATTCGATTTCAAAGTTTTTGAGGCCAATGCCATACTCTCCGCAGTTTCAGTTAAGGAAATACTTTTCAATGCTTCATAATTACTTTGTGAATGTTTCATAGTTGTGGAAAGTGAAGAGTTCAGAGAATCGTTCATATTGAAGTTGCGATTGTTGTCATTGCAACTGCTAAAGGTTTCATTAAAACCATTATTGCTATTTAAATTCAAAGTAGTTGGTCTAACAGGAGCGGTGGACGGAAGGGAGTCAAAGCTGTTACTGAAATTTGAGGCATTTGGTCTAACAGGAACAGTATGAGGTGGAGAATCAAAACTCAGCAACTTTTCAAAATTTAATGTATAACATAAAACAGTTAAAATAAAATTCATGCGCATGTATTATAAAGAAATAATAATATAAACAAGGCAAAGGTGAAAAATTATGTAGAGGTATAGGAGAGAGAAAGAGATAGAAAGAAATAATGTTTCGCATATAAAATTGTCGAGTTGAAAACAAATATGTAAAAAGGAGGAAAATAAATTTTTAAATAAATTATTATCAAAGATAAAGAAAACAAATAAGAAATAAATAAGATTTAAAAGAAACTAGATATATAAGAAAATAAGACATACATACATATAGATATATTTATAAATAAATAAAATATTACAACACTCGCCTAACATTTGTTTCTTTAAACACCACCTAAATACAAAATTCTGTTGATAACTTGTTTGACTCTATTTTTTCCCTTAAAACTTTACATCTAGTATATATAACCAAGTTAAATTTACCTGAGCAACTGCTACATTTGAGGTATTATTGACAGGTGCCCAAGGATCTTGATTGATGGTCATTTGAAAACTTTGTTGTTTTAATTGATTTATGGACGGCACCTTAAAACAAAGAGGCAATTACATAATAATTAAATAAAATAAGACCAGTTGAATAAATATTTGATTGTATTGTAAAACATACTGCTGGTTGCTGTTGTTGGAATAAATTTGTTTTTGGTGGTATAACTGTATCACTAAATGGATTATAAGCTGCGGCATTTGCTGTACTGTTTTGCGATACGACAGGCTTTATTAAATTATCTAAATTAACCAAACCCGAATTTTCACCCAAAAATGATTGTGGATCTTTAAGCGGTCTCTTAGCGGTTGCTCCAGTTGAATTTATAGCAGAAATATTCGTTGACGACAGTGGATCTAAATCATCAAATAGAAGAGCTTCAACAGAAATTAAAAAGAAAGAAAATATTAAGCGAATAGTAAAATATTTTATGGTTTATGTATGTATACCATTATTATTGCTAATATTTGCTGTGGAATCGTTATTTGCTAATAAATCGCCAGTCTTATTACGATTCGTAATTATATCAAATTCGTCCATATCGGGTGAAGGTTTCTGGAAAATATGTAAAACATTAATTTATGCAAGAAATTTATTATTCGGCATATTTTCATTCTATTATAAGTGAAATTTATTTGAAGATGCTTAAGCATATTCCGCATAGTCACAATGCATAGGTATACCCTTCCACACATTCTCCACATAGCACGCCAGGTCAAGTTCCGACCCAGGCACACAATGTGTATATTTACATCATGCCATGCGTCCTGTTTTTACCCCTCATAACTTTCAAGGCGAATTTATACCAGGTGGTCTCGATTTGCAACTTTGCATATTCACCTTGTATATTTGTTGTTTCCTGCAGTCAGAAAATTTCCGAACGTTTTGCTTTGATTTTGGACCAGAGAAATTAACAGCTGATCATCAGCTGCTGAATTCAGATCACCTGATCTGAATTCGCCTTGATAGCTTTGTTTCCTTCAATCGTAAAATGATGAAAACATATGGATATCACATCGGCGTAACCTCATATGCGAAAGTTTTACAATGAAAGCTTCCGGAGATATATTTTAAGACATACTCACTGCCTGACTGACCGCTATAGCTAGAGTGCTGAAATTTGGTACACAAGTAAGCCCAGAAACAATGTATCAAATGCAACGTAGTCTTCATCTCAAATGATGAAAAGGCATCTCACACCAAGGTAAAGGACTTTAGATCTATCAGTCGAAGCTCCTCTCTATCAAAACCCCTTAAAAACCTGCTAGAGGTACACATCAGAACCAATATGCAGAATTCTGTCAACCTCTCAACATGCATATACCAAAGGTAAATCTGTGGAGACGGCTTTACATTCGCTACATTGAAAACTCATTAGAGCATAAAAACTATACCTTGGTTTCCTTCATGGATATTGAAGGTCGATACATAGGCTGTAATTAGCTCCCTGGGAAGACTGGAAATCGATCAATCGAGTAATCATTTCATAGAGCGTCTACTCAAAGCAAGAACGATCACAGCGACCACCAAAAAATCCCATATGAAATGTGGTTGTAAATTAATTAAATACTCCCAAAATTTAACTCTGTGCTCACAAATCTGTGGCATACGCAGACGAGGTAGAAGTTTCTGTAGCAGGAATTCATATGGAAACCATCTCAAAGAGACTGGAAGTAACTGATGTCAGTACATTGGCCTCAATGTCAACCCAACAAAGGATGTCGAACGCTTTGCTCTAAAATACCTAAATTAAATGGTGACACTGTCGAATGAAGCCAAGTTTTTAGGAACCATCTCAGACAATAAGCTACTCTGGAAGAAAAGTCTAAAACGAAGGGCAAAGAAAGCCGTAATGGATATTTGCATTAGTAAGAATAGGCTGAAATTGTGGCATAAGTTGGTTGGCTACTAAGGGCAATCACCGTTTGGTGGAAGTGTTTAGACTCAGCGGTTTATCGTTCACATATGAAAAGGATTATTAGCAATACTGATAACCGCTGCCATAAAGTCACCACCACTCAAATCATTCTTCTAGACTGGCTCCTACTAGATTTACTAAGAGGGAAGCTAGCAGCACAATCCGCTACTGGAGAATGTGAGTTGGGGACATGCTAGCTTTCTGGAGAATGTGAATTCCATCCCATACTTAATTAATTATTTCACTCTACTTCCTATCTTCGAGAGGAAATTGTTCTACACTCTTAAAGATTATTCTCGCATACCACCTGGAGCTTTACTTGTTTTTATGGATGGCTCCAAGAGGCTGAAGACGGTCGTTTGAGGGGTCTACATTGAAAAAGTCTTATAATTGTAGCATACATCAAACAGAATTATCTCAAATCAAAAAATCAGCTAATTCTTTATAGTCGCATCGAGTATCTAATAGAAATAATCAGTTTACGATCCCTAACATAGTGTAGATAATACATCGTAGCTCGTAAGTGAATGTCGCAAGTCCCTTAAAAGGATGGCGGATCATTCCAATATCACCCTATCTACACTGGATGCGAGGACATGTGACCAATGTAGAAACTTTAACATCAGACAAACTAGCAAATAGAGGAATATTGATAACTTCTGCGACGTGTTTTTAAAGTCCTGCTGGCAGCGTCTAAATAGTGAATTTTTGGTAAATTTTCAAAAACATTATGGCATCACTTTTAGTTAATTTCCCGCGAACAAGGACAGGGGACATATTGGCAGTTAGCATTGGGACTACCAATGCTTTCGCGCTTTAAGAAAGCACGTTTTCAGTGGCCTTTCAGAATTATCAGCGGTTGATGTTAAGGACCCGCTAGCTCAAGCTGCAAAAATTATTAGCATGCCCATAAGCGGGTTTTTTTTTATAAACCTTCTCCACTCTTAACCTCCTCTTTTTCCCTTAACCTCATTTTCTCTCGCTCTCTCTAGCTAATTCTCGCTCTCTCCAGCTAACTCTCGCTCTCTAGCTTACTCTCGCTCTCTCTATCTAACTCTCGCTATCTCTCTAGCTTACTCTCTTACTCTCCAGATAACTCCCTCGCTCTCTCTCTCTCTCTATTTCTCTTTCTCCCACAGGTAAAATAAATTAAACTAAGTTAAATGGACCCAAATGAACTAACCTGTAAACATAACCCAACCTAGGCCTAGTTGAGTAGCCAACTAGAAAATTCTCAAAACCTGGAATTTTTACCCAAGGACGGACCAACGGCCGTCAACACAAGCAATTAGACATTTTTATCGAAATTTTATTTTCAAATACAACTTTAAGCAATACAACAAGGTTTGTGAATTGAATAATTGTAATATGACACAAATTGATTAAAACAAGAGAATTAAGGGGATTTATTTAAAAATTTTTAAGTCATATTTTAGTTTTATCGCCAGAAAGTGTCGAAATTTGAAATCCATTTAAGGCTGAATTTCATATTTATTTACGCTTTCATTTTAAGTGTACGATAAGATCGGAAGTTTTATAAGAAGTCCTAGCGGATTAAATTTTAAATAAATTTTTGACCCTGCTCTTCTTCAAATGAGTCTTTTTGCAATCTTCATAAAAATTGGTCAAACAATGTTAATATAATCTACAAAAATATATATATATATACATATGTATGTCAAAACCTGAAATGCGTATTAGTGTTTATTTCCATATTGATTCACAATTTATCCTAAAAAGTTTCGCAAATCGCAATTTTAGAATTTCACTACGAGTATTTATTTTTGTAAAACATTTGAATCCGGTACGCTTTCGTTTAAGGATATTTATTTAATGCCTCTTTATGAAAGTAACAAAATGTACACGTCCTACACTTAAGAGTAACGCGTGAATATATACGAAATTAATCGATAAACTGATTTGAAATTTTTGCCAATTTCACGTGTCAAAGTTCAATATGAAACATTATTGTATTCAGAGAATTATAGTATAATGTTATGGCAAATATCTTTGTGTTACTAACGTTTTCGGGCACCCTTTTTTAAATGATCATACATATAAAACCCATACGGAAAAGATTATGTAAAATGTTTCACAAGTGTTCTTCATAAAATGTTACATACATATAAGTGCTGAACCTAATTCAAGGGTTACATGGTTTCTAATGCCGATTCACTATGATAATCTGCAAAAGATCAGGAATTTCAAACTCCCTTTAAATAACACTCCGACAAAAACATTCAAACCCCCATAAATACATATATAGATTTAAGCTACGTACCTTAGCTGCAGTTGTATTCTCAATATTCTTCCAAGGATCATCATTTTCGGCTGATAAGGCTTTTGGCGCCCAAGGATCATCTACCAGTGCTTTAGATTGTGCAGGAACAGCCGCTGTATTTGGTTTAGCATTTTCCGCTAACCACGCATCTAGCGGAGCGTTCGTTGCTGATTCTGACTGCTTTGAAAGCCATGGTTCCACTGCTGCAACGCCACCTACAGCTCCCAACACATTGGCAGAACTTTGAGTATTACCGTTGGTTTGTAGCCAGCCTTCTGTAGATGAACCCGAAGTGACGGATGGAGACTGCGTTCGTAAACCACCCCAAGGTTCGCCGCCGTTAGTGCCATTAGTACCATTAGTTGCCATAGATAGACCTAAGCCACCAACGGCACCCATTTGAGAAGAGCTCAATGGAGTCGAACGTGACGTTGCATTAGGTAGCCAAGGATCAATAGGCGGCGAGGCGGCGCCAGTCCAAGGGTCAGACATTTGACTAGCTGCTCTGGCTGGTGTGCCCCAAGGATCCGAAGTATTGTTGGTTAAGCCGCCAGCGGCCAAACCCAATGGTGGACTTGAAATACTAGTGGCTCCGAGCTGTATATCCAACAGATCCAATAAATGTGATTGTGGTTCTTCTTTGTGTTGTTTCTGCACCCTTAAATTCAAATCATTACTTTATTAAAATACGCAACTACTTACTGCTTTCTCTAACACATTTATGAATAAAATACAAACTTTCGTTTATTATGGAGCTATACAAAAAGAACTTACTTAAAATCTTGTTCACTTTGGCTCAATGCCAGCTGCAGGCGTACATCATCACTGCGACGTTTAGCCTCTTCCTGTTCAGCTTCTTCTCGCGACATGGCCATGGCCAATTGCAATTGCAATTCCTCTTCACCTGCCGTTTGAGGGCGAACCATTTCCAGCTCCGATACAGGTTTGGCTGGCTCCTCTTGCCAACCAGGCGGCATATCGCGCATATCACGTTGGGCGGGACCATCGATGTAGCCATCACTGCCAAAACCACTAGGATATTGAGCAAAGCGTTCCTTGGCTTTTAAGGCTTTAATACGCTCGTTTTTCAAACGTTCATCGTCTTTTAGAAGATTTACCAATTGTTTAGCCTTTTCTCTCACATGAGTACCTTGATCTTTGCCCTCTTCGAAATACACAAACTCCCGTAGAGTTTGTATGGCAAATATATTCTCTTTGCACTGTTGCGCCACCTTTTCGTTGCCAGTTTTTATAAGGTATTCTAGCAGTATTAGAGCCTTATAGACATGACGCCAATTTTTCCCATGATCATTCAAACGTTTCCAAATCATTTGCATTATTTCCGAGAAGGCCACAACGTTATTAGTCAGTTCGGCGATTTCCGCCATAATAGTGGCTGAAGGTCCCCAAGGATCATTTGAAGTCGCCTCACGCACTTTAATCTGAATTTTGAAAACAAAAATGGTTAAATATGATTTCTCCAAAATTGAAAATCTTTATTCAAACTCATCTTACCTGGGCATCAGAGTAGTTGTGAGCTAAATTTTTAATATTGCGACGTAGACCTGCCACATTGACTTGCATATCGTCCTTATGTTTTCGCACTTTATAATTAAATAATAAGAAAATAAACAGAATATAGAGAAATTGCAACAGACTTAACAATTAAGCATTGCTTTAAAAATTTAAATAAAAATAAAATTCATAAAACAAAACTATATCTAATACTTCAATAAAAGTTATGTTAGTTAGTTTAGGATAAATCAAAATGGTTTAGAAATATTGCAATCTGTACTTTCCAAGCAAATGTCTTAAAAAAAACTATAACCATATTAGAAAATTATTATTAAGAATTATCAAAGAAAGAACAGCAGACAACTGGAAGAATGTTGGAAATAAACTAAAAGAAAACAAGAAAAAGCCTTACAAGTTTTTAATCTGACACTGAAGACTTTTACTTGTTACATGTTTACATCATTGATTTTTGCACAGAAAACTATTCCATAATTGCAAAAAGAGAAACAAACAAAATCCTAGACAAGCTTATGCAAAAATAATGTAAAGAATAGATAAAAAAAAATCTGTTTTTGTTTTCTGTTCCAATTTAACGCATAATTTTTATATCGCTTTGAAATTATAACAGACATATTTATTTATACAGTGGAGAATACATATTACATATAGGAATAACTATTTTAATAATATTCTTTGCTTTATATACAAGTATTAAAACACTTTGATTTGTGAATTTACTTGAACAAGTATTTAGTGAAAAGAAAAAACGCAAAAAGAAACATTAAGTGTGTGCTATTTAAATATGAGAGATAGAAAACTCTGCTTTGAGATAGAAAACTCTTGGATTTTCAAAGAAAGTCCCTAATATCTCTTGCACGTGCTGATGGGAAATAATTTATTCAGACAGATAATGAAAAACAAACGATATAATAAGAGAAAAAACAAACCATCTCAGTTTGGTTACCTTGCGTGGCCTAAGAGAGAAGAGGAGGAGAAGAGATAAGAAAGACAGTCCTGCGTCTCTCCATTCTACTCAGTGATAAGCCGTTACTATTTATAGGTTTTAAAGCATCAATTTTTTTCAGCGATTGTGGCAATGACGCTTTATCACAATATCTTTTGGAGAAGTCCCTAAACGAAAAATTTAATCTCCTAGCGAGCACATCACACCAGAACAAATATAGACAGCAGACTCGTCTCAAGCTCTTAGCATTAATACATACGAGTATACCAAAGGCGAATCAGTTGAGACTGCCTTACACTCGCTCATCTGCTTTATCAAGCATAAAGTGAACGCATTGGTTGCCTTCATACTTGAAGTTCATAGACATTGAAGGCGATTTCAGTAATGTCGATGCATCGCCTATAATAAGCGCTATTATTGAATTCGCTTTATAGTTTTTCGAAATATTCCCCTTGATGATCAAAGTACACTTGCATTCGTTCAAACCATTTGTCATAGCAGTTTTTCCCTTCCGCTTGAGACATATCCAAAATATGGTTTTTGGAGCCTTCAACTGCTTCTTCGGCGCTCGTAAATCGTTGAACAAACAGTTTATCTTTGTAATTAGGGGGGGGGGGGGGCTAGAAACTGCACTAAATGAGGTTAATGCTTGGTGCTCTAGGAGCCAAATATCTTGGCACTAGTAAACTTTCCTGGAGAGAAAATCTTCAGGCGAGAGTGGCGAAAGCCTCTATGGCAATTTACGTCTGTAGGAAGACAATCGGCTCTACTTGGGGAATAAACCCTAAATGAGTCGGTTGGATGGTAGAGATGGTCATAAAACCTATCCTATTTTACGGAATCTAGGTGGGGTGGAAAGCACTAGAATCAGCAATCATTAGAGCAATCAATCCCGTATAGAAGGAATTCTCCGGAAAATGGCACTTATTAGATCGACGTCGACAAAGGCACTCTTCGCTATGCTATATGCTTGCGGTGGACTTAAAGGCTAGAAAACTGGTCCTACATACGGCCGTAAAACTGGAAGCAATAGGCGTATGGAGCTACAGACAATGGAGTCATGCTAGCATTCTAAATACAGCGAACAACATACCTGAACTCATTGGCTACTGCACTGCCAAAACCTACTTCAATAGGAAATTTAGTACTTCATTGACAGAAGGGTTCTCCCATATGGACAGAGCCATGCAGCTTTTCACGGACGGCTCAATTCAGGGCGGGGGAGTCGGAAGGGGCGTATATATTCCAGAATTTGGAACTAAAATGCCCTTCAGAATCCCGGACGAATGTAGCATATTACAGGCAGACATCTCCACCATTAAAAAGTTTTTGTCGGATACATAATAGGAATATCCATATAATAACGGATAGCCAATCTGCAATCAAGTCCCTCGCAGGTGTGTACTACACATCATTCCTTGTCCAACAATGTCGCACAGTCCTGGATAAACTAGCGCAGCACTCATCAATCACACTATATTGGGTGCGTGGACACGGTACTAATTCAGGCAATATAGTTGCGGATGACCTGGCAAACAGGGGAACCTTACTAGGAGTAGTCACAATATTGACAATCTCTGTGGGCTCTCTTTGTCATCCTGCTGGAGACGCTTCGATGCTGCCTTTCTCAATTCAGCTCAAGAATGAGCCTACCTGCGCTATATCGAGAACCCTTTGGCTTAGCCTAAACATCAATAGAACCAAAAACCTCATTAGCTTCACCAGGAAGCACTTGAGGAATCTCTTGGCCACACTAACCGGCCAATTTCGGAACGCACGCTAAACGTATGGGTCTCCCGTATAATGATTACTGCTACAGTTGCAATGATGAAAAAGAGGATGAGCATTTCGCATCTCCTCTGCTTCTGCCCGCTTTGGAGGATCTCCGTCTGCAATTCCTTGGCAAAATATCCTTCAATAGCCTGTCCGAGTTATCGGAAATAGGACTCGGAAACATTAGGAGCAGCGGCTACTATGGTAAGTGTATACACTAGACCCTTTCCTGACCCAATTCTCTTCTCTTTTATTCTCTCTTTTATATCCTCCCCTTATTCCCTATCCCCCTTTCTTTTACTACTTTTAACTTAAAGGTAGCACAAAGGCATCATCGTATTGGACCCAAGTGAGCTGGACCCCTAGTTTTTTCATTTCTTCACCAGCAGTCTGCTAACCTAACCTAGGGTTAGGTTAGGTTAGGTTAGCCAAATCAGGACTGTATGGAGCATGAGTCATTAATTCGAGGTTTTGACTGCTCAAAAATTCACTTGTTTGACGAGATGTGTGAGAGCTCGCATTGTCATGATGAAGAATAATTCGTCTTTGGGTGTTAGTTTTACGAATTGCTGTGTACCACATCACCCATTCGGTGATGATGATGATGAACAACTTTTGTTGGATTTAGGTCATCATGCAATACCTACATGGTCGACTGCTGTTTTTTCTGGCTCATAAGCATATATCCATCATGCGTCACCTGTCACTTTTTTATGCACGTCTTTTGAAGCACCACGGGTGAACTTTTCAATCATTTCCTTACACCACTTGACGCGATCCTTTTTTTTCAGCGATGGACAAATTATGGGGTATCCAACGAGAACAAATTTTTTATACAACTAAGTGTTCATGAAAAATCGAATGTACTGAAGTGGAACTAATGTGCAAGGATGCCTCTATCTCACAATATGCCACATGATCATCTTGCATTATGAGCTCACGCACTGCATCAATGTTTTGTGCAAAAAACACCCATTTTGGACGACCTTCACGGAATTCGTCGGCGACGGAACTACGACCACGATTGAATTCAATATACCAGCGATATACTGTAGTTTTTGATTGTGCTTCATGGCCATACAAAGAACTGACATCGACACATTCTTGTTGAGATAATCGAAAGTTGTGAAAAATAATACAACGAAAGAAAACCATCTCTTGAAGTTTCCATTTTTTTTTATCAAATTGATTTTCTGCACTCACTGTAAACAAAACAAATAGCACGTGTACATCAAAAGGTTATGAATACGTTTGTGCTAAGAAATGTCAAACTTTATTATGGTCTTGCCAGACTTCAGCTATCAACATTAGTGTTGCCAGTTCCTGAAATATAAATAGTTCCTCTCGTATAACGAAAAGAACCCACAGAGTTACACATCAGTATGGGAAGATTTCATCTTTCTCGTTAAATGTAATCGTAAGCATTTTACCCTGCAAATTGGACTCCTCCCTAATCAAAACTGTAGCATACGCAGATGATGTAGCAGTGCATGCAGCTGGAATCCATCTGGAATGGTCAGCAACTGATACGTGCGGGGCGGCCTCAGGGTCAATTCAGCCAAGAGGGAGCTTGTAATTTTTCTTAGGAAATACTAGATGCTATTTTTCTAGATACCAAAATTAAATAGAGTCACTTTAACATCTTCGAACAGTACTTAGGTATTATTTTAGACAAGCTGACCTGGAAAGATAACCTTAAAGCAAGGGTGATGAAAGCCTTAACCTCTATTTTTTATGTTTTCAAGTACGCGATAAGTTCTCGAAGAAAATCTTTCAATACAAAACAGGACACTTCTTCTACACACCGATGGCTACTTGAGCGAGAAGAGAGTTAGGGTTAAGTGTTTATTTACATCGAAGAATTTTGGATAAAAACATTATTTCGGTTCCCAAATGAATTTCAACATTCTCCAGGAAGAAGTATGTGCAATCAAAACAGCTAAGGTTATATCAAGGATCCAAGTCAGATCAGATCAGATCCAAGTCACAACAAAGCTGCCACAAGATCTGGCACAGTAGCATACTTCACAGCAAACCTCGATCTCTCGACAAGATGACAGATCATTCCAACATGACCATTAATTGGATGCCAGGACATGACATGAGATCTCAAACAGGAAACTTAAAAGCAAACTACTTAGCAAGGGAAGGAACTGCACTGCATAATGCGAACATCGACACTCTCTGTGGCATCCTTGCCCTATCATAGTGCAAACGCATGGATGATGTACTTTGAACAAGAGCGTCATGCCACCTGCACTTGCATTACGCCGACATTTTCTATAGTAAGAAAAACATCGCACTCCAAATTCTTAGTTTTTCGGAATAGCAAAATTTTCGTTATCCCTACACATGAGCAGGAACCTTGCTTAGGTGTTTTAATCCATCCAATGACATACAGCTTCACAGGCTTACGGAAAATGGCCCAGTGCGAGCCAGATAAAAGGAATTCTAGCCATGGAAAACTCTGAAAGAGATCCTACAATACCGAAACTATCCGAGATCATTAGAAGCAGCATCTGTTGAATAGCAAAGGCACCTAGAAAGGTTCCTGGTGGGACACTAGACATACTTCCAAAGGAGTTTAAAAGTATTTTGTTTGTAAAAGAGAAGGATAGCAGGAGCACAATTTTATCTTGACAGGGGCTACCAAGGGAGAGAAATAGCCATCTGCTCGGATAGTCAGGCTGCCATCCAAGCGCTCAGCTCATATCAGTTTACCTCTAAGTCAGCTTAGAGGCAAACCGCATTAAGCTAAATTAGTTAAGCAGCATGAATAAGGTTACACTCTGCTGGGTTCCTCGACACGACGGGGTGGTAGAAAACGAAAATGCAGACAAAATATCTAGAAGGGGGGCTAGTACACCCATGGTCGGACCAGAACCGTTTTGCTGACTTGGATTGGAGAAAATCAGGGAAGATATATTGACGGAGATCAAGAGTACTAGGGAATATTTCTGGCGCAATCTCCCTTACTTGTGACATGCAAAGCTAATGATTGGAACGTATAACCAAAATCGATTCATAGCTCTCATGTCCCTGAGTAAAAGTTATCTAAGAACGCTAACAGGCTTCCTCACAAGGCCATTGCAGACTGAGAAAACACCTGAACAGACTTGGAGAGTAACAGCCTGTGCAGATTTACGAAGATAAAACTTCAGAGCATATTCTGAAGGAGTGTGAAGCGTAATCCTACACCTATTGGAGGATTGGGAACTGCCAACACTACAATCACTGGCAATTTTGAGATTGAGAGGAGAGTAGGTTTAGATGAGGTGTTCTAGCACCTGGCAAGAGAAAAATAGATCTACTTCGATCGAAGTGTCTTGTGTTTCCCCTTGAGCTTAATTCATTCAAGGCTAAAAGGAATAAACAATTAGCAAGCAACCTTTTCCAAATATTAAAAATTTTATTAAAAGAGGCAGAGGGGCAATAAAATTGTGAAAACAAAAATGTGAGAGTTATTAGTGCCCGAAAAGACGATGTGATATGATTCTGCGATTTTTTTTTCGAAAAAGCTGAAGATATAAAAAACATTTATTTTATGTTATGTAAACACACTAGAGCAGTGATCGCCACACATATACACATTAAATAAAAATAAAAATTATATTTTATTGGTCTCTTCAGTATTGTGAGAGCACTCGCACATGCGCGCAGTTTTGAAGATCTCTGCACTAGAGTATTCATTGTATGTATGAGAGGAATCATGTATGTATTTCAAGTGCTGTTAAATGATAAATTCAGTAACAGTAGTCAATAGTGATTTTTAAATTACTGTGATTAATTAACAAGTATGTAAATATCGCTCTTCTCTATTATTAATAAATGCATTAATTTGAAGATTTTATTTTATATTCTCCACTGTTAAAACAAAGAATCCTAAAAATAGAAGCATATTAAACAAAATAGTACATTCACCCTTATTCCAGTTGTCGACATTGACGTCACTTTAACACAATACCAAAAATTTGGGACTAGTGTACCCGTTGTCGAAAACAATTGACTCCTCTTGGCAGGTTTCTGCTATTTTAGGGAACGAAAATAGACTGTCAGTAGCACAAAATTGTTTTCGAGAGCGAGTAAACAGGTTACATTTGTTTGGTATTGTGTTAAAGTGACATCGATGTCGACAACTGGAATAAGGGTGATTAATAAAAAGTATGATTAATAGGTAAAATTCTCTTTGAAAAATATAAAAAATAAATAAAACAACTTATTGCACAGAAAAATTTTAACTTTAAATTATTTGTTATAGATTGATCCTAAGAACATACAGATATAGTATGTACCGACTTGCAAGGAAATTAACTAAAAAAACTTCAAGCAAACAAAAGCAATTATTCTGACAAGTGTGTAAAATAATAAAAAAAAAAATAGTGACGAGTTAGTGATAATTACTGTTAAATAGGTGAAAGTTGTTTGTTTTTGTATGTGGGTATGGATAGAATGGTTGCTTGGAATATTTCCTCGAAATATTTTATGAGTAATTAGAAACATATTATATTGAGATTGTTTATTTTTATTTATTTATTTTTTTTTAATTTATTTTGGGTTAATGTGAAAATTAAAAGAGTAAATAGAAATTATCGACAAGTTTTAATTTGATTTGTTTATTTTTTATATACATATATCAGAACTTACTTTTCCGAACCTTGTTTGTTTGTACTAAGGCTTAGTTTTTTATTTGCAAAATAAGTTTAAAGTGATTTATTCTTTCTATGTTTAAACTTTTCTTTATTGGCGTTTTATTTAAATTTATATGGTTTAGTGCTCCAAAGCAAGCTAAGAGATACAACAAGATTAAAATTTTAAATATGTAAATTGTTTAAAGCAAGTTTTTTATTAAATGTATAACTAATAAATAAAATGGTGTAAATATTGTACATAATACACTTTTTAATAAAAACTCAAAAATTATAGGACAGTAAACAATTTTAAAGACAATAAAATTGGGAGCACAACATATGTACAAGTGTTAAAATAAAATAATAAAACATTTAATGCCAAAAAATATATACTCGTATGTACAATAATAATTGTGTATGTATAGAACAACAGCGTAGTTTGTATTTCATTTAATATTCAATTGTGAAATAAATAAAATAAGGCTTTGTGTCATTGAATGAAATTATCACTAAAAATAACTACTATTCAACAGCTAGC
Source organism: Tachina lurida (assembly GCA_944452675.1). Lineage (NCBI taxonomy): Eukaryota > Metazoa > Arthropoda > Insecta > Diptera > Tachinidae > Tachina > Tachina lurida. Next base: position 90,074,419 of record OX101754.1, read on the forward strand.
TCACACTGGGCCAAATTTGAAAAAAGGGAAAGAAAATTACGATTTGTTTATCGAAATGTTATTTTGTTTTTGTTATGACAATCGAAATCAATACAATCAACCTTTATTAAATTAATTTTTAACTATATATGATGACATACAGTACTGTGCAAAACAAAAGCAACAAACTCCGCAAAAATAAATGGAGACGATTATTTCAGAATATACACCATATGCAACAAAAACTCTGAGCATAATTTATTTGTATTTATATGCCCTATGTATCGTATTGAATAAAATCTTTCTTAAAAAAACTGGGGTTTCGAAAGTTATAGAAAATAGTCCAGACTTTGATATGAAGCTGTGCATAACAAAAGCAACAAATTAATCCTTTTTGTATAATCTTTAGTTTTTTCATAATACATTGATATCAACGTGGATAAATTCTTCAATATTATTTATTATGCATTAAGGAATACATTTTGGCTAAGTTAATGGAATTTTGAAGTGTTCGTTGCAATTTAAGATCCATTTTCCAAAAACACTCCTTCGGATTCTTGCAAAGAGGTTTGCAATGGCGATCGAGAAAGCTGCGTTTGTCGGTAAAGCGAGGATTGGAATTAAATTAATGTTCCTAACTTTTTTTCCAACCTCCAAGTATGTTATGGAATACTACCGCATTGAAACACCCATAAAAGAGTCATATTCCACTCTAAATGCCAAATAATTTTTATTTTGGGAATGGTCTAACTTTATACGTCGGAAAATAAGACATCAAAATCACCTAACCGCTGTTATGCTTAAAACTCATTTTAACATTTCGTGGCGAAAACGGTTTGCTAGGCAAGCGCCGCATTGAAGAGATGATATACCAATTCCATATATGGAACTTGAATTCTTCAATAAAAACATCGGTTTCCCATTTTATTAGGATTCAATTACGGTGTGTACTACTGAACTCCGTTTTAAGCAAAAAAACAATAAAATTGTATGAACTAAATACAAGATTTACCTGGATTTTTTTTTTAGGTATCTACCTCTTGGTCAACTATAGTATTTTCTTAGTATGTAACTTTTTCAATTGCCTTCTCTGGCACGGTTTCGAGTTGTACCATAATGCACACTAAGATTTCGAGATATTATAACCTCACTAGGAACAGAAAACGAGCTTTTGGATTTTTTGAAATGCATTTAGCTATGATAAGCTGCGGACGTTTTTCGTGGTGGTACCCTAAACTGCTCAATACGTAATTATTACGCCGACCTATCCATCAGCAAACTAGAAATATATTTTTATTACACTTTTAAATAAGTAACAGCCGCTTATCTAATGTTTTTAGATTAATTTTTTAAATATTAGAAAGTTCAGCAATACCTACTCTTCCCCATTCTTGCTAAATCAAGCAGCACCAATAACATTGAGAAATGCATTTTAATATTTAGTATGAGGACTAATAAGTCCTGTTAAGCCCGTTGGACTTTGGAATTATAGGGATATATCAAAGAGTTTTTTGGTAATTATGACATTTTCCATTTTGTTGCTATTGTTCTGCACAATCTCGATACATGGGTTTGAGAATATTAGTTATTTTATTTTTCAGGAAATATCAATATTAAAAAATTAAAATACGAATTCGTTTTCTAGTATGAATGCCTACAAAAGTTTGTTAAAAGAGCTGCTCGAAATAATCAAATGTCTAAAATATTTCAATTTTAAGTCAAATAGGGTTTTTGTTGCTTTTGTTCTGCACAGTACTGTATGTATCAGAGAGTATGAGTTGATTTACTTTCGCTCTCCACTCACTTTTACAATTCTTTTGTTTTGTTCTTTAACATCAATGATATTGCTTGCAGACTTACCTCTCTAACAACTGAATGTCATTAACTCACTCCTTTTTTTTAAGCGCCGTTAGTAAAAATAAATAAAAAAATTCTTACTGTTATTTGATTGTTTTGTATAGTAATCAAATAAGTCACAAAAGCACGTTGACTACATTGCATATTCATTAATAGTTTTTCTCGTATTAAAATAATTTATAAAATCAAATCAGCATAGCTATTTTATGTTATAATATTACATAAAACTATATTTGCCAGAAAAGATTTTAAGAAGTTTTCAAAACAATCATAATGATTCATTGCTTTAGTGATTCATATGCATGAATAGAAATTGCAAACAGTGGCATGCGTTTATTAACAACATTCTCATTGATATGAATCATGCAATAGCATCTTTCATGTTTTTTTAATGTTAAGTGCTAGCTCAATATTCATTTTACAAAATTCAAAATTATGCCGTTTGATTCGTAATCATGCAGATCTTTGATGTGTATGTGTTTTTACTATACGAGGGCTACTATTTATATTTCGGGAACTGGCAACACCATAACAAAGATCAACATTTCTTAGTACAAACGTACTCACAACGTTCAGAAGTTCAGAGTTCATTAAATTAATTTGACAAAAAAAATGAAAATTTCAAGAGAACGTTTTCATTGGCTTACTTTTCATAACTTTCGACGTGGATTATCTCAACAAGAATATATCGATGAACTCAGTTCTTTGCATGGCGATAAAGCACCATCAAAAACCAAAGTATATCGCTGGTATAGTAAATTCAATCATGCTCGTAGTTAGTTCCGTGAAGGTCGTCCAAAGTCGGTTGTGCCACAAAACATCGATGCAGTGCGTGAACTAATAATGCAAGATCGTCATGTGACATATTGTGAGATAGAGTCATCTTTGCACATTAGTTTAACTTCAAAATATTCGATTTTACATGAATATGTAGTTGTAAAAAAATTTGTTCTCGTTGGATACCCCATAATTTATCAATCGGGTAAAAAAAAGGATCGCGTCAAGTGGTGTAAGGAAATGATTCAACCGTATCGCTTAAAAAAGCCTTGCGTGGTGTAAATAAATTATTAAAAAGTTCAACCGTGGTGCTTCAAAAGACGTGTATAAAATCGTGACAGGTGACGAATCATGGATATATGTATACTTATGAGCCGGAAACAAAACAGCAATTGGCCGTTTGGGTATTCCAAGACGAGCTAAATCCAACAAAATTTGTTCGTGGAAGAAGAACAGCGAAGCAAATGGTCGCTTGTTTCTTCGGCGGAATGCATCATGTCACCGATTGAGCAACGTAGAACTGTCAATTCTGAATGGTAAACGACTTTGGCAAATGATTTGAATGAATGCAAAAGTGTATGGATCATCAAGAGGAATATTTCGAAAAGCAATCACCCTTATCGGGAATAAAAGTTTACGTGAAATGTATTCCCTTTCCCTAAAATTGTGATCGCCAATGTTTGCGTTGTTGTGTCAGTATAACATTCTCTAATTTTTTTTCACCATTTTTTGTTCGCGGGAAATATTTCACGTGAACAAAATGTTCGTCTTTTATTCCCGATAAGGGTAAATAAAGCCATTTTGATTTGAAAATGTTTTGTATTATTTGTTATTCCCGTAATATAAATAGTAGCCTTCGTATAGCGAAACTAATCCAGATAAAATGTAATATAATTAAAAATGTGGAAAAATTTGTTAACTTCAAGATGTCATAACAAAAAAAAAACCGACACCTATTTTGATAAGATTTTTACTATCCAAATAGTTATATGTAGAATAAAAATTTTGCAATGATTTCGTTCCATAGTAAAAAAAAGCATTTGTAACAATATTTCGTTAAATACTAAAGCTAGATTTATACGATTGAAATTTTCTTCAAAATTTCTTTTCAAAATGCTTCAAACTCGTGCAAACCATTTTGAAGAGCAATTTTGAAGAAAATTTCAATCGTGTAAATCTAGCTTAACTTTTCGAAAAATTGCATTCAATAAATCGAGCCTTATTTTCGATTTTATCGTAAGCGACAAAAATTAAATTTTTCAGGAGAAGGTTTTTTTAAAATATTCAAATTTGTTTTTGTACGTAAATTGTCGCTTACGATAAAATTGTACAGCATGTATCTTAAAAGTTATCAACAATTTTGCCATTTTGATAACTCTAAAAATAAGGCTCGATTTATTGAATGCAATTTTTCGATTAGTTCTTTCGATTAGCATATAAAACAATAAACATTTCGAAAAAAAAATCGAAAATTCATTTTTTTAAACCTGTCCCAGTGTGCAGTTGTTGGAAATTTTTTACTTTTTTTTTAAATTTTCGAACAAAATTTCAAAGTATTTATACGGAAATATTTTAAATTTGTTTCTGTTCGTAAATGCATCACTACTATGCATCATACGAGCAAAGTTTTATTTAAAATGCAATACAAGTTCGCTGGTAATCTTTTTCAGTAGTAGCCATGTTTGTACCGCACATTTGACATTTATTTGTTTTTCAATTTCATTTCAATTTCCATTTCTAATGCAATGATGCATTTACGAACTGGCCGTTAGTCTGTTGAGCTCAGTTTTAATAAAAGTTTTTAATGCAATTAATTGGCATATCAGAAGAGGGTTTGGGAATCGGGAAAAGTTCTTCTAATATTCCTGGGAATTTTTTTTAGCTTTCCCCGGGAAAACGGGAAATTAAAAGTACACATTATTTCATAAATATATAAACTTTTGTGACATACATATTTTTAAAATAGCGTGAGTGACAGTCAAATTTGTTTTGATTCATACTATACGACCATGTCACAGAGTTCAATTCCGTTTGGAAACGAAATTCAATCACCCCATTTTTTGTAGGAGATTGTGTCTAAAAAATGATAACTTAAATACAGGAATTTGTCAGGTGTTTTCAGACTGTTGGGGGCGCTGGTATGCTAGGTTATATTCCGGCTAGGGCTCGAAATCTTGAAGTGGATTTAATTCTGTGACATGCCCGATAATCCTGTTTTACTTCAATATCAAAATTTTCAATGTTTTTTTATATATTACAAAAGCTCGTTTGAATTATTGTATGACTAAATTTACACGATAAAATTTTTAAGTTCTATTTTAAGGTTAATACGTTTTTCAGCGTCTGTTTAAAAACTAGTACAAGTAGTAACACATCCATAAATTTTTTTTTTAATTACTACATACTTGTTCTAAATGGGGGGGGGGGGGTGTAGATCGAGACGCACACTTTTAGCTGGCCAAAAAAAAAATGTTCCCCGATCTTGTTGATTTTTTTTATATGTGATAGACTGGAGTACAGGTGATACAAAAATATGCTCATAAGAAGAAGAAAAGAAATGGTAATGAATATAACGATTATCAAATATTCAGTATCAAGAAAAGCTAAAAAACAGGCTTTTTAAATTAGAAAGTTTAGTGATTTTATTATTATTGTAAAAGTTTTTGAAGCATATTATAATTTATATTTTTATTTGTTCTTAAAATTGGGTTCATTTTGAATAGTATTGGTAGATTTTTGAGTAGTATAATACATAATTTAGCCAAAAGCTCGTTGAAGTAAAAATCCACTAAAAGGAAGGAAGCAAAAAATTTATATAAAATTTTTAAGGAGTAGAACTAAATTGTTTCACCGAGTTTAGCTTTCATACTACTAACAAAATATTAAGTAGAACCTCTAGTTTTAAAATTAGAAAAAATTGGCTACTACAAAGTGCAACCTCGTTTTTTGTCCATAAATTGTCCAGACATGAATGAGCATGTGTTTAATACGTAGACTTTAATTAGGTACATGTGTAATATTACTACACAGAGAAAAAACTGATTTCTCTATGAACCGTTTTTAGGCTAAGGGGTATCCCAGAAGAAAGACGCGAAGATTTTTTCATAGAGATTCCTTATTGTTTTTATGTGGTAAATCTTATTAATTTTATCAAGAAGAAAACCACATAAAATCAAAAAGAAATCTTATTATTCACAACTTTTTTTACTCAATTTCCGTTATTTTTGGCACCAGAAAACAATCCATAGAGAAAAACTTCTTGATTCTATTCGGTTTTCTTATAAATTGTAAACTATAGGGATTTATTATTGATTTTATTAGGTTGCCTTCTTGATTTTTTTAAAAAGGTTTTCTTCTTGATTTTATTAGGTTGTCTTAATGATTTTTTCAATAAGGTTTTCGTCTTGATTTTAGTAGGTTCCTATATGATTATGTGTAAAGCATTTTATTGATTTTTTTAATAAGGAAATCTTCTTGATTTTATGTGGTGTCTTGTTATTTCGTTTCTATAAATAGATATAGAGAAAATTTTTTTCATGATCTTTTTCATTTTTGTATAAGAATGTATGCACAATAATTTTAATGCTTATTCAGGCTGCTTGTTAGCACATTGGGTAGAGTGCTTGTCTATCAGGTAGAAGTTTGCTGGTTCAATACTTGGTGAGTAAAGGTACGGTCACACTTGACAAACATTTGCCCAAAAAAGCGTAACCAGTAAATACTAATGCAAAATTTTTTGCTTCAGACACGTGTTTATTAAGTAAATTAGTTTCGTATTTAACAAATAGACAAATTTATAAAATACAATATTATTGGAAACTATTGAACTAATAAACACGTGCCTGAAGCAAAAAATGTTGCATTAGTATTTACTGGTTACGTTTTTTTTTGGGCAAATGTTTGTCAAGTGTGACCGTACCTTAAGTTAGTTAAGAATATAACATAATGTGTATGTATAAATAAATAACATCTACAATATACTACATACATACATACATACATACATACATATGTATGTGGTATAGAATTTAAATGAAAATACATAAGTATAGAGAATAAAGACGCAATTTTTTTTATTTTTTTATTGAAAAAATCAATAAGATAACCTCATAAAAACTACAAGATTTCTTCTTGATTTTTTCAAAAAGGATTTCACTATGAAATTAATAAGATTTCCTTATTGAAAAACCCCATAGAGATTTCTTATTAATTTTGTTCTATTTTATGAGGTATTTAGTAGGCACTGTTTTCTCTGTGTAGAGAAATCCAAGAGTTGGTATTTTTACTAAATAACTTTGATGATTTCTTTCAACATAAGCAACATAAATAAATATGGCGTTACCACGGAGCGTACTATTCGCAATTTACTCAAAACTTTGTGTGTTAAAGAGCCAAAATAACATCAGATTCAGATTCAGAGCGTTAAAATACATATAGATAAATGGGTCTGGTCAAAATTTACAGACCACTTTATTTCACCTTATATGGGGGCTACTAATAAAAATGGACGGATCATGCCCATTTTTCCTACAAATCTTTATTTATATGTATATAGACATTATCCATACTAAATATAATGCCAGTTATTTCTACAAACAGGTAATATATGTACCTGAGGTTTTTACCTACGAGTTTGCCTTGTAAAATTTACCTTACACGATAGATATCTACACTAATAGATATACAGTAAGGGACAAAATTGTTCACAGAATAGTAGTTATTAAGAATATGTTAAATTATATTATTGTAGATATTATTTTATTTGAATATTATATACTTTTTGTAATTCATAGGCAATGATATGATAGAAAACACTTTAACTTAAAAATATTTTATTTCATAAAAAATAAAAATTAAAAATTTTTTTTTTTTGGAGTGTAGGTGTGAACAATTATAACTCTCGTAGAAGCAACATACTAATTTAGCTGTTAATACTTTGTATGTTTACCACGAGCGGCTTCAACAGTGTTTATCCTTCTGGGCATACTTTCCACAAGATTTGTAAGAACAGCTTTAACAATATCTTCCCAAGCTTCAATGGCGTGATCACAAAGCTCATCCAAAGTACTAGGTGGTTCTTTTTTAGAAAATATTCTCCTCTTTAATATTGACCACAGGTGTTCAATCGTGTTCAAATCAAGCGATTGAGGAGGCCAATCTAAAGTCTTAATCCCATTGCTAACAAGCCACTCCTTACTAATTTTAGCCGTGTGCTTAGGGTCGTTATCTTGCATAAAGATTTTGCTCTGACCAGGTCCCAAACCAAATATATCCAGACTTGGGAGATATGAATCTTTCGGAATGGTTGTGTAGTCTGTAGCACAAGTTTTACCTTTTATTCGTCGAAGAATTTCAAGCTCATTACCATGAAAACAACCCCAAGATATCATTGAACCACCTCCAATTTTTAATGTGCTGCTCTTTAACACCAACACTTTTATCTACCCATGTCCACTGCCGTCCGTCTGATCCTATTTTGTTGATTTTGAACTCATCTGACCACGTAACCTTGGTTCCAGCAACGAATCCACGTGCTCGTAAATTCCTCCGAACTTTTTTAGCGCTAACATCTATATAATACTCTTCTTGAAGATTTTTTTTTTTGCCTCAACAGCTGTATTAACCGCTCCTGTTGTGATCATTCGCTTAGCTACGCAGATACCAGCAGGTGAAAGTTTCTTTGGGCGCCCTGCTTTGTTGCTTAAGATATTGAAATCACTTTATTTTTCTATTTTATTTACTAATCCAATTAAAATTTTATAATTTTGGGCAGTTGTATGATATGTGAACCCTTCAGTTAAATCTTTGACAATATTTTTCTTCAAAGAAGCTTTCACAGGGATTGGCATTATAAAAATTTTAAATCTAAGCACACTATTATTTAAGATTTAGTTTAAAAACAATTTTAGACATATTTTATTTACTTAAGACCAAATCCACAGAAAATCAATTAAGAGTAATTAAAAAGTTACTAATTTTATGTATACCTTATTTTATAAGGGACAAAATTGTTCACACACGTGTTTTCTTTTTTAACTTTATAATAAATACAAACATAACGGTATTTCCGAAACAGATATGTCATACAACATTAAACAACATGGCACTCAATATGTACAATTTTAAGAGTTGACAGATGTATTATGAACAAAAATTTTTTGTATAGAATATATTTTCCTTTTTTCTGTGAACAATTTTGTCCCTTACTGTATATGGCTGGAAATAACGGGCATAATTCCGATATCTGCTTTGGAATGAGAGTTATTAAATTTGGCCAGCTAAAAGTGCTAAAAGTCACAATGTGCGACGTTTATGTGTAGCTTTTACGATGCAAACAACCGACTTGTTTATATATTTTTTTTACTTGATTGATTTGTGCAGTTTTAATCGTCCTAAATGGCTTAATTTACCTATAACTTTTTTCCCTATGCGGAGTTTGTAACTAATTAGAATAGCTATGTAGATTTCTCAACTTAACAAAAAATATACATATATTTTCAATTGAAAAATATAATTCAAATTACAAATTATATTAAAATCATAATCTAGTATTTATCATTTCAGATAGCATTTAATTTCCAATCATTATCAATTTGAATTCAAACCCTGCAAGTGTTTGCTGGGTTATTATTACATTTTACTACTTATACCAGTCATATTTAACCTACAAAACTTTAAGTAATCACACACTTTAGTATTTGAACATTTATCTTTTAATTAAGAATTTTTATCGCAATTTTTTGGACTCTCTATCTTGCCTTGATTTTATTGTAATAGTACACGATATTAAACAATATATTATACTACTTTCGTAAGATATTTGAAGCTTATTGCATGTGTTGGAGACTGAAGTACTCGACAAACGCTTTTAACAGGTTCAAGTTGCAAAACACTTTAAGCATACATATGTACATATGTATGTATGTACCCAGTAAAAAATTTAAAAAAAGGTTAAAGGGTTTGAAATTAAACATTTTTGGTGGAAGCTCTTCCCTCGGGATTACCTACTTATGATTTTAGCATGGCGTGAGACTAAAATAAACGATTCTTGAGCACTATTTACTTTGTTCGTTTGGCACAAAATGTTCACGTAATCTTTTAAAGCTAAATAGTTCTTTCTGCCAAAAAAAAAACCTACTTCAATGCAAAGATCTGATAGAAGAAGATAAGAAGTACGTGAAATATAAAATTAAAATTTAATGGGCGTGCCTCCGCCCATTTTTTAAATGCTAAATTCTGTGTTTTTCAGAGCTCAGGGTGCGTTTAAGTCTTTTAAAAATCGGTAAAGTAGAACCACTTAAAATAAAATAATAAATGGAGGATTGTGTCTATTTTAGAGCTCAAGGTGTGGTAGGTTTCGTAAAAATCAGTTAAGTAGAACCGTATGGAATATTATAACAAATTTTAATGGGCGTAACCCCGCCCATTTTTTCAACTTTCAAATTGTGTAATTACAAGAACCAAAAGTATTTTACATGTTTCGCAGCAATCAAATAAATAGAATATACACTCTCAGACAAGAAAAGAATTTTTACAATCGCTAAAATGTACGGAGTTATGAAGTAACACTCCAAAAAAAAAATAGAGACGAATTGTTAAACTCCTTTTTTTTTTTGAAGACGTTTAAAAAATCATTCCTTCTCATCAATCAACTTATACATACTTTTTTTTAATTTCATGTAATGTGATTTGCAAGCGAGTAATGAAATTTGGCAATTAGAAAAGTTACGTCATTATATGGCAAATAGTTCTGGTGGTAATGTATAATTTTTTGCTGGGTACTAGAGATCGACCGAAGGCGTTTTTTTTGGCCGAAGCCGAACTTCGGCTAAAATCCTAAACTTCGGCCAAAACCGAAGCCGAAGCCGAATGTTTTAAATTTTAAAAATGATACTTGTTTTATATGAATTAAGAAAAAAGTTTCATTTTTTGAGATCACTGAAATAGCTGTAATATCTATTGGATACATAACAAGAAAAATAAAACTATTTTACAATTTCTAGATTGCTTTTTCATATGATCACTCACAAGAACGTCCAAGTAAAAGAAAATAGAAAGCAACTGGGTTGTATTTCAAAGCAACCCTTTCAAAACGTTAAACACAATAGAAACTGTCGGCGAAGCAACGACCAAACATAATGTTATTTTTCAAGCTTGGAATGAAAAATATTCGGCTTCGGCTAATCGACCGATTTTTGCCGTAGGCCGAATGTTGGCCGATTACCAATTTTTGGCCGAAGGCCGAACCCGAAGCCGATTAATCGGTCGAACTCTACTGGGTACATACATATGCATTTATTTTTTCTGTCGGTTAAATACATTAAACAATATTTTATTTTTTATGTAGATATATATGTACATACATATATCCATACATTAAATTTTTTTACATATGCAAAGTTTTCAAATACAAAAATACATCTATACAAAAAATTGGCGCAACTTCATAGTCAAAACAAAGTATACTTTAAAAGCTCAGTTAGCCGACTGTAATGGAATGTAACACCTGATCGATATTGTTATGTGAAAATTAATGAAAATGGTTATAGAGATGTAGCCGGAATGTAAAGGCTCAGTTACTCGACTGTAATGTAATGTAACTGCAACGTAGGAAACAGCTGATCGATGTTTTTGGGTGAAAAGTAGGTTACGTTACATTACATTTATATAAAGGCTCAGTTACCCAACTGTAATGTAATGTAACTGCAACGTAGGAAACAACTGATCGATATATTTATATGAAAAGTAGGTTACATCTCTATAACCAGGGGGTCGATTCTGTTTCTGTGAAATCGTGAAAATGAAAAATAAAATATCACTTCATTGAAAATGCGATTCTGATTTTAGTTTTTATGAGAACTACCTGTCAAGTGAAGTGAATATGATAAATTTTTTATCACTTCATTTTTATCATAAATTCAGAATTGACCCCCAGTTGCATTACTTTTCACATAACAATATCGATCAGCTGTTTCCTATTGTTGCAGTTACTTTACATTACAGTCGGGTAACATTTTTTTTGAAGGTACATATTTTAAATAAGGTTCATGAAAGTGCTCAGCTAGCTGACTTTTTTTGCTATTCTTGTGATTCTTAAAATTTGTATTTCTTATTTCCACCAATTTTTCTTCACCTTTTTCTTGTCCAGTTTTTGACAAGTCGCTTGCTTGTTATCCATTGCTTTAGAGTTGCATGCACTTCATACAAATTTACTTTGATTTTGAACTTTTGAATATGAAATTGTTTTTAAAAGAAAAAAGATACAAGTTCAATACCGGCCAAAAGCAACTAAAAAAACAAATCAATTAAATTAATATTTCAATATACTACGTATACATTGAAACAAAACGGAAATAATTAAATTTGCAATAAAACAAGAAAATGTTTGAAAAAAAACAAGAAAATAAAGCAAAATTCTGGTCAAAAGAAATTAAATCAATATGGAATTTAAATGAAACCATAAAACTTAAAAAAACAGAAAACCAGACAAGTAAAACAAGTAACGAAACAACAAAACAATTAAAAAAAGTGTTAGGAAGAAAGAAACGCAATGGAATGCGATCAGTACTTATGTACATGTACTCGTATCAATCACCCCTGTAACTATCTGTCGACGTCACTTCAATACAATACCAAATAAAACTTTAAAAAAATAAATCGACTTCAAAACTAAGCAGTAAAAAGTTAAAAATAATTTAGATTCAGTTATATACAAGGCAAATTCATTTCCAGGTAATATCAGGATTACAAAAACAATGAAAAAATACAATAAAGAAAAAAACAACATGGGTTTTAGTTTATCCAAAACTTCAAAAATAGAATTTATTTAACATAATAATAATACAAATTATTCACATAAATTTGAAAATATTTCTCCACGGCAGCCACCACTAACTAAATTTGCAACGTTTAGCACTTCTCACAATTTTTTAATAGTTTTTTCATATTTTTAAATTTGTTTTCACAGAATTATTTTAATAAAATATTTTTCATATTGAAATTTTTTAATATTTTCTTTTAAATTTCTCTTTCGTAAAAAATTTTTGAAGTTTCGGATGAACTATAATGATCAAACAGAATAAGTCCGCAACTTCAGGAAAAATCGCTGTCAAATTAACAAATCCCATAATAAAATCTAAGGTAGTAACTTCAAATGCTCTCTAATTTTTGTTTTATTTTCTTTTGTGCTTATTTTTCTTTGTAGTTTTGTTCACAAAATGTATGAAATTTATTGAAAGTATGGTAACATGTTTGAGAGAATATTTATTTATATGTGAGAGCATAAGAAAAAACGTTCTCAAAATAAAATAGATTTTATCTATCGACTGCTTTCTGAGGCTAGTTTTTTGTGTCATTTTGTATGGAAAATGTGTTTATGCCCCAATTCTGTTTGATCATATAATTTGAAAAAAAAAAAAAAATAGCTCAGCTGCATTTCCGCTACTATCTTGTGAATGTGCCTTGGTTATATACGAGTAAAACATTTTTCATGTGTTACCTTTAATGCTATTCAAAGCTATACCCCCTCGACAGATATGTAGTTACAGGTAGAAGGGAATATTATTTACGAAACGATTGTTGTGTTTTTTGAAAAATTTACTATGTAATTCGACTCGAAAGAAAGCCATTGGAAACGCGATAACCGAAAAATATCCTTGTAATAATATTAAAAGACAGTTTTAGATAAAATATAATAGAAACAAGTAAGAGTGCTATATTCGGCTGCCGAAACTTATGTATGTATATACTAATGATCTGCACAAGTATGATTGAAACGCTGTTCAACACATTCTCAAATTTTCAAACAGTCTTCCTATTCTCATTTGTAAAAGCGAAACGAGCAATGGAACTGAAAGAATGGGTGTTGCTGTTACAGAATGGAAACATGAGAGAATGGAAACATGAGAGAATGGAGACATGAGAGTAATGAAGCATGAGAGTTCGAATAGAATAGTACATCAATCTAGTTGTCGTTTGTTTCGTTCAAAAAAAGCGAAGCAAACGAAACATGGATGTCTTTGGCAGAATGACAAACGAAACACACATTTACTCTCATCTTTCCAAATTATTATGGCAACATTCGAATGTTTCGTTTTAAAAAGCGAATCAAAGGAAACATGCACATCTGTTTGGAAGTAAATGCGGTAGTTTGTTGTCATCGTTTCTGAAAGAAGGATACTCAAAAAATGGATTGCCAGGACGTAAGTGCCGCCCACTTTTTTGAACGCAATTTTGTGCCTTTTTTAAAGTTTAGGGTGTGTGCCAAGTTTCGTCAATATTGGTGAAATACAAGCACATGAAATATTATACTAAAATTTAATAGGCGTGCCCCGCCCACTTTTTTGAACGCAATTTTGTGCCTTGATTAAAGCTTAGGGTGTGTGCCAAGTTTCGTAAAAAGCGGTGAAATAGAACCCTGTGAAATATAATATAAAATTTTAATGGGCGTAACCCGGCCCATTTTTTTTAAAGAAAATTGTGTCTATTTTAGAGTTCAAGGTGTGTGCTAAGTTTCGTAAAAATCGGTTAAGTAGAACCACGTGTAATGTTATAATACATTTTAATGGGCGTAGCCCCGCCCATTTTTTCAACTTAAAAATTTTCTAATTACAAGAACCAAAGATATTTGCTAGGTTTCGCAGCAATCAAATAAGTAGAAGATCATTAAATCAAATTTAAAAAATTGTGGGCGTGACCCCGCCCACTTTTTTCAAATGGGACCAATGGGAAGCTATACCCTCTCAGACAACAAAAAAATTTTTACAATCGGTCTAAAATGCACCGAGTTATGGACCTACACACCTAAAAAAAAAAAAAAAAATAGAGACGAATTGTTAAACCTCCTTCTTTTTTGGAAGTCGGTTAAAAATAGAAATTTCATAATAACAAGGTGACCCCACTAAGCTAGGTGACTTATTTGTTAACTAAGCTAAATGCCAAATTTGGTTTGTGTGGGTATAAGCCTGAAGACAGAATTAATTTTTACTTTCTGTTCTGTTACGAATCAGATAACTCTTTTTTGTTTATAGAAATCTTATACAGACCGTTAGTTTCTCTTGTGTTCTGGGGCCCGTTTCTGAAATCCACAAGTTACAAATCTAAAAATAAAATACACACAAAACAACAATAAAGTTTGTAAAAGTGTTGTTGGTTCGTGTTTATTTTTCTTGTAAATTTTAAACTTATAGGTTTGAGAAACGGGCACCTGTTCTGCTTCGGTTCAAACTCTAAAAATCAAAAAATATGTTAATTAATTGTAAGTGGCAACATAAATAAAATAAAAACATTTTGAAATAAACTGTGATTGTGCTTTAAGAATTTAAAAAAAAAAATTAGTTTTTACCAGAAAACCCTAAAACTAGATTGAAACATGACAATTAACGATGCAAAACTCATCAATTTAGTGGAAAACTGTAACCGTTCTGGTCAGAAACAGCTAATTTATTACAGAAAAAGTAACTATTAAAATTTAGAAATAGAAAGGCACAGCAGAGAGCATGTGTGTGTAATATGTGTATTTATTTTAGATTTGGAATACTTTGGCAACATTTGTAGGCAAAAAATAGCGATATATCGAAATATAGATGTTTTCAAAAAATATATATCGATGCTGTTCAAAAATATCGATACGATATAAATCGATAAATTTTTTTCATTTGCCCATCCCTAATACAAATACATACATAAGAACATACATATGTACATACATATTTGTTTTGTGATAAAATCTTTAATTTTTTGCTATAGTGAAATCTTTAGTAAGTGACCTCGAGGTTTTTTTCGACTAAAGAATTTGCTTGAAAAGATCTTCCTAAAACATGAAATATGTTTAACTGAAAAAGAAAGAGTACTAATTTTATTCTTTCTAAAATATAGAATATATTTAATTACCAAAGAAATAACTAGCTTCATTTAATTAGTTTTATATTTATTGACAGTTAGTTGCCTGTTGACAGCAGCAGTGTTGCACTTTCAGTTAAGAGGCGGAAAATTCAAAATTCAAAATCAAAGCGACTTATTGACCCGCCGCCGTTTATTTAAATTTATTAAAAGAGATACATACACATATGTATTGTATGTAAATGAAAGTACCAAAGTAAAGTTTCAATGCAATAGCAAAAATATTTTGACAAATGGAATTCAAAGTAAATAATAATAAAATTAAAGCTAATTTTTTTTTAACTGAAATGTGTTAATTACGTAGTCGAATGGATGAGTACAGCTTTGAGTGGATTTAAAAATTAACAATACTAATGTATGTAGGCGCGTTGACAAGTCACTGCTCGGTTAGAGCAAGAACCAGCAAGTGGGAAATTGGTACTCCAGATTTTTGTAGGATGTGCGGGGATGAAGAGGAACCAGAAACCATTGAACATATTATCTGTCACTGCCCGAAGCTGCAACGTCATAGGCTTAGATGGCTGAGCAGACGTTTCCATGAAAGCATCACTGATGTCGGGAAGTGTAAACTAGAGGACATCAGGGGCTTCATCATGGGGATTCGGTGGCTTAATGACGGATAATAGCGTTTCTTCTGGCCAAAAATGGGAGGGGTAAATATTACCAGTAATGGGCAATAGAAGGGAGTCACAATGGACCCAGTTGGGTCTCCGAGTGGAGGTGCGGTAGGCACCAACCTTCCTAACCTAACCTAACCTAACCTAATGTATGTAGGTAGTTGTGTTTAAAAATAATAATAACTTGTTAATTTTGAAGGTTGAAGTTTAAAATGTTATATTTTATTGCACAGAATTGTAATAAATAAAAAGTTAAATTTCGAATTTTTTTATTATACGTTGTTCTGCATTTTAGGTGGCGATAAGTACATATCGTATGTATGTTATAGTAGATGTTCTTAAGTTCTTAATATATCAAATATATGTGTGTACATACTAGGGATGCCAGTCGGGATCGATTTATATAAATCCCGGGATTCGGGATTTATAAATCCCGATCCCGAAAGTCCCGGGATATTCGGGATCGCGGGATTTTCGGGATCCCGGGATTTTTCGGGATTCCGGGATTTTCGAGATTTCGGGATCTAATTTTTTTTAATAAATATTACTTTAATAACAAATTTTGTGCATTTTAAAAGTTTTTATGTTGATAATATATCATTAAACATTTGTCTTTAAAGTTAACAATATTTTAATACTAGTATGAAATAAAAATCGAAAGAATTTTTGTCATCTATTTTTAAGTTGATGTTAGAGAATTTGTACTGAAAACAATAACTTAATATGAAAACTTGTTTTTGCTTTCAATATAAATATTTTTCTATAATCTAAATCAAAACGAATGTACATATCTGTGGACTTTTAGCACTATCGCTAAGTTGATTTACGAAAATTTTAGATGCACTTTCATACAAATAAGCTGCAAAAACATTATTGTTTTTTTAAATATATCTATTAACGTTTTTTTAATTGCGATTGACCAACAAGTAGCCATTACGGTTGTTACATATACCAGGCATTGCCTATTTTTTTAATCGATTTCGTCACTACTATGACAACGATAATAAGGCTGAACATGTCGAAAAATTAAAAGAAATGTATACACAATTCTAATCAAATTCTATAAATTACGTCTAATGATCACATTTTTGTAGGCACATACATTAACCGCCGTATTCATAAAAAAATTTAGGTTTATTACAGGTTTATTTGACAAATTTCCCAAAGAAATACGTCAAATAAGCGCTTAATAAGCCTAAAATATTTTTTATGAATATGCCACCAAAAGTTTGCCTGAGCACTTGAACAGTATTTTTGTTCTACTGAAAAATTTTTAATTCATACATAAGTTGTTTTCTGCAAGTTCAACAGATACATATGTAGTCCTAAGTTCGCTAAGAGGAGTATGGTTTATTAGTGTGCTGTCCTTCTACTCTGCAACTCGAATAAAACTATAATTGAGTCGAAGTCATTCAGTCGGTCATTTTTGACACAAACCTTTGATCAAACCCATGTAATTTAAATAGGTCATAGATTTGTGTTAAAAACGACCTAAACGGTCTAACGAAAATAATTTTGAACTGCAATGTAAGAAAACATACATTCACACTAGAGAAATTTTATAGACAAAATAGTACGCATTATTCTGTAAATATTTCTCGATTTTACGTCAACCCGACTTTTTATTTTCTACTTCAATTGTAAGGAGCTGTCAATAGTACTCAATTGTTACCGAAAAGTGGATAAGGGTTGAGGAGTCGATATACAGAGTTATACACTGCAATTATGAATAAACTTCCGCAAGAAATGTCTCCCTTTTCCATATTTTTTTTTTGTTTTCCCTATTATTTGCTACTGTTTGAAATTATTTTCCGGGCAAAATTTTTCATGGAATTTTATTCATAATTGGCCTTATAATATAGAATAAGACTCAATAAATTTGTCAAACTTATTGAATTTTCCAAATGTTATTTTCCTTCCAAAGCTCATATGCTTATTTTCGTTTTCAAAATAATTCTTAGTTGTATATTGTGTTACCTTTGATGAAAATAACCGTGAGAAAGTATTTAATTTATTTTGCACTTGTTGTTAATTTATAAGAAATATGCCACGAATAGTCATTAAATTGTTAAAACTGCACGTATAAAATTGTATGGGACTTTTAAATATTATAAAAAAATACCATAAAATCAACGAAAATTTTAATCTATTAAGTTTTTTATATAAAAATTGCTAAGAAATCCCGAAAAAGAAATCCCCGGGATTGAATCTTACAAATCCCGGGATTCGGGATTTGCCAAATCCCGAAAATCCCGGGATTTCCGGGATCGGGATTTCCCGTTTGGCATCCCTAGTACATACTTATTCAAAAATACCTGTTTACGCATTACAGGCAGCAAATGAAAATGTTAAAAAATGTTATTTAATAAAAATCAATTTTTCTCATTGAAATACAACAAGTTTACCTTAAGTGCTTTATAATATTTTAGCATAACTTGATTGTTAGTTTCAGTAATTTTTTTTTCAAACAATAAGAGAATGAGAAGTTTATATAAAAGTTCAGTTCATCGCAGAATGATATTTTTATACCCTTTACCAAAAATGGAAAAGGGTATATATATAAAAGTTTGTCATTCCGTGTGTAATTTCCATAATATTAATTTGCGACCAAAAAAATATATATATTCTGGGTCCTTATGAATAGAGAAGATGAATAAGCGATGTCCGTCTGTCCGTCCGTCCGTCTGGCGTACGTGAAATCGGTTTTCCGAAGCTCCCAGAAAAGCTAGAGACTTCATTCTTAGACTCGTGTGTCAGAAATGATCCAACTTAGATTGGTATTGAAATTCAGCAAAATCGAGCAGACGATTGCAGAGCTGGAAAACTTAAACTTAATTTTGCCATATAAAAGTAACTACCGAAAACAAAATTTTATTTTTTTTAATAAATAAACTTATTTTACACTTCAGTACGACTAAAATTGGTATTTTAAATTCAAAAAATATAAAAAAAATTAAAAAGACGTTTCCAGGGTTGGAAAACTTTAACTTTTTGTTTTATGTAAAATTAACAATGTCTAAAACTATGTCTGTCACAGGGTATTTTCTCGAGAACCGTAAGAGCTACAGACCTACAGTGTGTAGACCTTTGGCCGCTACAACAACAAATACATGAGAATCGGAAATTAAAGGGTGTTCCAAAACGAGCAACGAAAAATGTTAAAATCCCATGTTATATACATACAATTGTATGTATCACTTGATACACTTGAAATTTGTAAGGTTAGTGTATTTTTATACAGACTACAAAAATTAACACTAAAATTTCCAAAAATTTAAATTAAAGGGTTAATGCAATTTTGACTATGCAATTTTGACAACTTGCTGTATCTTGGAAACCGTAAGAGCAAAACTCTTGAAATTTTCAAAAACGGTAAAACTAAAAAATCAAAAAATTATAAAATCGCCAAACTGAAAAAAATCGCCAAAAACAAAAAAAAATCGCCAAAACGAAAATAAGCACCAAATTAAAAAAAATGTCGTAAGACTAAAATAAATCGCGAAAACTCGGAAAAATTGCTCAAATGAAAAAAAATCGCCAAAATGAAAGAAAATCGCCAAAATGTAAAAAAAAATCGCAAAAATGAAAAAAAAAACGCCAAAACGAAAAAAACCCCAAAATAACAGAAAAAAATCGCCGAAATGAAAAAAAGCCCCAAAACAGAAAAAAATCGCCAAAATAAAAAAAAATTCCAAAATAAAAAAAAATCCCAAAATGAAAAAAAGCCCCAACAGAAAAAAAAAATCAACAAAATGAAAAAAACAGAAAAAATCGCCAAAACGAGAAAAAAACGACAAAACTGAAAAAATCGTTTAAACTGAAAAAAAAACTTCAAAAAAGCAAAAAAGCCAACCCTTCGTGCTCGATTCAAAGTCGCACTTTACTGAATTTTTTAATATTAAAGGAATTAAATGAAACTAAGTTTTTTCTTATTTTGTTTTTGCTTTGTTCACTTAACATATTTTATGTATTTTTTAAAGAACTAGATTGGTATCAATAATCAGAAAAATCCAAAATTATGACTCCAGGGTTGGAAAACTTACACTTTTTATGCTATGTAAAATTAAATAAAGTCTAAATAGTGCTTTTTTCCTTTGTAAATTGAATATATTTTATACTTCTGAAAGAAAAAATTGGCGTATAAAATTATAAAAATGAAAACCAAGGCTCCAGAGATGGAAACTTTGAACTTTTTTTGAAAAAAAAAACTAAAATTTATCGCTAAAGATAAATTAAAGGACATGTTGCGTTTCATTTTCCTGATACCTTTCATTTCTGCTGAACAAATTTCAAAAAAAACCTGTAGGAATAAAACTTTTACATAATACCACGATGTATACCATTTGCAATGGGAACTTTACATTAAGACACTAAGCAGTTTTGCAACATCAATTATTATTACATACGGGAAAATATAAAACAAATTAGTTTACTTGGTATGGAGGTGCAATACTAAGAATATTTTAGAGTTATTAAATAGCAGCACGGTTTTTGAACATCTCGAGAGCAAGTAAACAAGCTCCAATTTGTTGTTATTGTAATGACGTGACGTGAATGTAAAATATATCTTAACCACAGAGTGTAGAGTAAAATATTCAACTATTTCTAATATCGAAAATAAAATAATTGAATCAAATTCTTTAATCGAAAAATACTGAAGGGTCACTTACTATTAATTGCTTTAGAGAAAAAAATTATAATTTTTTCACAAAACTAATATGTATGTATGTGTCTGTGTACTATATATATGTACGTACGTTGGTAAAGGGTATATAAGATTCGGCACAGCCGAATATAGCACTCTTACTTGTTTGATACTGTGAGTAATATGAAATGTAACCCTAAACGGTCATACATATTTAGATGTGGGTAGTGCACAAATTTTGCACATTAGTGATAATGATGTTAAATTAGTTTATTCCAATAATTTAGTAGAACGTGGAAATTTTCAATAAACTTAATTTCGAATATTTTTAACCGACTTCAAAAAAGGAGGAGGTTAATAATTCGTCTCTATTTTCTTTTTTTTTTTTTTTGGTGTTACTTCATAACCCGTTACATTTTAGACCGATTGTAAAAAATCTTTTTTTGTCTGAGAGGTTATAGCTTCCCATTGGTATCATTGTAAAAAAAGTGGACGGGGACACGCCCATAATGCTTTTATTTAATTTTATGATTGATTATAAAACAAATTTGGTTCTTGTAATTACACAATAAGTAAGTTTAAAAAATGGGCGGAGTTAGGCCTATTAAAAATTATTATAATTGTTCACGTGGTTCTACTTAACCGATTTTTGTGAAACTTTCCACACACCTTGAGCTCTAAAATAGACATAGTCCTCAAATCAAAAAATGGGAGGAGTCACGCCCATTAAAATTTAATATTTTATTTTAAATGGTTCTGCTTTATCGATTTTTACAAGACTTAGCACGCACCCTGAGCTCTGACAAACACACAATCTTGCATTTAAAAAGTGGGCGGAGGCACCCCCATTAAAATTTAATTTTATATTTCACGTACTTATTCTTATCTTCTTCTATCAGATCTTTGCATTGAAGTCGGTTTCTTTTGGCAGAAAAAATTATTTGTACACCAATTGAAAATTTGAGACAAATACTAGTCTATACAAACTAATTAATTTGTAGTGTCAGTTTGTAATGTCAAAGCTTTTTACTAAATGCAACGCTTCCCAGCAAAAAAAAAAATAAATTCAGTAAAGTGCGACTATGACTCGCGCACGAAGGGTTCCGCGCGTTGGGCTTTGAGCATTTTTTTAATATGGGCCTTTTTTGCGTTTTTTCAGCTGAAATGATTTTTTTTTTTGTTTTTTTTCGCTTTTTTCTCGTTTTGGCGTTTTTTTCCATTTTTTTCATTTTGGCGATTTTTTTCATTTTGGGGATTTTTTCAATTTTGGCAATTTTTCCGGTTTTTCGCGATTTATTTTCGTTTTAGATTTTTTTTTAATTTGGCGCTTTTTTCGTTTTGGCATTTTTTTTTTTTGGTTTTTGCGATTTTTTTCGGTTTGGCGATTGTATAATTTTTTGATTTTTTAGTTTTCCCGTTTTTTAAAATTTCAAGAGTTTTGCTCTTACGGTTTCCAAGATACAGCAAGTTGTCAAAATTACATAGTCAAACTTGCATAAACTGATGGAACACCCTTTAATTTAAATTTTTTAAATTTTGGTGTTAATTGTTGTAGTCTGTATAAAAGTACACTAACTTTACAAATTTAAAGTGTATACACATAGAATTGTATGTATATTACATGGGATTTTTAACAGTTTGCGTTGCTCGCTTTGAAACACCCTTTAATTTTTAACTCTCATGTATTTGTTGTTGTAGCGGCCAAAGTTCTACATACTCTGTCCAAATTTCAGGTCCGTGGCTCTTACGGTTCTCGAGAAAATAGCTTGTGACAGACAGACGTACAGCATAGCGAAAACAGTTGGGTTCCTTTTGTACGGAAGCCTAAAAAATCTAGAGTAAAGATCTAAAGACCTAAAACAGAAAAAAATTGTTTTTGGTTACATTCTTTACTAACAATGTTTTTTTTTATATCCAACCCTGGAATCATAATTTTTAATACTAATTTATTTCTTTCTAAAATATGCAATATATTTATTTACCAAAGGAAAAGTTTAAGTTTTCCAGGTCTGGAGCTATGTTTTTTTTATAATTTTATAAAAAGATAAAAATAATTTGACCTAGTTACTTTTATATACAAAAAAAAATTATTTTCCAACCCTGGAATCGTCCTTTTAGATTTTCTCTGATTCCTTATACCGTTCAAGTAGTTCCTAAAAAATATATATAAAGTACGTTAAGTGAACAAAGAAAAAAGGAAATTAAAAAAAATGTTTTGTTTTGTTACTTTAATATCTAGAAATCAAAGTTAAAAGTTTCCAGCTCTGGAGATGTGTTTTTATTTTTATAATTTTCTACACCAAATTTTTCTTTCCAAAACGTAAAATATGTATGTATATATAATTTATAAAGAAAAATATTAATTAGATCTACATATTTACTTTTTTATACCACAAAAAGTGCAAGTTTTCCAACCCTGGAATCATCTTTTTTTATTTTTCTTATCTCTTACACCAATCTCTTTCTTTGAAGAATATAAGATATGTTTAATTTATAGAAAAAAGGCAAAATTAGTTTTAGTAAGTTACTTTTATATAACAAAAAAAGTTACAGTTTTCCAACCCTGGAAACGTCTTTTTAATTTTTTTATTTTTTTTTTTTAATTCGAAATACCAATTTTATTCGTACTGAAGTATAAAATAAGTTTATTTATTAAAAATAAATAAAATTTAGTTTTCGGTAGTTACTTTTATATGGCAAAATATAGTTTAAGTTTTCCAGCTCTGCAATCGTCAGCTCGATTTTGCTGATTTTCAAACCAATCTATTTTGGAACATTTCGGACAGACCAATCAAATCTCTAGCTTTTCTGAGAGCTTCGCAAAACCGATTTCACGTACAGACAGACGGACAGACGTTATATAAAACTTACTAAAACTAATTTGTACTTCTTTTCTATAAATTAAACAAATCTTATATTCTTAAAAGAAAGAGATTGGCGTATCTTAAGAGGATTCCAGTGTTGGGCAACTTGCTCTTTTTGTGATATGTAAAAGTAAGTAGCTCTAACTATTTTTTTATTTTTCTTTATATATTATATATATTTTTCGTTTTGGAAAGAAAAATTTGGTGTAGAAAATGATAAAAATAAAAATTGCAGCTCCAGAGCTGGAAACTCTTAACTTTTTTTCTGGATATTAAAGTAACTAAACAAAACATTTACATAATTTACTTCTTTCTTTGTTCATTTAACATATTTTATACATTTTTTTTAAGAACTACTAGATTAATATATGAAGAAGAAGAAAAAATCTAAAATTACGATTCCCCCCTGGTTCACAATTTTCAATTCAAAAACTTAGATACATAAGAATCTGTTAAATTTTAAGCTTCTTGGCCAGTGCAATTTCAAATATTTAAAATACATGGGTGTGCTATATTATACGGTCATTTACATCAGAAATATTTGTGAATATGTATATTATTTGTACAAAGGCTATAATTCTTTAGAAAATAAACAATTTGAATGAGTTAATTTTAGAAATAAACGCTATTCCAAAGCCTTTTATTATCAGTATTCTTTATCATGTCAATGATAAAGATAACTGTTGAAAATGAAAATGTACTTTTTTTATCAATTTTTTTTTAACATCATATACTGTTTACGCATGCATTTAATAAATTGATATTAAGGTTAAAAATAAAAAGGTTATTTGTATCGTAAATTACACATTAAAATATTGAAATTGCAGATAATAAAGACAAAAGAGAACTTTCCACGAATTTTTAGCTATTATTTGTTGTCCGATTTAAAAAAATAATTAGCAAACTATAAGGTAAAATAAAAAAACTAAATTATCTATCCCTATATGGTTTAAAAAAAATAATTCCCCGGGAGTTATCTAGCATTGGGCAGCAAGTTTTATTTCATCAACTGGAAGCTTTGCTCAATCGATAATCGTGTCAAATGTAATAAAGCATTGCAGAACTATTAGATAGATCAAGTATCGATTTCCCGACGATTTCGACAATGAAGCCTAAAATCCAGGGGCCTAAGTACTTCATTCGTGATCGAAATTACATTTGAATAGAAATTAATTTCGATAGCAAGAAATTTTCCGATGATGTCACTCGATACCAATCGAATCTGGTTTTTGGTTCAGTGTTGGAAAAAGGTAAATAAATTCATTTCACAACACTAAATAAATTGTAAGCAAAAACATATATTTGTATATATATGTATGTATGTATATGGATGTGTGCAAAATCATATGTATGCATGTATGTACATACCCACGTATATGCAAAAAAAGAAACGAATATAAATGTTGTTTGCATTTTTATTTAATTAATAACTTAATAATAATTAATTATTGTAAAGTTAAAGAATAGAGCATTTACCCGTAACTCAAAATTTTGGAGATGTCTGGAAAATTTTTATACTCAACAATACCTAGCAGAACAATAGTAACACTTCGCAGGTATTTCGATTTCATTAAAATTTGTCACACAGTTTAATTTATCAGTATAGACCAAGGCAGATTCATTTCCAGGTAGTATCAGGATTACAAAAACAATGAAAAAATACAACAATGAAAAAAACAACATGGGTTGTAGTTCATCAAAAACTTCAAAAATAGAATTTGTTTAACATAACAATAATAAAAATTATTCACATAACTTTGAAAATATTTCTCCGCGGCAGCTACCACTAACAACATTTGCAACGTTTAGCACTTCTCACAATTTTTTAATAGTTTTTTCATATTTATAAATTTGTTTTCACAGAATTTTTTTTAATAAAATATTTTTCATATTGAATTTTTTTAACATTTTCTTTTAATTTCTCTTTCGTAAAAAATTTTTGAAGTTTCCGATGAACTTTAATTTGAAAAAAAAAAATAGCTCAGCTGAATTTCCGCTACTACCTTATGAATGTGCCTTGGTATAGACTAAATTTATATTTTTAGGAAAATTTTGAAATAAAATACATTTCAAATTTTATGAATATGGGTGTATATATGTACAGTTTGAACTGCAGTCTCCTTGTTGCACTTTTTTAATAAATTATTGTATGAGACATTATTAGATTTAATTGAACTATAGTGAATTTTTAATCAGAAATAATTTCTTAATCAGGCTTGAGTTCAGTAATTTCAATTCTTATGAATGAAATATTTTTATTAATTAATGTGAGTATCTAAAGAATAGAAGAAAAATTAAACTAGACACTATTAGCTGGGGGAAATACCGATATTTTTCTGTGCAGCCACGCACTTCATCAGCACCCATGTCTATCTACTGGGGTAGAGATTATTATTAACATCAGCTATTAAACTTAAATTTCTATGAAATGGAATATGAGAATTGATTGTGTATACAATTATTGATTTGCCTTTGGCAAACACATTTGTAAGTATCACTATTCATTTTCTGTTTTTCCATTTTCTATTTAGGTTAGCACGAAGTTATATCACTCTACCTATGTATGTTTAACTATTCTTACTTATCTTTTACGATCATCACATTAATTATTTTTACTTATTCGATGCACCATCGGTACATACATATAAGTATTATTGTAGTGGCTTTATGTTACTCTGTTTTTGCTTTCTACAGTTGACTTAGCTTTCCAGCATTCTGAAGCAGTTCTGGCCAAGTGAACAGTGATCGCCAAGTGAACATATTTTTGTCACGTGCCCATGATGAATTAAATGAGACATTATTAGATTTAATTGAACTATAGTGAATTTTTAATCAGAAATAATTTCTTAATCAGGCTTGAGTTCAGTAATTTCAATTCTTATGAATGAAATATTTTTATTAATTAATGTGAGTATCTAAAGAATAGAAGAAAAATTAAACTAGACACTATTAGCTGGGGGAAATACCGATATTTTTCTGTGCAGCCACGCACTTCATCAGCACCCATGTCTATCTACTGGGGTAGAGATTATTATTAACATCAGCTATTAAACTTAAATTTCTATGAAATGGAATATGAGAATTGATTGTATATACAATTATTGATTTGCCTTTGGCAAACACATTTGTAAGTATCACTATTCATTTTCTGTTTTTCCATTTTCTATTTAGGTTAGCACGAAGTTATATCACTCTACCTATGTATGTTTAACTATATTCATTCATAAGAATTGAAATTACTGAACTCAAGCCTGATTAAGAAATTATTTCTGATTAAAAATTCACTATAGTTCAATTAAATCTAATAATGTCTCATTTAATTCATCATGGGCACGTGACAAAAATATGTTCACTTGGCGATCACTGTTCACTTGGCCAGAACTGCTTCAGAATGCTGGAAAGCTAAGTCAACTGTATTGAAAATCAGTAAAATCGAGCAGACGGTTTCAGAGCTGGATAACTTAAACTTGATTTTGCCATATATGTAAAAGTAATTAGCTAAAACTAATTTTCATGTTTTTTGTTAAATAGATTTATCTTATATTTCAGTGCAAATAAAATTGGTATTAAAAATTAAAACAAAAATTAAAAAAAATCAAAAAAACGTTTCCAGGGTTGAAAAACTTTAACTTTTTTTGTTATATAAAAATAACTTACTGAAACTAATTTTACCTTTTCTCTATAAATTATACATATCTTACATTCTTAAAAGAAAAATATTGGTGTAAGAAATCAGAAAAATGTAAAAGGATGATTCCAAGGTTGGTAAACTTACACTTTTTGTGATATATAAAATTGACTAGGTCTAATTAATTGTTTTCTCCTTCTTTATAAATTAAATATAGTTATATTATGTTTTGAAAAGAAAAGTTTGGTATAGACAATTCGAAAAATAAAAACTCCAGAGCTGGAAAATTTGATTTTTTTGTATATTAAAATAACTAAATAAAACTAATTTTTTTCTTAATTCCTTATTTTTTTTTTGTTCGCTTAACATATTTATACCTTTATACCAACTAGATTGGTATAAGGAACCAGAAAAATCTAAAAGGTGATTCCAGGGTTGGGAAACTTACACTTTTTGTGATATATAAAACCAATTAAATAAAACTAGTTATTTCTTTGGTTATTAAATATATTCTATATTTTAGAAAGAAATAAATTAGTATTAAAACCAGAAAAATCAAAATTATGGTTCCAGGGTTGGAAATTCAAAAAAAAAAAATTGGGTAAAAATATAGCCCGAAATAATATTTTTTTTCAGTTAAACATATTTCATGTTTTAAGAAGATCTTTACTCAAGATTTATTTATTTATTTTATTTATATGCTTAATTTTTATATGGATATCTAATTTAAGTATAAACGAAGGTTTTTGCCATGTGGTTTCTTATGTTCTTATTAATGTTTGGTAAATGGAGATAAAAATTTAATTAATCGGTAAAGAACAGTCATCCCTGAAGACATACCTATCAAAGTTAACTTGATAATAAATTTAGATTAAAGCTGAAGTAGATTTGTGCAAAGTATTTCCTAGTGTTTTTTCATATTTTATTTTTTTCAACACAACACAATCCGCGATGCCATAAGCTTGTCTGCGGGAAAACACCCAGGGTCTATAGCGGGAATCGAACCCACGACCTCTGGACTGAGAAGCTAGCATCGCTACCACTCAGCCACAAGGGCACCCTGTTTCGTCTTTTTGAAGTATGAAATAACGTCTTGGTTTTTCATCGCAGGGACTAACAAAGTTATAATAACAAAAATTAAAAATTTTAAAAATCCCCGATATATCTAAAAAAGATGTTATATCTTTTAAACAGCTAGACCTATTTTCTTCAAACATCGTTAAGAACCTTCTCGATCAAGTCACCTTTCAAACAGAAAAAACTAAATCAAAATCGGTCCAGCCGTTTGGGCTGTACGTGGACACGGACAGACACACAGATACACCGGTACACAGATACACAGACACACACTACAAACTTATAACACCCCTTTTTTTGGTCGGGTGTTAAAAATAGAAAATTGGTATTCTGGCAAGTTTTTATCGTAACAACAGTTCATTTAACTTTTGACAAAAAAGTAGGTATATAACAGAAATTTATTTTAAAAATTTTGTAATTCAATTTCTTATTAAAGTTCGAGAAAAATTGGATACGACCCATTAGATTTATTTAACATCGCTCAAATCAATTTTATTGCAAAAATAGCGAAAATTTGCGAAAAATTGCAACATTGCAAACAAGCCCTACAATTGCTTAAAATTACCTAATATTGCCAGGAATGCAAAAAATTTAGAAAAAATTGCGAAATTTCATCAAAAGTTGCTAACATTGAAAAGATGGCGAAATCTGATATTGAAAAACCAAAAACTGGACACAAAAAAAATAACTTATCGCAAAAATTGTGCATTTGCGTAATTTTCCCGAATTTTCCCCATTTTTTGGTGTTCCTTATAATATAAGCTATTTTTAAGCAATTTTAGGGCTCGTTTGCAGTTTTTCGCAAATAATGACGATTTTTGCGATTTTTAGTAAATTCTTGGCTTTTTTTTATAATTTTACCGACTTTTGATGGTTATCAGACTTTTCCATATTTTTAATGTTTACAAATTTTTGTAACAGTCGAGTATTCTCCAATCTTTTTGCATACTTTACAATTTTAGCTATTTTCAAACAATTTCATGGCTTTAATGGATGTTTAATTTCAAAGAAACATATTATGTTAATTTTATTACTAAATCACTTGTCTGACGATTATAATTGTCTGAATCAACCCTTAATATTACACTCACCCAGCAGACAGTCTACATAGTCTATATTGTTCGTTGAGAAACATCCCACAGGGATTAAATAACAGAAAAAACATTATTTCTGTTTCAATTATACATAATTTATAGGAAACTACAAACATTCTCATTTTCCAAGTTATAGCGTTTAAGTTTTGCTGCTTCAGCTTTAATATGTTTTAATAAAAAAGTTCATAAGGCCCCCCCTTCATACCATGAGAGCAAGTGCCGTGGCACTTTTTTTCTTAAATGAAAAACTGTGACACTTATTCTTATTGTTGCAAAAGGAACTCCAAACGAGTCGCTGGCCCGGCAGCGAACGAGACTTAAGGCTGCACTTTAAGCAGTTTGATCAAATATAAAGAAAGAGCAAATAATTCGTGGTCGCTCCTAAAATTATGAAAAAAGGTTTATTTACACAGGTGCTTCAGTTGGATGTTTTCAAAATAGCAATTCTACTTTAAAAAATAATTCAGAAAGCGAAATTTTCGAGTGTTTCTTTTTTACAGGAATTAAATGCGTTTTTTTATTTTATGTTGCTTTTTATAAAAACGCAAAGAAGTATTATATGTTTTCAAAACATTTATGTTGTGGCCCACGATGTCGACAATAAACTTTCTATCGCTTACTTGTACTGAAAACAAAAACACACTTTTTGTTTTATTGTTGTTTTGAATACAAGTTATCCATCGAAATTTCCTTATCGATATCTTGGGCCAGGCTGCTATTTTTCAGAAAACTTAATTAAAATTTTTGTTTGTTTAAAATTATCTAGACTTTTAATTAACAGCACTTGAAGAAATAGTTATCATTTGTCTGTCTAGTCATTGTCGACAAATTTTACGGAACGATAAATACTAAACGATGAATATTAAATCCAAAAAAAAAATGGTATTCTTAGGTATAGGGGAAGTTTTTGGAGTAAAATAAATAGAAAGACAAGTATACTGAACCAGAAAAACATTCTTCAAATTAGAATTTTGTGTTTTCGTTTTAAAAATGCAGCATTTTTAACTTTTTTCCTACCGTTGCAGCATTGCATTACAGTCGGCTAACTGATCTGTAAAACAAATCTAAGCCAGAAGCATTTGCAAAAATTCTGTAAAGTACTTTTGAATCCGTATGAAAATAACAAACATAATTAATGGTGTTTTCTTTTCTACAAAAGAAAGCTATATTTCCATCTAATAACAACAAATCAATACATTTTTTACAATGGGCATAATTAAGAGTGTCGTATTGCAACTACGACTACGACGATTTTGTATTAGATTAAAGAAACTGTTGCAATTTTCTTTAGCCTACTACAATATCGTCGCAGTCGAAGTCGTAATACGACACTCGTGATAACGCCCAATAACTTTTATGTTACGCTAAATATTTGTTGAAATTATTTCATAAACAATCGATTTCAAATTCCACTCTTCAATTTCTGATATACAAAATAAATCACTTAATAAACCCAACAAGCAGTCGTTTATCTTATCAACAAATAAACTGAAATGCATTAAAAGCTGTGTAGTATAAAAAAAAGTTGTTAAAAAATCTATTCCAACAAGAGCAAGATAGAGTCAAAGAGAAAATTAAACACAAAAGATGAAAGTGTTTGTTAAGAGAGACAAAACAATAATTTTTAAACACGAAAGACCAAGATCAATGACCATTTAATGTTTCAAGACAAACATTTTCTATCAAAAACAAACCGCCATACATATTTATGTATGTATGTGGATACTTTCCAAAGAGCTTTACAACCAAAGGTTAAAGCAGGCATTTGGATTACATTTTAACTCATTAACTCTTATAAGTTTCTAATGACAACGCGTTGATTCTGAGAAATTTTGGTTTACTTGAAAAAAGAATTTTCAAATCAAAAAACTAAATTTAATCAGGAATAATGGGTGCTGATGAAGTGATAATACAATTAAATTTAATATGTATTACTGAGAACTAAATTTATTTATTTTTAAAGAGAAGTAACACTCAGGCAATGCCTACTACTATTACTAGGTGTTACCTTCTTTTAGGAAAGGGATAGAGATAGAAAAGACAGGTGGTGAAGGAAGAGATAGAGGAAAGAATCATTCTTTTACAACTCTGCTTTTTGCACGTTTTTTTAGTTATTTTAATATTTAAATTTTTATTTATTTACTTGTTTCAAGTCCTGTACAAGAAGCATTAATCTTATATTAGTTCTGTTCGAGATGCCTAACGAAACAATCCGAACTTTTACAAAGTTACCCAAAAGCTTTCCGGTTAACAGTTTTTGTGCAATTTTGAGAGCGAATGAGAGTAGACTTGTATCGAACTCTTTCATTAGCTCGTTTTTGACACAAACCAATGATCAAACTCATGTAATTAAAAATTGTTTGATCACATGTTTGTGCCAAAAACGAGATTACTGAAAGAGTTCGATACAAGTCTAAATGAGAGAGTAATTTTTTCATTTTCTGTACAAACTTGTACGAACTTTTTCTTTGAGTAAGTTCGAACAAGAATTATATCGAGACCATATATTCAAAATACGCCAACTCAAAAAAGCTAACTTTTTAGTAGAGCGAAAAAAACTAGTTAATTCGCTCATTATTGTAAAAATAAATGATGTGCCTTTCATAAAATGGTTTAAATATGCTTACCAATTACATATAATTAAGCAAAAAATATTTTTTTTTTGAGATAGCGTATTTTAGTCGGTCAAAAAATAAATATATTTTTAGAGTTATCATAGTTTGTCGGAAAACAAAAACATAATTCTTTTAAATATATTTATTTTTTAATCAATTTGTTACATCTTTTATTCAATACTAGGTATAAATAGTAGCTTTTCAATAAAATATACCATAAAAAATAACTTAAGCCTGGCTGAAATACTCTTCCATCTCGAGGTGGTCAGCTTTGGCACTCTCTAACTCAATCTCTATTGTAGCAGGGGCACTCTAAATTTTCAATCTCGGAAGCTTATATCATTGACTATAATCGGTTCATACATAGTTTCTATTCGATTAACAGTTTAAAAGTTATACATATGTTAACATTTTTTTTTATCGGAACCCCTATGTACTAATGTTAAAATTTTGGAAATTTACATGATAGTTAGCATTTATTTTCACCTAAAAAAATTATACTTTGATTCGAAATTTATATTAAAGATGAATATTGCATAGGGGATCTATTTGCCAGCGGGAACTCATTTTGACCAAATTTGAGTTGACC
Source organism: Tachina lurida (assembly GCA_944452675.1). NCBI lineage: Eukaryota > Metazoa > Arthropoda > Insecta > Diptera > Tachinidae > Tachina > Tachina lurida. The sequence continues at coordinate 90,107,061 of OX101754.1, forward strand.
TATTTTGAATATATTGTCAGCCCATTATTGGTTTGGAGCATACGCCAAAAAATCAGAATGGAGAAAAACGACAAAACAATATTTATTAAACCTAAAATAGTTGATATGGAGCAAAATTAATGCTAAATATCTCGGAAACCATAATGAATTTCGCAAAACCTCTTTTTTTAAAGAGAAGTGACACTCAGGCAATTAATGCCTACTACTATTACTAGGTGTTACCTTCTTTTAGGAAAGGGATAGTGATAGAGAAGACAGGTGGTGAAGGAAGAGATAGAGGAATGCTTCATTCTTTTACAAACTCTGATTTTTGCACTTTTTTAACAATACAGTGTTGCAGCGCCTCTGATGTTAAATGAGGCGTATTAATTTTTGAAGCTGTGTTTTGTAGCCATTTTATTGATTATTTCACTTCGCCGATGATTCTGCTACACAACGAAGGAGGGCGCTCTGATGTTACATTAGGATTAGTATCTGCTGAAGTCGGTATAGTTCAGTGGCCAGTGACTATGCCTTCATCACTTGAACTTTCCTACAACAACTGATACAAAGGCACACTAATACACATCAGAAAAATGCGTGGTATTGTTATTTAGTGACTGTTGGATAGAGGGATTGAACCCAGGACCTTCGGTTTTGTAGTCAACGTGCTAACTACTTTAGCCAACGCCACCCTTAAACCTGTTTTGGATTCAGAAAGGGGATACTCAAAATATATATACCCATACCTAACTCATTTTTTTAAATGGTCGGTGGGTCAAACCAATAATGGGCTGACGATATTTATTTATTTATTTCATAAATACTTTACAAAGTAAATTTGTAAAGCATTGTTGCACGAATATGGGCGGAGTAACTAGACCATATGCCCAAGATGTTATTAACGGTATTCTCAAGAAAGTTCCGTGACTGACTGTACGACCTATGCCTTCACATAGGAAGTAGCAACGTGGTTGTTAAAGAAATTCCAAAAGAAAAACCGCAAGATTATACGGTTATCCGTGGCAGATCAGTCAACCAGTGCGAGCGAGACGAAAAACTCTCGAAGGCCTAACAACAGAACTAAGCCTGACCGCACTTAAGAAATAATTACGATGACGCGAAATGATGTTCATCGACCAAGAGCTGCTTAACGACTGGGACTGACGATATGTTCTCGATATGTATTTTCGCCAGAGACCGTAATGGTTAGTAGAAGTGGCAATCTAATCACTCTTCGTAACAGATTTGTATTCCCTCGTCCAGAAAGGAACACACAGGTTATTATTCCTAAAATATATTGTTATGCTTTTGAAAAATCATTTTTAATTCGTATTGCCTGATCTTTTAAATGTTTACCAATCCACATAACACATGCAGAACATCGCTTAGTTGAACCTGGTTATTATTGTAACCTATTTTTTATAATTTTTAATTTGTATACATATAAATGGGGAGCCATGATATGTAATGAATTCATATATTTATGTACATAGCATATCGTTAATATACATAGAAAGGCACTAAATCATTATTTTTTATTTAGATTTTTTTTTCCTTAGAATTTTTAGGGTTATCTTTTGCCGATTTTATAAAATTGAGAAACTTGTTACTGTTCTATAATTCATTTAAGTTACAGGTGCCTGATTACTTAGTTGACTTATTTGAATTTGGAAGATCTATTAGAAATAGGCAGTTGAAAATACCAAATCTAACACCTATCTTGGAGCGGTCGTTTAATGTAAGGATAGCAAGAGATTTTAATAAATTGCCACCGTCTCTAAGAACATTTAACTTTTCTACTGATAGTTATAAGAGGAAACTTTTAGAAGTGCTTTCGTCAATATAGTCTGCTGGTTATGAATAAATTGTTATTCTGGTTAGGTATATGGTATTATGGTAAATGTATTTTTATTGGGTTTTGTTAAAGCTATATCATTGTGCAATATAGTTATTACTTTATATAATATATTATTTTTTTTTTTAACAATATTAAATGTATACGTATAACTTATATAATTTGTTAAATATTGTAATTATTTATTTACTACTGCCAAATTGGATTTTTGAATGTTAGTAGTTAATTCGGTATTTTGTATACATATCTATAGATTGTTTAAAAATTCATTACTATTTATTATATTAAAATTGTATGTAGATAGTTTTCGAGTAGTATGATGTGACCGACTATGGCCCATATGCTAGGTATACATAACCTGACCAGACATCCCGCTTTAGGCGGGATTATCCCGCTTTTCTGAGGTTGATCCCGCCTTGAATTTTTATCCCGCCTTATCCCGCTTTTTAGAGTTTTGAAATTTCTTATCTCTTAATATATGTTTAATAATATGTAACTGATAAAAATTTATTCCAAATATTTTTTAGTGTAGTTATTGTTTATTTTTTTTTGGATCTGGCAGCTCCTCAAATGAAAAAAATAAAAATACAAACGTACACACTCAAAGATCCTTTTGTTACAGTGCTGCTTTAGGAATTTATTACCAAGAGGGCTTATTAGGAGAATAACAACTGACATTCACCAAACTGTCAATAATAAAATAAAAAGTTCTTGCTTATTTTTTTATAAAGAGTTTGAGACATTGGTGTAGTCAGTTGATGATAATAAGGACTAACAAGGCCACTTGCTATCATTCGCCTTAAGTTTTTGTACAATGTTTTGTATAAAAATTGTATTTTGTTTTGTAAATGAAGTCAAAAAATCTTTAATTTTATTTATTTTACGTTACTAAATAAAAATTTTTGTTAATAAAAACTTTTGTTTATTTAAAATCGATTCTTTTGAGTTAAAAACTGTGTTTCCTAAGTAAATACGAAACTTTTTATGTGCGTATTACACATCCCGCTTTCAAATAGTTGTTTATTTAAAAATCCCGCTTTTTGGCCGTATTTTCGTCAAAATCCCGCTTTTTGAACGATCGTGTCCCGCTTTTTGTAAAAAGCTTCTGGTCACGTTAGGTATACATAATGAATAAATAAATGAAAAATGAAATGAAAATGAAGATCATCTGAAGTATGGAAAAATGCAAAAATCTCAATTTCGAGAACTCGTGTTTTCATAAAATTAAGTTTTTCAGTGATTCCAATACATTTCACACAAATCCACTTCGTCACAAAAATTTAATGCAATACTGTCGAAAATAACGCTTTTACACAGTTGTACTGTTTATTATTATGTTACAATTATTTAAGTTAGGGCCTTTCTACTTGTGACCAACGATATGCATGTATATTCATATTTAACTACATATTTCCGAAACAAATAAGATTGAAGTCCTATTTTTGTTTTTATTAAATTTTCTGCCGGCCGGTTTATTACTGCTACCCTTTTCTAATGAAATTGTGGACCTTATTGGCTTGATTATTACTGAATTGATAAAATAAATAAGAATAAATAACTGAAAAATGAGCTATGTTTAAATTCATTAAACTTGAATTTATTTATACACATTACCTAATGTTTTTGGGAAAGAAGTCTTCTTTGTTCCTATATATTTCATTTTTCGATTTATATATAAAATCTTTTCAAATCTTTAAAATACAAAGTTTATATTAGATACGTACATATTTAATTTTGAAATTTGTATATCAAACATTTGAATGAGCAACCTTTAAGTTTGTGGGAGAGAGCGGGGAAGACAATAATCTCAAATTTTGCTAGGCCAACAGAAAATCATGTGTCCAACGTAACGATATGAGTTAAATCCGTTTTTAGATTTACTTAATAAACATACTTCTTTAAAATGATTTCGTTGCATTAAAAACTTTTACTGCCAGTTTTTCCGAAGACAATCAAAAACTGTTCCATGTCAAATTACATTTGAAACCAAAACAAATTTTGGCTTAAATCTAGTTTAGGGGCACCTCCCAAAAATGAAAAAAAAAGTATCCTATCCTATAGTAAATTGAAAAATAATAAATAAAAATTAAATAAAAATATTGGCGGCGAGGCTTAGTTTCCGAGTTATAGGCCTCTGAAATTCTAGTACAATATTGTGATTATACGGTGTTTTTAACGAATATGACCAATATTGGTATTTCAAAAATTAAAAAAAGGTATGCAATCCTATAGAAAATTCAAAAAACAACTTTGCAATGCAGAAAATCATTACTAGGCTGCGCCGTCTCGGGAAACACTATGGTGGAGAAAATCCTTAAGCTCGGCCGAAGGCCGGCAATGCAGAAAAATGTTATTAAGCAGGAAAACTTAGTAATGCAGAAAATCATTACTAGGCTGCGCCGTCTCGGCAAACACCATGGTGGAGAAAATCGTTAATCCCGGCCGATCACGTTATTGGGCAAGAAAACTTTGCAAGGCAGAAAATCATTACTAGGCTGCGTCGTCTCGGGAAAAACCATGGTGTAGAAAATCGTTAAGCCCGGCCGAAGGCCGGCAATGCAGGTACACGTTATTGGACAAGAAAACTTTGCAAGGCAGAAAATCATTACTAGGCTACGCCGTCTCAGGAAACACCATGGTCATATTCGTTGAAAAACACCGCATAATCAAAATATTGTACTAGAATTTCAGAGGCCCATAACTCGGAAACTAAGCCTCGCCGCCAATATTTTTATTTCATTTTTTTTTCTTATTTTTCAATTTACTATAGGATAAGATACTTTTTTTTAATTTTGGGGAGGTGCCCCTAAACTAGATTTGTTCCCAAATTTTTTATATTCAATATGCTCCAATATACAGACGACAATTTTTTATTGTCTTCGTTAAGCAGACAGTTCAAATAACAACAACAAAAAATCCTTGGAACCAAAGAATTACGAATAACAAAAATAACTAGCGGTCACTCAAAAAATTAAAATTTTTATAAGTGATATGCATATTATGCATATACTTTCTAATTTGTGGCACAAAGAAAACAAATAAAAGATACACAAATAAATAAATAAATAAATCGTACAACAATAAAATTTCCGGTTTTAAGCGAATGTGTGTAAAAAATACAAAGTTGAGAAAATATAAATAAAACACAATGAATTCAATCAAAAGGCGAAAAGGGGGAGGTGAAACACGAGTATCATATACATAAATTAACTACAATATAGAGTGTGTGTACTTAAAACATAAGGATTGTTTGTGAGTAACTCACCTGGATCGGCAAACAGTAGATAATGTTTTAAAAAATAAAAATTTTAGTGGAAATTTTTGCTTTTTGCAAATGGTTAATTTGGCTGGATGAGCGTATTCAGTGCGTTTTATTTGCCTTGAAGAGTTGGTAAGCCTAATCGACGGGAAACCCACGGCAATTTCCAAATACAACTTACAAAAAAAAAAACGGAACAAAACTCAATCACGAGACACAACAAACGTAAAATTTGCTAGTAACCTCAAAAACAGCACAAATCTAAGAGGAATAAATAGTAGGGTGTTTAGATATGGTAGCTAGCAGCAAAAGCAAAGTTAGATTTGACCAAATGTGGCTGACTGAGTGATAGACTGCTTTAGTAGTATAAAAAGTTGTAGAATGGCGAATATTCATGTGTATCCTGTCCAATTTTTTGTTTTTCGATCTTTAAAACTGCAATTTGTTAATTGTAAAACTTATGCCATAGTTAATTGGTGTAATTTATAATTTGGATTATATTTAAATATGTATAAGGAAATAATTCGTCTATACTTTTTCCGTAATTTATTACTACGATAATTTTTTATTTCTTTTACTTGATGACACAGCACTGAATGACGTTTTAAAAGTTTCCTTTTTATGACTACAATCTTGTTATACTTTTATTAAAAGCAGTAAAAACGTTTTTGTTAAAATTTATTTCAATAAAAATTTGCACATATTTAAAAATTTTGGTTTGAATATTAAATTTTACAAAATAAAAATATTTTTCCGTAGCGCAGCGAATTTGCACTTCTTTTCAGTACGAATGTCATTAACAAAATATAATGGACGATAAGAGATAAGAGCAAATGAAGAAAACAGGAGAAAAACAAGAATGCTGCCCTACTGTTAAAAAGTTAATATCGTGCTGCCGGACTCCTAAAAAGCTAAAGGCTTATATCAGAGATGGAAACCTTTTCTTTATAAACCACAAGGGGATAACTTCAAAGATCAAGCAATTATTAATGAATGCACAAGTACCTACCAAAATTCATATACAGAAATATCAAAATGTATATTTAGTAGCATTTTTTAGATGCCTAGACATAAAGTAATCATGATTGGCTAATAAAATCATATTTTCTGTCAAGACACATTTGTAATATACCTTATGGTTTGGTGTTTTATATATTGCAGACGAACGTATACAATTGCAAAAATATATTCAGTGAAAAAGTTTGAATTAAGTGTGCCTTTGCTGTAGAAAAGTAAGTTTGTATCGAAAAATATAGAGCAGAAACTAGCCTTAAAGTCAGTTTGAAATTGTACAAAATTAAACATAAACAAATAATTGAAAATCTCTCGTCATAGCATTAGGGACATGCGGAAATTAATTCTCAAACTTTCTATAGAGCTAGTAGTATATATGCAAAGTTTCTGGAACTTAAAATCTAAAAACATTATGCCAAAAAATCACTAAGACGCAATTTACACTGTGCCTTTTCTGCTTGCATGTGTCTGCTTTTTGTGTTCGTAGGTGAGAGGTGTTGAGAAGCATGCGGAGTAAAACAAAAGGCACGAAATGAAAATTCGAGGGGATTTTTGACATATCTCTTTGTTTTTTCGTACTCTCAGCACTAAGAGTGTATACAAACGTCAAAAAGTCATGAAGAAAAAAGTCTTAATGTAAATGTGCTTGACTTTTCGTTTTACCGAAAAAGTAAAGATCACAGGGTATGGTGCAAAGATTATTCTTTATTACAGCTAGAGCTTGCACATCTTGCTAATAAACTTAACCCTTGTGTTAACTCAGTCAAAGCTCAGCACATATCCATAAATTTATTTTAAATAAATACAAAAATTTTAAGTATTTTGTATATCAAATACATGACCAGCAAGTATTTTGAATTTTGCATTTTAAATACCGCAAATAATGTATTTTGCCCAACTCTGGTCGTAGATGCTATAATTTGAGATTTTTGTAGAGATTATCTAACAAATCTTTTATAATGAACATTTAGAATCGTATGAGGCTATTCAATGTTAATCTTTGAGGAATGGTACAATAGTCAGCAGACTTTTTTTTTGCGAGTTAAATATGGAAAAAAATATCTTTTTAGTTAATAAAAAAAGTTTCATTTATGTATCTATTTTCAAAAGTTAAAGTTAGAAACCGTAAAAATAGTTTCAAAACTCAAAACATAAACGATAAACTAACTCATAAAATGATGATGAATTTTGAATGGCACAGATTTATGACAAATTCAATTAATTATAAATTGACCAACAACTTATTTATTTTTTTATATCAAAAGAACAAAAAAGTTTATTGTAGTTTTCAGTAATAAAATTTTTCAAGTAATGACAAAAAGTAGTTTTAATATACATACATGCAAGGCAAATTCATATAAGGTATACTCAGCTCAATTCGCTTTGAGAAATTTATACTTTAAATGTCACAAAAATGTACTGAAAAATGTGTGTTGACATCCAACGTATAGATATTCAAATTACAAGAGGCGAAAATAGTCACCTGATCCCTTCCAACCACCTAGCATGAAATCGCCTTGCATACATGAAACAGATTTCTTTGAACAAAATACTACTCGATTGAAAAAAAATAATATTATAAAAATATTTGATGTAAAAGGTTTTATACTTCCCTTTAATATATCCTTAATTCTTATAACACTACGACCACACGAGCAATTTGATGTGTTTTAACACAAGCAACAAAGCCGGCAGAATGATGACGTCAAATTGCTTGCGTTCAACAAAGTATTTAGAAGTGGTGAACACGTATATTCAAATATATTTCCTTTTTATTCCTATAAATACTTAACTTATCAATAATTATATCCCTTTACCACGAAAATATGCAATTTACAGTTGAAGTTGAAGAAAACAATGAAATACCTTATTTAGACATGAAAATAATAAAAGAAAACAATAGACTAATAACAAACTGGTATGCCAAGAAAACCGCATCTGGAAGATTAATTAATTACCACTCTACTCAGCCGATGAACACGGAAATAAACACGGCAAATAATCTCATTACCAAAATTCTCAATATTAGTGACAAACTATTTAGAAATAGCAACATCAGCAAAATTAGAAATATATTGACAAAAAACAGCTTCCCAATATACATCACGAACAACCTAATAAACAAATGCTCAAGAAAGAAAAAACAAACTGGTAGCACTACTAACAAAGAAGTAGAAAATGTTTTTTACAGTGTACCATATGTTCCAAAGCTGACTGAAAACAAAACATTAAAACATATGGTAAATGATGCAAAATCAACAGTCACACACAGATCGAACAAAACACTGAGACATCTATTTACGCGGGAAAGAACAAAATTGGACAAACTAGAAATAGACAACGTTGTATACGAGATAACTTGTCAAGGGAATGAAGTGGAAAGATGTAACAAAGTATATGTAGGAACAACAAAGCGGAAACTCGGGACTAGAATATCAGAACATCAAGCAGATATAAATAAAGGAAAGGAGACAGCAGCTTTAGCCCAACACGCGAAAGAAATGAAACATAAAATAGATTTCAAAGAAGTAAAGATACTGTGCCTCGTTTCTGTAAGGAATGTGAGAACTTTTCGTGTCGAAAAAATTGTTATCATCCTGTGAAACACAGGGTGAGTAAGAAAAAAACTGTATTTGTTGATCTCTTTTGTAAATTTATATAAGTTTTTATATGAATAACCCTGAGTAAAATAGGACAACCAATATAATTATTTAATTTTTCTCGATGCGAGAACTTCTCACAAGTTACAGAAATGGGGTACTGGATAGAGAAAAAAACAAACAAAAGGTATACACTAGAAAGTCTATGTATACAACAACGCATAAAGAAATCTATAAACACCAAAGAAGACAAGGACAACACCAAACTACAATATGCTATTGCAATAACCTGAAAAATAGAGTTCTGTGATATTAGTTTTTAAGTTCGGCTGTGATATTTTCTTTTATTTATTGTTATTTAAATTATACACTTAATTGTTCCTGATGTCCAGTTTTTTATAATTTATTTAATAATGTAGCTGAAGAATCGTAAGTAAAACACAAAAACTAATATAACACACGAAAACTATAAATAAAAAACATTTTGTAATTTGTTGATAGAACTTAATAAAAAAATTCTCCTGAAGACATCGGAAAAAAGCTGACGAAACGTTGAGGAAAAAGATGAAATAGATTTGTTTTATTTGTATCTTAATAATAAAGAAAACTGACCAAAAATAGCCTACGTAAAAATAAAAATATTAAAATTCAATATAATTTGTTTCTGAAAGCATGTGTTAAAATATTATTGCTCAGCAATGTATTTTAACATTTGTTGCTGAATATATATTTGAACACATATTCATACGGTCCACACGCTAATATCTTGTATGCAGACCACACGAGCAATAATTACCAAGATTATTGCTCGTGTGGTCTGCATGTAAAGAAAATAAAATATAAGCACATAACTGAAAGCTTCAGCGAGAAATGAAGAAAAACTAAAAATCTATAACAGTAAACACAGAAAGTAAAGAGAGCAAAGGCATCGTAATTAAAAACTGCAAGACTTATAAGAGAGTTAAATATAAACATTTGTGAGAAAAAGTGTTTCTATATTTGAATGCGAAAACAGACAACACTGATTCGGTTTTTACTGAAATATTTCCAGTAATCGAGTGTCAAATGTCCACGTATGGCGTGGACGTAGCCGTTTTAGTTCAACAATTCGTTATTTTGTGTTTCAATTTACATTGTTTTTGTAACGATTCCCTTGTTTCATGCGGAAAATTTTACGATGCGAGATATACAATAAATTCAGTAAAGTGCGACTTTGACTCGCGCACGAAGGGTTCCGTACGTTGGGCTTTGAGCATTTTTTTTAATACAGTGTTTGTTACGTTTTTTCAGCTGAAATAATTTTTTTTATTGTTTTTCGCTTTTTTCTCGTTTTGGCGATTTTTTAAATTTTGGCGATTTTTTTTTTAATTTTGGCGATTTTTTTCATTTTGGTTATTTTTTTTGCGATTTTTTTCATTTTGGCGATTTTTTTTCATTTTGGCAATTTTTTTAATTTTGGCGATTTTTTTAATTTTGGCGATTTTTTCATTTTGGCGATTTTTTTTTCATTTTGGCGATTTTTCCGGTTTTCCGCGATTTATTTTCGATTTAGAAATTTTTTTTAATTTGGTGTTTTTTTTCGTTTTGGCGATTTTTTTTTTTATTTTGGCGATTTTTTTTCGGTTTGGTGATTTTATAATTTTGAGATTTTTTTGTTTTACCGTTTTTGAAAATTTCAAGAAGTTTGCTCTTACGGTTTCCAAGATACAGCAAGTTATCAAAATTACATAGTCAAAATTACATTAACTGATGGTACACCCTTTAATTAAAATTTTTTAAATTTTAGTGTTAATTGTTGTAGTCTGTATAAAAATACACTAACTTTACAAATTTCAAGTGCATATACATACAATTGTATGTATATTACATGGGATTTTAACATTTTTCGTTGCTCGTTTTGGCACAGCCTTTAATTTCCAACTCTCATGTATTTGTTGTTGTAGCGGCCAAGGGTCTACACACTCTGTCCAAATTTCAGGTCCGTAGCTCTTACGGTTCTCGAGAAAATACCCTGTGACGGACAGATGGACAGACGGACAGCGTAGCGAAAACAATAGGGGTCCTTTTTCACCTTTGGTGTACGGAACCCTAAAAACGAGCTACAGCTCTTGGTTAGCTGGGTTATGCTTGGCAATACCGCCACATTTGCAATGAGTATTAATAACATCTTATGCTTTCTATATTTTATATTAATATGTATATAAAAAAATAATAATTAATAAGCTTATTTGATTGACGTGTGTAAAGTACTATGTACCTATACATGTTCAAAATTTGATGGAAAAAGAAACTGTTTTTATTTTCAGTTACAAAAAATTTATTGTTTCGGCAGCACTGAAAACAACAGGAATGTTATTTTTGCATGGCAATACCTTAACTTCAGATAGTAAATTGTCTGCTTTACTTGTGAATGAACGCGAGTGTAATCTAATTTAATTTTTCAGTTAAGAATTTGTGTTTTTGTTAGTAATTGTCGTTAATTTGTGTTAATAATTTATGCTTAAAAATTTCATTGTCCTTATAAATATGAAACATCCTAAGTTTGTATAGGAATGTACATAAATTTTATCACTGTAACCTCGTGTAAAACTCTGTTAATTTATGTATTATTAATTTTTATTACTTGTGTTGTAACAATTTATTGACTTTGGAAACATTAAACATGGTAAGTTTGTAAATCTACTTAAATTCGTTTTTGATTAGATCACCCTCGTGATAAGAATTAATCCTGTTCTGCTATAAAGTTGCAAATGCAACTGTTAATTTCTACAAAGATGATGATTCAATGCACTATTCCATTAAAGGACATTGTGTTACCCATATCATTAAGCACACTTCAAACTATAGAGTACGTAACCTGTAGAAGTCAATAGTAAAACAATATTGACTTTGTCACCACCACTTCTGACGAATTATACCCCTGACAATGCTTTTTTCTACAGACATTTAACATGATCGTGTCATTGAAAGTCTTCTTGATACTAAAACTTAAGTAGTTATTTTAGGATTATTTATATACATTAAGAAGAATATTACATTTTAGTAATTCAAGTCGTTGGTACATTTTATAATAAAGATACTGCCGGCGACAAGTTATCACTCGGTTGCAGCCGACGAGAGTGTTTATCTGACAAAATGTTTCCAACTTGTAGACGCTCCTTTGACAATCTCCGCCAAAAAGTCAACAAAATAGGCGAACAAAAACGGTTATACGATGTAGGATATGTAAAATTATAGTTAGATAATACGGAAAGACATGATTGCTGTTCCAAATAAAAAGTTTCATAAACCTCTCACCAAAATGTTATGCCAAATAACGCTTTGCTAGTGGCATTGTGTATAAATTAGAACAAAAAGGATTTAATCTGCACTTAATATACATACATAAGGTTTGTGAAGTGAAATTTTCCTTTTTAGATTTTACAAGTTTTCATATAAGGAGCTTGTTCCTTTAATTACAGTGGCTTTACAAATCACCTGTTGAAAATTTAAAAATTATTTGGATGGTGAAAGCAACTCTTACAGAATGGTTGCACGCATACAGTTAGCTTGATCTTGACGGCAAGGTAGTTTTTACTTTTTTTGGCCTCCCGCAGTGATGTTGAAAATTCCCCCAAATGAGATATTCTACATTATCGTTGTTGACGTATTTCGCCTTCAACTAGGAAATCATTACATATGTATGTATGTTCATATCGTTACCTTCATATAGAAAGGCCCTAACTCATTATTGTTTTGAAATCGATTTTTTTATATCGAGCCTTCTTTTTGAGTTTATCGTAAGGGACAAAAATTAAATTTTTCAGGAGAAGGGTTTTTTAAAATATTAAAATTTGTTTTTGTACGTAAAATATCGCTTACGATAAAATTGTACAGCCTGTGTCTTAAAAGTTATCAAAAAGTTTGCCATTTCAATAATTCTAAACCAAGGGTAGGCCCATAAAATTTTACTTTTAATAAGAAAGTACATTTTCGATAACATGTAGCTTACGATACAATCGAAAAAAAGGCTCGATATATTTCGACAGAAGAACATCTAATGTGTCGAAAAATTTAAAAATTTCGATTTAAAAAAAATAGTGATTTAGGGATTTTCTATATTAAGGTAACGATATATACATACATACGTACACAAGTAGGTAATTGGTGTACATATTCCCAATTATTGTTTTTTTAATCATTATTTCTTGATTTTTATTTATCCCTCACAAAATAACTCTTATTTTATGACTTTTATTTATTCCTCGCATATTAACAGTTACTGTTTGATTTTTATTTTTTTTTGCTTAATTTTTAAAATGTAGAAAGCGTAATTTTTGCGTTACAATGAATACAGTCAAATCCCGATAATTCGTAATCGCAAGGGACCGTACATTTCTTACGAATTATAGGGGTTTTCGATTTAGCGGGATTTCGATTTAACGGGGTTAAAATAAAATAAATACGAATTAACGGGGTTTTTCAATTTATTTACTAAAACGATAAAAAAACATAAAAAACAATTGTCAAAAATAAAATACAAAATAAATACATAAAATAAAATAGCAAATTCATTTACTTAGCGTAAAATACGTGTAATTTTAATAGCAAACGAAAAACAATAAAATAAAACTGACAAATTCATTTCATCATTCTTTCCATGTTTCTGTTGTTTTTATTACGAATTATAAGTGGTAGTTAGCAAAAAATTACGATTTATAAGAGGTAAAGAAGATTTTATTTGACAAAAAAAATTTCGAATTAGCGAGGGGACCAAAATGTATGGAAATTTTACGAATTAACGAGATTTTTTCAAGGGACCGACAGTTTATTACGAATTATCGGGAATTACGATTTAACGGGGTACGAATTATCGGGATTTGACTGTATTAACCGATTTAAAATTGAATTTATCGCCAGAGTCTGCAAAAAACTCTTATATGTTGAATTTAATTTACTTTTTTATTATTTATTCATTTTAAAAATTAATATTTTTTGAGAAAAAAAATAAAAATCAAAAAGTAACTGTTGTTTTGTGAGGAATAAATAAAAGTCACAAAATAACTCTTATTTTGTAAAGGATAAATAAAAATCAAGAAATAACTGTTATTTTCTGAGGAATAAATAAAAATCACGAAATAATTGTTATATTGTGAGGAATAAATAAAAATCAAAAAAATAAAAATCATTGCATCTATAGGTAGTCCATGTAACATGGAGTATCGTGGTATATTCCTTGTGCACGTAGCACTTCTCTATTATTGCGATTTTTTTAGTTTAAATTTGGAAATAATCGTTATTTGCGATCCCTGGTGCAGACAGTTGTCACATCTTACAATATTGCCAGTAAAATATGCTTAAAATTTCTGCAACCGTGTGAACTTCCAATTTTTGTCAGACGTCGTTGTCAGAAAAATCATTGTCAGTCTATTGCAAGACTAGCAGCTGACAACAAATTGTCAGACATCTTACAATCGTGTGAACACATTGCAAAATTATTGCCAGATATTTTTCAGATATTTTAATATTGTGAGATGCGCAAAGTTTAAGCATCTGACAATGGCGTCATTGTAAAAGAATTCTTTCTATGGGCAACACTGTACACGTTTGATTTTAAAGAAAAAATATATAATAAAATATATGCAGCCAAAATCATTGCAATTGCTTCTTTATGGTCCATAATAATTTATATTTTCACTTTTTACATTTAACACTACCACAAACGATTGATATTTAATAATCTATAACTAGTGCTTTGAGTCTGGTAACGCATAACAACATGTCTGGCAATTTTTGCATATGACAACCGTGTGAACTGACAATTTTTCACTGGCGATTTTGACAGATGAATTTTTTGTCATGCAACCGTCTGGCAATAAATTGTTAGATTTTCTGACAAATTTGATACAACCGTGTCAAGGCCTATATATCAGGCCAATGCAATCGTCCTGATGATATTCTGTGTTTTCGTCTTTAAGCTGTCAAAAGTTGTTTTCACCATATACTTTAGTTCATGTTTGTGTGTGTTTCTGACAACTTAAACATAAAGTTGTTTTTGTATTACTGTGTTTTTGTAGAGTTGAATAGACCTAATAAATAGAACTTGAACTGTGTGAACTAGCAATCTACCTTGTGCTGTCAATTTTGGATTGCCAGTACATTGTCAGCACATTGCCAGATCTGACAATATTGTAACATCTGACAATAGTCTGTACATAGCTTTACATAGTGTATATTAGAACTTTGCAAGGAGTATTAACAACATGTTATGCTTTTTATATTTTATATCAATATGTATATTAAAAAAAATTAATAAGCTTATTTGATTGGTGTGTATTGTATCATGGTATAAATGTTCAAAATTTGATGGAAAAAGAAACTGTTTTTATTTCCAGTTACAAAAAATTTATTGTTTCGGCAGCACTGAAAACAACAGGAATGTTATTTTTGCATGGCAATACCTTAATTTCAGATAGTAAATTGTCTGCTTTACTTGTGAATGAACGCGAATGTAATCT
Source organism: Tachina lurida (assembly GCA_944452675.1). NCBI lineage: Eukaryota > Metazoa > Arthropoda > Insecta > Diptera > Tachinidae > Tachina > Tachina lurida. The sequence continues at coordinate 90,122,268 of OX101754.1, forward strand.
AATTTAATTTTTCAGTTAAGAATTTGTGTTTTTGTTAGTAATTGTCGTTAATTTGTGTTATTAATTTATGCTTAAAAATTTCATTGTCCTTATAAACATGAAACATCCTAAGTTTGTATAGGAATGTACATAAATTTTATCACTGTAACCTCGTGTAAAACTCTGTTAATTTATGTATTATTAATTTTTATTACTTGTGTTGTAACAATTTATTGACTTTGGAAACATTAAACATGGTAAGTTTGTAAATCTACTTAAATTCGTTTTTGATTAGATCACCCTCGTGATAAGAATTAATCTTGTGCTGCTATAAAGTTGCAAATGCAACTGTTAATTTCTACAAAGATGATGATTCAATGCACTATTCCATTAAAGGACATTGTGCTACCCATATCATTAAGCACACTTCAAACTATAGAGTACGTAACCTGTAGAAGTCAATAGTAAAACAATATTGACTTTGTCACCACCACTTCTGACGAATTATATCCCTGAAAATGCTTTTTTCTGCAGACATTTAACATGTTCGTGTCATTGAAAGTCTTCTTGGTACTAAAACTTAAGTAGTTATTTTAGGATTATTTATATACATTAAGAAGAATATTACATTTTAGTAATTCAAGTCGTTGGTACATTTTATAATAAAGATACTGCCGGCGACAAGTTATCACTCGGTTACAGCCGACGAGAGTGTTTATCTGACAAAATGTTTCCTACTTGTCAAAATCCAATATTAATATGTAGACGCTCCTTTGACAATCTCCGCCAAAAAGTCAACAAAATAGGCGAACAAAAACGGTTATACGATGTAGGATATGTAAAATTATAGTTAGATAATACGGAAAGACATGATTGCTGTTCCAAATAAAAAGTTTCATAAGCCTCTCACCAAAATGTTATGCCAAATAACGCTTTGCTAGTGGCATTGTGTATAAATTAGAACAAAAAGGATTTAATCTGCTCTTAATATACATACATATGGTTTGTGAAGTGAAATTTTCCTTTTTAGATTTTACAAGTTTTCATATAAGGAGCTTGTTCCTTTAATTACAGTGGCTTTACAAATCACCTGTTGAAAGTTTAAAAATTATTTGGATGGTGAAAGCAACTCTTACAGAATGGTTTGTGAACGCATACAGTTAGCTTGATCTTGACGGCAAGGTAGTTTGTACTTTTTTTGGCCTCCCGCAGTGATGTTGAAAATTCCTCCAAATGAGATATTCTACATTATCGTTGTTGACGTATTTCGCCTTCAACTAGGAAATCATTACATATGTATGTATGTTCATATCATTACCTTCATATAGAAAGGCCCTAACTCATTATTGTTTTGAAATCGATTTTTTTATATCGAGCCTTCTTTTTGAGTTTATCGTAAGGGACAAAAATTAAATTTTTCAGGAGAAGGGTTTTTTAAAATATTAAAATTTGTTTTTGTACGTAAAATATCGCTTACGATAAGATTGTACAGCCTGTGTCTTAAAAGTTATCAAAAAGTTTGCCATTTCAATAATTCTAAACCAAGGGTAGGCCCATAAAATTTTACTTTTAATAAGAAAGTACATTTTCGATAACATGTAGCTTACGATACAATCGAAAAAAAGGCTCGATATATTTCGACAGAAGAACATCTAATGTGTCGAAAAATTTAAAAATTTCGATTTAAAAAAAATAGTGATTTAGGGATTTTCTATATTAAGGTAACGATATATACATACATACGTACACAAGTAGGTAATTGGTGTACATATTCCCAATTATTGTTTTTTTAATCATTATTTCTTGATTTTTATTTATCCCTCACAAAATAACTCTTATTTTATGACTTTTATTTATTCCTCGCATATTAACAGTTACTGTTTGATTTTTATTTTTTTTTTGCTTAATTTTTAAAATGTAGAAAGCGTAATTTTTGCGTTACAATGAATACAGTCAAATCCCGATAATTCGTAATCGCAAGGGACCGGACATTTCTTACGAATTATAGGGGTTTTCGATTTAGCGGGATTTCGATTTAACGGGGTTAAAATAAAATAAATACGAATTAACGGGGTTTTTCAATTTATTTACTAAAACGATAAAAAAACATAAAAAACAATTGTCAAAAATAAAATACAAAATAAATACATAAAATAAAATAGCAAATTCATTTACTTAGCGTAAAATACGTGTAATTTTAATAGCAAACGAAAAACAATAAAATAAAACTGACAAATTCATTTCATCATTCTTTCCATGTTTCTGTTGTTTTTATTACGAATTATAAGTGGTAGTTAGCAAAAAATTACGATTTATAAGAGGTAAAGAAGATTTTATTTGACAAAAAAAATTTCGAATTAGCGAGGGGACCAAAATGTATGGAAATTTTACGAATTAACGAGATTTTTTCAAGGGACCGACAGTTTATTACGAATTATCGGGAATTACGATTTAACGTGGTACGAATTATCGGGATTTGACTGTATTAACCGATTTAAAATTGAATTTATCGCCAGAGTCTGCAAAAAACTCTTATATGTTGAATTTAATTTACTTTTTTATTATTTATTCATTTTAAAAATTAATATTTTTTGAGAAAAAAAATAAAAATCAAAAAGTAACTGTTGTTTTGTGAGGAATAAATAAAAGTCACAAAATAACTCTTATTTTGTAAAGGATAAATAAAAATCAAGAAATAACTGTTATTTTCTGAGGAATAAATAAAAATCACGAAATAATTGTTATATTGTGAGGAATAAATAAAAATCAAAAAAATAAAAATCATTGCATCTATAGGTAGTCCATGTAACATGGAGTATCGTGGTATATTCCTTGTGCACGTAGCACTTCTCTATTATTGCGATTTTTTTAGTTTAAATTTGGAAATAATCGTTATTTGCGATCCCTGGTGCAGACAGTTGTCACATCTTACAATATTGCCAGTAAAATATGCTTAAAATTTCTGCAACCGTGTGAACTTCCAATTTTTGTCAGACGTCGTTGTCAGAAAAATCATTGTCAGTCTATTGCAAGACTAGCAGCTGACAACAAATTGTCAGACATCTTACAATCGTGTGAACACATTGCAAAATTATTGCCAGATATTTTTCAGATATTTTAATATTGTGAGATGCGCAAAGTTTAAGCATCTGACAATGGCGTCATTGTAAAAGAATTCTTTCTATGGGCAACACTGTACACGTTTGATTTTAAAGAAAAAATATATAATAAAATATATGCAGCCAAAATCATTGCAATTGCTTCTTTATGGTCCATAATAATTTATATTTTCACTTTTTACATTTAACACTACCACAAACGATTGATATTTAATAATCTATAACTAGTGCTTTGAGTCTGGTAACGCATAACAACATGTCTGGCAATTTTTGCATATGACAACCGTGTGAACTGACAATTTTTCACTGGCGATTTTGACAGATGAATTTTTTGTCATGCAACCGTCTGGCAATAAATTGTTAGATTTTCTGACAAATTTGATACAACCGTGTCAAGGCCTATATATCAGGCCAATGCAATCGTCCTGATGATATTCTGTGTTTTCGTCTTTAAGCTGTCAAAAGTTGTTTTCACCATATACTTTAGTTCATGTTTGTGTGTGTTTCTGACAACTTAAACATAAAGTTGTTTTTGTATTACTGTGTTTTTGTAGAGTTGAATAGACCTAATAAATAGAACTTGAACTGTGTGAACTAGCAATCTACCTTGTGCTGTCAATTTTGGATTGCCAGTACATTGTCAGCACATTGCCAGATCTGACAATATTGTAACATCTGACAATAGTCTGTACATAGCTTTACATAGTGTATATTAGAACTTTGCAAGGAGTATTAACAACATGTTATGCTTTTTATATTTTATATCAATATGTATATTAAAAAAAATTAATAAGCTTATTTGATTGGTGTGTATTGTATCATGGTATAAATGTTCAAAATTTGATGGAAAAAGAAACTGTTTTTATTTCCAGTTACAAAAAATTTATTGTTTCGGCAGCACTGAAAACAACAGGAATGTTATTTTTGCATGGCAATACCTTAATTTCAGATAGTAAATTGTCTGCTTTACTTGTGAATGAACGCGAATGTAATCTAATTTAATTTTTCAGTTAAGAATTTGTGTTTTTGTTAGTAATTGTCGTTAATTTGTGTTATTAATTTATGCTTAAAAATTTCATTGTCCTTATAAACATGAAACATCCTAAGTTTGTATAGGAATGTACATAAATTTTATCACTGTAACCTCGTGTAAAACTCTGTTAATTTATGTATTATTAATTTTTATTACTTGTGTTGTAACAATTTATTGACTTTGGAAACATTAAACATGGTAAGTTTGTAAATCTACTTAAATTCGTTTTTGATTAGATCACCCTCGTGATAAGAATTAATCTTGTGCTGCTATAAAGTTGCAAATGCAACTGTTAATTTCTACAAAGATGATGATTCAATGCACTATTCCATTAAAGGACATTGTGCTACCCATATCATTAAGCACACTTCAAACTATAGAGTACGTAACCTGTAGAAGTCAATAGTAAAACAATATTGACTTTGTCACCACCACTTCTGACGAATTATATCCCTGACAATGCTTTTTTCTGCAGACATTTAACATGTTCGTGTCATTGAAAGTCTTCTTGGTACTAAAACTTAAGTAGTTATTTTAGGATTATTTATATACATTAAGAAGAATATTACATTTTAGTAATTCAAGTCGTTGGTACATTTTATAATAAAGATACTGCCGGCGACAAGTTATCACTCGGTTACAGCCGACGAGAGTGTTTATCTGACAAAATGTTTCCTACTTGTCAAAATCCAATATTAATATGTAGACGCTCCTTTGACAATCTCCGCCAAAAAGTCAACAAAATAGGCGAACAAAAACGGTTATACGATGTAGGATATGTAAAATTATAGTTAGATAATACGGAAAGACATGATTGCTGTTCCAAATAAAAAGTTTCATAAGCCTCTCACCAAAATGTTATGCCAAATAACGCTTTGCTAGTGGCATTGTGTATAAATTAGAACAAAAAGGATTTAATCTGCTCTTAATATACATACATATGGTTTGTGAAGTGAAATTTTCCTTTTTAGATTTTACAAGTTTTCATATAAGGAGCTTGTTCCTTTAATTACAGTGGCTTTACAAATCACCTGTTGAAAGTTTAAAAATTATTTGGATGGTGAAAGCAACTCTTACAGAATGGTTTGTGAACGCATACAGTTAGCTTGATCTTGACGGCAAGGTAGTTTGTACTTTTTTTGGCCTCCCGCAGTGATGTTGAAAATTCCTCCAAATGAGATATTCTACATTATCGTTGTTGACGTATTTCGCCTTCAACTAGGAAATCATTACATATGTATGTATGTTCATATCATTACCTTCATATAGAAAGGCCCTAACTCATTATTGTTTTGAAATCGATTTTTTTATATCGAGCCTTCTTTTTGAGTTTATCGTAAGGGACAAAAATTAAATTTTTCAGGAGAAGGGTTTTTTAAAATATTAAAATTTGGTTTTGTACGTAAAATGTCGCTTACGATAAAATTGTACAGCCTGTGTCTTAAAAGTTATCAAAAAGTTTGCCATTTCAATAATTCTAAACCAAGGGTAGGCCCATAAAATTTTACTTTTAATAAAAAAGTACATTTTCGATAACATGTAGCTTACGATACAATCGAAAAAAAGACTCGATATATGTATTTCGACAGAAGAACGTCTAATGAGGCGAAAAATTTAAAAATTTCGATTTCAAAAAAATAGTGATTTAGGGATTTTCTATATTAAGGTAACGATATATACATACATACGTACACAAGTAGGTAATTGGTGTACATATTCCCAATTATTGTTTTTGGCGTATTTTAAATTGGACTAATAGATTAAGGAACACAGCAAAATTTTTTCGTTAATCTAGGACCAAACAAATGTAGAATCCCATTTATTTCTACAAAATTGTTTAATATCTTAGACCCGGTTTACACACTTCAACTTACTTGAATTACGAGTTGATCAACAAAAGTTGAAGTGTGTGAATCGCCACTTAATACACACACTTCAACTTTTGTTGATAAAATTTTTATTCAGCTGGTAGAAAAAAAGAGAAATATGTATTGCCTCCTCCGTCTTTCTTACAGCTCAATTAAGAGTTGACCAACAAAAATTTACGTGTGTAAACCGTGACATACATTCATGATACTTATCATGTTGCCGGATAAAGTTTCTATAATTCCATAACTTGATTATGCTTAAAGCCTGCACTACACTTTAAAGTCCTGCACAAGACCATTTATAAGACCTTTGAAGACGAGAGATTTTTCGAATGCTTTGCTAGAGCGAAATATTCTAAAACTGTCTCAGTTGTTTGTTTAGCGTTTGTTTTAGCATTCGAAAAATATCTCATGTCTTATAAATGGTCTTGTGCAGGACATTATTACACTTCATGTAAAAATCCACATGCGTATGTTGGTCTGACGTAATTTTCATTTTATTTTAAAAATCACTTTTTAATCATTATTTCTTGATTTTTATTTATCCCTCACAAAATAACTCTTATTTTGTGACTTTTATTTATTCCTCACAAAATAAGAGTTATTTTGTGACTTTTATTTATTCCTCACAAAATAACAGTTACTGTTTGATTTTTATTTTTTTGCTTAATTCTTAAAATGTAGAAAGCGTAATTTTTGCGTTAAAATGAATATTAACCGATTTAAAATTGAATTTATCGCCAGAGTCTGCAAAAAAACTCTTATATGTTGAATTAAATTTACTTTTTTATTATTTATTAATTTTAAAAATTAATATTTTTTGAGAAAAAAAATAAAAATCAAAAAGTAACTGTTGTTTTGTGAGGAATAAATAAAAGTCACAAAATAACTCTTATTTTGTGAAGGATAAATAAAAATCAAGAAATAAATAACTGCTATTTTCTGAGGAATAAATAAAAATCACGAAATAATTGTTATTTTGTGAGGAATAAATAAAAATCAAAAAAATAAAAATCATTGCATCTATAGGTAGTCCATGTAACATGGAGTATCGTGGTATATTCCTTGTGCACGTAGCACTTCTCTATTATTGTGATTTTTTTAGTTTAAATTTGGAAATAATCGTTATTTGCGATCCCTGGTGCAGACAGTTGTCACATCTTACAATATTGCCAGTAAAATATGCTTAAAATTTCTGCAACCGTGTGAACTTCCAATTTTTGTCAGACGTCGTAGCAGCTGACAACAAATTGTCAGACATCTTACAATCGTGTGAACACATTGCAAAATTATTGCCAGATATTTTTCAGATATTTTAATATTGTGAGATGCGCAAAGTTTAATTATTTTTGTTACGAAAATTATTTCCTAACACCTGTATCGCGAGATAAATAGCAAAGCTATAAAAATATATAATAAAATATATGCAGCCAAAATCATTGCAATTGCTTCTTTATGGTCCATAATAATTTATATTTTCACTTTTTACATTTAACACTACCACAAACGATTGATATTTAATAATCTATAACTATTGCTTTGAGTCTGGTAACGCATAACAACATGTCTGGCAATTTTTGCATATGACAACCGTGTGAACTGACAATTTTTCACTGGCGATTTTGTCAGATGAATTTATTGTCATGCAACCATCTGGCAATAAATTGTTAGATTTTCTGACAAATTTGATACAACCGTGTTAAAGGCCTATATATCAGGCCAATGCAATCGTCCTGATGATATTCTGTGTTTTCGTCTTTAAGCTGTCAAAAGTTGTTTTCACCATATACTTTAGTTCATGTTTGTGTGTGTTTCTGACAACTTAAACATAAAGTTGTTTTTGTATTACTGTGTTTTTGTAGAGTTGAATAGACCTAATAAATAGAACTTGAACCGTGTGAACTAGCAATCTACCTTGTGCTGTCAATTTTGGATTGCCAGTACATTGTCAGCACATTGCCAGATCTGACAATATTGTAACATCTGACAATAGTCTGTACATAGCTTTACATAGAGTATATTAGAACTTTGCAAGGAGTATTAACAACATGTTATGCTTTTTATATTTTATATCAATATGTATATTAAAAAAAATTAATAAGCTTATTTGATTGGTGTGTATTGTATCATGGTATAAATGTTCAAAATTTGATGGAAAAAGAAACTGTTTTTATTTTCAGTTACAAAAAATTTATTGTTTCGGCAGCACTGAAAACAACAGGAATGTTATTTTTGCATGGCAATACCTTAACTTCAGATAGTAAATTGTCTGCTTTACTTGTGAATGAACGCGAGTGTAATCTAATTTAATTTTTCAGTTAAGAATTTGTGTTTTTGTTAGTAATTGTCGTTAATTTGTGTTATTAATTTATGCTTAAAAATTTCATTGTCCTTATAAACATGAAACATCCTAAGTTTGTATAGGAATGTACATAAATTTTATCACTGTAACCTCGTGTAAAACTCTGTTAATTTATGTATTATTAATTTTTATTACTTGTGTTGTAACAATTTATTGACTTTGGAAACATTAAACATGGTAAGTTTGTAAATCTACTTAAATTCGTTTTTGATTAGATCACCCTCGTGATAAGAATTAATCTTGTGCTGCTATAAAGTTGCAAATGCAACTGTTAATTTCTACAAAGATGATGATTCAATGCACTATTCCATTAAAGGACATTGTGTTACCCATATCATTAAGCACACTTCAAACTATAGAGTACGTAACCTGTAGAAGTCAATAGTAAAACAATATTGACTTTGTCACCACCACTTCTGACGAATTATACCCCTGACAATGCTTTTTTCTACAGACATTTAACATGATCGTGTCATTGAAAGTCTTCTTGATACTAAAACTTTAGTAGTTATTTTAGGATTATTTATATACATTAAGAAGAATATTACATTTTAGTAATTCAAGTCGTTGGTACATTTTATAATAAAGATACTGCCGGCGACAAGTTATCACTCGGTTGCAGCCGACGAGAGTGTTTATCTGACAAAATGTTTCCAACTTGTAGACGCTCCTTTGACAATCTCCGCCAAAAAGTCAACAAAATAGGCGAACAAAAACGGTTATACGATGTAGGATATGTAAAATTATAGTTAGATAATACGGAAAGACATGATTGCTGTTCCAAATAAAAAGTTTCATAAACCTCTCACCAAAATGTTATGCCAAATAACGCTTTGCTAGTGGCATTGTGTATAAATTAGAACAAAAAGGATTTAATCTGCACTTAATATACATACATATGGTTTGTGAAGTGAAATTTTCCTTTTTAGATTTTACAAGTTTTCATATAAGGAGCTTGTTCCTTTAATTACAGTGGCTTTACAAATCACCTGTTGAAAATTTAAAAATTATTTGGATGGTGAAAGCAACTCTTACAGAATGGTTTCTGCACGCATACAGTTAGCTTGATCTTGACGGCAAGGTAGTTTTTACTTTTTTTGGCCTCCCGCAGTGATGTTGAAAATTCCCCCAAATGAGATATTCTACATTATCGTTGTTGACGTATTTCGCCTTCAACTAGGAAATCATTACATATGTATGTATGTTCATATCATTACCTTCATATAGAAAGGCCCTAACTCATTATTGTTTTGAAATCGATTTTTTTATATCGAGCCTTCTTTTTGAGTTTATCGTAAGGGACAAAAATTAAATTTTTCAGGAGAAGGGTTTTTTAAAATATTAAAATTTGGTTTTGTACGTAAAATGTCGCTTACGATAAAATTGTACAGCCTGTGTCTTAAAAGTTATCAAAAAGTTTGCCATTTCAATAATTCTAAACCAAGGGTAGGCCCATAAAATTTTACTTTTAATAAGAAAGTACATTTTCGATAACATGTAGCTTACGATACAATCGAAAAAAAGGCTCGATATATTTCGACAGAAGAACATCTAATGTGTCGAAAAATTTAAAAATTTCGATTTAAAAAAAATAGTGATTTAGGGATTTTCTATATTAAGGTAACGATATATACATACATACGTACACAAGTAGGTAATTGGTGTACATATTCCCAATTATTGTTTTTTTAATCATTATTTCTTGATTTTTATTTATCCCTCACAAAATAACTTATTTTATGACTTTTATTTATTCCTCGCATATTAACAGTTACTGTTTGATTTTTATTTTTTTTTGCTTAATTTTTAAAATGTAGAAAGCGTAATTTTTGCGTTACAATGAATACAGTCAAATCCCGATAATTCGTAATCGCAAGGGACCGGACATTTCTTACGAATTATAGGGGTTTTCGATTTAGCGGGATTTCGATTTAACGGGGTTAAAATAAAATAAATACGAATTAACGGGGTTTTTCAATTTATTTACTAAAACGATAAAAAAACATAAAAAACAATTGTCAAAAATAAAATACAAAATAAATACATAAAATAAAATAGCAAATTCATTTACTTAGCGTAAAATACGTGTAATTTTAATAGCAAACGAAAAACAATAAAATAAAACTGACAAATTCATTTCATCATTCTTTCCATGTTTCTGTTGTTTTTATTACGAATTATAAGTGGTAGTTAGCAAAAAATTACGATTTATAAGAGGTAAAGAAGATTTTATTTGACAAAAAAAATTACGAATTAGCGAGGGGACCAAAATGTATGGAAATTTTACGAATTAACGAGATTTTTTCAAGGGACCGACAGTTTATTACGAATTATCGGGAATTACGATTTAACGGGGTACGAATTATCGGGATTTGACTGTATTAACCGATTTAAAATTGAATTTATCGCCAGAGTCTGCAAAAAAACTTTTATATGTTGAATTTAATTTACTTTTTTATTATTTATTCATTTTAAAAATTAATATTTTTTGAGAAAAAAAATAAAAATCAAAAAGTAACTGTTGTTTTGTGAGGAATAAATAAAAGTCACAAAATAACTCTTATTTTGTAAAGGATAAATAAAAATCAAGAAATAACTGTTATTTTCTGAGGAATAAATAAAAATCACGAAATAATTGTTATATTGTGAGGAATAAATAAAAATCAAAAAAATAAAAATCATTGCATCTATAGGTAGTCCATGTAACATGGAGTATCGTGGTATATTCCTTGTGCACGTAGCACTTCTCTATTATTGTGATTTTTTTAGTTTAAATTTGGAAATAATCGTTATTTGCGATCCCTGGTGCAGACAGTTGTCACATCTTACAATATTGCCAGTAAAATATGCTTAAAATTTCTGCAACCGTGTGAACTTCCAATTTTTGTCAGACGTCGTTGTCAGAAAAATCATTGTCAGTCTATTGCAAGACTAGCAGCTGACAACAAATTGTCAGACATCTTACAATCGTGTGAACACATTGCAAAATTATTGCCAGATATTTTTCAGATATTTTAATATTGTGAGATGCGCAAAGTTTAAGCATCTGACAATGGCGTCATTGTAAAAGAATTCTTTCTATGGGCAACACTGTACACGTTTGATTTTAAAGAAAAAATATATAATAAAATATATGCAGCCAAAATCATTGCAATTGCTTCTTTATGGTCCATAATAATTTATATTTTCACTTTTTACATTTAACACTACCACAAACGATTGATATTTAATAATCTATAACTAGTGCTTTGAGTCTGGTAACGCATAACAACATGTCTGGCAATTTTTGCATATGACAACCGTGTGAACTGACAATTTTTCACTGGCGATTTTGACAGATGAATTTTTTGTCATGCAACCGTCTGGCAATAAATTGTTAGATTTTCTGACAAATTTGATACAACCGTGTCAAGGCCTATATATCAGGCCAATGCAATCGTCCTGATGATATTCTGTGTTTTCGTCTTTAAGCTGTCAAAAGTTGTTTTCACCATATACTTTAGTTCATGTTTGTGTGTGTTTCTGACAACTTAAACATAAAGTTGTTTTTGTATTACTGTGTTTTTGTAGAGTTGAATAGACCTAATAAATAGAACTTGAACTGTGTGAACTAGCAATCTACCTTGTGCTGTCAATTTTGGATTGCCAGTACATTGTCAGCACATTGCCAGATCTGACAATATTGTAACATCTGACAATAGTCTGTACATAGCTTTACATAGTGTATATTAGAACTTTGCAAGGAGTATTAACAACATGTTATGCTTTTTATATTTTATATCAATATGTATATTAAAAAAAATTAATAAGCTTATTTGATTGGTGTGTATTGTATCATGGTATAAATGTTCAAAATTTGATGGAAAAAGAAACTGTTTTTATTTCCAGTTACAAAAAATTTATTGTTTCGGCAGCACTGAAAACAACAGGAATGTTATTTTTGCATGGCAATACCTTAATTTCAGATAGTAAATTGTCTGCTTTACTTGTGAATGAACGCGAATGTAATCTAATTTAATTTTTCAGTTAAGAATTTGTGTTTTTGTTAGTAATTGTCGTTAATTTGTGTTATTAATTTATGCTTAAAAATTTCATTGTCCTTATAAACATGAAACATCCTAAGTTTGTATAGGAATGTACATAAATTTTATCACTGTAACCTCGTGTAAAACTCTGTTAATTTATGTATTATTAATTTTTATTACTTGTGTTGTAACAATTTATTGACTTTGGAAACATTAAACATGGTAAGTTTGTAAATCTACTTAAATTCGTTTTTGATTAGATCACCCTCGTGATAAGAATTAATCTTGTGCTGCTATAAAGTTGCAAATGCAACTGTTAATTTCTACAAAGATGATGATTCAATGCACTATTCCATTAAAGGACATTGTGCTACCCATATCATTAAGCACACTTCAAACTATAGAGTACGTAACCTGTAGAAGTCAATAGTAAAACAATATTGACTTTGTCACCACCACTTCTGACGAATTATATCCCTGACAATGCTTTTTTCTGCAGACATTTAACATGTTCGTGTCATTGAAAGTCTTCTTGGTACTAAAACTTAAGTAGTTATTTTAGGATTATTTATATACATTAAGAAGAATATTACATTTTAGTAATTCAAGTCGTTGGTACATTTTATAATAAAGATACTGCCGGCGACAAGTTATCACTCGGTTACAGCCGACGAGAGTGTTTATCTGACAAAATGTTTCCTACTTGTCAAAATCCAATATTAATATGTAGACGCTCCTTTGACAATCTCCGCCAAAAAGTCAACAAAATAGGCGAACAAAAACGGTTATACGATGTAGGATATGTAAAATTATAGTTAGATAATACGGAAAGACATGATTGCTGTTCCAAATAAAAAGTTTCATAAGCCTCTCACCAAAATGTTATGCCAAATAACGCTTTGCTAGTGGCATTGTGTATAAATTAGAACAAAAAGGATTTAATCTGCTCTTAATATACATACATATGGTTTGTGAAGTGAAATTTTCCTTTTTAGATTTTACAAGTTTTCATATAAGGAGCTTGTTCCTTTAATTACAGTGGCTTTACAAATCACCTGTTGAAAGTTTAAAAATTATTTGGATGGTGAAAGCAACTCTTACAGAATGGTTTGTGAACGCATACAGTTAGCTTGATCTTGACGGCAAGGTAGTTTGTACTTTTTTTGGCCTCCCGCAGTGATGTTGAAAATTCCTCCAAATGAGATATTCTACATTATCGTTGTTGACGTATTTCGCCTTCAACTAGGAAATCATTACATATGTATGTATGTTCATATCATTACCTTCATATAGAAAGGCCCTAACTCATTATTGTTTTGAAATCGATTTTTTTATATCGAGCCTTCTTTTTGAGTTTATCGTAAGGGACAAAAATTAAATTTTTCAGGAGAAGGGTTTTTTAAAATATTAAAATTTGGTTTTGTACGTAAAATGTCGCTTACGATAAAATTGTACAGCCTGTGTCTTAAAAGTTATCAAAAAGTTTGCCATTTCAATAATTCTAAACCAAGGGTAGGCCCATAAAATTTTACTTTTAATAAAAAAGTACATTTTCGATAACATGTAGCTTACGATACAATCGAAAAAAAGGCTCGATATATGTATTTCGACAGAAGAACGTCTAATGAGGCGAAAAATTTAAAAATTTCGATTTCAAAAAAATAGTGATTTAGGGATTTTCTATATTAAGGTAACGATATATACATACATACGTACACAAGTAGGTAATTGGTGTACATATTCCCAATTATTGTTTTTGGCGTATTTTAAATTGGACTAATAGATTAAGGAACACAGCAAAATTTTTTCGTTAATCTAGGACCAAACAAATGTAGAATCCCATTTATTTCTACAAAATTGTTTAATATCTTAGACCCGGTTTACACACTTCAACTTACTTGAATTACGAGTTGATCAACAAAAGTTGAAGTGTGTGAATCGCCACTTAATACACACACTTCAACTTTTGTTGATAAAATTTTTATTCAGCTGGTAGAAAAAAAGAGAAATATGTATTGCCTCCTCCGTCTTTCTTACAGCTCAATTAAGAGTTGACCAACAAAAATTTACGTGTGTAAACCGTGACATACATTCATGATACTTATCATGTTGCCGGATAAAGTTTCTATAATTCCATAACTTGATTATGCTTAAAGCCTGCACTACACTTTAAAGTCCTGCACAAGACCATTTATAAGACCTTTGAAGACGAGAGATTTTTCGAATGCTTTGCTAGAGCGAAATATTCTAAAACTGTCTCAGTTGTTTGTTTAGCGTTTGTTTTAGCATTCGAAAAATATCTCATGTCTTATAAATGGTCTTGTGCAGGACATTATTACACTTCATGTAAAAATCCACATGCGTATGTTGGTCTGACGTAATTTTCATTTTATTTTAAAAATCACTTTTTAATCATTATTTCTTGATTTTTATTTATCCCTCACAAAATAACTCTTATTTTGTGACTTTTATTTATTCCTCACAAAATAAGAGTTATTTTGTGACTTTTATTTATTCCTCACAAAATAACAGTTACTGTTTGATTTTTATTTTTTTGCTTAATTCTTAAAATGTAGAAAGCGTAATTTTTGCGTTAAAATGAATATTAACCGATTTAAAATTGAATTTATCGCCAGAGTCTGCAAAAAAACTCTTATATGTTGAATTAAATTTACTTTTTTATTATTTATTAATTTTAAAAATTAATATTTTTTGAGCAAAAAAATAAAAATCAAAAAGTAACTGTTGTTTTGTGAGGAATAAATAAAAGTCACAAAATAACTCTTATTTTGTGAAGGATAAATAAAAATCAAGAAATAAATAACTGCTATTTTCTGAGGAATAAATAAAAATCACGAAATAATTGTTATTTTGTGAGGAATAAATAAAAATCAAAAAAATAAAAATCATTGCATCTATAGGTAGTCCATGTAACATGGAGTATCGTGGTATATTCCTTGTGCACGTAGCACTTCTCTATTATTGTGATTTTTTTAGTTTAAATTTGGAAATAATCGTTATTTGCGATCCCTGGTGCAGACAGTTGTCACATCTTACAATATTGCCAGTAAAATATGCTTAAAATTTCTGCAACCGTGTGAACTTCCAATTTTTGTCAGACGTCGTAGCAGCTGACAACAAATTGTCAGACATCTTACAATCGTGTGAACACATTGCAAAATTATTGCCAGATATTTTTCAGATATTTTAATATTGTGAGATGCGCAAAGTTTAATTATTTTTGTTACGAAAATTATTTCCTAACACCTGTATCGCGAGATAAATAGCAAAGCTATAAAAATATATAATAAAATATATGCAGCCAAAATCATTGCAATTGCTTCTTTATGGTCCATAATAATTTATATTTTCACTTTTTACATTTAACACTACCACAAACGATTGATATTTAATAATCTATAACTAGTGCTTTGAGTCTGGTAACGCATAACAACATGTCTGGCAATTTTTGCATATGACAACCGTGTGAACTGACAATTTTTCACTGGCGATTTTGTCAGATGAATTTATTGTCATGCAACCATCTGGCAATAAATTGTTAGATTTTCTGACAAATTTGATACAACCGTGTTAAAGGCCTATATATCAGGCCAATGCAATCGTCCTGATGATATTCTGTGTTTTCGTCTTTAAGCTGTCAAAAGTTGTTTTCACCATATACTTTAGTTCATGTTTGTGTGTGTTTCTGACAACTTAAACATAAAGTTGTTTTTGTATTACTGTGTTTTTGTAGAGTTGAATAGACCTAATAAATAGAACTTGAACCGTGTGAACTAGCAATCTACCTTGTGCTGTCAATTTTGGATTGCCAGTACATTGTCAGCACATTGCCAGATCTGACAATATTGTAACATCTGACAATAGTCTGTACATAGCTTTACATAGAGTATATTAGAACTTTGCAAGGAGTATTAACAACATGTTATGCTTTTTATATTTTATATCAATATGTATATTAAAAAAAATTAATAAGCTTATTTGATTGGTGTGTATTGTATCATGGTATAAATGTTCAAAATTTGATGGAAAAAGTTACAAAAAATTTATTGTTTCGGCAGCACTGAAAACAACAGGAATGTTATTTTTGCATGGCAATACCTTAACTTCAGATAGTAAATTGTCTGCTTTACTTGTGAATGAACGCGAGTGTAATCTAATTTAATTTTTCAGTTAAGAATTTGTGTTTTTGTTAGTAATTGTCGTTAATTTGTGTTATTAATTTATGCTTAAAAATTTCATTGTCCTTATAAACATGAAACATCCTAAGTTTGTATAGGAATGTACATAAATTTTATCACTGTAACCTCGTGTAAAACTCTGTTAATTTATGTATTATTAATTTTTATTACTTGTGTTGTAACAATTTATTGACTTTGGAAACATTAAACATGGTAAGTTTGTAAATCTACTTAAATTCGTTTTTGATTAGATCACCCTCGTGATAAGAATTAATCTTGTGCTGCTATAAAGTTGCAAATGCAACTGTTAATTTCTACAAAGATGATGATTCAATGCACTATTCCATTAAAGGACATTGTGTTACCCATATCATTAAGCACACTTCAAACTATAGAGTACGTAACCTGTAGAAGTCAATAGTAAAACAATATTGACTTTGTCACCACCACTTCTGACGAATTATACCCCTGACAATGCTTTTTTCTACAGACATTTAACATGATCGTGTCATTGAAAGTCTTCTTGATACTAAAACTTAAGTAGTTATTTTAGGATTATTTATATACATTAAGAAGAATATTACATTTTAGTAATTCAAGTCGTTGGTACATTTTATAATAAAGATACTGCCGGCGACAAGTTATCACTCGGTTGCAGCCGACGAGAGTGTTTATCTGACAAAATGTTTCCAACTTGTAGACGCTCCTTTGACAATCTCCGCCAAAAAGTCAACAAAATAGGCGAACAAAAACGGTTATACGATGTAGGATATGTAAAATTATAGTTAGATAATACGGAAAGACATGATTGCTGTTCCAAATAAAAAGTTTCATAAACCTCTCACCAAAATGTTATGCCAAATAACGCTTTGCTAGTGGCATTGTGTATAAATTAGAACAAAAAGGATTTAATCTGCACTTAATATACATACATATGGTTTGTGAAGTGAAATTTTCCTTTTTAGATTTTACAAGTTTTCATATAAGGAGCTTGTTCCTTTAATTACAGTGGCTTTACAAATCACCTGTTGAAAATTTAAAAATTATTTGGATGGTGAAAGCAACTCTTACAGAATGGTTGCACGCATACAGTTAGCTTGATCTTGACGGCAAGGTAGTTTTTACTTTTTTTGGCCTCCCGCAGTGATGTTGAAAATTCCCCCAAATGAGATATTCTACATTATCGTTGTTGACGTATTTCGCCTTCAACTAGGAAATCATTACATATGTATGTATGTTCATATCGTTACCTTCATATAGAAAGGCCCTAACTCATTATTGTTTTGAAATCGATTTTTTTATATCGAGCCTTCTTTTTGAGTTTATCGTAAGGGACAAAAATTAAATTTTTCAGGAGAAGGGTTTTTTAAAATATTAAAATTTGTTTTTGTACGTAAAATATCGCTTACGATAAGATTGTACAGCCTGTGTCTTAAAAGTTATCAAAAAGTTTGCCATTTCAATAATTCTAAACCAAGGGTAGGCCCATAAAATTTTACTTTTAATAAGAAAGTACATTTTCGATAACATGTAGCTTACGATACAATCGAAAAAAAGGCTCGATATATTTCGACAGAAGAACATCTAATGTGTCGAAAAATTTAAAAATTTCGATTTAAAAAAAATAGTGATTTAGGGATTTTCTATATTAAGGTAACGATATATACATACATACGTACACAAGTAGGTAATTGGTGTACATATTCCCAATTATTGTTTTTTTAATCATTATTTCTTGATTTTTATTTATCCCTCACAAAATAACTCTTATTTTATGACTTTTATTTATTCCTCGCATATTAACAGTTACTGTTTGATTTTTATTTTTTTTTGCTTAATTTTTAAAATGTAGAAAGCGTAATTTTTGCGTTACAATGAATACAGTCAAATCCCGATAATTCGTAATCGCAAGGGACCGGACATTTCTTACGAATTATAGGGGTTTTCGATTTAGCGGGATTTCGATTTAACGGGGTTAAAATAAAATAAATACGAATTAACGGGGTTTTTCAATTTATTTACTAAAACGATAAAAAAACATAAAAAACAATTGTCAAAAATAAAATACAAAATAAATACATAAAATAAAATAGCAAATTCATTTACTTAGCGTAAAATACGTGTAATTTTAATAGCAAACGAAAAACAATAAAATAAAACTGACAAATTCATTTCATCATTCTTTCCATGTTTCTGTTGTTTTTATTACGAATTATAAGTGGTAGTTAGCAAAAAATTACGATTTATAAGAGGTAAAGAAGATTTTATTTGACAAAAAAAATTACGAATTAGCGAGGGGACCAAAATGTATGGAAATTTTACGAATTAACGAGATTTTTTCAAGGGACCGACAGTTTATTACGAATTATCGGGAATTACGATTTAACGGGGTACGAATTATCGGGATTTGACTGTATTAACCGATTTAAAATTGAATTTATCGCCAGAGTCTGCAAAAAAACTTTTATATGTTGAATTTAATTTACTTTTTTATTATTTATTCATTTTAAAAGTTAATATTTTTTGAGAAAAAAAATAAAAATCAAAAAGTAACTGTTGTTTTGTGAGGAATAAATAAAAGTCACAAAATAACTCTTATTTTGTAAAGGATAAATAAAAATCAAGAAATAACTGTTATTTTCTGAGGAATAAATAAAAATCACGAAATAATTGTTATATTGTGAGGAATAAATAAAAATCAAAAAAATAAAAATCATTGCATCTATAGGTAGTCCATGTAACATGGAGTATCGTGGTATATTCCTTGTGCACGTAGCACTTCTCTATTATTGTGATTTTTTTAGTTTAAATTTGGAAATAATCGTTATTTGCGATCCCTGGTGCAGACAGTTGTCACATCTTACAATATTGCCAGTAAAATATGCTTAAAATTTCTGCAACCGTGTGAACTTCCAATTTTTGTCAGACGTCGTTGTCAGAAAAATCATTGTCAGTCTATTGCAAGACTAGCAGCTGACAACAAATTGTCAGACATCTTACAATCGTGTGAACACATTGCAAAATTATTGCCAGATATTTTTCAGATATTTTAATATTGTGAGATGCGCGAAGCTTAAGCATCTGACAATGGCGTCATTGTAAAAGAATTCTTTCTATGGGCAACACTGTACACGTTTGATTTTAAAGAAAAAATATATAATAAAATATATGCAGCCAAAATCATTGCAATTGCTTCTTTATGGTCCATAATAATTTATATTTTCACTTTTTACATTTAACACTACCACAAACGATTGATATTTAATAATCTATAACTAGTGCTTTGAGTCTGGTAACGCATAACAACATGTCTGGCAATTTTTGCATATGACAACCGTGTGAACTGACAATTTTTCACTGGCGATTTTGACAGATGAATTTTTTGTCATGCAACCGTCTGGCAATAAATTGTTAGATTTTCTGACAAATTTGATACAACCGTGTCAAGGCCTATATATCAGGCCAATGCAATCGTCCTGATGATATTCTGTGTTTTCGTCTTTAAGCTGTCAAAAGTTGTTTTCACCATATACTTTAGTTCATGTTTGTGTGTGTTTCTGACAACTTAAACATAAAGTTGTTTTTGTATTACTGTGTTTTTGTAGAGTTGAATAGACCTAATAAATAGAACTTGAACTGTGTGAACTAGCAATCTACCTTGTGCTGTCAATTTTGGATTGCCAGTACATTGTCAGCACATTGCCAGATCTGACAATATTGTAACATCTGACAATAGTCTGTACATAGCTTTACATAGTGTATATTAGAACTTTGCAAGGAGTATTAACAACATGTTATGCTTTTTATATTTTATATCAATATGTATATTAAAAAAAATTAATAAGCTTATTTGATTGGTGTGTATTGTATCATGGTATAAATGTTCAAAATTTGATGGAAAAAGAAACTGTTTTTATTTCCAGTTACAAAAAATTTATTGTTTCGGCAGCACTGAAAACAACAGGAATGTTATTTTTGCATGGCAATACCTTAATTTCAGATAGTAAATTGTCTGCTTTACTTGTGAATGAACGCGAATGTAATCTAATTTAATTTTTCAGTTAAGAATTTGTGTTTTTGTTAGTAATTGTCGTTAATTTGTGTTATTAATTTATGCTTAAAAATTTCATTGTCCTTATAAACATGAAACATCCTAAGTTTGTATAGGAATGTACATAAATTTTATCACTGTAACCTCGTGTAAAACTCTGTTAATTTATGTATTATTAATTTTTATTACTTGTGTTGTAACAATTTATTGACTTTGGAAACATTAAACATGGTAAGTTTGTAAATCTACTTAAATTCGTTTTTGATTAGATCACCCTCGTGATAAGAATTAATCTTGTGCTGCTATAAAGTTGCAAATGCAACTGTTAATTTCTACAAAGATGATGATTCAATGCACTATTCCATTAAAGGACATTGTGTTACCCATATCATTAAGCACACTTCAAACTATAGAGTACGTAACCTGTAGAAGTCAATAGTAAAACAATATTGACTTTGTCACCACCACTTCTGACGAATTATATCCCTGACAATGCTTTTTTCTGCAGACATTTAACATGTTCGTGTCATTGAAAGTCTTCTTGGTACTAAAACTTAAGTAGTTATTTTAGGATTATTTATAGACATTAAGAACATATACATACTTAATTTTACATTTTAGTAATTCAAGTCGTTGGTACATTTTATAATAAAGATACTGCCGGCGACAAGTTATCACTCGGTTGCAGCCGACGAGAGTGTTTATCTGACAAAATGTTTCCAACTTGTAGACGCTCCTTTGACAATCTCCGCCAAAAAGTCAACAAACTAGGCGAACAAAAACGGTTATACGATGTAGGATATGTAAAATTATAGTTAGATAATATGGAAACACATCATACCCTATTCCAAATAAGAAGCTTCATAAGACGCCTCTTACCAAAATGTTATCCCAAATAACGCTTTGCTAGTGGCATTGTGTATAAATTAGAACAAAAAGGATTTAATCTGCACTTAATATACATACATATGGTTTGTGAAGTGAAATTTTCCTTTTTAGATTTTACAAGTTTTCATATAAGGAGCTTGTTCCTTTAATTACAGTGGCTTTACAAATCACCTGTTGAAAATTTAAAAATTATTTGGATGGTGAAAGCAACTCTTACAGAATGGTTTCTGCACGCATACAGTTAGCTTGATCTTGACGGCAAGGTAGTTTTTACTTTTTTTGGCCTCCCGCAGTGATGTTGAAAATTCCCCCAAATGAGATATTCTACATTATCGTTGTTGACGTATTTCGCCTTCAACTAGGAAATCATTACATATGTATGTATGTTCATATCGTTACCTTCATATAGAAAGGCCCTAACTCATTATTGTTTTGAAATCGATTTTTTTATATCGAGCCTTCTTTTTGAGTTTATCGTAAGGGACAAAAATTAAATTTTTCAGGAGAAGGGTTTTTTAAAATATTAAAATTTGTTTTTGTACGTAAAATATCGCTTACGATAAAATTGTACAGCCTGTGTCTTAAAAGTTATCAAAAAGTTTGCCATTTCAATAATTCTAAACCAAGGGTAGGCCCATAAAATTTTACTTTTAATAAGAAAGTACATTTTCGATAACATGTAGCTTACGATACAATCGAAAAAAAGGCTCGATATATTTCGACAGAAGAACATCTAATGTGTCGAAAAATTTAAAAATTTCGATTTCAAAAAAATAGTGATTTAGGGATTTTCTATATTAAGGTAACGATATATACATACATACGTACACAAGTAGGTAATTGGTGTACATATTCCCAATTATTGTTTTTTTAATCATTATTTCTTGATTTTTATTTATCCCTCACAAAATAACTCTTATTTTATGACTTTTATTTATTCCTCGCATATTAACAGTTACTGTTTGATTTTTATTTTTTTTTTGCTTAATTTTTAAAATGTAGAAAGCGTAATTTTTGCGTTACAATGAATACAGTCAAATCCCGATAATTCGTAATCGCAAGGGACCGGACATTTCTTACGAATTATAGGGGTTTTCGATTTAGCGGGATTTCGATTTAACGGGGTTAAAATAAAACAAATACGAATTAACGGGGTTTTTCAATTTATTTACTAAAACGATAAAAAAACATAAAAAACAATTGTCAAAAATAAAATACAAAATAAATACATAAAATAAAATAGCAAATTCATTTACTTAGCGTAAAATACGTGTAATTTTAATAGCAAACGAAAAACAATAAAATAAAACTGACAAATTCATTTCATCATTCTTTCCATGTTTCTGTTGTTTTTATTACGAATTATAAGTGGTAGTTAGCAAAAAATTACGATTTATAAGAGGTAAAGAAGATTTTATTTGACAAAAAAAATTACGAATTAGCGAGGGGACCAAAATGTATGGAAATTTTACGAATTAACGAGATTTTTTCAAGGGACCGACAGTTTATTACGAATTATCGGGAATTACGATTTAACGGGGTACGAATTATCGGGATTTGACTGTATTAACCGATTTAAAATTGAATTTATCGCCAGAGTCTGCAAAAAAACTCTTATATGTTGAATTTAATTTACTTTTTTATTATTTATTCATTTTAAAAATTAATATTTTTTGAGAAAAAAAATAAAAATCAAAAAGTAACTGTTGTTTTGTGAGGAATAAATAAAAGTCACAAAATAACTCTTATTTTGTGAAGGATAAATAAAAATCAAGAAATAACTGTTATTTTCTGAGGAATAAATAAAAATCACGAAATAATTGTTATATTGTGAGGAATAAATAAAAATCAAAAAAATAAAAATCATTGCATCTATAGGTAGTCCATGTAACATGGAGTATCGTGGTATATTCCTTGTGCACGTAGCACTTCTCTATTATTGCGATTTTTTTAGTTTAAATTTGGAAATAATCGTTATTTGCGATCCCTGGTGCAGACAGTTGTCACATCTTACAATATTGCCAGTAAAATATGCTTAAAATTTCTGCAACCGTGTGAACTTCCAATTTTTGTCAGACGTCGTTGTCAGAAAAATCATTGTCAGTCTATTGCAAGACTAGCAGCTGACAACAAATTGTCAGACATCTTACAATCGTGTGAACACATTGCAAAATTATTGCCAGATATTTTTCAGATATTTTAATATTGTGAGATGCGCGAAGTTTAAGCATCTGACAATGGCGTCATTGTAAAAGAATTCTTTCTATGGGCAACACTGTACACGTTTGATTTTAAAGAAAAAATATATAATAAAATATATGCAGCCAAAATCATTGCAATTGCTTCTTTATGGTCCATAATAATTTATATTTTCACTTTTTACATTTAACACTACCACAAACGATTGATATTTAATAATCTATAACTAGTGCTTTGAGTCTGGTAACGCATAACAACATGTCTGGCAATTTTTGCATATGACAACCGTGTGAACTGACAATTTTTCACTGGCGATTTTGTCAGATGAATTTATTGTCATGCAACCATCTGGCAATAAATTGTTAGATTTTCTGACAAATTTGATACAACCGTGTTAAAGGCCTATATATCAGGCCAATGCAATCGTCCTGATGATATTCTGTGTTTTCGTCTTTAAGCTGTCAAAAGTTGTTTTCACCATATACTTTAGTTCATGTTTGTGTGTGTTTCTGACAACTTAAACATAAAGTTGTTTTTGTATTACTTTGTTTTTGTAGAGTTGAATAGACCTAATAAATAGAACTTGAACTGTGTGAACTAGCAATCAATAGTGTGTACATAGCTTTACATAGTGTATATTAGAACTTTGCAAGGAGTATTAACAACATGTTATGCTTTTTATATTTTATATCAATATGTATATTAAAAAAAATTAATAAGCTTATTTGATTGGTGTGTATTGTATCATGGTATAAATGTTCAAAATTTGATGGAAAAAGAAACTGTTTTTATTTCCAGTTACAAAAAATTTATTGTTTCGGCAGCACTGAAAACAACAGGAATGTTATTTTTGCATGGCAATACCTTAATTTCAGATAGTAAATTGTCTGCTTTACTTGTGAATGAACGCGAATGTAATCTAATTTAATTTTTCAGTTAAGAATTTGTGTTTTTGTTAGTAATTGTCGTTAATTTGTGTTATTAATTTATGCTTAAAAATTTCATTGTCCTTATAAACATGAAACATCCTAAGTTTGTATAGGAATGTACATAAATTTTATCACTGTAACCTCGTGTAAAACTCTGTTAATTTATGTATTATTAATTTTTATTACTTGTGTTGTAACAATTTATTGACTTTGGAAACATTAAACATGGTAAGTTTGTAAATCTACTTAAATTCGTTTTTGATTAGATCACCCTCGTGATAAGAATTAATCTTGTGCTGCTATAAAGTTGCAAATGCAACTGTTAATTTCTACAAAGATGATGATTCAATGCACTATTCCATTAAAGGACATTGTGTTACCCATATCATTAAGCACACTTCAAACTATAGAGTACGTAACCTGTAGAAGTCAATAGTAAAACAATATTGACTTTGTCAGCACCACTTCTGACGAATTATATCCATGACATTCTGCAGACATTTAACATGTTCGTGTCATTGAAAGTCTTCTTGGTACTAAAACTTAAGTAGTTATTTTAGGATTATTTATATACATTAAGAAGAATATTACATTTTAGTAATTCAAGTCGTTGGTACATTTTATAATAAAGATACTGCCGGCGACAAGTTATCACTCGGTTGTAGCCGACGAGAGTGTTTATCTGACAAAATGTTTCCTACTTGTCAAAATCCAATATTAATATGTAGACTCGTTTGACAATTTCCGGCAAAAAGTCAACAAAATAGGCGACCAAAACGGTTATACGATGTAGGATATGTAAAATTATAGTTAGATAATATGGAAACACATCATACCCTATTCCAAATAAGAAGCTTCATAAGACGCCTCTTACCAAAATGTTATCCCAAATAACGCTTTGCTAGAGGCATTGTGTATAAATTAGAACAAAAAGGATTTCATCTGCACTTGATATACCTACATACATACAAATATATGTACATATACATATATACTTATTGATATGCTTTGTGAGGTGAAATTTTCCTTTCTAAATTTTACAAGTTTTAATATAAAGACCTTGGTTCTGTAAATACAGTGGCGTAACAAATCACCTTTCATGAGACTAGCAAAAGTTCAATTCATCCCTATAAAAAATATGTTGAACATATAATAACTATTTGGATGGTGAAAGCAAATCTTACAGAATGGTTTCTGCACATACAGTTAGCTTGATCTTGACGGCAAGATAGTTTTTACTTTTTTTGGCCTCCCGCAGTGATGTTGAAAATTCCTCCAAATGAGATATTCTACATTATCGTTGTTGACGGATTTCGTCTTCGACTAGGAAATCATTACATATGTATGTATATACATATGTACGTATGTTCATATCGTTACCTTAATATAGAAAGGCCCTAACACATTCTTATTTTGAAATCGATTTTTTTTATATATTTCGACAGAAGAACATCTAATGTACTGAAAAATGAAAAAATTTCTATTTCAAAAAAATAGTGATAGGGCCTTTCTATATTAAAGTAACAATATATGCATATCGTCATGTGAGAACTTAAGTGTCCAATATCCAATAGTTTACAATGGCGTATTGGACACTTAAGTTCTCACATGACGATATGTACACAAGTAGGTAATTGGTGTACACACTCCCAATTACTGTTTTTGGCGTATTTTAAATTGGACTAAAAGATTAAGGAACACAGCAAAATTTTTTCGTTAATCTAGGACCAAAAAAATGTAGAAACCCATTTATTTCTACAAAATTTTTTATTTTCTTAGACCCGGTTTACACTCTTCAACTTTTGTTGTTCAACTCCTAATTCAGCAGTAAGAAAGACGGAGAAGGAAATACAAATATCTTATTTTTCTTATAGCTGAGTTACGAGTTGATCAACAAAAGTTGAAATGTGTGAACCGGGACTTATACACAGACTTCAAGTTTTGTTAATCAAATTTTTATTCAGCTGCTAGGAAAAAAGAGAAATATGAGTTGCCTTCTCCATCTTTCTTACAGCTGAATTAAGAATTGACCAACAAAAGTTGACGTTTGTGAAACGGGACATAAAATGTGTAAATGAAGACATTCACATGTTTACGCATGTGCTGCCTCTGGAAATGTGTTCGCTTCGTCTACAAGTTTCACATTTAGATTTTGGGACAAAAATACTATAAAAATTTTAGGGCATTTAGCCACTACTACTTATTTAAAAAATACAACCAACATGCTGAAAGTTCTCGTGACGTCATAGCCACATGCGATTGTTGCTTTCAACATATCGTGTACTATAGGCTTAAGATATACATATCGTCACCTAAAATCCAAAAGGCCGTAAGTACACTTTTTATTTTTTTACAGGAGAAGCAAAAAACCTTATAAATTTAAGACTATTTATTTGTTAGTTGCCAAATTGAATAATGAATAAAATCGGCATTTCTGAACATATGTGAGTACAATTTTAAGGAAATATGTATTTTGGTTAATTACATCATAATCAATCAAAACGTATTTTTTGAATTTTTTGGTTGTTACGGCCTTTTGGATTGTAGGTGACGATATGCACATATACATATATGTATATCAGTTTTTCTTGACCGTTACAAACTTGCTTGTACCGAAAACTCTCTTTTGTTATATCATTCTCTGCAGTAAAAGAATAGGAAAATTGAACAAACAGACTGTCTGTGTATAATCAAGCGGGCAGTTTTAAAAGTTGCATGTTTTAAAAACATCACAAATCTCTGTTGTACATACTAAATTAAAATAATAAGAAAAACGAGTTAAATTTTTTTTGACATACGGCCTGTTTTTAGCAGACGACACAATTGAAACACTAT
The DNA here is from genome assembly GCA_944452675.1 of Tachina lurida. Taxonomy (NCBI): domain Eukaryota; kingdom Metazoa; phylum Arthropoda; class Insecta; order Diptera; family Tachinidae; genus Tachina; species Tachina lurida. Next base: position 90,149,755 of record OX101754.1, read on the forward strand.
CAGCCGATTCATAGACGACTACGTAAGAAATAGCGTTCATAGGACACGATACGATTTTGTCGTGCGACTTACGTTGCATCACGTTTATATCAACTCTGTGTCAAAATGTCATGCTGCCAAAGTGTTCAAAAATAGTCTTTGTTTATCTTTTTTCATACAAAATTATGTATGTATGTATTTATTTGTTTTAAAAATTTCAATTGTATTTTAAAATTGTGTTAATTATTTTGTCTGCTTTTGTCGAAATTTTATTTATTTTTATGCACTTTTGTTGAACACGACTAGAAAATTTCAATCGTCCACCTTGACGTTTATGACGAGAGAAATCGTTTAATACAAACCAAAATAAATTGACAGTTGTTACCAAGGCACATCCATAAGGTAGTAGCGGAAATGCAGCTGAGCTATTTTTTTTCAAATTAAAGTTCATCCGAAACTTCAAAAATTGTTTACAAAAGAGAAATTAAAAAAAATTTTTAAAATTTCAATATGAAAAATATTTTATTAAAAAAATTCTGTGAAAACAAATTAAAAATATGAAAAAACTATTAAAAAATTGTGAAAAGTGCTAAACGTTGCAAATTTTGTTAGTGGTAGGTGCCGTAGAGAAATGTTTTCAAATTTATGTGAATAATTTTTATTATTATTATGTGAATCAAATTCTATTTTTGAAGTTTTGGATAAATTAAAACCCATGTTGTTTATTTCATTGCTTTTGTAATCCTGATATTACCTGGAAATGAATGTGCCTTGGTTGTTACGTTATTAAAGGCCGTGATACACTATCATACACAGTCGTACGATTCATTCACTGGAAAATCGGATTGAATTCTGTCACACTCCAAAAAAATCGCAACAAAATCTCTTATAGATGCCACACTATTACACAAAAAAAGATGCAAAAACATTTAAAACAATTTTTATGTTTAATTATTTGGCATTTCTAAAGAAATAATAACGCTAAATGTAATTTTCAAAATGTATCTCCCTATCTTTAAATAAATGAAGCAGAATTTGCTGTTTTCTTAGCAACTGCCTTACAAAATTCATCTCTGATGTAATAGAAATTATCATTTTATGAACATTTTCATAAACTTTTTTAAATCGGACAGACTTGTAAAAAAATTTGTCACACATATTAAACTTTAATCCACACTGTCATACTTTTTGATCCCACACGATTTTTTTGACAGATCGAACGACTGTGTGTGATAGCCTTTAGTAAAAAACGTGAACAGTCAGTCGCCTTCTAAAACAAAAAAAAAAGAAAAACGCTCATTTGCTAGCGATTATTAACCTAAAAACAGGCTGATAATTTTGTGCATAAAATGCTTAACGGTTTGCACCAGTTTATGCTTGGCAATACCTCAATGTGGGACTGCAAAATATGTCTGTTTTAGAAGTGAACGAATTATAGTGTAACTAATACTCGTATGTATACATATGCTATTATGCTGAAAGCTTTATATTTTCCAAATAATATTAACAAACTAAAATTATTTACATACATATATAGCTTATTTGACACGTCTACATCACATTACAAACTTTAGAAATATAAACAAAAAAATGTTTAATTTTACCGGCTATAAAATCTTGCTTGTACCGGCAACACTGAATGGAATGTTATTTATGCATGGCAATACTTTAACATCGGATAGTAAAATGTCTGCTTTACCAGTGAATTAATGAAAAAGTTCTAATTTTTATGTTAATAATTTGCGTTGTTTATTAATAATTTGTGTTGTATTTGTTATGAAATTGTGTTATAAATTTGTGCTTAAAAAGTTCATTGCCTTTGCAAACATTGGTAAGTTTTTATAGATACATATGTAAACAAATTATTTTTCTGGACTAGAGTACCCTCGTTTCGTTTGTAAATTAAATTGCTTTTATGTCTTTAATCTCCATATTTATTAATTGAAGTTCAAGTTTCTTAAGTTTTACAAATATAAAAAGAAACGTTTAATGAAAACCATCATGCCAAACTAATTCATTAAACTGTCTGTACAAATGTTATTATTTAAGGGCCCCACTATACCAAATGCCTTGAGCAAAATATTATAATACTCGTAAGCTTATTAACATAAGCCTTGAGCTTGAAAAATTATTGAAAATATATGGAAAACGGGACCCTAGTGATAATATTGCCGTATTACTATAACCTTATCCTTGCACTTGTAAAATAAGCTTATTTTTTGACTTGAAAATTACAAATTTAAATTATTTACTTCATTAAATTTTAGTTATAACTACATATTTATGTTTTTCATGCTATGATTTACATATGAATAGATATTTTTTTTCGCAGTTTGTACACACATATGTACGCCAAATTGCACGTCCACTCACTTGGAAATTTAAAACGAATTGAACACCCGAAATAGGTACTTAATAAATTGGCGAAGTCTTTTTGAATCCTCATAGTTATTGTGTTGTTCAATATAGGTAGTATGTAATAGGGTTTGCAAATAATCGCAGATTTTCATAATCGCGATTACGATTAAAAAGATAATTGCGATTAAACAAAAAAATATGCTACTCGTATCATAAATTTTGTTACAACAGTTAGTCTTCTTAGTAGTTTCTAACCACCGCGGTGCACCAGCCAAAAAGGGGTGTTATAAGTTTGTAGTGTGTTTGTAGTATGAGTCCACGTACAGACCAAACCGCTTGGACCGATTTTAATTTAGTTTTTTCTGTTTGAAAGGTGTCTGTCGAATGTTTGAAGACCATCGGTCCAGCCGCTTAGAAGATATTACATATTTTCTAGATATATCGGGAGTTTTTAAAATTTTTCTTTTTTGTTATTCTTATTTTCATTTTTATTTGATTTCGTATTTTCATCCATTCCGTTATAGATATATTTTTTTAATATTTTCTATAATTTAATTTTTTGAAAAGGTTTTGTTTGGCTACTAAATGAGTGAAAATTAAGTATAGACAGACTCTAATTGTATTTTATAAGTGCTACGAAAGATATTGTACTCGGTTTGCAGACGGTACAACTTTGTCTTAAGTGGGATCTTAGACTACAAGCAGTTTAATTTGAATGCAATATGTTCTATATATTATATATGTATAGTTTGCTTATTTAAACTTTAAATTTAACAGTTTGTGAGTTAAACTTGTCCTGTATGAAATTTTAGGCAGTGCAAATGAATCTTATATTAGAAAGAAGTTCATTAGCGAAGGTTTTTGACATAAATTCTTTTCTTGAAACCGGGTAAAAGTTTTAATCCTAATCGAACGATTGATGGCTTCAATTACGATTACGATTACGATTAAAAAGTGCGATTAATCGCGACTTCGATTACGATTATAATCGTAGTGCAAACCCAAGTATGTACATATACTCAAACAATATCATAACTCAAAAAATCAATTTTGCAAGAAAATGATTTTGAAGTTTTCAATTTACACACAATTTCGTGGAAAAAGAAAATTTTATTTTTCTCTCAAAAGTTGAATAAACAAAATATTTGTATGAAATTTTTACACAATAGGTGTGTTCTTTTACTTTTATAGTAAAATACAGTAAATGAGTAATTACTGCGAAAATTTTAAAATTTACTCTCAAAAAGAGCTGATGCCGAAAAAAGTAAGCCAATGGAAAAAAGTAAAAATTAGTAAGGTTAAGGAAACAGCTCACTCCAACTCCACATAGTGTTGAAAAATATATAATCTTTTGACTATTCAATTCTTTTTCTTCTTGGTACTCGATACAATATTTTCATAACACGGAACAATCTAAAAATAAATTTTGTAATTTATTTCATGTACTATTTATAATTAATTTCTTTTTAATTTCCTTGTTTTGTTGTTGGTTAAATTAATAAAAATTACATGACTATTTGTTAATGTTACTGATTACCTTAAAAGCAAGTGCAATACTAGGGTATTTAATCGGTTAACCGTTAATAGTAGTTGTCAACTATTTAATTAATGATTAGATTTAATGAGAGACGAATTAAACTATTTTATGCCCTACACTCTGAAATATTTTCTCGTTGCAAAAAATACAGTACAAAAACCGAAGCTAAGAAATTCAGAAATGAATTTGTTTGCAGAACATTCGTCGCTGAGCTCTGCCAGTATGAGAGTCAGATGATGACATGGCAATAGAAGGAACTTTCGATAGTAATACAAGAAATGTTCTAACAAAATTAACTGAAACAATTAGAAGTGCTAAGAATTTGAAAAACAAAAAATTAAACAGGATGAATCAACTATTTTATTAAACTTGAGGTCTTTTTATAAACAAATTAACAATATTTATTTATAAAAAGACCTCAAGCTTAATAAAAAGTTGATTCACGATAATAAAAGGTCAAAGATAAGTTACAAAATTCAATAAAAAGGACTCTAGTGGCATAATGATTGATTTTATATGTTTTGCGAAATCCGAGAAGAGGACTGAGAAGCTAGATATTCTGTATTATGGATTCGCTTAAGTCCTAAACATTTAAACCAAATTATTTTTCTGAAAGATAACACTTTATTTATGGAAAAACTTTTTTAATCAAAACCTCGCTTAATTAATCGAGCGATTAACCGATTAAAGCAAAACCCCGATTAATTGAATACCCTACTAGGTAGATATCTTATAGTCTTACAAGTCGGAGTAATTATAATTTGGTAAACAAAAGGATTAATAAAATAAATTACAATATACTATGTATGTATAATTATTATCATACTTTATAAAATAATAATTTTAACTCCCGACCAAAAAAAGGGGTGTTATTAGTTTGTAGTGTGTGTCTGTGTATCTGTGTATCTGTGCGTCTGTCCGTGTCCACGTACAGCCCAAACGGCTGGACCGATTTTGATTTAGGTTTTTCTGTCTGAAAAGTGACTTAATCGAGAAGGTTCTTAACTATGTTTAAACAAAATCGGTCCAGCCGTTTAGAAGATATCACATCTTTTCTAGAAATATCGAGGGTTTTTAAAATTTTTAATTTTTGTTATTTAATGACTTTTTCTAAAATTTTTACACTTTTCGTTTGCTTACTTTTCATTTGTTTACATTTTGAATCATATGTTTTTATCTTACTAAACTTCAATACGACAAATTTCTGCAGTAAAAATTTGCAAAATACTCAGACAAGAACTGTCACTTTACTCTTTCAATTTGTGTTCTGATTTACTGTATTGTGGGTAAACGAACGCAATTTAGTAAAATGCAGTAAAGCTCAGTAGACATTTTCAAAAACTTTTGAGTACCCGAACATAATTAATATGAAGAACGATATGAGGATAAATTCTGTATGAGTAACTCAATAATTTTTTTTTTGAGTTATGATGTTCTTTGAACAAATGAGCGATATTTCGTTTATAACCATACTTTAGAAAAAGTTGTTTATGATAAGAGTTTCTCAAGCATTGTTAAAAACTCCTTGTAAATTCAAATTTTATAAAGACTACGATAAATGAAATTAATAAAAGCTTAAAATTCACTATTTTTACAACCTTATTCTCAACTTGTATTGAAGTTTTATTATTATATTGGAGTTGTTCAAATTATGAATACATGTATGGATTAAAAAATCTATGGTCTTTGCTTTTACTATCATAGAGAGTCCTGCTATGTTTACATACATATAATAACGCATATCTAAGCTTTGCTGCAAGAGAGTCATAACGCTAAAAAACGTATGTATTTACAGCTTAGCTGCCCAAAGTAGCACCAGAGTGCCGAACTTCAATCGGCTTCTTATACAAGTGAATACACATACATACATAAAAGGGGTATAACGATATGTACTTATGTGTGTACATATACAGCCTTTGCATCAAGATATGCACCATAATGCCCCTTTCAAACAAGCAACGTTTACTTTTCAAAGTCTTAATTAATTCAGCTGGACGAAAGACAGAAAGAGAAAGTATTCCTACCTCTGTCTTTCTTCCAGCTGATTAATTATGAGTTTGCAAAGTAAACTTTGCGTGTCTAAAAGGTGTCTAACATGAACTTAAAAACGGATTTTTGAGTTATGATTCTCTACATGCAAAGGCTCGATATGTACACACATACATATCGTTAGATAAAATGCAAAAAAGCGTAAGTAACATAAATATAATTTTACAGGAGATATAAAAATAAAATGAGTTGAAAAATTTACATGTCAGATGTAAAAAAATGTCGCGTATGGCATGCTTAACCGTTGTTAGTTAGAAATATTTAACGAAATTCAAAGTGTTAAATGCAAAAATTGCCCTTAATTTTTCCAATAATAAAGTTCAGATTGAATTAGATAACTGCTGACATATTTAAGTTTTTCAAGGAGTAATCAGTCAACGAGTTTGCTGTATAAATATTGAAAACGTACATAAGTTTAAAATCAAATTGAATAGTATTGCACAGTGTGACAAAAAAAAAATACCTGTGACGTGTTGGTATTTTTCTGGTAGGTATTGTCGAGTATAACAACAATCTGTATTTGAAAATTTCCAAACACCTCCAAAATCATGAGTTGCGGGTAAAAACCGGTTTTTCGTACCCGTAGCCACTTATCAACCTCTAACTAAGTTAAAGAAAGAAAGAAGAGACTAAGACCTTTCGAACCATATATATATATATGTACAGCTGCGTGCAACAAATTAAGGACACGTTGCTTACATGTGAACTTGACGTAAATAATACGAAAGATTTTATGAAACCAATATGCCAGGTGGAAAAGGTATAAAACTTTCGATATAAAATTGCAATACACAGCTGCTAGAAACAACGTTAATAAACATATAAGACTTGCTAAAACCGAATATTATTCCACACGATTCAGTACTGCAGTTGATTCTCGACAAACCTGGAATACTATTCGCGAAATAGGTATTGGCAAGCAGTTGAACAACATAGACATAAATGTAGATGCAAACATGCTTAATAAAACATTCACTAAAGCTCCTGTGATCCAAGCAAATCCGTTGTTTTATAATTTTTCCTCATCCGCCACAAATGTAGATAATGATGTAAACGATAATTATTTTAAATTTTCATGTATATCACAATTTGACGTTATGTCTACGTGTTCGCTAATAAAATCAAACGCAGTGGGAACTGACAACTTACATCCTAAATTTATGAGAATACTTATGCCTCTAATTCTCCCATACGTCACTCACCTTTTAAACAATATTATTACGTCTTCTACGTTTCCTTCAAATTGGAAACATGCAAAAATTATTCCTTTACCCAAAGAAAATGGTGAATACAGACCAATAGCCATCTTATGCTTTCTTTCGAAAATACTGGAAAAAATTTTGTATAAGCAAATGATTTCATATATAAATATCAACAACATGCTTTTTGTTAAACAATCTGGTTTCCGCGAAAGTCATAGCTGCGTTACGGCTCTTGTTGAAGTAGGTGAACACATACGGCAGGGTTTGGAGAATGGGAACATAAATTTCTTGGTACTTCTTGACCACTCCAAGGCATTTGACACGGTAGACCATGCCACATTAATTAACAAATTAAAACACTTTTTTAGATTTTCAGCTACATCAGTTAAACTTATTTCATCATACCTTTCAAATCGAACACAATCGGTTCTTGCAAATAATATTTGGTCAGACAAATTAACACTTAAAAGGGGAGTGCCTCAGGGCTCTATCTTAGGTCCGCTTTTATTTTCAATATATGCAAATGACTTGCCAAAAATTCTTTCAAAGTGTAATATCCACCTTTATGCAGATGACATACAACTTACTTTAAGTATCGCAGCTGAAAACATTGCCACAGGTATCTCACAGTTAAATCATGAATTAAATCAAATTTATATCTGGGCTAATGCAAATGGGCTCTGTTTGAATCCTAAAAAATCTAAATGTATTGTAATCTGTAAAAAAGCTATAGATCCTTGTATTTCTGGGGATATCGTTTTAAATGGTGAGAAAATTGAAATCGTTAAGAGGGCAAAAAATTTAGGAATAGTTTTTAATAACCATTTAACTTGGACAGATCATGTAAACTCACTGGTTGGTCAATCGTATTTTAAGTTACGAGCGCTCTGGTCTACACAATACTTTACACCTATCAGAATTAGAATCTTGCTGGCCAAGACATATTTGGTTCCTTCCTTATTGTATGGATGTGAATTATTTGCAAACTGCGACTCTGTTAGTCGAAGAAAATTAAATGTTTTATTTAACAATATTATACGGTATGTGTATGGATTGAGAAGATCTGATCATGTTTCCTCTGTTTCTAAGAACCTTTATGGTGTAAGCTTCGATAGCCTGTTAAAAATCCGCACTCTGGTTTTTCTGCATAAAATAATACACACTCAAACTCCCAAATACATTTTTGAAAATATACGTTTTTGTCAATCGCCACGAAACCGAAACATTATAATACCTCGACATCAATACCTGGTCTCCGAATGGCAGTTTTATGTGCATGCCGCTAGACTTTGGAATAATCTTCCACTATGTCAGCAAATGAACAGCAACGCTAATAGTTTCAAAAGATTTGTAGTTAACTCTTTTAAATAAAAATGTGTAGGTAATTCTTTTATATTATATTATGTGCAATCTTCTAATATACATACATACATATACATTTGTTTTTTAATTATATTTTTTATATATTTTTATTAATTAACTCCTAATTCGAATGTAATAATTACAAATGCTTTTAATTTTTTATTTTTTTTTTACCAAATCCGTTTCTGTACTGTAAATATAAGATTAACTCTTGTTGTACAGGAAATTAACCAATAAGTAAATAAATAAATAAATAAAATTTTTCTTCGTTCGTAAATAATACGAAAGATTTTATGAAACCAAAAATTTTTCTTCGTTCAGTTAATTTTACTCTTAGTCGTATAAAATTAATGCTTAATATGTGAAATAAATTATTATTTAAAAGCCTGTGAGCTATATTTTTTTAGTGAGAGTCGTGAATATAATTAAGGACACACCATTAATTTAATAAAAAATCAAGTATTTATTTAAAAGTGATTAATATTTTGTTGCAAAGCCATTGTTATCAATAACAGCTTGACATCTACGTGGCATCGAGTTCACCAAATTTTGGCATACGGTATTTGGAATGGCTTCCCAAGCTTTCTTTGTTTCGGCAAAAAGATCATTAAAATTACTTATTTTTGATAAGCTTACTTTGCTTTTCACAACTTGCCATAAGTTCTCAATCGGGTTGAGATCAGGACTGCATGAAGGCCAGTCAAGAAGAGTAACATAATTGTTTAAAAACCATTGCTTGACGTGATGAGCCGTATGCTTCGGGTCGTTATCCTGTTGAAATATCCATGTTACTGGCATATTCTCGTCAGCATACGGCATCATTGTAGCGCTAAGGATTCTTGCGTATTGGAACTTATCCATATTTCCTTCAATTTTATAAAGCGACCCAACACCACGTGACGACATTGCACCCCAAAGCATTATAGAGCCTCCTCCATGCTTTAAAGTGGCCCGGGTGTACTTCGGATCAAATTCTTTTAATTTTGGTCGGCGAACATACTTTTTTCCATCGGGGGAGACTTTATTAATTTTTGTTTCGTCCGAAAACAACACTCTTTTCCATTCCACATCGGTCCAATGGCGGTACTTTTTTGCGAACTCTAATCTCTTCTTTCGGTTCCGCTCAGACAATAATGGTTTCTTTCGGGAAATTCTTCCAAAGAGTCCAACTTTTCGTAATCGACGCTTTACGGTGTCTACTGATGGTTTTGACTCATTTTCCCCAAACACTGCACTCCGAATTTCATTTGCTGACTTATGCGGATTTTTTTCGACTCGCGGACAATCAGTGCATCTTCACGAACTGTCGTAATCCGGCTTCTTTGTTTACGGGCCACCTTTTCTGTTGTAGAGTGTTTTCTGAAATATTGCACCGCTTGGAAAACCATCGTTTTAGATACTTTTAACGCTGTTGCGATTTCCCGATAACTGATTCCATCCTGATGCATTTGTACAATAATCTTTCGAGTACTGACATCACAGGATTTGCCTTTACCCATGTTATGCAATTACTAAGAGTTATTCAAATATTAAAAAACAATCCGTGTAATCACAATTAATTGAACCTACATTAAAGAAATTACCTGAATTTGGATATGTTAAAAAAAGGTTTTTCTGTCCTTAATTAAATGCACGAAATGAATTCACAAATTATGAAAAACACCATATAAAAAATAAATAACGGTAAGCATGGTGTTGCTATTAAGAAGTTTAGATTAACAGAGTTGTCTTAACAAAACAGTGTCAAATTTTAGCGGTTTATTTTATAAATATTACCTTTAACATAAAGATTTAAATAATCACCACTAGCGTCCTTAATTTTTTGCACGCAGCTGTATATATATTGTTTCAGTGAATTTCAGATATGTCTGTATTTTTTCACCAAATATAATTTTTCGGTTTTTTCGACACTTTTCTACTTTGTATTCGTTCTTAGGCAGTATTTTTGTACTGGAACCGTACTGTTTATAACTTTATTTCTAAAACATGATTTATTAAGAGTAATTCGCAGGTTTGTTTTAAAAAAAATTGCGGTGTATTTAAGCTTCCAGGATGATGAAAGCACAATTCAATAGACATATATCAACACAGAGTACAAAATTTATACAACAGTGGTCGCCAAACTTTTTTTCTTGGGAACCACATTTTTCTGTTGCACTGACCTAAAGAATCCCGTCCTAGTATTGACATACCAGATCTTACTTCCAACACCCCAGGTATACGAAAACTACCCCAAATGCCAGACAATTAGACTTTCGTAAACGGAAGTATTTCCATAAATGTAGCAGAACGGTGTTGAAATGAACGATAAATTTTATAAGTCACTGTGTTTCTTCTGTACTTTGTTATTACTTGTTTTAATATTTTGAGGTCTACGCCAACTCTGTTTTTTATTCGTTCCTTAACTTTCATTGTTAAAAGAATTTGAGTCTAATAAATTAATTCAAACTAACAAACGGTTGCAAATATGCGTGTTTTAAATTTAGTTTGGTTGGTTGATTTACGTTTCTGCCTTCTTCAGGTAGGAATTAAAGTAGAATCTAGATGATTCCTTTTTGAAAGACCACTGCACTCGTCGGTGTCAACCGTATCTATGTACATATACGGATACTGTGATAGGTACTAGATCCAACCCGTCGGTTTGAGATATCTGATGATGTCACTCAACCCAATCTCAGATAAATCTGAAAGGTCGTCTAGTAAATTTCTGCCTAAAAACTTGTGGCTCGAGAGATGCAAAGCTCGACATTCGCAAAGAAAGATGAAGATTGTTTCTTCTTTTACTTCTTTTCGACAACTTTGGCAGAAATCATTATAGGACAGACCTGTCCTACTAGCATGTTTGCCGACCGTCCAGTGCCCCGTCATGACTGCAACGAGCCTCGAGATGTCCCTACGGTTCCTATTTGTTAATTCTATTGAGCGCCTATCATCAGTGATGCCAACTTTTAAGACTCAAGACACGTAAACATTTTTTAAAATAGGGTTAAATTAAAAAAAATATACGTTTAGCACAAAATAAAGTAAAATTTTTCGAATAAGAACGACAATGAGCTAGTTTAAAAATATTTCTGTTGAAAATCAAAACAACAAACAGATTTTTGTATAGTAATTTATTAAAAATTAAATCACTAACATGAGATCAAAACATATGGCTTGAGACATTACACTTCAATAAGGAACATATTTCATTTATATTTCATATTAGATTTGAATAAGGTACATATGTACGTAGATTAAATAGTATATACATACATATATAATAGTCGTTTATATACAAATGTATGTATGTATGTATGTATGTTTACATTAGTACATACATTTGAAATTCGTCATTCGCTCTTCCAAAAACATACATTATCTATTTTTAGGCTATACTGAATATATTTCAAAGCACAAAAAAATTTCGAAGAAATCGAAGATTATTCTATATTCTTCTTGTTTTTTAAATTGGCAAAGCAAACTAGCAAAATAAAACGAGTAAAAAGTCGATATTTCTAGATTAAAGGAAGAAGGGGCCAACATTTTTTTTCGCGTTTCGAGTAACTGAAAACGGGCTAAATCTAGCCTAAAAAGGGCTAAGTTGGCATCACTGCCTATCATTGTAGCAAGGCAACATTTTCTTAGTAACCTTGCACGTTACTATTTTGCGCCATCTGCATTCAGCCTTAAAGAGATAGTGCTTGAATATACCGTTTCTAATGAAGATATAGAAGAGCTGCTTGGCTGTCGACAAAGATACGGACTTTACCGAGTATCTTCCTATCAAACAGCACTCTAGTCGCTTCCCTTATCGCCAAAATTTTATCCTGAAATACATTGGCTTCGTCAGGAAGACGAAAGGAGCATTTTATACCAAGATCGTCTGAAAAGACTCCAGAGCCGACAGTGTTTATTCTGACGTCATACTCTCTTACTGTTGTGCGTCCCTTCCACTCCCGTCTGGATGGAATCAGAACTTTAAACACTTTGTCAAACTCCAAATGAGGCACCATGTAGTTAGTAGATTTCCTCAGCGTAGGGTGTAGTTGATCCAGGATTGTGGCATGTTCATAAGACCTTGATGCCGTTAATCTGGTCGCACTACTTGAGGATACCGCTAATACATGAATGTTGATCGGAATAAGGTTTAGTATAATATTCAGAGCCTCTGAAAGACTAGTACGTAAACATCCTGTTATCCCTACGCAAGCGGATCTCTGTATTCTATAAAGTTGATCTACCACATATTTCTTACTTGTGGCAGGCCACCATACTACAGAGCCATAAATCAGTATTGGACGTACAATTGCTGTATACATCCATTTAAGCATTTAGATCCAAAAATCCTACGACATCCTGCTACTGTTGCCTTTTTAACCCTGTGTTGATATATTTTTTAAACAGAAGTAACACTCAGGCAATGAATGCCTGTTACCTTCTTTAGACAAGGGATAGTGCTAGCGAAGACAGGTGTTAAAGGAAAAGATAGAGGAACGCTTCATTCTTTTACAACTCTGCTTTTTTGCAAATTTTTTTTAATAATGCAGTGTTGCAGCGCCTCTGGTGTTAAATGAGGCGTATTACATTTTTTTAAAGCTGTGCTTAGTAGCCATTTTATTGGTTATTTTACTTCGTCGATGATTCTGCTACACAATACCGACGACGGAAGACGCTCGTGGTGTTATTATTTAATGAGTGCTCGGATTTCGGTTTTGTAGTCAACGTGCTAACTACTTCAGCCAACGCCATATTCAGTTTCCATGAACGTTTTTGGTCCAGTATAAGTCCTTGATATTTTGCGTTGTCTGATAGTGACAATTCATGATTATTCAACCGACGAAGTCTAAAGTTCTGTACCTTGGTACCAGTTCCGTTTAGTTTGGGTTCACTCCTAGTGCACAGTCTGTACAATAGTAGTATTTTTCGCTTCGGCAATTAAGGGGTATGCACATAGAACGTACGCTATTTTCAAAATTACTAGTAGCATGCTCTCGTTATATTTGAAAACCATCTATATGGGTTTCAAATGGAAGAGCTTGGTTGGTACATTTAAAATACCCGGAATCAAAGTAGCGGGCAATATGCTAGTATACCACAACACGCTTTCGAGTGATGTGATTTTAATACAACCTAGAAATCCAAATACTTAATGAAGGTCCGCTAGAAATAAAGTGATTCAGCAAGAGTTTGTAAACCTAAAGTGGGCGGGAAACCTCTCCCTCTTTTAACTAAATACAAGTTAATTTCACAGAAAAAAGTATTCACCAATTAATGTTTTCAATTAAGAATTTAATTGATTCAATAAAATTTTTAATTGTATTAACTAATTTGCAGGGAAAAATTTAATTGATATTATCAAATTGCTTAAAGGTGAAAATTTAATTAATGTTTTAATTGATGTAACACAAATTTTAATTGATATTGCACAAGGATTCATATTACTTTTTTGTGTGTTAAAAGTTTATTGAAATAAAAAATTATAATTTTTTTTATTTCTTCAAGAAAATAATTGGATCAAACAAATAAATGCTCGTCATAATATTTCTGTCTACAATGAAATAAAAAACAGAATTCTTAATCCTTCGATTTAAATAACTACATATTTATTACCTTCAAGCACATTCACATAAGTTTGCATGTACATACATATGTATGTATGTATGTATGTATGTATCTATGCATATGTATATAATTCCATAACAAATACTAAAATCTTAACTACGAAATAGTATGATGTTTTTTTTTATCATCCTGGTATCAGCAGTAGTAGACGTAAAAGTAGGGTGTTAATGAATAAAATAAAACTGAAAAAGTAAAAATTAATCTTAGGCAACTAAGGAGAGAACAAAAAAAATAAAAAATAAAAATAAAAAATTTATATAATTATCAAAAATGTACTAAAAATAACTTAAAAACAAAAACCACATACAATTTAAGGTTCTCTAATTTCGTTTTAATTTAAATATTCGCATTGTAATATTAATCTTAATTATATCTGGTATACATGTGTATGTATGTATGTATGTATGTGGGTATGGGTATCGTATATTTAATAACTTGAATTAATATGACGCTTTTATTTCTTGCCGTGCAACCAAATACAAAGAAACATTACACGGTGCGACAGTCCAAAAAACCTGGGACCGGATATTATTTTTCTTGTAGAGCTTGTCGAGTTAAAGAAGAATCCAATAGTGAAATATGCCGGACACCTCCAAAATCCGGATTTACAGTTAAAAAACCGGTTTTTTTACCTTTGCGCACTTATAAGCCTGTAACTTTTTTGATAATGATCCGATTTTCAATTGCTTACTAGATTTGGAAAGAAGAAACTGAGATCTTTCGAATGATATATAATTTTGTTAAGAAAACTTGAGAAATGTTGGTGTTATTGTCCAGCAAACACAAATTTTGTAGATTTTTCAGAAATTTTTCAACTTTGGTGACGTTTTTATACACTATTTTATTAAGAAGCTATAATACTATTGAGTTTATTAAAAAAGTACATTTAGTTACGATTACAATGCATATTTGGGGTTAAAAATAGATAAGAAATTGACTGAGTTATTTAACTTTTCATGAAAACAAATTTTTTTCCAAAATGCCTGCACAATGTTTTTGGTGTTGTTTTTATGCACCTTCTATTAAGTTACAAATCAATGTTATCCTAAACACAAAAAAAAATTGTAATGAGAGTTTTAGTCATTCAAAAATATTGTCTTTTTCTTGTTCTTTTTATGCACTTTCCTTAAAATTTCAAATCATTGTTAGCGTAAACACAACAAAAATTATAGGTTTTCTTTTAATATGACGTTTTGTTAATGTCTTTTTTTTCACTTTGAATCTGTGTATTTAAAAAAATTTTCACAATTTAATAAAAATAGTGTGCAATTTAAATTAAAATTAAATAAAAAATGTGTGGATGGAAGGAACTCTTCTTGTTCAAAATCTTTCTCTGTTACATCGACAGATTTGCTCGTTGTCGGTAGATCATTACTTGCAGGTATCGGTTTTATAACAGTTGCAACATTTGCATACTTAATGTTTTTGCGCGTTTTAAAACAGTGACCTAAAACATCGGTTTGACAAAAGTAGCAATCATTTGGTTTATGATATGGCTGATGATGCCAAATCGTAGGCGTAGAAAAGGGCAAAACAAACGAAGGAAGAATTTTCTTTTTTTTTTAATGTATTACAGAAATATTGACAAACAAATTCTGGCTCGTACCAGCGACTAGTATCAAAAAAACGATTAAATACTTTATTGTACATTTCTACCACTCCAATATTGTTTTTAAAACCATGCCGGTGACTGGTATCAGTAAATCAGCCACAAATATAGCAAAATTTGTTACGATTATCACACATTTTTTAATTAATTTTAATTAAAATTGCACACTATTTTTATTAAATTGTGAAAATTTTTTTAAATACACAGATTCAAACTGAAAAAGAAGACATTAACAAAACGTCATATTAAAAGAAAAACTATAATTTTTGTTGTGTTTACGCTAACAATGATTTGTAATTTTAAGGAAAGTGCATAAAAAGAACATGAAAAAGACAATATTTTTGAATGACTAAAACTCTCATTACAATTTTTTTTTGTGTTTAGGATAACATTGATTTGTAACTTAATAGAAGGTGCATAAAAACAACACCAAAAACATTGTGCAGGAATTTTGGAAAAAATTTTGTTTTCATGAAAAGTTAAATAACTCAGTCAATTTCTTATCTATTTTTAACCCCAAATATGCATTGTAATTGTAACTAAATGTACTTTTTTAATAAACTCAATAGTATTATAGCTTCTTAATAAAATAGTGTATAAAAACGTCACCAAAGTTGAAAAATTTTTGAAAAATCTACAAAATTTGTGTTTGCTGGACAATAACACCAACATTTCTAAAGTTTTCTTAACAAAATTATATATCATTCAAAAGATCTCAGTTTCTTCTTTCCAAATCTAGTAAGCAATTGAAAATCGGATCATTATCAAAAAAGTTACAGGCTTATAAGTGCGCAAAGGTAAAAAAACCGGTTTTTTAACTGTAAATCCGGATTTTGGAGGTGTCCGGCATATTTCACTATTGGATTCTTCTTTAACTCGACAAGCCCTACAAGAAAAATAATATGTGGTCCCAGGTTTTTCTACTTCATTCAATTTTGTAACACTGTGTTATTAATTATAAACACTCTCCTCCTTCGATAAACAGACGGCGAAGAAATGCGTCAATTTTAATGTAGACCTAAATTGAAAATTAATTAATAAATGAAAATAATTTAGAAATTTTTAAGGATTTTCGGGCGGCTCCTCCGGTTGTAGTAAGCTTTGGGGAGCATTGTCAAAATTAGTTATTACTTTTGTATGAAATTCCTCATGTATTGAATTTGACTTTGAGTCAACATCGACGAGAATATTGGGAGGTGGTAAATTTTCGTGATTGATGGGTATATATTCCACAGTGGAATATTCGGTTTTAGGCACATTGATACTTTGTTCATCGATGGCTCCATTTGGTGGTATTACGGATGGTGGTGAATCTTCCATGTTTAAAACCAAAATTGAAGGTTTCTGAGTAGTGGTGTGATCATTCGTTTGTATTGTGGGTAATGGGTGAATGTTTAAAATTTCTTGAGCAGCCTCAAGAGGTGGCATCAATGTCGAGACCTCGGACTCCTTGTTAGAAGTTCCAATATTCTCTATTAATTCCAGTTCTTTAACTATAGTTTCGTTATTGGTAGTTTCATTTGCATTTTCAATTGTTTCGATAAGTTGAATCGATTCTGCTAGAGGTTTTGATGTTGTAGTAGGGTTCTCTGTGGTTGTAGTTGTGGTTGTGGTTGTTGTAGAAGTTGTCGTGGTGCTAGTTGTTGTGGTGCTAGTCGTTGTTGGTTCTAAAATTTGTATAGCTGGTGCCAAAATCAATGGCTTTATACTAGCCTGGCCTCCTGCTAGAGGGGCAAATAATGGCGGCAATAAATTATCTGCCTTTTTCAATAGATCCGTCGTAGGCAATATTACAGGTATAACCTGTTGCGTAAGATCATTAGTCGGTACCATCAACACAAATTGGCGATTTTTGCACACATCCTCATAGCCCTCAAAACATTTGGTACGCAAACGTATTCGCTTTTCCGTATTGGCCATTAACGGACAATATTCATCCAGCAGCATTTTACAATGGAAGGGATTATCTAAAGAACAAAAATATGAAAAAAGTGCATATGTATATTCAAAATTTGTTTCTAAAAATTTAACTTATATGGTAACATTACCTTCCAAATATAATTCCAACTTTCCGGGGACATTATGATTCATACAGTTGGTTTTAGCCACTAACTCATGAGAAATGCTAATGATCTGATTGTTAGTCATATGAGCTTGGCATAAAACGGGCAAACCATGGAAGTCTTTATCGAGAATTGTTAAATTATTGTAATCTACCTTAAGAATCTTCAAACTGGGAAGCACTGTCTGCAAAAAGAGATGAATAATTTAATTTAATTGTCATGTTCTTAGAAGTAAACTAGAGTAGGATGCCATATAAATTTTGTGAATACTCTGAAAACTATATTCTGGTACAGATCACTCTAATAATTATGACCATAATATGTAATGCCTTAAAATTAACGCCAGCAACGGAGGCACTTTTCACTACTATGGACTGTTTTCCCATAAATATACTGACATTTAATGAATTTAGCATTACGTACTGCTCTTACACGGATTCAGTCCAATTCCAAATACTCCCAAGGAATTTATTTTTTTAATATGTATGTATTATATCCCCTAATTTCTAGAAGGAATATAGGGCCACAATAATAATAAAAATAAATAAATAATAAACTTTTTATCTTACATCACGGCAGCTAAATAATAAGAGAAAGGGAGAAAATTGAAGAGTTTTCGAAGTCAGCTGTTTTCGTTCACCTAAAATTATTTCAGAATATCGGAACAGGGGAAAACGTTCTCAGGGGATTCAGGCTAAGTATAAGAGACCAGGGGGGTTACTCTCTATTGCGATGCGAAAGCAATTACGATGCGAAAGCTAAATGCGTTGATATGCAAATTTGGTACTCTCTATTACTTTCGCAAAACCTTTCGCAAAATTGCTTGAAAAAGTGGCAACACGGACATTGCAAAAGAAAATATGGCAAAGGTTGGCAGTACTGAAATGTCAAAATATGTATAAAAAAACGACATTTAAAATCAAAATTGAAGAAAAACTGAAGTGTAACTGCTTTTAATTGAAAATAAAGTGATGGATTCTTTAGCGTTATGGTTTTATGAAGAAAACGTCCATGTATAACGAGTTGCAAAACGAGTCTTAAAGGTTCAATTAGACGTGACATAACCATAGCCATAGAAAACAACCTTAAAGCCATAACTGTCACCATAGAAACCAATTAAATTTTGGTTTGGTTATGGCTATGGCATTATGGGTATGTCACTTCTAATTTAAGCTTAAGAGATTGTTCCGGTATACTTTCCTTAAATGACCGCAGGTAAGAAAAAATCTAGCGGAATATGTCAAATACATATTGCTTTATTTTAACTTTGTACAAATTTTGCGTTTCTGTATGTTCTAAACGCTGTTCAGCACCAGCTAAAAGTTTATAAAACTAGCCGCTGCCTTAAAACTACTTGGCCAAGCTGAATACCAACATCAAATTGGCCAGGACCATACCTTAGGAATATAGCAGCAGTCAATGTCCCGTCGCTTAAGAGCTCTACGAAGCGATTGAGAAAATACAAAACTGAGAGGTACCATCAACTGTGCTGGAAATGCTTAATTTATTATTACGCATTTTCACTTGGTGTGATTTTTAAAATCAAATATGAATACATACATACAAACATACATGTGTAATATTATAAGTACTATTAGTGTCACATTTCATTATAAACAACCAGCTATATCCCTTACAGGAGGTCCATTAGAATTTAGGCCGTCTGTCAATTTTGTCCACAAATTATTTGCGGCTTATTTGCCATTTGCTCACATGCAATCCACTAAAATTTCAAACTGCCGTTGTTTTGTTTTTAATTTTTTTTGGCATTTTCCCTAAAAACTACGATTTAAATATAAATATTTTGGTTTTATAAAACGTTTATTAATCAAATTTCCATAGAAAATTAGTTTAATATACCTCTTATAAAACAAAAATATTTTTTATGAATAAGACAGTCAATATATAAATATTTTTTTCAACGTATTTACATGTTTTTCTCACTTTGCGTTTGGTATTTAGCTAACGCAAGATATTTGCGCTTATCGAGCGATTTTGACAGGCGCTTTCGCATTGTAGAGTACGGTGATACCAGACTTGCGAAACGGAAAATAAAAGATGCGAAAGGTAAATGCGCAAACGCATTAAAGAATACCAATCGTACGATTTCGTACCATTTTTCTTTCGCATCGTAATAGAGAGTAACCCCCCAGAAGTGCCATATCTGCTGTTATTGATTACTGAACTCCACAGTTATTTTTTCAAAAAATATTCTTTTGAGCAGAGAGCAGAAGGGATGACTTAAGCGTTCAGGTAAGTCCAAGCAAAAGAAGAATTCGGAATCAAAATGTCTTTTCTACTTGCGAACGAAAGTAACACACTTAAAACAAAAATAATTGTAAATAGGGGAGTCGCAATCTGTCATCGAAATAGGGCTATTTTTTCTATAAGCGCTTGTCAAGCTATAGGTACGACATTATCTATATTAATACAAAGAAATAATGTTTGTATGTTTGTAAGAGGTAATCTCCGGAACCACCGTCCGTAATTTCTAAAATTCTTTCAGAAAAATGTGGAGTGGAACCTCTCAACGGACATAGGGTATTTATAATCCCTTTAAAGCGCTGAGGATAGGGTCGTGGGACGATAAACCTCCGATACCCAAAAAGTATTTATTATCGTTTTACTCAAAATGTATTAAAGCAAGAGCTTTTGTGGTTCCGTACTCAATAGAAAAACCGAACCCTTTTTGAGGTGAGTATGCTGTTCACCCTGCAGTAAATTTGTCCGTCCGTACGTCTGATACCTAAATGAAAAAGAAACTTTAGTTGTTTGTTACGCTTTATCGGCCAAACGGCTAAACCAATTTTGATGAAACTTAAAACATAGATCTATGTATATATTTTTCAAAAAGTAGGTCCTAAAGGTGGGTAAAGGGCTACACCGGCCCTCCGAAACTATCCAGCCGATTTTTATGAAATTTAAAACAAATACGTAAATCTATGTCTAAATGCAAACAAATGCTTCATATATTTTAAAAACTTGCGCGAAGACGGCGGCTGGGGCAATTTATGCCCTCAAACCATTTTATATGAAATTCAAAGAAATAAATATACCTGCTTAGGACCAGGAAAAAACTCGAAATATAGGCAGAACTGCGTCAAAAAGAACACACGGTCATCATATATTTTGAAAAACTAAGACCAAGAGTGGACACAGGGTCAATTTATGCCGCGCAGTCTTAAGAAAATTTACTACTCGATTAAATGAGTGCCACCAACGTTAGGGCTTGCATTTGAACGATATCATTTTTCAGAAATACATTTTGAAATTGTGTTTTAAATTAAGGGCTTATTCACTTATTAATCGATTCACTTAATATAAACTGTCTTTTGAGACGACTAACTAGCAAACGCGCAATATTGTATTTAATTATTTTTCACGGTAATTCTGGGACTCATGTTGCAAAGGTCTTGAAACTAACGGCCTGACCCACGATGTCGGCGAGAAACTTTCGATCGGGAATTCATATTGAAATCAATAACAAAATAAGAAGATTTGTTTTTGTTTCCAATATAAGTCCTCGATAAAAAGTTTCTTGTCGACATCGTTGGCCGGGCCGCAAGAATTTATAAATCGGGATTTCTTAAGTCATTAGCTCAGGCCGCAAGTATAGAAAAATCTGCTTGCCGTCCAGATAAACAAGCCCATCTGCTCAAGAGCCGCCGCCGACTTTCAACGTAACTTCAAGCTGCTGCCGATGCTTGCCGCCGCCGACTATATTTTACTAAGCCGCCGCCGCCAACTTTTCAAGGCGTCTTATTTCTCTGTTGCCGTCATGAAAATAAAAGCATACGCCATAGAGAATATTATCTATCTATCAGCTGATTTCTCATTCCATAAAAATACTCTATTTTAAACTTGAGTAATTTTTTGAGCATTTTTCAAATGATTCGCTGTACAAAAATTCTTTTTTAATATACAAATTTGCAATTGTTCTTACTCACCGTTTGCATTTCCCTTAATGTTAATAGCTTATTATGTGACAACTCCAAGACTTCCAGCCTTTCCAAACCAATGAAATCATCTGGTAGAATGCGCTCAATCTGATTATGTGTCAGACCTAGAATACGCAAACTATTCAAACCCATTAGAGCACCATCCAATGAGCTCAATTCATTGAAGTCCAAATATAATTCCGTTAAATACGAATTCTTGTCGATGTTATTCTCTTGGCTACCAGACAACTTGCGTATATGATTGTTCGATAAGTCCAATTGCTTGAGGCTCATTAGTCCGCGTATTTCGTCCATGGAAAATTCATCAATGGAATTATATGAAAAATTCGCTTTACAAAGCCTTTGCAATGGCAACAGCGAACTATTCAGTGACTTGATATTATTGCCAGCAATATACAACTCTTCTAGTTTCGTTGCCATCTGGAATTCGTCGGATGCCAACGATTCGATACGATTGTCGAAAGCATAAAATTCATTCAAATTTTTTGCATTCTTTAATACTCGATCCAATGATATAAGATGATTATGCTGCACATGCAATGTCTCCAATTTGTCCATGTCGCGCATTCTTTCCGGCAAATGTAACAGCATGTTATTTTGGGCCATAATCAATTTGAGACGATTTGATTCGGGCAACTCATCTTCCAAAGTAGTTATGCGATTCTTGTTGATAAACAATGATTCCAATTTGTTCAAATGTCTTAAAGTTCCATTCAGGTTTTCAATATTGTTTCTGCCCAAATGTAAAGTAACCAGGCCAGGTGGAAATGTTGCACGATCTAGACGCGTTAGATTGTTTGTCGGCATAAAGAGGTTTGTCAGCATTTGTGTGCCCTTGAAATCGTCTTGCAGTGCTGATCGTATACGACACCGTCCTATATCGAGCGTTTTAACAACCGGCATATGATTGAGCATATGTTTTGGAATTTCTTCTAGTTCATTGTCACCAAGACCCAAATACTCAACATTTGATAACCCTCGAAATGGTAACTCAGGCACAGATCTAAAATTAAAGTAAACAAAAATAAGAAACAAAACAAATTTATGAATGTCTGCTGGAACTGATCTGTATATACATATGAGTATGTTCATATCGCTCGTTTACTTCAATAGTGTCATAACTCAAAAAATGAGTTTTTTTTAGTTAATAATGCAGAATAAAGCGGCATTTCGTATTATATCTTCTGTAAAAATTTCATATAAATAGCTTGTTACATCAACTCCTGAGAGAATAATATTTTTTCAAGTCTTCATTGAGTTTTATGCAAATTGAAAACGTTTTCTGCAAAACTGAGTTGTGACACTATTAAAGTAAATGAGCAATATGTTGATTTAAATTTTCTTGCATTCTCACAGAAAAAAAAATAATTCATGCAATTTGTTCTTACTTATTAATACTTGTTAATTAAGTATTTCGTCAATAATTAACAATGTACATACATATGTATGTACATATATATTATACATATAAATATAAATATTTCATAAAAAATTATACGAATACAAAATACTCTTACATACATTTTGATACTCAAAATTAAAAATAGACTTGCAAACAAATTTATATCAGCGATTTTCATTATTTTAATAATCAGGCGGTCTAAAAAAATTTCAATATTTATTGTAATTGAAGATTAACCCTTGAAATAATCTTGTCTTCGAATTAATACTCGTCTGTAATTTTGTAAAATTTTTTGTTAGAATATGCAAAACTTTTAGACAACCAAATATGTGTGCCCATATCCCTAGTAATGGAAACAATAGCACTTCAAGAGGAAGCAACAGTTCGTAGTATGGGTTGGGTGGCGTTGGCCGAAGTAGTTAGCACGTTTACTATAAAACCGAAGGTTCTGGGTTCGAGCACGGTATCTGACAGTCATTAAATAACAACACCACGCATTTTTCTGATGTGCATTGGTGTCTATTTGAATCAGTTGTTGTAGCAAAGTTCAAGTAATGAAGGCATAGACATTGGTCACTGAACTACTCCTGCTTCAGCTGATACTAATCATAATGTAACATCAAAGCACCCTCCTTCGTCTGTATTGTGTAGCAGAATTATCGGCGAAGTAAAATAACCAGCAAAATGGCTACTACACATAGCTTTCAAAATTGCATACGACTCATTGACACCAGAGGCGCTGCAACACTGGATTATTAAAATGGGCAAAATTCATATTTGTATAATAATAAAGCTTTCCTCGATCTCTTCCTTCACTTCTCTATCACTATCCCTTTCCTAAAGAATGTAACATTTGGTAATAGTAGTACTCATTCATTGCCTGAGCGCTACTTACAGCTTTGAAAATTTAATGCGCCGCATTGACACCAGAGGCGCTGCAACACTGCATTATTAAAAAAACTTGTGAAAAAACAGAGTTGTAAAAATAATGAAGCTTTCTTCTATCTCTTCCTTCACCGTCTGTCTTCTCTATCCTATCCCTTTCCTAAAGAAGGTAAACTAGTAATAGTAGTAGGCATTCGTTGCCTGGGTGTTACTTCTCCTTAAAAAAAATGTCTGTTGGCCATAAGAATATAGCAGTCACTCAAACAACTCTGTCAGTATTTAAGAAGACTTAGGATGACAACAAAGTTATTATCATTACCTCCAGGGGGATATATTAGATAGATCACGGGGGTGGCAATTCCGGGGCCCCAGCTGGGGTAATTTGGCTTTTTCCATCGATGTGCCTTTCGGTTTTTGCCCATAGAACTTATGTGTTACTACCCAATCTCTGGCAAAAAAGGAATGGATGTGCACATATTTATAAAAGGAAACAGGTCTGTGTTATTGAGCAGGTGCAGCGTTGCCTGGAACTGCCCTGAGTTCAAAAGACAATAGAGGTTATGGCTTTCGGGGTGGAACTTCGAGGTTTGACCAGAAGCTGGTCTCTGGTAACAAGGGTGCCGGTGGCCCGGCAGCCGGACTGCTGAAGGAGTTGGATGTTCGTAGCGGTCGTCATGATCCTTTACCAAAAGGTCGATTTCGTCCCACCCCACGGGGTTAAAAGGATGATGTTGAGCTGTGTGAATTAGGAACTGGATCGTGACGGCTCAGGCATAAGTCTGGCTCTGATGAATGGTGGAGCTGTGCCGGTTAATGGTGTCCTCACCATTCTCCTTGAGACCTCGCTGTGAGGGCGAGCAAGCACACTCACTGTGAATGATCACGAAGAATCGTCAGAGTGGCTGTGGTTGGTTGCTACTAAAAATGCTGGGAGAGTAGTCTTGGCTTCCCAGCGTTAAATTAATGGTAGTGATTGGCGTGACGTGGTCAGCCAGATACTATTTTAGATGCTGTTGCCATACAACAGAAGCTGTTTTGGCAAAGTCTTGACAGCAAGAGTTTGGATAGTTCTAAGTACTTCAGCAAGGAACTTGTTTGTAATGCAAGGATAACTATGTTAAAAGATTGAAACCTATGTGTTCTTGTATTCTTATGCTTTCTAAGGGTGTATTGGGGCGATGGTAAGCGTCTAACCTTCAGCCGGTGTTTAGACCACCGTAAGATTAAACTAAAGGCAGATGCTCACCTTAATCTGAAACAAATCTGCCTTAATCATTCTCATATTTGTTATGTTTTCTTATTGTTTAGTTTCTTTTTAACATATGTTATGTTGGTGGCATTGTTACGCCAAAGTTAAACGTCAAAAGCTACTTTATTATTAGTGTTTCTCATGTATATGTTTCTGACCGAGGATATCGTTTTCCAACATATCAATGACCCCCAACACACCAACAAACTTACGCAACGTGAGGTTCATTCGAAATGAAAAATGATTACAGAAACCTAAAGATTGAGAGTCATAGGATATTGCTTGCTAAGGATGAGTGCTGTCATTCTTCATCTGCTTCCCATATAGGACTTTATGGTGAGAACGGCGGCAAGAAGTCTCCTTAGACTCATTGAAGCAGGTTTGGTGAGGACAAGATTAACAGGTCACACATCAATCTTAAATGAGATTAGTTTTAGTGGGCGGATCTCCATAATGCCTGGGTTCACACTCTGTAAATTAAATTGATTTTAGTAAAACACCCCCACTGGTAATTACGGATAGAAACTGTTGGTTTAAGCTATATGAAAGTAGTGCTGTATTAACAGAGGAGTCGAAAATAGGAAAAGCACAGGGGCTGGTGTCTATATCTCGGGCACAAGCGTTCGAGGTTATTTCATTCTTTATTTCATTTCCAAAAGCTTTGATGGGTTAAAATGTCAGATCGAAAGTAGTTAATTACTGCAGGAGAGCCCTGAATTTGCTTATAGAGAAACATAGTGTCCGACTATATTGGGGGTTCCTGATTCGATATGAAAGACAGGCTGATTGACTGGTCACTGCTCGGTCAGAAAGAGGACCAACATTTGGGAAACTGGCACTCCAGATTTCTGTAGGATTTGCGTGGATGAAGAGGAACCAGAAATCCTTGAGCGTGTTCTTTGTCATAGGCTTAGATGGCTGATCAGACGTTTCCATGATAGCATTACTGATATAGCAAAGTGCAAACTAGAGGATATCAAGGACTTCATCGTGGGAAATCAAGTGGCTTAATGGCGGATAATGGGATGTTTTCTGGGTACAATAGGGTTTGAATTGTTCTCTATATTTTTTATTAACTCGTAGGAGGTGTGTTCCAACACCACCCTTCCTAACCTAACCTAATCTAACCTAAGATTATTTGCAAATTCCTTTACAATTATACGCATTTTAATATAGTTAGCCTACTTTTTATTTTCCTTTTTTTACAAAATGGCGTAAGTTCTTCACCATATTTTCATATCGCTCATTTACTTCAATAGTGTCATAACTCAAAAAATTAGTTTTTATTTAATGCAGAATAATGTGTCATTTCGTATTTTATCTTGTATAAAAATTTCATATAAATACGAGCTATTTCATCACCTCCTGAGAGAAGAATATTTTTTCACGTCTTCATTGAGTTGTATGCAAATTGAAAACTAAAATGCGATCAAGACAAGAATCAAGACAATCATGGAAAATGTATAGTGGCGAAAAGGAACACACACACATGCATACAAAAATACACACATATATGTATATACAATACCCTCCATTTCGTCGCGCAAGCTGGTAAAAATACTGCTGGCGTCCTTTTGAAATCGATTAAAAATTCAAAACCAAGCCGAATTCTCTCGGTTGAACTCATATTGTGAATGAAATGCAACACTGCAGAAAAAACATATTTGTTAGTGTAAAATTTCCTGCCGTCAACTGCAGCTGATGATCATCAGGTGAAACGAGATCACCTGGGGTCTACTCTGTACTCGTAATTCGAAACGAAAGAATATGCTTTCGAATTTGTATGCTATTAATGTTAATTCGAAAGCATTTGCTTTCGTTTCGAATTACAGAGTAGACCCCCTGTGGCATGAATTCGTCTTGATAAAAACTTTCAACACATAAGAGAAGGGTGTACAATATTCTTCTTATGCGAATATTTCTTTGTTAATAATAATACACGTGTAGAAATATTAAATGTTTTGTTTACTTTAATAAAATCTTTTAATAAACATTTTTAAGTTTGCCAATATGAATAATTTGCTGAACAGTGTAAGAAAGTATAAAATTGCCAATGAGTTAAAGACACTAATAATGCCAACAAGTATCAAATTTTACCATCCATCGTTGGCGTTTCGGGTCATTGCTTGTGTAGAATACTACAAAACATGACAAAGTAATTTAATTGAATTTTATTATTACATTCAATCAATGATCAGGAGGCCAATTGGGTCGTGCGACAATTAAATTTCGTATCTGTTGATACAAATGATGTGCTGCACGTACAGAGAATATATGTACATACATATGTACATACTACATATGTATATTATATGCATACCCAGCGGGAATACTCAGAAGAAATTTTATTGATTCAATTACTATTCTTATTTAAATGTTAAAGAATGCCTTATAGCAAGGCTCGACTCTTTTCGCATAAAAGACAAGATACACATTCCACACTCCCTTTTATGAGAAGCGAGAAGAGAAGGAGAAACATTTCTGTAAAAGCAAAGTCCATGAATTTGAAGTCCTTCCAGAATCTCTGTCGTAAGAAGCGAGAGCGAAAGTCCTACCCCGCAGTGACAAACGCGTTTAAAAAAGATATGAGTATGGAATGAAGCGAGCAGGTCTGTACATCCAAAAGAAGGATGTCTCGAAGACAGCTTTACTCCTTCTTTTTCCCGCTGGGTATGTATGTACATATGCGTTGGGAGAAATTTATTCACATACACAATAAAAAATTAAAATTTTGCATATTGTAGACCGTTCAACAAGTGCTCATATGTATATACATATGTACATACATATGTATGTATATAAATTTGTATATTAACTTTCAAATGTATGTGTTTGTATATGGCAGATTGTATTTAGCGCTCAAGTTCATAATAAATGCTACATTCTTCAAAACAATGATAAACTGATTTCTTTTTTCTTGAGCTGAATTTATTACATCATGTTTCGATCTGCAAACAAAAATAACGACCATAAAAAGGAACAAAGTATGTAATAAGTAATAAAAAAAGTAACAAGGAATTCCTGCACATGTAGACAACTGCTTGAGAGGATTTTTAGTCCATGTAACTAAAAATAACTTTAACGGCATTCAAGGAATGCAAACTGTCAAGAAAACTTTGCTAAGGACGTCAAGTTTCTTAACCAACTAACAACGACAACTTATACTATTATTGCCATTTCTATTAGCAAAATTAAAAAAAAAAAATATGTATCTGCAACCATTATCAATGTAATAACAAGTTGTTGCAGACACATTCTAGTTGTTGCTTTGCGTAGTTTTTTTTTTCTTGCACATGAGTTTTTTGATTATATTCGCTCGTTTTTACAAGATCATAGTCATCATCTTCCTCATTACTTTGATCGCGGCAAGCAAGTGGCGTTCATCCCATTATAGTTGTTTTTAACACAATTTAGAGATTTATCATGTCGTCTGATTTCCCATATGAATAATGTATTGGTGGTATAGAGTGGCATGCAACCAACCATACATAATGTGTTCATCAACATCTAGACATAAATTAGCAAGCATCCTTGTTAAAATTGTGTACACCAGACGCCTTTTAATTGTTTATTGACCAGGCGCCACAAACTTCACGAATAAAATTGATCGCATTTAATCTATTTTCATTTTAATATTTATCTAAATTTAATGCACATAAGTCTAGTTTAACGCCAGTTTTAGCGATAACATTTTTTTTATAATAAAAACAATAACTTCTTGAAAATATGTATGTGCAGACATATGCATAGCGCTTATTTACTCAAAGAACGTCATAACTCAAAAAATTGAATTTTTAAGTTAATGATGCAGAATTAATCGTCATATCGTTCTTCGTATTGTATAAAAATTTCATTCAAATATCTTGTTTACACAACTCTTGAAAGCAAAATTAAAAAAAATAAATTAAGAAAACTGTGAACTCGTTTTCTGGCAA
The DNA here is from genome assembly GCA_944452675.1 of Tachina lurida. NCBI lineage: Eukaryota > Metazoa > Arthropoda > Insecta > Diptera > Tachinidae > Tachina > Tachina lurida. The sequence goes on from OX101754.1 coordinate 90,178,948, forward strand.
ACTAGTTTTTTTTTGAGTTATGACGTTGTTTGAGTAAATGACCGATATGTATGTACATTAGGGGTACACAGAGAAAAAACTGCCTCATAGAATCAAGAAGATTTTCTATATGAACCGTTTTTAGACTAAGAGGTATCCCAGCAGAAAGAAGTGAAGATTTTTTCATAGAGATGGCTTATTGTTTTATGTGGTAAATCTTATTAATTTTATTAAGAAGAAAACCACATAAAATCAAGACGAAATCTTATTATTCACAACTTTTTTTACTCAATCTCCGTTATTTTTGGCACCAAAAAAACAATCCATAGAGAAAAACTTCTTGATTCTATTAGGTTTTCTTATAATTTTGCAAACTATAGGGATTTCTTATTGATTTTATTAGGTTGCCTTCTTGATTTTTTTAAAAAGGGTTTCTTCTTGATTTTATTAGGTTGTCTTATTGATTTTTTCAATAAGGTTTTCGTCTTGATTTTAGTAGGTTCCTATATGAGTATGTGTAAAGCATCTTATTGATTTTTTAATAAGGAAATCTTCTTGATTTTATGAGGTGTCTTGTTATTTCATATTTATAAATAGACATAGAGACAATTTTGTTCATGATCTTTTTAATTTTTGTATAAGCATGTTTGTACAATAATTTCAATGGTTATTCAGGCTGCTTGTTAGCATATTGGGTAGAGTGCTTTTCTATCAGGTAGAAGTTTGCTGGTTCAATACTTGGTGAGTAAGTTAGTTAAGAATATAACCTAATGTGTATGTATGTACGTATGTATGTATAAATAAATAACATCTACAACATACTACATACATACATACATACATATGTGTATGGTATAGAATTTAAATGAAAATACATAAGTACAGAGAATAAAGACGCAATTTTTTTTATTTTTTATTGAAAAATTCAATAAGATAACCTCATAAAAACTACAAGATTTCTTCTTGATTTTTTCAAAAAGGCTTTCTCTATGAAATTAATAAGATTTCCTTATTGAAAAAAAACCATAGAGATTTCTTATTAATTTTGTTCTATTTTATGAGGTATTTAGTAGGCACTGTTTTCATGAGGTCAACCATGTCCTAGTAACCACGAAAATCATATTCTTTTGTAATTTTTCTCACAAAAGTTCACACACCAGTTGGTTTTTCTAAACTATAGAAATACATTGTGGAACACTTAAAGCACGGACTTGAACTAACAAAAATATTATTTTACATAATCTTTTCTTTTTTAACACACAACACAACCCGCGAAGCGATTAGCTTGTCTGCGGAAAACACCCAGGGTCTATGGTGGAAATCGAACCCATGACCTGTGGACTGAGAAGCTATCATCGCTACCACTCAGCCACAAGGGCTGAGTGAGGCCTCTTAATGCAATATTGAATATTCATAATTTTATACGGTGTTTTTTATTTATTTTTTGTTTTAAATAAACATATTAATTTTTCTTAACCAAAAAGAAAATTAAAAATTTTCAAAACTCCATCGCGGTTGGTGTGTGAACTCTTTTGACCTTAGCGAAGAAATAAATATACGTTCCCATATAGTCTTTTATACTCTATCGGACTGTGCTATGTCAATTTTGATATTTTAAAAAATTGTTAAAAAGTTATATTCCTAATGTACAGGTGTAGTACATTTTTATTTATTTTTTTTTTTGAAGATAAGTAACACTCAGGCAATGAATGCCTACTACTATTACTAGGTGTTACCTTCTTTAGGAAAGGGATAGTGATAGATAAGACAGGTGGTGAAGGAAGAGATAGAGGAAAGCTTCATTATTTTATAACTCTGCTCTTGCACGCTTTTTTTATAATGCAGTGTTGCAGCGCTTCTGGTGTTAAATTAGGCGTATTAAATTTTTTTGAAGCTGCAGCTAAACATGTTTTTAGCCATTTTATTGGTTATTTTACTTCGTCGATGATTCTGCTACACAACGAAGGAGGGCGCTCTGATCTTACATTAGGATTAGTATCTGCTGAAGTCGGTACAGTTCAGTGACCAGTTACTATGACTTCATCACTTGAACTTTCCTACACAACTGATAGAAAGGGACACTAATGCACACCAGAAAAATGCCTGCTATTGTTATTTAATGACTGTTGGATACCCAGGACCTTCGGTGTAACTCAGTTTTATTTCCCATTCGGGGTATAATCAGTCCGTCCAGTATAGAGATGCTAATCGGGACAGGTTTTTTGAAATCCCGGGCTTCGGGATTTAGTGATGGAGTCTCGAAATCCCGAACCGGGATCCCGGGATTTTCGGGACTTACAAAATCCCGAAAAAATTGTGCACAAATGTGCGTCTTTATAGTAATTATAATATTTTAATTTAACAATTAATTTTTTTTTTGCATATTTTAAGGTTAATTATATAACTCAGACATTTAATTGCAAATTTTAATTGAAAAGTGGGATGTATGTAAACATTTTTCCTAGAAAAGAAAACGCCATATATCTGTGGCAATAAATAATAATGGCTTAAGTCGAAATGTCTTGTTTCGAGATATTAAGGGTATTGTCTAAATTGTGTTTAGTTTTTATATAAAATTTTTAGCCAAAAATATGAACATTAACTTGGAACAAAACAAAAAAAAAAAAAAAAAATTCAAAACTGTTAATTTTATAAAAAAAACACGTTTTATTAGTTTATTTATATTCATTGTTTTTTAGTTAAGATGTTATGAAAAATTCCATTGGCAGAAAAATAAAAACTAAAGTGCACTTAAGCTATTATATTGAAATGCAAAATAATTTGTTTTGATAGTAAGTCGCTTTAGATTAAATTGAAAATTGCGGAAAACCTGAGATAATCTGCCTTATCGTGGTTGGCGTATTTCAAATACGACTACGACTGTTTGGTAATAGATTAAAGAACAACTGTTGAAGTCTTCTTTCATCTATTACCAAACAGTCGTAGTCGTATTTGAAATACGCCAACCACGATAAAGCAGAATGTATAGATATTTTTTAAATAAGTTTTCAAATTAAATTAAATTTAAATATAAGTTTTTTTTATGAGGAATATTTTGAATGGGCTGTAAGTTATTGAACTTAAATGTATACAAGTTTTAATGCTCAAACATTTTAATATTAATAATATTAAAGCTACCTTAAAAAAAGATTAAATTGAGTTAAGATGTTATGGCCACGGTTGCCAGAAATGCAGATTTATCTGGATTTTGCAGATTTTTACCCTCCAAAAAGACGAAATCCAGATTTGAAGATTTATGGGCTAAAAACGCAGATTTTTCAACTCCAATTATAGTAAAATTTTTTACATTTCTCCTAATACTGCTACTACTTCTTGTTTCTTTTATGTGTGAACGACTCATAGTTTAGAGAGTTAGAATTACAATTTAAAATTTTTGAACTTAGGAGACATCATTAAAGAAAACGAAGAAGTACCTTTGGCAAGCTTCTGGAAACAAATATCTGACATAAAACGAGCTTATTCTGATTACGATTTTGCAGCACAAAGTTTATTCAAAATGTAATGTCATTACCACATTCATTTGCAGATGTCGATCGAATTTTCTAACTCCTTTGGATATTTATGCAATAAATTAAACGACTTAATATATATAATTATATATATAGTTTTTGACATATCCGGTTTCTTTTCCCAATTATTTTATATTATTTGCATATTTTTTCACTTGAAGCTTTTAAGTTTATTTAACCGTATTCATAAAAAATAGTTTTAGTTTACGAAAGTTTTACAAACAAATTTTTCTTTGTTAAACGTTTTGTAAACCAAAATAATTTTTATGAATAATACCTATTACGCTTGTGTACGTAATTCTTAATAACATATTGTGATAGTCATTCTATAAACATATGAAGTTTTTTTACTTTATTTCAAGAATTTTTTGTTTGAAGTCTACTGATGAGTTTCTTAAGCAGAAACGAAACGCACATTCATCAAACATAAAAGGCTTGCATTCGTAATAAAATAAAGTGTGCTTGAAAGTTATTTTCATAAAATTTTTTCTAAAAAATTTAAATAAAATACATTTTAAACTGAGCTTAAATTTTATGAATATGGATAAATGAAAAAATATATATGTACATATGTTACACATTTACATCCATATTTATGTCAATTTTTTTAATAAAATATAAAAAAGTTGTTTAAAAAATTGCTTTGAAGATTTTTTGAAGATTTTAAAAATAAGATGCAGATTTTGCAGGTTTTTTCGTGAAAAATTTTTGAATTTTGCAGATTTTATCCTTAGAAATTCTGGCAACACTGGTTATGGCTTATGTATTATTTTCCATGAAGACTTAAGCTAAAATATAAATGCGTATAGTTTTGATATTAATGACATTTTAAAATTGAAATTTAGCTGAGTGATAGATCTTGAAGAAGATAATAAGAATATGTAATAAAATGAAAAAGCACTTATGTCAACTTAATCCATTATTATTTATTGCCACAGATATATACCATTTAATATTATCTACGAAAATATTTATTCAAAGCAAATTTTTTATTTTAACAAGGAGTTTCTAATAATTTTTAATATAGAAGATGACCGCCAAAAACATTATTTATGCTGAAAATCGGGATTCAGATAATCCCGAAAATCCCGGGCTTTAAAACTAAAAAATCCCGGGCTCCGGGATTTGCATAGTCCCGAAAAGCCCGGGATTTCCGGGCTCGGGATTTCCCGTTTAGCATCTCTAGTCCAGTATCACCCACCACCACAGGCGTAGAAAGAAATGCCATTCTGCAATTGCTGTTGCCCCCTCTCCCTTGAATTATTAAAATTGCATGTACAGTAGAACCTCGTTAATCTGGACATATTACTGAATACTTCTAAGAACTCATTTTCATTTAATTAATTTACAGAAAATATTTAAAAACTTGTAAAAGTGCTTTAAAATATTCATTGTGTGAAATAAGAATTTATTTTTGTTTGAATACACATATCTTTATCTGTACCTGGATGCAGAGATTTTTATTACGATAATCGTATCGCTATAATAAATATACCAAAAATTTGTCGACTTTGCTATTCAGTAACATATTTTAACGATATTCGCTGTCGGTTGGAGAAAAAAATTAAGTCGCAATAACAAATTCCTTGAGTTTTTCTGTATTATTCTTTGTGGTTTTCGCTTATTTTCACATTTTCTCTACAGAGATACCACATAATATTGAAATAAATGGTGAGTAAGATAAAGCTGGAGACTATCGTAAAAAAAATTACAGAATCACATTATCGTTACAGCAAGCGAATAAATATATCGGTAAATATTACGATTTTCGGTTCGCAAAAATTTACAGAATCCAGATACTGCTCTATTTGTAAATTCTTGTTTGCTCGGCGCATAGAATAACTCTTGAAAAAAGTGCACTTGCTTCTTAATTCAACATTCGCAGATTCCTACAAAGAACTATGAAGGACTTGCAAATTTTGCACCTCATGAAAGAAATCGAAATATAGCATTTAGCGAAAGAGTTAACCTATTAAGGTTAAAAGTAAATAAAGTTGAATAAATATTATTCATATCCTAACACACTGTGTCTATGGCATGTCTTGATTTTATATTAAATATTGTGATTGTGATTGGACTTTGTGACACCATATTGTTCCGCCACTTGTATGACCGATTTTTCACAATCAATTGATTTCGCGATCTTTTATTCTTGCTTCCGCTCGTCTTTATAAAACTTTATTGTCAAAGCGAATGAGAAATATTGCGTACGTTGCAGCCTGGCTCACAATATCGAAAGAAATCGCTTGTTCGAATATAAACTGTATATTGAAAACAAAAATAAAATACGATTTTTTTTTTCAATATAAATGAACGAATGAACGTTTTCTTGGACACACTATAAGTGTCTTCAGGAATTTTTAGGGGGGTTTTTTTTTTGATAACGCTAGGAATTTTTGATTTCAAAAAGACTTGAAAATAAGTTCGAATGCCCACAACTTCAGCTTTTACAAAACAGCAAACACTGCGACTATAATTGCTTTTTACGAAAGTATATTTTAACTATAGTAACTCGTTCCTGTAACTTGTGAAAAGTTTTGGCATCGAGAAAAATTAAATAATAATATTGGTTGTCCTATTTTGCACAGGTTTATTCATGTACAAACTGGCGAAAAATATTAACGAATAGATAGTTTTGCTTGATTTTTGGTTAAGGAATGAGTATATCGTCAGCTAAAATGCAAAAAGGCGTAATTAACACAAAATTCAAAATCCAGTTTTTGAGTGTTTATTATGAATGCCTTTAAACTACATGTTTTGAGAAAATTTTACACTTTTGTGACCAAAAAAGACGCTTTTATTATTAGCAAAACACAAGGGCACTTAACTACAAATTTGTTATGTTTTTTGTTTATTTTTTGCTTCTGCTGTAAAATTATATTTTTGTTAGTTACGCCTTTTTGCATTTTAGCTAACGATATGCATTTCGTTCCTGCTAATGGAATTCATAAGTTGACTTGAAACCAAACGTAAATAGCTTAAAGGCTCAGTTACCCGACGGTAATGTAATGTAAAAGTAACGTAGGAAACAGCTGATCGATATTTTTATATGAGAAGTAGGTTACGTTACATTACATCTCTATAACCATTTACATTACTTTTCACATATCAATATCTATCAGCTGTTTCCTACTGGTGCTGTTACTTTACATTACCGTCGGGTAACTGAGTCTTAATACTTTTATAATAAGACTTTTAATACGTTATTGAGAATCACAATATACAAATATAATAAGTTTTAAAACCTCAAACAAAATACTAAATGTCATATAAATAACCTTCTTATATTAGCGAATGGAGTTTATGTGATTTCCAAAACGTCAATTGCTTTATTTCCAAAGAAGTGTAGTGTTTCAAAAGTACAAAAGGTTGATAATGCAGACCCTTTAAAAAAAATACTGTAGAGCATCTGATTATGCAAAAAGGTCACCTAAAATTTGTCTCCTTAACCCATGAACTTTAAACTTAATTAACTTAATGAACTTTAAATTAAAATGGTGTGAACCTGCCTCCTAATTACTTAAGAGCCACTCAGACTATTATACATGTGTAAACCTTTCATCACACTTTACGAAAAAGAAGTTTAAAGACATTTCTTTCGACTATCAAAAAAATCTAACGTAAATTGACATTTTATGTTCACACCATCACACTTCATATTACATTAAAAACACAAGTATAAAGCAAACAGCTGTTGAGGATTACCATGCCTACATTAATCTTTGACTTCCGGCGGTATAGCAGTTTCATGTACGCTGTGGTCGCTCCGGCCTTTGAAAATAGACGGCGGTTAAAGTAGTTGATTTAAATAAGATAAATAAAAATAAAAAACGATAGTTTCGTAAACTTCCAGACATGCCTTACGAGTACATGAAAAATTATTCAATACAATAAGCATATTCAATATTTATATCGGGTTTAAGACATAAACGACGGCACGGCATCGACGTCGAAACAGACGACTTGTTAGTTTGGATTTTGTAATAATGGAACTCTGATCAGATGAAAATTATTATCGTTTAGAAAATTTTCAAAAAATGGTCAAGTATTATGGGATGTAAAATTTTTATCGTATTATTTAACATTCGTTATGACATTTTGCATTCACAATATCGCACTTGCACGTATTATTTGAATTTTTGACATGTATTAATACAAAGTATAATAGTCTGAATGGCCCTTTAGTAGTGTGTAGGAATTTCTGTTCCGACTGGGTGAATGAGTCTCATTAATGTCTATGTCCGGTACTTACAACCGATAAATGAGAACATTGTGCATTGGGTTTCACCCGATTAAATAACATAATATCAAATAATTCCAAAAATAAGAGCACAGTTTGTTGCTTTCTCACAGAGAAGGAAATAAATTTCGTGTTCATCTTGAAGGTAAAATTTATTAGGAGGGAGTTGAAGAATTTCTCAAAAGATACCGACCGCTAAATAGATTTTATAACTTACGAGGGCGGTTCGGAAACTTCTTAGCCTAGCACAAAAAGCGCGGTATAAACAGAAAAAAGTTAAGTGTTTTGGAAACTTCCATCTCTGCTATGAACACATGTTAAATTTTGTTTCGATCTGGTAACTCCTTCATATAGAAACAGGTGTTCACAAAAGACGCATCCGCGATTTTTTAACAATGGGAAAATTAGAAATGCGTGGTGTCATTAAATATTTACATAAAAAAGGTTTATCGGGACAAGAAATTCATAATGATATGGTGAATGTGTTAGGTGAAAGTGCTCCTTCATATGCAACAGTAAAAAATTGGTTTGCTGAATTTAAACGTGGTCGTACAAGCATTGAAGATGAACCACGTAGTGGACGTCCAAAAACAGCAACAACAACAGAAATTGTAGCCAAAGTGCATGATATGGTATTAAATGATCGACGAATAAAAGTGCGTGAAATAGCTAATATCATGGGCATTCTCAAATGATCGAGTCCATTTAATTTTGCATGAAGAACTACAGATGAAAAAGCTTTCTGCAAGATGGGTGCCGCATTTGTTAACAGTCGACCAGAAACGCATAAGAATGAACATTTCTCAAGCTTGTTTGGATTGTTTTAAGCGAAATAAAATGGATTTTAAGCGTCGTTTCATAACTGTTGATGAGACATGAATCCACCACTATACTCCAGAGACAAAAGAACAATCCAAACAATGGACTGAATCTGGAGGAAGTGCCCCAAAGAAGGCAAAAACAATTCAATCGGCTTTTAAGGTTATTGCAACGGTTTTTTGGGACTTCAAAGGTATTTTATTGATTGACTATCTGCAAAAGGGTAAAACAATAAATTCAGAGTACTATTGCAACCTTTTGGATCAATTAAATGTACAAATTCGAGAAAAACGTCCTGGCTTACAACACAAAAAAATAATTTTTCATCAAGACAACGCACCAGCGCACAAGAGTGTTTTAACAATGGCTAAAATCAACGAATTAAAGTACGAGTTGCTTGACCACCCACCTTATTCTCCTGATTTGGCTCCCAGTGACTTTTACCTGTTCCCAAATCTACAAAAATTCCTTGCTGGCAAGCGTTTTACCTCAAATGAAGATGCAATTACAGTTGTAAACCACTACTTTGAAGACCTTGAGGAAAACTATTTTAATCAAGGGATAGAATTGCTAGAAAAGCGTTGGACTAAGTGTATTGAAGTTTCAGGAGATTATATTGAAAAATAAAAATAATTTTGAAAAACTAACTATTCTCTTTTATTGATAGGCTAAGAAGTTTCCGAACCGCCCTCGTAAAAAAAATAAAATGTGAAGTTGTTTCAAAAAAGAAAACTGCATAACTGCTTAAAGCGTTAAAAGAGGTTCCAGTGTGTACATAAATCAATGTGATGGCTTCTTACAGATATTGACATGAACGTGTTAGAATTTAGTTAGCCTTAAAAAAATCATACTTGCAACATTTCCATTTATAGCTAGCTATTATATTTCTAATTCTATTTTTAAACTTTTTCTTGAGTATAGATATAAAAATAGTTTAAAATTAGATGTCGTTATGTTAGGAAAAAAAAATAAAAACGTGTTGCAATTTCACATTCTTTTTCATGTTGTTAAGATATTTTTTTGTAATAATTTAGTACAAACACAATTAAAAGCTAATTTTTTACTAAATTATAACTTATTATTATTTCATTTTCGATTCAAACATTGCAACTGCATCTCAAACGGTCATATATAATTTTTTATCTAGTTCAAAAAATATGTGGTCCATTACTTGCAACTTTTTTCGATCCAAAATACAGTTTTAATGTTATTTATTTATTTTATTTATTTAAAAATTAGCTTACAATTACAAATTATATGCCAATTTATGATGGTCAGCAATAGCAACGAGGCCTTCAGCTTTACTATTTATCGGTTACGAGTTTGTATAATTGAAAGTATCTTATATGTAAATTTACGTATGCTTATATGTATGTATGTATTTTAAAATAATTTAGATTTAAATTTTTTTAAATATAGTTATATAATTTAACTGTTTTTAAAAAGCTAATGATAATAGAGATGTTGTCATCTGTGGGATTGCCCAGTAGATCGATCGGGTTTTTGCCGTTGAAGCAATGTTGCCTTTCGGTTTGATACTGTTGACATTCAGTGAGAAGGTGTGTTGGATCGGTAGGGTATGTTACCATACAATCGCATGCGTATATAGTTGGAAGTTTTAAAATACAGCCGTGGGTGATTCTGGTATGACCAAGTCGCAGCCTGGTGATTTTAATTTGGTCGAGTCTATTACTGTTTGAGTTCCTGTAGAAATTAGCTGTTATCTCGGGATAATTGGCCTTAATGTTGTTTTTTTACTTGTTAACTTCCCGCTATAGGAAGTTACTGATTTAACGACAATTTCCGAAAAACGAGTTTTCATCATATTTCGACGTTTTGAGGTCCTGATAGTCGTCCATTCTGACTATTTTCGCAGTTATGTCCGTACATTTGTTGTGTGTGTGTGTGTGTGTGCATATGAATGTAAACATCTTATAACTTAAGAACAGGTCAACGAATCGGAAGCTAATTTGCCGCGAGATCACTTGGATGTCGTAAGGTCGTGAATCAATTCGGTTCGGTTGATTTCGAAAATTTTCGAAAATAAAATTTTTTTTTTTAATACATATTTTTCTTTATTGTATCTTCAAATATGAACTAACAATAAGTATTCAAATCTTAAATCTAAAATATAATTATTAGGCCCGACCACTGTCGGACATAAATTTAGAGATAGTTATACATAATACATATTTAAGTAGTGATAAACAAAAGGAAGAAAAAATAAATAAAAAATAAAAATTATTTTCAGTTAGTCCCATCTGGAGTGTTGAGTATAAGAGCCCTTGTATCCCTCTTTTTTAGGCGGATGTGTCCAGTAAAGCTCAAAATATTACGAGCAAGCGGATTAGGATGTGACTCGAGTTTTGTTAAATATTTGCCTGCATATTTTGCAATTTCTTCAACCACTAGTGGCATGTTTAAATCACGATGTATATTTGAGTTTTTTATATACCATGGAGCCGATGTTATTAATCGCAAAATTTTATTTTGCCTTCGTTGGATTCTCTCGACATTGGAAGCTGAAGCAGTGCCCCATAGTTGAATTCCGTAGCACCATATGGGTTTCAAAATAGACTTGTATATCAAAAGTTTGCAATCTAGACTGAGGGTTGAATTTCTACCAATCAGCCAATGTACCTGAGTTAATTTTAGTTTCATTTGGGTTAACTTAGAGTCAATATGGTGTTTCCAAGTAAGCCGTCGATCAAGGTGTATTCCAAGATATTTCACATGAGTATGTTGAGGGACAACTTGATTGTTAATCCGAATGGGTGAACAAGTATCTCTTCGTAATGTATATGTTACTTGAACACACTTTTGTTCGTTTACCTTAATTCTCCATAAGTTTAACCATAGTTCCAGCTGGGTAATGTGTTCTTGAAGATATCGGGATGCTTCGTAAGGATTTTCATGCATACTAAGGCAGGCTGCATCATCAGCAAATGTGGAAGTGTGGATATTGCTGCTCAGAGGCATATCACAAGTATAAATCAAATACAAAACTGGCCCCAGTATACTCCCCTGTGGCACACCGGATGAGATAGTTTCAGGCATGCTCATAAAGTCTCCTTCCACAACAATGAACTTCCGGGCAGTAATGTAACTTTTCAAAAGACTTACAACGTTTATTGGCAGGTATGTTTTTAATTTTAAAATTAGTCCTTCATGCCACACTTTATCAAATGCCTGAGAAACGTCGATAAACAGCGCAGAACAATACTTCCTTTCTTCAAATGTTCTTCTTATAAATTGGACCAATCTATGAGTTTGTTCAATGCTGCTATGCTGACTTCTAAAACCAAATTGATGGTCCGGTATGCACCCACTACGAACTAGAATTGGGGACAATTTTGTCATGAGCAGTTTTTCGAAAAGCTTTGACATTGTTGATAGCAGACTTATTGGCCTATATGAATCAGCCTTGGTAAGATCTTTGCCTGGCTTTGGAATCATTTTAACTTTGGCAAGTTTCCAGCTGTGTGGATAATACTCCAGTCGTAAAATGGCATTGAAAATAAATAACAGTATTCTAATTGCAATACGAGGCAACTTCATCAGCATCTGGTTACTAATTCCATCAAAACCCGGAGCTTTCTTCGGGTTGACTTCAGCAATTACTTTTTGTACATTACGCGTCTTAAACTTTATTAGTTGAGGGGGTAGAGCGTCTACATTTGGCAAATCAATTACACCAGTACATGTGTTTGGGGTAAATACGTATTTTAAATGGGCAGCAAATATGTTACCTTTTTCAGTATCGCTTCTTGCCCAACCTCCGGTAGATGTGCGCAGAGGTGGTTTAAACTCAACGGGTGTTTTAAGCTTTCTAGCAGCGCGCCATAAAGAGTAATCAGATGCTGGTGTGACATCAAGATTTTCCAGATAGTTTTTAAGAGATGCAGTTTTTTCATGTGCAAGCAGCTCTTGGAGTCGTTTAGTGCACTCTTTAAATCTAATTTTATTCTGGGGTGATCTGTGCTGTTGCCATTCCCTTCTAGCTCTTCTTTTTTCACATACGAGACGTTCAATATCTGTAGAATATAGTCTATTAAACCCAGTCTGCGGATAGGAGGTAGTGGCATGTTTAACAGCCTGCTTAATATTTTCGTTAAGATTGGCAATGTTAGATTCAACATCATCAGGTGTTCTTAGTGTAATGTTTTCCGTGCAATGACTACTAAGATATTTTTTGAATCGCAGCCAATTTACACGATTTATCAAATTGGCATATGGGTGAGGTAAATCACTTCTTAATGGGCTACAAATTGTAACGATCGTGGGAGAGTGATCGGACGAGAGATCTAGAGAAGCTTCAATTTGAATTAAATCCCTAGAGATATTTTTCATAACGCCAAAGTCTATTACATCCGGAATTTTATGTATGTCAGTAGGCCAATAAGTGGGCTCCCCACTTGAAATGACATCCAAGCCCATTTTGGAAATTGTATTGAACAACGCTCGACCTCTGGGTGTAATAAGACGCGAACCCCAGAACGTGTGTTTAGCATTATAGTCGCCAGCTGCTACGAAACAAGGACCCAGAGATTTGTAAAAATCCTCGTATTGATGCTCAATAATTGCGAATCTAGGAGGAGAGTAAATTGATGATATGACAAAATTATTGGAAAAATTTTCAATACAAATATTCGTTGCTTGTAAATGTTCTTCACAAATGTTATCAATAATATAATGCTTGAGTCTTGACTTTATTAAAATTGCTGATCCACCGCATGCTCTTCCTCTCGGGTCCTTTGAATCATATAAGGTGTAGCCATAAATTTTCAAAAGCTTCTCGAAGTCAAATGAGTCTCAGAGACCAACATTATATCAATATTTTTTTCCGTGAGGAAGTGCTCAAGTTCATTTTTATGTTGGCGAATGGCGTTTGCGTTCCAGAAACATATTGTTAACGTGTTCATGGCTTATTAAGTATTGCTTGAAGCAGAGTATTCTGCATTCGCAACATTTCTTGCATCATGCTAGTCATATTTGTTGTAAAATTGTTTATAGTTTGCACAAGATTTTCAATAGTGGCTTCAAGGCGATTATAATTAAAGTTTGAGTGTGTATTTGTAGAATTATTTTGCGGTGAAACATTTTGTGTCGGAATAGAACTAGCCTTAGCAGCATCTGCATACGATACACGGGAAGTAACTGGTTGGCTCATTTGCTGAAAAGTGGCAGAGTAAACGTTTGCTGATTGAGCTGGAGCTAATTTAGGTTTTTGCACCATAGTCTTCTTTACCAAAGAGTACACACGACAACCTCTGTAGTTAGCAGTGTGATTTTCTCCACAATTACTGCATTTTTTGTTACTTTGATCTTTCGGTTTATTGCAACTAGCAGTGCCGTGCAACTCGCCGCACACAACACAAACAGTAGGTAATTTGCAGTAAGTTTTAGTATGGCCATATTCTTGACAATTATGGCACTGTACGGGTCCTGAACGCTTGTGTGGTTCTTCAACGGTTATTTTTCGATATAAGAGATATCTTAAATTATATATTGGATGGGTCTCACTCTTTTTCAATTTTATATCATTTGGCTCAAGTTCAACGCGAAATAGAGGTTGAGGGATCTTTTCCCTATTTATTATGTTCGATACATTTTTTACTTTAAAGCCCTGGAGGACGAGAGCATCTTTTACTTCTTCGGGAGCAACATAGGAATCTATGCCCTTCAACACAATCTGCATACCTTTAGCACTCTTGAGCTGATATGTGTAGAAATTTGTTTTACTTTTTTCAAGTTCAGAAACCATTGTCCGAAAATCTTTTTCTTCATAAATTTGAATTTTCGTTTCATCAATATTACCACGTTTTATTGGAACCATGTGAAATTTATTCTCACCAATGATTGAAATTAATTTTTTAATTAGAGCGTTTGAGTTTTTTTCTCTTAAATAGATTGGTGGCGGCTTGGAGGTTTTATTCGCAGATTCAGCGGGGTTTTCATTATCATCTTGCAATATTTTAAAACGGTTTTGCCGATTAGTAGAGGATGCGCTGTTATCCCTGGACATCTTTGGAACAGATGAAATTTTAGTAGAATTTGGGCTGCGCCCGCGCTTTAAAATTGTAATGTATCTGTCCATTCCGACTTGGACCTTGGGCTTTGGGGTGCTCTTATCTTCAGTGACAACTTGTTTAAGTGATGACAACGAGCCCGAAGCGGATGATATCGCTGAGTTAAATTTAGAAGTACTAGGCAATAATGTCAACGATTCACTAGATGGCATTGGACAAAGCGAAGTTGATCGCTGACGAAACTGTGGTTTTGCCGTTAGAGAAAGTCTATTATCAGATTTTTGGTTTTTATTAAGAGCTTCAGAACTCACAGCAAGTCTATTATCAGATTTTTTATTGTTATCATTATGAGCATCAAAACTCACAGTAAAATAGGCATTTCTGCCGTTAGAACTCACTTCACTATTTTTTTCCTTTGGGGTACTCATAAAGAGTATTCCTCAAGGGTACTTTGTATGTTTTTTTGTTTACGGTTCTTTTTTGATTTTGTTATTTCTATATGTAAAAAAATATTAGCAAAGCAAAAAAAAAGCTTATTTATCAAAGTTAATATGTACTACGAATATTTTTTGTATGATTTTTTTTTTGTTTTGTTTGTATGTAAGAAAAATTCCGCTATTACGTCTGTTCACTATGAAGGTACAACGAAAATTGTTCTTAAAAAAAATCAAAATCTAATCAGTTCTTAACCTCAAAATGATACATAATTTGCTGTAAAAAAATCTAAAATCGGGTGATTCGTTCAAGAGATATCGTTGAGGAAAAATGTCTAAAAAATTTATACATATATTTTAATAACTTCAAAACTATTAGTCAAATCGATTTTAGATGTTCAATGACTTAAGAAATGTATCAGAAATCTGTAGCTTAGCAGGAAGTTTCAGGAATGGCCGGTTGACCATTTAAGTTATAACTATAAGTGGAGACTTTTTCGTGGCTTCCTGTCAGTACACTTCCGTTTTAATTATCCTTTTTGAAGATATAAATAAAGAAGTAACTTAACCGAAGAGCTCTATGCGCACTTTGAGTTTGAACGATATTATTCTGATTTCTCACTTCTCGGAGTATTGATTACTTGAAGATATAAAGCACAAAGATCCTTTTGGCGCTGTAGTACAGGATCTGATCGTATGCTTTTCAACTAGAACTAGCATATCATTATTTGACATGTAACTTAGTGTCTTTTGAAACCTTTGATCATTAGGATACAAATTGGCAACAGCTGTAAAATTTTATGCTCAATTGGAGTATTGGAAATGAAAATACACCCAGAGAAAAAACAGCTTAAAATCATTGAATTAATAAGAAACTTTAACGAAAGCCTAGTCATGTTGAAAATTCTTATATCAATATGGAAAAATATTAATTTACAGTATACATTTATTAATTTTATTTAGTTTCAAGTATATCTATTAACTATATTGAAAAAAAATTCAATTAATGTGACGCGTTCTTATTTTTAAGTTTTTTCTCTCTAAATTCTTATTGCAAATTCTTCAAGTTGTCTCATTTTCTTTTTCTGAAAATTTTCATTCAAGAAAAGGATAAAAATCAGTCCAACCAATGTTCGTGTTTATCTTAATTTTAAATTAAAAATTAGTCTTGCCTTCCATATCCTTTAAAAATTTATCTATTTCTTATTATAACTTTTTTTTTAATATCATAACTTTTTTTTCGTATTTCTTTGCAGGTGAAACGTGCGGTTTTGTAGTGTCGTGAGTAATATTTTCTTCAATTACGTGAGTGCGTATTAATGTGAGCATCAACGAGAATGAGTTTATGTTGTTATGATAGCAAAAAAAAAATATTTCGTCGTGACTATTTTGAGAGTGTGATTTTTCGTGATCGTACGTTTTGGACTTGACCGTGCATAAAAATGGACGTAAATTTTTTATCGTGACAAAGCGTGCAAAAAACTAATTTTCTCGTGATAACATATATATGTATTTCCAATATGTGTTTGAAATAAATTAATAGAAGAAGAATTCTTTCTTAAATCGAAATTAGTATATTTGCAAAATTACCCAAAAGTATATGAAAATATTTTCTTTAGCGTTTAATCTTTTTATTCTTAATATATTTTTAAAAAGTGTTTCAGTCCAGTGTTTAAGTAAATTGCAAAAAAAAGTTTGTCGTGAGTGAGCGCGAACGAAATAAACAAAGATATGCTTTGGTTAATTTATGTCCCGATTACGGTTTACAATAGAAAATATTTTTGATGTTTCGGCTACAACTCAATAATAAGCGAAGCACCATGGATGTAGTGATGTACGTGTATATGAGTGCTTACAAGTGATGTCGCGAACACTTCTTGTTTGTAACAAACACTCCAAATACCACAAGAAGTAGTGTATTGACCTGGTTACAAATACTGGTAACAACTACATAAAATGATGGTGCTGCCACTGCGGATTTTTTTAGATTTTCAGTGTTGCCATAATTTTCCGGGGAAGTGCCGGGGAACGCTTGTGAGTTTTGGGATTTTTAGCTAAGTTTTTAGGAATCTCTATTATGGTTTAGTTATTTGTTAAAAGGTTCGTGACTTGGATAAGAGGTTCGTGGCAGTGATAGCTGATTCAATTTCTCTCGTCACGAAGTATTTGATTCTTTACTTTTATACCTATAATATGAGAAACATATGTCTTGCAAACAGTGTTGTCAAGTCTTTGTTTTTGAAGACTTCGCTAGAGTAAAGCATTTGCAAAATCGCTCATGTCTTGAAAGCTTTTTGAAATGATCTTATGCAGGGCTCTAATACATATTTACATAAAAATTCATAGCTGCGTGCCAAAAATGATCAAGTTGAAAAGAAAAACGATTAAAAACTGTTGGTAGAAAAAATAATAATAATCATGGATGTTAATGTCGATCTAGTTTTTATGATGATGATGAAATAGTTTAATAATTGCTATTTTAGATAAATAAATATTTTTTTATTTATTCAAATAAATTAAAAACATACATATATAAAACTTCACACACAATTTACATGTGATTACAAAAGATATATGTGCATTAGGGGTGGAATAGTGTTATATGGAAATCCTTAGCAACAGGATTTGGATATGCTAGGACCCTTAATTTTGTAAACTTTAGAAAAGAAATGCATGAGCCAAAAAATTATGGGGGTGGAATGGAAGTAAATGGTGGCAAACGTGGCAAAATCCACAAAAAGCTCCACAACTGTCCCTGCGTTGCTCAAGGAAGGGGTACAACTTAAGACCCACCACGACTAATATTTTCCCCAAAAAATTTTTTTTATAAACACACTAACCCCCTATCTGCGCTTCTTAAGGGGGCTCAATTACCCCCCATCGCCCTAACTAACCTCAGAGTGCCCCTAGAGGAGTAAAATATATGACTTACCCCAATATTTTTCTTGCTCCAATATTTGTTCAGAACACATCTAGCCTCCATCTTCAATCATTAGGGAGGTCCCCATACAAAAATATTTAATTTCTAAAAATTGGTTTATTAGGAATATAAAAATAATTGTACTGAGTTACTCCTAGAGGGGTAAAACTTAACACCCCCACGAATATTCCCCCCCCCCCGAATTTTAGTGAACAAACCAACCCCCTATCTGCGCTCTTTAAGGGGCTCCCATATACAATTACTCCCCAACAACAACAACTAAGATTACAACTCTATAAATAAGTGTTGTAAAAAGAAGGTGTTGTTGTAATCGCAATTTGAAATATACAAGATTAAAATCACAACTGTTGTAAACCATAATCGAGGGCTGACTTCGTTTCTATCGCGCGTATTCTGTGATTTTCTTTATGTGCTTAGTACCGTGAGTGAAAAATTCCGGAAGATGAAAAATATATAAAGATGATTCGATATAATAATTTATTTTCTACATGAACCGTGAGTAAAACGTTGCACAAGAGGAAATCTCTAGACAGCAGATGAGATGTTACAATAATTTTTGCTGAAATCGCTTCTTCAAATGTATCGATCCGGTAAGTACTTCCATCTTCACTTTTGCTAAATATTAAAATTTATTTATGACTGATTTAGGGCAGGAATTGTGTCTAAACAAATTTTAATTACGCCAGTGCTTGCCACTTGCAGGACAGGCCATTTTTTTGATTTTTGTGCTGATATCCAGTTATCGTAATAGCTCCTCAGCATTGTTACAGAACTATATATAAATCGCTGTCTTTGGTAAAATTTATTAGAAAATCCTTTTATTTATTTCGAAGCTATAATACCTTTTAATTGCTTTTATCCCATTGTTTTAGTCTTGACACGACAATTTTAGGCTTTGATTTTGAGAGTTCTGTCTCGAATAAGACAGTCACAATTAAAAAAAAGTTAAAATTTTCAGGGGTGGCAAAACACTTTTGATACTTTAGAAATGACGCAAGTATGTAACAAGAAGATTGTGTTGCAAACTAAATTTTTGTGGACGTTAGAGATTTGTGCTGTGAATTGGTTAACGAAAAAAAAAAAACAAACCATTTTGATAATGTGTTAGGGATGTCAAACGGGAAATCCCGAATCCCGAAATTCCAGAAATTTTCGGGATTGGCAAATACATAATCTGTCGAACCGAACTTCTAGAAAACAACTTATGTATGATTTTCAAATTTTTCAGTATAGCAAAAATACTGTTCAAGTGCTCATAAAAATTTTGTATGTACAGTAAAACTTCGTTATAACTAAATTCGTTATAACGAACTTCGTCATAACGAAAAACTTAATATAACGTATGTTTTATTGAGTCCCTTGAGATAACCTCTTTATTGCAACGCTTTTCATTCAAAAATACACTATAGCTATAACGAACAAATTCTGAGCAAAAAAGCCTCTATATAGCGAAATATACCTTCAAATGCCTCAATATAACAAAATCAGAATAAATCCTAAATGGTAAATCCCCGTTATAAAAACAGCGCAGTCTTAATGTACAGTGAAACTTAGTTATAACGAACTTCGTTATGACGAAAAACTTAATATAACGTATGTTTTATTGAGTCCCTTGACAAAACCTCTTTATTGCAACGTTTTTCATACAAAAATACACTATAGCTATAACGAACAAATTCTGAGCAAAAAAGCCTCTATATAGCGAAATATTCCTTCAAATGCCTCAATATAACAAAATCAGAATAAATCCTAAATGGTAAATCCCCGTTATGAAAACAGCGCAGTCTTAATGTACAGTGAAACTTTGTTATAACGTATGTTTTATTGAGTCCCTTGACAAAACCTCTTTATTGCAAAGTTCTATACAACGAAGTACTAGCACAAAAGCTTCTATACAACGAAGTAAGAATAAAATAATGTATAGCCAAATGGTAAAGAAAACTATAGTTATGACGAATTTGTTCGTATTTCTTCGAAATTCGTTGTATCAAGGCTTTGCTGATTATATTTATAGCGAATAAATGGCTATAACGAAGTATTTTCGCATCCCCTTGGAATTCCTAATATCGAAGTTTCACTGTATTTACAAACCCATTTGTAAAGCCTCTATACAACGAAGTACTCGTACAAAAGCCTCTATACAATGAAGTAAGAATAAAATTATGTATAGTAAAATGGTAAAGAAAACTATAGTTATATATATACTATATATAGTATTCGTATTTCTTAAAATTTCGTTGCTGATTATATTTATAGCGAATCAATGGCTATAACGAAGTATTTTCGGATCCCTTTGAATTCGTTATGTCGAAGTTTCACTGTATGTGTCTATAAAAATATAATAATTAGACGTAATTAACTGAATTTTAATAGAATTGTGTTTACATTTGTTCTCAATTTTCGGCATGTTCAGCCTTATGCTATAAGCACAATTGGGACGAACGACGAATTTCGTTCACGTTGACGAATTCGTCGATAAGAATTCGCTGAGTAAATTCGTCGTATGAAGCACAATAACGACGAATACACTCACCGAATTCTGCTGTCATAATTGATAAAGTTGATTATTGTGTATGCAAAGAGAGAGAGAAAATTGATTTTCGTCGTTCGTCGGCGTACAAAATAGAAATAAACCTATCTCAGAGTTTGTCACAAACAACGAACTTCGTTCTACGGTGGTGTTGTGTTCATTTTCATATGCGCAAATATGTTTTAGTTTTTATGACGAAAGTTCGCACCGAAATATTCGTCGTTCGTCCCAGTTGTGTTTCTAGCATTATTATGGTTGTCGTAGTCGTGTCAAAATTGATTTAAAACAAGAGACGTAATGTAATGGCATATGTAACAACCATAATAAACATCACTTCTTGTTGATCAATCGCAAATGAAAAGTTCGTTAATAGATAAAATTAACAAAACAATAATATTTATGCAACTAATTTTAATGAAAATGAATCTGAAAATGTTCTTAAGTCAACTTAAGTGCTAACTTTGAAATATAAGATTTTTATAAGTGTCCTTTCCCCTGGTCCTATTCTATCAATATTTTGAATTACTTCACATCACGCTCTCAAGGGAGTTCATACCAAATTTGAAGCCTACTGCTATTACAGCTTTCAAGATATAAGATTGTTATTAATTACTTTGTTTGGGGTGCCCCTTCCCCTGGTCCTATATTACCAATAGAGAGATTCAGCTCAACATTCCAATTAAGAAGACAGAATATCACTGTACACAATAGACATTATTGCAAATGGAGGGCATTTTGTTGATAATTGTATGGGAGTATATAGGAAAATCTAAATGCCATATCTCCCGAACCACTGGACCGATTTCGCGCAAACTAAACATAAACCAACTATCGACCATCCTCAAAGTACCCTGAAATCTTGGTTGAAATCGCTCGATCCGTTTCCGCAGTTAGTGGTTACATCAAAGTGTACACTTCCTTTTGTATATATTCATTTTCATTGAGCATTTCTGTAAAAGTTGGACATCCCTATTTAAAATATCAGATTATTTCATATTTTCAACCCTGTTGTAAAGAAAAAACTTAATAAATTTTACATTCAGGAAGCCAACGTAAGTTGGCGCCATATTAACAAAAATATAAAATGATTCTTTTTACGATTGCTTATTACGATTAATAAAAAAATCATGCATACGTACAAGTATGCCTTTTAATAGTGGGATGTCAAATCGTAAAAATTACACATAAACAAATTCCTAAAGATAAGAATCGCCAAGCAAAGGCAAAGAAGTTTACATATAGTATTTGAAAAATTTGTACAAAGTGTTCTACAATTTTATGGTGAACACGAATAACACATTTTTTTTTGCAGTATATGCTTACATAAAACAATAAAATTCACTTTACCTTTATGAAGATATACATATATGTACACAGAAAAAATACCAATGTAAAATCATCATGCAAAAATGTTAATTTCAAATCATATTAAATTTACAAGAAATAATATGTTGTTTAAGTGTGTTGGTGATTATTTGCTTTGTTCATACCCAGTGGTATAAAAAGGAACTATTGCCACCAATGGCATGCGAAGTAGTTAGCGCTTTTGCTCAATTTGCACTGGGGCTATAGCTGCAATACACTTTTGGTGGTTAAAATTGTTGTGGCTGCAGTGGTAAGCGCGTTCAATACCACGCGATGAGTTCCGAGTTAAAATCTTGGCCGAGGAAGCCAATTATATTACATACAAACATTTTTCTGATGCCTGTGTTAAACACACGTAACACAATTATTGCATTAAATTAAATTCATGTTGTTTCAACTTGAATTCTAAGTTTGATTCAACATACTTCTTCGTGTTATTTCAGTATCGAATTTAAGCTGTTCTAACTTGAAATAACTTTGAGTCAAATGGTTCTTCATTTTGATTTTAACATTACGTAAATGTGTTGCATCAACGTGAATTAAAGTTATTTCAAAAGGAACAATTTTCTTGAAAAATTACTATAAATCATGTTAGTTTAACATGAAACACATATGAAGCAAAATCATTGCCAAAAAAGATTCAATTAACCTTGTTTGCGTAGATTTGAAATTGAAATTTTTCTGTGTGTACACATATACACACATTGAAAGCCTTTTTCAAGCAGATCGATTACTTTCCAAATGAATAAAAGGCCACAAAATCCACTGAACGGCCTGCTCTTAGTAGGGTGAAATGTAAGACCACTTCATTTGCTAGCTGCACTGCCCACGCGAATCACATAGAATTACATTTCTGTTTTAAATTTGCTGCTACCACTTGAATTGTGTCAGGATTAACACTGCTGAGGTAAAATATATAACGAACCCCACATTTTTCTTTGCAAGGACATTTTTCTCAGGACATACCCACATCTATCTGAAATGATTAAGATGGCCTCTTTGCAAGATAGGAATTTTTATAAATTTTTTATTACTGGGAATATCTACCAAAAATATTTTTTCTTTTTAGAAGAATTTAAAATATGTATGTATATGTACAAATATGTAAATTGTTTTCATTATAAATTCAATATGGCGGATGTCGCAAGATGGATGATTTTGTATGCATCTTCACGATATTGATATTAACGGCCTGTCCCACGATGTCACCAGAAATCGTTCGACCGACAACTTGTATTGGAAACAACAACAAATTTTCTAGTGTTATTGTGGTTTGCAATACAAGTTGTCGATCGAACGATTTCTGGTGAGATCGTGGGACAGGCCGTAAATGAAATCCTACAGTTAAAAAAAAAACAAATTTAGTTTTAGTCGAAATTTATTATGACGAAATAAATTTTTTCATCTCACCTGCTATATATCGTTAGCTAAAATGCAAAAAGGCGTAACTAACAAAAATATAATTTTACAGGAAAAGCAAAAGACATCTCAAAATGAAAACTATCAGTGGTGTTCTGTAGATCACGCATTTGAAATCGCCTAATTTCCAGGAAAGAGCTCAATTAAAAAATTGACTTGTTGCAGCTTTTTAATTGGTTTTAATGTTTTAGATGCTTAAGATATTTTATACGAACTTAACTTTCAATGCACCAAATCGTCCGATCAGCAGAACACTGTTTTCGATTTTGGAAATCGCACGTTTACAGAACACCCCTGTATATTTTCCCACACTACCATAGTTTTTAATAAGCCATCCGTGCAACTCTTCAAACAATTTTCAGAGAAAACCATTTCATTATATTTAGCTGGAAAAAAAATATGTAATTACGTTGCTTTGAATTTATCCGATAAACATACTTGTAGTTGCGTCCCTATATTTTTTTGTTAATAAAAGTGTAATTTTTGATCGCAGAAGTAAATGATCAAACAGAATTGCGGCATAAACACATTTTCCATACAAATTGACACAAAATAGTACATCCAGAAAGCAGTCGAGAGATAGAATCTATTTTATTTTGACAGCGTTTTTTCTTATGTTCTCACATATAAACTAATATTCTCTCAATAATGCTACCATACTTTCAATAAATTTCATACATTTTGTGAACAAAACTACAAAGAAATATAAGCACAAAAGAAAATGAAACAAAACTTAGATAGCATTTGAAGTTACTGCCGTAGTTTTTATTATGGGCTTTGTTAATTTGACAGCGATTTTTCCTGAAGTTACGGATTTATTCTGTTTAATCATTAAGTGTAAAATTATGTCAAAACATGTAAAGGTTGTTTTTTATAGAGTGACACAAGTTTAAATCACAATAAAACAAGGAAATATATTTTTAATATCGTTTCATTGATATTAAAAATATATTTCCTTGTCTTGGCTTTATTGGAAAGAAAATTTTATGAAATTAATGTTTAAATATGATTTTTGCCATGTGGCCGCCACGGCTGGCGCGTAGAAGACACAATCTGGAACACCAATTTTCAACAACTTTTCGCAGCATTTGCGGCCGTATTTCGCCGATAACTCTTCGAATGTTAATTTCCAGGTGTTCAATTGTTTGTGGCTTATCGACGTAGACAAGTGACTTAACATAACCCCAAAGAAAATAATCCAATGAGGTTAAATCACACGATCTTTATGGCCAATTAATTGGGCCATTACATGAAATTATTTTTTCATAAAAATTTTCTTTGAGTAAATCAATTGTAGCGCCCGCTGTGTGGCATGTGGCTACGTCCTGTTGGAACCACATATCAGCAAGATTAATGCCACGTAATTGAGGCACGAAAACATTTCGAATCATTTTCCTATACCGTTCACCATTGACAGTAACAGTTTTTGAAGATATATGGGCCAATGACTCCGCCAGCCCATAAAGCGCACCAAACAGTAATTTTCTGTGGATGTAATGGAGTTTCGACAAAGGCTTGTGGATTCTCCTCACTCCAAATCCAACAACTCTGCTTATATACGTACCCATTCAACAAGAAATGGGCTTCATCAGAAAATGAAAGAATACAGCAATTATTTTGATTAAAAATTTTAATAATTTGCACGCGTTGTTCTGTTGTAAGTCGATTCATAATGAAATTTCAAAGGAAACTAAACAAAAAGCAGCTATCAGCTGTTAAATGGGTGCTCAAAGTTTTGACAGTCTAAAAAAACACCCTTTAGTTACCTCCTTTTGTTTTTGTTAGTCAGTTTTGATCGCTGAAGTGTAAAATTTTGTCAAGACATGTAGTTTAATTGCATACGAGTAATCAATAAAAAAATAATTTTTTTTTGTTAGTTACTCCTTTTTGCATATTAGCTAACGATATCTATGTATGTATGTATGTGGGGACGTGTAGTGTTACCAGCTTACGTTAACACTTTAGTACAATAAATGATTACTGAAAAGATAAACATATTATTCTAAAAAATTTATCCAACAAATACCACAAAAAGTTAGAAATATTGATCAGCACTCAAGGTAAAACATAAAATAAAGTTCATCCTTTGAAAAAAGTATTTTTGATGTGAAAATATAACAACACAATATCAGTATCTTTCAAATCGTAAGTAAGGGCACTGCTATACGTTCAATTTATATTGTGATATTTGGATCGCGATCCATTTTAATGGATTGATGGATCACGATCGCGATCCGCAATCTGGATTCCATAATTTAGGCATTTCTGCGATATGGATCGCGATCCATCAATACTGCATGCTACACGTTCAATAAATATCGCGATACTGGATCATGATATTAGATCGCGATACGTTAATAACAAGTGAAATAAAACAGATAAAATAAAAGACGCAGTGCAAAAAATTTAATAAATAAATAGTAAAAAGTTTATTACATTTGTGTAAAGTTTGTTTTAATAAAGGGTAATGGCAGAAGATAGTGAAAGCGAGTAGGTTCGGCCGGTGGAAGCGGAATTAACGACCGAAAAAATTGTCGGCTAAAGCTTATTAATAAATCTATTATCAATAAACGATCCGCACAGCACAAAAATAACGTAAATGATGATGATGATGAATATTGAACATGTAGCATACGCTCGTGGTCCATCAATCCATTAAAATGAATCGCGATCTAAATATCACAATACATATTGAACGCGTAGCAGTGCCCTAAGAGAAAATATATGGTTGTCATTAATAATATGACGAACATATAAATATCAATTGTTCAAGTTAATATCACTTACTTTGCACAATAATCCCATTGTGCATCAAATGAAGAATTTTGCTGGGTTAAGAGTTGCCGATGTAAGTTCGTAGTCATTCAATATTCATAGGCTTATATCGGCAAATGGCCTTTACGAATACAAAACTTAATGACGATGGAAGAGTTTACATACTATGGAATATTTATTTATTTATTTTTATTTTCTTTTTTTTTATATTAAATTTCAATGTAGTAAAGAGTTATTCACATGTGATTCAATATCACTACTATAAAGAATTATTCAATTGAATCATTTGTTTACTTACATATTTATGTATGTCCTGTACTGATTAATATTAGCTGCAATATTGAATTATTCTTAACTAGTTGTGCAAATAAGTGTTAGATCTGATTTAAATGAATTATCGATAAAATATTTTGGTAAAATCTAAATCAAGGCAGTTTCGTTTGCCTTCAACTCGTACGAAAAACGGACTATAACAAAAAGAGATTTCAGTACGAAAATGAGTTCAATGCATTTGAATAAAATAATTGCGCTAGAATTTCTTATATTAGACTTCTTAGACTTTATACATATGAATCCCACAAGAGATTAATAAGGAATATTTTTTGAATCGTATAGGACAAATAATATAAATACATATCGCTCATGTACTCAAACAAAGTCATAACTAAAAAAATGGAATTTTCTCGCAAACCAGTTTTTTGGGTTATGACGTTCTTTCAGTAAATTAGCGATATGTACAACAAATGACGTAAAATTATTAATGATGTGAATATATGTACATATATACATATATATGTATGTATATAGTACTTTTTTTTTAATAAATAAAAACGTACATACATAAATACTTTTTTAGATTTTGCAGATAGTAATTTTGTTTTGATTTTATTTCTTTTTACTTTAATTAAGTACAAACACTATTAAAAATCTTGAATTACGCTAAATGTTGAAATAAATTTGTTTTCATTTTTATTAATCGCCAATCGAAACAAACAAGTACTTAGAAAAAGTGTCTAGCTAGATGTTTTTTAATTGTTCTCATTTGAACTTTTGCTAAAGAGTCTTAAACATGACGTATAAATCAAAAAGACTATCATGCATGCCTGTATACTCACTAACAGATAAAGTTACTGGAGCAAGTTCTTTCGCGACTGTGCGTGATCACTGGTCATCTCAAAGGCGATTCCAATTGTAATTGCTAATGAAGCGATTGAGGCTTCAAATCAGTTATTTTTCACATGTTGTTCACAATGTAGAACAAGCTTCACTTTATACATACATATCGTTACGGTAATATAGAAAGGCCCTAACTCATTACCTTTTGAAATTGAGATTTTATAATTTTTCGATACATTAGATGTTCTTCTATCGAAATATACAAGAAACTTGATTTAAAAAAAAATAATGAGTTAGGGCCTTTCTATATTAAGGTAACATACTATTTTTTTAAAAAAAGTTCACTTAGAAAACGCATTGAAGTCTGAAATTCCTATTTATGTTTGAATTTGTACTTCTTTTGTGTTGCCTTGTTATCAATTCACCTCAAATAATTTGCAATGTTAGTCAAAATGATTAATATTACGATAACTTTTGAAAAAATCATAAAAGCATCTATGAATAAATCTTTTTGAGGTCGAAGCAAGTTCAAGTGAGTTTAAAGTAGTGTTTTTCATGCGGGATTTCCCGGGAAAAAATTCCGGGGATTTATCTTATTATATATAATACAAAAACACGTTTATTTGTTATGGGTGAACTCTTCAATGTCCAAACAGATTTTCGCCTTCCACCCCACAAAATATTTGTAAAAGACCAATGCGTGTTTTTATATATATTCTACCCCGGTAAATGCTACGCCCCTTTCAGAAATAGTGATTCATCCGACAGATGGCGCAATTTTTAGTTTTTTTGTGTTTTTGCACCGTAACTCAAGAACTACTGAACCGATTATGACCAAACTTCATATACATACATGCTCTATAGGGCGTGAGAAGTGTTTCTGTGTAGTTTGAAGTTCATCCGACAGATGGCGCCATATTTAGTTTTTTTTTTGTGATTTTGCACCGTAACTCAAGAACTACTGCACCGATTTAGACCAAACTTTATATACATGCTCTATGGGGCGTGAGGAGTGTTTCTGTGTAGTTTGAAGTTCGTCCGACAGATGGCGCCATATTTAGTTTTTTTGTGTTTTTGCACCGTAACTCAAGAAGTACTGACTTCATATACATGCTCTATGGGGCGTGAGGAGTGTTTCTGTGTATTTTGAAGTTCGTCCGACAGATGGCGCCATATTTAGTTTTTTTTTGTGATTTTGCACCGTAACTCAAGAACTACTGCACCGATTTCGACCAAACTTTATATACATGCTCTATGGGGCGTGAGGAGCGTTTCTGTGTAGTTTGAAGTTCGTCCGGCAGATGACGCAATATTTAGTTTATTCGTGGGCAAAATCCAATTTTCATATTGTACCACCAATGCAATATACAACACTAATGTTTGCTTAGGGCCAGCAACGCGGACCTGGGTCAGCTAGTTTTTATATATTTTATTATGGCATATTTAGTTTGTGCTCACATACATATTTCTTGATAATTGTAGTTATTAATGAATGCGATGGCGCAATAATGTAACGACGACATTAGATTTTGTAACTACTTTCTTGAATTAATTTTCGAACATAAATGAAAATTTATGTAATTTACATATATGCAAAAATTATTTATTCGCCAATTGGGCGAAATTCATAAAATTGGAATGGAAGACCCAAAATCATAATATAAAAAAATTTGGAGAAAACAGACAACATTGGAAAAATATTCGAATAAGAAAGAAGATGATGATTTTTTTTTTCGATTTTATCGTAAGCAACAAAAATTAGACTTTTCAGGAGAAGATTGTCGCTTACGATAAAATTGTAAAGCCTGTATCTTAAAAGTTATCAACAATTTTGGAATTTTGATAATTCTAAACTGTGGATAGGCCCATAAAATTTTAATTTCAATAAATAAATCTATTTTCGATAACATGTCGCTTACGATAAAATCGAAAATAAGGCTCGAATTATGAGTTGTTTTTTTTTTTTAACAAATTATTTATTTGTTTATTTATTTATTGTAGTTCAGTCAATGGAAAAATAGTCCTTACGTACAGAAAAAAATACCAATGTAAAATCATCATGCAAAAATGTTGATTTCAAATCATATTAAATTAATATCTTTTTTAAGTGTGTTGGTAATTATTTGCTTTGTTCATACCCCCCAAACAAAATGTTTCGACTTTTTCTGAAGTCAGACTTGTCGTACCGAATTCGTTAAGACATTTCGGTAGTTTGTCTGAACTCAGACTTTTCGTACCGAACTCGTTAAGAAATTTCAGTAGTTTTTCTGAACAATTTTTTTTAAACATTAAAACTTTGATTTTTGAGTACATAAGTAAAAGTCTGTGAAAATTTTTTTTAAACAACTATTTATATGTTGATGAAAAATAAGGATTGTAACCAGTGTTGCCGATTTGTGTGTAATTACACATATCATGTGTAATTTTCACTTGCATGTGTAGCGCATGTGTAATTGATTTTATGTGTAATTCATGTGTAGTTTCGTTTTATATTATATTTTTGAGAAACTTCCAAAATTAAAATTTTTCCAAACCCTGATATTGTCATTAACTGCTTTCAGTTTGCAACACTAAGACAATTATTTTTCCGAATCCTTTAGATTCCAAACTGAATGGTTTCAGAAAACAGAGTTCAAAGGATGTCTGATCAAAATTTCAGAAAGAGGAAAAGATGTATCATTTTGCAAATTATGCAATAAAAAACTAATTTGCCATAAGCCAGTCCTTTCGAGACACATGGAAACAACTTCTCACAAAGCCGCTGCTTCTGCCCTAAGATCTACTTCTAATGTTTGCACTGCTTTACAAAATAATATTGCAATTAAAGTGACTATTAAAAGAGCTGAATTAAAACTCGCTGGACTATTAGCTACTAACAACTTGCCATTTATACTAATAGATGACCTTGTACCTGTGTTAAAATCATCAATTCCATATTCAAATATATTGACAGATGTAAGTCTTCATAGGACAAAGGCAACTGCATTAATGAAAAATATTCTAGGCAATCAAACACGATGTTTTCTATTATAATAGATGAAACAACAGATATTAGCTCCATAAAACAAATTGTCATAACAACTATTTCTTACAATGAAAATACATCCAGTGCTCAGTATTCCTTTTTCAATTTTAAAGAATGTATATCATCTACTGGAACCGACATTTTTAATATTTTGAAAAACTCTATTGAAGAAAAGGATATACCTTTTACAAATTTGGTCGATACTCCTAATGTAATGTTTGGACAATACAATTCGGTAGCTAAATTACTAAAAATGAAAAATCAGATATTGTCTTGATCAAATGCTCTTGCCATTTAATTAATTTGGTAGCATCAAAATCTTGTTTAAAATTGCCCATTAACTTGGGGTCTTATTTTAATAGAAGCTATATTCGCCAAAAAAAAAAACCTTCAAGAGTTTCAAGAGTACTTCAAAACTAATGTGCAAAAAATATTATCCCCAGCGATTACCAGATGGCTCTCAATTCATGCATGTGTTACTCGTATTTTAGAACAATATGAACCTTAAAGAAGTTTTTTCAGGCTTGAGGTTATTGAAGATCCTTCAAAAATTACTAGTTCAATGCTAGACGCATTAGATAATCCAACAACTAAAATCTATTTAGAATTTTTATCATATGCCTTAGGTATTTTGGCTTCTTTTAACGCACTTTTTCACTCTGAAAAACCTATTTTGTATAAAATGAAAGATGAAGTTATAAATATATTGCCGACTTATTATTCAAATTATATTAAAATATCTGAATTAAAATTAAAAAGTCTATGGGAAATTGATGAGCGTGAAGAGCATTTATTTCTAAATTTAGAAGAAATCTACATATATTGGAATAGCTGCATATGAATCTTTGTCTAACTGCACTAGTACCGAAAAAAAGTTATACTTCAAAACTGTAGAGAGTTTTATATAAAAGCTATTCATCAAATAAAATTAAAATTTGATTTTTCAGATAAAATATATACAATTGTCGACATCGTTCGTCCAAAATTTGCTCAAAACTTTCAGTTAAAGACATTATCTTTGTTCTCAAAAAGATTTCCTACTTTTGATATTGATCTGCAATTACTTGATAATGAATGGCGACGGCATGCATTTAAAAATTTTTGGATTAAAAAATTCTTTAGGTGTTTCCAAATTTACAAAAAGTAATTAAATTTCTATTAATATTACCACTTTCAAATGTATCCGCTGAAAGAATATTTAGTAATTTAAAAAATTGTAAAACAGATTTAAGAAATAAGTTATCTTCAGAAACAATTGCGGCAATTTTTTTACCAAAGAAGGAATTCGGAGAAGTGAAAATGAAAACTTCGAACATACGGAAACTATGTATAATAAGCCAAATTGGAAATATTGATTTTGTAAAAATTAAACATTTTAAAACATTATGGGCATAATTTTGCACAACGCAACGAAAAACAATAACAAATTTTAAATGATTAATTTTCTTTGTTAAAAATTTGAAACTTTTCAATCCCAAAAACAGTGGAGCATTTTATATGAATTTTAAATTTTAAATTTACATCCATATGTGTGTATGTACAAACCAACAACTATTTAAAATATTTTCAAATTTGTTATTTTCTGTTACAAAAATTCTGACTGCTGCGTTGCGTTTTACAAAATTATGACTTACATACATTTTATAGAAAAAATATAATTAATTGATATAAAAGTGTTGTTTTTTTGTTTTATTTTTTGGTTGAATATAGTACATATGTATGTATATAAAAAAAATCATGTGTAATTTTCTTTCAGATGTGTAATATTGGAAACAGTGATGTGTAATTTCCAAATTCATCATCGGCAACACTGATTGTAACAAATATCAAAAAACGTGAGTATGTGCAAATTATTTCGACAAGAGCAGCAACATAACAGTGAAGCGGTACTCTGCTATAAAAGCAAAAAGAAATCGTACCTACATGTCGTTACGGATTCGTACCGACTTATCGTAACGAATTCGTAGCGACATATCGTTACGAAGTCGTGTCAACCATTTCATACAAAAATCGTTACGATTTCGGTAATATTTCGGTTCCGAAATCGGAAGATTTTGTCGACCAGTCGTTACAAATTCTTTACGAATTCGAAGCATTTTGTTTGATGGGTAGCTGCAATACACTTTTGTGCTTATTTGTGTGAGTTGTATTTGTATTGTTGTTGTTCACTTTGATGTTTGTAAATAGCCGATAAACTGCTGCAGACAATTTTTTTTTTACACTTTTCATAAAACATTTTCCTGAAATGGATTTCAAATTTCTTTTATGAGTATGGCAGAGGAAGCCAATTATATTAGATACAAACATTTTTCTGATGCCTGTGCTTAACACACGTAATACATTACAACATTAAATTAAATTCATGTTGTTTCAACTTGAAAAAACTTTGATTCAACATACTTCTTCGTGTTATTTCAGTATCGAATTTAAGTTGTTCCAATTTGAAATAACTTTTATTCAACATGATTCTTTATTTTGATTATAACAGTGCGTAAATGTTAAATCAAATTGAAATAAAGTTATTTCAAAAGGAAAGTTGTTTTTGGAAATTACAATTAAGCAATGGGTAGGACCATAAAATTTTAATTTCAATATCGCTTACGATAAAATCGAAAAAAAGGCTTAACTTAAAAAATTTTACAACTAATATTTTAATTAAACAATTACTAATCACAGTTATTTTAATAAGCTAAAAAGTAGCAGTTTAAAATCTGTTTTTTCAGTGCTGAATTAAATAAGAGATTTTGAATGTCCTTGAATATTATAATTTAGTTCGTTCATGAAAGAGAAAGTACGTGATAGGGTACTATTACGCGTACCAGACGACACCATAATTTGCATAATTTGAGTATAATGAATCGAATCTAATTTCATAAAAAAAATTTTAAGTGATCAGCATATAATAGATATTTTGATTAAAAAAAAAACCACCAATATCGATAATGAATAAGTTAAATAATAAAGGGCCAAGTATACTACCCGATATTTGCTGATAAAGTAAATAACTATAACCTTCAATCTTAACTGATCATGTCCTATTGGATAAATAAGACCTAATCGAGACTAAGAAAGTAGAATGGAACCCCATTAACTTCAAACGCTTTTGCAAAGTCAGTCTACATCACCTAAACAGTATTTTTTAAAGTTCGTTACAATAGACCTTCCAGCATAAAAGCCATGCTGGTAAGGGGAAATCCAACTCTTTGTTAGGAAGAACAGTTTCTTATGAATAATGTGCTCAAAAATTCTAGAAACACATGTTAATTTAGAAATAGGCCTATAACAGCTAGCATCATCTCTCCTTCCATCCTTAAAAATAGGAGTGGCCGTAGCATATTTCCATCTATTAATGAGCGACAAATTGAACATAAAACTCAGTGGAGGAATAAAAGACGTGGCAGCCTTCTTCAATAAGTGAGTACATAGGCCGTCAATATCAGATTTGAACGAGATCTTACCCTGAATGATTGCTTCAGATACATCGTCCTCAGACAAAATAAAGAATCGTACGTTTAAATTCGTAGGAGTCCCTGAAGTAGAAATGTTATCTCCAGGTGGTTCAAAGTTAGATTTAACGCCCTCTTCGCAAGAGTTAGAAACTATCCCACCCAGTTAAACTGTGGATGGAATATCAGACGATTGTTTCTTAGACCTTATGAAGGAATGGCTTAGGGTTACTTTTTATCTCCTGTTCCTTAGATAAGAGAAAATTTTTATAAAGAAATTTATTCAAGAAGTTAAATTCCCGCCGGTATTGAATAAACTTAGATTCAGATTCAGAATCATCCATATCTTAAAACTTCTTATGAAATTTGTTACGTAAATTCTTTAGATTAGTTAAGTTAAAGTTAACTATTAACAATCCCAGGTTGAAAATATTTTAAGTACGTATATTATCAATTTCAATAACAAAAAGGGGTGGCGTTGGCTGAAGTAGTTAGCACGTTGACTACAAAACCGAAGGTCCTAGATTCAATCCCTGTATCCAACAGTCATTAAATAACAACACCACGCATTTTTCTGATGTGCATTAGTGTCCCTTTGTATAAGTTGTTGTAGGAACGTTCAAGTGATGAAGGCATAGTCACTGGTCACTGAACTATACCGACTTCAGCAGATACTAATCCTAATGTAACATCAGAGCGCTCTCCTTCTTTGTGTAGCAGAATCATCGGCGAAGTAAAATAAATAATAAAAAATGGCTACTAAGCACAGCTTCAAAAATTAATTAATGCGCCTCGTTTAACATCAGAGGCACTGCAACACTGCATTATTAACAAAAAAAAAAAAACGTGCAAAAAGTAGAGTTGTAAAAGAATGAAGCTTTCCTCTATGTCTTCCTTCATCACCTGTCTTCTCTATCACTATCCCTTTCCTAAAGAAGTAATAGTAGCAGGCATTCATTGCGCTGAGTGTAACTTCTCTTAAAAAAATAAAAATAAAAAAAGTTGATGATGAATATTAGGTTGAGAAATCCACACCAAAGGAACATAAATATCGTATTTAATAAACTTATATAACTTATATATAAGAAGATAATATCCAGAAAACGATTAAACTGATTAGAAAAATTATTAACTTGGCGCATATTAAGCGACAATAAACTGTCAATAAAATTAATTTCACGACTATGATTAACTTTGCAAGGCGTTAAAAATTAAATGTCAAAAAATGTTGTTGACCAAAAAATATGTTTTAAGTAGAGGTTTTCTTTTCCCGGACTTTTTCATTTCCCGGGAAAGCGGAAAAGATTTTTCGGTTTCCCGGGAAAGCGCGGGAATTCCCGCCCAGTACAAAACAATACAAAATATTTTTAAATTTAGTTTATTTCAACAAAAACAAATTGTAATTCATGAGATCGATTAAATAATAACGTTTTATACACTCATTATTCAAAAAATAATACCGTTTCCGTTCTTTATAAAGGGTGTTTTTTTAGAGGTATAGAACTTCGAATTGAAATAAAACACAAGAAAATCGTTTTAATGTCCATCAATTTGGCTTTATTGGAAGGATAATTTTATGCCATTAATGCTTAAATATGATTTCGGGCATGTGGCCGCCGCGGCCGGC
The DNA here is from genome assembly GCA_944452675.1 of Tachina lurida. NCBI lineage: Eukaryota > Metazoa > Arthropoda > Insecta > Diptera > Tachinidae > Tachina > Tachina lurida. The sequence continues at coordinate 90,214,223 of OX101754.1, forward strand.
TCGAATAAAGCCAATTCTACAGGTCCAATTTTCAACCACTTTTTCGAGCATATGGGGCCGTATGTTGGCAATAACGCCACGAATGTTGGCTTCCAAGTCCCCTAACGTTTCTGGTTTGTTGGCGTAGACGAGCGACTTCACATATCCCCAAAGAAAATAATCCAATGGTGTCAAATCACACAATCTTGGTGGCCAATTGACAGGTCCATTCCGCGAAATTATGCGCTCATCGAATGTTTCCTTCAATAAATCGATTGTGACGTGCGCTGTGTGGCATGTAGCGCCGTCTTGTTGGAACCACAACTCATCCACATTCAAAATCTTCAAAATCTTCCATAAAGTTGATGGACAAAGCTCCAATTGCTGTGCACGGTGGCGAATCGATTCATTCGGGTCCTCTTCAACACTTTGCTCTACAGCGGCAATTGTTTCTTCGGTGCGCACTGTTCGACGTCTCTGCGGATGCGTATTATCACATAGAGTAAACGTAGTGCGAAAACGATCCATGGTTAACCGAATTAATTGCTCTGATGGACGATTATGTCGACCATAAAATGGACGGAGCTTGCGGTAAACTTCGCGAACTGAACCATTATTTTCGAAATAAATTTGCACGATTTGCAAGCGTTGTTCTTTTGTCAACCTGTTCATGATGAAATGGCAAACCAAACTAAATATTAATCACTTGACAGCTGACAAAATGGCCGCCAGTTAAAAAAGTGATGCCAACTTAAAGTTCTATACCTCAATAAAAAACACCCTTTATAATAGAAATACATATATACCAATATAATAAAAAAGAAATTATGCGAGTATTATTAAAAAAAATTACAAAATATTCCCCTCATGAAAAAATCATTGTTAAACTTAAAGTTGGTTTAACAAACGAATTTGGTATGGCTAAACCAGTTTTAACGCATGGTTTAACTTTAACAATCGTTTTTGCATAAGGGCATATTTCTTTGGAAATAGGACTTTAGTACAGAATAAGCTGTTAATGCTGTTAACCGTACTATTTAATTATTTACAATTTTCTTTTATTTCCTTGCTCATTTCTTTTTTCACTTTTATGAATTGTTCTAGAATTAAATTTTGAACGTCGCGTTCTGCTTTTTCCAAATACAGACATCTAAGTCTCAGAACGCATTTGTGCCAGGTGTAAACTCGGCCTTAGTTGTTGTAAAGCTTTAGGTATTGTGGTATTGCCATCACCGTATTATTGCACCATCGCATACATAAAGTGAATAACGACACTCATCAAGGAATGTGTACATACAAATTAAGTTGCCATAACAAAATCAAAAAATCCCGTGAATTCCCGCACAAATTTCCCGGGATTTCTTTCCCGGAAAATGTGCGGGATCCCGGGAAAAATTTCCCGGGAAATCCCGTATGAAAAAGACTAGTTTTAAGTCAAAATCGCCATGAATACAGAGACTATTATTTACTGTGAAATTCTCACCTATAGATAGATATGTTAGAAATATGAGCATCATATAAGTAATCAGAACTATGCATATACTAGAAAAGAACAGCTTACATTAGAAATGGATACAATTATTTGGTCAGCCAAACCATTATGATCATTAGTACTGCAAGCATTCTTGAGAGATTTTGGTAATAGCTCTTTAAGCCATTACATCTATTGGTTAGTGTTACTGAGTGTGCGGAGTCTGTCCTCGAAAATTTACGAAAGGTCGAGCTTTGACCAATGGCCAATAGCCAAATTTCAGGTCGAGAATTCCTAGGAAATTTAAAAATCATTCCCGCTCTCCCGGGAAATGAACAAATCTGGGAAAAGAAAAACTCAAGTTCAAAGTCACCTTTTGATTCAAAACACGTGTTTCTTAAGTTAAACAGTTTCCCATAATGTTGGATTCTGAATCCAAAGGGTTTTCATTAATATGTAGTGGTTACATGAAACAGCTGATTCATTCCTTATATGTTCTTCAATTAAAAATAAACGAGTATTTTTTTAAGTGAAAACATTACAACAACATTGTAATTGATAGAGTTTCTTTTATATTCACAATAATATGATGTGAATAGGACCATCGATGTAATTGTGCACATATGGGTAATTCCATTAAAAGGTCAACCAAAAAATTTTTTTTTGCTCAAAAATATTTGTTTTGTTTTTAATAATAAAGCTGAATGTTTGAAACTTTTTGACCGAAATATGCCACTGCTTGCTTATTTTAGCGATTATTTAGTAATAGATATTATATATTTTTTTTTGATTTAAAAATTTTCTGCTAACAATGCAACGGAGTTCTAATTTGTTATTGTTTAAGTTCTTTTGAATTAAAATTCAATCAATATTAACAAAGTTATTGCGTTTAGTTCTCTGGGAAAAAATATTTTCGCGTCCGTATTTGTACTTTAAAAAAGAAATTAAAACACAATTTTCATATTTCATAAATCTACACATAAACGATCTCTTCATTTTCACATTCACAAAAAAAATCTTCATAAAATTTCGCTGAGTGCACAAAAATAACTTTTTGTTTTTTGCTCAAGTAAAAGTGTAGGAATGTGGCGTCCGTCGCCTGGGAATTGCCCATATGTATACATATATAATATTTTTTATTTCTCTGCATAAAGTTTGATTTTATTGTACAGTGTAATTAGTTCTTTATTTTTTGAATGACTGCACAAAAAAGAACTCATGCTTTCAATTTTTAAAAACCAAAAACAAAAAAAAAATTATTACATCCAATATGTTGTTAAAATAATACAAATGAAGGATTTTCCTGAAAAATTACCAGTGGCCTTTCTGCCATTTGACATATTTGAGAATCCTGCTGTTTCAGTACTCGTAATGTAATTGTGCAAAGGCATATTGAATTTTTTTCAATAAAATAAGACTACATACCTAGTTTCCGTGCAATAGCACTGAATATTGTCAACTAAACACTTAACTATCTTCCTTAAAATGCACTATATGTCCTTTTCTTTGACTTTAACTTTGGCTTTTCAAGAATTTGTTATGCAATTTAAATTTTAACACTTCGACGGCATATGAGTAGTTTCCAAAAATGTATGCCAGTTGGCAATGCAGTGCCTCGTTTCTGCAAGGAATGTGAGAACTTTTCGAGTCGAAGAAATTCTTATCATCCTGTGAAACACTGGGTGAATAAGACAAAAACTATTTCTGTTGATATTTTTTTGTAAGTTTATTTAAGTTTTTATATGAATAACCCTGTGTAAAATAGGACAACCAATACGATTATTTAATTTTTCGCGATGGAAAAACTCCTCACAAGTTACAGGAACGAGGCACAGCGTAAACATGAACTATTTATAACCCAAAGCGATGCCAACTATTTATAACCCAAAACGCGCTAGAACGCACTAAGTTACAGCATTGTTAAATATTTATAGCCAAAACGCGCTACACCAAATTAATTCTTTCTAAAAAATTAAGTACATATCATTTGTAAAAATATATTAAACTTTCCAAACCTGGAATCATCCTTTTAGATTTTTCTGATTCATTAAATCAATCTAGTTCTTTAAAAAACATATACAATATGTTAAGTGAAAGAAGAAAAAAGGAAATAAAGAAAAAATTTGTTTTATTTAGTTATTTTAATATAAAAAAAAAAATTTCCAGCTTTGGAGCTGTGGTATTTATTTTTCTAATTTTCTACACCAAATTTTTCTTTCCAAAACATAAAATATATTTAATTTACAAAGAAAAAAAAAACAAATTAATTAGAATTAGTTTTTTGTATATATCACAAAAAGTGTAAGGTTCCCAACCTTGGAATCATCCTTTTAGATTTTTCTGATTTCTTACACCAACATTTTTCTTTTAAAAATGACGATATGTTTCATTTATTCAGAAAGAGGAAAAATTAGTTTTAGTAGGTCACTTTTATAATCGTATAACAAAAAAAATTAAAGTTTTCCAACCCTGGAAATGTCCTTTTTATTTATCTTTTATTATTATTATTTTTTATTTTTAATGCCAATTTTGTTCGTACTGAAACATAAAATAAGTTTAAAAAAAAAAATTTTGTTTTACCAAGTGACTTTTATATGGCAACATAAAGTTTTAAGTTTTCCAGCTCTGAAACTGTCTCCTCGATTTTTCTGATTTTCAATGCCAAAATATTTTGGACCATTTCTGACACACCAGTTCAAGAAGGAAGTATCTAGTTTTTCTGCCAGCTTCGGAAAATCGATTTCACGTACAGACAGACAGACAGGCGGACATCACTTATTCGCCTTCCCTAGACATAAGGATCCATAATATACATATCGTCAGCTAAAATGCAAAAAGGCGTAACTAAAAAAATATTCAAAATCGAGTTTTTTTATTGATTATTATGAATGTCATTAAACTAAATGTCTTGACAAAATATTACACTTCTGCGATCAAAAATTACGCTTTTATTAAAAATTAACAAGGGAACTTAACTACACGTTTGTTCAGTTTTTCGTTTAGTTTTTTGTTTCTCCTGTAAAATTATATTTTTGTTAGTTACGCCTTTTTGCATTTTAGTTAACGATATATACTTTATGGGTCACTTATTAATACTGTGGAAATTACATACGGAATGACAAACCTATATGTATATACCCTTTAACATTTTGGTGAAGGGTATACAAAATTAAAAAGTTAATAAATAGTTTTAAAAGTTGACTGTGTTACAGCACACTGTTCTTACAAAAGCGTATTCCAGCTGCTAATTCCGAACTTTGACAGTTGATAGCGGCCATATGTTTCAGGCTATATCGCCAAGTCACCCTGGAAGGATATGGCGTTGAACAATAAGTGGAAATGATAAAATTGTTTTACCAAAATTGGTATTCTGTACGCTCTTGGCTCATTTTACAGCGCACCTGCGGCGGATATTTGCACATTCTTATCTTCAATATACATATAATGACACCAATATGCTTTACAACAGGATAAACAAGTTGTTTGATGAAAGCTGACACACACCTTGGGAAGTATGAATAAAAAAAAATATTTGCTTTTTACTTAAAAATTAAAAAAAAAACAAAAAACACACACATATTTGGGGTTTTAAAACAAATTTTCAAGTAAAAAGCAAATACTTTTTTTTTATTCATTTATTACCCTTTGTTTTATTTAAGTTTGAAGATAGTAAGCCCTTAATGAAATACCCTGTACTTTTAATTATGTAGGGTATCAATATCAAACTTGTGTCGTTTCGCATTTTTGCATATTTAAAAAAAAAATATTTGCTGCCTTCTTTTCTCCATACTTATACATCCACCACTTAATTACTTAATGATCGTGTACAATGATCAAGACATAAAATCATTTAAATAAAATTATTTTATTATCTCAATTAGTAAATACACCCAGAGTTTGAAAACAATATTGTTGAGAAAAAAAACATTTTTCTTAAGATGCTTATAAGTGAAATACTCGTATAAACAATTAACTTTTTAAGCGTTTATTGAGCAAAATAGTACAATTTTGTAGAAAAACATTTTGCACTTAATCCAATATGTAATAGGAATTTTTGAATAGGAAATTCATTTTGTTTTATGAATATTCTTCAAGACAGATGCCAAAAAAATTTATGAAAGATTTTCATTAAATAGTAGAAAGCAAATTCTTCTCTTTAAAATTGTTGTCCATTTTTCTTGAATTATAAACTATAAAAAGTATTATGTATAAAATGTATGTATGTGTCGACAAATGGTCTCCAACCAAAAACTTTTCACTAGCACTTTGCATTTAATGCAAAACTCCATAAAAATAGGTAAAAATAATTCAAATACTAAGCAAAATTACTGCTTCCCAGAAGCGTTTTTGTAAGGGAGACAATGTTAGAGAATAAGGATTTTTTTTGTTCGAGACATGCCAGCTACGTACATTCAGCTTCCAAAAAGCAATGAATTTTTCGCTTACCAAATAATATATACGTAGTTTCTGTGTACTCAGATGCAAAAGATACTGGATTGCAATTTATTTTCGAAGCTTTTGTTATCAAGTAATCACTACATGGCTTCCCTGAGTTGCTAGTGCTTCCAAATCATAATTTGTGTTGCTGTGTAGGCGGTCACCGGGCCCAGATGGTATTTTTCCGGCCATGTTGCAGAATGTCCCAGAGCGCGTACTACGATCTCTGGTGGGTATCTTTAAGATATGCTTGATTAGGAGGTTTATACCGAAAGGCTGGAGAGAGATTAGGGTGTTATAGAGAGAGAGAGAGAGAGAGAGAGAGGAGTGCAGCACAAGGATTACACACTGAATGCATTTTTAGACATTGAGGGAGCATAGTTATCATGCTTAGTAGCAGAATCATCAACTCAAATATGGGAAGGGGAAAACTGAGGAGATTAGTGACAAGAAGTACCACAGGGATGAGTTTTATCTATCACCCCTATTGTGGTTGTTAACAATGAACGCAATTCTTAAGCGTTTTGACACGAGCAGACGGAAGATGGTTCCTTATGCGGATGACATGGTTTTACTGGTAACGAGAAAGTTTCTTCCCACTATCAGTCATGAAGTCATGCAGCCGTCGTTGGGCGATCTATCTTCTTGGGCCAGCAGCAAAGTACTGGGAGTCAAACCAGAGAAAACCGAGCTAGTCCTCTTAACCAGGAGATACAAAATAGAAAGCTTTGTACTGCCCTGGATAGGAGAAGTAGAGCTGAGACAAGCAGAGGGAGCGAAATACCTGGATGTTTTCTTGAAACAGGAACACTCAGTAAAGGCTAAAGAATGGGCTCGATACCTACTACGCATGCAGGAACTCCATTGGAAGGAACTGTGGTCTGCAACCGAAGGTAGTAAACTGGATTTACACATCGGTTGTCAGACCGGTTATTTCCTATGGTTGTGTGGTATGGTGGGAGGCATTGAGGAAGGAAGTCACAGAAGATTACTAGCTAAGGTTCAGAGGTGAGCCTCGCTGGTCATTCCAAGTGCTCAGAGGGGCACACCTGGGGATGTCTTTGACGTCATTCTTCATCCACTTCCTATAGAGGGCTTTGTGGTGGAAACGGCAACTAGAAGTCTCTTTAGACTTGTAGAAACAGGTTTGGTGAGGACAGAAATAACAGGTCACATATCAATCTTAAATGAGATCAGCTTTAGTGATCAAGGATCCGTAATCACTGGGTTCGCGGACTAAAAGGTAGATGAAATTGATTTTAGTAGAACACCCTCACTGGTCATTTCGGATATAGACTGTTGGGTTAAATCCGAAAAGCTATACAAGGGTACTGCGGTCGGATCAAAAATGGCGAAGGCACAGGGGCTGGTTTCTATACCTAGGGCACAAACATTAGTAATTCTTTCAGACTGCCGAATGAATGCAGCGCTTTCTAGGCTGATATTTTTGGCGTTACTCCAGGCCACGGAACTGGTGGCCAGGAATGTAGCTGAAGGTGAGAAGGTAACCTTATACTTCGGCAGGCAGGCAGCGCTAAAAAATTTGAAGAGACACAATTCCAAATCAAAATTTGTTAGTGACTGTAGGAGAGCCCTCAACTTTCTTATGGACAAATATAGTGTCAGACTATGTTGGGTTCCCGGACACAGCAGTGTTGAGGGAAATGAAATTGCCAATGAGCTGGCAAGAATAGGATCGGTGTTAGATGAGGGAATGTGTGACAGATCACCGATAGGTCATTACTACAGGGAACTCAGTAATTGGGCAGAAAGCAGGACCAACAGTTCTTGGCGAAGTAGGGAGGGTTGTAGAATCTCGAGAGCTACGTGGCCGAAATTTGACGCAGTTAGATTCAAACTACTACAAACTGGATATGAATAGGATGGGTTAGGAAGCAGAAAACATTTAACATATTATCTGCCACTGAACGAAGCTGCAACGTCTAGACTTAGATGCCTGAGCAGACATTTCCATGAGATCATTACTGATATCGGTAAGTGTAAACTGGAGGATATCAGGGGCTTCATTATGGGAATTCCATAGCTTAGTGATGGATAATAGGTGCACTTCTGGATATAAATGTGGGGTAAATATTACTGTTAAAGGACAATAGAAGGCAATCACAATGGACCTCACTGGCTCTCCGAGTGGAGGTGTGTTAAAGCACCACCCTTCATAACTTAACCTAACTTAGCTCGTGCCGATGTACTTTTGAAAACATATGTTATTCATATCAATATCATGTCATTTGTGCAAAAAAAAACTAAGGGATTACCTGAATCCAGAATGTGGGAATTTTTAAGAACAACACAACAATACATTTTCCTCAAAAATTGAGATTTCAGAGATTTATATGATTTATATGAAACATTTTATTTAGTTTTGTGATAATAATTTTTTAATTATTTCCGCATATTTCTGTAAAAATTCTTGCTAATTTTTTTCCAAACGAATTTGTAAAAGGTGACACCGGGGATAGGCATAGAAAACCACATATCCCTTGTATTTCAGGTATAGGATGTATTCAGCAAACTTATATAAAATATTACAGTTTAGTTCGGTTGTAACGAACTTCAAGCGAACTGGCAATTTTGTTCCTTATACGAGAAGTTCTTTAGTGACTGTTTTCTGAAACTATAACAGAATTGCATTTATTATGTTTAATATAAATTTTTAATGGCTTTTCTACTAATTATCTTTACATTATTTGGAAGCAATAACAATGTTGTTCCTTAAAAATCATGTCCCAGTTACTGTATTTTTTGTTTGTTGGGTATAAAAAGATACATAAATTAAATACACACATACAGCATTACTTAAGTATTTTGGTTGCACGATCATGATTAGTTTTCATATCTTTTTCGATTGTTCACTGACCCTTTACGATATATGTACATATTTTATTAAATAGTGCATTTAAGTTTTCATTTACATTTCAAATAGGTTATGCACTAGCCAGCGTTGCCGCCGTGGTAAAATTTAAATAATTTTTCTACACCTGTGAAAAATGTTGTTGACTTATTTAAGTCTTTCGGTTACACGATTTTAACGAAAATAAAAAGTTTAAATTGTATATATCTACATACATACATATGTATGTATGTACATTAGAGTGGGTCAATTTGTATGCAGCGATGCCAACTTAGCGCCTCTTGCGCTAGTTTTAGCGCGTTTTAACTATGCCAAACGCGCTTTTTTTCGTCTTAGCGCGCTTAATAAAAAAAGCGCTAAACTAGCGCGTTTTGATTAAAGTCAAAAATATCATTTGAGTTCAATATCTTTTTACTTTTTTGTATAAATTTATTAAAATGTAACTTTTTGTTTAAATTAGTTAATGATTTAGATGTAAATAAAATTCCCTTCACTGTGGTTAGAATTAAGAACGCATTTTAATATTGTAAATTGCAAATATTTTGAAATTTCACAGTTAAAAATATGTACTCCTAGTCGTGACCCAAAAAATGTTTATAACTTATTAACCCAGAGCCTATGGCGGGAATCGAACCCACGACCTCTGGACTGGGAGGCTAACATCGCCACCACTCAGCCACAGGGGTAAATTATTAAATAAAAAATATGTTAGACGAAGATTGGGTTTTCAAAAGTCATCTATATAATCCCGTCTTTGATATGAAGCCGTGCATAACAAAAGCTACACAGAAAAAAAAAATATTTTTAAACACATCTATTGTTGAATATGGAAAAAGAATTCAACAAAATTATGTATTTGATTCAAACAAATTGCTTATCAAAATTGCAAGCAAGCATTAGACAGACAAAAAGGTGTTGAAAAACCTGGCATTCATCCACATACACACAATAACAATTATCACTGAAAATAAAATTTCAGTCAACAACTATTTCTTGATTCAATAAATTTGTTTATTGACCAAAAAAAAAAATGTTTCAATAACGTGCATACAATTTTATTTATCAATAATGGAAAAATCGTCATCACAGAAAATTAAAAAATTTTTTTTATTGAATCAGTGATTTTCGTATTCAAATATGAAAATTATTTTTTTCTGTATACAAACTAATACTTTTCATATAATTTTTAGTTCTTTCGTAACGTGTGCATATCTGCGTGGCATAAATTCGATAATATTATTTGTGATGCATTAAAGAATACGTTTTCGTAAAGTTTATGAAATTTCAAAATGTTCGTTGGGATGTTGGAACCATTTTCTGAAAACACTGCGGGCCATCTTGCAAAATGGTTTTTAAAACCGCGATCAAGCAATGGCTGGCATAATATAATTTTTCACGCCTTTTTTGTGCAACCCCAAAGCATATTATGTATTACTACCCACCGCATTGAAACTCCATTAAAAATGCCCAATAATTTCTATTTTTGGGTAAAGGTTCCATCCCGGATGATCTGCATTAGCAACAGTGCGATTCACGTATTTTTAATAAGCGTAATTCTAATAAAAAAAAATATTATACTGAATAAGTAAAATAACAATTTGGGACTATTAGTGCGTTAACAAAAGTTAAACTTAATTGTAACAATTCCCAAAAAACACCAGGGGTCTAATCGTCGCTTTCGATAACGAGCTGATTCGATCACGTTTTTTCAGTTTGAGATTGCGGCATTTGATATCGAACCATATTATTATATTGTTCGATAGCGAATGTCATAATCTCAAACTGAAAAAACTGATCGAATCAGCTCGTTATCGGAAGCGACGATTAGACCCCAGTAATTTTTTAGTTATTATTGTTTGAACTTTTATTTTCTTCTGTATTTATGGTTTTATTAGGCTAAAGTTCGTATCGTTCTGTAAGCCAAATTACATTTGATAATTATTAATGAACAAATAACACCAAAGTTAATTGCAAAACGGGCTAAGATTCGTATCGCTTTTTAATCCAAATTACATGTGATAATTATTAATGAACAAATAACATCAAAGTTTGTTGTAAATATTCTGACAACACATCAACTGACACCAATCACAGTGGACAAAACACAGAAGAACGCTGATGATGAAGGTCACTGCACCTTCATCATTAACGTTCCTTGTGTTTGGTTCACAGTGAATATGTGAAATATGTGAATTGTTTTGATTCATCGTATTACAACATGCTGAAAACTTTTTTTTTTGTACTGAAAGCTAAATTTTATTATCTCTTAATTTACAACAGTCTTGTGTCATTGTCTTGACCTTCGAAAACAGCTAGTTGTTTCGTTCTGCTAGTGTTTGTCCGAATATTTACAATTATCTTTTGTGTTATTTGTTCATTAATGATTATCACATGTAATTTGGCTAACAGAACAATACGAACTTTAGCGTAATGAAAACTTAAATACGAAGAATTTTTGTTAGTTGTTAGTGAAACAATGACTATATGTATTTCGTTTCTGCTTAATCAACCAAAAAAATTTAGGGAAAAGATAAAAATAATTCATTTATTTATAAAAAAATCTCATAATGTTATTTAATAATTTAGGTTTACAAAACGTTTAACAAAGAAATTTCCTTACAAAATTTGTTTTGTAATCGTCGAATAAATATAACACGGTATTTTTTTTTTTTTATAAAATAAATACAAAGTTTAGTTTTCATATTCATTATGCTCTGTTGTAGTATTTTTCGGTTTATTAATCATTCTGCCCAATTAAATTAAAATTATTTTAATTGCATCAGTGAATCAATTATTAGAATATCGGGTAAATGATTTTTAGGCCGTTAATTGCATCAAAAATAGACCATATTTGAAAAATCAATTAAGCGGAAAATACTGTAAAGCAAAAGCTCATTGAAATACTACTATGGTGCGATTCAGTAACGTTTAACAATCCGGCAATCGGAATTTTTGTCTGTACATTTTGTCGCTTGTAATAACGATTGTGTGATTCTGTAACTTGTTTTTAACGATAGTACGCATCAGATATTTTCTGTTGATTTTTGTCGATAAAATTAACAGCATATAAATTATTGTCGCTGAAATAACGACACAGCTGACCATTAACCTACAGCGAATATCGTTAAAAATGTTACTGAATAGCAATTTTGATAAATTTTCGTTGTAATTATTTCAACGATACGATTATCGTTAAAAAAAGTTAGTGAATCGCACTACTGTTGTATAAAACTGCCAAATACGGTTTCTAATAAATTTAAAGCTGTTTCAGAAAACATTTAATGCAACTATATTTTTATTTCTACGCCTTACTTTCAATTTCATGATTTACACCGGCTTTAATAAAGGCTTGTTAAAGTTAAACCGATTTTATTATGAAAAGTTTGTTTGTTAAACCAACATTCGTGTGTGTTCTGGCTTTCACAACGTTTTCACATGTTTTCTTGCGAGTTCGGATGTTTAAACACATGCTACGCCTGTTTAAGTTGAAATTTAGAAAATAAAAATTAATAGAGTGTGTTCTAGCATCCGAATTTAGAAGAACCCAATTTAAAAATTTACGGTTTCAAACCTTCAGATTTTTTCATTTTCGTTTTTGAGCAAAAAACTCGTATTCTTTTCACTTGTTAACAGTTTTGTGAAAAGAATACGAGTTTTTTGCTCAAAAGTGAAAACGAAAAAATCTAAAAGTTTGAAATCGTCCATTTACAAATTGTTTTCTTCTAAATTCGGATGCTATGAAAACGACGTGGGAGCCAGAACATACACGATTAACTTTACGCCTTTGTTGGCGTTCTCAACTCAACTCGGTTCCACTCTTTAAACCGATTTTATCATAGAAAGCTCTTAACTTAACAAAGTTCTTACTTGGTTTGATTGTCTGAGAGTCAACCCAACTCTGTGAATCACAACTAATAAATATTTACTTGGAAATATTATGGAACAAGACAACTACAAACTCAACCATTATTTAAGTTGTGAATGGCAATACCAATGTGTAAGTTGGGTTCACTCTCAGACAACTAAACTGAGTTGAGTTGGGAACGGTATGAATGCCGCCATTAATATTACTGCATAAATATAACTTGACTTACTTCAAGCCATTCCACAGCATACGAAGTTTCACCAAATTCAATTTCATATCCGTAAATGACAGCATTTCCAAATCTTCCAGTTGTGAATGAGTTATTTTTAAGCTTATATTTACGAACGGCTCAAACTTATTCGATAAAGCATCAACTATTGTATGGAAGGAATCGACTTTTTCACACGACAGCTCAACATAGTTATGGGCGTAGGTGGGTTCACATGTGCACGGTGAAATTTCAGGACGTACCGAACAATGAACGGATGCGACATTTGTTATACTCCATACGGCATAAACGAATGATGCCATTTTGTGAAGTTTTCTTTATTACTTTGTGTTTTTTTTTCGTTATTAAACTGTCAACTATTGAAAAATAATAACTTTCTACTCCTTTTTTCAAATCATTAAAATGTTTGTTGCATAAAATCGTAAAACATAATTATTTATATTTGTAACGAATTAGTGAACGATTTGTGTTCTATTCTTTTTTTTTTTATTTTATTCTCAACTTGAGTAAAAAGTATTTATTTGTATTAATTCTAGGGATTTTGCTAGAAGCAGTTTGAAGTGGTTTTATTTTTATTTTGTGATTTTTCTGATTTAAAAATTTTCGTTTGCCATTTAAAACGTTGCTTACGACTCAACTAAGTGTTTTTATATGTAAGTAGTTGTGGTAATTTTTTTTCTTTTTGGGATTTTGTTACACAGATGTTTGGATTTTCCATATGACACTTTTGGTTTTTTTATGTGGAAATAACAACAAAAGTCACATTACCATCACTTAGAGCCGATAAAAATTTGAATGTAAAACTTCTCAAATTACAAAAACTCGACTGCCTGAGCGATTAGAAGACAACAACAAATATTGTGATGTTTGTCTATTTTTAAATAATTTGTTGGTTATTCTAACCAAACTCACACCTTTTTCATTTAACAAATTTTTCACTTTACTTATTATACCCTGCTTTCAGAGTTATCATTTCATTTGACATAAAATTTTTCCGTTTTCTTTTTATATATTATGTATATTTATGTTTTTTTTTATTAACGCGAGACTTAAGTTAATATTAAATAACATCCCAGAGTTCGGCTTTTAGTCGAAAAATCTTAATAACTGTCCATTCTATGCATTCAACTACTTAGGATCGGTGTTACTGATAGCGGCATCGAGAAGTAAAAGTACGTTCAATTTATCAGATTGTATATAAGTATATATATGTATGTAGATGTGTTTTTGTTTTATTATTTATTATTGTTACTTATATTATTATTATTATTATTTGTTTTAATGTTCATTTATACAATAATGAACAAATACTGGCATACAGTTGACATTTGACACAATCTATCAATTAAATTAATCTATTAGAAATTCCTCTTTTTTTAATATTAAAAAAAGCAAAAAAAAAAGAGAAATAATTTAAATAAAATCTATACGATTTATTACAGTCGTCGCTTTTAAATGAGTGTTTTTGTTATTAATTATTTGTTATTTATTAATTTTTTTTCATACTACATACTTTTTTGTATGATTTCGGAATAAATCTGAATGATCGTTTACTTTTTGTTTTTGTCGTTTTTTTTTTCAAGATAACTTGTTAATATTTTTCACATTGTATGAATTTTTATATGTGTACATATGTATGTTTTTTGTGTTTTGCCTCCTTATGGTTTCTTAATATTTTGTGTGATAAGACGTCTGTATTCCAACACGTTCCGTTTGTGACTGGGAAAAACACTTTGCTGCTTAATTTTAGTTGGGAGGATCGATCGATCGTTGCCGCAGTAGTCGTTTTAATTTTTGTTATTATTCTTGCTGTTATTGTCGATGTTAGTCATTTTGTGATTGTATTAGTTAGCAGTAGTACTACCGCCAGCTTCAGTAGCTAATATGGTAGTTGGTCGGTCGATCGATCGCTTGTCTCAACATCAATATCAATTCCTACATATGTACATCCAGTATCGCGCACTATCATCATCGCAATCAGCATGATATTCTCATTACATGCACATATGTATGTACTTACATACATACATAATTAAGTAAGTATGTATTTTGATATGATTTTAAGAACGCATTTTTATTTCGCATTCCTCATTTCTTTAATTCCGTGAATGGATTGTTTTAATTATTCTTTAATTTGCATGTTTGCTCATTTAATTTCTTCAATTGCCTTTAACTTCAAGATCATAAAGAGTAATTACTATTGCTGATAATTGGAACTGTTTACCTCAAATTCAGCATTCTCTCACTCATGTATACTACATATTGTTGATTGGTTAGTTTTTTTTTTTTAAATCGTTCACATAATCTGTAAAATTGTAATGTTGTTTTATTAGTTTCAATTACATTCACAATAACTTGTACATGTACACATTTACATTCTCACCAAATAATGTTTACAGAGAATCCTTATCAGTTCTCACAATATGTTTGTGTATTGCGATAATTGTATGCATGAGTGTACGAGTATGTATGTGTGTTGTGTGTTTACATTGCGGCATCGTATTATTCACAATGGCTATTGATAACGGTATTTTTGTATATTACACATCCACACAAATGTTTGAATGAAACAAGAGAAAATTGCGCTTGTATTGTATGCGCGTTTTCCAAAAGAGTGTTGCCGCTGTTTGAATAATTATTCAAAAACTTTATGTATTAATGTATTAATAAAATTACAGAGATTTTTCCACAAAGTTAAGCTAGATTTACACTATTGCAATTTTCTTCAAAATTGCTCTTCAAAATGCTTTGAACTCGTGTAAACAGCGAAATTTCTTAAAAATTTCAATCGTGTAAATCTAGCTTTTTAATGAAATTATTATCAAATACATGTTTAAATTAAATTGAAATATCATGAATTTTATTCAGGAATAATTTATTAATCGGGCTTAAGTTCAGTATTTTCAATTCTTATAGAATGAAATATTTTTATTAATTAATATGATACTCTAAAGAAGAAAAGAATAATTGGAAATACCGAACTTAAGCCCGATTAAGAAATTTTTCCTGATTAAAATTATGTTCAATTTTTAAAAACAGCTTAATAAAATATGTATTTATGTACTTATTAATCGCAAATAGTTTATTTCGTCTGATAATTTTTACTATAAAATAAAAATGCAATGTTGCAAAAATTCGTTTGCAAATCTTTTTAGGGTTCCGTACACCAAAAGTGAAAAGGAACCCTATTGTTTTTTGCTACGCTGTCCATCTGTCCGTCACAGGCTATTTTCTCGAGAACCGTAAGAGCTACGGACCTGAAATTTGGACAGAGTATGTACAACTTTGACCGCTTTAACAACAAATACATGAGGGCTAAAAATTAAAGAGTATTCCAATACGAGCAACGAAAAGTTTTGAAATCCCATGTAATAAACATACACTTGAAATTTGTAAAGTAAGTGTATTTTTATAGAGACTACAAAAATCAACACAAAAATTTAAAATAAATCTAAATTAAAAGGTTTTCTATTAGTTAATGTAATTTTGTCTATGTAATTTTGACAAATTGCTGTATCTTGTAAGCCATAAGATGCAAACTCTTGAAATTTTGAAAAACAATAAAACTAAAAAAATCCCAAAATATAAAATCGCCAAACCGAAAAAAATTCCCAAAAACCGAAAAAAATCGCTAAAATTAAAAAAGCGATGTATTAAAAAAAATCTAAAACTAAAATAAATCGCCAAAAACCGCAAAAATAAAAAAACGCAAAATTGAAAAAAAAAACGCAAAAACCCGAAAAAATCGTCTAAACTAGAAAAAAGCGCCAGAACTAAAAAAACGTCAAAATTTAAAAAACGCTCAAAACCGATAAAATCCCTAAAACGAAATAAATGCCTAAACTATTTATTATTTAGGCTAAAGTTCGTATAGTATTACATATCTAGTGTCCGTACGTAACCCTTCTTGCGCGAGTCAAAGTCTCACTTTACTGAATTTTTTAACATAGAATTCGTCTGCAGAATAAACTTTGATTGTATTAGGTTGAATTAGACTAGAATATGTTAGAATCTATTTGATTATGTTATATTAAATAAGATTAGATTTTATTAGACTCTATTACATTATACATATGTATATCAAACAAGATTTCATTAGATGAGATTAGGGTATATAATTTTTCTATGTAACTTATTATTTCATTAAAAAAAATCATATCAAATAAAGTTATACTGGATTTCTTTATGCAATAACTTTTATTAAGGAATACTTAATTTCATATCCTTATTTTACTACGAGTCAATATAAATACGACAGTTTGTTATGGGTACATATAGTCCTTGATGATACTTGTTTGGGGCATGTAAAATTATATATACAGATGTGTATGTTCTGTATTCCACGTGAAATTAAAACGTGTGGAATCGCCATAGAATTTTTGTTGAAAATATGTATTTATAACAACAATGCTATGGCAATTCCGAAAGATTTAATTTCACACTGGTATATACGGCCATGTCACAGAGTTCAATTCCATTCGGAAACGGAATTGAATCCACCTCAAGATGTCAAGCCCTAGCCGGAGCATACTCCAGCATAGCAGCGCCCCCACTAGTCTGGACACACCTGACAAATTTCCGTATTTTAGTTTTCTTTTTTAGACACCATCTCCCACAAAAATAGGGTCGATTGAATTCCGATTTCGAATGGAATTGAACTCTGTGACATGGCCGATAGAATATACCCGATAGTTTAAAAATTTTCCTCAAAAAAATAGCATCCGTTATGTTATCGTTAATCGATAATTTTATTAGGCAAATTAGTGAATAGCTTGTTTCGGCTTTTGAGCTGTAATTCAGTTAGTTATTGTTTAAAAAGAAATATTCCCGAATTGAGCTTGAAGACAAGTGTACTTAAAACTTTATTCATGCGTCAACGTTTGAATTCCAGTATCCATGAAACCAGATAAACTAAACAAATTCGGATTTGAAAACAACGCTAAATATTTTGGTGAATTCAACTTGGCAGCTTTATTACACACATACGTCTAAAAAATTTTAATTGCAATATAAAACTTCTCCATTTTTTCCATTGAAACATCTGCAAAACTGCCTACAAAACATGTGAATTTAAATTATTGTTATTTGCTAATCCGCTAAAATTTTAATCGAAGTTTGACATTTTTACTTCATCGAATACTCTTTGACTTAGCTTTGTTTTTTTATTCAAATGAATACTCAAATGGCAACGCTGCTAGAAACACCCACACTTCATATAATTTTGAATAAAATATGTGTACGACTTGATTTAAGTTGTGAACGAAGTAATCAGAAATGTTCAAAATTCAACTTTATACATACTTATGTACATATCGTTACCTTAATTAATATAAAAAAGCACTAACTCATTATTTTTTTTCGAAATCGAGATTTTTCCATTTTTCGATGCATTAGATGTTCTTGTATCGAAATATACAAAAATGTCGATCGAAAAAATAATGAGTTAGGGCCTTTCCATATTAAAGTAACGATATGTATGTATGTATTTACAGTGTATGAATGGATGTAGTTAGCTCTTTTTAATCGATTGAAACACTTAGAATATAGTTGTTATTTTAAGAAACATTAAAAGTATAAAGGCCAAACAATCATTTTTATATATGTAAGTCACAAAGATATTAAAATAGATTAAAACATTGCTGAAACATGTGAGCCGTTAATATTGAAAGTACCGTAAGTCTATTTCCTAAAATAGTTGTTGGAAGACTTGCAGTTTGTGTAATCTTGTCTAATTTTTTATATACAGATTTTTCTTGATATAAAAAATTTATTGTCTAACAAATCATCCAAAATTAATTTAAATCTTTTTAAAGTGAAGTTCGTTTATAACGACCTCCTCCGAATAACATAGCGAACAATAATATTTTATTCCCGACAAAGCTGATTTTGTATAAATCAGCTTTGTCGGGAATAAAAGGCGAACACGTTGTTCATGTGAAATATTTCGCGTGAACAAAATTAGAAAATAGTATACTGACTAGAGATGCTAATCGGGACAGGTTTTTTGAAAGGGCTTCGGGATTTAGTGATGGAGTCTCGAAATCCCGAACCGGGACCCCGGGATTTTCGGGACTTACAAAATCCCGAAAATATTGTGCACAAATGTGCGTCTTTATATTAAAAATAATATTTTAATTTTACAAAATATTTTTTTTTGCATATTTAAAGGGTACTTATACAATTCAGACATTTAATTGCAAATTTTCATTGAAAAGTGCAATGTATGAAACATTTTTCCTAGAAAAGAAAAAGCCATAAGATATATTATGTACATATATACCATAAAATATTATCTACTAAAATATTTATTCAAAGCAAAGTTTTTATTTTAACTTTTTATAACAGTGAGTTTCTAATAATTTTTGATGTAAAAGATGACAGTCAAAAACATTATTTATGCAAAAAACGGGATTCAAATAATCCCGAAAATTCCGGGCTTTAAAATTAAAAAATCCCGGGCTCCGGGATTTGAATAGTCCCGAAAATCCCGGGATTTCAGGGCTCGGGATTTCCCGTTTAGCATCTCTAATACTAACACAACAACACGCAAGCATTGGCGATCACAATTTTAGGGAAAGGGACCACATTTCACGTGAACTTTTATTCCCGTTTATTGGTTTGTAGCTAACTCCGTTTATAATGAATTTTCACCCATAATGTGTAAACAAAACTGTATCGAAAGTTAAATAAATGCTTATAACTAGCAAAAAAATTTATATTATTTAAAACATCTGTCCTTTTATTTAAAAACAATCAAAAATTAAAATATTACAGCCTTATTTATAAAATTATAAAGGCTTAATAAGAAAAATTTTGTATGAAAATTTGTTTGAAAAACCTTTTAGAAATCCTTAATAATGTTTATAAGTAAGGCCGTTAATATTTAATTGCTTTCTTAAATTTATTGGAAGTATATTTTACGTTGTTTTCTTTCAGCTGGAGAAAATATTTTTGAATTAGTGCGGTTTTATAGATATTGTATCTATTCAGGCTTTCAAGGTCATTCAATTTCTTTAAAATTTAATTAAAGGACGTTTTTTATTTAATTTTTAATTTATCCGATGTTTCGTTGGGATTTTCCAATATCGTCGGAGATAATTATTTTTTATTGAAATCTGGTAGCATTGGCAATAATAAATATTTTTATTAAAACCGTGAAATTTAAATTATTTTGAAGTACCTGGATTCAGTAACATTTATTATGATAATCGTATCGCTATAATAAATATAACGAAAATTTATCGACTTTGCTATTCAGTAACATATTTTAACGATATTCGCTGTCGGTTGGAGAAAAAAAATTAAGTTGCAATATTAAATTCAAAGGAAACTTTGAATTTTTTTTTATATTAAAGTAGCTAAATAAAATTATTTTTTTTATTTCTTTGTTCACTTAACACACTTTATTAATTTTTTAAATCAGAAAAATTTAAAAAGTTGATTCCAGGGTTGGAAAATTTATTGTTTTTTTACAAAAGTAACTAGGTCAAGTTAGTTTTTTCTTTTTGTTTACAAGTTTTATATACTTTATGACTTAAAATGAAATACTTTGGCATGGAAATTAGAAAAATAAAGGACATAGCTAAAGAGCTGAAAAACTTAAACTTTTTCTGGTATATAAAATTAATTATTTCTTTGGTAATTAAATATGTTTTATATTTTGGAAAGAAATAAATTAGTATCAAGAAACAGAAAAATCAAAAATTGGTTCTAGGGTTGGAATTTGAAAAAAAGTTTCGTTAAAAAATAACACAAAAAATTTATTTGCAGTTAAACATATTTCATGTTTTATGAAAGGTTAGTTACTATTAATTGCTTTAGAGCAAAAAAAAAATGATAAATTTTTACATACATGTACGTACGTTGGTAAAGCACTCTTACTTGTTTGGTAAAGGGTATAATAAATTTATAACTGTAATAGTGTCGATTATTTTTGTTACGAAAACCACGTCCTAACTCCTGTATCGCGCAATAAATAGCAAAGCTATAATAAAATTTTTAGCAAAGGTGGATACACGATGAAATGGTTCGCTGATATCTCCAAAACCATGAAAGATAGAGACCTGAAGCAAATTTCGCCCCAAGAAATGGTCCTGGCTTATGATTTTGTGATTTATTTGAAGATAAATAACTTTGAGATGACAATACATTATTTATAAAATTATGTTGGACATACATATATAACTATGTACTCACATAGTTATATAAATAATTAATTCTGTAGAAAAAAGTAATACGATTTATTGCAAATGCTTTATTAAAATCATTACAGAACCTTAGGTTTTACTAGCAATTAAGTAATAATACTTCTGGCGAAATTCGCCTATGCAAAAATTGTATCTTAATGCATACCCAACTACAAATTGCAGTTTATGACTCGTGGTTGGGTAATTCCAAAATGTCCAATTTAAGTAAATTTTTTTTATGATTGTAAGTACACACACATTTCGCATTTTTTGTTGTTGTCATTTTGTGGTGCAATGCCACGCAATGAAAAATATCGGTTATGAAAAACATTGTCACTAGTACTAGTAGTATTGCGATGCCACAAATTGTCATAATGTGTACTCAGCATTAAAGTTAAGAAATAACGTCATAAATGTATGTATGTATTTATTTATTGAAACATACTATACAAAGCAAATTTGCATAGTATGGTGTTGCACGAATATGGGCGGAGTAACTAGACCATATGCCCAAGATCAGTATCTTCAGTATATAACAGTATGTATTTATATTTTATGTATAACGTATGTATATTTTATGTAATAACAGTATGTATTTATATTTTATGGTTTTGGATTAAAAAAAAAAAATTTGGAATAACCTCACACGTGTTCTACTCGTATACCAATGGTGCTTGAGTATATAATTCTCTTTTATCCTAACTAGATATGAGCGCGTGTCGTGGTTATTTCCTGACACGAACACGCACGACTCAACACGAAAATTTCATGCGTGGTTGGGTCGTTTCGTATTGACACGAAATGAAATACATACATATATGTATGTATTAATAAATTTCCACTAGAAAAAAATCTAATATTTTGTATCGTGAAACACAAATAAAAACAAATAGAAGGTGGGTCACAAGAAATGATTGCGTGATCACCAGGCAGTTATGAACTCATCTAAATAGGAAAAATACAGCGTCCTTGATTTTAAGAAATACGAAACAAATCTCGATCCTAGTATCCGTGCTAACCGGACACTGCCTCATAGGTAGGCATGCACAAAGGTTAAAGGTCGAACACAATGATTTTTGCCGCAGCTGCCAAGATATCGATGAAGAGGAAAGTGTAGAACATTTTCTGTGGCACTGTCCTGGACTTGCAAGAAAGAGAATGGCCACAATAGGGAATCTCTTGAGTTCAGGGAACTTTCTGACGTCGCCACTATTGAACTGCAACATATTAGTAGCTTTATATTGAGCTCTGGTTAGTTCGACGATGGAGACTCTGCATAAGTAGAGTCTCAGTGGTATTACAATGGACCAAAACGGTCTAAGTGAGTTCCGGATTCTGACTGCCTCCCTTACCTAATCTAACCTAGCCTTAAACACACAACACCAGCAAATTTGTTGATAGTGTATGGGCCTCTTAAGCTTAAAGTTGGCAGTGCCAACTAGGCGCCACATTTTGAACAGCGACTCTTGACAAAATCAATTACATTTTGTGATTTTCAATACCATTTTGTGTGTGTTGTGCAGTATCGTGTTGAGAAAATATTTCGCGTGTGCGTTTCGTCCGTGCTGGACACGCGCCCATCTCTAATCCTAACCTTTTACACTTAGCCAAACATGATAGGTCCTATTGAGTAACAATTGTGCCTGGAATTTCAGAAAAATTATTAGTCTATTATAATAAAACTTTGTTTGAACTTTTTTTCATAAAACGCAACACATTAAACTAATTGAAATTTTAGAGCTTTTAAAAGCTCTATCGATCAAGACCTCAAATTACTGAGGGAAACAAATTAAATTAATTTTTTTCAATATATTGAAAGTTTTTCTAGTCACCTGGGAAACAGTTGAAACTATTATAAAAAGTTTAAAATTATCAACAGTCGACTGTATCATTATACGATTGGTCCATTTAACTTAGGAACCGTTTACGTGACCTATTTTGTGACAGGTTATCTTCAGTCTAGCGCCATTAAAAAACTACTACCCATTAACAAAATGATTTTTTTTTTATTTTTATCAATACCTATGCTCAGCTGATTGTTATATAACTTTGCATATAAAAACTTAGAAAGTTTTAGTTTCTCTCTGAACGCGCACTAAGTCGAGGGAGCAGTTGTTTTACTAAAATTCTTTAGAAAATAATATTCTTTATTAATAGGCTTACTAATTACAATATAAATAAACAACATTATCTATTTATGCAAGTGATAAATTTAATTTTGTTGACATTTTACAAAATAATCAAAAACACATAATAGGTAAAGGCTGTTTTTTATAGAGCGACACAAATTTTAATCACAATAAAACAATGAAAATTTTTTTAATATTTATATTTAATAATGAAACTGGCTTTCTTTTAAAGAAAATTTTATGAAATTAATGTTTAAATATGATTTCTGCCATGTGGCCGCCACGGCTGTCACGTAGAAGGCGCAACGTAGAACACCAATTTTCAACAACTTCTCGCAGCATTTGCGGCCGTATTTCACCGATGACTCATCGAATGTTGATTCCCAGTTGTTCAATTGTTTGTGGTTATCGACATAACTCCAAAGAAAATAATCAAATGGGGTCGAATCACACGATGTTGATGGCCAATTAATTGGGCCATTATGTGAAATTATTTTTGCATCAAAAGTTTCTTTGAGTAAATCAATTGTAGCGCCCGCTATGTGGCATGTGGCTCCGTCCTATTGGAGCCACATGTCAGCAGAATTAATGACACGTAATTGAGGCACAAAAACATTTCGAATCATTTTCCTATACCATTCACCATTGACAGTAACATTCTGACCATCATCGTTTTTGAAGACATATGGGCCAATGACTCCACCAGCCCATAAAGCGCACCAAATAGTAATTTGCTGTGGATGTAATGGTGTTTCGATAAAAGCTGGTAGATTCTTCTCACACTAAATGTGAAAATTCTGCTTATTTATGTACCCATTCAACCAGAAATGGGCTTTATCGGAAAATAAAATTTTAAATTTTTTTTCAAATTTTAAAAATTTGAACAATGTGCACGCAAACGTTGTTCTGGTGTAATTCAAAGTAAACTAAACAATAAGCAACTATCAGCTGTTAAATGGGTGCTCAAATAAAGCAGTGATGCCAACTCAAATTTATGCCACTCTAAAAACACGCTTTAATAGAAATAACTATCTGTTTTTAAATAAAAATTTATTAATAGAAAATTGCTCATGTTCAGATACATATAAGCGTTAAATGCAAATAACCGACGTACTTTTAAGCGGTAAATACTGTAGTTTGTTTTCATATCAAAATAAAACTTGCTATTGGAAGATCCTTTATCATAAAAATGATGAAAATCTATAGGAAGTAACTTGTTCAAATCTTGCAAATGACCTTCTTTTATGCAATCACTAATTTTCCTTTATAAAGGCGCCCCGCAATGCTACTCGTACGTTCAGTGCAAGCCTTATGAAGAAGCTGATAGTCAGCACTTACATTTGTTTTATAATATATGAGTCCTGAAGGATCTTATACTAAAGCTCACAGCCAGCGTTACCATATATATTTTTTAAAAAACTTGCTAAATCTGAAAAAAAGCTTTTTTTTCCAAAACAAAAACTTTCTTTCTACAAAAGTACCAACATTTTAAGAGAAAACAGCTGATCGATATTGTTATGTGAAAAGTAATGAAAATGGTTAAGCTAACTGACCCTTTAGACACTATTGCAGTAATAAGAGAGTGAGAAAATATAAGATCGTTTTATTGCATACAAACATCACTTAATATTTTCATTCAATATACTGCAAAAGTTCAATTATGGACGTATTTATAAAAAAAAACTTGAAAAAACTTTATATTTTAAAAAAAACTTTTTGGCATCTCAAAAAACTTCCGAAAAAAGGGAAAACTTGACAAATGGTAACGCTGCTCACAGCATAACTAAGGTATCATCACCATATTGTCTTTCTAAAATTGTAATTGAAATTAAAAAATAATTTACCAGCAGGAGGCAAATTAACGCACTCGCTATCAAACGAAATTTCAAAATATTTCAATAGAGTTTATATGCAAATAATTTTAAATTTCGATCGATAAGTAATATTGAAGATTACCTTTCTTACATAAATTCCATATTAAATCAAATAAACTTTATATTGCGTTAAAAACACTTTGCTAAAATTATTTCATCATACGTTTGGTGACTTTGGGCTTTTCGCAAGAAGACATTTTTGAAATGAGTTAGGGTTCTTTGTACAATTGCTTTGTGAGGCCGCTAGTTTTGAAACTATTGCATTAAAATTTTGTGGAGAGGTGTGTATTTGCGTGAGATGAATTTCGAAAAAATGCTAGTTAGAGCCTTTCTGCATGACACCAACGATATGTACTACATATATACGTAAAAATATATCAATTGTTTGTAATCGTGTGGGCAGCTAGTGATATCATGCTAAGTAAAAAACCCAATCGAATATTTTCAACAATAGCTTGCCAAAAGCTTAGAAAAATAAATTTATATATTTTTTTTATTTTTCAGCACTTTCTTTCTTTATTTAACTCTATACACCGAATCCAGTGATTCTTAAACTTTGTGGTAAAAAATTTTTTGTTATGTTTTATGTTAATAAATGTATTCAGCGTTGGTGAGACGGGTGCGATCAAATATTTTCTATAACTACTTAGGGCTAATAAATCAGATCACGTTAATGTCTATTTTTCGTTTAAAATGTGTTTAAACTAGCAATCCTATAAATCAATGCAGTATTTAAACCATCTGTAAACGCATAAAATTTGTCGTTTAGACTACCAATACAGAACATATGGTTTTGCTACTTACATACCATATGTTTTGCATTAAATTAGCACCCAATTTTTTTTCCAAGCATCTACTTTTTCTTCAGATCTTGTTGAACTTGTTTTCTTAAGGTACGGTCACACTTGACAAACATTTGCCCAAAAAAGCGTAACCAGCAAATACTAATGAGAAATCTCTTGCTTCAAACACGTGTTTATTAAGTTAATTAGTTTCGTATTTAACAAATAGGCAAAGTTAAGGAATACAATATTATTGGAAACTATTGAACTTAATAAACACGTGTTTGAAGCAAGAGATTTCTCATTAGTATTTGCTGGTTACGCTTTTTTG
Organism: Tachina lurida; assembly: GCA_944452675.1. Classification (NCBI taxonomy): domain Eukaryota; kingdom Metazoa; phylum Arthropoda; class Insecta; order Diptera; family Tachinidae; genus Tachina; species Tachina lurida. The sequence goes on from OX101754.1 coordinate 90,240,378, forward strand.
GGCAAATGTTTGTCAAGTGTGACCGTACCTTTACACTCTATTATTCTTTTATACTATTCTACTTCCTTTCTCAGTAAAATTTGGCGAACTTTAATTAAAATTTCTTAACTTTATTGCCCTTTTGATTCTGCAAAGAATTGATAGCCTGCTGCAAAACAGCTGTTTTTTTGACATTTATTTTAGTGCTGCCACAATATTATTTTTTAAACTACACATCAACTCACTCATTTATTCCTGTTGAGCTTAAACTACATATAAATTTGAGTTTTGTTTAACTAAACCAGGGTTCAAACTTTGAAATGGAAGTTCACAAAATTTTATTATAGTGGAAATTGCGATTACTTTTATTTTTTATTAACTAGTGTTTTTTTATTGTCAATTGTTACAATTTAAGTTAAACATTTGTTAATGCACTAATAAACCCAAATTACTATTTTACTTATTCAGTAAAATATTTTTTTTATTAAAAATACATTGAAATTGATTATTAGGGGGTAAGCTGGATCCCATGCGCATTTCACCGTTGCTAATGCAGATAATCAGGAAACCTTTACCCAAATATTTTCTTATAGTGTTTTCACACTGACTTGGTTTTAATAAAAGTTGGTTTTAATGTCAAAACCAACTGTTAAAACCTGGTTTTACCATACAAATTGTTTTTGTTAAATCCAACTTAAAACCATTTCTGAATTGTTTCTAATTTGGTTTTATGAAATGCAACCCTGTTTTCGCTGTGGTAAATTCAGTGCTGCCAAGTTAAAATGACCGGCAGCAGCTGATAACGTTTATGCCAGTGAATAAGAAAAGATGTCGCTTGAAAGATTTTCAACTTAAAATTGGATGCAGCAGCAACAATAATTAAAAACTTATGGAAAAATAAGTTTTTTGGAAGGAAAACAACAAAAATACTTTCATTGACCTCTGGAAAATGAAAATAAACGATATGACATATCGATCCACCGATAAAAAATTTGTATTTTGTAATTTATTTGTGCATTTTTTTATAAACAATAACTTGATTTCCAAGCACTTCTTCACTTTGTATTACTACATAGTTCCATAATTTTAAAATATTTATTTACAAAATATAAAATAATTTCCATTTTAGAGCGCATTGTAAACTTTTTTAGTTTTTCATTCAAACAAAACAGTTGTTGTACAGTTTGTCAAATAAGTGTTATAAAAAGCAGACAAAAATACAGCAACAAACACACGCATTTCTGCAGGAGATTTATTTTATTTTGAGCAAAGTTATTAGACAGTCTGTGAGTTAAAACCTGAATTTAACAAACCTGCAGTGTGAATGCAAAATCAGCTGTTTATGGTTTTAACGTTAAAACCAGGTTTTAACTTGCAGTATGAAAACACTATTAGACTACCAATACAGAACATATGGTTTTGCTACTTACATACCATATGTTTTGCATTAAATTAGCACCCAATTTTTTTTCCAAGCATCTACTTTTTCTTCAGATCTTGTTGAACTTGTTTTCTTACACTCTATTATTCTTTTATACTATTCTACTTCCTTTCTCAGTAAAATTTGGCGAACTTTAATTAAAATTTCTTAACTTTATTGCCCTTTTGATTCTGCAAAGAATTGATAGCCTGCTGCAAAACAGCTGTTTTTTTGACATTTATTTTAGTGCTGCCACAATATTATTTTTTAAACTACACATCAACTCACTCATTTATTCCTGTTGAGCTTAAACTACATATAAATTTGAGTTTAGTTTAACTAAACCAGGGTTCAAACTTTGAAATGGAAGTTCACAAAATTTTATTATAGTGGAAATTGCGATTACTTTTATTTTTTATTAACTAGTGTTTTTTTATTGGGAATTGTTACAATTTAAGTTAAACATTTGTTAATGCACTAATAAACCCAAATTACTATTTTACTTATTCAGTAAAATATTTTTTTTATTAAAAATACATTGAAATTGATTATTAGGGGGTAAGCTGGATCCCATGCGCATTTCACCGTTGCTAATGCAGATAATCAGGAAACCTTTACCCAAACATTTTCTTAGGGAGGCTTTTTTATTTTCTTTCAGGAAACCTTTAGCCAAAAATTTTCTTTTATGGGAATTGTGGGGAACTTAGAAGTAAATTCTATTTGTTCTTACTTTCTGTGTATCAATTGCATAATTTTCCACCTAAACGAGCATTTTCAGCCGAAAATATTGATAAATGCGAATATGTATAAGGATCAAAACATCACATACCAGCTTATTACAAGCTTTGTTATGTATTTGAATATTATCTTACAGCTCGTGATCCATTTTATCAATATTTTGGGCTGAAAATGCTCGTTTAGGTGGAAAATTATGACATTTATATCTATTCATGACAGCAAACCTGATATTTTAGGCAGCGCATGTTTTAATAATTAATCAATAAAAATCCCATACAAGCTGCGACCGGTCTAATGTATAATTATGTAAACATAATTGCTCTTTTTTAATATTTTAATTAATATTTTAATTGAATCTTTTAAAATTTTTTAATTGAATTTTTAACAATATTTCAATTAATTGAATCTTTAAAAACATTTCAATTACATTTTAATTGAAATAAAAATCAATTAAAATGGTTGAGTTGATACTACAATTTCCGCGATTGGTTGAAAACTAATTAATTTTTTAATTTAATTTTGTTTTTTTTTAATTGAATCTTGTTTTAACTTTTTTCTGTGAAAACCTAAATGTTATAATCAAGCTAAATCTAAGAATATTAATTTCCAAAATAGATATTTCAATTGAATTAATTTAAGTAACTGGTAACTAGTGGTAAGATACAAAATTTAAGCATTATGTGATTAATCGGTATTAAAAATCTTTTTCACAATACAATCAAAAATTTTGAGTAAGATGTCGGATGTAATCGTTAACCAATCGTAAAGCGTTATCAAATCGGTGTGAGCTATGTATGAGTGTATTAGTGTAATCATACGGACAACAAGAAGTACAGAGAAACTTAACAGCTGCATAGAAATACACTCAACCGAATTTTAAAGCATACCTTCAGGAGCAATGTTAATTTATTAGAAATTGCTTGTGAAGTGTAATAGTGTTGCCAGTGGGAATAATTTTGTTAAAAAGTTGAAAAATATAAAATAAATATAAACTTTTAAATAAAAGAGCGTTTTATATGTCAAATATTTGTTTAAAAGATACACAGAGAAAACAGTGCCTACTAAATACCTCATAAAATAGAACAAAATTAATAAGAAATCTCTATGGGTTTTTTTCAATAAGGAAATCTTATTAATTTCATAGAGAAAACTTTTTTCAAAAAATCAAGAAGAAATCCTGTTGTTTTTATGAGGTTATCTTATTGATTTTTTCAATAAAAAAAAAATTGCGTATTTTTTCTCTGTACTTATGTATTTTCATTTAAATTCTATACCATATGCAGCGATGCCAACTATTTATAACCCAAACACAATTTTTTTACTAACTCTTTTACAGATTTTGCTATATTGCTTATTCGAAATTATATCCTAAATAACTAAAATCATTTAATACAGAATCAGACTCGCCTTCCAAATATTCGAAATTCTTAGTTTTTATTTTAATTTTATTTGTTAAACTTTGTAACAACTTATATAAATTGTCGAACAGTGTTGTGATTCAAATGCTTTTTGAAGTACACAAAGAATATATGCTTAATAAGTTTTTGGGGTCACGACTACGAGTACATATTTTTAGCTGTAAAATTTCAAAATATTTGCCATTTAAAGTATTAAAATGCGTTTTTAATTCAAACCACAGTTAAGGGAATTTTATTTGCAACATCTGAATCACTAACCAATTTAAACAAAAATTTATCAGAGTTTTGGATATTAAAAAAAATACAAAAAAAGTAAAAAGGTATTGAACTGAAATGATATTGTTGACTTTAATAAAAACCCGCTAATTTAGCGCTTTTTTATTAAACGCGCTAAGACGAAAAAAAGCGCGTTTGGCATTGTTAAAACGCGCTAAAACTAGCGCTAAATTGGCATCGCTGACCATATGCATATGTTTGTATGTATGTATGTACTATATTGTAGATGTTATTTATTTATACATACATACATACACATTATGTTTTATTCTTAAGTAACTTACTCACCAAGTATTGAACCAGCAAACTTCTACCTGATAGACAAGCGCTCTACCCAATATGCTAACAAGCAGCCTGAATAAGGGTTGAAATTATTGTGCAAACATTCTTATACAAAAATGAAAAAGAACATGAAAAAAATTGTCTATATGCCTATTTATAGAAACGAAATAACAAGACACCTCATAAAATCAAGAAGATTTCCTTATTAAAAAAAATCAATAAGATGCTTTACACATACTCATATAGGAACCTACTAAAATCAAGAAGAAAACCTTATTGAAAAAACCAATAAGGCAACCTAATAAAATCAAGAAGAAAACCTTTTTAAATAAATTAATAAGGCAACGTAATAAAATCAATAAGAAATTCCTATAGTGTACAATTTTTAAGAAAACCTAATAGAATCAAGAAGTGCCAAAAATAACGGAAATTGAGTAAAAAAAAATGTTAATAAGATTAATAATAAGAATAATAAGATTTCTTCTTGATTTTTGTGGTTTTCTTCTTGATAGAATTAATAAGATTTACCACATAAAAACAATAAGGAATCTCTATGAAAAATCTTCGCTTCTTTCTGCTGAGATACCCCTTAGCCTAAACACGTTTCATAGAAAAAATCTTATTGATTCTATGAGGCAGTTTTTTCTCTGTGTATATAGCAGTCTTTATAAAGAATTTATAATATTATATTATAACATATCTTCATTATCTTCATTACGTACTGTTGCCTTACACTGTGAAGCTGGTGCACGACAATTGGGTAACAATCTCTCTTGCCAATTATTATGGGTGGAAATTTTAATACAAATTTTGCAAACCCACAGTCGCAAGCTTTATCAAAAATTTTATTTGACGTTTTCCACTTGCATATGAGCAATTCTCCACAAACCCCCACAACTAATAATTCCACTATTATAGATGCAGTTTTCCATAGATTTTTAAATACAGTAGTCAAAAATTTATATATCTTATTTTAGTTACCAATATTAAAAAAAAATTTCATTACTAGATGTTTACACATCTTCCATGTGATCGGACTCACATTGCTTTTTTTTTTTGAGGACTGCATGTGACCCGAAATTTCGAAGATTTCTAACTAAACCGTTTGAGAATTACTGATGTAGAGTAAACATATTCTTATCACTAATTTTAGTTGCTTACTCTTTCTTTAAGTCGTTCTTCTCTTCAATTCCTTAATCAGTACGAAATATTCAAACAAATTTAATCAATCGCGTGTGTCAGCTACCCAGCAACTTGCACATTTTATTTAAGCGCGCATCTGTTGTTATTTGTGTTTTAAAACGCCGTCAAAAGAAAATGATTTTTATTGGTGATTCGGTTGTTTATATCACTTGGTGATTATAATGCCATCAGTTTAAACTTTAAAGATTTCCACAATTCAAAAACAAATCTTTATCTGTGTATGGGGGCAACAACAGCAGCCCTATGAAAAACACCAACAGAGTAATACAGCGAAAAAAGTAGAAATATTTAAAAAACATAAATAAGACTTGAGTAGAAAGAAGCATCAGCAGCAACAGGCCTTGTCCCCGTACACATTCGTAGTAAAACAACAACAATTCATACTGCATAATTTCGATTACATGTGACGTTAAATTGATCAATCAATGGATCTGGATAAATGAGGAAAGAAGACACCAATACGGAAAAAGGCACCAATTTAATTATGGTCATGTGCTATAAAGATCTGTTTCTTTTGCATCGTAGTAATGATTTCTTTTTTTTTTATTTATTTTATATTTGAGAATTTGTGCCACTTGTAAAGTAGATCAAATAATTAAGTAAAACGTTCCCCTTTTTCTTTTTGGTATGTATGACGTGCAACATACGCGAATAGTAGGTAAAATTTCAAGGTTCACAATGGAGGTGTTTCTTTCTATTGTGTATGAATTCTTTTGTTTCTTAAATATTTATTTATGAATAGAATCATTCATATTCAGATATTTGAGGAATTTTTATAATGATAAAAATCAACTGTTTAAAGAGCTTCTTTCCGTTGGCGTCATAACATTCAAAACGAAATCTGCTGCTGTTAAGGAATTTTTCAATTTCAAAACAATTAAAATTTTTTCGCAAGCAATTTTAATACGATTCAAAATAATTGAATAAGAAAAATTCCAAAATATTCATATGATTTAGAAAACAAGCGAGATTTTTTTCATTAAAATATTTTCAGCGGCGCCATCATAATTATAACAAGTTCATCATTGTCATTATTTAATGAAATGCGCTTTACTCCTTTTTTTGTTTGCTTTAATTAGAATTGGTGTTTCATAATTAACACTATTATAGCCTTTTATTTAATCGGTTTCAATTGCTACTCTAAAATTAAACCTTGTGACATTTAACGAAAATGTCAATTAAAAAAATTAAAAAAAAAATTTTTTTAAGCTAATTTTATTATTACTGTTCGAATTTTGTTATTTCTATACTTATGATTTGATTAGGCCAAAGTTCGTATCGCTTTCTTTGTAAGCCAAATTACATGTGATAATTATCAAATGAACAGATAACACCAAAGTTAATTGTAAATATTCTAACAAACACTGTTTCGCTAAATGCTAACGATAGATTCGATCGAACATTTACATATGTATATTAAAAACAAAAACAAAAAACTGAAAATTATTTTTGTTTCCAATATTATTATTCGATCGGATCTATCGTTGGCATTTAGAGAAACAGGGTGTTAGTAGAACGGAACAACTAGCTGTTTTCGAAAGTTACTACACCTTCATCATCAGCGTTCTTTTTTGTGTTTGGTCCACTGTCTGTGGTGTCTGCTTTATATACTCAGATTTTTATTGCAAGTGGAAAACAGCTAGTTGTTCCGTTCTAATAAGTGCTTGTTGTCAGAATATTTACAATTAACTTTGGTATTATTTGTTCATTAATAATTATCACACGTAATTTGGCTTACTTACAAAGCGATACGAACTTTATCCTAATCAAATCATAAATATGTAAACATTTTCTTTTTCGAAATTCCTTTGCAATAATATTCGAAGGTGTACGGCGCGCTTTATTTTTACTTTGACTGTAAGCTGGTACGCTCTCATACATGCATACTTGTACGTACATACATAGATACATTTTTTTCTCTGTGCAAAAATAACGGCACGTTAGGTTAGGTTAGGAGGGGTGGTGCTATACCGCACCTTCACTCGGATACCCAATTGGGTCCATTGTGATTCCCTTCTATTGTCCATTACTATTTTATAGCCAGAAGAGACCCTATTATCCGTCATTAAGCCACCGAATCTCCATGATGAAGCCCCTGCTGTCGTCTAGTTTACACTTCCCTACATCAGTAATGCTTTCATGGAAACGTCTGCTTAGTCATCTAAGCCTATGACGTTGCAGCTTCGGGCAGCGACAGATAATATGTTCAATGGTTTCCGGTTCATCTTCATCCACGCACATCCTACAAAAATCTGAAGTGCTAATTTCCCAAATGCTGGTTCCTGCTCTGACCGAGCAGTGACCTCTCAACGCGCCTATCATGATCCGCATCGCCTTCCTATCCATGTCCAGTAGCAGTTTGGATCTTCCTGAGTCAAGATTTGTCCAAAAACCTCTTGAGACTTTACAATCCTTCCTATAGTAACGACCTATCGGTAATTTCACCGATCTATCCGTCATTCCCTCATCTAATGCCGACCCTATTTTTGCCAGCTCATCGGCAGTTTCATTTCCCTCAACACTGCTGTGGCCAGGAACCCAAAATAGTGTGACACTATATTTATCCATAAGCAAGTTGAGGCCTCTCCTACAGTCACTAACAAGTTTCGATTTGACATTGTGTCCCTTGAAAGCTTTTTGCGCTGCCTGGCTGTCGACGTCGAAGATTACTTTCTCACCTTCAGATACATTCCTGGCCACCAGCTCCGTGGCCCTGAGATCGCCAAGATCTCAGCCTGGAAAACGCTGCATTCATTCGGCAGTCTGAAAGAACTACGAATGTTCGTTCCCAAGATATAGACACCAGCACCTGTGCCTTTCCCCATTTATGATCCGTCTGTAAAGACTGCAATACCCTCACATAGCTTATCGGATTTGACCCAATAGTCCCTATCCGGAATTACCAGTGAGGGGGTCGTACTAAAATCGATTTCAGCGACCTTAAAGTCCGTATACCCAGGAGTAACGGATCCCTGATCACTAAAACTGATTGATGTGTGAACAGTTATTCCTCACCAAACCTGTTTCTACGAGTCTAAGGAGACTTCTAGTCGCCGTTCCCACCACAAAGTCCTCTATAGGAAGTAGATGAAGAATGACGTCCAAGGCAGCCTGAGGTGTGCTCCTCTGAGCACCTGTGATGGCCATCCAGGCATATCTCTGAAGCTTAGCTAGTAGTCTCCTGTGAGTTTCCTCCTCCCACCATACCACACAGTTTACTACCTTCGGTTGCAGACCCCAGTTCCTTCCAATGGAGTTCCTGCATGCATAGTAGGCATTGAGTCCTTTCTTTAGCCTTTCATGCGTGTTCTTTTTCCAAGAAAGCTTGCTATTTAGGAAAACACCCAGGTATTTAGCTACCTCTGCTAGTCTGAGCTCCACTCTCCTGGTAAAGAGGACTAGCTCGGTTTTCTCTGGGTTGACTCCCAGTCCTTTACTGCTGGCCCAAGAAGATAGATCGCCCAACGCCGACTGCATGACTTCACTGATAGTGGGAAGAAACTTTCCCGTTACCAGTAAAACCACGTCATCCGCATATGCAACTATCTTCCGTCCGCTCCTGTCAAAATGCCTAAGAATTGCGTTCATTGCCAACAACCACAATAAAGGTGACAAAACTCCCTGTGGTGTACCTCTTGTCACTAATCTCCTCAGGCTTTCTTCTCATACTCGAATTGATGATTCTGCTATTAAGCATGATGACTATCCACTCCACTAGAAAGTTGTGAACCCTAAAAGTTTCCAGCGACTCTCTAATAGCCTCTATACTAATGTTGTTAAAGGCTCCCTCAATGTCTAAGAATGCAGCCAGTGCGTAATCCTTGTGCTGCAGTCCCCTCTCTATAACACTAACCACGTCATGAAGCACACTCTCAACAGACCTGCCCTTACGATAGGCATGGTGAGCGCCACTAATGACGCGGATATCAATTGTGTTCCTTAGAAGCAGATCAATCAGTCGTTCTAATGTTTTCAAAAGAAATGATGAAAGACTGATTGACCTGAAATCTTTCGGCTTTGAGTGGATTGCCTTACCCGGTTTGGGTATGAATATGACCCTAACATCTCTTCAGCCTTTCGGTATAAACCTCTTGCTTAAGCATATCTTAAAGATATCCACCAGAGGCAGTACTACGCGCCCTGGGACATTCTGCAACATGGCCGGAAAAATACCATCTGGGCCCGGTGATTTATATGATTCAAATGTATTTATTGCCCATGTCGCTTTTTCCAACGTCACTATGTGGTCCACTGCTTCCTCTAATCCCGGTTCCGACAAGTAGTTAAAATTAACCTCCGTCATTGCCTCCTCCCCTACTTCCCTACAGGTAGGAAAGTGAGTGTCCATTAGAACAGAAAGTGTCTCAGAGCTGGATTCCGTACATGAGCCATCCAGTCTTTGAATATTCCCAGGAGCCCTAGGGTTCTTTGACAATACTCGCCGAAACCTCAATAGCTCATTTATGGAATCAATCTCCTCACAGTATTTCCTCCATGAGGCTCTTTTCGCTCTTTTGAAATCACCCTTGTACTTATTATACAATACTTTATGATTGTTCCAGTCTTCAATCCCTCCTGTGTGTTTCGCCCTATTGAACAATCTTCTAACCGAGGACCTCAAATCTTTTAGATCTTTGGTCCACCACGAAGGCTGCCCTCTTTCGCCCGGGAAAACCACTGGACAGGACTGTTCAAAACATTCCCAACAAGTGTTAGTGAAATATTCCACCTCTTCTTCCACTCCTCTTTGTGTATCCACACCCTGCGGAGTGTTCCTTGCTCTAATATCAATTGCGGCCCCTATAGGTATCCCAATTAATCTTTCTTGGATTTCTTGGATATGGGTCAATTTTTGGTTTCTACCTCGACTTTGTGAATTCAAATGGAAAATACACTGAACTTTCTGTTATGTCAACTCGAAAACAATTAATGTACAGACAACTACATACGTACATAGGAGAGCGTTTTTATTAATTTTTTTTAATTGGCTAATTGAAAATGAGTATAAATATTCGGTTGCTTTAAATAAATAAATAGTAATTTTTCTGGAAATGATTGTATATTTTAAAATAAAATTTTTGGGCACCTACGATATTTTTGCGCATAAAGCTTTTATGGGTACTGAATACACAGTGAACTCGCGGTAATGTGAACTTCCACAATAGTGAACTATTCACTAATGTGAACATTCATTTTCTTATATGAACTCTCTGAATTGTGAACAAAGTTTGATGGCTCTAAATAGTGAACACAACAGGTTTTTGCAGAAAACCAATTCGCAACATTTAAATAATTTTTTTGTATTGCATATGGAAAACAGGGCTAGCATTTTGTATCATAATCGAATCTTTTTCGAATCAGCTTGACGGGAAAAATAACCGCATATGAGCTAATTTTTCGATCATAAATGATACTCCCGTTGTGAGAAAATCGTACCCTATAGATGAATCATACCAAGGAATCATTTATGATACGATTTGCTGATTAATTTTTGAGTAATTTTCTGGTGGTATTAAATCATTAAATCACCTTATTGCGGTTTCTTTGCATTTTGTTCCTCTATTTCAAGAAATCAAAATTTGATCATACAGATGAATCATAAGTGAATTCTTTTTCGATCACGCAAGTGATAAATCAGTCTTTAATCATCAAAAGTGATCTGAGGAGAATCATATAAGAGATTTCTGCAAAAAATGATCATCCAAATGCTAGCTGTGTTCGCTGGACTCTTGTTTTATTCTTAACATTATTGAAAATGAATTACTGTTTCTGGTGTCTTTTTTTTTGGGAATTTTCACTATTAAGTTTAACGCACTAATAATCCCAAATTATTGTTTTTCTTATTGAGTTAAATATTTTTTTTTTATTAAAAATACGTACATTGAAATTAATTATTGAGGGGTTTTGCACATTTCACTAATCACCACGGTCCTTTACCCAAAAATTTCTTAGAACAACTGGAGATATTAAACTAAACTTCTATTTAAATAAATGAGAAGTTCAATTAATATCAAGGAGAAAAGAATTACTTTTTCTTTTGAATAAAAAAAAAAATAAAATAAAAAAATAATTATTAAAAAAAATTTGGCTTCGACAAGGCCGAACTTGAAACATTCGGCTGAACTTCGGCTTTGATACCGATGTAAAAAAGTGTCTAAAACCATATTTTACTGTTTTGCAGGAGATAACTTTTAAACTTTTAAGTCGATTTTTAGAAATTTACTTCTTTTGCAGTTAATTTGAGTTTGAGAAATTCAATTTTCGCTTTTAAGAAAACATCGATCTATACACTATAAATAATATATTCAATTTGAAATATGCCAAAGTATAAGCTAAATTAAGCTATCATATGAGACTATAAATAGAAATTTTGATCATTTCTGTTTCAAATCCTAAGGACTGATGATTACTAGTGTTAAAAATTGTAACATTGGCGCCCAAAGGGGCATCATGTTTTCATTTGTGTTGCATTATAAAAATTCCATGCAATTAATTACAAACGAAGAGTACAGAATCAAAACAAAATTATCATACAATGTGCGTAATGCTTAATTTAGCACATGTTGCAAGTAAGCACTGCATACGCAGAATATCCCCAAGATAAAAATGTCGTTTCATTATAAAAAAAAAATTCGACATAGCAAACTTAACGCAAACACTATTATGCGATAAAAATTATGTTACTTGTTGTATTCTTAAGCGATGATAACAATAATAAAATATGTATGTTTTGAGGAGTTTGCTTTTTATGTACAAAAATCCGTTCTTCAATTGATCATATTTCAGTAGTTTTAAATAAAACAAGAACAAAACTTTAATTTATTTCCATTGAAGATCCTTAATAGCAACAGTGTTTATACCTGGGGGCAAATCACGGCATTCGATACGACTCGCAATTTAAAAATATTTCCATATAAACTCTATTGAAATATTTTTAAATTACGAGTCGTATCGAATGCCCTGTCTACCAGCACATAATTTGACAATTGTTCTCAAATCGCGAGGAATGCAAGCTGCAATCTTTCAATTCATTGAGATCTTGAAGAAGTTTTCCTTTAGTTATGAGCTTTTTAAGAACAGTGAGCGTGAACTCGGAGCTTTACGGTGGCTATTTTGTAGCTTTTCTATTTTCGACCTGAAGTTGTTCGCCTAATTTTTGTGGCAGGCAATATTAACTAAAACTGTCCCCCATATTCATAAAATTTAGAATGACTTTGCAAGGTATTTTTATAGCTATGCTATTTATTGCGCGATACAGAAGTTCGGACGTGATTTTCGTAACAAAAATAATAGACACTATTACAGTTATAAATTTATTTTTGTTTTGATTTCTTTGTACTTAAAAGCAGAGTACGAAAATAAGCGAAACAAATTGTTTGATTTTGTTTTGTTTCGTTCTTTGAAGCGAGTGAAACAATAACAAAACAAAAACAATGAGAACGATTGCTGAATTTGTTTTTGTTTTGTTTTTGCATATGATCAGAAACCAGAGAACACAGCCAATTGGCTGTAAGCCGGCCACAAACAATACATTAATTTAATCGTACGCCGCTAGAAAAGATAATAATGGGAAATAAATGAAAACATTTTGAAATGTTTGCAGAGAATTTGACATCATCATATGACATAAATTTATTGCATTGTTATATAACACATTAAGTTTGTTTTATATACATAGCTAATTAGCATAGCTATAACCGGGTGTCCTAAGACACCTCTCTTCTTTTTTTTCAAATGTTTCATGCAGAAGTTTCTTAACATAGACTTCAAAAACATTTAATTTTTTATGCATATGATCGTGTTTGTAGAATTTTAACAAAAAAAAAATTTTTTTATTTGGCATTTTATTCAAATCTACACAAAACGTTTTCATATTCATAAAAATAAATATAAATTAAAAGAATGAGTCATTATCAAGAGTTCATCACTGCATTTGAATTTTTTTAATTAATTAATTAAAATTATATCGTTTCAACCAAATTTTATTTTAAAGTGTAAAAAAACATTTACTTGATATAAAATCAATCCCCCTTATTGTGAATGGCGTTATCGACATCACATCAAGACGACAGTAAAAATTGTCACTTGTCTACTCTTTGTCGACAACAATTGAATTCTATTAACATGCTCCATTAATTTACAAAACCTTAGAGATTAGTAAGAGATTGTCAATAAGATCCACTTGTTACCGATAAAGAGCAGACAAGTGTCAATATTTACTGTCGTCTTGATGTGACGTCGACGACGCCATTCGCAATAAGGGGTAATAACTATTCAAATTGGCCTATGAATAATTTGTTTTCAATATAAAATATCTTTAATAAAATCAACTAAATTGATTTACAGAAATTTCTTAACATGTACGAGTATAATAATTCTTGTTACATTGCTGCTAGGCCGAACGATTTTACATTATAACAAAAGTCAAATTTCATACACCAAATTATCATGAAGTAAAAGCAAAAATACTCGTATAAATATTTTCATAACGACTTTGACTTTTGTTATAACAAAAATTATCTCGTTGAGCCGCTATGTCATACATATCTTTAAAAGCCTTATTTGCTTGCTAATATAAACAACATTTGTAATTCTCAATTAGTTATTGTTCTTTTTTATATAAACGTTTGAATTTTTGGTATACTTTTTGATGAGTTTTAGTTTTATTCCCAAACCTTGTGCTTCACCATATCTGCCATTTTGAATTTAAATGAAAAACACGCTATAACGAATTTATTGATATTTAATCAGTTAAAAGTTTATAAGCAAAATGGTTCCGAAAATCACAAACTTATCTCAAGATACAAACTATAGTCGCTGTAAATTATGCAAATCTGACAGACACTTTGCTTGGTATAGAATGTTTTAAATTCCACTAACATCAAACTAAAATAATATACATTTGCATGCATGTATGTACTTAAGACCAAAGTATTTATGGAAAATTTTTAAAATTCGTAGCACATACACACTTACATATACATATTTATTTTCATCAATACATTTTTTGTTCAACTGTTGCACAAAATTGCACTATTGTCAACGTACTCGTAAATTTTTTTTAAACGTAACGCAGAAATTTTTTTTTAAATTCCGCAACAATTATGTGTCTTTTTGTGACGCTCAGATTTATTTTTGTCAAATAAAGTCATTGGAATATGTATTTTTAGAAATTGTTTACATTTTTTCGATCGAAATATAAGACAATTTAAATAAAATATTTTAATTCAGAAATACTTTGCTTCGAAGAGCAAACAATTTATATTTTTAAATTTATAATGTTTTTTTTTTTATATATACGTATAAATAAAGAAAATATTTCTCTAATTTTAATTATACATACTCATAATTTAAAAATTATGTAAGTGGGTGGCTGAGAACAAAATATTAATTATTATTTTTTTTTTTTATAATTTCATATCGCTGACATTTTTTATTAATTTTTAAATATTTTAATTTGGCAAATAAATAACTTTTTGAGAATTTGTCAGATACTTTTTTTAAAGGTATGTACAGTGAGGCAGGATTATTGTACTCGTATTATACAATTATGTAGCTGGTTTGATCAACAATAGAAAGTCCCCATTTTTTTATATTTTTTTATAAGAGAAGTAACACTCAGGCCATGAATGTCTAGTAACTATTTCTAGGTGTTATTTCCTTTTACGAAAAGGATACTGATAGAGAAGACAGTTGGTGAAGGAAGATATAAAGAAAAGCTACATTCTTTTACAACTCTGCTTTTTGCACGTTTTTTTTAATAACGCACTGCTGCAGCGCCTCTGGTGTCAATGAAGCGTATTAAATTTATTAAGCTGTTTTAAGTAGCAATTTTATTGGTTATTTTACTTCGCCAAAGATCCTGCTACACAACGAAGGAGGACGCTCTGACATTACATTAGGATTAGTATCTGCTGAAGTCGGTATAGTTCAGTGACCAGTGACTATGCCTTCATCACTTGAACTTTCCTACAACAACTGATACAAAGGGACTCTAGAGTGGTTCGCCTGTCACACAAAACAAAAACAGTTGTTCCAGTCACCCCCTAGGATTAAATATAATGTAAAAACAATTCAAAAAATTTTTATTTTTTGCCACGCCTACAAATACCGCCCTTTTAGTATTTTGTTTACTTTAAGGGCTACATTTCTGTAGTTAATAGTTTTTTACTACCACGTCATGTTCCAGTCATGACTTTTAAAACTCGGTTCGTACTCGCCCTAATGCTAAATATTTTTGAACGAAAGTCATGACTAGAATATGACGTGGTAGTAAAAAACCATTAAAGACAGAAATGTAGCCCTTACAGACCCATGAGCACCGATATACAAAATTTTATGATCGGACTGAAAATGGCGACACAGTGAACAAAATACTAAAAGGGTGGTATTTGTAGGCGTGGCAAAAAAAAATATTTTTGGAATTGTTTATACATTATCTTGAATCTTAGGAGGTGACTGGAACAACTTTTTTTCGAACCACTCTAAGGGACTCTAATGCACATCAGAAAAATGCTTGGTGTTGTTATATAATGACTGTTGGATATCGGGCTCGAACCCAGCACCTTCGGTTTTGTTGTCAACGTGCTAACTATTTCAGCCAACGCCACCCTCAAATTGCTAATTGCATCCAATGTGCTGTAGATAAACGCGTACTGACGACGAAAAGAGCGACAATATCTTCAACATGTCGCCATTGTGCCGATAGTGGGACCTTAGCTTTACAATGGATGTTTTAATAATCTTTATTACAATATTACGAGGGCGGTTCGGAAACTTCTTAGCCTAGCACAAAAAGCGCGGTATAAACAGAAAAAAGTTAAGTGTTTTGGAAACTTCCATCTCTGCTATGAACACATGTTAAATTTTGTTTCGACCTGGCAACTCCTTCATATAGAAAAAGGTGTTCACAAAAGACGCATCCGCGATTTTTTAACAATGGAAAAACTAGAAATGCGTGGTGTCATTAAATATTTACATAAAAAAGGTTTATCGGGACAAGAAATTCATAATGATATGGTGAATGTGTTAGGTGAAAGTGCTCCTTCATATGCAACAGTAAAAAATTGGTTTGCTGAATTTAAACGTGGTCGTACAAGCATTGAAGATGAACCACGCAGTGGACGTCCAAAAACAGCAACAACAACAGAAATTGTAGCCAAAGTGCATGATATGTTATTAAATGATCGACGAATAAAAGTGCGTGAAATAGCTAATTACATGGGCATCTCAAATGATCGAGTCCATTTAATTTAGCATGAAGAACTACAGATGAAAAAGCTTTCTGCAAGATGGGTGCCGCATTTGTTAACAGTCGACCAAAAACGCATAAGAATGAACATTTCTCAAACTTGTTTGGATCGTTTTAAGCGAAATAAAATAGATTTTAAGCGTCGTTTCATAACTGTTGATGAGACATGAATCCACCACTATACTCCAGAGACAAAATAACAATCCAAACAATGGACTGAATCTGGAGGAAGTGCCCCAAAGAAGGCAAAAACAATTCAATCGGCTGGTAAGGTTATTGCAACGGTTTTTTGGGACTTCAAAGGTATTTTATTGATTGACTATCTGCAAAAGGGTAAAACAATAAATTCAGAGTACTATTGCAACCTTTTGGATCAATTAAATGTACAAATTCGAGAAAAACGTCCTGGCTTACAACACAAAAAAAAAATTTTTCATCAAGACAACGCACCAGCGCACAAGAGTGTTTTAACAATGGCCAAAATCAACGAATTAAAGTACGAGTTGCTTGACCACCCACCTTATTCTCCTGATTTGGCTCCCAGTGACTTTTACCTGTTCCCAAATCTAAAAAAATTCCTTGCTGGCAAGCGTTTTACCTCAAATGAAGATGTAATTACAGTTGTAAACCACTATTTTGAAGACCTTGAGGAAAACTATTTTAACCAAGGGATAGAATTGCTAGAAAAGCATTGGACTAAGTGTATTCAAGTTTCAGGAGATTATATTGAAAAATAAATATATTTTTGAAAAACTAACTATTCTCTTTCATTGATATGCTAAGAAGTTTCCGAACCGCCCTCGTATTACATTGTGCTATAACAAAACTTTTGTATTTATTTGTTTTTTTTTTCAACTGCTTCATATCAGTTAGTTTAACCAATTTCATTGGTTGGTGTTATTTTAATTATCGAAATTGGTTAAGTTTATCTGTAACATTTCTGCTGTAGATATGTAATTAAAAATATTTGTAATGAATTACTTCTTTGGTTTAATAAATTAACATATCTAAAAAAAGGTCAAAGTTAATTCTTACAAATTTGTTCGCGCAGTTGTACTTGTGAATTTGGCCTTTTTTAATCTTCAAAAATTTTCATTTTGTCCCTGTTTTCTGTAACTCGCTAAAGCTAAACCTCTATCGGTAAAAAACTTAAAAGTCGATGTAGCGATTTTCGGCTACGAGTGCACTTTTCAAACGTGTATTGATAAATCAGGCAAAGGCTTAAAATTGTAATTTAATAAAAAACTGGCATGAAGTTAGTAGCATAAGTGGCAAAATTGAACATGGTCTGTCTTAACGTGTTTTGCCATACAATTTTACACTAAAAATCATGCTAGAATGAAAGTGTGTGTTAAAACTAGATTATGCGCCGATTTTTAATGTCAAATTGTATATAGGAACTCGCCAACACAAAGTTTTAATTTTGTCTCTTTATGCTAACTTCATGCCAGTTTTTGATTATACATAAATAAGGCCGTTAGTGTTTTATGTCACCGCCAAAAAATTTTAATTTTGTATTTATGTATATAGTTATGGTTTTTTATGCTCTATCGGACTGTGCTATGCCAATTTTGATATTTTAAAAAAATTTTAAAAAGTTATATCCCTAATTTACATATGTAGGTATTAATATATATTTGGGCTTGAATTTCTTTATAACTTTGACAAACATACAAAATACGAGTATGTACTTATTTAACAAAACAGCCCCTACCTTTTGTCCTTTCAATAGCTGTAATTGTTGTGGGTAAAACCGTTGTTTATTATACCGTAATGGGAATTTTTGTTTACAAATATTATAGGAAAATACATATCTACCTGAAATAAAGATGTTCTTATTTTATTGTTGTTTTTAATATTATTTTACACTGTTAGTGTTATAAATACATACATACAGTATGTCAAGAAAATGTTTTGACATACCACAACCTTACCGCAATTGAAAGGACACCATGTTCTTACCCAAAGTGCCTCATGTTTGAGGTCAATACATTAATAAAAATTTAAAACTTCCATATTTACCAGCTATAAAGCCGACCTTACTCGCGCTGTCAACGAAAAACCATTTCAACGTATTGATGTACCACTCACACAGTTTCCCATGAGACAAAGGCAATTGCTCAAAAGAATCGACTGTACTACAATAAATGGTCGGAAATCCCCGCTTTCTAGAGTGTAGCCCGAATAGCAACAATTGTCTTTTGTGATTTTGCATACTTACAAGCTTGATGGCTTCTACGATAATGTGATTTTCGGCGACGAAACCAAACTTCTGCTTTATTAGAATGATGGATCTAACAAAGTATGGAGGAAAAAAAATCTTTAAAAATATTGGAAAGTGAAACCGTAAACCCATCTGTAAAACTTAAAAGAGGTTGGTTGATGGATTGGAGGTATATATACATACATATGTATATATATGGTGTAAAACGTGGGATAAATTTGCTTTATTGAGAACACCATGAATGCGGGGCAGTGCCTTAATATATTGAAGCATTTTTTTGGATGACAGCTCGAGTAAATTTGGGTTTATTGCTGGAAAACATGCAAGTTTCCAGTTGTTATCAATCTAATGACACCAAACACAAGGCACTTTCGGTAAGAACATGGTGTCTTTTCAATTGCGGTAAGGTTGTGGATACTCCATCTCAAGGTCCAGATCTATGCCCTATTCAAAATTTATGGATTTATTTGAAAAATAGTATTTCCAAAGGGTATTTCAAGAACTAAATGGAGCTTAAAACAGTAATACGAGGGGAACATGAGAAATTTCAGCGGAATATTTGGAAAAGAAAATTTTTTCCATGAGAAGTCGTCTTACAAGCCGATTTAATACCAATGGGGCCAAAAAAAAATTATTTTTTTTATTTTCCTATTTTCTTACTATATAATACAAGGATGTAAAAACATTTTCTTGACAGAGAAATTTTTGAGTTTTTTTTGGCTTTCATGTAATTTTTATGCTCTCACTTTTTAATTTTGCGTATAACTTACTACTATTTGTTCACTTAAATGTAAATAAAATGAAATCCATAACCAAAAATTTCATAATGCAAAGAAAAATAAAAATATTTATGATAAAAATCAAAATTTATAACGATTTTAACTATGTCAAAACATTTTCTTGACATACTGTATGTATATACATATATGCATGTCATGTTTTTTTTTAGTAATTTATGTTAATTCTTTTTAAATGTTTGCAAAAATTATGCTCATTAGGAATTTACATATGTTTGGTATAATAAATTACTTATGAAGAGGTTTTGCCTTTAACTTTTACCAAAATTAAGTCAAATGAAAACAACCCAAACACGTCTAGGTATGCTTACATATCTTTGGTCTCGAGTAGAGAAAGGCCCTAACTCAAATAATTGTAACTTTACAGAAGGTAAAAACATAATGGAAATTGTAGAAATCTTCTTGTAAAAACGTTATTTTTTAGACTAGTGCTGGGATACTATCGATACTATCGATAGTTTTAAAATATCGAAAATATCGATAGAAAAAAATATCGAAATCGATATTATTTCAAATGCAGTTTTGAAAACGTAAAAAATTTTCAACTGACATCAGCAAAATTGTTCAAAAACTGTCACCTGAAATAGCGTTTGCAAATACATACATACATACATACATACATATTAAAATATATACATATAAGACTATATACTTTCAATAAAGTGATAAAAAACTAACTTTAACCCGATCAAAAGTTATTATATTTTACTTTCTCAAGTACAAACATTCAGTCGATAGTAATATCGATAGTATCGATAGTTAAATCTGAACTATCGATAGATATCGATAGTATCCCAGCACTATTTTACACTATTGCAAAACATTTTTGTGACGAGGTGTATTTGTGTGAAATGTATTGGAAAAGTCAATTTCGTAAATAATACATGTTAGGGCCTTTCTACTTGATACCAGGGTTGTCAGATTTTTTTCGACCTATTTCGCCAAACTAATTTTAAAAAGCGCATAAAATCGTGAAAATCGATATATCGTATAAAAATTTAGCAGAAAATCTAAAAATCTAAGCAGAAATAAAATCACTAAAAATTATTTTTGGTAAATTTTTCGCATCCAAATTCAAAAAGCAATAATTACTATAATTAATATAAGAAAAATCATCAAATTCAAATTGCTTTAATTTCATGCAGACGAGTTTTGGTGGGATTTATTTTTGAAACTACTCCTTCAACAAACTAATTTTTGAATTACAAAAATTTTGAAGTTAAATTATAAAAAAAGCCATAAATCAAAAATTTAGTCGCCAAACAAGTTGAAAAATCACCACGTTTCTATTTCACACTACTTCCAAAGTTAAATTTTAAAATTTATAACCCTTGACACATACCTTGTGCTTTAACAGAGACCTCTGTTAAGCTATAAAAATTCGACTAATGCCTTTCCAAAGGACTTTTCCCTTAAATGATGCAACCGAGACGGAAAAAAATAATACAAATTTATAGACAAGGTGTTCCTTTATTATTGCCCATGAATATATTTCTGAAAAACATGAATTTGAACCAAATATCGTCAAGTTTTCAACTTGGCATTTTGTGAAGGTTACGCACTTTTTTTGGTAAGGAGCGATGCGGGCGGACAAAAGTGGTGACCTATTATGGACCACATTGTAGTCTAAAAACGTGAATACTGAGAATCTCTGGAAGTTCCGAGTTTTCAGGAGATTTTCGAAAAACTTTAAGTATGCCCAAATATTTTCCAAGATGTGACCAAATTCCATGATCCAAATCCTGGATCGCGTGATCCATATTTTTTTTTTAATAATACGAGGGTGGATCATTAACTCAGTGTCTTTGATGACGGCAACAGTTTTCTTTGGGATGCACGCGTGATAATCCACATCAATTACCTTCAAAAGGGAAAAAACAATAAACGGTGAATATTATGCCAAATTATTAGACCGACTTAATGAGGATTTAAAAAGAAAACAACCCCAGATGGCCAAGAAAAAATTTCGTTTTCTTCAAGGTGATGCACGAGTGCACACATGTGCAGTATCAATGGCAAAACTCTATGAATTGGGCTACGAATTGGTACCCCATCCGCCCGTAGTGACTACTTCCTATTCCCACACCTAAAGAAATGGCTCGGTGAAAAGAGATTTAGCTCCAACGACCAAACAAATTTTAGGGGCCTCGAAAAATCCTATTTTTTGGACGGTATACAATAACTGGAGAAACGTTAGACTAAGTGTATTGAGTTAAAATAATCACCCTTATTCTAATTGTCGACATCGACGTCACTTTAACACAACACCAAAAAATTAAGGCTTATGTATCCGTTGGCGAAAACAACTGACTCCTGTTGGCAGGTTTATGCTATTTTCTAGACCTTAGGGAACGGAATTAGATTGCCAGTAGCAGAAAATTGTTCTCAAGAGCGAGTAAACAAGTATTGTGTTAAAGTGACGTCGATGTCGACAATTAGAATAAGGGTGAATAATAATATTGAAAAATAAATTTTTGTTTTGCAAAAAAAACTGTGTTTTAAAAATTCACGGACTTATTGAACCGCCCTCGTATATAAACGCGATCCCACATTTGGATCATGCAATCCATGATTTGGATCACGCGATCCAAAATATATATCGCCCGATTCAACAATTGGATGTCGCGATCCAAAATATGGATCATGCGTTATGCAACATTTGGATGACGCGCTTTGATCCAGCATTTGGATTACGAGATCCAAAATATGGATCACGCGAATCCAGCATTTCGAAAACGCGATCCAGGATTTGGATCACTGGAACCAAAATTTGGATCACGCGATCCAAAGTATATATCACGTGATCCAACATTTGGATCACGCGATCCAAGTAGAAATAGAAGACACGAAGTAGATTTTGTTTTAAATATGAAAGATGTTACAGTAGTTTTCCGGTTTAACGAACATTCGATTTATCGAACACCCAAATTTTTTCTACTGAGTATCTTATACAACGAACAAAAATTCTATTTGGTACTCGGTTTAATGATCAAATGTATTATAAAATGGGTAGAAGGTTACAATTGTGGATAATCACCGAAATGATTTAAAAGTGTCAGATTTGTATAAAAAATGTGAACTGCTTCAAAAAAAATATCTATTGCAAAAAGACAGACTAGTTAACCAGTTTTTATTTCAATTTTTGTGTTACTGTGTTTTTACGAATTTCCCTTTTCTTTTTGTTTTTAATGTTCATATTTTAAATTAATATAATTAAAAAAAAAATATTAAAAAATAGTACAGGGTGGCCCAGAATGGCCGAAGTGGTTTCAATTCCTTATAACTTTTTTATTATTTTTCTTTTCAGTATTTTGTAAAGAAGGCTTGGGGAATTTGTCCAACAACTGAAACCGACAGATTACCAGCAACGACTTGATTATGCAAATTATTTTCGTCAAAAAGCAGAAGAAAATCGTGATCTTATTCATAACTTAATTATGAGCAACGAAGCTCATTTCCAATTAAATAGGTTCGTTAATAGGCAAAACTGCAGAATATGGGCTACGGCAAATCCTAGAGTAGTTAAACAGCGAGAATTACGTCCACTTAAGTGAACCGTTTGGTGCGGTGTTTCGTCGAAAAGGATAATTAGCTTATATATTTTTTTTTTAATGAACACGATGCTGTCATTTCCATCACTGGTATTAGATATCGTTGTTGAATTGTATACTGTTCCATTTTAAATTTCCCAAGTCTTTCCTAGAAAATACTGAAAAGAAAAATGATAAAAAAAAAGTATAATAAAAAAGTTATAAGGAATTCAAACCCCTTCGGCCAATCTGGGCCACCCTGTATATGTAAATATTTTAAGTTTTGAATTAAATAGACGACGCTTTTCTTTTTTAATTTAGTACTGGATATAACGAACAATTCACTTTAACGAACACGCCTGACAACAATTAGGTTCTTTAAATGGGAAAACTACTGTGTATGAAATATTTATTAAGAAAATTATACAAATACACGTAAGTAAAAAATGCAATTATGTACATCAATTCAAAATAACATGTTCGACACGCAACAGATGTTTATTTTATTTCCTAACAATTGGCGATGCCAATTTGGTGTTAATGGGGTTAAAAAAAAGTTATTCCCAAGAATTTATTCCCTTGAGATTCGCAATAAGGGTGATTATTTAGATCAGTTTTATTTCTTAAATTTTTTTTTTACTTTATTGCTATTTTTATTTTAAAAAGGCGCGATCTTTATAACCTATAAATGGAATAAGATTTGCGTTTTGAACCCACAAATGTTTAGCAACCTTGTATCTATACCTTGTATCTATCAAACTTTGTAGTGATACCTTTGGGAAATCAGCCAGGGGGGTTATTATGTACTTCGATTCGAAACGAAAACTTCGAATTTGTATATTATTAACATTGCAATTCGAACACATTTCCGTTCGATTCGGATTACATAATAGCCCCCCACGTGATTTGCAAACCACATCCAATTTGAAAATCTCTCATTTATAAAAATGTTCGATAGGAATTGATTTTTAAGGATTGTGATATTATATATTATTATTGCGATATCTATAAATAAATAACAAGAAGCTGATGGTTTTTATTTATTTATTTATTTATTTATTTTTTTATTGATTTTTCTTATTTTGATTATGTATATTTTTTGTTTTTATAATTACTTAAATTATTTCAAGTCCACTATACATTAATTGTGATATATGTATTGAATTTATTATTTAGGCTTTTTCTATGTTTTTTTTTCCTGAAAAAGTCAACTGTTAGCTACTCGTAGCATTCAGAATTCATTTAGTCATGCATTCCATTATCTGTTAGAGTAAGTCTGGTTTTAAAATTGGTTGTAATGATGGAAATAAAAATTTATATTTATGTAAAATAGAAAGCATTTTCTCGTACTGTGTCCCGTAATTGCAGTCGATGAGTAAATTTATGTTATCGAGTTTTTTATGGTGTTCTAAAATATGTATGACATGTCATGTAAAGCAATTATGAAGAATTATTTATATATTTTTGCTTAAAAACATATACTATTTAGTAGATAAGAATATGCGATTATGTATTTTCGTATAAGTTAAATGAATATACATTTTTATTATAATAAATAGATATAGTTTTTAGTATTTTTCGTTATTCTTTTCGTACGAAAATTTTTTGTTATTAGTTAAATTAAAAGCGAAATAAAAATGGTATGCAATTTCAATAAATCTGTACGGAAATAAAAATGTTACGTATATTAACAAACTATAGAGTTGGACTTCTTCAAAAATTCAAAACTTTTAGCTTCGAATTGAAAAGGAGCCGTAATCCATAGTCTTTTTTTTTAGTAAAGATACATTTTATGAATTATTTTATGCTTTTTGAGTTCAGTTTTAAATTTCACAGACATAAAGATAAGTTTTGATTTCGTTCATAATCGTTAGGGAATCACTTCTTTCAAAATAAATTTATATAAATAATCAGTGCAGCTGAAGTTTATGAAAGTTATTTCCCATAATTCAAAGATGACCTCAAGCCGTACTCCCAATAAAAAAACGACTGAAATACACAACAAATAAAAATTATGATATGAACACAATTAAAAAAAAAGAAATCATTTTATTGTAAGCATTTTTTTTTTAATTATATAACAAATTAAATATTTTCTTATTTTTGTTGTTATAATTTTTTATTATTAGTATACCTAACACAAGCCCCTAAATTTGAGAAATAATATAAGAGACACCTCGTTTACAATTTCTTTTTTCCGTTTTCATTTTAATTTTCATTTAAAAATACATAATTAGTTTTAGTGCACTGGTGCCTTTAGTCTGTTTTCAATTTTCCATTTTAATGGAGATGTATGTATGTATGGATGTGTATGTGTGTTGTTTGTGAAGGACTTTTTATTTATTTATAAACTTATTGGACTTGGGAAATTTATCGGCTTCAAAATCGGGATCTTTTTTAAGACGCTCTCTTACATTCGTGCGCACGGTATCTATGCATGATGATTGCACTGCTGTATCGCTAGCAATGGCAACGGCAACTGTTTCGGGTGTATGTCCTTGAATGCTGTTTGCTGATGTACCAACTTCTTCGGGGTTCTGTATGGCCTTTTTTACACTGTCAGCTATTAAAGCAGATATTTCCGCTGGTGCTTTTGAATTTTGCACTAGTTTTCTTCGCTTCGATGACATGCCAGATATATAAGCATCCGAGAAAGGCGGCTGGTCGGGAGGATTCTGAAAGATTGCGAGTAAAAATAAAAATATTTAAGGAATTAAGCCGAATTTAGTTAAGAAATAATCATATAAAAAAAGCCAACACACTAAGGGCCCGAAATGGCATTTTACCGGACATTACTCATCTTATGAGGGATTGGCTGGAAAAATTTGAGGCACTACGTGAACGATACTGGGTTCCCATAAAGGTGGGGTTGGTTTTTAATTCACACGAGAGCGCACAAAAGTTCTATACTTGCTTATGTGTATGTCCCCGGACTTGAGCGTAATGACTACTCTTTTCAACCTAACCGAACCCAAGGGCCCGAAATCGTTTATAAATTTTTTTTAAATTTTGAATTATAAATTTTTAAGTTACAGCGCGTAGCGTAGACAAGTAGACGTGAGCGTGAGATTAAGTGATAAAAATTTCAAGGACGTTTCATGTTGTTTGCTAGGCATTAATCCGCCGATTTGACTTAAATTTCGAAAATTGATTACGAATTCTAATTAAAAACGAGAGAACACACTCTTTTATGTAATTAGGTGAAAACTAAAGTATAATTAATTTCAAATTCGTTTTGGGCCGTTTCAATTAACATCATGAATTTCCTTATTAAATTGTGTCGTAGATCAGGGGATTATTAAACATTTTGTTTAATGAACTAATCCCACAATTGGAAACTAAGCTTACTTTGTCCACTAGGAATATGAAAGTTAACAATATGATTATAAAATTATTGAAGAAAAAAAGGAAAACTTACATCTGTTTGTCTTTGAATATCACGAGTTATAATCGGCAACCAGTCATTGGGAAAATTACGATGCCAATTTTCTGAGCCTGGAACGACTGAGGGAAGAGGTTCATCATCAACTTCTGGCTGTGATGTGGTTGCAGCTTCAGACATCTCAACATCTGTATCCATAGGCTGAGAATGGAAGTAATTGGGTGGTGAGACAAAAGTCTAATATATTTTAGTGTTGTTTTTCTATTACTTGTATATATATATTTTTTTTCATGGATACATACCATTTGCACATTATCTGCATTAGATGCTTCTGCATTCCGTAAAACAATAAACTGTTGAGCATCGGCTTCGTCGGTTGTATTGGGTATGGTTGGTGTTAAATACAGGCCTAAAAATTCAACGGCATCACCTTGTAAATCTGTGACAAATAAATTTAAAATTTAAGGTGATTTCTTCATTTTTATTATAAAAGAAAAAAAACTTACTAGTTTGTATGGAACTACACAGTAAACGCATTAATTGAGCCCAGAATATTTCGGCATTTGCTTGCCCAATACAAATGTATAAAACACTGTATAAACGTTTACGAAACTGTTCGCAAATTTGTTTGAGTTTTTGTTCAAACTCTTTCAAATTGATGGGACTTTTCTTTAAAAGTTCAATTACTGTTGGCAAAGTAGTTCTTAAAATGTTGAAAAGTGAATCCCTGGAGTCGTATTCGGGCTTCTCGTATTGCGGCAAATACAATAAGGACTCACCAAACCACTGTATCGCACGATTTATGGCCGGAGGTATGGTGTCATCGTTTATAGGCTGACCTTCGAAAATGTTGTTATTCAAACAATTCATCAGTTGGGAGTGTATGTTGAACCTTTGGGCATCCTGATTAGAATTAATGCCGGCTGATGACGTTGATGCAGCATTTGGTGCCGTAAGACTGACAATCATATCGCGCATCACGCTGTAAGGCACAGTGCGAAGAGGCGCAGCAGGAGAGGAGCTATTTCCCGAGCGTGGTGTACTTGTCATTGTCGAACCTACTACACGCGATGAAGGCGGACGCATTCGTTGGTAAATATCATTTATTGTGCGCAATGGTCGTCGTGTAACGATATTTGCTAATATATTAGAACAATTTATTTTTTTTTCGCAGTATGCAAATCAGTATGAGAGAGAAAGTTAAAAAAATGTTCGTTCGATTGGTAATGAAATGGTTATGATATCAAATGATCAGTGGATCATATATCGTCACCTTAAATGCATGCGGACGTAACTACATGCACAAAAATTCAAAATCGAGTTTTTGATTGATATGTGGAAGATATTTAGACCCCTGCGATCTAAAATGATGACTTTATTAAATAAACTCAAACGGACGTAACTACGAATGCATCTATTTCTTAAAGCAAAAAGACGTAACTACTCTTCAAGTTAACTTTAACCTATTGTTATCTATTCTTTAATACGCGTCGACTTGGTGCAAGTAAATAAATGCAAACAATTGTTTTTGTTTATCATACAAAATTCAGAGAGAAATGCGTTGAAATTCACACGATTATTTCATTTAAGAATTGTATGGTAATTTGTTAACGATAAGATATCGTTAAACGAAGAAAAAGTATGGGCAGTTTTGTGTAAGAAGAAGAAGAACATTACTCTCACAAAAATTCTCTCATTTACCTAATTTTCGAGTACGGAAACGCTTTTCGTGCAAATTGGGATCCCCGGGATCCAAATGTAGAGTAAAGAAACACACCTTTTGTAAGAATTTTTTTTGTCTCGCAATTTTTTACTCTCTTTTGACACTCTCTCCATGCAAATTTTTTTACTTAATGACCACTTTCCAGTAACAATTGTTCGAAATTCGTAACAATTTTTAGTAAGAAATAAATAATTATGTACACTATAATTAAATTTATTATTGATTTTGTAAAAATCAAAAAAATAAAATAAAAGTGTAGTTACGTTCGTTCGAATTTAATGTGACGATATACATATTTCGAATGAGTTAATTTTGTGCATTAGCATAAGATGACATCACCAAAACAAATGAGTTTGTGTGTTTATGTGCTTTTTTATGTATTGAAATAAAGAACAGCTGGACAGCTGCAGCCTTATACATAACATAGTGTCCACACCTGATGAATTTATATCATGATGAATGTCAAATTTATATCATAGGGAAACGCTGGAGACACTTAGAGTTCACAACTTTCTAGTGGAGTGGATAGTTATCATGCTTAATAGCAGGATCATCAACTCGAGTATGGGAAGGGGAAACTGAGGTGATTAGTGACAAGAGGTACACTACAGGGAGGAGTTTTATCACCTCTAGTGTGGTTGTTGGCAATGAACGCAATTCTTATGGGATTTGACAGGAGCTGACGGAAGATAGTTGCATATGCGGATGACGTGGTTTTGCTGGTAACGGGAAAGTTTCTTCCCACTATTAGTGAAGTCATGCATTCGGCGTTGGGCGATCTATCCTCCTGAGCCAGCAGTAAAGGAGTGGGAGTCAACCCAGAGTAAACCGAGCTAGTCCTCTCCACCAAGAGATACAAAATATAAAATTTTGTACTGCCCAGGATGGGAGGGGTAGAGCTGAGACAAGCAGAGGGAGCGAAATACCTGGGTGTTTTCATACGCATGCAGGAACTCCATAGAAGAAAATGGGGTCTGCAACCGAAGATAGTAAACTGGATTTACACATCGGTTGTCAGGTCGGTTATTTCCTATGGTTGTGTAGTATGGTTGAAAGCATTGAGGAAGGTAAGTCACAGGAGATTACTAGGTAAGGTTCAGAGATGTGCCTCGATGGGCATCACAGGTTCTCAGAGGAGCACACCTTCGGCTGAATTGGACGTCATTCTTCATCTACTTCCTATAGAGGACTTTGTGGTGAGAACGGCGACTAGAAGTCTCCTTAGACTCGTAGAAACAGGTTTGGTGAGGAATAATAGGTCACACATCAATCTTAAATGAGATCAATTTTAGTGATTAGGGATCCGTTACTCCTGGGTTTACGGACTATAAGGTCGCTGAAATCGATTTTAGTAGAACACCTTCACTGGTAGTGCCGGATAGGTACTATTGGGTCAAATCCGATAAGCTTTGTGAGGGTAGTGCAGTCTTTACAGACGGATCAAAAACGGTGGTGTATATATCTTGGGAACGAACATTCGTAGTTCTTTCGGACTGCCGAATGAATACAACGTTTTCCAGACTGAGATCTTGGCGATCCTCATGGCCACGGAGCTGGCTGGAGCTACGCCTACAGCCAGGCAGCGCTAAAAACTTTCAAGGAACACCATGTCAACTAGAAATTTTTTAGTGACTGTAGCAGAACCCTCAACTTGCTTATGGATAAATATAGTGTCAGAAATTGCCAATGAGCTGGCAAGAATAGGGTCGACATTAGATGAGGGATTGAGACAGATCGGTGAAATTACCGATAGGTCATTACTATAGAGAACTCAGTAATTGGGTAGAAAGCAGGACCAACAGTGGCGAAGTAGAGGAGGATTGTAGAGTCTCGAGGGGTTTGTGGCCAAAACTTAACTCAGGAAAATCAAAACAGCTACTGGATATGAATAGGAAGGCGAATTGACAGGTCGCTGCTCGGTCAGAGCAAGCACCAGCATTTGGGAAACTGGCACTCCAGATTTTTGTAGAATGTGCGGGATGAAAATGACCAGAAATCATTGAACATATTATCGGTCACTGCCCGCAGCTGCAACGTCATTGGCTTAGATGACTGAGCAGACGTTTCCGTGAAAGCATTACTGATATCGGGAAGTGTAAACTAGAGGACATTAGGGGTTCATCATGGGAACTCGGTGTTTCAATGACGGATAATAGGGTCACTTCTGGCTACATATGGGCAACAGAAGGGAATCACAATGAACCCAATTGGGTCTCCGAGTAGAGGTGCGGTATAGCACCATCTTTCCTAACCTAACCTAATACAAGGGACAAAATTGAATAAAGTGCTAACGAGTTTAAACCCACTATTAAATCCTTGCGTGACTTTTAATGTAAAATTGTACGACAACACTCGTTAAGACCATGTTCAATTTTGACACTTCATGTCAGATTTTCGTTATGCATAAGGCTGTTAATAAATAATGAAAGTAAAGGTAATGGATAAACTTACCCATTGATGGATTGTTACGAGTTGATGCAGCTGATGTCGGTGTGCTATTATTTGAAGCACTGTCATTATTAGAGGCGTTGCTGGTCACTTCTGGTTCACGTATGTGGTGACTGTTACAGGGTAAAAATCTATCAAACGATGACACATTATTGCTGGGCAAGACACGACCATTCCAACCGGTTGGCATGCCCAGTACGGGTATATTCCCAAAATGTACTTGGGGACGTGATGTTGAACGAGTTTGAGTTGAAGTTGTTGGTAACGTAGCTGTAGTTACACGTGCAGGATTTGCTGTTGAAGAAGAGGAGGAGGAGGATGAATTTGTGTTAGTGTTAGCATTATCGTTTGTGGCTGTTGCCACAGTTGTAGCTGTTGTCGTATTGTTATCGTTATTATTCAAATTTGTGTTATTAGCTGTTTCTGAAGCTTGAGCACTGCCACTACCACCACCACCACCACTACTACTAGTACTACTATTGCTGGTAACGCCGATGGGCACATCAATTGAAACAACATTCGGCGTGTTGATATGAACATGAAATTCAGTGTCAAATGGTGCTGCACTAACTACATCCTGCAGTAAGCGGGCTACTTGGCGTTGCAAATTGCCTGTGTGTGGTGAAATTATTTATTTTTATTTTATTTATTTTTTAAATTATGGAATATTATTTTAACTAAATCAACTAAAATGTATATTCGAAATTGAATTGTTTGTTTTTAGTAATATTGAAAAAAAACAAAAAAATGTTTAACGTTAATCAGTAACAATTTAGTCTAACTTGGTTTAAATTTATTTTAAGCGAAGTTAGGAGGGCAATTTAAATTAAAAAAAAAACGCCAAGCGTTAATATCTAGATCAGGGAGTCTACAGTGTAATTCGAAACGAAAGAAAAGGCTTTCTAATTTGTATGCTTATAACGTGTAAATTCGAAAGCATTTTCTTTCGTTGCGAATTACAGAGTAGACCTCCAGAACAGCATTGTGGCACCGTATTAAATTCGTCAATTCTCTTTTCACTTTTCAGTATTCGAGTTTCCTATGAGTATTTCGGCCACTCTTCCAACGGGGAGTTCTGCCAATCTCTGATTGTTGTTCTATATCACATTCTTTTAATTTGTTTTTGAATTTTTGAAAAGTTTGGCAATTTTTTAATGTGATGTTATTCCCTGACAAAAAAAACAATTGTTTAAACGAACAATTGTCTAAACAAACAATTGTCTAAACAAACAATTACACTGTGATACACAAAAAATATTCAGGGATTCTAATGTACCAATTCTATTTTGTTGGAGTCCATGGATGACGAAAATACCGTTGGTTTTTTTTGGTCACTTCATAAACTGATTTTATAACGGTAAATGTAGTGAAAAACGGGGTTTCTTAGATTTTCAGTTGTAACTTCTTTGTTTCCCAACGGATTTCTTTTAACTTTTCGTTGGTGAAAAGAATCGAATATTATCTTTCAATAAAGATATAGTTTTTGTAAATCGACTAAGAAATGGCTAAGTTACAGTCGTTGAAGTGTACAAAAAATCCATTAAAAAGTATTCTTTTGTAACTCATAAGCAACTTATAGCCTGAAGAAAACAAAAGAATACTTTTTTAATTGGTTTTTTGTACACTTCAACGACTGTAACTTGGCTATTTCTTAGTCGATTTACAAAAAATATATCTTTATTGAAAGATAATATTCGAGCCTTTTAACCAACGAAAAGTTAAAAGAAATCCGTTGGGAAACAAAGAAGTTACAACTGTTTAAAACTGAAAAGCTAAGAAACCCCGTTTTTCACTACATTTACCGTTATAAAATCACTTTATGAAGTGACCTAAAAAAACCAACGGTATTTTCGTCATCCATGGACTCCAACAAAACAGAATTGGTACATTAGAATCCCTGAATATTTTTTTTCTCAACTTTTGTAGCACAGTGTTATCTAAACAAACAATTGTCTAAACAAACATTTTTGTTTAAGATGACGCAAAAAACTGTCCAATTGTTGTTTAAAAAATCGCCGTAATAGACAATAAATGCTCAAATTTCGCACACTTTTCTCTCTGAAGACAGTAATAGCAAACAGAAAATAAATCAAATAATTTTTCTACTTAATGAAATTTCTTATTTTTAACCCCGACCAAAAAAAAAGGGCCGTTGAAAGTTTGTAGTGTGAGTCTGTACGAGACCACGTACAGACCACAGAGTGTTCTTAGATACATATGTTTGAATAAATCTGTCCAGCCGTTTTCTAGATGTTGAATCTGTGTGTCTTTGACAGCGCAGCTCCCAAACGTCTATATCGATTTTAATTTAGTAAATTTTGTTTGAAAGGGTGAATTGCTCCAAAATATTTTAATCTTTCAGTCGTTAAGCAGCTCTGGGCCGAGGAACATCATTTCGCGTCATCGTAATTATTTCTTAAGTGCGGTCAGGCTTTTTTTGTTGTTGGGCCTTCGAGAGTTTTTCGTCTCGCTCGCACTGGTTGACTGATCTGCCACGGATAACCGTATATCTTGCGGTTTTCTGTGGAATTTCTTTAACAACCACGTTGCTACTTCCTATGTGAAGGCATAGGTCGTACAGTCAGTCACGGAATTTTTTTTTGGAAGTACTGTTAATAACATCTTGGGCATATGGTCTAGTTACTCCGCCCATATTCGTGCAACGCAATACTATGCAAATTTACTTTGTATAGTATTCTTGAAATAAATAAATAAATATTTTAATCTTTGTTCAAAGAAAATTGGCACAGCCGTTTTTAAGTTATCATCTATTTTCTTCGGGGGTTTTTGTAAATTTTTAATTTAATGTTATTATTTAACGAAAACAAAATTTAAAAAATTTATTTATAAACCTACGGACAAAAAAAGGTTTTATATGTTTTTAGTATGTGTTTGTGTGTCTGTACGAGTCCACGTACAGACCAAACTGCTGGAACGATTTTAAGTTTGAAAGGTAACTTGATCGAGTGTTCTTAGCTAAGTTTGAAGAAAATAGGTCTAGCCGTTTGGAAGACATCTTTTCTAGATATATCGGGGGTTTTTAAAATGTTTAAGTTTTGTTATTTATTGGTTAAGCACGTCTAACTGCAGTTCGTTGCTGCCTAAGCAACTCATCAGTAGGATTCACCCACAATTAAAAAAGTAATTAGAAAAACCAAAAAGGCAACACATGCTGAATAATATTGTTTGTTGTTCTTTGAAAAGTATTCTTTGGAATGAAGTTTATTTATAAGCATTGAGGCTGCTTATAGACCTGGCGAACTATCGATAGTACTATCGATAGTTTCTTTTTCATTAGACTATCGATAGTTTTTTCCCGATAGCGATACTATCGTTGAAAAAATATTTTACCAAATTGGCAACAAACTTGACAAAATTTAACACATTGATTTTCTTTTATTGAAAATACATGTAGTACATATCTCTCATTTACTCAAATAACGTCATAACTCGAAAGAATAAATAATAAATTTATGGACTTAGTAATATAAAATACTTCGTGTGTAATGTATCAACTCTTGATAGAAGAGCACTTTTTAATATCTCCACTGAAAACTAAACTCATTTGAAAATTAAATTTAACATTCCTAACTCTTCGTCTCCTGTTGATATGAAATGACTTTCTTTAACACTAACTGCAAGTAAGTAAAAAAAGTACGTCGTTAGAGTTTTGCCCAGCAGAATTTAAGGTTGTGGAATAGAGACCGAATATATCCTTTTGTGTGCTATCTCCTTTTTTGTCATCTCATATTTTAACTGAGTTGTTTAAACAGATAGGTTAGGTTAGATTGAAAAGAGGGCAGTAATAAATTGACCCAATCCATGTCGGACTTCACCCATCCATTATAGCATGTTGTGTGTTCTTGATAAGAAATATTGGGAATATACCTCAATATAAACCTTAACCAAATATTAACATTTGAAGTCTACACTTAACATTAACTAGAAATTAATGTTAAAGTTAGTCATTTTATGTTACGTGTAGACCGCAAATAAAAGAATTCGATACTATCGATAGTATCGATAGTTTTCCAACAAACTATCGAAAATATCGAATGGCGTGACTATCGATAGTTTGCCAGCTCTAGCTGCTTAGGCATCAACGAAATGCATAGAGACAGGCGTGCTTGACAAACAACAAACAAACTTTTTTAAATCATTCTCATTTCAAAGAAATAATACTTATATGTATGTACCGATGGTGCATCGAATAAGTAAAAATAATGAATGTGATGATCGTAAAAGATAAGTAAGAATAGTTAAACATACATAGGTAGAGTGATATAACTTCGTGCTAACCTAAATAGAAAATGGAAAAACAGAAAATGAATAGTGATACTTACAAATGTGTTTGCCAAAGGTAAATCAATAATTGTATACACAATCAATTCTCATATTCCATTTCATAGAAATTTAAGTTAAATAGCTGATGTTAATACTAATCTCTACCCCAGTAGATAGACATGGGTGCTGATGAAGTGCGTGGCTGCACAGAAAAATATCGGTATTTCCCCCAGCTAATAAAGTCTAGTTTAATTTTTCTTCTCTTCTTTAGATACTCACATTAATTAATAAAAATATTTCATGCAATAAGAATTGAAATTACTGAACTCAAGCCTGATTAAGAAATTATTTCTGATTAGAAATGTTGAGAGTTAAATTTATTAGTGCTTTTCCGCCCATTTTGTTTGGATTCATCTGGATGCTAGTTTGATAAAAACGCCACAAATTCAAAATACAAATGGTGCTTGACATATTTATTTGTTTGTCTCCTTTTAGGCGACAAGCATATGACACTAACACAAATGCACTAATTAACGGGTTCATTTGATCGTCTCCAGAAGCCATAATGAACATAATGTATTGTGATTTTTATACATAAAATGATATATGAATGCCTCTTTATCGTGTTAGCAAGCAATGAGTCGTTAGTTGTTTAACAATGATTGAACTTGAAAACACTTTTTAACAGATTTAGTAAAAAAAAGAAAGAGAATCAATAATACAAGTAGAACATACGCTCTAAGTAACTAGTATGGCTAGGTTGTAGTATTATTTCAAGAGTACCACCTCCTTGAGCTGGGACTATTTGATGGGTCAGCAAATCATTGTACATACAAACAAAATTACAGCTACTTGTTTAAAAACGAAATATTCGAAAAGTGGTTTAAAAAGAAAATTAACTTACCTCTGCCAGCGGTAGCGGCAGCGGCACCGCCATTATTATTTGAAGCATTCGTATTATTTGTATTGTCATTGGAAGATGCAGAACCGAAATTAATTGTTGGCTGCCAGATGGCTGGATCATCAAGAGGATCATCAAGTGGATCAGCTGTGGAGTTGTTAGCATCGCTTGAAGACGATGAACCAGATATTGGGTCATTATGTACATTATTTTCTGGGGCGTTATTACTATTGCTAGCTGCTTCAGCAGGTGCATTAGCAGCAGCAGCTGCGATAGCTGCACTCGATGGTCCATTTGAATTCGCTGCGTTACGCGGTTGCTGCTGACGTAGTGCTGCTGGCAACATAGCAGGCGTAAGGAAGTTATTTGCACTAACATAACCACTTTGTTCAACCAAAATTGGACGACAAGTCAAATATCTTGGCGAGCCTTGAGAAACATCCAACATCAAATCAGAAATAGCATGTTGGGCATGTGACATATAATGAAATGCTTCCGAAACACGATCAAACAGACGTTGAGCATTTTCACGACCAGCTGCATCCTGCAAATGTCCCAATAATAATAAGATTTTTTACTGCACTCATTATTATTACTATGGTATACTTACATTCTCCTCAAAGGTGGTTTCATTTTGTAACAGCTCATAATATTGCTGTATGAATGGATTAAGACGATTCTGAACATTTTGCATTTGGACGATAACACCAGCCAATACGGGTGTACCGGTGCGGCGCCTGGAATTATCATTGCCATCCTCAGGGTTGCTGGCGGCAGCAGCAGCATTATCATTGTTATCATTAGACTCAGATGCAATCACAGTTGGAGATGCTGTTGCTGAATTGTTATCACCACTCTGTTCATTGGTTGGCGTATCTTCATCTTCGTCGATGATATCCTCAATAACAACTGAGGCTGGAGCGGACGAAAGATTTGCTTCTTCAGTGACACTTTCATCATTTTCCGGAGCTGATGCTTCATCTGTAGCAGCTGCAGTGGCATTATTCGCCCCCTCATTTTCATTCGAGCTATAAACGGTAGGTAATTGAACCAAAGTAACATTGGTATTTCCATTGCGCCGTAAAGCAGCCTGCACTGCACCTTGTACCATTTCAACGATTTGTTGACTTTGTGGTATGTCGGACGTTATGCCCACCTCAACAACAGTCGATTCCATTGTCCAGCGACCGCGTGCCAAAATATCAAGTGACTGATTATTTAAACCCTAAAAATGTTCATGCATTTTTTTCTTAAGTAACACAATTTTATTATTAACTCACCCTTGAGGGGTCTTCCAAATAGGCGGCGATATTATTTGCACACTCCAACATATGACGGGCAACAGTTATACGATTCATGCAGAATGATGAAGATGCCGCAAACGGATTAACAGCATCTTGCCCATTAGTCTAAAAAAAATATCAATTGAAATATAAAAACATATGCGTATTTTGTTCGGTTGAGGTCCTTAAAAATTAGGTTGTTTAGTAGTTATTCTCTAAGAAATCTTGCTAAAGGCCCAGGCACATAGAAAGCGTCATACGTTAAACTTCGCCTTTTTCAACTGACATTAACGCAACAACGGAGAAGGTTAGCACAATGAGTACTTTGTTGACGGAAGCATTTGAACTGCTTTAATCGGTTGGTACTCCATTTTATTTATTAAACTCAATTTTTTTATTTTGTTTTATTTTATTTTTGCACAAAACGCAAAAATATGAATCAAAACATATCAAATCTGTCAAACTACTCAACGTACGCAAAAAGTTAGCAGTTGCCTATTTTTTGTACTTTGCGTTGGCGGACACGTACTGAATGTACATCAGCTTAGCTGTCAGTTGAAAAAGGCGCAGTTTAACGTATGGCGGATTCTATATTTCTGGGCCTCTGGGCTCAAATTCACAGTCTTCAGTTAACTAATGAAGGTGGTTTAACTAATGAAATTCATAATAAAAATCGTTAGTTAAACCACGGGCGTCATTTAACTATAGACTGGGAATTTTGACCTAAATGTCAAAAACTTGGTTTAGAAGGTATAGATTTTGATAAAGATTTTATTTAAAAAAGTAACAAATGTTTCAAAAATATTTAACTAATGTCTATAGAGATGGTTTGTTTTTTTTAATTTTAAATGGGCGAGACAGTTAAATATCGTTACCTTAATATAGAAGGGCCCTTACTCATATTTTTTTTTTTTGAAATCGCGATTTTTACATTTTTCGTTGCATTAGATGTTCTTCCTTATATCGATATATGTATACAAAAAAAAACTCGATTTCAAAATAATAATGAGTGAGGGCCTTTCTGTATTATGGTAACGATAATAAATAATTGTGCCAAAAGTCAATCGAGGGCGAGGGATAATTCATTTTGTTTTAAAACAAATGAATATAAGATGGTTCAGAACATCTGATGGATCTCAATAATCATTCCAATATATGTATAACTCTGTTGAATGCAGTAGTTCATAGCGGAAAGTCTGACTTCAACTATCTATTACACAAATCTATAGATTCACAGGGAACATACATATGCCGTCATCTCATCCTCCTCCATGCACAAGGTGAACGAACCTGGCTGATTATCCACAAAAGGGTAGATAGTTTAGTATGTATTGTCCAGACAGAAAATCAATAACGCCATGTGAAAAAATCGAAAAAAATTGGACATACATATCTACTGATATAGTGACCTCAAAAACTTGTTAGTTTTTTTTCGCTTTATTTAGTTTAAGAATTATTATGTGCGTGTGTGTTTTTAGGGTTCCGTACACCAAAGGTGAAAAAGGAACCCTATTGTTTTCGCTACGCTGTCCGTCTGTCCGTCTGGCCATCTGTCCGTCACAGGGTATTTTCTCGAGAACCGTAAGAGCTACGGACCTGAAATTTGGACAGACTGTGTAGACCCTTGGCCGCTACAACAACAAATACATGAGAGTTGGAAATTAAAGGGTGTGCCAAAACGAGCAACGAAAAATTTTAAAATCCCATGTAATATACATACAATTGTGTGTATATGCACTTGAAGTTTGTAAAGTTAGTGTATTTTTATACAGACTACAACAATTAACACTAAAATTTAAAAAATTTTAATTAAAGGGTGTACCATCAGTTAATGTAATTTCGACTATGTAATTTTGATAACTTGCTGTATCTTGGAAACCGTAAGAGCAAACTTCTTGAAATTTTCAAAAACGGTATAACAAAAAAATCTCAAAATTATAAAATCGCCAAACCGAAAAAAATCGCCAAAACGAAAAAAGCACCAAATTAAAAAAAAATTTCTAAATCGAAAATAAATCGCGGTAAACCGGAAAAATCGCCAAAATAAAAAAATCGCCAAAATGAAAAAAAATCGTCAAAATGAAAAAATCGCCAAAATTAAAAAAATCGTCAAAATGAAAAAAATTGCCAAAATGAAAAAAATCGCCAAAATGAAAAAAATCGCCAAAATTAAGAAAATCGCCAAAATTAAAAAAATTGCCAAAATTTAAAAAATCGCCAAAACGAGAAAAAAGCGAAAAATAATAAAAAAAAATTATTTCAGCTGAAAAAACGTAAAAAACACTGTATTAAAAAAATGCTCAAAGCCCAACGTACGGAACCCTTCGTGCGCGAGTCAAAGTCGCACTTTACTGAATTTATTTTGTTTTACTAGTAAACTTGAATAACAAATAATGTAATAAAAGTTCATTTGTTGAAATTACTTGATTTATGAGAAAAATTTATTAATCGGTTAACCGGTTAGTACAAAAATTAACAAACAAAACCTCGATTGGGTTAATCGAGCGATTAGCCGATTAAAACAAAACCTCCATTAATAAATGAATACCCTAGTATCTACCCCTTTTGTATAGAAGTAGTATTCTTTTTTATGCGTTTTAAAAAAGTGGGCATGGTTGAAAAAAAGTAGCCTATAATTCAATCCAGAGTCCGAGTTAAATGTTGTGGAAATATCAGAAAGATCGGTCCAGAGGCCAGGTCTCCTATAAGGTACAAACAAAAACAAACACACATTTCGTTATATATAATGTTAGCTAAAATGCAAAAAGGCGTAACTAACAAAAATATAATTTTACAGGAAAAGCAAAAAACTAAACAAAAAACTGAACAAACGTGTAGTTAATTCCCCTTGTTATTTGTTAATAAAAGCGTCATTTTTTTATCGCAGAAGTGTAATATTTTGTCAAGACATGTAGTTTAATGGCATTCATAATAATCAATCAAAAACTCGATTTTTAATTTTTTGTTAGTTACGCCTTTTTGCATTTTAGCTGACGATATATAGATGCACTCGTAATACAAGTCTTTTTCCCAGCTGTAAAAGTAAAAAGGTAAAAATTAGGCTTAATTGCTTCATTACTTTGCAATATTATGCTTCATTACTTTGCAAAAACGATTTTTCAGCTCCATTTTCTTTAGAATAGCATAGAATAGAAAGAAGGTGGCTTACTCTACTTTTTTTTAATAGTAACGAATGTGAGTTACACCACTTCTGCGCTGATAGTCTCAAATAACAATTATAATGCAAATTTTAAATTTAATAAAATAATTACTTGTGAGGTAAATCATCATAAAACTTATGATACGTCATTGGGAGCACATCTTTAATATTTTCTTGCATATTTTTCTTTAAAAGGAGGAGGTTATCAATTCGTGTGTATTTCTTTTATATGAGAGGGTATAG
The DNA here is from genome assembly GCA_944452675.1 of Tachina lurida. Lineage (NCBI taxonomy): Eukaryota > Metazoa > Arthropoda > Insecta > Diptera > Tachinidae > Tachina > Tachina lurida. The sequence goes on from OX101754.1 coordinate 90,280,920, forward strand.
CTTCCATTTGGTACCATTGTTGAAAAGTAGGCTCTGATTTTACGATTTTATTTATTCGATTGAAGTTGAAAAAATGGACAAAGCCACGCCCACCTAAACTTAATATTATATTTCACATCCTTCTCTTTGACCGATTTTTACGAAACTTGGCACAAACATTCGCATTTATGTTTTATGTGAATATGAAGTTTTATGTTCTTCTAGTTAACCGATTCACGAAACTTGGTGCAGTTTCGGCACTTAAAACGACATAATTTTGTGCTTTGGCGCGGCTATGCCTATTAAAGATTTATATTGTATTTCACGCACTTCTATCTGACTGATTTTTACGAAACTTGGCGAAGTTCTGAAAATGATGCGATGTTGAAATTAGAAAATCGGGTGCACACTAATATTTGCAAAACTGGTAACTCTTTGTAAAAAGGGGAGAAAAAGTTAATTATTCGTCGTTCGCTGGTGAAAGAAATAGAAATAAATCCATTGCAGATGTAGCGCCGTATAGCGAATTTTGACCGACGCCGTGATTGTGTATATGTATTTGCATATCGGTGGTAGGAAGGCCCTGACTGAAATAATTGTAACCTCACAGAAGGTAAAAACATTATAGAAACTGTAATATTCAAAATATGACTTTTTTTGTGCAACTGTTTGTAAAAGCGTTATTTTTTACACGATTGTAACAAATTTATGTGACTGAAAAACTCAAATACGAGTTAGTGCCTATTTGAGAATATTCGCCGAAAAAAATTAGTCGATCGTCACACTTGAGTCCACAAAAATCATTTCAAAACAACCAGACTTATTCTAAGAAAAAATTGTCCTGGACTTTTGTCCCTATTCCCCATTCTCCTATTTTAAAAAATCATTTGCAAACTTTCAAGTAAAATAACAAAAATTAAAAATTTTAAAAACCCCCGATATGTCTAGAAAAAATGTGATATCTTCTAAGCGTCTGGACCGATTTTCTTCAAACATAGTTAAGAACCTTCTCGATCAAGTCACCTTTCAAACAGAAAAAAATAAATCAAAATCTGTCCAGCCGTTTGGGCTGCACGTGGACACGGACAGACACGCAGATACACACTACAAACTTAAGGTACGGTCACACTTGGCAAACATTTGCTCAAAAAAGCGTAACCAGCAAATACTAATGAGAAATCTTTTGATTCAGACGCGTGTTTATTAAGTTCAATAGTTTCCAATAATATTGTATTCCTTAACTTTGCCTATTTGTTAAATACGAAACTAATTAACTTAATAAACACGTGTTTGAAGCAAAAGATTTCTCATTAGTATTTGCTGGTTACGCTTTTTTGGGCAAATGTTTGTCAATTGTGACCGTACCTTTATAACACCCCTGTTTTTTTTTTGGGCGGGGGTTAATAAAACAACTGGAAACAAAATAGCCGAATTCGAAAATTTTAAACTCTCTCCCACGTTTTGTTTCTCTCTCCTTCTGTTTAGAATAAGAGTATTTTATTATAAAAACAAATTAATTATGAAAAAACTATTTCCCGAAGAGTATTTTTAGAATTGGGGTGAACGAAAGTTGTGATGCGTTTATTTGAACCGTTTTGTATACATTTTAGTTTTCTTTTTGAACATTTAAAACAAGTTTTGAAACGTGTTCATCATACACTCTTGTATTACCTAAATTTTAATTTTTATTATGTCAATAGCATCAGATTGGTTTAAAAGTGATTCCAGAAAATCGTTCGATATTGTTTTGAATTGTATTTTAATCAGCGAACTAATTATTACCAGCCAACAAATCCTCAACTTTTTAAATAGTTCTGAATTGAACAAAAATTGTTATAAAAAATCTACATACGTATGCATATTTAAAACGTTCAACTTTGTATTTGTTGGGTATATATTATTTTTTTTTACCAGCGAACGTAACGGTTATAATTTTAATTTTAAAAATTACTTTTTAATCATTATTTCTTGATTTTTTTAATATGCGTATTTCTTGTTAGTTAGTTCTAATTTTTTTCTTGATTTTTATTTATTTTTTTCTCAATTTTTAAAATGTAGGAAGAGTAATTTTTGCTTTAGAATTAATATGAATCGGTTTAAAATTGAATTTATCGCCAGAGTCTGTAAAAAAACTTTTATATGTTAAATTAATTTTACTTTTTTATAGTTTATTTATTTAAAATCATTTTTTTGAGCAAAAAAATAAAAATCAAAAAGTAACTGTTATTTTGTGAGGAATAAATAAAAGTCATAAACGGCCCTGTTCTGTAAACCGAATCCGAGTAAATTTCTCGTTTTCAAAAAATTAATAATGGGCCTGCAGACGTGTTTAAAATCATACACAATAATTTTCTTTCCAATATGATATTTGGGAATCTATATAAAAAAAAATTTAAAAAATCTAATAAAATATTTCTATTGTCAGAGTTACTTTTCTAAAATCGTGCGGTTTCAAATCGATCGGTTCACAGAAAAGGGTCGAAAATAAAAATCAAGACATAACTGATATTTTCTGAGGAATAAATAAAAATCAAAAAATAATCGGTAAATTTGAGTTTTTAATAAAAATAAAAAAAATTTAAATCATTGCATCTATAAGGTGGTGCATTTAACATGGAGTATCCTTGTGCACGTAGCACTTCTCTATTATTATTGTGATTTTTGCAGTTCCCTGATTTTTACACACCAATTAAAATTTTTTTTAACAAATACATTGACTCACATTAGCATTCATGGGAAAAGCCATGGTTCCAACAACCATGCCGTCTAATGCACGAAACAAGGGCGAGTTACGCATATTAACAGGTCTGCCACGATTACGACGTTCATTCGGTGGATTCGCAGTTGATGATGAGTCAGTAGCTGGAAGACGCTGAGAGGGCGGTGGTCTTTCGGCAACATGCACAACTTTTCCATCAACATCTGCCGGAATAGAGATTTATATTATAGTTTTTCAAAAAATTTCTTTTCACCTTTTCATATAATTTCACATTTGAATTTTACCATATTCTTTGAGTTGTTTGTCATCGACCATAACACGTCCACAATATATTATACGCTGCTGGTCGGCAGCAATATTTGTCTTTTCTGCCACTTTATCCTTGAATTCACGCACCGTAATCTATTAATTTAACAAAAATTACAACAAAAAAGATTAATTTTTTTTGAACATCCTTATAAAAAAATTTTCCTTTGACTAACCTCATTATCGATGCTAAATTCATGGGTTTGGGCATCCAAAGTTTTCACTTTTATATTTATAAGCATTTTGCAGCTTTTTCACCTTTCTCAAACAACAAAATAAAACTCTTAAATAATTTGCACGCAACTATCAAAAATATGTACAATCTATAAATTAAAAATCAACGTTTTGTGTATGCTTTATAATAAAATCAATTAAGTTTTCGTCAAACTGATTGCAAAAAAATTCAGTTTTTACAATTTCTTATATTCTTTCCTTTTTTCACGGTTATAAACACACTTATAAATGACGCAAGGCGAATTCATAACAGGTGGCCTTATCGCTACAAAAATACAACAATAATAAAAACAACATGCAATTCGTCTGGCTTCACAAAACCCCATCCGTCAAAAACAGTTGACTCAAATACCAATACATTAACATTTATAAAAACATATTTTACTATCCATGTGCATCTATCATCAACAACACAGAAAACAATATTTGTAAAATAAATCTAATTAAAATGTTGAAACACGGTTCAGGTTAGATGATCTTGATATTTTTGGACAACGTAAAGAAACCTTACTTGCTGCCTTATTGCAGTCTCTCCGATGGTTTTTTGGACGCGAAATCAGTGGTATAAAATGTGTTTTACTGGCTCATCATGGCCGTAAACACAATATTATGATTAAATGCATGAAATTGTTCACAAAAATGGACAAAGTTACTTAAAAGTGTATAACAAATAAACGTGCGTCTTATTTATACATACATACACATATAAGAAGTCTGCTAGTATTAGCTGGACCCGGCAAAAGTTGTCTTAACCCCACAATTAAGAATTCGCATTGTGTTGAGTGGATACATGAAGAAATGCAGCGCATTGTGGCAATTAAATGCAATAGGAAATGTTAAGGTATGCTTGAATATTTACTTCTATAAACTTAATTTGTAATAAGTATATGTATCTGTTTAAGGTTTCCCAAATTGCACGTAAAAATTGTTGATGTGGTGACAACGCTATTGCATCGTCGTTTACCAGCCACCAATTTCATGGTTGAGAATTTGGGAGCCATTGAATTGGGCTTTGTATATAAATACTACACATCCAGATTTTCATAAACATGTCTAGTCAACTAAAAGCTGACATGATGGAACGAGCAAATACTCTTTGCCTCAAGTAATGCAGAACGTTTGATAAAATCTTATTTCTATATTGTGCGAAAATCCGTGCAAGATTCTGTAACAAGGACTATCAGGCATTATAGGCGAGACACATTGGTAGAAATATTTTGTATTGATACAATTTTTTAAAAATCATCATCAATAAACTAATGCAGTTAATAATTTTGCAAGAGTTAATTTAGAATGCATATGCTAGGAAGGGTGCTCCTATACCGCACCTCCACTCGGAGACCCAATTGGTTACATTGTGATAAGTATTCATACATTATAATTCTTTTCACTTTAAAATATATTTTTTAAACATAAAGAACGATATAATTTTTTTTCACTTTAAATGTAAACAAACATTAGATAGAAGAAGAGATTTTGACAGTTGGGGTTTTAGCAATCTTCGAACAGCTGATAATCATCAGGACTGTTAGGGTCACCTGTTATGAATTCGCCTTGAAATGACGTTTGTTCATTGACAGCTGAAATGTCAAACACTAAATCAACCGCTGTGTTCTTATTGGCAACAATTGCAACCGCACTATCTCGCTTTAATCAGAATGCTCTTGCTCTTTTCCTCACATTTGGCGATTTGAAAAAAAAAATTGTCTGATGCAAATATATCACTAGTTTAAAAATCAAGCAGAAAACACAATTCCTTCGGAAATTTATTGATACTTATTGTTATTGGGAATTATTTATTAATTTTAAAACTTGGAGAGCACTGAGATTATGTACTTAAGCCTTAAAACAATATATTTTTGCAACTTTTTGTTCTAGTACATTCCACACCTGGGTGAAAAAAGTGACAGACGGCTTACACAGGGCTGCCAGAAGATTTTGCTGAAAAATCTGCACTTTTTTGAAAAATCGTCGGCAATTTCGGCATATAAATTTCGGAAATCGGCATGAGTTTTTCATTATTTTTTATTAAGGCAAAAACAAGGTTGGCAAACGGTATCGTAAAAATACCGATACCGATTCAAATACCGTTATAATTAGATACCGGTATCGTTACCGATACCGAAATCCATTTCGGTTAGAAAATACCGGTATCCAGACTACCGTTTACGTCTATACCGGTACGTACCGGTATACCGATTCCGGCCAAAAAATAAATGATAAGTGAGTTGTAGTTGCCAAATTTTTATTATGTATTACAACTTTTTTCACCATGAGACATTTTGGTTTTTATTTCGACCATTGCATTCGTTTTGCTTTATTATTCCAGAAGCCAACCAATCCCATTTTTCAGCCAATATTATTGCCACGTTTATAAAACATAGAATCTCAAGAAAAAAGAGCAAAGCCAGAACTAAAAATATTTAAAATGTTTTGTAATAGATACTATGGTTTCAAAAGCCATAGCATAGATAAGAACCTTTGTTTTTCGAGCAATTAATCGAAGACAACTATAATTAGTTTTTATTCGGAATACCAAAAGTAAAGTTGTTTCAGTTTCAATCCAACGGTGAGCTGTAAACCGTAATATGGGCAAAAATTGCAAAATATATATCAATTAACTTTTTTTCTTTGGCTTAGAGAAAAAACTTCTAAATTTTTATATTTGAAGTTAAAGATTCCTCTTGAGGTGAAGAAAAGTGCCTGCTTTAAATTTTTAAATGTTAATTGTTTTCTTTGTTTTTAAGTTGGCTGAAAGAATATTATTTATTCTTTGAATTGAAATATTCCAATGTTCGTTTCGTCTGAATTTGGCGATAAAGTTATAAACAATATGGGGCAAGTACAAAAATATTGCCTAAGAACGTGTCCAAAGTATAAAAGTGTCGAAAAAAACCCAAAAAATATTCTGACAACAACACAAAGTTGAACGGAACAGGCAGACGTTTTCGAAGGCCACTAAATCTTCCTCATCAGCGTTCTTCTGTGTTTTGGTCCACTGTGTGTGGTGTCAGTTGATGTAGATGTCTGCCTTATATACGAAACTTTATGGCAAATGGAATATGTGAATTGGTTTGATTCATTACATTTCAATTTGCTCATGTGTTTTGTAATGAAGGCTCAAAGTTACCATCTCTATATTTATAATAGCCTTACCATTGTCGTTGGTTCTTTACTAACTATGCACATGTTTGTTAATTTGCTTATTTTTGTTCTACTTAAGACAAACTTTTTTCTTGTTTGTTACTCTTCTTTCTGTATCCGTTTATAAATTTAAAATCGGTTGATATTTAACTTATTTAGAGGTTGATAAGTGCCTACGGGTACGAAAAAGCGGCTTTTTACTCTGTTCGAAGTTGAGAAAAATTTTCAGTGCAATTGGTTATTTCGTGTGAAAAATTTGACATGTACTAAATGTAGCCCAACTCGCAGTTGTTTTAATAAATTTCTCGCTTTTTTGCTTGAAAGTATGCAACATTGCTAAAATTCCGTGCGAAAAAAGCACTGCTCATGTTCTTCTTCTTCTTCTTCTTCTTCCTGTGCTGACATACTATGTATGTCAAAAAAGGTGGCTTCGGACACTTAATCCATGGTGCCACCTTTGTGGTGATAATTTTGTTTTGTTGTGTAGGAGCTTCCTTCGGTTGCTGCGAACGACCTATACCTTCATATAGGAAGTAGGAGTTTCCAAGATCCACTCCCTTGTGGTGGTTGTTTTTATTATTGTTGTTTTTGTTTTTGCATGTGGTTAATGGAAACCAACGGGATATCGCGGTGATACCGTTAACCGACGCCAACCATTAATCACATGCGGTGAGACGCAAAACTCTCGAAGGCCAATAAACAACAGTGGCCTGGTTGCATTTAAGAAATAATTGCCAACGACGCGTGATGTTGACTCGCCCAGAGCTGCTTTACGAATCCACTGCTCATGTTGTTTCCCAGCTAAACTAAAATGATACCAGATTAATTTTGCATGGAAAGACATGATTTTCCGTGTTTTTCACACCAAGAACAGAGTACTACTCTTGCGAATTTATTTCGCAAATATTTCATACCAAATACATACTTTTATATGTAGTTTGACAGCATTTCGCACGAAATTGTGAACAGAGTACCACGCTTAACTCAAGATTTTGGAGATGTCTGGAAAATTTTTATACTTAGCAGAAAAATAGTAACACTTCGCAGGTATTTCGATTTCATTAAAATTTGTCACACAGTATAATTTATCAGTATAGACTTTATACATGCAAAGTTTGAACTGCAGTCTCCTTGTTTCACTTTTTTAATAAATTATTGTTTAGTAATAGTATAAAATCATATATAGAAACAAATAAGTTTATATGCTTTTATACATACATATGTTAATGTAAAAATACTCCCTTTTTGAAGTAATTTAATAAAAAAAAGTTTTTTTTGCTATGTCCACTGCCTGAAATAATAAATTTGTCTGTAATATCGGTATACCGGTATTATAAACTCGATAACGGTATGTACCGGTAATACCGATACCGAAATAAAAAAAATACCGATACCGCTACCGATACCGAAATTTAAAAAATAATTGTACCGGTATCAATACCGATACCGTTATTTGTTTCGGTTTCCAACCTTGGGCAAAAATAATAAATCTTATGTAATTTCACGTATTTTATAAAATGATAATACATAATTATTACATTTATTATTAAGGGGCCCATACACACGTACTGCTCATGCTCATGCAATAAGAATGTACCCCAGCGGGAAAAAGGAGGAGTACGGATGTCTTCTAAAAGGCCTCTTTTGGATGTACAAGGCCTGCTCGCCCCATTCCATCTTCATATCTTTTTTACATACGTTGTCATTGCGAGGTAGGCCTTCCGTTTTCACTTCTGTCGCATATATTCTAAAAGGCCTTAAAATTAATGTCTGTTAAAAGGCCTTCAAATTAATGGCTGTTAAAAGGCCTTCCAGTTAAAAAGCCTTCAGATAAAGGTAATTTTGAAAGGGGTTTAACAAAGGTTTTCAACTGCTGGGGCATGTATTTCAAAAATTAAAAGTGTTGAAATACAAGTAAAATAGTTGTGAAGATATATAAGTATTTTATATAAAAAAAAATATTTTCCCAACTGTTTTACTTGTATTCCAGCACTTGTAAGTTTTGAGAAACAGGCCCGAGGCATGAATCAAAGAATACAAGATTACGCATTGCGCATGTTTCTCAATTTGAGTGTGCTGGTGTGACGTCAAAATTACGTAGAAATTTAAATGTAAACAAAATTGCCCTATACCAAATACACGTGTGTGTGTGATTGTGTACATGTTTATCGGCTAATGTGACGTACATGCGCAGAAAAATATTTTTTTCAATAGCTGAATGCGTAATCTTGTATTTTTTGATTCATGGGCCCGAGGTATTCAATATACACATCTATACACAAAGTGTTTCGACGTTTATTTCTTTATCAAAAGGGTCGAACATATTGAAAGGAAACTTCTGATAATACGAACCCATATAGAATTTATATAAGTACATACATATATAATATTGATCGAACAAAACAACTGTGCTATCAAATGCGCATTTATTAATACTAGATATACCAAACGGACGACATAATCGTCCGTATTCTAGATGGAAATAATTATATTAAGATTCAAAGAAAAATTATCTAAACGTCGTAAAAAATTCATTAAAAGAGTCACACAATAAGCATACATATTTACATAAACAATAATTCGTACATAAAATTAAAAAAAAAACAGAAACAAAATCCCTTTAAAGCTACTTCAATTTATTGAACTCTCTTCCTATAAGTTTTATGGCTTTCATACAATAACAAATAAGAGAAAAAAAAATTGGAATAGCAAGAGAAATACTGCAAATACACACACTCACACACACACATGTTTTGTTTCATTTTTAAGTGTAAGCTAATAAATGCGTGTGTACTATGTTTGCATGTAGTAGTAGCAACTTTAAACGCTTATAGCTCCCAAAATACTGAACCGATTTCAATAAAATATAGATTGTGCACATCTGTGCAGAAAATCCTTTAAAATCATGTAAGTCTTTCCAAAATCGGTGCAGTAGTTCCGGCGCAAAAGGGATTACAAAAAACTTGTTCGCCTATTAATTATATAGATTTTCGGCTAAAAATTCTCCCTTATGTTAAAAATTATGCAATTAATACATAAAAAGTATAAACAAATAGAATTTTATTTTGATTTCCCGGCAATTCCCAAAAAAAAAATTTCATAAAATCCCAAAAATGGGTTTACTTTAGTATTTCTGCTGTATTTCTCTTATATTTCGCGGGCGCATATAATATTTTAGGAAATATTTAAAAACATATCATGTTTTACCTACCATTTACACATGAAACTAATTGCAAGAAAGTAGCAATACAATCACATTTTTTCACTACCACACTCACACAAGGTGTATTTAAACAGGTGGCAGCGTTACTTCAGCTGATAATTTTTTGCTCTATGTGCTTTGTAGCTGAAGAATGTCAAGAACTTCGATTTTGTTTTGGTTTTGGTACAATTATTTTTGTGCTTTTGACATTCTTCGGCTCTTTACACAGCTATGGTTGCCGTATTTTTGTATAACAAATCCTTACGCAGTCACCTGTATAATTACACCATGCACTCACATAGTTTTTAATTTCCACTCAGCTTTCAACGATTTTTTCAAGAGAGTAAATTTTTGATGTTTTCAGAAAGTAAAATGACAAAGACGTGAACACTGTTACCCACATCAAAAATTTATACAAATATATAGGATTGTGGCAAATAATTATTATAAATTATCTTTATTTTGTATAAATATTTAAAGAATTATAACATCTTATGTTCAAATATACATGAAGAAGACAGACAGTTCATGCCTTTTGAAAACCATAATATTATTAAAATGTTAACAATAATACTTATTCCCAATTTATTGCCTTATAAATGTGTGTAGGTGATATTCTGGGTAACTCTAAATAAGAAGTAAACAAAACAATTTTCAACAACTTTACTTTTCGACAACATTTTTTAAATGAACTTTCCCTTTCCTATGAAAATTAACAGGAAATTTTCATGAAAGTCATTTATTTCATTAAATTTTTTATACATAATACGTATACAGATATTTCAAGAAAGTACTTTCATGTGTAAATGTAGCGTTAAGGTGGAATAACGAATTTTTCGGTCTTAGCTTTGTAATTTGAGAAAAAATGAATTGCATTTGACATTTATAACAAAAATAGGTATATTTCGAAACGATCTGGCACCTTTAATAACAAAAATTTTGAACAAAAAATTTCTTTGTAATATTTCTTATAGTATCACCTTTTGAAGAAATAAAAACATGGGGTTGGTATACTTGCAATATTTTTAAATAATAGTGAAATAATTAACCCACTTTTTACTGCAAAAAACGGCAAAAAATCTACTTTTTTTTCAAATATTTCATTTAAATTGCCTATAACTTTTAACTTAGTTGTGCTATTAATACCACGGATGGAAATCATGGTGCAATTGTACTTTTTATAGTACATTTTTGACCTCGTGACACCGTGATACTACCGCGAGTTACTTCTACAATTTAAAAATGCCAATGTTTCACTATATTTCACTACATATATATTAATTTTGCATATGTTGTCTTTAATTTTTTTGTGTGTGCTTTATTTTAGACGGTCAGCTTCTCTGTTTTTGTTGCAATGCTGTTGTCAAGGCAAATTCATGTACCAGGTGGTGTCAAGTCTGCTGAATATACTGAATTTTTGTACACATTTTTGTTAAGTTTCTGTTTTTTATTGTTTTCTTCAGAATTTTTACACATTTTGTTTACGTTTCCGTTCTTATTAACAAATATTAAAAAAATGGTACCGCTAGGCTTGCCAGATATTAAATCCTCAAAAAAAGTACATTAAGAAAAAAAAGGCAGTACATTTAAAGAAAAAAAAGTACATTGTGTTTATTTTATTAAGTTCAAATTTAATACATAAAATAAACAATTTATTTAATAAAAACTCCAAATATAAAATTCACTGCATAAGAATAACAATTTATAAAGTAAGGAACACAAAATAAGAGATCATAAATACTATTTATACATAATATTATATAAACTAAAGAATAGTCAAACAAATTTTTGAATTAAAAACCAGACAGTTCTACTAAATCATAACAAATATTTATCATTTTTTTTTTTTGTACTTCATTAACAATGGCATTTTTACCTCTTTCGGCTTTTAAAAAATTAAAAAACTCGTTACATGTGTAATCAAAATTAGTTTTTATTATTAAATCACTTTCTAAAAAAATAGCTTTAGAATTGATAATTCGCAAAAAATGCAAAAAACCGCCACATTAATCTAGTTGCAAATGTTTAATAAAGCAGAAGTATAAATATCACAACAGGGTGCCCTCAAAAAGTTGCGTTTGCGTTTGTTTGGTAAAGCGTATATAAGATTCGACACAACCGCCAAATATAGCACTCTTACTTGTTTGTACTATAGATATGCATAGACATTTTTTTTATTTGTTTGCAAAAAAAGTACAAAAGAAGTACAAGAACTAAAAAACAGTACTTTTGCGTACTTCTTTAGTAGTTATGCAGACAGCAGTACAATTATTTAAAAGAAGTACGCGTACTGCTGAAAACAGTACGTCTGGCAAGCCTAGGTACCGCCATGGTGCAAAAAGTAAATTTTTTTCACAGTTGGTACAAAATACAAGAATTCATTTTCCTTCCCTGGTCTTGCATCGTAGCATGTGCAAAATGGTGTATTATATTGATACTCACCACTTAACAACTCTTAGTGGTGAGTATCAATACACAATACTAGTGATGTAACGAATGTCAATTTTTGATATTCGCTAATACGGATACGAATACATATTTAAAACGATTAGACTAGACTTGTATCGAACTCTTTCACTAGTTCATTTTTGCCACAAACCAATGATCAAACCCATTTAAATTACATGGGTTTGATCATTGGTTTGTGGTAGACTTGTATCGAACTCTTTCAGTAGCTCGTTTTTGAAACAAACCAATGATCAAACCCATGTAATTTAAATGGGTTTGATCATTGGTTTGTGTCAAAAACGAGCTACTGAAAGAGTTCGATACAAGTCTAGTTTGTGGCAAAAATGAACCAGTGAACGAGTTCGACCCAAGTCTAAAAACGATATTTGCGAATACGAATATTGTATGTGAAATTTTTAGACATTAAATTGGGGTTCTATTTTCGTCTGCAATATGAAATACAAAAAAATTTTATGAAAAAGGACTTCATACTCCTGTTGGCGTACTTTAAAATTAATAAAAACTACCCAAAATTTTAATGATCGTCTTAAATAATATTTGAAAATAATACAAAGCACACATTTCTATAAAAAATTTAATGGATTTGTAGAAACTAATATTTTTAGCCATTTATTTAAATTTCGTTTAGGATTTATGCATTTATTTATTTAATTTGTTTGGAAAAATATTCGTATACAATACAAATATCTAAAAATTACCGAATATTCGACAACGAATTATTATATTCGAATACGAATATTCGTACATCACTTTGTACTTTGAATATACTTTGCCGTAAACCAGAAACCAACCGACGGATGTGTCTTTTATAAGCATACTTTAGAAAAAATTGTGTGCGATAAGAGTTTCTCAAGCGTTGTTAAAAACTGCTTGTAAATTCACATTTTATAAACACTATGATAAACGAAATTAAGAAAAGCTTAAAATTAAACAGTGAATTATAAGCTTATTCTCATTTTGTATTGAATGAAGTTTTATTATTATTTGGTACATTGGGTATACATATATGGATAAGGAAGAATTTATTAATGCTTATAAAGGCGGTTTCAGACTATAATACAAGTATTAATACTTTTGACGAAAATGCCTCCCTGATCTGATTTCTGTTTAAAAAATTTCAAAACACAATAACAACTCAACATGTCAGAGTTGCATTTTCCACAAAAGTATTAATACTTGTATTATAGTCTGAAATGGCCTTAAAAACATCCCTACAATAAAGCTACTAGTCAATTGACTAGTCATTTGACTAGTAGCGACGACCACAACTTCGGTCACCGTATCCAGTTCGTTTATTAGGGGCTTGGTGAAAAAAATGACCAAAACATTTGTGTACGTGTGATTTTTCTCTCTTTCTATCTTATTGATTTCACTTAATTAAAACACATATATCTGAACTGCTTACTCTGCTACTTTTTTGCCAGTCACAGATTACATAAGCACTGGCAAACTAAGACTAGTCAATGGTTACAAGGCAACTGGTCACCTATTACTAGTAAATTTTTACATAAAAACTGGAAAAATGTAACATTTAAATAAATAAACATAATTTTCATGTTTTTTATTATAATAAAATAGAGAAATAAGTAATATATATAATAAAAACAAACAAAAACAACCCAAAATAAGTAGGTGGCACCAATTTAGTCTTCTTCACGCTTTTTTCAGCTCCAAAACTCCTTTCTTTTTGTAAATATCTAAAATTTAAAAACAAAATACAAAATAAATGTATAAATTAAATTAAACTTGTCAATTTATTTTATGCAGTATTGTTGTTACTTAACTTTCTTAGCACTTTTATAAATTTTCACTTCACAAACCGAACGAATTGTATATTTTACAATAAAATGCGATGTCTTAAAACTTTTGGGTTATGTACATTAGATGTTCCACTCTAACACACATGTTAGAGAGGAGCAACTATAATTGGTAAATGTGTCGGTCATCGCTACCAGTCAAATGACCAGTCAATTGACTGCACTCTTAAATTCACTATACAATTATTGCAAATGTATTAGTGAAAAAATGTCGTTTGTGTTAGTTTCGGTCATTCATTTCTTGTAGGGATATGTATGTGGTAAAATTTAAAAATTTCAGATAAAAAGCTTATACACGCATTGAGCTGTAAGTAAATTTAAATCAAGAAACTGGTTTTCTGCAATGCATATTAGCTTTTTTGAATTGTGCCTCTGTTGCGAACAAAGACTTCATGTGTGTAAAAAATATGTGGTAGTTAGAGATGCTAATCGGGACAGGTTTTTTGAAATCTCGGGCTTCGGGATTGTACAAATGTCCGTCTTTATATTAAAAATAATATTTTAATTTTACAACATATTTTTTTTTGCATATTTAAAGGGTACTTATACAATTCAGACATTTAATTGCAAATTTTCATTGAAAAGTGCAATGTATGCAACATTTTTCCTAGAAAAGAAAAAGCCATATAAGATATATTAGCCCCATTCACAATCTTGTGCAAATGGACTTGCATCACAGCATGTGCAAAATGGTATAGTATATTGATACTCACCACTTAACAATTCTTAGTGGTGAGTATCAATATACTATACCATTTTGCACATGCTACGATGCAAGACCATTTGCACAAGATTGTGAATAGGGCTATTATGTATATACCATAAAATATTATCTACTAAAATATTTATTCAAAGCAAAGTTTTTATTTTAACTTTTTATAACAGGGAGTTTCTAATAATTTTTGATGTAAAAGATGACAGTCAAAAACATTATTTATGCAAAAAACGGGATTCAAATAATCCCGAAAATTCCGGGCTTTAAAATTAAAAAATCCCGGGCTCTGGGATTTGAATAGTCCCGAAAATCCCGGGATTTCCGGGCTCGGGATTTCCCGTTTAGCATCTCTAGTGGTAGTACATTCAAATATATTCATTACCAGGTTGAAGAATTTAATTTTTTGGGAGGAAATCTAGACTAAGAATGTGAAGTTCTCATTGAACACAGCTACACAAGATGTCTTTGATATGAATGACTAACAGTGCTGCCACAGCAAAAAAATTGTTATAACCAAAATGTTTGAAAAAGTTACCAAATGTGCAGAAAACATACAAATTTATTGCATAGCACAAAATTAGTTGCATTGGCGGCAGCGTTACCGTTGGTGCTACTAAAGTAGCAATTTGCCACTTTTTCGGCTGCTTGAATAGTATTGTGCTACCTTTACAAATTGCACCCAAATTTGACACTTTTTCTAATTTTTGCCACTTTTTGCTACTTTTTACTGAAAGAAGATATACTTTTTTGTACTTTCGATTTCGAAGGGAGCTTTTAGACCTTTACGCCACTTATATGACGCAAATCGGGCCTTTAAAGCAGTT
This sequence comes from Tachina lurida, assembly GCA_944452675.1. Lineage (NCBI taxonomy): Eukaryota > Metazoa > Arthropoda > Insecta > Diptera > Tachinidae > Tachina > Tachina lurida. The sequence continues at coordinate 90,296,329 of OX101754.1, forward strand.
CAGGACAAAAAAAAACATGTGGGCCAAAATTTCATCCATGATACCGGAAAAGACACCAAAGCAATGTGAAGAACGCTACAAGACAGTGCTAAAAAGAAAGAAAATTGCAGTAGATAATAATAGGGCATCAGGTTCTAAAAGAAAGAAAATATAGTTCGAGGAAGAACTAAATAAAATTTGTTTATTGGATGACTCTATAGAGCCTGAAGTGCAAATAAGCAGCCAAAAGTGCTTAATAAATGAGAAATGCGAAAAAGTTAAAGCTGAAAAGTTTAAAATAAAGACCCGGACGGTTCAGGAAACGTTGATAGAGTTAGCAGAGAAAAAAGAAGAAGCGAGAGAAAGGCGACATAAAGATAAAATGGAGCTACTAAAAAAACTATTACAAGGCAAGGAAACGTAATTGTTAATAAAAAATTCTGCGGCTATGTATAATATTAAATGACAATACAAATTAGAATTTTGTTGTTTTTGTTTTTACTTTTATTGAATGACAAGAAATACATTGTTAAACTCCTTTTATTATATTTGAAATAAGTTTTTATGTTTGTGAATTAATCTTAAATTTATAAAAATGATTAAGGCTTTATAAAGGAGTTTTAATACAGATTTGCATACAAAATTTAGCTTATTAAGACTTTATAAAGCCTTATTAATTTTTATAAATAAGCCTGTTAATATATATTAATGCTTAGATCATATAAGTACATACTTATATATATATAAATTCAGCATTCTACAAATCAAGTTCGGCAAAATCAGACTTACAAATGAAGTTTATTAAAACAACTGAATTCGATTTTTAAAATGCAGAATTTGATTATACTAAATTTTAATATACAGTGTGCAGCACAACTCAAGGTACCCAGCTAAAATAATAAGCAAGTTCAAAAATTTTACAAAAAAAATATCTGATAAAATTGCTTTTATTTATTACTTTATTAATATTTTAATTCGTATAGCCAAAGCATTAATTATTAAAATCAAGTCGCATCAATTGTCTAAAACGACATTTAAGAATACCAAATGCATTTTCTATCTTCACACGCGTTTGACAAAATTTTAAATTGAAGTTTTTTTCTGACTCGGTTAAGTTCCCATAATCACGGAACGGTGTCAAAAGATATTCCCGCAGCGGGTAGGCTGAATCACCTAACAAATGATACTTTGGTGTGCACAAATTTGGCAAATCTTTACCTATAAATGACAGTTTTAGTATCCGTGAGTCGTGAATTTTACTGGGAACTCCTGTATACACATCCAAAAATCGAAGCCTTGAATCGCAGATTCCTTGGAGAGTAATTGATACAGTGTCATGCCTATTTGCGTAGGTGGAACGAATTTTATGTTTAGGAGTTCTTACAGAAATGTAGCTACCATCAACACACCCCAAAACATTTGGAAAACCGGATATCTTTATAATATGTACATACATATATTTGATAGGAATCTGTTTCAATAAAACTATTTATTATCTTCCTCACCTTTTGAAATTCACTGTCCACTGCTTCTTTCTCTGCGTTAGTTTGTGGAAATTTGATAACTTCAGGGGCTACTTCTTCCAATAAAAATTTTAAAACTTTTTGAATGGAAGTATGAAGACTTGACAAAGACAAATCAAACACATTCGCCACTTCTCTAAAGGTAGTTTTGTTGCCACTGAACCTGAAATGAAGTTTTTACTTTAAGAATATTAAATATTTTATATATATTTTACCACAAAAATGAAAGAATTTGTTTTTCTACGCTTGTTTGTTTGCCATTAGTCATACAAAACCTTGTAATTCCTCTATAGTTTTAAAAATTACTCACCAGAATTTTTAAAAAATCGATTTTTTTGAAGAAACTTATGAACTAATTTTGGTCTACAATTTTGAAGTTATTTGCTTAAATTTACATGAAAATACTGTTTCGCGTTTGAATTCCTATAAAAAGAAACTAATTGTTAAAATAGGTAACTATTAACCATTTTTCCTAGATGAAAATATTATCACACAACACAAAAAAGGAAATTTTTCTTTAAATCGCTGCCAATTCGGTGACCAGCCATCGAAAAAGAGAACTTCTTGCAATGACAACCCTATGTAAAAATCATTAGATCGGATCGAAATTGGCACTACTTCCAGATCGCAAACTCTACATTTTCATGACTTTTTTGGAGTATCTTTTTTTACTGGGATCTTTTGAATAATTAATATGCCCTCGCTAGCTTAATGATCAAACAGAATTGCGGCATAAACACATTTTCCATACAAATTGACACAAAAAAGTACATCCAGAAAGCAGTCGAGAGATAGAATCTATTTTATTTTGACAGCGTTTTTTCTTATGTTCTCACATATAAATGATCAAACAGAATTGCGGCATAAACACATTTTTCATACAAAATGACACAAAAAACTAGCCTCAGAAAGCAGTCGATAGATAAAATCTATTTTATTTTGGGAACGTTTTTTCTTATGCTCTCACATATAAATAAATATTCTCTCAAACATGTTACCATACTTTCAATAAATTTCATACATTTTGTGAACAAAACTACAAAGAAAAATAAGCACAAAAGAAAATAAAACAAAAATTAGAGAGCATTTGAAGTTACTTACTGCCTTAGATTTTATTATGGGCTTTGTTAATTTGACAGCGATTTTTCCTGAAGTTGCGGACGTATTCTGTTTGATCATTAAATTAATATTCTCTCAATAATGCTACCATACTATCAATAAATTTCATACATTTTGTGAACAAAACTACAAAGAAATATAAGCACAAAAGAAAATGAAACAAAACTTAGAGAGCATTTGAAGTTACTGCCGTAGTTTTTATTATGGGCTTTGTTAATTTTTATAGCTATTGCTATTTATGGCGAGATACAGGGGCAGAGACCTGCGCCGACCGGCTGACAGCCGGCTGAGCCGAGCCGCCGAGGGTTTTGCGTCAGCCGCCGCCGCCGATTTTTTCTCGGCTCAAAATCGGCTAAGATTAGCCGCCGATTGATGATTTTTTTTATATTTTACTTGATGGTTTTTGGTATTTTCACAAAAAATTCACACTTTTAATATAAATTTACTTTGGCACAATTGTAAATATGGTGAAGCCGACTCAGCCGAATTTCAGCCGACTCAGCCGAATTTCAGCCGATTTTCAGCCGCCGCCGCCGACAAAATTGATCAGCGCAGGTCACTGTACAGGGGTTAGAAAATAATTTTCGTAACAAAATTAACCGACACTATTACAGTTATAAATTTATTTTTGTTTTGATTTCTTTGTACTTAAAAGCAGCGTACGAAAATAAACGAAGCAAATTGTTTGAATTTGTTTTGTTTGGTTCTTTGAAATGAGTTGAACAAAAACAAAAACAATGAAAAACATCGCTCAGTTTGTTTTTGTATTATTTTTTGCAAATAAGCACAAGCCAGAGAACATTGCCGATCGACTGTAAGACGATTAACCGCCGCCGCCGACCACAAACAATATATTCATTTAATCGTGCTCCACTAGAAAAGATAATAATGGGTTATAAATGGAAACGTTTTGAAATATTTTTAAACATGTTTAATACATCTTCAGCTGGTTTCTGGTTTGCGGCACAGTATATTCAAAATACATTATGTCTGTAGCAAACCAGAAACCAAACGACGACATTTTCACAATTGTGTTTAAGACGAGTTTTCTAAGAACTAAACACAACCGTTCACATTATATTTGAGATGTTTAAGGTTGTCGTTTTGTCAGTATTATTGTCAATTATTGTATTTGTAAAAAATTACGAATAATTATGCTTTTCAAACAACAAATGTTTTTGTAAATAATTCACTATTTTTTAAGTAATTACTTTCTTACCAAATAATGTATCAGCTGCCGCCATTTAATAACAAAACAAAGGTGCCAGAGTTATCAAAAAACGGACTGAACATACTCTATTTACGTGTTTAAATCTTAAACACTTCATTTGAGATGTTTAACAAAACACTTCATTTGAAATGTTTAACAAAACAACAATCTCAAAATCATCGTGTTTAAGCTTTTAAACACGAATAAGGTGTTAAACACGTTTAAAAACATAAGTGTGAACATAGTATCATATAGCTAAGTAGCAATTGCTATAACCAGGTGTTCTAAGACACCTCTCTCCTTTTTAATTTGACAGCGATTTTTCCTGAATTTACGGATTTATTCTGTTTAATCATTTATATTCATATACCTCTGTCTGTATGGATATGTAAATATTAAAAATATTTTCCTATTAAAATATCTATATCGTGTCTGTCATGACTTTCAAACGTTTTCAATTAGAATGAAAATTTCCGAATCGCAAAAAAAAAGATTTGGTGTCTGCATACTTCCGAATATTTTTGCAAAATTGGTTGCTAATGTGGGAATATTTTTCATATCCCATTTTCTATGTATTAAAACCAAATATATATTGGTTTAAATTTCCGGAGATATCAAGTCTAGATTTTGTTTAAAATAAATTAATTTTATTGTGGAAAAAATGCGATTCTATTTACTTTCACGTTGTTGATGCAGTCGAAAGTGAAATGAAAAAATTATTCGGAAGTGAATGTCAGGACACCAAAATATGCGGAAAAGATTCACTTTCACACGGGTGTGACAGACAATTTTATACATTTGCTTCACATTTTATACATTCAATATACATATTTAGTTTGCTGCATACTAGTGCTTCCGCCAAGCGTTTTTTTTTCTAAATTTGCATCATTAGAAAATAAATTATCTAACAGACTGAAAGTTTAAGCTTGTCATGCCATGTTGTTATCTACTTTAAGTTTGTAGCAAAGGGATTTGAAAGACTGGATTCCAAAAGATGAACCTGTACAAAAACACAGATAAACAGTTCCAAGAAATCGCCATATATCTTGAAAATGTTTAAAAACGGTACTTGTCCGTTAATTAAAACATGCAATGCACAAAAAATTTACAAAATTGTCGTGTGCCTGTCTTTTGAGAATTCAATATTCAGATATTTATCAAAAGTTCAATAAATTTTCTCTAAAGTAAATAAACTGAGTTAGTTTTTATTTTGTAAACAAGTGCCAATGCCAAAAAAGCATTAAAAATATATATGTATCTTCAGAAAATTCAAGTATTTTTTTATTATAAGCGCAGATTAGGTCAATTACTTTAACATTTTGTGACCTTATTTTATCATAAAAATAGTATATTTTAGTCTTTAAGTATGCAAAACCCGATTTTTATTCTTGATGTTTTTAAAAATAAGCAGATTTGTTTTAATTTTTCTTGTTTTTAAAGTTGCGCCTTTATTTTTCTTAAAATCCCCTTTTTGGTGCCACCTTTTTTTTTAAATCCCCTTTTTGTGCCACTTTTTGAAATTTTACAACGGTAACGCTGATTGGCGGTATTCGGTGGGAGCCAAGGCGAATTCAGTATCAGGTGAACTCTTCCCTACAACAATTTTACAACACAAAAAACAACACGTAGTTTGCTTTTCTAAGCAAATTTTGACATTTTGGTTCAAAATGCTAAATTTGGCAGCAACAGCTGATAATCAGCCGTGCTGATAAGGTCACCTGATACTGAATTCGCCTTGGGTGGGAGCTTTTCTGTGGATTGTGTGTGTATTTTTTTGGTTGAATTTTAAGGATAAGCTACGATATTTTGCATTTACACTTACGCAAGACCATTTGCATTAAACACCGAATACCGCCATTGTAATACAAGGATTATTTGCACTTTATAGTAAAATAATAATTATTATATGTATTATATACATATATTATTATGCATTATAATACGAATTATCGACCGGTCCATTCTAAAACATGCTAAGTCAAAAAATCTAGTTTTGAGATAAACGCCTTCAAAGTTTATTCGTGATATCTCAGGAATGTTATGAGATAGAAATTTGAGACTTTTTGTAATCATATAATAATTGCAATATAATTTTTTTTAGCTTATTTGAACTTTACAAATGTGTTGTAGATCATAGTTAAAAGTGACTTAGAACACTTAAAACTGTACACAAATCTGTTACCTAGTCCTCTAAGTAGAGTTAGCATCTTTCTGGTGGTCCTTTCTCACCTACAATGGTCATCTAAGTACATATAACATGTTTTAGTTTGGAGAAAAATTTAAATTAACTTTTACTACTTCATACTAAATCATGCTAAGTGTACTTAAATCATTTAATAGGGAAGGTTTTTTAAACTTGACAAATTATGCTAAGTACATTTTTGCTCATAACTTTTGATAGGATAGTCCGATGTATTTTTCTTAGTTTTCGCCGGACGCAGATAAGATTTTTGGAAATATTTGAACACATACCATGTCTTAAGGTGGTATGATAAATTTTATGGTTCCAGCTTTGGAATTTGATATTTGTAACAAAAATAGGTTTATTTCGAAACGATCTGGTTTCTTCAATAAGAAAAAATTTAAACAAAAAATTTCTTTGTAATTTTTCTTACAGTTCTACCTTTTAAGTAATTATAAATATGGAGTGGGTAGTAATACAAAATTTTTTTATAATACCGAAATAATTAATCCACTTTTTTCTGAAAAAAACGACAAAAAGTTGACTTTATTCAAAATTTTCACTTAAATTGCCTATAACTTAATTAATTGTGCTTTTGATAAAATTTTTTTGTAAATATTAAAAATTTTGTTTTAATTCCATTATAAAAAGTTTCCTCTTCCAAATCGGACGAGACTTTAGTTCTCCTTTAGCAGAATAGTGGAAAAAATTTCTGCACGGCATACAGTGGGTCAAAGGTTCCTTTTTCGCGGTAGAATTCATATCTCCAAAACTTCAATAGCGACGATCACTAAGTTTTATATGGGTGGCTCTTAGAACAAACTGCTGTAATTACTAATTACAGTGATTTTTATGGTGATTTTTGAATCACCATTATCCAAATAAAAAACTTCAAGTTATGGAGTAAGTTTCCTTTTTGCTTGTAATAAAAGAATTGAAAACGTGTATATAATTTATTTTATATTAAAGTACTGAGTAATATTTGGCTGAACTTGTTTATTTTTGTTTTGTATAAAAATTTTGTCTAATTTGTATAGTGTTTTGTAGTGGTCATCGGTCGTATTTGCATTTGTGTGTAAATATAAATTCAAATTGTTCAACGAATCCTTCATAGCTTCCCTGGAGGGCTGTGCAACACTTTCTTCAACTATGTCCTCCTCATCACTATCTATTGTGATTCCAGTGTGCGATACTGATTCGAGAGCATTATCAAAAACATCCTCATCCGTTGGAAAATCTGCGACAACCAGCTCATTATCGACTTCAATAAAGTCTTGAAGAGTACAACTGGTTGTTATGCGGATGCAGTATATCAAGTTAATATCGATTTTGCTATTTTCTTCTACACGCGTTATAACTTCTTTTAATATTCTATTTCGATAATGAGCTTTCAAGCATCGAATTTCACACTGGTCAGGTGGTTGTAATCTTAATGTCATATTTGCAGAGAAAAATTCAATTTATAGAAACTTTGCATGACTTTGTACCATTATGTTTCTTCAAGTTAGAGAGAAATTCAAGTTAGGGAAGTTCAAGTAATAGAAAAAAATATAAAGGAATTTACCTGTTTGCCGCTGTTGCCATGCGACTTACGTCAACTTATAGAAACTTCAATTTATAGAAGTTCAAGTTATAGAAGTTCAACTGTAATTAATAAACATGATTTATTTTTTAAGTTTAACGTTTGTTAATGCACTAATAATCCCAAATTATTATTTTACTTAGTGAAATTTTATTAAAAATACATTGAAATTGATTATTGAGGGGTTTGTTTAGCTGGATCCTATCCGCATTTCACTGTTGCTAGTGCAGATCATCTTGGTAAAGGTTCCCTGATGTTGAGGTTTTTCATGACAAACAAATATACCATGACAACTTTCGAATTTATACCACACACATACACATATATGTATGTACCCTGTCGGAAATTACGCTAACTTTAAACTAACTTTAAGCTAACTATTTCGCAACTAGTACTGACTGGCACTTGGATTACTTTTCAATGTAATCAACTGACTATTTTAACATTGCGATGTCCTACGCGGTAGTCAATTGTCTCACTCCGCATTACTTTCAGCTAACTCAAAGTTGATTTTTTTAAACCACCTGGTAGTCAGTAAATTAAAAATTTTTTTTCTGTGGCTCGAACATGTATCATCACACGTTGCGTACTTAACGCGCTACCACTCGGCTAAGCTGTAATATAAAACTGAAATCAGTTTCAAAGTAGCTGAGAATAAATTTTGTTGGTTCTCATCAAATTCGATTACTTACTCAACTTAAGAATTAATTTTGGGTTTGTTTTGGATGACATTGCAGTTAGCTTTTAGTCAGTTTAAGAAAAGTTAACTATAAGTTAATTATTTTTGTAGTCAACCACACATTCACCGACAGGGTATGTACTACAGCCCTGCCAAATACCATTTAAAAGAACTTTCAAGACATGAGGGATTTTTCAAATGCTTTACTGTAACGAAGTCTTCCAAAACAAACACTGAACAATACTGTTTGCAAGACATTTGTTTCAGTTATTATAGGTATAGAAATTAAGAAGCAAATGCTTCGTGACAGAAGAATTTGTAATGTTTGCTTTTTCCTACGCATGGGTGCGTATACAAACGTCATGCATGCACATTAGGGATGTAACGAATACCAGGGGGTCTACTCTGTAACTCGATTCGAAAGAGAATGCCTTCGAATTTACATGTTATAAACATACAAATTGGAAAGGTTTTTCTTTCGTGTCGAATTACACAGTAGACCCCCAGTTTAGCGAATGCGAATGTGAAAACGTTATTATACATTTTAATTTTTGCGAATGCGAAAGCGAATGCAAATATTACAATACGTTAAAAAAAGCACATGAAAATGAATTTGTATAAGAACATGAAGTTGTGTTGTATACATAGATCTACTTGAGTCTTGAATTCAGCAAATATTTATTAATCTATTAAAAATAAAAAATTTGAAACAGAAAAATATATATATGAAATCACATTAAAAAAGATATAGATAATAATTAAAAATAAATTATATGATAATAATATGAGTGGCACTTGTTTCGCGTGGAATTTACAACAAACAACGACTAGTTAATATTTTTTGCATTTAAAATTTTTTGTGCTTAACATTTTTCAAAACTTTGAAAAAGTAGAAAATATTTTCACACAACTCAAATACTGTCTTTTCTTTTTTAAAAAGTGAAAGATATTTATTTCCAAACACTGCTGGATTTTTTTTTCCATTTTGATACTTATGAGAACTTATGTATTTATAGAAAAATTTTCCGCTAAAATTTTAAAGGTTTGATTAGAATGCTTTACTTCTAGGTATAAGTATGTATCTTTTTCATGCTAGCTTAAAACAGTTTTGGTGTTTTTGACGTTTATTGATCCTAAACTATTTTCGTAAAAGAAGTACAAATTTTTTTTGTCTTTAGTATTCGCTTGAAAAATTCGCATACATTTTAGCGAATGCAAAAGCGAATGCAAAAAGCAAAAGTAAGCGAATAATTTGCGAATGCGAACATTCGTTACTCCCTAATGTACATACACATAAGTTGCGTGCTCTTTTATTTTAGCAGATACATTTTCAGCTATCACTGCCACGAACCACTTATCAAAGTCACGAACTTTTAGCAAAGACACAAACCATACTGGAGATTCCCAAAACCAAGCTAAAAATATCCAAAATCCCACTTCCACTTCCGGGCACATCCCCGAAAAATTACGGCAACACTGAAAATCTAAAAAATCTGCAGTGCAAGCACCATCATATTATGTAGTTGCTAACAGTATTTGTAAGTAGTTGAAGACACTCTACTTCTTGTGGTATTTGCAGTGTTTGTTATGAACAAGAAGTGTTAGCGATATCACTTGTAAACACTCATATACACGAACATCGCTACATCCATCGTGCTTCGGTTATTATACGACAGCATTTATTGTTGGTTTAGTGTACTACATGTCACGGCAATACATTAAAAAAAACGACGTATTTACATTTTAAGAATGTTTAAGCAAGGCTCTAGTATGTACTCGTACATATCGCACACTAAATCATAGAGAGTCACAACTCAAAATTATAAAAGTTCTTTTGCTTTTTTATAAACCAGTTAATTGAAGAAATCTATAACGACCTCAACAATTTCTTTTGCAATACAGTCTTCCTGAAGAATATAAAATACCGTTATGATTGTTTTTATGCAACATACTTGCGTCATTTATAAAGAATCAAGAGTTCTTTGCAACTACTCAGCATCTGAATTTTTTGGAGTTGTGACTGTTTATGATTTAGTGTGTGATATGTATGTACACGCCTATTACCACTTATTTTGCAAAAGCTTTCGGCTTCAGCTTCACAGACGTTCCGAAATACAACAAAATTAAATAACAAACAATAGACAGCAAATCTTTATTATCAATTTAGCAAACAAATAAACTATATACATATACAGGGTGTTTTTTTAGAGGTATAGAACTTCGAATTGAAATAAAACACAAGAAAATCGTTTTAATGTCCATCAATTTGGCTTTATTGGAAGGATAATTTTATGCCATTAATGTTTAAATATGATTTCGGGCATGTGGCCGCCGCGGCTGGCTCGAATAAAGCCAATTCTACAGGTCCAATTTTCAACCACTTTTTCGAGCATATGGGGCCGTATGTTGGCAATAACGCCACGAATGTTGGCTTCCAAGTCCCCTAACGTTTCTGGTTTGTTGGCGTAGACGAGCGACTTCACATATCCCCAAAGAAAATAATCCAATGGTGTCAAATCACACGATCTTGGTGGCCAATTGACAGGTCCATTCCGCGAAATTATGCGCTCATCGAATGTTTCCTTCAATAAATCGATTGTGACGTGCGCTGTGTGGCATGTAGCGCCGTCTTGTTGGAACCACAACTCATCCACATTCAAAATCTTCAAAATCTTCCATAAAGTTGATGGACAAAGCTCCAATTGCTCTGCACGGTGGCGAATCGATTCATTCGGGTCCTCTTCAACACTTTGCTCTACAGCGGCAATTGTTTCTTCGGTGCGCACTGTTCGACGTCTCTGCGGATGCGTATTATCACATAGAGTAAACGTAGTGCGAAAACGATCCATGGTTAACCGAATTAATTGCTCTGATGGACGATTATGTCGACCATAAAATGGACGGAGCTTGCGGTAAACTTCGCGAACTGAACCATTATTTTCGAAATAAATTTGCACGATTTGCAAGCGTTGTTCTTTTGTCAACCTGTTCATGATGAAATGGCAAACCAAACTAAATATTAATCACTTGACAGCTGACAAAATGGCCGCCAGTTAAAAAAGTGATGCCAACTTAAACGTATAGAACCTCAATAAAAAACACCCATTATATATATATATATATATATATATATATGTATATACACATCCCTGCAAGCAAAGTAATACGAAAATGATTCGAAATCGTATTGCTTGGAAGAAAAATATTATTGCGGCAACAATCATATTCGTATTGCGGAAGTTTCCACCTTCGGAAGAGGTTGTGCGGCCAGGGCGATATGTACTTGGAAGAGATACGAATGCAATACTTCTAGAAGATAAAACTCCGATATTGCTAGATAATCATCTAATAGAATTATTTATGATATTGCCAGATTATCTTTAGGAAGACAAATTATTTATAACGATAGAGTAAAGTAAAGTACAATTTTGCTAAATTATCTGAAGGAAGAAAAATATATGTCATAAAGTCACCCTTAAATTAAAATTAACATTAATTTAAATTTAAAGTAATTTTTTATGGTCAACAAAATTCAATTTATCATCACAGGATTCATCATTAAGAAATTATTTCTGATTAAAATTCACTATAGTTCAATTAAATCTAAAAATGTCTCATTTAATTCATCATGGGCACGTGACAAAAATATGTTCACTTGGCGATCACTGTTCACTTGGCCAGAACTGCTTCAGAATGCTGGAAAGCTAAGTCAACTGTAGAAAGCAAAAAACAAAGTAACATAAAGCCACTACAATAATACTTATATGTATGTACCGATGGTGCATCGAATAAGTAAAAATAATTAATGTGATGATCGTAAAAGATAAGTAAGAATAGTTAAACATACATAGGTAGAGTGATATAACTTCGTGCTAACCTAAATAGAAAATGGAAATGGAACAGAAAATGAATAGTGATACTTACAAATGTGTTTGCCAAAGGCAAATCAATAATTGTATACACAATCAATTCTCATATTCCAATTCATAGAAATTTAAGTTAAATAGTTCAACTAAATCTAAAAATGTCTCGTTAAATAGCTGATGTTAATAATAATCTCTACCCCAGTAGATAGACATGGGTGCTGATGAAGTGCGTGGCTGCACAGAAAAATATCGGTATTTCCCCCAGCTAATAGTGTCTAGTTTAATTTTTCTTCTCTTCTTTAGATACTCACATTAATTAATAAAAATATTTCATTGAATAAGAATTGAAATTACTGAACTCAAGCCTGATTAAGAAATTATTTCTAATTAAAATTCACTATAGTTCAATTAAATCTAAAAATGTCTCATTTGATTCATCATATGTTTAGTATAAAAAGGAATTTTCTGGGCTAATGTTTTGAAAATTTTCTGATTGTTTTTATTTTTTAATTAAATATTTTTTGTATCTTCTAGTTAAAAACATATTGATATCATAAATTTATTGCGCATGTGATAAAACACCAGGCTGAACAAAATGCAGCATTTTAATAACACAAAATACCTTGTTAAAGGAAAAAATAAATAGTCAATACATTTTGAACTGTTCATTCAAAACGTTTCACTAAAATGAAAATATTTTAATATGAAAAAAGTATTGCTTTGATGATTTTCTTCTAAATGATAAAAGTAAGATATTATATTTATATCTTCTGGGCAATATATCTTCCAAATGTTTGTAGGGTAAATGGAAGTATAATATCCCACCAAACCAAATGCTCCGAATTCGTAAAGAATTCGTAACGACTGGTCGATAAAATCTTCCAATTTCGGAATCGAAATACTACCGAAATCGTTACGAATTTTGCAGGAAATGATTGACACGACATCGCAACGATATGTAGTTACGAAATCAATATGATATGTCGGTAAGAATTCGTAACGATTTCTTTTTCTATGTACAATAGAGTACCGTTTCAGCGTTATGTTGCTGCTTTTGTCGAAATAATTTACACATACTTACTTTTTTTAATATATATTAGAATTCTTATATATTTATTATACATACCTATCGCTCATTTACTTCCATACTCGTAGTGTCATAACTCAAAAAATGCAGAATAATAATAATAATAATAATAAGGCATTTCGTATTTTATCTTGTGTAAAAATTTCATATAAATAGCTTGAGCCATCATCTCCTGAGAGAAGAATATTTTTTCATGTCTTCATTGAGTTGTATGCTAAATTGAAAACTTGAAACGCGTTTTCTTCAAAACTAGTTTTTTTGACTTGTGACACTATTTGATTAAATGAGCGATATGTATTTATTTAAAACAAAAATGTTCACAGAGTTTTACTTATGTACTTAAAATTTAAAGTTTCACCCCCATATTCATAAAATTTGAAACGAATTTGAAATGTATTTTATTTAAAATTTTTCATACAAAATTTTCCTAAAATGAATTTCAAATTCATTTTATTTTTTTATGAATACGGTGGTCAATGTTTTTAAATATTTTATTAAAAAAAAATTGTTCAGAGAAACTGCCGAAAGTGGAAACATTTGGTTTGGGGGGATATCTCTACATTTCCAAAGCAAAACAAAAGGACCCTTATGACGTCAGCATACGGATAATGCATTTAAGTAAGTAATGCCTGAAGGAAAATCAGTTTAAGTTAAAAATCAAACAAAAGAACATTATAATACTCATAGACAAAACAAACAGATACACATATTGTACATATGTACATACATATGTACACACAAACATTCACATACTTTAGAGATTTACAAATAACATACAAATGTTTTCTTTGTTTTATTTGTGTATTTGAAAAGTAAAGAAGACAACTGTCAAAACTGATTTCAAACCAATATTCAAATATATGTATTTACTTCGGAGCAAATGCGGGTCGAAAACAAATACTCACTCAGACCCACCCACTCATCCAACCCACTGCCCCAAACATTTGCATTTAACAACAAATTGCATTAAAGTTTGAAAGAAAATTTAAAATTACTTATGCTTCTTTTGATCAAGTTAAAAACACAGTCTGCATTTCTTTTTATACGCTACACCAAAGAAATTTTATGTTTGCAATAGAAGTCTGTTGCCAAAAACCAACTTATGTTATTACAATTGATTGATTGCAGAGAATATTCATTGGATATAATTACATATCGCTCATTTACTTAAAGATCGTCATAAGTCAATAGAAAATAGTCAATTTACACACAACTTAATGGAAAAAGAAAGTTTTATTGTTCTCTCAAGTGTTTTGTATGAAATTTTTACACAATATGTAGAACGATATGAGGATTAAGTTTGCATTATTAATTACATTTTTTGAGTTATGACGTTTTTTGAGTAAATGAGTGGATATATATGCAAGAAGGTAAAAGTGATTAAGTCATATATGACTGTTTTGTAGGTGAACACTTTTAAAGTTTCAAGTCGGAAAACATCGTTCTACACATTAAATTTGAAATGTAAAAAAAGTTAAGCTAATTCGGCTATTACGAGTACTATAGGCCATGTCACAGAGTTCAATTCCGTTCGTAAACGGAATCAATCCACCCCATTATTGTAGAAGATAGTGTTTAAAAAAGAAACCTGAAATACGGGAATTTGTCAGGTGTGTACAGACTATTGAGGGTGCTGGTATGCTGGGTTATACTCCGGCTAGGGCTCGAAATCTTGAAGTGGATTCAATTTCGTTTCCGAATGACATGACCGTATAAGCAGCAAGTCATTGTACTATAAGTTCCTGAAAAATCGCATCAAATAATAGAGATTTTGACCAGGGGTGCTTTTGAATATGAATATTACAGAAATCAACTTATCTTGACTTAATCAAAATTTTCTCCTTGCCACAGAAATTACGGAAGTATTCCCTGCAGGTGAGTAAAGTATGTTCCATAAGGGAGTCAGTGCTTCCAATCACAATTAGAAACACATCTTGTACACACGAATGCGACTTAATTGAAAATATCAGCACAGAGAAAACAGTGCCTACTAAATACCTCATAAAATAGAACAAAATTAATAAGAAATCTCTATGGTTTATTTTCAATAAGGAAATCTTATTAATTTCATAGAGTAAACCATTTTGAAAAAAATCAAGAAGAAATCTTGTAGTTTTATGAGGTTATCTTATTGATTTTTTCAATAAAAAAAAAAAAAAAAATTGCGTCTTTATTCTCTGTACTTATGTATTTTCATTTAAATTCTATACCATATACATATGTATGTATGTATGTAGTATCCCAGTAGGCCAAATCGTCACAGACGGCATTGCCTTCAACGATTAATGTACGACATGTCGCCTGTTCATTAGGTTTTCTAATCGAAAATTTAAAGGAAATCATCGTTCATGACTATCTGAGCGACAATATCCATCGTTTTGTCGTCAATAAAACTTTGTTGAGGACAATCTTAGCGACAATATCCATCGTTTTGTTTTCAATAAAGCCGTTTTGACGACAATCTGAGCGACAGTGTCATACATTTTGTCTTCAATAAGACTTTGTTGAGGACAATCTGAGCCACAGTGTCATATAAGTTTTGTTTTCAATAAAGCAGTGTTGACGACAATCTGAGCGACATTGTCGCCCATCTCGTCTTTTGTGACCTCGGCGCCATTTGTATGAAAATTTCGTCGACGATTTGTATGTCTTCTACGACTTACCATTGTCTTGTACCCGTCGTCAAAGATGTCTTAAAGACGTGGCCAACTGGGATGTTGTAGATGTTATTTATTTATACATACATACATACTATTGGCCTGTACAAGACCATTTATAATACCTTTCAAGACATGCGACATTTTTTAAACGCTTTACTACAGCGAAATATTCTAAAATAAACTCTAAGCAATACTGTTGGCAATATTTTTTTTTAGTTCTTTGTCTTGCCAACAGTGTTTTTTAGCGTTTGTTTTAGAATATTTCGCTGTAGTAAAGCGTTTAAAAAATGTCGCATGTCTTGAAAGGTCTTATAAATAGTCTTGTGCAGGACTTTATTGCATACAACACATTAGGTTATATTCTTAACTAACTTACTCACCAAGTATTGAACCAGCAAACTTCTGACTGATAGACAAGCACTCTAAGCAATATGCTAACAAGCAGCCTGAATAACCATTGAAATTATTGTGCAAACATTCTTATACAAAAATGAAAAAAAAACCATAAAAAAAATGTCTTTATGTCTATTTATAGATATGAAGTAACAAGACACCTCATACAATCAAGAAGATTCCCTTATTACAAAAATCAATAAGATGCTTTACAAATAATCATATAGGAACCTAATAAAATCAAGAAGAAAACCTTATTGAAAAAATCAATAAGATAACCTAATAAAATCAAGAAGAATACCTAATAAAATCAATAAGAAATCCCTATAGTTTACAATTTATAAGAAAATCTAATAGAATCAAGAAGTTTTTCTCTATAGATTGTTTTTTTTTGGTGCCAAAAATTACGGAAATTGAGTAAAAAAGTTGTGAATAATAAGACTTCTTGATTTTATGTGGTTTTCTTCTTGATAAAATTAATAAGATTTACTACATAAGAAAAAATCTTCGCTTCTTTGTGCTGGGATATCCCTTAGCCTAAAAACGGTTCATAGAGAAAATCTTCTTGATTCTATGAGGCAGTTTTTTCTCTGTGAGGAGAGACTTAAGTGCTATTTTCATAGATTTGACTACAAAAAGTTCTGTATATTTAAATTTATGAATAACTCGTTCTTTTATAAGTATGTCTCTATGACTGGAACGCTCACTACTTCAACATGATCTTGGTTAGCAGAATCACCCACTTCATTAGCTTGCAATCAAGGGCTTTAATAATATCTCATAAAGTTGCCACTTTTCACCAAGTAAGTTTTTTAAACTGCTGCCGCCATAGAATTCGAATACAAATCCTTCATATTTAAAACAAAAACAGACCTATTATGTATATAAATAACTCTGAAAAATTTAAAAGATTTTGTACCTACGAATTTAGATTCAAACGATATTTTTTTTTTCAAAGAACAACCGACATCATCATTGTCATGGTGATAAATACATACACATGTATGTAAGGGGTGTTTTTTATAGAGTGACTCAAGTTTAAATCATAATAAAATAAGGAAATATATTTTTAATATCAATGAAACGGGCTTTATTTGAAAAGAAAATTTTATGAAATTAATGTTTAAATATGATTTCTGCCATGTGGCCGCCACAACTGGCGCGTAGAAGGCGCAGCATTTGTGGCCGTATTTCGCCGATGACTCATGGAATGTTGATTTCCAGGTGTTCAATTGTTTGTGGTTTATCGACATAGACAATTGACTTAACATAAACCCAAAGAAAATAATTCAATGGGGTTAAATCACACGATCTTGGTAGCCAATTAATGAAGAAAATTATTGAGTAAATTAATTGTAGCGCCCGCTTTGTGGTATGTGGCTCCGTCCTGTTGGAACCACATATCACCATTGATAGTAACATGCTTACCATCATCGTTTTTAAAGACATATGGGCCAATGACTCCGCCAGCACATAAAGCGCACCAAACAGTAATTTTCTGTGGTTGTAATGGGGTTTCGACAAAAGCTTGTAGATTCTTCTGACGATGAGTGTGACGAATAGAACAATTATTTTGATTAAAAATTTCATTAATTTGCACTCATTGCTCTGGTGTAAGTCGATTCATAATGAACAACTATCAGCTATTAAATGGGTGCTCAAATAAAGCAGTGATGCCAGCTCAAAGTTGTGACACTCTTCAAAAAACACCCTTTACTATTTAGGGATGTAAGGGATCATAGAGTCGTACTGGTTTTCAACAATTATTCTATGTGTTTATTCCGCTTGCAGTTGTAATAACATGACATTTATTTAACACTTTGTATATACATACGAGTTAAAGTCCTGCACAAGACCATTTATAAGAACTTTCAAGACATGAGGGATTTTTCAAATGCTTTACTACAGCGAAGTATTCTAAAACAAACGCTAAGCAACACTGTTTGCAAGAATTTGTTTCAGTTATTGCAAGTATAGGAGTAAAGAAGAAAATGACTGAAAAATTTGTGATGCGTGCTTCTTTCTACGCATGGACGCGTATACAAGCGTCATGCATGTACATATACACACACGTTGTGTGTATGCTCTTTTATTTTTCTGCACACAAACAAACGTTCACATGCATTTACATTAGTTGTGTACGCTTGCTTAAAAAATACCTCCCTTAAACACCCCTGCAGAAAATGCGAATAGTGAAATTGTAGTGATTTGCTAGTGACATTGTCAGTAGTAGTACTGACCAGGTGTACCCCAGCCAATGTAGTTATCTATTGACATTTAACATTAGCTTGTCATTGAAAATGCACCAGTAGACTGTAGCAATACTGACTAATTAGTTCTTTTCGGACCACATGAAGACATTGGCACCAAAGATTCACTAGTAAATTTTAAGGGCTCTAGTCTACAATATCGATATTTCCTCGCTCGATGTCAATAGTAAAATTGTAGTGATTTACTAGTGACATTGTCAATAGTGCTACTGACTGGGTGTATTCCAGCCAACGTAATCGCCTATTGACATATAACATAGGGTTGTCATTGAAAATCTACCAGTAGACTTTAGCACTATTCTTTTACGACCATATGGAGACATTTGAACTAAAGATTCACTAGTACATTTTAGTGACCCTTGTCTACAAATTTATAAGGGTTGAGACAATAAACTTAAATATATACATACATATGTATGTACGTAAGTTTTTAACATTATTGCTTAGCATAATAAAAAAGAAAAACAAACTATTGACGCGTTCATTGACAATGTCACCAGAAATACACTAGAACTGTTTTCTCTAACGTATCTCTACTTCCGCATAAAAGGAAAGCTCACGAAATTTCAACTAGTGCAATTGTCGCTAGAGAAAAGAGTGTTGGCATAGAGACATATGGTTCTACGCTGACTAGAGGGACATAATAGCTTACCATCTACATCTTACACACACACACTCAAACGTACAATATGGAAAATAACAAGCATACACGTATCAACACTACTTTGTTGACTGTTTGTTCGTAACAAGAAGTTTTCACGACATTGCTTGTTAGCACTCATATATGTACACGCACACAAATGCATCTATCGTGCTTTGCTTATAATCCCTGCAGTCAGACTGGGGCCAAATGTCCCTATGTCAACACTAAAATTCTAGTAGTATGTACATTGACTACAATTTCTCTTCTATTCGTCAGTACAAAAGAACGAGAGAAAACAGATGTGGTGCATTTGTGGTGGGTTTTGCAACAACTTGTCAATATTCCTACAATTGTATGTACGTAAGGTATAGAAATGTACCACTAAATGGCTGGTTGGTCTGTCTCCATGTTCCCATAAGAACTATGTAGTCACTATCTAGTCAACTGTTTAAGTGTTACTAGTAGATTTTCAATGACAAGCACATGCTAAATGTCTATAGCACAAAGTATTGTATGGGGAATAATTAGAGAGTAGTACTGGTGACAAAGTCAAAAGCGACTCAGTACATTTTCAGCATCGACATTTCCTTCAGGGATACGACAGCATTTATTATTGGTTTAGTATAATGCAGCCACGAGAATACATTTAAAAAACAAGACGTATTTACATTTCAAGACTATTTACGCAGGTCTTTAATACGAGTATGTATAGCAATCAGCTTCATTGCCGGTTTTGATGACGCTGGCAGAAAAGAAGCACAGTCGACATCAGCAGTAAAAGTAAATTGAAATCATAAGATAAAACTTACCATTAGATGTACATATGCATACATACATATGTACCTGCGTACCTACACAAATACATACATATTTACGCCGAAATACCCAGGTAGCATTTTGTATCATAATCCAATCGTTTCCGAATCAGCTTGACGAGAAAAATAACCGTATATGAGCTCATTTTTCGATCATAAATGATACTCCCGTTGTGAGAAAATGGTACCCTACAGATGAATCATACCAAAGAATCAGTTATGATACGATTTGCTGATTATTTTTGAGCAATTTTCATATTAAATCATTTAAATCACCTTTTTTCGGTTTGCATGATGTTCCTCTATTTTCAAGAAATCATTATTTGATCATATAGATGAATCATAAGTGAATCCTCTTTCAATCGCCCAAGTGATAAATCACTTTTTAATCATCAAAAGCGATCTGTAGAGAATCATATAAGAGATTTATGCAAAAAATTATCACCCAAATGCTAGCTGGGTAATTTCTTAAAAATTTAGTTCCAAGGAAAGTTCAATAGAGTTTTGATAAATTGGGTAAAAAATGTGTTAAATTACGGTACAATGCACAGGCCCAAGTACAAGCAGACGCCGACAAGGCCCGGACTGTGTCGAGCTCATTGTAACTCGTTTTCTTCATCATCAACATTATCATTGCAATTTGCAAATAGTCATATGCTCATAATAGCCCAATTCACAATCTACTGTGAATTGGGCTAATATGCATAAAAATACCATTACAACGAGTAACATGCATATGCAAGGAAAATCCTGTGCAGTTTTACTTTAACTCCAACATACATACATACATACATACATACCTACACAAAAGTCAATTCTTGGCAGACAGTTTGATTGAGAAACTTTTTCGCCTTGAGATTCACACTTTAACTTTTACCAATTTGTAATATTTCTAGAAATAGTGTGCTTGCCTTACACCAAAATCTATTAATGAATAAGCTAATGCCATAAGACTATTTGTGGAGGTCCATAACAGAACGCAACAATTTCACTTTACCAGTTTTCTGATTTTTTCACTTAATACAATTCGACATCTTAAATCTGTGTAAAAATTTTCATAACTCATTACCTAAACTAGCCCAGCTAGCATTTGGCTGATCATTTTTTGCATAAATCTCTTTTTGATTCTCCTGAGATCACTTTTGATGATTAAAAACTGATTTATCACTTAGGTGATTGAAAAAGGATTCACTTATGATTCATCTATATGATCAAACAATGATTTCTTGAAAATAAAGAAACAAAATGAAAAGAAACCGCAAAAAGGGCGATTTAATGATTTAATAATACCAAAAAATTGCTCAAAAATTAATCAGCAAATCGTATCATAAATGATTCTTTGGTATGATTCATCTGTAGGGTACCATTTTCTCACAACGGGAGTATCATTTATGATCGAAAAATGAGCTCATATGCGGTTGTTTTTCCCGTCCAGCTAATTCGGAAAAGATTCGATTATGATACAAAATGCTAGCTGGGAGATAATCAGACCAAACTGAAACAGTTCCAATATGTACATTCCCCTCAGTCTAATTACAGTTATTAATGTATTCAAAAAATTTCTCAAGTGGAATTGTTGCATTTTGTTATGAACCTATCCCTACTTATAACCGTTACGGTCCCTGCACAAGATTATTTATTATTCTCCACTTGGTGATTAACCAACCTTATTCACCACCCGTGACCAGGTATAAGGTTCTAAGATGAACTGAAAATTGTGAAATTTTAGCATTTAAAATTTCGTTCGCTAATTATTACACTAAAAGAAAAAAATCATTAAATGTTCTGCATTATATTAATTAAACTTTTTATTAATGCGAGTTTTTCATAGTTTATTGCATTAATGAAAATCGCTAAATGATTTAAATGAATTTTATTTTCAGCGAATTTTTATTTATATTTCATGTTTGTCTAGTATGCAGTTTGTCAAATAAGTATATCTGTTAAAATTTTTAATGATAGGTTCTAAAAATAAATATTTAAGGAGTTGTAAATAAACAATATTTTCGATTGACGGGAATTGTTCTTTCGGCTTAAGGTCGTGTTTTTAAATAAAAACAATTAATTTTATTTCCATAAAACTCCTTTATTTTTATTTAATTATATTTTAATTATCTCCGATATTTCGGTTAAAGTCGTTAACCATTTTCAAGGAATCTATAAACAAATTATACATACATATATTATATAAAACCATTTTCACAAAAAAACAACAAGTATTTATATACATACATAAAAAGTTATTTAAAAATATGTAAAAGTTTTAAGAAGTACGAGTACAACCGTCCGTCCTTTATGCGAGTTATTAAGTAACTAATTATTATTTATTTGGTTTGTGTTTATTTATTATGTGCCGATATAATTGCGCGCACTTGTCTGTGTCAGTCTTGTAGTTGAGACGTTTATTTGTTGGTACATTAATTATGTGTAGCATTTCCAATATAAATCTCTTTTTGTAGTTATTTTCTTCTTGTAATATTCTAACACTATCAAAGTCAGGTTTGTGACCGCTTACTGCACAGTGGGCAGCGAGGGCAGTTTTTTGCTCTAGGGGTTTATTCTTTTGTTTCAAATCTGATTTATGTGAGGAAATTCTTGTTTTTAGTTTTGTTTTAGTAGTGCCAATATACTTTTTATTACAATTATTTTCACCATCTCCAATACAATTAATTTCATATATCACGTTAGCTTTTTCTTCTTTTTTTATTACATCTTTGGTTTTACTAAATAATTTATTTAGTGAGTTGTTGGTTTTCATAGCTAATTCATATTTGTTATTGTCATAAATGTCAGTATTCTTTATTCTTTCAGATAAACCCGGTATATAAGACATTGGTTTATATATTTTGCCAGTGTTGCCATTGTTGGTCACTCTGTTACGTTTTAATTCTACATGTTTCATAAGTTCAACTATCGTTCTTCTTGGATATGCATTTTTCCGTAGTATATTTATTATCTTCTCTTTATTTACTTCATGGAATTTTTCATCACTAATATCCAGCACTCTTCTTATGAAATTTGTTGCGGTATTAATTATCATACGCCTAGGATGTTTCGAGTAAAAATTTATTAGTCTGTTGGAAGACGTTGGTTTTTGGTACCAATCTACATGTAATGTTTCTTTATCCCTCATTATTATGCAGTCTAAATAGGGTAACTTGTTATCTATCTCCAATTCGCTTGTGAATTTAATTTGTTTATTAAACATGTTTAATTTTGTTATAATAACATCCAACATATCTTTCTGTATTATGGCGAATATATCATCTACGTACTTGGTGATAAGTTTAGGTTTTATTTCCATTCCTTTAAAAGTGTCGTCCAAAAGTTCTTCCATTACGATGTCTGCTACGACTGGTTATATTGGGGATCCCATGGGCATTCCTTTCCTTTGTTCATAAAACTTATCATCAAATTTAAAATATCTCGTTTCTTTTATACAGAAGTTTAAAATCTCTTTGAATAGTTCATATGGCATGGTCGTGTAGTTCTGTAAAATATTCCAATTCTTTTCTATTATTCCAAGGGCTAAGTTAACCGGGATGCTAGGAAATAATGATACTACATCAAAAGATACGAGTACTTCGTTATTTTTAATCTTTGTGTTATTGATTTTAGATTTAAAATCAACAGCATCTTTAACATTATATTTTGACTCTTTTGTCAAGTTTTTTAAAATCTCTGCCATAAATCTACATAAACCATGCGCGGGAGAGTTTATGGATGAACAAATTGGCCTAAGTGGTGTTCCTGTTTTATGTATTTTAGGTAACCCATAAATTCTGGGTGCTATTGAAGTAGGAATGCTTAAACTAGTTTTCTTTTTCATGTCAATGATTTTTAAATTGTATAATTTATTTACTAACATGTTATTTTTAGTTTGTAACGTTGATGTTGGATCTTGCTTAAGGCGTTTATACGTGCATATATCAGATAATATATTTCTAATTTTTAGCTTGTAATCTTCATTGTACATGGCAACTGTTTTGTTTCCTTTATCCGAATTTAATATTATTATGTCTTTATTTTTGCTAAGAAAATGTTTCGTCTGTTCCACTGTGTTAAGTATCATTCTATCTCTTTGGTTTAAATGTATTTTCTTTACATGCTCATCAACAAGAGAGGTTAATTTACTTCTAGCAATATCTTGTTGTTCTCTATTTTCTAGCGTTTGAATAATGTCCTCACTATCAGAAATACATCTAAATAATGTAAAAATTTGTTTTAGTGTGAGGTAGCGCGTATTTAGGTCCTAAGGAAAGTAACCATTTTATGTTGGTTGGTATAAATTTATCTGTTGTATTAATAAACCAATCGTCATTAGTTTTGATATTTAGTTTCTTGTTAAGTGATTCTCTTAATTTTGTGAGTTTATTGATGTGTCGAAGTTTGTTCTCTTTCTTTAATTTTTCCGCTATGACGCTCTCACTGTTAATTAATGTGGAGCACGGATGGAAATCATGGTACAATTGTACTTTTATGGTACATTTTTGACCTCGTTGGTACCGTGGTACTAGCGCGAGTTAATTGGTACAATTTAAAAATGCCAATGTTTCACTGTATGTTAACATTAATTTTGCCTATGTTGTCTTTAATTTTTTTGTGTGTTTTATTTAGAATAACCGATCTCTAACAAGTCTAATCTACGAATGTACCCTTATGAATGTAATAGTTATTATTTTTTTGTTATTTTTAATTTTTTTGTACTGAATTTTAATACACATTTTTGTTAAGTTTCTGTTTTTTATTGTTTACTTCTGAGTTTTTAAATATTTTTTTACGTTACCGCTTTTATTAATAAATATTAAAAAAAAAATAGTACCGTCATGGTCCAAAAAGTACATTTTGTTTTCACAGTTGGTACAAAATCCAAGAAGTCATTTTCCTTCCCTGATGTGGAGAGATCTCTTTCATCCAATAAGTATCTCATACTTTGTTTTATTTTAGTTAAGTCTCTTTCTTTTTTGGTAATTTGTTTGTGTTTAGATTGTATAAGTAAGTTTAATATTAAATTATGAAACTTGTAAATATGTTTTGTCAAGTCTTTGTCAATATTTGTATCTATTGTATTATTATGCAAGCCATACACCTTGCGACCGTTGGTACAACACGTTGGATTAACAAGTTGTGTGTTTTGCCCACAAACTTTACAACAACGTGTACAACATTAGAGTACAACTTCATTTCTTAATTTTTTTTTTTGGAGTAAACATGACATCGGGTGTTATGTCGCGTATTGTAATGGATGGTTTTTTTTTGGTGACAAAATAAGAAGAAGAACGTAAAAAAGGACAGAAAAAAAGAATTTGCTTAAAGGAGTGATTTATATAAAAAAAAACGTATTCTAATAACAAACTTTTGGAAATATTAAAAGAAAGTGAGCCACTGGACTATAAAAATTACACCTGGGTGTCAGACGAATTATTCAATGACCTTTTGTCAAAAGTTCCGATGCATATACAAAAGCAATTCTTCCGCGCAAACTCATACAATTATATAAAATCACTTATTTCTGTTGAATTCTCCATTTTATACGCAAATTTGAATTCGAGCGCGATGTTTTTCATATGACCACAACGAAAATAAGAACAAAATGAAATGAAGTTGTACAACACACTCCTAAATTTTACAACCTGTCTATACAACTTGCCAAAAAATCAAATCTTTTTAATATTTCGTACAACCGATACACAACTTCATACGACGACCCCACACACTATACAATCTTATACACAACTTGCTCATGTTGTACCAACAGTTGCAAGGTCTGTGGCTTGCTTTAGATTTAAATATTTGAAATATATTTTTAGTAGAGTTACATATGAAGTTTGGTATTATTCCTAAGTTTTTACACTTAATCAGAAAAGTTGTGGATGACTTTAGATTCACTAGTGCTTTGTTATATTTTGAAAAATTACCAATGATGGTTCTGGTTTTCTTGTTGTATTTCGTTTTAAGATTTTGGTATAAATGCATGATGTTGATGTTTTGCGGTGTGCCTTCCGTGTTATGTGTGAGTATTTTGTATAGTTGACCTGTAAAGTTTAATATGACGGGAATTGTTTCGATTTATAAAAGACTTCCATAAAGATTTTTTTTTGATAAGGCCTCTATAAAACAGAATTATTTGTATGAATAAGGATATGATTTTCAAGCATTTAAAATTGCATTTTATGTACATAAATATACATCAAAAAGAAAAAAATATATAAACATATTTAAAACTAGTAAAAAATGCATTTATTAACTCTTTTTCAACATTTAATAACACTAAAAACTTAAAAAAAATCAGCTTCATTGCTTTCTTAACAAACATTTTGTCAAATCATATGGAAAACAAAATAAAGCTAGGTCGAACTTTTTTATTCACGTAAATAAATAAGTGTTTTTGTAAATTGATTATTTTTGCTGAAAAAAGCTTTTATATAATAAAATATTATTCTTTATTATTATTTATTTATTATTTATTAGACCACAAAGTTTTTAACGCATCTTAAATCAATTTAACTTGAGCTGTTAAATAATCACAACTATATAATTGGGCTATAGTGTCAACAAGAAAGTCACAATCTGTGTGTACAAATATCAATTCAGTGCTTAAGTTTTTTTACCTTAAAATTTCCTTAACTTCGTTGATAGAAATATAGTATTCGAAAGCCTTCAACCACGTTCCCCATCTAACTACTATAGGCTGTGGGTGTAGTCGTATCCCTGAATATTTTTCTTTAAAGGCTGCAAGAGATAAAATAGCTTTAAAAACACTTTCTATCCACATGAAATTAATACGGAACCAGTAGAGAGCGCCCAAACAAATTACACAAACATTTTTGGGTTTAAAAGAGTTTTTTATCTCATGCTTTTTTCAACAGGTATTACATTTTTCAAATAAATTGAAAAAGTTATTTTATTTTTTTTTCGCAAATTTGTTGATTCGTAAATATATGTATTTTACTTACGTTGAACTACGACCAACAACAAAAAACATGTACAGGCAAATCTCGGTATAACGAAGCTCGCTTTAACGAAAATCCGATATAACGAACGTCCAAATATTTTACATTAACAACTTTCTATAGCGAATAATATCTTAATTTTATACTGGATACAACGAATAATAAAGAAAAAATTCCAAATTAAAAAATCAAAAACTTGCTAGCATCATATTTCTAACATTTAGGTCTACTTTATATTGCGAATGTTTTGATAAAGGTGTGCTCTGTATAGGGATGTCAAACGGGAAATCCCGAACCCGAAAATCCCGGTACTTAGCAAATCCCGAATCCCGGGATTTGTAAAATTCAATCCCGGGATTTCATTTTCGGGATTTCTTAGCAATTTTTATATAAAAAATTTTATAAATTAAAATTTTCGTTGATTTTGTGGTACTTTTTATAATATTTAAAAGTCCCATACAATTTTATACGTACAGTTTTAACAATTTAATGACTATTCGTGACATATTTCTTATAAATTAACAATAAGAGCAAAATAAATAAACTAATTTCTTACGGTAATTTTCATCAAAGGTGCTACAATACATGTACATTTTAGAATTATTTTGAAAACAAAAGAAACATATTAGCTTTGGAATCATAAATCATCATTTATATTCTTCACAATTTATATTCTTTGATACAAGGCAAGTGAAAACTTTTTGTTGTCCGGTTGACGTAAAAGCGAGAAATATTTATAGAATAATGCGGAGTATTTTGTCTAAAAAACTGCTCTCGTGTGTGTGTATGTTTTTCACATTGCAGTTCAAAATTATTTTCTTTTTTACTTAGATCGTTTAGGTAGTTTTTGACACAAACCTAAGATCAAACCCATTTAAATTACATGGGTTTGATAAATAGTTTTAGTCAAAAACGACCGACTGAATGAGTTCGACTCAATTATAGTTTTATTCGAGTTGCCGAGGAAAAGGCCAGGACACTAATAAACCATACTCCTCTAAGCGAACGTATGAATACATACATATGTATCGTATCTGTTGAACTTGTAGAAAACAATCTATGTATGAATTAAAACTTTTTCAGTATAGCGAAAATACTGTTCAAGTGCTCACGCAAACTTTTAATATATGTGCCAATAAAAATGTGATCGTTAGACGTAATTAATCGAATTTGAATAGTGTGTACATTTCTTTTAATTTTTCGACATGTGCAGCTTTATTAACGTTGTCATAGTCGTAACGAAACCGATACAAAATTATATAATGCTTGGTATACATACATAAATACATATGTATGTATGTAACAAAAATGAAAGAGAATCTAAAAATTTTCGTAAGTCAACTTAAGCGGTAGTGCTAAAAGTCCACAGATACATTAGTTTTGGTTTAGATTATAGTAAAACATTTATATTGAAAACGATATAATTAACAATATATTAAGTTATTGTTTTCACTATAAATTCTCTAACATCAAATGTGATTAATCAACTTAAAAATAGATGAGAAAAATTCTTTTCATTTTTATTTTCATACTCGTATTAGAAAATTTTTCACTTTAAAGACAATTGCGGAATGATAAATTTTATGAACATAAAACCTTCTAAAATGCATTAAATTGTTATTAAAGTAATATTTATTTAAAAAAATAGTTTATTTTACGAAAAAAATTCTATCCCGAAATCTCGAAAATCCCGTGATCCCGAAAAATCACGGGATTACAAAATCTCGAATCCCGGGATTTCCAAAAATCGATCCCGATTGGCATCCCTAGCTCTGTATAACGAACAACAACAAAAAATTTTAAACAAAATCTACAGTAGCATTTTTGCAAAAAAAAAATGTTGGTACCGTAAGTTTGTATTTGACAGTTTATTAAAAAAATTGCCTTCGTTCATTTTATTGTATTGTATCATGTCTACAGTAATAACAGTTAAAATAACGCTTGAAAAAACTTTGCGATATAACGAACTTTTCAGTATAACGAATGGGCCTGACATTATATCGTTCGTTATACCGGGATTTGCCTGTATTAACTTGAAAATCCTATACCTACTTATAACCGTTACGGTCCCTGCATAAGATCATTTATTATTCTCCACTTGCTGATTAACCAACCTTATTCACCACTCGTGGCCACGTATAAGGTTCTAAGATGAACTGAAAATGGTGAATTTTTAGCATTTAAATTTTCTTTGCTTTTAATTTTTCTTTTCCACGTTTTCATTAAATGTTCTGCATTATATATACATACATATGTATGTATGTATGTATTAATGAAACTTTTTATTAATGCAAGTAAGTTTTTCATAGTTCATTGTATTAATGAAAATTGCTACATTATTGAAACGAATTTTCTTTTTAGCGAATTTAGAGAAAATATGATCGTTTTTGTCGACTTGTATATACGAAAACATATAAGTTTCGTTGGAAATATATCTGTTAAAATTTCTAATGATATTTTTGATTTATAAAAGGTTTATGAAACAGATTTCCATAAAAAATTCAGTTCTTATCGGTCACTTTTAGGTTGAAGTTGACTCATAATAATGAAAGAGAATGACTGCCATAGGTGGCCTTGAGTTCTGACGACATTACCAGAGTTGAACTGGAACGTGTTATTAGTTTTATATTGAACTATGATGGTTAGTTTGGCGGTGAAGCCTCCGTTTAAGAAAATTATTTTATTGGCTTTCTATAGCATTTCTAATATGCCCCATGATTTTTTTATTATAAAAAATTACGATTTACTCAATGCATTTTGACAATACATATTACTAAACAATAATACTCACATACCTATACTAGATATTTAAAGTCAGAACTAAATAGTTTCAACTTTTCCAAAGAAAATTTTCCTTTTTTAATATATTTCAGAAAAATCTTTTTTCGAATTTAATATTACTCCGTGTTAAAACGAGCATTCTTCAAGGTGTTTTCTTTCGTTTTATTACTTTTTTTTTACGCAAAAATACCTTCAAACACAAAGAATAATATTTTCTTCTTTATGCAACATCTTCTCGTTTGTAGTTAAACCTAATATGATTGAGCATTTCCCACGAGTTGTGTTTTTTTTTGTGTTTCCTTCGAAAAATTCTTTTGATTGTAAGCAGACTCATTCATGTTTTTAAAAATGTACAGTGCAAGTTAAAACTAGGGAGAGCATTGAAATAAAGAAATAAAGATTTCAGAAATTTATGCTTACAAATTTATTGCGTATAATTATGTTAATATTCTTGATATTGACAGGGACTTTTCCAAAAATTTCTGCAAAAAGAACTTCGTATCTTAGGCTGAATTTACATCTGGCATTTCATGTGTGTCATGTGCCCAAAAAAGCGTAACCACTAATTACTAATGAAAAACTGTTTGATTCAGACACGTGTTTAACTAGTGTTATTCATCCTTATTCCGCAACTTTTTATCGACATCAACGTCAAGACAATATAAAAAATAGGACACTCACTTTCTCTGAAGACTAGAAAACAGCAAGAGGCTGTTAAAAATAATCAATTGCTTAAACAAAAATAGAACATAAGTGTCCTTTGACATTGATGTTGTCTTGACGTTGGTGTCAACAAGTAGTTGCATAATGCAACAAATATTTAAAATTTGTAATAAAATTTTTCACACTTTTAGTTTACTTTACTACGAAGAATATTGCAAATACTCAGTCAAGAACTATTACTTAAAATGTTCTCATGTACTGTATTTGTAAAGCGAACGAAATTTAGTAGATTTCAGTAAACTTCATTAACAATTTTTAAAAACTTTTGCATACTCGAACACATCTAATGTTATATAATATTTATGTGATTATTTCAAATGTTTACTTGAATTTTTGGATTAAAGATTATTTTATTTAAAAACTAGCAAATTTGTCTTAAACGGTTTTAAAATCAATTTTCAAGTGCGATTAATCGATTTTAAAAATCGAAATTAAAAAAGTTTAATGAAAAAATCGAAAATCAATTTTTGAAGATATTTACCATTTCCTAATTTTGGCTTTATTTCACAGGAAGTTTCCAGAACGAGTAGTTTTACGTTTGGGCAAGTGGCCACCAAAATCAAGCGATTTTACACCGTGTCCTCTGTGTTATGTGGGCTTGAATATTACACTTCCAAGCTTAAATTTAAATAGACACTAAATTGAGTCTTGTCTAAAACAAATATGTATAAAAAACACGAAAGTTGCAAAATATCATTAAAAATCATCAGTGTGCGTTAATTTCTTTAAGTCACTGTAATTTCTTGTTAAACATCCTGGCTTAAATTCTTATATGCCAATCTTTTGTAATCGTAAACTCAACCGAAAATTGCACTAAAGTTAAATACGTTTGTTTGTAACTAGTTTCATAAAATAAAAGAATGAATGAATTTATTCCTTTCCTTGGATCTACTTATTATGTATGGATATGTGTGCGTGTGTGTGTGCTTTCTTCTCTTGAGGCTGTTGCATCCCCAGAGCATTCGAGAAGCAGAAAAATATTTTAACCACAATAAATGATGCAGCAGCACACATCCATACATACACTGAGAAAAAACTGCCTCATAGAATCAATAAGATTTTCTCTATGAAACGATTTTAGGCTAAGGGGTATCCCAGCAGAAAGAAGCGAAGATTTTTTCATAGAGATTCCTTATTGTTTTTATGTGGTAAATCTTATTAATTTTATCAAGAAGAAAACCACATAAAATCAAGAAGAATTCTTATTATTCACAACTTTTTTTACTCAATTTCCGTTATTTTTGGCACCAAAAAAACAATCCATAGAGAAAAACTTTTTGATTCTATTAGGTTTTCTTATAAAATGTAAGCGATAGGGATTTCTTATTGATTTTATTAGGTTGCCTTATTAATTTTTTAAAAAAGGTTTTCTTCTTGATTTTATTACGTTCCTATATGTGTAAAGCATCTTATTGATTTTTTTAATAAGGAAATCTTCTTGATTTTATGAGGTGTCTTGTTACTTCATATCTATAAATAGACATAAAGACATTTTTTATGGTTTTTTTCATTTTTGTATAAGAATTTTTGCACAATAATTTCAATGGTTATTCAGGCTGCTTGTTAGCATATTGGTTACAGTGCTTGTCTATCAGGTAGAAGTTTGCTGGTTCAATACTTGGTGAGTAAGTTAGTTAAGAATATAACATAATGTGTATTTACGTATGTATAAATAAATAACATCTACAATATACTACATACATATGTATATGGTATAGAATTTAAATGAAAATACATAAGTACAGAGAATAAAGACGCAATTTTTTTTTTATTTTTTATTGAAAAAATCAATAAGATAACCTCATAAAAACTACTAGATTTCTTTTTGATTTTTTCAAAAAGGTTTTCTCTATGAAATTAATAAGATTTACTTATTGAAAAAGATCCATAGACATTTCTTATTATTTTTGTTCTATTTTATGAGGTATTTAGTAGGCACTGTTTTCTCTGTGTACATACACATAAACACACTATACTAGTGCGAGTATCATCGCCATACATTTATGCCGCACCGTTGCAATCGGCCTTAACTTTAACTGATTTTTCTGAGCTTGGCATGAATAAATGAAAGGAAAGAATATGTAAGACTAAGTTTTCTATCTGGTATTCTTGATAACATAAATCCACATACATACATATTTTCCTTTTATTTGCCATAATTTTCATGCAGAAATTTGATTTAAATAATATTTGCCTTCTGTGCGTTTTTTCTTTGAAATTAGTTTCGGGTTTCATTTCACCTGTGGGTAAAAAGCAAGGGAAGTGCTTGCTCTAAGTTGTTGCATTAAAAGCTTTATTCATGCTTTTGTTTGAACTCACAATCGTATTTGTTTTAAAAGTATTAAGATAATTTATTGAGTTACAATTGAATTGATTTTAAGCGCTTAACCTGTAATTCTTTTGTTCTTATAATGAAGATAGATAATATCGTAAATTATTAATATTTTTAATAAAACTTTTTATTTGTATGGTTTAAAAATGCCACAAGGATAAAGTTTGGGCAATGGGTAAAAAAAATTTAGTTTATGTTTTTAAGTACATATTAAGTCCCAGCAAAAATAGCTCTAAAGTGGTACTGAAGACTTAGAAGGGAAAATTCAATTGAAGATAAAGCTAACAATCAAAATAATGTTGAAGACAATGCGATTCAAGATGGCAAATTGCAATTTACTAATCAGTGATCGGCAATGAATCGCTTTTTCGCTATTCATACTGACTCATGAAATTTTAAATATAAGTGAGTAGACATAATTTAAACCAATGATCATCAAAAGGCCGCCCATGGGCACTTTGTTATGCTCTTTTTTACACGTGCATTCGTACAAGCATGCAATTTACTCACTCTTACATTATATGTATATGTATGTGTTTGCTTATCATTGATTTAAACTCAACTACTCTGACTTACGCATATCATGATGACATTGATTTATACTCGTAAGTATAGGTTGAAACAAATATCAATACGACGTCGATATCATAGTCATTCCATACTCGCACTCATAAATCACCACAGTTTGATTTCTAATTTCCGGAAAATACTTATACTACTCACATTGATTCAGCTCACTCAACTCATACATATATGTTTATTTAAAAGCTTAGTCATTAAACAGTTTGCAAGTAGTGTACAATAGTAGTAAATAGTGCTGTTTTTCAATTCCTGCAAAGAAAACAAAAAAAAAAGCAACAGAGAAGCATATAACCTAATAATGAGAACTTTAATGTTCGTATGCGAAGTAAGCTTTGTGAATCATACTTATTTTGTAACGTCCATAGGCATTGAGTCAAGAAGAGTCGAAATCAACAACGTCATAAATGTTGCTAAGTATGAGTTCGATGCGTACTTCAAACTTTCGAGCGAATATGATTCATAGACAACATTGCAATAAGTTGTGAGTGCGCATAAGTACTAGAAATTATAAGTCATGATTCAACTCTACTTACTTTTTCATAACTCATTGCTGTTCTCTGATACTAATTAATATAACTATTATTATTAATATAATTAGTATATGTTATAACAAGCGTGAAAGACAAGAAGCCGATGATGTGGTTAACGAAAATGGACCAAAGGTGAAACGTTTAAGGAATCGAACAATTTTGATTGCAAATTCATCTCATAAAGATTTTCTCATGTCATCGCAAGAGTTTGTTAATCAAATTTCTATTCAAACAACTTATGAAGAAGCTAGTGAAAGTAAACATAAAGATGAGTGGAAGAAACTTGTGCAGGTGGAAATATCGTCGCTGTTTTAACTAACTGACATAACTGACATTTTGTAAATTTTACAGGAGAGGAGCTTTTATGATTATTTTCTACATGTGTTCTTACGGAAACGTCTGAAATATTTTTACTGTTATAGGCTCAACAGTAATGTTTACAATCATAAAAATTGTGGACAAGGTCTATTATGACTCATAAAGTCTAAAAGTGGACTTAACTCATTTTTCATTTTTCAAAATGATGTCAGTTAGGTAAGTTAGTTAAAACAACGACGATATGTGCGTTAAAGGGAAATATTCCCTGGTTACTTACAGAATTGCCAAAAGGAAAAAAATCACTTTCATGCAAGTGGGTTTATAAAATAAAAACTAACGCAAATGGATCTATTGAAAATTACAAAGCAAGACTTGTAATTAAAGCTTATAAGCAAAAGTATGGCGTAGACTAGCAACAAACCTTTAGTCCAGAATGTCAAAAATTAGATCACTTCTGAGTGTAGTTGCAACTGAAGGTTTATAGATCTCAGCAAAAAAGTTTGCTTACTAGAATGCAAAAAAGTGTATGTACTCTTTAGTCGAAAGTACATACAATTTGACTGAATAACCCATTATTTTTGTTTGAGAAGTTCAAAAAGTATGCCGTACCCTATACTTTTTGCCTACAAATATCCAAAAGTTAATAGATTACTGATTGCCTAAACGTATTCAAAATTTAATGGGTTATTTTGTGGATTAGTTTTTACCTAAAATTGTTTGCTAATAAAAATAATTAGAATTTTGTAAAAATGTTTCTCTATATAAACTTCATTATTAACTTGAATGTACTACAATAAGTACTTTCACGTAATGATATAAATAAGTACCACTCATTACTTTGTAAGCCATTAAAAGAGTACTACCCATTACAAAATCTTGAAAAATTTTTGCTGGGATCTAACAGAATTTCATGTGTCAACAGCTTTTTTGTATGCTGAACTATAAGACTTTTTTTTGAATCCACCAAAAGGCTTTAGTGATGGTACGAAAAGAG
Source organism: Tachina lurida (assembly GCA_944452675.1). Classification (NCBI taxonomy): domain Eukaryota; kingdom Metazoa; phylum Arthropoda; class Insecta; order Diptera; family Tachinidae; genus Tachina; species Tachina lurida. The sequence continues at coordinate 90,331,550 of OX101754.1, forward strand.
TTTCTGGTCTCAATAAAAGTTTAGAGGGTTTAAAGCAAGCACTCAGATCTTGGCATACCTGTATGGACACCTTTCTACAAAATCTTGGATTAAAGCCAAGTGCTGCAGACAGTTTTCTTTATATAAGGGAGAAGAATGGAAAGAAGTTGATTCTAGCTCTCTAGGAAAACAGAAAAAGAATGTTTGCAAGTACAATTAATTTATTTGTGAATGCAATTAAAATATTATTTAAAAAGCCACCTACAACGATATGATATGATAATTATTAATACATTTTACCATCTTTAAATTCACAACAGACGTGCCATTGTGGTTTGTTCTTTACTAATTATGCCCATGTTAGTTAATTTGCTTAATTTTTGGTTTGTTACCATTAAGTATGTATATTTATTTAATGTTTGCCACAGCAAATTAACTAACATGTGCGTAATTGTAAAAGAACAAAAAACAATGGCAAGACTGTTGTAAATTTAGAGATGGTAAAATTGAGCTTTCATTACAAAAAAGCTTTCAGCAAATTATAATACGATGAATCAAAACAATTCACATATTCCATTTGCAATAATGGCGGAGTATATAAAGCAGAAATCTACATCAACTGACACCATACACAGTGGATCCAACACAAAAGAACCCTGATGATGAATGTGTAGTGGCCTTCGAAAACAGCTAGTTCTTCCGTTCTACTACGTGTTTGTCAGAATATTTACAATTAACTTTGGTGTTATTTGTTCATTAATAATTATCACATGTAATTTGACTTACAAAGTGATAATAACTTTAGCCTGATCAAATTATAAATTTTGTTGAGTAATTTAATTGACTAAAAAAATTAGTTGACAATTAAAAAAAAGTACATTCGAATATTGTTGAGCTTTTGCGCCATGCATAACATAAAAATCGTGATCTCTTTTGAAATTGAAGCAAAATTTTTATGGGAGCATCAAAAACAAATTATTTGTATTATTTGCCAAAATTTTTTATTAACGTACACTTCAAACACAAATTATTATTTTTTGAATACGACAGTTATTCTTTGTTAATTTTTTTATTGTTTATATTTTTTGTTTTTTTAATTTTGTCTTATTTTATATGCATTTTTTGAATTTTTTAATTAAAAATACATTTTCATTTACAAATAAACCAATTTGTTTTATTTTTAAGAGCATATTTCTTGAGCTTTTAGTGCATATTTTTAAGTTTTTAGTGCATATTCCCGTTTCCCTGATGAGTACCAGCCTTTAGTGTGCTGTTCGCAGTCTATGCCTAAAGGATGCATAAATAAATGTCATGCTAACCAACATGGAGCCTGTCTCTCGCAACTTACAAGTGTTGCAAAATAAGTTAGTTTGGAATATGTTTTCCGACTTCGAATAAATATCAGTTAAAAAAATGTATTGGTTGTGTTTAGCTAGTGTATTCGTTTCTAAGAACATAAGTTCCAGCAAGAATTAAATACTTACATCAGTTCTAATACGAACCAATCGAGAGTTCTATCATACAAATTGGAACTTTAAAGTATTTTTTTTATAATTGTTACAGAGATGTATATTCAAGTTAGTTAATTTATTTTAAATACGTTCTTAAACTTCTTTTAAAGCATACATGCAACCTTGATGTTTAAATCGGATCCTATGAGAAGATCAAAACATTTCCGCAACCCATATGCATTTTATGCCAGATTTGTTGTATGCAATAGTGTAATAGGCGTTCAGTTGCCAAATATTTACTAAAATGTCCATCGTTTTTTTTAGCCAACTCTGATCAGATACAATTATAATTACTGGAAAATGTACAAATATAAATTTGTTATAATTGCACTTGTCTTAAGTTGTGTTATATATGTATGTATTTATTTGTTTGTTTAAACTTTTTTCTACAATTTACAAATTGCTTTTAAATGGGCGCTGTAAAAAAAGTTTTAATGAGTTTTCAACGTTCTTGTCGTCACCCCATTTAATCAACATTATTTCAATAATGGTACGCAATTCCACTTGCAATTCGTTTTAATATTTTTTTATTTTATTTACACTTACATATTTTTGCCATACATACATTTCTTATTTCTATTTTTTTTTTAATAAAATTTTCATTTTTCTATTTATTATGACCAACAAAACTTTGCCATCAACAGACGGAAATGAAGAGACGCGAGTCAAATATTTTTAAAACGATACAGTGTGACAATGAAAAGTAAGTGATGGGAATATGAACGTTAAACGAATGTGAAAATGGTTAATAAATTTAAATTTAAATGAAATGCGCTAATGTCGGTTGTTACTTCAAAGAAACAATAAATAAATTTTATGCAATAATTTCATATTTGAGGGATTGAAACGGTAGTCATAAAGGTCATATTATCTCAATTGTCCTATGCTCCTTATAAGGAACCAATATATATACCAAGAAATGCAACAGACACAAAACTAGTCACGTGATCGGTTCCCAAGTGATAGGGACCAACACTTCTTATGAAGCGGACCAGCCACTTTTACATGAGGATGGCCATATGCACCTTGTCACTGAACTAGGCGTAATTCATACGGACCTAATCGGTGTAGAATATAATATAACTGCTTTAACAATGTTTTCCGACACTTAACTGTAACAATGAAAACTTATGATTTTTTTTATTGTTACAAATGCAATTATATTTTTTACAATGTCGCACACTGTCGCAAAGGCGGCCAAAAATTAAAAAAATTAGTTTTGAACTTAAGCGAACAAATTACTTTGTTTCGTGTGTAATATTCTAATTAAGCAAAATAAAAAATAACTTTTTAAAAAAGGTTTATATATTAAAGAGTTTTGACGATTCAAATTCAACAGTGTTAGGCCAGTATTCAACTATTTGAAAATATGGTACGGACTCATGCAAACTGTAACAGGTTAATTAAAAAAATTTTAGATATTGCACTACAACGTACAACAAAACATAAGGGGAATATTGTTATAATATGGCTACAATATATTTTTTCTATATTTTGTAACTTATTATGTAAATGGAAAGAAAAACATCTGTGAGTGAAAAAAGTTAAGTCGTACTTAAGTGGTCTATAGAAAAAAAATATATTTTTCATACTTTCACAATATATTTCCACAAGTAACTAGATTGAAAATTTTTTGTATTCTTGTCCACTTCTTCCCCCCTTACAATTTAATTTTACAATATTTTTTAAGTTAGAATTATAATATTTTCAGTATATTATTTAGTTCCAAGGCATTTGGGAAGGACACTAGTCCTTGAAATTTAAATGGCCAAATTATAGGTGTGATTTATGTTATATATTGCGTCTAGTTAAACATTGAACTCACTACAAGTGAAGACAATTTGTTTTGATCCGTTTTACTTTTTTGAAAAAGGATATTTTTGAGGTTTACGTGTCCTTTCTCTGAATTGACCGAAATTTTTACGAAGCCTTAAATATGTTAAAATTAGTGTCTTTACACAATTTCATTGAGTTACAATTATTTTTCTCTCTGTTATGATAATTTTTTATTTCAGGATATATGGGAAGGACACGAATCCTTAGAAATTAAATGGCCAAATTTTATGTGTGATTATATTTTACCAATTAAAGCATGTGTTCAAAATTTTATTTCTTTACGATAACTCCTTCTATTTTTTGCCGCTCGTTATATGAACTCACGACACTGTGTGTCGTCATGACAGGCTTGCACATCAGCTACTCGGCCACAGGGGCGCTAATATTTTAAAAGTATAAACACTAGTTAAGCTTAGGTTAATACTTGTATATAACTGTAGTTACGGTACTGGCTCCAGAGCGGCTTGGCGGTATTATTGGAGGGAACAATTTACATTATATTTATACTATTTGATAGATTCTGGATCCAACCACAAAAGACCAATACGATATGTAGTAGATGTATTTTTTTCACCATACACTACTCCCTACTTTTGGTAACTGCCCGCATTTTCACAAGTCACAGGACGAGCACTTTTGGATAAATTGTCATCAAATTTTCTGCTGGGTATATATATTTATATATATATTATATTTCCCGCTTGTATTCAAATAAATTTTTGTATAAAAAAATTTAATTGATTCTTTGACAGCCTTAACCTAAATTTAATTGAAGCTGAATTTGTTAAAATTTTTGCTTAAAAGCAAGAGCAAAAGTAATTGTATTCAAATTATTTAAAATATTTAATAATAAGGGTTTTCATTAGAACTCCTAAAATTGCCATTTGTGCCATTGGGCAAATAGCCGAGACTTGTTTCATGAAGCCCCTTTTACTTTTTTAAGTAAATTTGAATGAAATGTCAAAAAAAAAATAATTTAAAAAAATAACAAGAATATTTCAAGCATACATACATATATAACTATAAGGGCCATTATTATAACTTGCCATTAGTTAAATATAGAATTTTATTGGATGGATAAACACTTTTTCACTATTACAACTTCTCTTTAACCAAAAGTGAGCAATAATTTAAAGGCAAGTTCACCCTACCTGTAACTTTTATCGTGCGATTTAGTAATTTGAAGCTGCCACATTTTCATAAGTTGCCACACTTTCTATTTTATACATAACAGCCAAATTTATTTTAACAAAATATGACAGAAAACAAAAACAATATAACACAAAACACATAATAATACAAAAAAAAAAAAAACAAAAGAATTGAGAAAAAATGGTTTAATTATATTTTTAATTTTGCAAATAAACAAAAGCAAGTTGCCACTAAGGCCCAAATTCACAGTCATTAGTTAACTAATAGCAATAGTTTAACCAATAATATTTGATTCACAGCTCTTTGTTTACCATTAGTTAAACCGCCAAATGTCATTGGTTAACAAATAGTCAGACAACAGCTGATTCGTTGTAAACTTTTTTAGTATTGTTGTTTTGTGAAAAATTTTATACACATTTCACACATACGTTGTCAAGCATACTCTTTTGTATTTATCCGTAACACATTCTTTTTATTTTACTTTCCATTATATTTTGGTTTTTTCGAACCAATTCAATATCTTGCACGATAAAGTTAGACGAGCGAGAACTGTTTTATCCATTTTTAAGAAATAATATAACAAATGTAAACAAAAACCATATGCTGCCGATAATAAAACTTAATTGTTTGAAAGGTTTACCATACTTTTTTTTCAGAAAAGAGAAGCTACACTCAGGCAATTAATGCCTACTACTATTACTAGGTGTTACCTTCTTTAGGAAAGGGATAGTGAGAGAGAAGACAGCTGTTGAAGGAAGAGATAGAGGAAAGCTTCATTCTTTTACAACTCTGCTTTTTGCACGTTTTTAATAATGCAGTGTTGCAGCGCCTCTCTGATGTTAAATGAGGCGTATTAATTTTTTTTTTTTTTGAAGCTGTTTCTTGTAGCCATTTCATTGATTATTTTACTTCGCCGATGATTCTGCTACACAACGAAGGAGGGCGCTCTGATGTTACATTAGGATTAGCATCTGCTGAAGTCGGTATAGTTCAGTGACCAGTGACTATGCCTTCATCACTTGAACTTTCCTACAACAACTGATACAAAGGCACACTAATACACATCAAAAAAATGCGTGGTGTTGTTATTTAATTACTGTTGGATACAGGGATTGAACCCAGGACCTTCGGGTTTGTAGTCAACTTGCTAACTACTTCAGCCAACGCCACCCTCATATTAAGAACTTTAGTTAAACAATGCCCTGTGAATATGAAGTATTAGTTAAACAATAGTTATCATTTTAGTTTACTAGTACTTAACTAATGACTGTAAATTTGGCCCTAAGTATTTTTAACAATCAATATCCACAGGTTCCACAGAAATGTTGCCATCTAACAAAAATTTGTAGTATTTTTTTATCGGAAAGTTGTAATAATGGAAAAATTTAAAAGTCACTTTATATAGTTGTTTTGTTAAACTTAGGATTTACTATCCGCAACTTTATACTAAAGTCATAATAATGGCCCTAAAAGTAAAAAAAATGTGTGTGTGTCTAAAAATGTCTAAAGGAAGCAAATAAAAACCCAAGAAGTTGTTATTTACAAAATGCACAATTGCACAGCTTAAGTTTACGAGTGAAAATTATTGAGCAAATTTAACAGGTTTGTGTAAATAAATTCCCATAAAATTTTTGACAATAGCCCAATTCACAAGCTTGTGCAAATGGTCTTGCATCGTAGCATCTGCAAAGTGGTATAGTATATTGACACTCACCACTTAATAATTCTTAGTGGTGAGTATGAATATACTATACTATTTTGCACATGGTACGATGCAAGACCATTTGCACAAGATTGTGAATTGGGCTATTGTATTTACGGGAGTATAAAAATGCACAATTGCACAGTTTGCCAGACTTTTGAACATTCTCATGAAACCCCTAAATGTGTTTGTATCGATTTCACTATATTTTGGATTTCCTTCCCAAAAATGCATTTGATTTGACACCTGCATCATGGGAGATGATGAAAAATGGTAGGCCGCCATTTCGGAGCATCGGCCATGTTGTGTTTGGATCGTATTCAAAAAATTTTTTATACCAACTTTATTATTTTTTGATCTTATTTTCGAAATTCTTTTTCTTTAAAAAAAAAACAGAAAAACTTAAAAAATGGGATTTTGAAGTTAATGCTGAAGAATTACTCCTTATATTGTTATTCAGATTGTGTAAAAATTTCATACAAATATCTCGTTTACTCAACTCTTGAGGGAAAAATAAAATTGATTAATGAACAAATAACACCAAAGTTAATTGTAAATATTTTGACAAAGACTAGCAGAACGGAACAACTAGCTGTTTTCGAAGGTCACAACACCTTCATCAGCAGGGTTCTTTGTATTTGGTGCACTGTGTGTGTTGTCAGTTGATGTGGAGTTCTGCTATATATGTACACTTAGCTTTTTAGTACAAATGAAATATGTGGATTGTAATATGTTGAATCAAAACAATTCACATATTCCATTTATTCCCAGCAAAAAATTACACATTTCCAATAGAACTATAATGACTTACTTTTCTGATTAAAAAATTTCATTAGTCGCTTACAAAACACATTACATAAAATTTAAAAAAATTATATACAAGTTTATAAATGAGGAGAATGATTCTTTTAGATTTAATAGATGACGTGAACATGTTGTCAAATAAAAAAAGTAAGTACTTCTGAAGAATCGACTATTTTAGTCTCACGCCTTCTTAAAATCATTAAGTTGGTAATCCAGTACGGAAGAGCTTCCACCAAAAGTGCTTAATTCCAAACCCGATTACCTTTTTTGAAATTTTTTGCTGGGTAATTAAACCAACTTCAATTAAAATTTTATTTTTTTCCATTGAGTTAAACAAATTTTGAACCAAAAATAGAGATTTACTTGCATAGATTTATTAGCCCTAATTGCCCACTGTTCTGTCCATCAATATTATTCATTAGATTTTTATTTACAAAAGTTCAGTGACAAAACACTGTAGTAAAACATCAAACAGCAAGGACATTTGCATTTATCAAATTACTGAGGTGGAAAGTCACAAAAAAAAGAAACAAAAAACTAAAAAAAAACAATTTCCATTAAAGAGGGCAGATAGATAATAATGAAAATTTGTGTTAAACAACATTATGAATTACAAATGATGATTGTCCCTGAATTTGTTTTAAAATATACGTATATATGCAACTTTGTTACTCTCACTTTCATGGTACTCGTAATTTTATTTTGTTGATATTTTAATATTTTTTTGTCTTAACTAAATTGAAAATTTACAACTTAATTTAAGTATTTTCATTGCATCTTATAATTCTACACAAAAAATATTTGTTATTCAATAAGAGAAAAGTTACAATAACCAGATGTTGGTGGTCTTTGTTACAATGGTGATGTTTCTTTTTAACAAAAAACAGTCCTTATTATAGTCGAAAATATTTTATATCAGTGTTGTTAACTGATTAGTAAAAAACGTTTATTTGCGCTAATAAGAATATATGTATATGAAAGATTATAAAAAGAAAATATACATATACTTATGAATGTATAATACACTAGCTGACCCCGGTCCGCGTTGCTGGCCCTAAGCAAACATTAGTGTTGTATATGGCATTGGTGGTACAATATGAAAATTGGATTTTGCCCACGAATAAACTAAATATTGCGCCATCTGCCGGACGAACTTCAAACTACACAGAAACGCTCCTCACGCCCCATAGAGCATGTATATAAAGTTTGGTCTAAATCGATGCAGTAGTTTTTGAGTTACGGTGCAAAAACACAAAAATAATAAATACTGCGCCATCTGTCGGACGAACTTCAAACTACACAGAAATACTCCTCACGCCCCATAGAGCATGTATATAAAGTTTGGTCAAAATCGGTGCAGTAGTTCTTGAGTTACGGTGCAAAAACACAAAAATAATAAATACTGCGCCATCTGTCGGACGAACTTCAAACTACACAGAAACACTCCTCACGTCCCATAGAGCATGTATATAAAGTTTTGTCAACATCGGTTCAGTAGTTCTTGAGTTACGGTGGAAAAACACAAAAAAACTAAAAATTGCTCCTTTCTGAAAGGGGCGTAGCATTTACCGGGATAGAATATATATATTAACACGCACAGGTCTTTTACGAATATTTTGCGGGGTGGAAGGCGAAAATCTGTTGGGGCATTCAAGAGTTTACCCATAACAAATAAACGTACTTTTGTATTATATATAATAAGATTTTTGTTTTACATTTACTTGGATAATGAACGCAGTTGGCAAAAATTAACACAATTAATCTACGCATTTGACTGTTAGGCACGGCTCGATTACTTCATTCGTTGCGTTTTGTTGAAGCATGTTCGTTGCTGGTTGGCTCGGCTCGATGACTTCGTTAGTTGCAAGTCGTTGATGCAGATTCGTTGCTGTTAGGCTCGGATCGGGGACTTCACTCGTTGCATGTCGTTGATGCAGCTTCGTTGCTGACAGGCTATGCTCGAGGACTTCGCTCGTTGAGTGTTCTTGATGCAGGTTCGCTGCTGGTAGGCTCGCCTCGATGATTTCATCCGTTGATTGCTACTTTGACAAACTAGATGTTGCTTAATTCAATAAGATACCTACTTTCTACAATTTACAATGCATGCAATAATAACTTAAACTAGGGGAACAGTCAGTAGAAACCCCTGTGACAACAGCTAATCCAAATTAATGTGAAAACAGTCAGCCGAAGCTGCTATGAGAAGAGCCAGTCGAAATCGCTGTGAGAACTGTCAACCGAAGTCGCTGTGAAAATGTATCTACAAAATTACTTTCGTACCTTTGTACTTAAAAAATATGACTCACTCCTGCTGGAGGCTAGTCGGCTAAAAAAAATGATTGACTAGTATCCCAGTGTCTATGCCAGGGGTGCCCAAAAGTTCCTTATGTAAGAGTAAACACCAATACATTTAAAGAAAAACTAATTTTTATTCAATATTTTTTAAGGTGCGGTCACACTTGACAAACATTTGCCCAAAAAAGCGTAACCAGTATATACTAATGAGAAATCTTTTGATTCATACACGTGTTTATTGAGTTCAATAGCTTCCAATAATATTGTATTGTATAACTTTGCCTATTTGTTAAATACGAGACTAATTAACTTAATAAACACGTATCTGAAGCAAAAAATGTTGCATTAGTATTTATTGGTTACGCTTTTTTGGGCAAATGTTTGTCAAGTGTGACCGTACCTTTATTGTAAAAACCAATACATACAAAGAAAAAAGTGTTGCTTTGCATTTACATACGTGTCTACATTGAAGAACGACAAAACTAATAAGACAAAGTTGTTTGTGTATTTTGTATTGCTAGTGCTGAGTGTGTGCTGTGAGTGTTGAAACACACAGCCTATAGCTAAGCGCTTTTAAAAAAACAAATGAGCACCAAGCGCATAGGGCTTGGGCACCCTTGATCTATGCCTTCATTATTTGAACTTTCCTACAACAACTGATACAAAGGGACACTAATGCACATTTTTATCGGATGTATAAAATGCACAGAGAAAAAACTGCGTCTATGAATCAAGAAGATTTTCTCTATGACACGTTTTTAGGCTAAGGGGTATCCCAGCAGAAAGAAGCGAATATTTTTTCATAGAGATTCCTTATTGTCTTTATGTGGTAAATCTTATTAATTTTATCAAGAAGAAAACCACATAAAATCAAGAAGAAATCTTATTATTCGCAACCTTTTTTTACTCAATTTTCGTTATTTTTGGCACCAAAAAACAATCCATAGAGAAAAACTTCTTGATTCTATTAGGTTTTCTTATAAATTGTAAACTATAGGGATTTCTTATTGATTTTATTGGGTTGCCTTATTGATTTTTTTAAAAAGATTTTCTTCTTGATTTTATTAGTCTATCTTATTGATATTTTCAATAAGGTGTTCTTCTTGATTTTATTAGGTTCCTATATGATTATGTGTAAAGCATCTTATTGATTTATTTAATCAGGAAATCTTTTTGATTTTATGAGGTGTCTTGTTATTTCATGTCTATAAATAGACATACAGACAATTTTTTCATGATATTTTTAATTTTTGTATAAGCATGTTTGCACAATTATTTTAATGGTTATTGAGACTGCTTATCAGCATATTGGTTAGATTGTTTGTCTATCAGTCAGAAGTTTGCTGGTTCAATACTTGACACATGAATAATGACACATTTTTATTTTTTTATTAGGTCGCCTAATAAAAACAAGAGGAAAACCTTATTGAAAAATCAATAAGATAATCTTATAAAAACTACAAGATTTCTTCTTGATTTTTTCAAAAAGGTTTTCGCTATGAAATTAATAAGATTTCCTTATTGAAAAAAAACCATAGAGATTTCTTATTAATTTTGTTCTATTTTATGAGTTATTTAGTAGGCACTGTTGTCTCTGTGTGTTTTTCATTAGTACAAGTTTACCTTAACACAAAATGAGCGATAACTTAGAGGCAAGTTAATCCTGTGTAATAGGTTAAATTAAATTTATAAAACATAAAGAACAACTTTCTATACGTCCTATAAAATCCTACTTTGAACTAACTTTAAGTTATGATAATGGCCCTAAGAAACAAAATATCGAAGTTTATTTGCAAATGATGAAGCTTTGAAGTAACAAACATAAGAAATACAATCTCAAGTCAAGCAAAAAGCACTAAATTGTCAACATTGTTTTACAGCGATATAAAACTTTCTAAATAAACAAGTAATTATTGTAAAATTTAGCGCTGAAAGTTTTAATGGCTAACAGTTGAGAATGTAGAGCATGTTATATAATTTAATGTAAAAAAATACTTTGTTTTAACGATAAAAATAAATTAATTAACTTTTCTCTTGCTGATATTAAATTCTGTTTAACAGCTAACCAAAAGTTTTTCTTATTTAGTTTTCAATTTAAGAAGACTTTATTAGACTTTCTTTTAAATGTTATTTGTTGTATTTGTTATTTTTATACAATTTCATTTAATAATTCCAAATCCAATTTAGTTTAGTTGTTGCAACATGCGTACGGGTATAATGTGTTTTGAAACAATGAAAAAAAAAACAAGAATACTTGACTCAATTCTCCCATCAAATTAAATCAAGTACACTAATGCAATAGAATTGGAGATTGGCTTTGGTTTCTACTCCCTTTTGTCCCATAAAGGAAGAAACATACACATACATACATATTGAAACGTTTATTGTCTGGTGTTTAATGCAGACAATCTCTTATACTCGTACGGCATGTATCAATGTTTAACGTACTTATGTACTGGTGCATACGTATAAACGCGTTTGTATGTTGTAACAATAAGTAAATTGATAACATGCCACCACTACCAGTACCAGCCCCATCAAAATGAAACTTTCATCGTCCGCAACCTTAAATCATTGATTGGTAGCCTGCGTGTATTCAATAATACTCCTATACCGAGTTTCATTACAAAGTTTAAGTCATACGCTTATTGTAATACGTCATTTGCAAAATGTTATTGCTTTCAGTCCTTTTGATTGAAAGTGAAAATGTTTTCTTTGCAGGGATATAATTGAATAAATGCAGAATTGGTACTGTTCCACTGCTGGAACAGTGAACGTGGATTTTGTTAAGTTGGCCCAAAAAGATAAGTAATATGAATGAAGTATTTGAGCGTTGTACGGTTGAAAGGTTCCAATAGCGCATTCTATGCGTTGTTCGGTGCATAGTTTCCGTGCAACGTCCCAGGATTCTTTGTTTCCTCTAAGTATTGCAGTTTGTTCTGGTGTCAGCCCCCCAATATACTTCCCGGGAAATGAGTCTAGAATGGCAGCAACGTCTTCTCTCTTTAATTTCTGGTGTAGGTCCCTTTTCAGTGTTATTGATGAGTCAACATGGGCTTTGGCCATGATTGTATGTAATCTGGCCGCTGCCGGGATGGTTGTCATCTCACAAAAGTTCCTAAAGTCCGTTAGACTTTCGGTATAGGCTCGCCAGTCTCCAAGCCGCTTCGTCTTATTGAAAGGCTTGCGCGTTTTTCTTCGGAGGTCTGACAGCTCCTTACTCCACCATTGTGCCTCTTTATTTCGTTTAGATGGGTTAAGGGGGCAACTAGATTCATATGCTACAATGTTGCCCCGTTTACCTTGTCTAATAAATGCTCTAGCTCTAACTGGTGCCTTGGTGCCCTGTTAACGCTGTCCTCCAGGTTGACCTTTAGTTTCTTAAAGTTACTGCAGCCATAAGCCTAAGTAAAGAAATTTTAAATCGATTTTCTGTGTGTTTGACTTTTGAATATAAACTACGCACCATTTTAAAAAATAATTCAGCATTTTATACCAGAGCTCGCAAAATATGCTCAACCAAATTTCTTTGTGCGGTCTTCTCACTCAAAAGACCTAAAGAAATGAGATTGAATCACTCAGTGTCTGAACAGCAACCCTCTTTTTCCTTTCAATCGTGTTCTCGCTCCCGGGTTATGAGTTGAGCGTAACACACGAATCGGTCTCTTACTGACCACATGATACGAACAGAATAGTTCGTTGCTCAGCTACTGAGGGTCAGTAAGTGAGCAAAACAAGCAAAGTGTTTGCAAAAAAGGTCTTTATTTTTATTGTTGCGTTTGCTTTATGTTGTTGTCTTAAATATTTCCTCACAGGCAAATCATTAAAGAGGAAGGGAGAAGATAGTAATAAACAACAATAAAAATATCTGTAAATCAAACTATTTGTTAACGAAGTGTAATCAGGGTGACCGATGACATTTTTCAAAAAGTGGCACCAAATAGGGGATTTATCAAAAAAAAAGTGGCAAAATTAAAAAAAACGAGAAAAATACACTAAACTTGTTATTTTTAATGTATTTTCATATAACACACCCTAAAAAACGGGTGACAAAAAGTGGCAAGGCAGTCGAAAAAGTGGAAAACTGGAATCGATATATCGAAAAAGTGGCAATTTGCCATTTTAGTCGGTCAAACGGTCACGCTGAGTGCAATTGTAATATGTATATAAGACAGATATGTGCACAACAAAAACAAAATTAATCTTCATGTATGTAAATGTTTACCTATCAACACTCGCAACACACATACATGCTCAAAAGACCGTTTGCGATATTTTACGAAATAAAGGGTCTCGAGTGAACACATGAGCCGACCGATCGAACAAAAACGGTCGTTGGTTGAGCGAAGAGCAAGCCAAAGAAGAACGCATTTTGAGGGGTTTTTTCGCGACAGCGTGGCATCGTGTTAGTGGACGAGTGTTTTTTTTCTGACAACAAGCACAAGAGGGACCAATTATTACGAGCTCTGTTTTATACACATGTGTCTTTAAAAATCACCTTTTAATTCTTTATTGCATAAAAATATCTGTGCAGCTGCCAAAAACTCTGCTGCCAAGAACACAACCAGCAATCAATTCGTACAATCGAATTATAAATATATTTCCTAAACTATAAAACATTACACTCTCAGTTACAAGACATTGCAAAAGTACTTTAAAGTTTATATAAAATTTTTTCATAATAAATATTTAAGTACCAGGACAATTTGATCAATTGTGCTTTATAATGTGCAATACGTTGTTAAACAAGTAGTGTTTCTTTATACTTTAACTTTTTTTTTTTACAAATACCTGAAGTATTTCTAACAAAGGCCAATAATAATCGCATTGATTCACAATGTCCTTTGAGGAAGAAGAAGAACATAAACGAAATAAAATTATTTTATTGAGTGAGAGACTATATATTTGTATGGTCATTGTTAATGTGTGTGATTTTCCTGTGTTCGAATACAATAAAATATATTTTGATTGCATTTATTTGTATGATGATGGACTAAATTGTATTATGGATATATATGAATGTAAATATATCTATATGTATGTATGTATTGATGTGGTAAAAAGTGGTCTAAATATAAGAGCTATAGAATATTGTATTCGGCCATAGTGAGTCGGTGTTAGCCTCTAATAAGGATTCAATTATTACTTAAGCTCGCCTTCAGAAGATATATTGTCATTTTTGAACCTGGATTATCCGGGTCCAGGCCTAGCATGGGTAATCGAAAAACATGGTTAAAAGAAGTTATATAAAAGCACAAAGATCACATATTACTATAAATTAAACAAGAAATTTTAGTTTGTATTAAAGCGGGAAATCTTATTGTTTGCACGGATAATATAGGTAGCACGAAATGTAGAGTCAAAAGCTTGGATAATGAAGGTCAAGAAACAAAGTGACAGTATTCCGGCTAAGGCGAAGACTCAATATCTTAGACAATCGTGTGATTTTTGAGCTTTTGATGGCTTAGCGTGTTAGGATCTCGCACTTTTGGCAAGTATCACAGTCAGAGTCTTTTGATAATTGAATTTCGTTAAATAAAAAAACAAATATGGTAATTATAGTTATTTGGACTAAGCTATCTCAGGTGAGGTTAATGCCCCTATCACGGTTTTCAACTTTTAAAATAGTTTGGTTGTGATTGATAAATTTGCATTACCATTCTCCACTAAATTAACAGTTGAGTTCTCAGTTGTGTTTTGGTACTATCATTTACAACTATGAGTAAGTTTGGTTGAGAAAAACGTTGAGTATACACAACTGTTTTCAAGTAGTTGAGTCGGTGGTTGGGTTTTTCTAGTTACAGGTAAAAAGTAGAAAATATGGAAAAATCGTAACTGGAAATATTGATTATGCTTCATAACAAAATTTTCTTAACATTCCAAAATTATTTTTTAAAGAATTCGTTCCCTATTTTGATTATTCCTTACCTTGCATTGGGTAGTTCATGATGGTTAGAATCATCACGAATTTCTTTCTTTCCTTCGATACGTAGTACATCTATATTTGCGACTTCATTTTCGTCGTCATAAAATAAATCTACATATATTTGTATCCATTTAGTATGATTTCTTTGAACTAAATCATACAAAACAATATTTTTTCTAAAACTTTGTATTTTAAATTTTCACACAAATTAATTGCTTTCTGTCAAACTTGATATTTTAAGTTGGCAACGCGATGACAATTTCAACTAAAAAACAGTTGCGGTTCATAATACTAAAAAACAGTTTGGTCGTGTGTAAGTTTGGTCTACTCTTAGGCGACCAAACTGAGTTTAGTTGAAAACCGTGATAGGGGCATAAGTTACACATAGTTAAGGTAAGGTTGGGTTAGGTTAAGTTATATTAGTGTACGTTAGGTTAAATTATGTTACTTTAGGTTAGGTTAACAGGCTGCTGCTAAGGAAGGGTGAAATTTAGAGTCCAGCTCACTTGGGTCCAATACAATGATCCCTTTGTGCTACGTGTGTGGTGAGGAGAAGATAGTAAGAGAGGGTGATAGGGAAGGGATAGCGATAGAGAAGGTGGTGAAAGATTAGATAGAGGAAAGATTGATTCGTTTTACAATGCTGCACGCTTATTTGCAGTGTTGCAGCACCTCTGGTGTTAAATGAGGCGTATTAAATTTTGAAGCTGTATTTAGTAGCCATTTTATTGGTTATTTTACTTGATTCTGCTACACAATAAGGATGAAGGAGGGCGCTCTGATGTTACAGTGGGATTGGCATCCACTGAAGCTGGTGTATTTTTTGTGACCTAAGGCACTGGTCCTTCACTAGAACTTTTCCCACAACAACTGATACAAAGGACACTAATGCACATCAGAATAATGCCTTTACTTTAGGTTAGGTTAGCTTAGTTTGAGTTAGGTTAAGCTAGGTTAGGTTAGGTTGGCTTAAATATGTTATGCTATGATAGGTAAAGTTAGGTTAGGTTGGGTTAAGTTTTCGTTGTGCGAATCTGGTAGTGTGAAATCTTCATATATACCAGTGGGCCGATCCACGATTTACAATTTTTGCACTTTCGTACTAAACCCTGCCTCCAAAAATGTTTAACCAGGCCTGGTGGCACTAAGATTCCGGTGCAGATATGTCGTTTGACCCCTACTGTGTTCCTGTTAGAGCTTTACAAACTTCTAGAAGAACTGAAATCATATAAATTGGAATATGTCTCCAGCATGCAAGTGAATTAAGCATCAACTGTAGAATATTGTCTACTCTAATTTTCGTTTTTTAATTACTGTTCCAGAGCTGTCCTTTGCGGACAGACGAAAAATACATGCTTAGTGCCCTCAACCAAATCACGGCAATGCGTACAGTACGATGAATCCATTAGTCCAAAGCCTGAAGGCACCATGTACACTGAGTAATCGGATTGTGTAGTAATCCCGGTCTCCGTATTGTTTCTCCTTCCAAAGGCTCATTGCATGAATCAGTATATGAGCCCATCTTCGTTTGGTGGCAGTTGACCATCTACTTACCTTAGTTATGTTATTCCTGAGTTCAACCTACCACGGTCGAGCCTGCCCACACTGGCGCACCATATAGCATCATGATTCTTACCTCGCCTGCTAATAGGTTAGGTTATATTAGGTTAAGGTTAGGTTAAGGTTAGGTTAGGTTAGGTTAGGTAAGGTTAGGTTAGGTTAGGTTAGGTTAGGTTAAATTAACTTAAATTATGTAAAAGCTAACAATAAAATTAACATTCTGAATTATTAACGCTGTAAAGGAATTTTACGGGTTTTAAGAATAGCATTTCTCAGATTGGCCAGGTTCTCAAAGTATTTGTTCGCAAAGACTTTTAAGAGCTGAAAATCCATGTGGAAACTGCTTTAGAGTTTTCTGCTCATCTTTTTTAATTTAGTTAATATAGAAATCTTTAAAAAGGATGAAAATATTCGAACAAGTATTCAAACTCTGTCGACTGTACAGATATTCGCTGTATATGGAATTGAAAGAAATTGGTTTTGGCATGCAATATAAATATATATGCATATATTTAACTCTAAACATGGTGTGTGAAAGCGTAAAGACTTGGCTACTGTAAAGCCCAGGCGGCAGTGCCAGATGATAAAATTTCAATTACAGCGCGTTCTATTTTGATCGGACAAAGAATTTTCTGTTTTGATATGAAAATATTGTGTGTGGTGGCAAAAATATGAAGAAAAATGTTCTGTCAGATATAACTAAATCGGAATCAATGGGCCTTATCGTGGTTAGCGTATTTCGACTATGACATTTTGGTCCGAGATTAAAGAAAAAATGTTGCTGTGTTCCTTAACCTATTACAAAAACGTTGCCGAAGTCGAAATACGCTAACCACGATATTATGAATATTATGAATTTTTGTGTTTACAAAGTATCCGGTTGAGACTTTCCTAGCTTTGAGTAAAAAATTAAAATAATGGGGGAAGTTTTTCTTATTTCTGCTTTTCTCATATCCAATACAACACAAAATAGCTAGCAGCCAGTGGAACCTAAATCAATCTAAAGAAGTTATAATTTGGCGAGAAAACTTTCTCAACATTTGTGAAAATCGTATCATGAATGAATGAATCAAGTCAAAGGGGAAACACAGGACCAGGACACTGCCACCAAACTAGAACTATTGTATCCCTTGCCAGGTGCTAGAGCACCTCATCTAGACCTTCTCTCTTGATGAATCTCAGGATTGCCAGTTTAGGTTTAAGAAAAAATCCTATCATACCTATAATGACAAAAGTATCGTTTTAAGTACTATTTGAGTATTTGCCGGCACACAATTGAAGCACAGCCGCGAATAACGTTGTAAAAGACAGTTTTTAAAAAACCAGTTTTTTCACAGATTACCATTAACATAACTCTCTTGCGTTGTTCAAACATCAAACCATCCAAAATTATGCATCCTATCGCCGTCAAAATACAATTACGATCAGTTAGTCAGTGGGAAACGTTGTAAGTAACTAATAAAATCATCCAATCGAAATTCTCGAAAATAATTGATAAATCTAGCAGAGATACAAAAAGAAAAGTGAATGCTAGTTATAAGTATTTTCGATAGGCTAAAAAATTTAAACGAAAAAACTAATCTTGCTATAAAATACGTTTTTTCGCTCTCCTGAAAAATTATTATTTTGTCACTTAAAACGTTATTCGCGGCTAACCTTCAATTATGCATGTGTATAGCTAAAAATAAAAAAACACGCTCGTATATAAGCACACTCATTAATTTTAAACCAAACACGTACAGCTATAAACATGTTTATACATATTTTTAAAATTACGCGGCACAAAAAACTATCAGGGCTATCATGAATAAAATTCCGCGTGAAATTTCTCCCTTTTCCAATTAGAATTTTATGTTTTCCCAATTATTTGCTATTAGTTGGAACTTTTCACTGGGAAAAATTTCACGTGGAATTTTATTCATGATAGCCATGTATAACTAAATACATATTATAGACTGTGTGAGATAAAATCCCACGCATGAGTATAAAAATACTCTAAATACTATAAATCAGCTACACATGCGTATATACAAGGCTATTTTATTTACACAAACACATAAAGCATGTTTTCAAACAGCCAAACACACCCACACATTTTCCATTTCATTTTATATACACAAATGTATATATATATATATATATATATATATATATATATATATATATATATATATATATATATATGTGGCGAAAGATGAATAAGTATCCCGAGTATCATGCGTATTTTTATTTGCGATTAAATATCCATATAGCCTGAATATAAACATACTCCCAGTGTAAGTATGAGAGACAGTCAATGCGTTTGAAACGCATGTGCCTTTTTATTTTTAGTTGCAGCGTATTTTAGTTTTTGAAAATATGTAAGCGTACAAATTGTTTGCGCTACAACTATGACTATACGCAGTTACTAAAATTAAGACTATTTACTCATGTATATTTTTTTTTGAGTACTCATTATCACTCTCTATTCGCTACCTTCAATTTGTATATAATTTGGGACCTGAATAAAGAGTATTATTTATACAGTTCAGTATTTTTCCATTTTTGACAATATGTTGGACTTGTATGACTTATTTAGAAATTTGTAAACTTCATGTCGAACTAAATAGACTTGTGTACTTATTGTACATTTATACATACATACGTTCATACATTGCCCAATAAAATATTTTTAGTACACAAACTGCTAAAGTAGAAAATTGTATCATTATTGAATGACCAATTGAATACACATACATACATACACATATGTATGTATAAAATAAACTCTCAAGAATATCCCAACATTCACTATTGTTTGACAAAATAATAATGTTTCGAAGGAACAGCTAAGTTAATATGAGTAAATACAATCTAATTTTCTTTCACTTCAAACAAAAATGACATAAACTTTATGATTTTACGATTGTATCTTTTTTATTACAAATATGATTTGATATCCGTTTGTTGCCATAAACCAACCATTGATTGAGCTTGTTTTTTTCCTATACCATAATCAAGGTAGATAAATAGATAATAAGACTATTTTCTTAACAATAATTTAATTTTAAGTTGAAATAGTTCATATACATACAATATAAAGACCTTATAATGTGTGTATTAATATTTTCGTTATTCGGATTTCACACTTTCGTATGGATAATTATTAATTACTTTAACATATTGTGCGCTCTTATAAACTTTTGAAAATAACTCTATTCTTGTTCGCCAGGAAATTTGCTAAGTACTCGTATTCGTATGTTTACAGTGCAAAAAAACACTGCATTCGCTAATTGAAAATTTACTCATACTATCTAGATTTTAATACAAATATAGCTTGGCTTATTTCTTACTTACAATACAATACAATATAAAGTCTGTATACTTTTCGGATGCGGTATTTAGATCGTGTATAGATACAATGTTGGGAAACTTTGTAACAATGAGCATTAATTTTGAAACCGATCAACTGATTACTAGTGGTTAGTGACACTATCGAAAGTTTGCGATAGTTTAAAAAACTTTATCGATGTATCGATTCAAGACTATCAAACGTTAAGAAAACTGTCTATATATTTAAATTTTCTACAAAAGCGTACCAAGAACTTTACTGTAGGATATTCCGTTCTTAACTTATGACAATCACAATGAATAAAATCAATTCATACCATGTCAATCGTATGGGGAAATCGAAAAGTGCGATGCGTACCACACAGAGAAAACAGTGCCTACTAAATACCTCATAAAATAGAACAAAATTAATAAGAAATCTCAAGGGTTTTTATTCAATAAGGATATCTTATTAATTTCATAGGGAAAACCTTTTTGAAAAAATCAAGAAGAAATATTCTAGTTTCTATTAGGTTATCATATTGATTTTTTCAATAAGGTTTTCGTCTTGTTTTTATTAGGCGACCTCATAAAAAATAAAAAATAAATTGCGTCTTTATTCTCTGTACTTATGTATTTTCATTTAAATTCTATACCATATACATATGTATGTATGTATGTAGTATATTGTAGATGTTATTAATTTATACATACATACATACACATTATGTTATATTCTTAACTAACTTACTCACCAAGTTTTGAACCAGCAAACTTCTGACTGATAGACAAGCACTCTAACCAATATGCTAGCAAGCAGCCTGAATAACCGTTGAAATGATTGTGCAAACATTCTTATACAAAAATGAAAAATATCATAAAAAATGTTCTCTATGTCTGTTTATAGATATGAAATAACAAGACACCACATAAAATCAAGAAGATTTCCTTTTTAAAAAATCAATAAGATGCTTTACACATAATCATATAGGAACCTACTAAAATCAAGAAGAAAACCTTATTGAAAAAATCAATAAGATAGCCTAATAAAATCAAGAAGAAACCCTTTTTAAGAAAATCAATAAGGTATCCTAATAAAATCAATAAGAAATCCCTATGGTTTACAATTTAGAAGAAAACCTAATAGAATCAAGAAGTTTTTCTCTATGGATTGTTTTTTTGGTGCCAAAAATAACGGAAATTGAGTAAAAAAAGTTGCGAATAATAAAATTTCTTCTTGATTTTATGTGGTTTTCTTCTTGATAAAATTAATAAGATTTACCACATAAAAACAATAAGGAATCTCTATAAAAAATCTTCGCTTCTTTCTGCTGGGATACCTCTTAGCCTAAAAACGTTTCATAGAGAAAATCTTATTGATTCTTTGAGGCAGTTTTTTCTCTGTGCTGTTTATCGATAAATACAATACACATATCTAGTATTTTAGTCAGCTGATTCATTTTGTTTACTATTTTAGGTAAAAATGTTTTTGAATAAGTAAAATTTTTGTAAATAAATTAAAATAAATTTATTTCTCAGACAAAAGTCATGCAAATTCATATTTTTGGAAAGTAATGAGTAATGTTATCGCTTTAATATTTTAAAGTTATTTTCAGCTGAATAAAATATCATTTAGGCATGTATGATATACAATAGAGCCTTATTTTGAAAAAAAAGGGATTAGATCAACGCTTATTGGAAATTGGAGCTTCCTCCAAGGGGCCCAGTACTAATTGTTTATATATGTACGCCGCTTTGCAGTCAGCTTCGTTTGCAACCTTTTTTTTAGTTTAAACCTCAAGTGTCACCAGATCTGTAAAAATAATTCTATCACACAGTATACTTTCCCCACAATATTTAACTTACTTTTTGCCATCCACCACTAGTTCTACTTGGTGGGAGGAGGTCATTTAGTGCAGTCGCAACACTTTCCCACTGTTCCTTGAAAATATTAGGATCACTGCCCCTGCGAAATCCTCTAGCAATAGGATTCTTTTCCAACTCTTCCACAAGCTTTTCAAATTGGTTGGGGTTGGTAATTTAAATTTTGTCCATATTATATTTTTCACTTTTTTTCTTGTATTTAACTTTTTAACTATTCAAATTCTTTTTCAAATTCGTTGAGGTATACACACAACAAAATGAATGGCAGCCTCAACATCAACTTTTCTTACAGAATAACAAACATATGTTGACAGTCATCGATAAATGGCAGTACTATCTACGGGAATACCGATTTGCCAAAAAAAAAATTAAAAACAACGTCGTGCTATAATGCCGATTGCCAATAGAATAAGGCAAGGATGCCTCTATCTCACAATATGTCTCATGACGATCTTGCAGTATTAGTTCACGCACTGTATCGGTGTTTTTGGCACAAAAACCGATTTTGGACGACCTTCACGGAATTCGTCGGTGACGGAACTATGACCGCGATTGAATACACTATACCATCGATATACTGTGGTTTTTGATAGTGCTTTATCGCCATATAAAGAATTGAATTCATCGGCACAGTCTTATTGAGATAATTCACGTCGAAAGTTGTGAAAAATAATCCAGCGAAAGCCTTCTCTTGAAATTCAAATATTTTTCGAATTGAATTTCTGAGCTCACTGTAAACAAAAATAATAGCACTTGTACATCAAAACGTTGCGAGTGCGTTTATGCTAAAAAATGTCAAACTTTATTATGTTGTTGCCAGATTTTAGTTATTAACATTAGTAGCCCTCGTATTCTTTTGAGCTAAATAACTGTTTTTAAAATACTGATGAGCAATAAGAAGACAAGTATTCTTTCTCCATATTTACTAATTCGCAACTGTTTAACTGTTATGTAGTTGGGACTGCTCCCAATCGTACTGAAATTATATGTTATGACATTAATGTCTAGTGAAAAATTATTGTTGTCAGTCAATGAATCCATTGAACAATTAATACACACTTTAAAATGTCTGTGTATATCTGAATCTTTTCCTCTTCCTATCCAAACTGTATTACGGGCAATTGAACGAAATGAATTACACCAACAAGAAAACCATGAATTATGGAATGCTATAAACTATTTAGAGTTTTCACATACACGTTGAAGTAGGACTCGTAATCGGAGGTAAATAAGCAAGCAAGCAAGAAAGCAATAATTCCAATATAAGGATCAACTTACGTGTAAAAGAGTTTCCATGAAAACTTATTGCCCTCAGTTAATATTCTGACCTTTAAAAGTGTACTTAAAATGAATAAAACAAGTTACAATATGCAGCAATGCTTGCCAACAATCCAGATGCTTAAAAGCCATGAACTTTTTTGTTAACAGTTTTATGCACAGTGGAGTCCTTTTGGGAATTTAACGGCAATAGTCGTCTAAGTAGAGTTTTTAGAGATTTTTGAGATGAGCTGACACATTGATGGTGAGCCAAGAAAATTATAGCGACCAGGTGGTATTGTACTCTCGTAACAAGCAATAAATTTGTCATAATGTTAACAAAGCTGAACTGCTGATATTCTAAATATATTTAAATAACAAATATTCAGATATATATTAGTTCATATGGTACATAATGTATAAAAAATCGTTGTACCGTTGTTGTTGTATCATATATAATCTGGCGTGAAAATTTCATACAAAAGTCGTGTATTATACGTCCTATACTAATGATTGCTAATTAACCTTCTTTAGAATTAGTTCAACTAATTCCAATTAGATAATTGAAATTTTTATTCCAATGGTAAAACTAATTGCAATTAGTTGCCATTAGCAAAAACAAATTGGTTTACATTTACAATTATAAATCTAATTGAATTCTGCTAATGCAATTAGATATTCAATTGAATTCAAATAATTGTTTCTAATTCGAGCTAATTGAATATCTAATTGCATTAGCAGAATTCAATTAGATTTCTAATTGAATTACTGTTGGTCGGTCTTATATTTTACCCCCTAGGAGGCAACAAAAAAGCGGAAAAAGCGGATTTCTTAAAAAAATTATTCAAAAAACTATTTTTTTGAATGGGGACCACCTTAATGGTTGAAGATAGACGATAAGTATGTTGAGAGAAAATCTTTGTATTGAAAAAATATTGGAGGTCGGTCATACATTTGACTTCGATAGGAACGCGCCAGGGGCAATTAGAGCCCTGCGAGTAAATTTTGTACAAATTCCGCCTTTGTATGGGAGCCCCCTTAATGAGTCGCGATAGGACATAGGTATGTTGAGCGGAAATGTTGAAAATAAAAAATTACTGTGGGTCGGTCTTACATTTTACGCCCCTAGGAGGCAACATAAAAGCGGAAAAAGCGGATTTCTTAAAAAAATTATTCAAAAAACTATTTTCTTTTTGTATGGGGACCACCTTAATGGTTGAAAATAGACGATAAGTATGTTCAGAGAAAATCTTTGTAATGAAAAAATATTGGAAGTCAGTCATACATTTGACTTCGAAAGGTACGCCCTAGGGGCAGTTAGAGCCCTGCGAGTAAATTTTATAAACATTTCCCCTTTGTATGGGAGCTCCCTTAAGGAGAGGAGTTAGGCGATCGGTGTTCGTCATACATTTGACCCTTGTAGCGGTGACCCCGGGAAAGTTATATGATTTTTTGTATTTTTTTTGCTTTTACCCTCAACTTCGAGCACATAGCGGAGACCTTTGCCCGAACCTCACAAAATGAGGGGTTCTTGCAAGTCGAAATCGAAAAATCGCTAACTACGCCATACCTAATGTATCCTTTCTCTGAATTGACTTAAATTTTTGCGAAGCACTAAATATATTAAAATTAGTGTCTTAACATAATTTCATTGAGTTACAATTATTTGTCGCCCTGTTATGGTAATTGTTGATTTCAGGATATATGGGAAGTCCACGAATCCTTGAAAATTAAATGGCCAAATTATATGTGTGATTATATTTTACCAATTAAAACATGTGTGCCAAATTTCATTTCTTTACGATAACTTCTTCTATTTTTGGCCACTCCTTATATGAACTCACGACACTGTGCAACGCCATTTGTGGTAAAAATTTTTGATTCTTCCGGAATTAGTGTCAACTCTTATTATTTTTAAAACATATTAGACCACATTCGGATACCATTTGTTGACGGCTTGCTATTGCAAATCACAGAATTTTAAAACAAGATGACGACCGCAAACATATTGCATGTATTTTTTCATATATTTTATGCCTGTACAAATACTTATGTCCAATGCCTGTAATCCCACTTTTGTGTCTTCGACGAAGTCACATTAAGACGACAGTAAATATTGTCACTTGCCTACTCTTTATCGGCAACAACTTGTTCATTGAATTGAAATTTTTTAAAAATTTATTTTAATAACGTTTCTTTCTTCGGATATAATTGATCATTT
Source organism: Tachina lurida (assembly GCA_944452675.1). NCBI lineage: Eukaryota > Metazoa > Arthropoda > Insecta > Diptera > Tachinidae > Tachina > Tachina lurida. Next base: position 90,356,986 of record OX101754.1, read on the forward strand.
AATATTAAATCAGATAATATTATTTATTAAATAATATACATCATAACGTTTATTTTAAAATATATTGCACTTTTGCTCGAACCTTTTCATATAACCCTCGCACATTACTTCAAGCCATTAAGCTTAAAACAAAACTATAGGAAAAAAATATGTGTATATTTCACAGGAATTGCAAAACCGATGCAGAAAGCCAACAAATTTTTAATTTTAACATTAAAAATATAATTACGCGATAAAAATATATGTATGTACATATGTATGTATGTACTTGGGGTTAGGTCAACCATAGTAAATATTTCACATATTTCTGTTTCCGACTTTTAATTTATGTTTCAATTCCAATTAGTTAGTTAAAAGAGAAACGCCACGAGTGTTGCAACAATATTTAATTGTTTTTGTTTTTCGCTGTGGTAATTCCCAATTTAATGTGCTCTCTGCCACAAGGATATTTATGTTGATTGTTTAAAGTATTAAGGATATTGGAAGAGTTTTATGTTGACTGTTTTGGTTATAAAGGATTTATTTCATTTAACAAGGAAAGGTACGAGTATTACAGTAATGAAAAGAGATTGTTTAATCTCTGTTTTTTTTTGGAAGAGCTGTTTAATGTAATCAAAATTATATTTTTAAGTAAGTTTTTTTTTAAATAACATAAATACAATCATATCATATGGGTTATTTAAATTTACTATAATTCTCGCTTACTGAGTTCTTAAAATGGATTTTTGGTGCAATGAAGCGGGTAAGTCATTTATGTGATACCCTGTAAATTGCAATTAAATCATTTTTAAATAAGTTAGAAGTAAATTAATTAATCTCAGCAGATAAATTAAGTGGAAACTACACGCAGAAAGAAATTCACGGACTGCTCGCTCCATTCTATACTCATATCTTTTTTTTTTTTATACGCGTTATCATTACTGGGTAGGCCTTCCGCTCTCGCTTCCTTCTCGCCAGTGATTCTGAAAGGCCTTCAAATTAATATGGATTTTGTTTTTGTTTTATTAAAAAAAGAAAACAAAAAATATTACTCCTCCTTTTCTCCCTTCTCATGGAAGGGAATGTGGAAAGTGTATCTCATATAAGTATAAGGCCTTCTTTAGCAGTTAGATAATAATAGTAATTGAATAAAAAAAAAATCCTAAGCAGGCCTTTACTAAGGTATGAAGCATGCAGGTCTTCCGAATTATCCCGCTGGGAATATATTGTTTAAGTGTGTAGGTGTTAATTTGCTTTCCCAGTTGACCAAGACTTTCGTTATTGATATCGATTTCGAATATATCTCAAACATTTATCGTGTAAAACTATTGAGAGTGACAGTAAGAAAGGAATCGAAAAAAGCTCAACTGTCGCTAGTTTTGTCCCAAAAAACATTAGATTTCGAATTTTCGCTAGCAATACCAAAAGCGAGAGAATATCGAACTATTTTCGATATCGACAAAAGGTAGCAGAAAAAGTAAAAAGGTAATTTTATTTTTTTTATTTATTTATTTTAACTTACTTATTTTTATTTATTTATTTTTAATACTTAACTTAAGCTGCAGGATTTGAAAATGTTACCTCCATTCCAAGAGACTAGCACACATCCACTAGCCCATCCTGGCAAATTTGTTTCTGTTCAATTATTACACATATGTAGGTATTTGTTCTTATTTTATTTTTTAACTTACAGTGCTGTCATGCCTCGAATTTGGTAGCTCTAGACTAACAGGCTAGCACACATCCACTCACTATCGAGAGAAGTTCGAAGCTCGAAGCTTTGGCGAACATTTGAATTTTCTTAGATTTGCTAACAAATATCGAAGAATATTTCTTTCGAAATTTCTTCGCTTTAGCGAGCATTCGTTTTTATCGAATCTCAGGTCAAGTGGACAATTGTAAAGGTATTTATAGTTGTGTGTGTAATTTCCACAATATTAATATCCGATCCATAAAGTATATTTATATTCTGTGGACTTATGAATAGGGAAGATGAATAAGCGGTGTCCGTGTGTTCGTCTGTCTGTCTGTACTTAAAATCGGTTTTTCGAAGCTCTCAGAAAAGCTAGAGACTTCGGTACTAGACTGGTGTATCAAAAATAGTCCAAAATAGATTGGTATTGCAAATCAACGAAATCGAGCAGATGGTTTCAGAGCTGGAAAACTTAAACTTGATTTTGCCATATTAAAGTAGCTAAAACTAATTGTTTTTTAATTAAATAATAATTGAAATTACTAAATTTAAGCCCGATTAAGAAATTGGTATTGCAAATCAACGAAATCGAGCAGATGGTTTCAGAGCTGGAAAACTTAAACTTGATTTTGCCATATTAAAGTAGCTAAAACTAATTGTTTTTTATTCATAAATAATAATTGAAATTACTAAACTTAAGCCCGATTAAGAAATTGGTATTGCAAATCAACGAAATCGAGCAGATGGTTTCAGAGCTGGAAAACTTAAACTTGATTTTGCCATATTAAAGTAGCTAAAACTAATTGTTTTTTAATTAAATAATAATTGAAATTACTAAACTTAAGCCCGATTAAGAAATTGGTATTGCAAATCAACGAAATCGAACAGATGGTTTCAGAGCTGGAAAACTTAAACTTGATTTTTCCATATTAAAGTAGCTAAAACTAATTGTTTTTTATTCATTAAATAATAATTGAAATTACTAAACTTAAGCCCGATTAAGAAATTGGTATTGCAAATCAACGAAATCGAGCAGATGGTTTCAGAGCTGGAAAACTTAAACTTGATTTTGCCATATTAAAGTAGCTAAAACTAATTGTTTTTTATTCATTAAATAATAATTGAAATTACTAAACTTAAGCCCGATTAAGAAATTGGTATTGCAAATCAACGAAATCGAGCAGATGGTTTCAGAGCTGGAAAACTTAAACTTGATTTTTCCATATTAAAGTAGCTAAAACTAATTGTTTTTTATTCATTAAATAATAATTGAAATTACTAAACTTAAGCCCGATTAAGAAATTGGTATTGCAAATCAACGAAATCGAGCAGATGGTTTCAGAGCTGGAAAACTTAAACTTGATTTTGCCATATTAAAGTAGCTAAAACTAATTGTTTTTTATTCATTAAATAATAATTGAAATTACTAAACTTAAGCCCGATTAAGAAATTGGTATTGCAAATCAACGAAATCGAGCAGATGGTTTCAGAGCTGGAAAACTTAAACTTGATTTTGCCATATTAAAGTAGCTAAAACTAATTGTTTTTTATTCATTAAATAATAATTGAAATTACTAAACTTAAGCCCGATTAAGAAATTGGTATTGCAAATCAACGAAATCGAGCAGATGGTTTCAGAGCTGGAAAACTTAAACTTGATTTTTCCATATTAAAGTAGCTAAAACTAATTGTTTTTTATTCATTAAATAATAATTGAAATTACTAAACTTAAGCCCGATTAAGAAATTGGTATTGCAAATCAACGAAATCGAGCAGATGGTTTCAGAGCTGGAAAACTTAAACTTGATTTTTCCATATTAAAGTAGCTAAAACTAATTGTTTTTTATTCATTAAATAATAATTGAAATTACTAAACTTAAGCCCGATTAAGAAATTGGTATTGCAAATCAACGAAATCGAGCAGATGGTTTCAGAGCTGGAAAACTTAAACTTGATTTTGCCATATTAAAGTAGCTAAAACTAATTGTTTTTTATTCATTAAATAATAATTGAAATTACTGAACTTAAGCCCGATTAAGAAGTTATTACTGATTAAAATAAACTTATTTTATGTTTCAGTACTAACAAAACTAATTTTACCTTTTTCTCTAGAAAGTAAACATATCTTACATTCTTAAAATAAACAGATTGTTTTAAGAAATCAGAAAAATCTAAAAGGATGATAACAGGGTTGGGAAACACACTTTTTTTCATATACAAAATTAGCTAGATCTAAATAATTTTTTTCTTTTTCCTTATGAATTAAATATATTTTATGTTTTGGAAAGAAAAATGTAAAGTAACTGCAACAGTAGGAAACAGCTGATCGATATTGTTATGTGAAAATTAATACAAATGGTTATAGAGATGTAATGTAAAGTAACCTACTTTTCATATAAAAATATCGATCAGCTGTTTCCTACGCTGCAGCTACTTTACAATACAGTCGGGTAACTGAGCCTTTACTCTTGTTATTTGGCTAGAAATGTTTTTACCCAATGAATGGCTTGAATTTTGATTGAAATCATTCCTTTCTGCTGAACAAAATTTAAAAAATTGTTTAGGAATAAACCGTTTAGATAAACGCGATATATACCATTTTAAGTTAAAAATCTTTCAATCGGTATTAGACTTGTATCTAACTCTTTCAGTTTAGATACAAATCTTTTATCGAACCCACTTAAATTACATGGGTTTGATTATTGTTTTGTGTCTAAAGTGAGCTACTGAAAGAGTTCGCTATAAGTGTAAACGGTATCGCATTCTCAGCTGCTTGCGGTCATTTAAACTAGGCAGCACTGAATTTAGCTCAGCGAAAACAAGGTTGCATTTCATAAAACCTATTTAAAACCGATTAAAAAATGATTTTAAGTTAGTTTTTTTATTATTATAATTCTTGCATTAATTTTGAAATCCTTTAAAAAGAAAAAAAAAATATTTAATGTCAATAACTTTTTCAGTATACAATGTATGTATGTATGTAGTCGTATACCATACATACTACATAAATATAAAAATATTTCAAGCTTAAAATTTTTGTTTAAATTTCACCTTAAATTTTACTACTGTTTTATTTCTTTATTGTTTCTCTTTGAAACCAACAATTGTTTTATATCATTTTATCATTCTACTCTTCTTGGTTATAATCAGAAATAAAATATGTAGTGTTTTTTTTTGTTTAATTTACAAAATAGAATGTATTTTACACACCTTTGAGAAAAAATATAAATATACCTACATACATATTTACAGACATATAGAAAGATACAAGCACAAATACAGGAGGCATTAAAGTTTATGTGTGAAAAAAAGCTGCCAATGTTACATATTTTATTTCTGTACAAGTGCCAGTACTTTGACTTGTCTTCTTCAATTGTAAATAACGTAAAGTACAAATCGTTAAGGTTTTTATTTAGTGTTTTTTTTTTTAATTTTTGAGGTGACCATTAGAAGTAAATAATAAAAGATAAATCACCTTATTCCAGTGGTGCAGTTCAGTAAGTTTTAACGATTAGACAATCGTAATTTTTGTCTATACATTTTGTCGCTTGAAAGCAAAACTACGAGGGCGGTTCGGAAACTTCTTAGCCTATCAATGAAAGAGAATAGTTAGTTTTTCAAAAATATTTTTATTTTTCAATATAATCTCCTGAAACTTCAATACACTTAGTCCAACGCTTTTCGAGCAATTCTATCCCTTGATTAAAATAGTTTTCCTCAAGGTCTTCAAAATAGTGGTTTACAACTGTAATTGCATCTTCATTTGAGTTAAAACGCTTGCCAGCAAGGAATTTTTTTAGATTTGGGAACAGGTAAAATCACTGGGAGCCAAATCAGGAGAATAGGGTGGGTGGTCAAGCAACTCGTACTTTAATTCGTTGATTTTAGCCATTGTTAAAACGTTCTTGTGCGCTGGTGCGTTGTCTTGATGAAAAATTATTTTTTTGTGTTGTAAGCCAGGACGTTTTTCTCGAATTTGTACATTTAATTGATCCAAAAGGTTGCAATAGTACTCTGAATTTATTGTTTTACCCTTTTGCAGATAGTCAATCAATAAAATACCTTTGAAGTCCCAAAAAACCGTTGCCATAACCTTACCAGCCGATTGAATTGTTTTTGCCTTCTTTGGGGCACTTCCTCCAGCTTCAGTCCATTGTTTGGATTGTTCTTTTGTCTCTGGAGTATAGTGGTGGATCCATGTCTCATTAACAGTTATGAAACGACGCTTAAAATCCATTTTATTTCGCTTAAAACGATCCAAACAAGCTTGAGAAATGTTCATTCTTATGCGTTTTTGGTCGACTGTTAACAAATGCGGCACCCATCTTGCAGAAAGCTTTTCCATCTGTAGTTCTTCATGCTAAATTAAATGGACTCGATCATTTGAGAATATCCATGATATTAGCTATTTCACGCACTTTTATTCGTCGATCATTTAATACCATATCATGCACTTTGGCTACAATTTCTGTTGTTGTTGCTGTTTTTGGACGTCCACTACGTGGTTCATCTTCAATGCTTGTACGACCACGTTTAAATTCAGCAACCCAATTTTTTACTGTTGCATATGAAGGAGCACTTTCACCTAACACATTCACCATATCATTATGAATTTCTTGTCCCGATAAACCTTTTTTATGTAAATATTTAATGACACCACGCATTTCTAATTTTTCCATTGTTAAAAAATCGCGGATGCGTCTTTTGTGAACACCTGTTTCTATATGAAGGAGTTGCCAGATCTAAACAAAATTTAACATGTGTTCATAGCAGAGATGGAAGTTTCCAAAACACTTAACTTTTTTCTGTTTATACCGCGCTTTTTGTGCTAGGCTAAGAAGTTTCCGAACCGCCCTCATATATTGTTTTGCCTTCCTTGTTTACTTTGAATTGTTCTTCCTGTTGTCGTTATCGAAGATTATTCAATTTACTTTCTAACCTTAAATATGCTCACCCAGTTTATTTTTTAAAAAAATTCAAATTGAAACAAACAGTGCAGTGAGGGTGGCGTTGGCTAAAGTAGTTAAAACGTTGACTACATAACCGAAGGTCGTGGGTTCAATCCCTGTATCCAACAGTCATTTAATAACAACATCACGCATTTTTCTGATGTGCATTAGTGTCCCTTTGTATCAGTTGTTGTAGAAAAGTTCAAGTGATGAAGGCATAGTCACTGGTCACTGGTCACTGGTCACTGAGCTATACCGACTTCAGCAGATACTAATCCTAATGTAAAATCAGAGGGCCCTCCTTCGTTGTGTAGCAGAAACATCGGCGAAGTAAAATAATCAATAAAATGGCTACAAAAACACAGCTTCAAAAATTAATATGGCCCATTTAACATCAGAGGCGGTGCAACACTGCATTATTAAAAACAAGTAAGAGTGCTATAATCGGCTGTGCCGAATCTTATATACCCTTTACCAACGTATGTACATACATACATATACATATGTTTTGTGATAAAATTTATAATTTTTTGTTATATTGCAATTTTTAGTAAGTGACCTCTTGCTTTTTATCAACTAAATAATTTGCTTGAGTAAAAATCTTCCTAAAATATGAAATATGTTTAACTGAAAAAATAATTATTATTGTTTATTTTTTTACCCAATTTTTTTTTCAATTTCCAATCCTGGAACCATAGTTTAAATTTTTCTAAAATATAGAATATATTTAATTATCAAAGAAAAAACTAGCTTTATTTAATTAGTTTTAAATATAAAAAAGTGTACTTTTCCCAACACTGGAATCATCATTTTATATTTTTTTGGTTCCTTATATCAATCTTGTTCTTTAAAGAATATATAAAATATGTTAAGTGAACAAAGAGAGAAAGAAATAAGGAAAATACTAGTTTTATTTAGTTACTTTAATATCAAAATAAGTTCAGTAAAGTGCGACTTTGACTCGCGCACGCAGGGTTCCATACATTAGGTTATGAGAATTTTTTAATGTGGGGTTTTTGCTTTTTTAAGTTTTTTTAAATTTAAACGATTTTTTTTAGTTTTGTCATTTTTTGACCGTTTTGGCGACTTTTTTCTGTTTTTGGGGATTTTTTTCATTTTGGCGTTTTTTTTCATTATGACGTTTTTTTCTGTTTTTGGGGTTTTTTTCATTTTGGCGTTTTCTTAATTTCGAGATTTTTCCGATTTTTCTCGATTAATTTTAGTTTTATAATTTTTTTTAATATGGTGCTTTTTTCGTTTTGGTGATTTTTTTTTCGTTTTTGGCGATTTTTTTGTTTTTGGCGATTTTTTTTTTCGGTTTGACGATTTTATATATTTTTTGATTTTTTAGTTTTACCGCTTTTGAAAATTTCAAGAGTTTTGCTCTTACGGTTTCTAAGATACAGCAAGTTGTCAAAATTACATAGTCAAAATTGCATAAACTGATGGAACACCCTTTAAATTAAATTTTTTAAATTTTAGTGTTAATTGTTGTAGTCTGTATAATAATACACTAACCTTACAAATTTCAAGTGTATGTATGTATATTACATGGGATTTCTCGAGAAAATCGCCTGTGACAGACGGACGGACAGCGTAGCGAAAACAATAGGGTTCCCTTTCACCTTTGGTGTACGGAACCCTAAAAAGGTTAGATTTGCCAGCTGTGGAGCTGTGGTTTTTATTTTTAAAATTTTCTATACCACACTTTTCTTTCCAAAACATAAAATATATTTATAAATGAAAATATAAAAAAAATATTAGACATAGTTAATTTTATATATCACAAAAAATGTACGTCTCATAATTTAAATTTTTTTCTCATTTCTTACGCAAATCTTTTTCTTTTAAGAATTTAAGATATTTTTAATTTATTTATAAATAAAAAGGAAAAATTAGTTTTTTTATTTTTTTAATTATTTTCATATTTTTAATACAAATTTAATTCGTACTGAAATATAAAATAAGTTTATTAAAAAAAATTAAAAAAATTGTGTTATCTAGTTACTTTTATATGGCAAAATCAAGTTTCAGTTTTCCAGCTCTGAAACCGTCTGCTCGATTTTGCTGATTTTCAATACCAATCTAAGCTGGACCATTTCTGACACACCAGTCCAAGAACGAAGTCTCTAGCTTTTATGGGAGCTTCGGAAAATCGATTTCACGTACACCAGACGGACGGACAGACGGACATCGCTTATTCGTCTTCTCTATTCATAAGGACCCATAATATATACAATTTATGGGTCGCATATGAATATTATGGAAATTACACACGGAATGACAAACCTATATATACCCTTTTCCATTTTTGGTAAAGGGTATAAAGCAGAGTTGTAAAATAATGAAGCTTTCCTCTATCTCTTCCTCCACCACCTGTCTTTCCTATCACTATCCGTTTCCTAAAGCAGGTAGCACCTAGTAATAGTAGTAGGCATTAATTGCCTGAGTGTTACTTTTCTGTAAAAAAAAAAATTAATTCAGTAAAGTGCGATTTTCACAAGCATACGAATATAATAATTATTAATAGTTGAATTATTAAAATGTTATATTTAACATTTTAAAAAGGTCACTTGTATTCTTAGGGGTCGTAATGGAGTTTTCGTGCTGAAACAATTTTCTCTTAAAAAATACGGCGGAATAAGGGCCACTCCACCAATAGCGACAACGTTCGACTTGTCTCACACTTATGCCGAGTTTACATCTGGCATTTCATGTGTTGCCATTTTGTTTACAGTGCCGTTCTCATAAAATTTTTCGATTTAATTGTGACACGAAAGCGTGCCATCCCTAAATAATGGTAATGCGCTATCATTGTCTACATCAAGAACTAATTTTGACATAATGACATTTAGTGTCGTTTGCTTTATCATTGCGAGACTTTGTTTTTCGTATTGTTTGGATAATCGCAAAATTAGTCAATTGGCTAGTGCCACTACTGTGTGTTTATCAATAATAGGAAAAAAAATTAAGAAAATCTAAAAAACGACAAAGAAAGTGGTGGAAAAGACCCGGACTTAATATGCGTGCCACCAAAGGATTCTATTGTACTCTGCATTCCAGTTGACGGCAGCAGTATTCAAGTTGGTTTAAAATTTTCGTGCACATGAAGACCTAATTCAAACGAAATTTCTGCCCATGCAGTTTTCCTTGTATTTGTATCCCTATAAGTGCTACATAGATATATAATTCCATACAGCCTCACGAACCTCCAAAATTGAATTGGCTGTGTCGTCATGTCATGCGTCCAGGGCGCTTGCATTTTTCTCACAGTATTCTATGCTTTTCCACTTTAATTTTTTTCGTTTTCCATACTTTTTTAATTTTTATACACACGCACACTTTTAAAATTCTTTCGGTATTTTTGTCAAAATGTCATCATGCTGACATTTTCTTTTTGTGCTTGCAATGCAGCCAACTTATTCTCACAGCTGTTTACATCAGATGCGCAAACAGTTTGTGTGGTAATGCCACACAACGAAAAATATCGGAAATGACAAACTTTGCCACTAGTTCCCACTGTTATTTTTGCTATACTCAAAATAAAAATAAATTTTAATATTTCAAATGTAAGTGTCCGACAAGTCGAACGTTGTCGATATCGTGGGATTGGCTCCAAGTGTGCGACAAGTCGAACGTTGTCGATACCGTGGGATTGGCCCTTAATTTTTTGCAACACTTCCACCTGTCCGTTCTAGATGTCTTGACTCCAACAAAATCTTTGGCTTACTTGAATGTTTTCAAAATATCATTTCCAGTCACTATTTATGTAAGTTAAGAACGCCAAAGTTTTATATTTCTTTTAATTTTCGTGTGCTTGTGTAAAAGAATAAGAATATGGTCACCTTTCCATTCACCATAAAAATAACACATAAAACAATGTTGAAAAGCCACAAATTGATATCGTAAAAAATGAGAACACTTAAGGGTTCTTATGAAACTAACGAAAATAAAATAAATTTCCAATTTTTTTTCATTGGGGGTTAGTTAGGAATAAATGTACAGAAAAAGTTTTTTTTTATAAATTAAAATGTACAAAATAAAATTTTGCCAAAACCATGGTATGAGGTTTCATGCTCCCTAAAAGGAGCCAAAGCAGCCAATATACATATATAAACCCATGGTACAAAAAATTTCAGCAGTTTTTCCATTTAAAACGCAATTTCTAGCCATTAATAGTGATAAAAATCTCTTATTCAAAAGTATTATATTTTTTTTATCAACTGCATACACATTTTCTTCGTATCGTTCATTAACCGCAAACATTGTAATGCATCTGATAGATAAACATGTCAATTTTTATGAATTATATATTACTAATGACTCTATCTGTGTGTCTCTGTACTTATTATAGAAATTGAATGGTAATAACAAAAATATGCATAAATTATTTGCAGCAAGTGGCAGGACGAGAATTCGATTTAAGAACAAATTCAAACGAGCATATACGATAATTTATTGCATCTCTTGTAAGTGCTTGTCGCACTTCATTGGAAACACATTTAATATCTTTGAAATTAAATCTCAAAAAAGAAATTAAACTACTGAGTTGTAAAAAATCATTTTTATACAGATTTCCTTTTTTTTTTTGTAAGAGAAACAAATCAGTGCAAATACACAATTTAGAATCGTGTTATTTCTTCTTTCGAAAGGACAGCTTCATCATTGTAATTGCAGGATGGGAAAAAATATTGCAAACATTCGAATCACGTTATTTCAGTTCATGTCCGACAATTCTTTTTTTTTCATATTTCCTACTTTCTTGGAAATGTTATCGCTAAAATCACGTAATTTTTCCATTTTCTTGCCATGCTTGTTTGCTTTTGATTTGACGATGTTCTTGCTGCATTAGATATCCTTTAAAAGCAAAAGGCTAGAAACAAAAGTTTGTCAATATTGTAGGGGTTTGTACTTTAAAGGGTTTGATAATGGCTCTTAATGTGTTTAACTTTATAGTTCAGAGTTTTTTATATTGTGTAGTTTAAATGTTAATTATATAAACTTGCTGCAAAACACCTAGTCGTTTCATTTCATTAATTTATTATACCATGGATTTCTGCATAGAAATTATTAACAAGTAGCAATTAAAAAAAATCAAAAACCCCGACTGCAACCAACTTTGAACTGTTAAATATACTAAATGGTTATTCGAAATGAAACATCATAAGAGAAATCTAAAGATTATTTTAGAATACCTGTCGAATGATATCCATTTTGATATGTGTAGTTCGCCGACTTTTTTTTGTGTTTACAAAATGGCGTCTATTGGCCGCCGTATTAAGTTTTTACTACTTTTATGTCTTTAGTAACACTCCCAAGCCAAATCGATTGTTGTAAGAATCATCAAAATAGGCCCACGTCCTCGGTATATATACCCACTAAAACGAAGAAATTTCGAAACAAAATTGTTCAATATATGTTCGCAAATCTAAAAAAACTCGAAAGCTCGCCAAAACTTCGATCTTCGAGCCTCTCTCCATAGTTTTTCGAATGTGTGAGGGTAGCTGAGTGGATGTGTGCTAGCCTGTTAGTCTAGAGGTACCAAGTTCGAGCCTTAACAGCACTGTAAGTTAAAAAATAAAATAAAAACACATACAGGCAAATCCCGGTATAACGAATGATTCATTATAAGCAGGGAAACCGCAAATATGCAATTGCATGTTTTTTATCGCGCGACGTATTCATGCGGGGACAAGATATTTATCCGTTTCAGAACTTTTTATTAATTTTGGCATCGATTTGTTAGTGCATATTTTTGCATATTTTGCCCTTTAAAGCATATTTTTGCATATTTTACCCTTTAAAGCATGTTTTTGCATTTATCACTCTAATACGCATATTTTTTAGCATATTTTCTAATTTTTAGAGCATAATTTACGCTTTTAGGGCATATTTTGAATTTAAATAAATAAAATAAAATAAATAAAATTTTTTAATTTTAATTTGCTTACAAGCTTAAGTGATGCACAAAATTTTAATTTTTATTTTTCGCTATCTAAGTCTCATTTCTAATGTTCCATGTAGTGTATACATTTTCGTAGTTATTACTGACGTTAGTTTCAATAAAAATTCGGTTTTTATATATGTGACGGACTCTACCACGAGTAGGCGTTGAAGGAACATTGTCAATATATAAAAGTTTGTTTAGATGTGGCATGCAACGATTTCATTTGAAAATCTATATTGACCTAGATTGCTGTTTATTGCAATAAATATTATTCATACAAATCTTGTCTTATTTATCGAAAATATAGTTCCAAACTTTTAATTCTGTAATCGTGATCTCTTTTGAACTTGAGGTTAAATTTTTACGAGATTATCCAAAAAAAATAATTTGTATTACATATTTGCTTTAGTCAAAATATGTGTGGCAATTTTGTTTCAACGTCCACTTCAACCCCAGATTATTGTTTTCAATACGGCAGTTATTCTTTGTTAATTTTTTATTGTTTGCTTTTTTTTTATTTTATATTTTATTTTAAGAGAATATTTTTTCAGTTTTTTGTGCATATTTTCAAGTTTTTAGTGCATATTGAATGCGCATAAAACACTTTTTTTAGAGCATATTTCTGGTTTCCCTGGTTATAAGTGTTATTTTAATTATTATTATTGTAGAGATGCAACAATAAAATAAAAAGAATGACAACGATAAAATATTAAATTTTAATGGGCGTGACTCCTCCAATTTTTATAAATGGAGGATTGTGTCTATTTTAGAGCTCAAGGTAGTGCTGGGATACCATCGATATTTTCTGCTATCGATATATATCGATAGTTCAGATTTCACTATCGATATTACTATCGACTTGAGAAAGAAATATATCACAAATTTTTCATCAGGTAGTTTTTTATCACTTTATTGAAAGTTTGTAGTCATATGTTTATTTTAATATGTATGAATGTATCTACTAACGTTAATTTAGGGACAGTTTTCCAAAAGTTGTGCTGATGTCAGTTAAAAAATGTTTATAACATCTCACGTTTTCAAAACTGCATTTTAAATAATTTCGATATCGATATTTTTTCTTATCGATATTTTCGATGTTTGAAAACTGTCGGTATTATCGATAGTACTATCGATAGTATCCCAGCACTAGCTCAAGGGGTGTGGTAAGTTTCGTAATAATCCGTTAAGTAGAACGGGGTGAAATATTATAATAAATTTAAATGGGCGTAACGCCGCCAATTTTTTCAACTTTCAAATTGTGTAATTACAAGAACCGAAGGTGTTTTATAGGTTTCGCAGCAATGAAATAAGTAGAAAATCATAACATTAAATAAAATTGCAATGGGACCAACAGGAAGCTATACCCTCTCAGAATAAAGAAGAATTTTTACAATCGGTCTAAAATGTACCGAGTTATGAGTAACACCCGCCCCCCCTTCCCGAATTGTTAACCTCCTCCTTTTTTAGAAGTCGGTTAAAAACAAATAAAATAAGTAAGTTGAAATAAATAAATTAAAAAATAAAATTACATTTTTACCTTTTCTGCTGGCTTCTTACGATATCGAAATTAGTTCAATATTCTTTCACTTTTGATATTGTTAGCGAAACTTTGAAATCGAATATTTTTTGGGACAAATATTTATTTTTGTTAACTACATATCGCTCCTTTACTTCAATAGTGTGTTTTAGGTCTTATCGTGCATTTTATGCGCATAACTTATATTTTATAGTGCATGAAAATAACAGGCCTGTTAATAACCCAAATTTGTAAAATAACCGATCTCAGTCTAATCTACGAATGTACCCTTATGAATGTAATATTTAATATTTTTTATACTGAATTTTTATACACATTTTTGTTAAGTTTCTGTTTTTAAACCCCGACCAAAAAAAGGGGTGTTATAAGTTTGTAGTGTGTGTCTGTGTATCTGTGTATCTGTGTGTCTGTCCGTGTCCACGTGCAGCCCAAACCGCTGGACCGATTTTGATTTAGTGTGTTTGAAAGATGACTTGATCGAGATGGTTCTCAACTATGTTTGAAGAAAATCGGTCCAGCCGTTTAGAAGATGTCATATCTTTTCTAGATATATCGGGGATTTTTAAAATGTTTAATTTTTGTTATTTATTGCCTACATCTGAATTTTTACAAATTTTTTTACGTTTCCGTTCTTATTAATAAATATTAAAATGCTACCGTCATGGTCCAAAAAGTACATTTTGTTTTCACAGTTGGTACAAAATCCAAGAAGTCATTTTCCTTCCCTGCAAAATTAAAAATTGCCAGTTCACACGGTTGCATAAAATTTGTCAGAAAATCTTACAATTTGGTCGTATTGCCAGACGGTTGTATGTCAATAAATTCATAATGACATAAATCGCCAGTCGAAAAATTTACTCAGTTTCACACGGTTGTCTTATGCACATATTGTCAGATTGTTATTATGTATTGCCAGACTCAAAGTATTTGTTAGAAATTGTTAAATGTCAATCAATGTGTTCACACGATTGTAAGATGTCTGACAATTTGTTGTCAGCTGCTAGTCTCGCAATGGACTGATAATGCTTTTTTGGCAAATGACGTCGTGACGAAAATTGCCACTTTTGTGTGAAGAGACTTTAATTAGTACACCGAAAGAATTTTGCTTCATAAGTCCAATGAAATAATTTCATTAAAATTTTTTCACAAATCTAATGATAATTTCACAAATCCAATGAAAATTTCATGAATATTGTGAAAGAATTTCATTGGAGTTGCTTCGTTGGTATTCTGGTATCGTAAGAATATTTTATTGGATTTATGACAACAATATTTTTAATTATTAAGAAACCCCTTTATATTTAAGTTGTTTCATTCTTTTAATGAAATTATTTTATTGTTTCGATGAAGTTATAGCACTGCATTAATTACACTGTTAAATAAATTTGATGAAGTTTTCAATAAAACAATTTTGACGAAACTGGTTTCATTAATCCAACGAAGCGTGACGTTGGTTGAATTTTAATGAATTTTTCATTAGATTAATGTCGAAATTCATAGAATTTATGTCGTTGCTCTGACGTGAACGGTTATGTTTAGATTTTGAAAACATCTTTTATTTCACCATTATAAAACTTGATGTGTCATATATTAACTTTCAATATAGCGTTGGAGTTTACAAAATATTTCCTTACTGTGTATATAACCAGATTTCACTCTAAACCTTATTATTTATTTATATTGACAGAAAACATTTCACTATACATGTTCAAATGACAGATGAAAAAAACTTGCAAATGTATGAGAAAAATTGATTAAAATTGTCATTCGTTGCATTATTTCATTTCTTTATGCTTACAACATTTGCATTCCTACATTGCTCATATGTAAATTATTGTACTCTATAATTGAAATAAAATATTGAACTCGTTGTTAATGAATCCCCTGGCAACACTTGTGTTGGGATTTGCTTGCAAAAATAATAAAAATCATTCGATTTTAATACTTTGTTATTTTAAAACTATTTAATAAAGGTATTTATTCCAAATGAAACGGAATATAAAATGAAATTGTAGTCATAAATGTAATATGAGCAAGTGATAAGTGGTTATTATAAAACTTAAAGCCCCGCTAAAACTAAGGAAATAATAAAAAAAAGAACAAGGTTGCCCTCGTATATAATTTCGAAAGCATTGAGCGACTGCATTTTATGTGATGTCTATTAAATTTAGTTTTTAAATTTCATTAAATATCGAATACCGTAATTTGCAATTAAGTAACATTTAACAGATTGACTTGTATCATTTGAAGAGCAACATATAGCGACTTAAAGCTTAAAGCTTAAATTAGACGTGTCTACAGCCATAATGTCATAGCTATACCAAATTAAAATTCAATTGGTTTCTATGGAAAGGACTATGGCGTTATCATCAAATATATTGTTGCCCATAAGTTTGGTTTGAACAGCTGTCTAATTTAAGCTTAAGCTGGATTGACCTATTTTGTCCGGACGAAAATTTTGTTATATGTAGTTTAACGTCTCTCTTCTTGAGGACGAGAGAGAAATATTTTTTATCAACAACTCTCAGCTTGAATTTGTTTAATTTTATATTTCGTCCGGCCAAACTTGAACTGAGTTGCCATTGTGTTAAATTTTTCACACAAAATTGTGTTGAGTTGCTGCATCGTATAAAATAGTTTGCATAGTCATTTTGTGTTTGTGAAATTTGAGGTAATTAATCTGCATATCTGATTGGGCTTATCCAAGTTTTTATAGCTATGCTATTTCTGTCACGACACAGGAGCTAGAACTATTTTCGTAATAAAAATAATCGACACTATTACAGTTATAAATTTATTTTTGTTTTGATTTCTTTGTACTTAAAACCAGAGTACGAAAATAACCGAAACAAATTGTTTGTTTTTGTTTAGTTTCGTTCTTTGAAGTGAGTGAAACAAAAACAAAACAAAAACAATGATAAGGATTACCCAATTTGTTTTTGTATTATTTTTGCACATGAGCACAAACCAGAGAACACAGCCGATCGGCTGTGAGCCAGCTAACAGCCACTACCGGCCAGAAAAAGTACATTAATTTAATCGTACGCCGCTAGAAAAAAATAATGGGAAATAAATGGAAACGTTTTGAAAGATTTTTGGCGAATTTGACATCATTATATAATATAATTTTATTGCATTGTTATTTAACACATTAAGTTTGTTTTATATAGCTAAGCAGCATAGCTATAACCGGGTGTCCTACGACACTCCCCTTCTTTTCTTTCTTACATATTTATTGATTCTAAGTAAGTCTTTTTAAACAAACTCAATGGAAACATAAATTCATACAAGAATACATTTAAATTGAAATGGGAGTGTATGAGCATCATATTTAACAAATAATTTTCTTCAAATGTTGGGACCCTTAAAAACCAGTTGAACAGAATGTAGGAAGACGAGTTGAACTCTAAAATAAGCAAATGCGGTAGAAAATGACAATAAATTAATTGATTTATTTTCGCAATTTGTTGTTGTTAGCTCTTATATCACTATAATACCGCGACTCAAAATGTGCTAAACAATATTCGGTATAAAAGTATTCTTCAGGAGTCCACGCTAAGGCTCGAAATTAGACTTAAACAACAGATTCCAGCCAACTCTTGAAACATTTAAATATTCCGCAAAAAATTTTTCCCTGGGAACAATTCCAACTAATAGCCAATAATGGGGAAAACAGAAAATTCAAATTGAAAAAGGGAGAAATGTCTCCCTTTTTTATGAATTTTATTCATAATTGCCCCGTATATATGTGTAAAGATAAATTTTAGAGTTTATAACCCAAGACACAAACCACATGTATTAATAATCTATTAAATATCTTATCACTTCACTTAAAATATACATATATTTTAAATGTTTTTCGAACAAAAAAAAATTAAAAAAATTATTTAAGAAAAATATTTTTTCACGTAAAAACACAATTTGAAGAAATACCTAATTTCTGGCCATTTTTCCCGACTTTCCCTACAATCTTATGTTATTCTTGGATTTTATACTACATCTGGCAACAATCAATGCTGCATATATACGTACAGTATTACCATATGTGAATATTTATCTTATTTTTGAAGCTTCTAGAAATTTTAAAGCGAACGAAACGATTTCTTAGCTAAAAATGAGATTTTCGATACTTGAAGTATGTTATTGAAGTTTCTCTGACTAAACTACTTACATACACATGTTCTGATTTTCTTCCTAATAATCTTACACATATGCTATGCAGTAAATATTTAAATAGTTCACTGGAAACAAAATAAATTTCAGCTGAATTTTATTATAATAAAATCAAGGTGTGTTAATATACTTTGAGTAAAAAAAAAAAATGTTTAATAAAAGTTTTTTTTGGTCGACTTGAAGATTTTTGAAAAAAAAAAAAAATATGGCAAGACTGTATACATATTATACCTAGTGCGTACACACGGCACTGTATCAGGCAGCATAGTTGCGGATAACCTGTCAAAGAGAGTAACCCTACTAAGAGAAGTCCATATTGATAATCTCTGCAGGCACCCGCTCTCATCCTGCTGGAGACGGTTCGATGTTGCGTTTCTTGAATTAGTTCAAGACATATGGCACATTGAGCCCACCTGCGCAATAGGGTGCGTTCACACTGGACTATTTCAGGCAACATATGTAGTTGCGGATGACCTGGTTAACAGAAATAATCTCTATGGTTTCCCACTCTCATCCTGCCGGAGATGCTACGATGTTGCGTTTTTAAATTAGCTCCAGACAGATGGCGCCTAAACTTCCACAGAATGAAAAATCTCATGAACTTCACTATGAATTACTTTGACTGGTCACTATGCTTTCTTCGCTATAATGACTACTGTTTCAGTTGTAATAATGAGGAAGAGAAACAAAGTATCTTACAACTCCTCTGCTTTTGTCCCGCAATGAAGGATCTCCGCCTGCGCCTCCTTGGAATACTATTCTTCACCATCCTTTCCAAGGTATCGTAGGAGTGAAAAATGTTAGCCTTTATATTAGTACCAGTGACTGGTATAGCCGCTGACTCTCCCACCCCTTCCAATTCTCAAACCACTCTCGCCTCCTTTATAACAACCAGCGATGCCAACTTAGCGCCTTTCGCGCTAGTTTTAGCGCGTTTTAACTATGCCAAACGCGCTTTTTTCGTCTTAGCGCGTTTAATAAAAAAAGCGCTAAACTAGCTCGTTTTGATTAAAGTCAAAAATATCATTTGAGTTCAATATCTTTTTACTTTTTTGTATAAATTTATTAAAATGTAACTTTTTGTTTAAATTATTTAATGATTTAGATGTAAATAAAATTCCCTTGACTATGGTTAGAATTAAGAACGCATTTTAATATTGTAAATGGCAAATATTTTGAAATTTCACAGTTAAAAATATGTACTCCTAGTCGTGACCCAAAAAATGTATATAACTTATTAAGCATCTGTTCTTTTTGTACTTCAAAAAGCATTTAAATCGCAACACCATTCGACAATTTATATAAATTGTTACAAAGTTTGTCAAATAAAATTAAAATCAAAACTAAGAATTTCGAATATTTGGATGGCGAGACTGATTGAGAGTTACTAAAAAATTAATTGTACCTTTATTAAAATTTAATTTAGAGCATAGGAAAATAGCGCGTTTTGACTATAAATTGTTGATAATGCTGTAACTTAGCGCGTTCTAGCGCGTTTTGAGAAGGCGTATAGCGCGTTTGGGTTATAAGTAGTTGGCATCGCTGATAACAACTATCTCTTTTCTACATCTACCCTTCCCACCATATCCTCCCCACCCCCGTTCTCACTCATTATCTTCTCTTCAACTCACAGGTAGCACAAATTGATCTTTTTAATGAATCCAAGTCAGCTGGACTTTATTTTTTCACTCTTCCTTAACAGCAAAATGCTAACCTATCCTAACCTGACGGTGATGGCGTCGTCAATGTCGATCTCATAGACACCGCCAGCCCAAAATTCACACCAAACAGTTACCTTTTGGAATGAATTATGGGCTTTTAGATCTCATATGAATAAGACGATTGGTATCGTGTTAAAATCGACAATTTTGTTTGTTTCGTACCCATCCGGCCAGAAATGGGTATCATCGCTCAAGATAATTATTCGATGTAAATTGGGGCAGTTTCCAACTGCTCCAGGGACTATTCGTACAGGTACAGACCCAATTAACTATACAGAACTACCCAAGTTGTATTCTGCGTAAGGCTGATTCTCCTTAACACTCCCACTTACAGATTCCTTGCAGATCTTGCGTTGCGTCAATGTACGGGTACTGGAAAATTATCATTATTTGAGTTGCATAAGATACAAACGCCATAAACATCCATTTGGATAAAACAATTTGATCACTTGCACTTTTTGTTTAACGCTATAACCTTTTGCTTTGATTATCAATGACAGATGTCGTTTCAACAATATGGCCGCTATAAACTGTCTGTACTGGACTATCAATAAACTTTTTAAAAACTTCTTTGGATTAACAAAAATACTGGCTTTTGACTAGTGCTCAATAATGCACCCTGATGAATAGGCTGGTTCTTAGTTTATCGCTTGCGTTCTGAATGCGACTCCAACTGCTCTTCTTCTCTTCTCGGCTAGTCACATTCAAGTAATAATAATCAAATCTTTCACTGTATAGAACAATGTCTGCTCTCCCTGTCCTCCTTTTCAAAAGATATTTTCTTGGTTCCATTTTTCATTCTGAGGTTCAATTAAAAATAGGAACTAGTGTTATTTAACCTAATCTTCTTTCTGCATCTCTTTGTGTTGAATTTAATGAAAGTCTTAAAGAAATGCTTGTAATATATAAAAGAATTTAGCAAACATTCCCTTCAAAATTTAAGCCGCATAAGCGTTTTTTTTTTGCTTACTGCAAAAGTTATTACTTGAATTGTTAACAAATTGCTTTTACCCCCCCCCCCCTTTAGGAGTATTTATTTGTGTTAAAGTTGTTGCGGTTTAAAAAGCCATTAAAAAAATGTAATTATGTTTATAAACAGTTTTATTTTTTTTCCAACTCGAGATATTTTTCCTTGCAGTTTTTATCTATATTGAGCCGTCTCGTTCAGTCCAGTGCAGAGTGAGTTTTGTGCCGACAACATAATATTTCATGCACTTTTTCTTAGCTGACATTTTAACTTATTACCACCAACTGACTGAATAGTTTTGCATAATGTGCAGTTACTTGGGCTATAACTTTCAACCACATGCATATATATACTTATACATATGTACGTATTTACGTACATAAGTATTTATTAAGTTTAATGGTTTAAATTCCTTGGATTTTTATGGTTTTTCTTAAAGCATTAAAAAAATGAAGGAATAAAAAAGCAATTTATGAGATGTCAGTTACACACGGGAGCTAATGATGGGCACGCTAGCTATATTCAGCCATAAGGGCTATCAAAAGCGAGCTTTTTATCACATCTATAGTTTAGAAAGGGCGATGCAAAAAAGACCCACCCCCCACTCGGGGACTCAAATGGGTCCATTGTGATCACATCCATAACTTGGTTGCCCCTGTGGCTGAGTGGTAGAAATGCTAGCCTCTCATTCTAGAGAGTTATGCCGAGTACACACTATGATACTTTGTGATAGCGCAATAGTGTATACTAGTGGCAACGCTTGTCATTTCCGATACTTTTCATTGTGTGGCATTGCTATTCATATAAAAACATAATCACACCCCTATCGTGAATAAAATGTGAAATTTTTGTTCTCATAATATTTTCATTCCCCATGAAGGGAAATTTGCTTTCGGGAACATCATGGGAACGTTTGCTCCCGCTATCAATTCGTAGTGAATGTAAAAAACGAAAAGAAGATTTGCAAAGCTTCAACATTAATTTAAAATCAGACAAATTTATTTTTGATAGCAAGAAATACATACATTTTTTGTTTCAAATGCAATGTTTTAATTATAAAGTTGTGTTTTTATATATTTTAAGTGCCGTGGAAAAAATTCTTAAGTATGCCATCGCCATAACATTTACTGCATGTGAACCAAAGAAGTTCATATTCAATGAAAAAAGGGGTTGTACGTAATTATTGTTATTAATCGTGGATATTATTTACATACATATTATCCTAAAAATAATAATTTATAACTTTTAATATATAATTGGAAGTCTAATAATGAAATATCGATGTGTTGATTTAGTTCGCCTTGAAAAATTAAGTGAACAAAACCAAGGGAAAAGTGAAAAAATCCATGTGAAAAATATTGTTCACGATAAGGGGAATCAAAAAAAAAGGGAACATATTTTTTGGGAAAAACTAATTCACGATTGCAGTTTGGGGAAAAGAGAAAATATTATGAGGGGAAAACTGTTCACGATAGGGGTGAATGTGAACGGCGTTGCACACATTATGAAAATGACATCAAAAACTGACAACACAATAAAGCTTAAATTAGACGTGACATAGCCATAACGCCATAGCCATAACCAAACCAAAATTCAATTGGTTTCTATGGTGAGAGTTATGGCGAGTCTCTCTCACTCTCACTCTCACCATAGAAATCAATTGAATTTTGGTTTGGTTATGGCTATGGCGTTATGGCTATGTCACGTCTAATTCAGCTTTAAATGCCAGATGTGTACTCGGCATTAGAGAGAGAGAGAGAGAGAGATACTAATAAATTTATTAAAAATCACCCCTACTTTGAACTTTTGTTTTCAATTCTACTGACCCAGGAGCTGAAGGTAAACGATAATAGACGTTTACTTAATGGCCCCTGATGTAGTTGGAAGCTAACCCTAACGGCCTGGCCCACATTGTGGAAGGAAAATGTTCGATCGCCAACAACAATAAAATAAGCATTTTTGTTTGTTTTCAATATCAGTAATCCATGAAAAGTTTTCTGTTGACATAATGGGGCATCGAAAAATTATCTTCAGCGATGAGGCCCATTTCGGGAAGAATGGGTGTGTCAACAAACAAAATTGTCAAATTTGAGATAATACCAATACGCAAGAGATCCAAGTCTATCACACTCATTTCGATAGACTGACGTTTGGTCTAGATTTTAGTCTGGAGGCATTTATGAGAGCGACTTTGGTCAAGCAATCACCCTCAGCCGCGAGTGCTTTAGGTCAATTATTACCAACTTTTTTTTTTGTCAGAATTGGATGATATGGATAACAACTGGGGTTTAATAGTCGATTTCGATAACGAGCTGGTTCCATCACGTTTTTAGTTTGAGATTATGGCATTCGCATCGAACAAAGTAATAATATGGCTCTAAAACTGAAAAAGTGATTGAATCAGCTCTTTATCGAAAGCGACGATTAGACCCCAGTTTTCAACAGGAGCGCACTACGTGCCACACAGCTCATGCCACATTGTTCATTCTGTACGAGTGATTTGAGAAGCTCGTCATCTTACGTGGAGGTAATGTGCATTGACTACCGATATCGTTCAATTTGAAGCTGTTAGACATTGTTTGTGGAGTTTTCTGTAGTTGCAAGCTTATGCGAGTAAGTCACAGTAGACCTCAAAGCCCACATAAACCAGGCCATCAGTCGAATGAAGCCATGTTTATGTGCCGGAATCATGCAAGATTGCACATTTCGAATACGCGCTTTATATACATACTTTTCAGTGCAAATAGAATATGTGAATTGGTTTGAGTCATCGTATTGCAGTTTGCTGACAGCTTTTTTGTAAAGAAAGCTAAAATTTTTCAGTATTGCCATAGTTGTTTCTATTTTACTAATTGCTCACCAGAGTGGTCGGAAACTTTTTTTCTTTGATTTAGAAACTGTAGAATTATTTCCATTTTTTTTAACAAAATCCCCCATTGTGTACCGGATACTTTGGGCCCCTCTAGGCACCAGAAAGCACCGTCGAATCGAGCTAAAAAATCAAGACCTCATTTATGATAGCAAACCTCATATTTTAGACAACGCATACATTGAGAATTAAAAAATAAAATCCCATACACATGTACACAGTTCGTCGGTTGGTTGCTGGTTTGCTGCAGACATAATGTTTTTTGAATATATTGTGCCGTAAACCAGAAACCAACCGACGAGTTGCTTATTTTGCTTTAACTATGAATACATGTTACTTACGTTTGAATTTATTTTTATTTCCATTCCATTATTCCACGGCCCATTACTTTATTTAAAATTTTTAAAAAATCCTAAACTAGCCGAATTAATTTCACTTGTTGCAGTGTAAAAAATTAACTCTATGATTTAAAATAATTTTCTTGTCTGCAATTCGATTTTTTTTCTTGCCTGCTCATACTTCCTTTATCTCTGTTAATAAAGACCAGCCTTAGAATAGATTCTGTATTCATCATTGCCTCTGCATCGCTTTCAAACTCAATTAATATTTACAAAGGTAAGCAAATAACTTAATCGGTTAAAAAACTCTATTTAAGTGTTACACAGAAATTAGAAAAAAAAGTAATAATATTTTCATTTCCTTTATTTTTTGTGTAACGGAAATTAAAGGACTTGTTACAACATTATTTAATGCACATAAAACAAAACAAAAAAAAAAAACACTTAGTAAACATATAAAAGGAGAAGAGAGAGAAAGCGAAAAAAAGAAATATTTTTATTATTTATTATCAGTTACAATCGCCACTAGCCGTTTTAAAATCTAATTAACACATAATTCCATTTTATGAGGAATAATTCCGCAGTGGAAAACAATACAATTAAATTAACGTTCTTATGAAGTATGGCCGCAGGTGATGAAATGAAATAATCGCTTTGAAAATTAATTTAAAGCAATTTTATTTCTATTTGCTCTGCATGAAAGGGTTATGAAATATTTCATAAGTTTGTTTGTCATATTTTTATACTTAAAATGGTCTTTATCATAATTTATAATTTATTTATCATGTTTGGAGTGTTTCGACTTTGACTACGACAATTTGGTTCTAGATTAAAGAAACTATTTTGCCATGTTCTTTAATCTTTTATGAAAACTTCATAGTCGAAGTAAAAAAACGTCCACTGTGATAAGGAGGAATATTAATTTTTGACTCCGTACACCTGTAACGGATTCTTATGGTTTAAATTTGTATGTTGTCAAGATATCCTTGAACTTGTCTCTCCGCTTCTATTATTTGAGAGCTCTGAGAGAGAGAGACATTTCTTCTTTTTGCTTGTCTGTTTCAAATGAATTTTCCGAAGAGGCCGGATATGTTAAGCCGAGATCCCATTTTCGGCGCAATGCACCGATTTTTGACGGTTCACTGCAATAGAGTCATGAGTAATAAACCAAATTGATCTTCAATTAATTCCGGAATAAGCCTATACATCTTTATTACAATTACAATCACGTCATTAATTTTCAATTAGTTGATAGGGGGAAAAAAACAGTGACGCCATCTGAATCAGGAGATGAAAATACATAGGGATCATAATATTTACAACACAAAAAAAAAACAATTTGTTGTACTGCATTATGGGTGTATGGACAGTTTATTCCTAAACTTCACTTGTATGTATGTAAGTATGTATTGTTTCCTAAAACGTAAAATGCCCTAACTAACAAAAAATTCAAAATCATTACAATGCATCATGAGAAAAAATATCACTCTTCTACGAACAAAAATATAAACTTTATTGGCAATATTAAAAAGCATTTAAGAAGTCTATTATTCGACATATTAAGAAGTTATAACTACAACACACAAATTTAAGTTTTTTGCAAAAATAGTTGGAAGACTGGCCAAAGTTCGAGTGTCACTATCGCCAGCGATAAACCAAAAAGTTTTATTGAGCAGTGAAATCTATTTGAATCATGAAATTACTGTTTTTTAAGTCCAGGAATGATAACACTATGTGTAAATTTTTAAGTAATGGAAATATAACAATATAGAGACACCACTACGTGATAACAAACCAAAAAAAAGACCCCTGTCTCCCAGTTGGGCTCCAAAGACTTGGGACCTCGGTGTAATTTTTGCATTTTCTCTGGCTCATATCTCGCAAACCGTTCGGAATTTTGATTTACTCTCTGAGGCAAAGCTGTAGCTTTTATCATAAATAACAAAAATTGTAAACATATAACATCAGAAAAACTTCATATTCAAAATCGCAAAAAATAAAAAATAAATCGATTTTTTTTACCTTTTTTCCCCTGTTCAGTTCCATAGGTAGCAAACCGTTCCAAATTCAAGGAAACAATCTACTACAAAAATGTAGCTAACATTGCAATAAACAACTTTTAAGAACATATGAACTTCCTAAGAATGATTCTTATAAGATATTCGGGTAAAGCTTCCCTGAAGATCTGCATTGGCAACAGTGAAATGTGCATAGGATCCATCTAAACCCCTCAGTAATCAATTTCAATGTATTTTTAATAAAAAATTATTTTACTGAATAAGTAAAGTAATAATTTGGGATTAGTAGTGCCTTAATAAATGTTAAACTTAAATTGTAACAATTCCCAAAAAAAAAAACACTTTCCAGTAACAATTGTTACAAATTCGTAAAAATTTTTTATAATGAAAACTTTAATTTTTATATAATAATAATTTTTTTTATTGTTACAAATGCAATTATAATTTATTTTTGAACAGATATTTTTTGGGACTCGAAACTGACAACTTCGGGCATGATAGGCTTGCATACTACCAACTCGACCACAGAGGCACTCATATTTCAAAAGTATAAATACCAGTTAAGCTTAGGTTAATATATAAGAATAGTTACGGGACTGGTTCCAGAGTGGCTTGGTGGTACCATTGGAGGGAACAATCAACATTATGCTTATACTTTTTGATAGGTTCCGGATTCAACCACATCGAACTTGTTCAGTGCCTTTTACTATAAACTAATACTAGACCAATTAAACCCAATTACATTGACAAAATTTATCACGACTATACAGCACGACAATGGTGGATATATAACCATTTACAGGATATGTCCTTTTTTCAGCATACACTATTCCTTACTTTTGGTAACACTCCCATTTTCTCAAGTCATAGGAAAAGTACGATTGAAGAAATTGTCACGAAATTTTTTGCAAGGCACTAATAATCCCAAATTATTATTTTACTTGTTCAGTAAAATATTTTTGTAATTAAAATACATTGAAAGCTGAACCCCTCAATAATCAATTTCAATGTATTTTTAGCCAATAAAATATTTTACTGAATACTAAAATCCAAAAGGCAATAACAACCAAAAAATTCAAAATAGACTTTTGGATTGATTATGATGTAATTAACCAAAATACATATTTCCCTAAAATTTTACTCACATACATACATTTGTTCAAAAATATCGATTTAATTCATTATTAAATTTGCCACCTAACAAATAAATAGTATTAAAGTTTTAAGGTTTTTTGCTTCTGTAAAAATGTAAAAACTGTACTTACGGCCTTTTGGATTTTGGATTTTAGATGACGATTTGTGTTTTTGTACAATATTAATAATTTTTTACTGTTACATAACATTTTTGAAGACCCACTCCGCCCCCCCCCCACCCCTGTGACAAATCATAACAAAACTCGAAACCCCGCCCCAGAAATTATGAGCATTACGTAATAGTTATGTGAACAGACCCTTAACGATGTTTATAGTCGGTTTAAGTACCCAGAAAATTTGGAAAATATTGTTTCATATATTAACAAGTACACCCAGAGAAAAAACAGCTTAAAATCAATAAAAATCATATTGAATTAATAAGAAACACTAACGAAAGTCTAGTCATGTTGAAATTTCTTATTTCAATATGGAAAAATATTAATTTTCAGTATTTATTTATTAATTTTGTTTATTTTTTAATATTTTAATACAGTTTTCTTATTATATTGAAAATTATTGAATTAATGTGATGCATTCTTATTATACCCTTTACCAACAAAAATGGTAAAAGGGTATATATAGGTTTGTCATTCCGTTTGTAATTTCTATAATATCAATAAGCGACACATAAAATATATATATTCTGGATCCTTATGCATAGGGAAGACGAATAAGCGATGTCCGTCTGTCCGTCTGTCCGTCTGTCCGTCTGTCCGTCTGTCTGTACGTGAAATCGGTTTTCCGAAGCTCCCAGAAGAGCTAGAGACTTCGTTCTTGGACTGGTGTGTCAGAAATTTTCCAAAATAGATTGGTATTCAGCATAATCGAGCAGACCATTGCAGAGCTGGAAAACTTAAACTTTATTTTGCCATATAAAAGTAACTACCGAAAACAAATTTTTATTTTTTTTTAATAAAAAAACTTATTTTACACTTCAGTACGACTAAAATTGGAATTTTAAATTGAAAAAATATAAAAAATTTAAAAAGACGTTTCCAGGGTTGGAAAACTTTAACTTTTTGTGTCATGTAAAATTAACTATGTCTAAAACTATATTAGTATTTTCTCGAGAACCGTAAGAGCTAGAGACCTGAAATTTGGACACAGTGTGTAACCCTTTGGCCGCTACAACAACAAATGCGTGAGAGCTGGAAATTAAAGGGTGTTGCAAAACGAGCAACGAAAAATGTTAAAATCCCATGTAATATACATACAATTGTATGTATGTATGTATATACACTTGAAATTTGTAAGGTTAGTGTATTTTTATACAGACTTCAAAAATTAACACTAAAATTTCCAAAAATTTAAATTAAAGGGTGTTCCGTCAGTTAATGCACTTTTGATATGCAATTTTGACAACTTGCTGTATCTTGGAAACCGTAAGAGCAAAACTCTTGAAATTTTCAAAAACGGTAAAACTAAAAAAACAAAAAATTTTAAAATCGCCAAACCGAAAAAAGTCGCAAAAAACAAAAAAAAAAATCGCTAAAACGAAAAAAAGCACCAAATTACAAAAAAAATTTCTAAGACTAAAATAAATCGCGAATAACCGGAAAAATTGCTAAAATAAAAAAAATCGCTAAAATGAAAGAAAATCGCCAAAATGAAAAAAACCCCAAAATGAAAAAAAAATCGCCAAAACGAAAAAAATGGCCAAAACGAAAAAAACCCCAAAAAAAGAAAAAAAAAATTTAAATGAAAAAAAGTCGCCAAGATGAAAAAAATCGCCAAAATGAAAAAAACCCAAAAACAGGAAAAAATCGTCAAAATAAAAAAAAAATCGCCAAAATTAAAAAAATCTCCAAAATGAAAAAAAGCCCCAAAAACAGAAAAAAATCGCCAAAATTAAAAAAAACCCCCAAACAATAAAAAAAATCGCTAAAATGAAAGAAAATCGCCAAAATGAAAAAAACCCCAATATGAAAAAAAATTGCCAAAACGGAAAAAATTGCCAAAACGAAAAAAAACCCCAAAAAAAGAAAAAAATTTAAAATTAAAAAAAGTCGCCAAGATGAAAAAAATCGCCAAAATGAAAAAAACCCAAAAACAGGAAAAAATCGCCAAAATAAAAAAAAATCGCCAAAATTCAAAAAATCTCCAAAATGAAAAAAGCCCAAAAAACAGAAAAAAATCGCCAAAATTAAAAAAAACCCCAAAACAGTAAAAAAAATCGCTAAAATGAAAGAAAATCGCCAAAATGAAAAAAACCCCAAAATGAAAAAAAAATCGCCAAAACGAAAAATATGGCCAAAACGAAAAAAAACCCCAAAAATAGGAAAAAATCGTTAAAATGAAAAAAGTCGCCAAGATGAAAAAAATCGCCAAAATGAAAAAAAACCCAAAAACAGGAAAAAATCGCCAAAATAAAAAAAAAAATTCGCCAAAATTAAAAAAATCTCCAAAATGAAAAAAGCCCCAAAAACAGAAAAAAAAATCGCCAAAATTAAAAAAAACCCCAAAACAGTAAAAAAATCGCCAAAAAGGAAAAAATCGCCAAAATTAAAAAAATCTCCAAAATGAAAAAAAAACCCAAAAAACAGAAAAAAAATCGCCAAAATTAAAAAAAAAATGCCAAAATGAAAAAAAATCGCCAAAATGAAAAAAACGCCAAAATAAAAAAAACGCCAAAATAAAAAAAATCGCCAAAAGGAAAAAAATCTCCAAAATGAAAATAAACCCCCAAAAAGAGAAAAAAATCGCCAAAATAAAAAAAATTGCCAAAATGAAAAAAAAATCGCCAAAACAAAAAAAACCCCAAATAACGGAAAAAAATCGCCAAAATGAAAAAAAAATCGCTAATATGAAAAAAATCTCCAAAATAAAAAAAGCCCCATAAACAGAAAAAAAATCTCCAAAATGAAAAAAAATCGCCAAAATGAAAAAAAATCCCAAAATAGGAAAAAATCGCCAAAATGGAAAAAGAATTGCCAAAAAAATCGCCAAAATGAAAAAAAAGTCGCCAAAATTAAAATAAACCCCCAAAAAACAGAAAAAAAATCGCCAAAATGAAAAAAAAACAGAAAAAAATGGCCAAAATAAGAAAAAAGCAACAAAACTGAAAAAATCGTTTAAACTGAAAAAAACTGCGCGAGTCAAAGTCGCACTTTACTGAATTTTTTAATATTAAAGGAATTAAATTAAACTAAGTTTTTTCTTATTTCGTTTTTGCTTCGTTTACTTTACATATTTTATGTATTTTTTAAAAAACTAGATCGGTATCAATAATCAGAAAAATCCAAAATTATGACTCCAGGGTTGGTTGGAAAACTCACGCTTTTGTGTTATGTAAAATTAAATAGGTCTAAATTTTTTTCTTTTTCTTTATAAATTGAATATATTTTATGCTTCTGAAAGAAAAGTTTGGCGTATGAAATTTGAAAAATTAAAATTACAGCTCCAAAGATGGAAACTTTAAAAAAATTATAAATTTTTTCACAAAACAAATATGTATGTAAGTGTCTGCATACTATATATATGTACGTACGTTGGTAAAGGGTATATAAGATTCGGCACAGACGAATATAGCACTCTTACTTGTTTTTAAGTTGCAGCTCTTCCCTGAGTGTAAGAGTGCTATATTCGGCTGTACCGAAATCTACCAACGTATTTATATGTAGTATACAGATACATACATATTTGTTTTGAGATAAAATTTATAACTTTTTGTAATAGTGCAATTTTAAGTAAGTGACCTCTTGGTTTTTTTCTGCTAAAGAATTTGCTTGAATAAAGATCTTCCTAAAACATGAAATATGTTTAAATGAAAAAAAAATTATTTTTGGTTATTTTTTACCCAATTTTTTTATTTTCAATTTCCAACCCTGGAACCATAATTTCAACTTTTCTGGTTTTAATAGGAGTACTAATTTATTTCTTTCTAAAATATAGAATATATTACATTACCAAAGAAATAACTAGCTTTATTTAATTAGTTTTATATATCAAAAAAAGTGTACTTTGCCCAACCCTGGAAACATCCTTTTAAATTTTTTTGATTCCTTACACAAATCTTGTTCTTTAAAAAATATATCAAATATCTTAAGTGAACAAAAAAAAAGAAATAAGGAAAATACTAGTTTTATTTAGTTACTTTAATATAAAAAAAATTAAGATTTTCCAGCTGTGGAGCTGTGGTTTTTATTTTTATAATTTTCTATATCCAACTTTTCTTTCCAAAGCATTAAACATATACATATGTATATAAATAAAATTAAAAAAAAATATTAGACCTAGTTAATATTATATATCACAAAAAGTGTAAGTTTCCCAACCCTGGAATCATAATTTAAACTTTTTCTGATTCTTACACCAATCTTTTTCTTTTAAGAATGTAAGATATTTTAAATTTATAGATAAAAAGGAAAAATTAGTTTTAGTAGGTTATTTTTATATAACAAAAAACTTCAAGTCCCTACCCTGGAAACGTCTTTTTTATTTTTTTTTATTTTTTATATATTTAATACAAATTTTATTCGTACTGAAATATAAAATAAGTTTATTTAACAAAAAAAAATCAAAAAATTTGTGTTATCTAGTTACTTTTATATGGCAAAATCAAGTTTAAGCTTTCCAGCTCTGAAACCGTCTGCTCGATTTCGCTGATTTGCAATACCAATATATTTTGGACCATTTCTGATACACCAGTCCAAGATCGAAGTCTCTAGCTATTCTGGGAGCTTCGGAAAACCGATTTCACGTACACTAGACTGACGGACGGACGGACAGACGGACATCGCTTATTTGACTTCCCTATTCATAAGGACCCAGAATATATATATATATATATATATATATATATATATATATATATATATATATATATATATATATATATATATATATTTTATGGGTCGCATATTAATATTATGGAAATTACACACGGAATGACAAACCTATATATACCCTTTTCCATTTTTGGTAAAGGGTATAAAAAGGTCCTTCAGTGCACTTAGGTACCTATATTATATTAAAACACATTTTATTGTATTTTGTTTTATTGTATATTGTTGAAAATGGAAGATTATCTGACGAAAATGCTACACAGAGAAAACAGTGCCTACTAAATACCTCATAAAATAGAACAAAATTAATAAGATGGTTTTTTTCCATTAGGAAATCTTATTAATTTCATAGAGAAAACCTTTTTGAAAAAATCAAGAAGAAATATTGTAGTTTTTATGAGGTTATCTTATTGATTTTTTCAATAAAAAAAAATTGCGTCTTTACTCTCTGTACTTATGTATTTTCATTTAAATTTTATACCATATACATATGTATGTAGTATATTGTAGATTTTATTTATTAATACATACATACATACACATTATGAAATTTTCTTAACTAACTTACTCACCAAGTATTGAACCAGCAAACTTCTACCTGATAGACAAGCACTCTACGCAATATGCTAACAAGCAGCCTGAATAACCATTGAAATTATTTTGCAATCATTCTTATACAAAAATGAAAAAGTTTATGAAAAAATTGTCTCTATGTCTATTTATAGAAACGAAATAACAAGACACCTCATAAAATCAAGAAGATTTCCTTATTAAAAAAATCAATAAGATGTCTTACGCATAATTATATAGGTACCTACTAAACGCAAGAAGAAAACCTAATTGAAAAAATCAATAAGGCAACCTAATAAAACCAATAAGAAATCCCTATAGTTTATAATTTATAAGAAAACCTAATAGAATCAAGAAGTTTTTCTCTATGGATTGTTTTTTTGGTGCCAAAACTAACGTAGATTGAGTAAAAAAAGTTTTGAATAATAAGATTTCTTCTTGATTTTATGTGGGTTTCTTCTTGATAAAATTAATGGGATTTACCACATAAAAACAATAAGGAATCTCTATGAAAAAATCATCGCTTCTTTCTGGAGGGATACCCCTTAGCCTAAAAACGGTTCATAGAGAAAATCTTCTTGATTCTATGAGGCAGTTTTTTCTCTGTGTAAGCTGTTTTAATGTTAATTTAAATTTGTATTTCATTTAAGTGATTTCAACTGTAAAATTAATCTATTTTTTTCAAATAAATGTTACTACAGATTGTAATCACTTGTACGGTCTTAATCGCTAATAGAAGCTTTTGAAAAACAACTTAAATATAAAATTAGCAGCTAAAAGATAACAAACGAAATTAAATTATAAGAAAACATTGAAAATTACAACGATCAAACAATATGTATTTTTCCACGTTTTTGTGTGTTTTCATTAAAACATCAAGTGGCGCCAATTGAATTTAAGTGTCTTAAAAACGGAAACTAACATTTCTTTATCATTTGGCGGAAAAGAAAATACAATTTGCATTTTTTAAACGGTGTCACAGCAACCGCAATAGCAGAAAAAATAATAAATAGAAAAAGGAATAATGAAAACAACAAAGACACATCTTAAATTGTTTAGAAAAAGATTTCGTTGCTGCCCTGTTGCTGTTGAAGCCCAGCATTTGTTGCGTGTCATTAAAGTTTCATCAACGCCACAAATGAAAACAAAACTAAAGTGCCAAAAGGGAAAAGATGGGTCCTCATCTAAGAGACAAAAATAATACCCCAAACCAAATTAAATGTTCCTATTAATGAAGGGATGTTTCTGGTGAAGGGAAATGCGTAAATACTGCGTTCGCTATACGAGTAAAGGACATTTTCAGCAAACCAGCAGTCCTTGAACTTTATATTTTCGTCAGAGTTATATTTGATATGAATGCATTAATGTTTGCTCTTTGTTATATATAGATATATAAACGCAGCAAACAGAAATACTTTAAGGTTTTAAAACAATTTTTTTTTGCTGATGTTGTCATTTAAGTACGAGTATAATTTGTGTGTAACGTGTTGAAAAACGTACTATTTGTGGTGTAACCAAGGCAAATGTATTTACTTCTTGACAAATAAAACCCAATCTCTAGACATAATACTTACTCAACTCTGTACTCACACACACACATACACACACTATACTGCATACACAGAAGAAATCTGTTATTGCCCTTAAGCAACATTAAGAAGGGGTTAAACAGGATGGTTTTGCCTCCTTGTGCCACAAGTGCGTGTTCTTATGTTGGCGTATGAATATGTTTGTATGTATTTGTTAGGATGTAATTGTACATGTCTGCATGTATGCCCTCTAGCCAGCCTAGTGCCATATGTCTCTATGTCAACACTCTTTTCTCTAGCGACAATTGCACTAGTTGAAATGTCGACAATTTTCCTTTTATGCGCGAGTAGAGATACGTTAGAGACAACAGTTCTAATGTATTTATGTTGATATTGTCAATGAACGCGTCAATAGTTTGTTTTTCTTTTTTATTATGCTATGCAATAATGTTAAAAACTTACGTACATATGTATGTATGTAGGTATGTATGTATTTAAGTTTGTTGCCCCAACCCTTATTAAATTGTAGACGAGGGTCACTAAAATGTACTAGTGATTCTTTAGTTCAAATGTCTCCATATGGTCGTAAAATAATAGTGCTAAAGTCTACTGGTAGATTTTCAATTACAACCCTATGTTATATGTCAGTAGGCGATTACATCGGCTGGGGTACACCTAGTCAGTAGTACTATTGACAATCTCACTAGTAAATCACTACAATTTTACTATTGACATGGAGCGAGGAAATATCGATATTGTAGACTGGAGCCCCTAAAATTTACTAGTGAATCTTTGGCTCCAATGTCTCCATGTGGTCCCAAAAGAACTACTTAGTCAGTATTGCTACAGCCTAGTGGTGGATTTTCAATGACAAGCTAATGTTAAATGTCAATAGATAATTACATTGGCTGGGATACACCTGGTCAGTAGTACTACTGACAATGTCACTAGTAAATCACTACAATTTCTCTATTCGCATTTTCTGCAGGGTGGTAATGTCCAGAAAGTACAAAAAAAAACTAAAATAAATAAATTTTTAAGATACAAAAGGCAAGGAGATAAACCAAATAGCATAATAAAAGTTTTACGAAACTACAATTGGCAAGCACTCATCTCTGAATACACTATCATATCTATCACAATGGTAAAATATATATAAAGGATGTTATTTTAAGACCGAAAGAACTTTAAATTTAAATTTTAATTAATTGTAAAAAAAAATAAAGGAAGATAGGTGTCTTAGGGAACCCGTTTATAGCTATGCTGCTAAGCTATATAAAACACACTTAATGTGTAAATAACAATGCAATTAAATTATATTAGAGCTTGTGCCACACAATTTCGCTTTAGCATAAAAAGAAGGTGATGAAAAAATTACTGCGGTGGCGAAGCAAAAAGTTTGACTACAAGTCGCCGGCTACCAACAATTTTTTAGAAGGACATTTTTATATAAAACAATATTCTTGTAGCAAAAAATTTTATAATATGATGTAAATTTTTTCGCAAACTGAAATAAAAAAAGAGTTTTTCACAGTCTAACTACATTTAAAAGCCGTAAACATCCATGTATTTGGCTCCGGCTCGACTTTTCAAAAACGACGTCTGCGGTTTTAGCTTTTATGATACCATGCTTCCTATTTGATGCTTATCAAAAATTTATCTGTTGTATCAAAAATTTTACTAGCCCCCAGGAAATTTTTTTACCTCAGAAGTTTCAAAAATTTACTTAGATGCTGATGTCAAATTCGGCGCAAATATTTCAAAACGTTTCCATTCATTTCCCATTATTTTCTTATTTTAGCGCCGTATGATTAAATTAGTGTATTGTGCAAAAACAATACAAAACAAATTGAGCAATCCTTCTCATTGTTTTACTTTTGTTTTTGTTTCACTCACTTCAAACAATTTGTTTCGTTTATTTTCGTACTCTGGTTTTAAGTACAAAGAAATCAAAACAAAAATAAATTTATAACTGTAATAGTGTTGATTATATTTGTTACGAAAATCACTTCGTGTTTCGTGACATAAATAGCATAGCTATAAAAACAAAAAATTAAATTTTATTAAATTTCTTTTTCAAAAGGTCAATACATACACATAAATAATTTAAAATGATTTTAGGCACAGGGCCAACGCGGCTATTCTTGATGAAACGCATTCTGGACTCCCAACTTTTGATTAACCTTATCGAGTATTAACATTAAAGTTTAACATTTATTAACGCACT
The DNA here is from genome assembly GCA_944452675.1 of Tachina lurida. Taxonomy (NCBI): domain Eukaryota; kingdom Metazoa; phylum Arthropoda; class Insecta; order Diptera; family Tachinidae; genus Tachina; species Tachina lurida. Next base: position 90,393,481 of record OX101754.1, read on the forward strand.
AACGAGTATTGCTGGGTGTAGGTCATGAGTCACACGAAAAACTTTGGCTTCCAAGACCTCAATTGTTGCTGTTTTATCAGCATAAGCCAGTCACTTCACGTGAACTCGCAGAAAATAATCGATTAAAAGATCTATTTTTCGAACTCAAAGTCGATTGTTGTGATCGCCATAGCCGTATGACCACTCACGCGGATCAATGTCAAACAATCATTGAACATGGTGCAGGAACGATCTTTATTCACCGTAGCGTGAATAAGGTTCAATGATGCTACCAACCTGTAAATCATACCAAACGGTAAATTTTTCTGGGTGCAATGGCGTGTGTAGGGTCTGCTGTGGATTGGTTTCACTCCATATGTAACAATTTTGTTAATCTACAAACCCGGTAACCCGAAAATGAGCCTTAATACTGAACACAACTTCGCGATAAGATATCGACTCAGTTTGTAACCGCTCTAGAGTCCGAATGAAGATGGTCTCGGTGCTATAATTCCTGCAGTACCTGGACCATAAACGTATGTAGGCCAATATGTTTTGTAAGATTTTGCATGTAGTAGATGGACAGATAAATGAGGTGTAACCCACAACTATTTAATTAAACAATTGAGCTATTTATTTATTTAATTTATATATTGCTTTGCTATAAAATGATCCGCGCAAAAACGATTTTTCATCTCTATCTTCTTTAGAATACTTTAGGGTGCTTACTATAAGATTTTTAAATAGTTGGTACTTTAAAGAAAGTATTTATCACCAGAACAGTAACCAAAAAGCAAATGTGGGTTACACCACTTCTGTGCTGATAGCCTCAAATTTGTGTCTTCTGCCACACTTTCGTTTAAACTGGAGATAATATTGCTTCAGCACACATAGTCCTCGAATGTGTTGGCGTTATTGAATCATTTAGAAAGCGTGTGCTATGAAATCTATCCACAAAGAGATTTCATTCGGAGGGCACATAAAGAGTTGAAAAGTTCCTCGCTAGGTTTCTTATAAAAAAGTCAAACACATATTATATATAGGTATATACATATACTAGGGTAACGTTGGCTGAAGTAGTTAGCACGTTGACTACAAAACCGAAGGTGCTGGGTTCGAGCCCGGCCTCTGAAAGTCATTAAATAACTACACCACGCATTTTTCTGATGTGCAATTACTGTCCATTTGTATCAGTTGTTGTAGGAAAGTTCAAGTGATGAAGGCATATACACTGTTCACTGAACTACACCGGATTCAGCGAATACTAATGCTAAAATAACATCAGAGCGTCCTCCCCCGGGTATTGTTTAATCGGCGAAGTAAAATAACAAATACAATGGCTACTAAATACAACTTCAAAATTTTAATACGTCCCATTGACACCAGATGCGCTGCAACTCTGCATTATTAAAAACGTAAAAAAAAAGAAGCAGAGTTGTAAAAGAATGAAGCTTTCCTCTATATCTGCCTTCACCACCTGTCTTCTCTATTACTATCCCTCTCCTTAAGAAGGTAACACCTAGTAATAGTAGTAGGCATTCATTGCGCTGAGTGTTACTTCTCTTTTTTTTTTGCAACCTTGCATAGTTTTCATTGACGACTCACCACAAGAACCTAAAAAGGAAGGGGAGGCGTAAATCGCTCTTAAAAAAAATATTTTAAAACTTTCATAAATTTTTAATCAAGATATCGAATCTATTAGATACCACTGCGAAAAGTGTGTTAAGCTAGAATGAAATTATCTTGGGTACCTCGGTAGGCTAGGGAGTAGTGCGCTAGGTTATCAGTGTTGGGGTTGTGGGTTCGATTCCCACCATATCATAAGTTCTGATATAATCTGTTGAGATATAAATAAATTTTTTCCCCGAATCGGTGTTGTTTTTTTTTTGTTAGGTCAGCTGATTTTGGTATGGGGCACCTCCATTTTTAAACTATTTAAATGGCACTTTTTTGTGCAGTGTAAATAAAAAATAATCGAATCTATTCTCGTTTAAGTATTGTTCTAAAACGACATATAATAGTTAATATTTGACGTTGGTAATGTACCTTATTACCCTAGTACCGTATTACCATTTTCATATAAAATTCTCGTTTGTATGTGTCTTTTTAAAACGACATTCAAACGAAAATAGACCCGAGTGTGATAATATTTTATTTTAGCTAAAATGAATTTCATTGTACGAGAGCAGTTCGAGAATTCTGTGATCGGTACATTTGAACACAACCTGTTCCCATTAACTACTCGTATTATCTATTACTAGTCTACCGTCGAAACTGCGTCTTTTAGTTTGCTTGTTAATTTTAACTTTCAAATGTAAAATGTGAATTTCCTGTGCTGTTTAAACATTATTTTGTATTTTTTGCGTAAAAGAAACCATTATCGAGACCAAAGAAAGGTGCGATAAAGAATATGGGCACCCTGTACCATCAATTTCAGTGTTTAAAAATAGGTTTACTGAAATTCGTTGTACTCGTAGTAGCATAAACGGCGCCCAACGTTCAGATCGACCAATAGAGGTCATCACGCAAGAAATAGTCCATAAAATCCATGGAACGATATTGAACTATCGAAGAACGAAATTGTATTAGATGGCTGGAGCTGTAGGTGTCTCAAGCGAGCGAGTTCATTACAGTTAGCTAAAATATTTGTATATGGAAAAGTTATCCGATTGATTGATGCCGAGATTGCTCACATTAGACAGTAAGAGCAACCATGTGACTGGTTGGCAATTTTCATTCGCAATGCGAACGAGTTTTTGAGCCGTTTTGTAACTGTGGACGAAACATGAATCTAACAAAATACACCAGAGAGCAAAAAGCCATGGAAGCCATGGATTTCTTTGGACGTAGGTGTGCCAAAGAAGGCTAAGGGTGAGTCTGTTGGCTAACAAAGTTATGGACGCAGTATTTTTTTTTTAATATATACAGTGGTACTCACATAAATTAATTTGAGAAGTGTAATACGAAAGCTTTTGAATATATCCAAAATTGATTTAATGCAAAAACGACCTCATCTAGGGAAAAAAGTATTTCTCTCAGTTAATGCATGGGACACTCGAGTAGAACCTAGATGATTCCTCTTTCACAAACTGCTCCACTTGTCAGTGTCAACCTATGCAGGACCGTATCCAAGTACTCAGATACGCTGATTGGTATTAAATCCAACCCTTAGCATTAAAATACCTGATAAAATCACTCAAACCAGACTCCGAAAACTCTGAAAGATTGCCTTGTGTGTGAGTGCCCAAACCCTTGTGTCTGGAGAAGGTCAAAGTTGGACATTCACAAAGAAAGTGGAAAACTGTCTGCGCCTTACCTTCCTCACGACAACTACAGCAGAGCTCGTTGTAAGACAGGCCGATCCTACTTGAATGTCGATTGTTGAGTGCCCCGTCACTACTGCGATGACCTTCTAGATATCCCTACCGTTTTGATTTGTTAATTGAATTGTGTACCTATCCTTACACGTGTCTATATTGCTCCATCTGTATACAGCTTTATGGAGATAATGCTTGAAGATGCCATTCGTAATAGTACCAAACGGTATGGCTACCGATTCGGCATTGGAGGCATTCATAGCAAAGCCAGCACATCCGATCGTTCACTACCAGATTATGATAGGATCATCTTGACATTATATTCCAGATAGTAAATTCTGCCTAACTAGAATAGAGGAGGTAGTATATGAGTTTAGGGACAAAAATGCTGCCTGGCTCGACAAAGATACCGACTTTTCCCTATATCTGTTCCTGTCCATCAGCAGCCTTACCGCTTCCCTTACAGCTAAGATTTCAGCCTGAAAATCACTGGCTTCATTAGGGAGACGGATGGAGCATTCCATTACAAGGTCATCTAAGAAGACTTCAGGGTCGACACCGCAGGCAATTCTTGATCCGTCAGTATATACTGTGACGTCATATTTTCTTACTATTACCGTTATATTCTCTTACTAGTATTACCTTATTGCATGGATGGCATTAATAAATTAAAAATTTTATCAAACAATTGTGTAGCCACTGTGGCAAAAATCCATGAATTGGGCTATGAACTGCTGCCTCATCCGGTATACTTCCGGTGACCATTCGTCCTTTTTTTAAGAGGACAGTACTTTTTTCACACGATGTCCTTCTACATTTTTTTTTTCAAAATAGTGTCCTTTTTTATTCAAATGTCCTGAATTGTCCTTTTTTTGATTAATAATTTTTTTTCTTTTTAACTTTAAAATTATAAGTTCTATTTTCTCAAACTCCGAACATTTCAACATCAATACAATAGAAATTATAATCATCCAAAACTGGAATTACCTGGCAACACTGAAAAAGGTACTTATGTTCAATGTGTCGAATTTCTCGTCAACTCAGTGAATCTGATATTTCATACCCAAACAAGGCACATCAATCAGGTACCCGTAATTCTACAATAATTATCACAAGAGCAAGAATCACTTGAACATTGTTGGTATAAATTACCATTAGACTTTTCAATACAGGGTAAACTTATCAGATTGTATGTTCCTTGCAGGAAATGCCAAACGCCATAGAAAATTAAATATATGTTGGGTGTTTAAATATAACCCAAAAAAGGATATTTTAGGCTTATACCCACATAATCCAAATTTGACATTTGGTTAACATACATCAGTCCCCTGGCTTAGTGCAGTCACCTCATTTAATTTTTATTAAATTTCTAAATGGCCTTTCTTTTTCGTTGAAAAATATGGTCACTCTTCAGTTTTAATTCCTTACGACTATTTTCAGTTTCTAAATTTAAAAAAATGCTTCAGTAGATATGGGTCAAACGAACGGGAAATCAATTAAATAAATGCTATTTTAAGGTCCTTGCATATCCTGTAAGACAACGTTTTAAATTTTCATTTTGAAAATATTACTTATATTTTTTTATTTGATAAATTATATGGAATATGCGAAATGTTTAATGTTTTTAGGCAAACTGTTTATATCTGTGGCAATATGGAGTAGTAGCTTAAGAAGACTTAAGATAATTTAGTTTAATTACGTTCCAGTTGAGATTTGCAGTGGCTAAAAGATGAATATGGAAAGAAAAAATCACAAGAAAGTAAAATCACGCTTTAGTGCTTTTTTATCTCTTACCGGTAGCGTCAAAGCATCCGAAAAACACTGATTTGCTTAAGTCGACTTAAGCTGTTATTCCATATTGTCACAGATATTTTTGTATTCACCTTCATGAAAATTTTGTATGGTCAAGACACCTCTAGGCTTAACTTTTCAAAGCTAAGGAAAAATCTAGAACAGCTTTCAAGTCAAGAGATACTTTTATCATTATTTATTAAAACAAAAGGCATCAGGATAATCTTACAACTATGCAACAATATCAATGCCATTACGGATAGTAAAATTCAACAGATGCTCGTTTGTAATCTTGCCCTTCCCTCACTCGTGTTAAAACTTTTGCACTTTAATCCTTTTTCCTCTTTATATATAAAAAGGACCAATATCAGCATACTGTCATTGCTACAAGGACGTGAAAAGATGCTTTTGGGTTTTAAAGTTTAACTTTTTTTTTTGTTTTCTGAATTGTATTGTGCTTCCATGAAGAGGGTGTTGTGGATGGGTTAGTTTGGCTATTAACATTTGGCAGTGGGTAAATGTACATCTTGTTGGTCATAAACAAAGTTTTTATATGTTTAAAATGTGGTTAAATGTTACGGAAGAATTTATAGAAAATTAAATATTAATGCATGGTTATTAACAAGGTAATGAATACATTTAAGTCTCCAAAAAATACGTGTGTAATATAAAGTGACAAGGACATGTTTAATGTTTTGTTTGTGTCATTATTGTGTTAATAAAAGTGGGAAAGGTTTTTTTTATTAGTTATTAGAAATGCAGGCTAATTTAAATTTTTCCTGAAATGCTTCTTGATGGGGAAGTAAGTAAAACTATGTTGTGTCTTTAAGATTTCATTGTGAATTAATTTCTTTAATGATAGGTAGAGGTAACATGAACGTGATGTTATTAACAAAGTTTTTAACATAAAATTATACCTGTACGTTGTAGTTTTTCTTAAAACTGCTAGAAAATTTAATGGTGACTTGTAAAAAAATTATAATTAATATTAGAAGAAAAGGACATTTAGCATGAAGCACTAGGCATGACAACTCATTATCATAGAAGCAATCTTTTGCCGAAGGTTTCTTTAAATTCATCACTGTGCTGTAAATAGAAATTAAAAATCTCCGAAGATGTTGCGCTGAAGTAGATAATGCACAAATAAATGTCAAATGGGAGGTACAAACATGTTTAATACTAAAAAGGATTATCGGTGTATTGCATTTTAAATTCAAATTGGCGCATAAGATGCAGAGCAGTGTCGCATTTCCAAAGATACCCTTAATCTTACTTACGATCTAATATATTCTATTTTTATATCTAGAATTATGCCCTAATTCAGTAAGAAGATTTAGGACGTTTTTGTTTGAAAATACTTCTGAGTTCTTGTCTTTGAATTCTCTAAATTATTTTCTTCAAAAACTTGAACGGAAAAAAGTAGCCAAAAACGAAAAATAAATTCAGTAAAGTGCGACTTTGACTCGCGCACGAAGGGTTCCGTACGTTGGCTTTGAGCATTTTTTTTAATACAGTGTTTTTTTTACGTTTTTCCAGCTGAAATAATTTTTTTTGATTATTTTTCGCTTTTTTCTCGTTTTGGTGATTTTTTTTAACTTTGGCGATTTTTTATTAATTTTTGGCGATTTTTTTCATTTTGGCGATTTTTTTCATTTTGGCGATTTTTGTTCATTTTTGGAATTTTTTTCATTTTGGCGATTTTTTTAATTTTGGCGATTTTTTCATTTTGGCGATTTTTTTTTTCATTTTGGCGATTTTTTCATTTTGGCGAATTTTCCGGTTTTCCGCGATTTATTTTCGATTTAAAATTTTTTTTAATTGGGTGCTTTTTTCGTTTTGGCATTTTTTTATTTTGGCGATTTTTTTTCGGCTTGGCGATTTTATAATTTTGAGATTTTTTTGTTTTACCGTTGTTGAAAATTTCAAGAAGTTTGCTCTTACGGTTTCCAAGATACAGCAAGTTATCAAAATTACATAGTCAAAATTACATTAACTGATGGCACACCCTCTAATTAAATTTTTTTAATTTTAGTGTTAATTGTTGTAGTCTGTATAAAAATACACCAACTTTACAAATTTCAAATGTAGTTATATACCTACAATTGTGTGTATATAACATGAGATTTTAATATTTTTCGTTGCTCGTTTTGGCACACCCTTTAATTTCCAACTCTCATGTATTTGTTGTTGTAGCGGCCAAGGGTCTACACACTCTGTCCAAATTTCAGGTCCGTAGCTCTTAGGGTTCTCGAGAAAATACCCTGTGACGGACAGACGGCCAGACGGACAGACGGACAGCGTAGCGAAAACAATAGGGTTCCATTTCATCTTTGGTGTACGGAACCCTAAAAATCGTCAATACTAAAAAAAAGTGCCAAAACTAAAAAATTCAAAATTAATTTTTTAAGTGTCTACTTCATGTAAGATATTCGATTATACGAGGGTAGATCAATTAGTCCGTGACTTTTTGAATGAAACACAGTTTTTTTTTTCAAACAAAAATTTATTTTCCAATATAACCTCCTTTTAACTCCATACACTTAGTCCAACGTTTCTCCAGTTTTTGTATCCCTTCCAAAAAATAGGATTTTTCGAGCCCCTTAAAATAGGCCTTTGTTTGTGGAATGATTCGTTGTTGGAGTCAAATCTCTTTCCGATGCGCCACTTCTTCAAGTTTGGAAATAAGAAATAGTAAATCGGGGCTAAATCTGTAGAATAGAGCTGATGAGGGAGCTTTTCGTAGCCCAATTCATGGATTTTTGCCATGGAAACTGCATATGCGTTTGTGGTTGATTGTGAGCAAATGCGGTATCCATGTTGCAGACAACTTTCTTAAAACCAGCTGATCATTTAAAATCGAAACCACACTGCCATATGAAATGCCTATGGCATCAACAATCTTACGCATTTTTACTCTTCGATCGGCCAACACCATTGTTCAAACGAGTTTTACTCCTTTAAACAAAAAAGAAAAATCTCTTAGCAATCTAGCATTCCCATCTTTGCATTCATTGTGAATATGTAAGTTAACTTTTGAATTCGCTGGTTTTTGTTCGTTCATGTTTCCTTTTTGTATTTTGCGATTAGTCAATACATTCATTCCAAATCTTCAAACGAGAGAAACAAGACGTCCTGCGGCTCCTGCATTCCAGTTATTTTATTATAGTGGATTTTTTCGACATTTTCGGGTGTACTGACCTCAATTGGCCGTCCAGAACGTTCAGCGTCATTTGTACTTGTGCGACCACAACGAAAGTCAATAAACCACTTTTTTTTATCATTGAAATCGATAGTGCAGAGTCGCCATAGTATTTAGCGAGCTTTTCGTTGCTATGATTGACGGTTTTTTTTCGCAAAAAGTAATGTTTAATGAGCACTCGAAATTCTGTTTCTTCCATTTTTTTTCCAAATACACGAGGTTGTATGTTTTGAACAGCTGTTAAACGCAAAGTAAATGATGACACTTGCTTCAAATGTGACAGTAGTGTGTTAACAGGTGGAACTTGATGGAAACAGTGTTGCACATCATATATCTACGAGGGAAGTTCGAAAAGTCACGGACTTATTAATCCGCCCTCGTATAAGCTAAATTTCGTATAGTATTACATATGTAGCGTCCGTACGGAACCCTTCGTGTGTGAGCCAAATTCGCACTTTACTGAATTTATTTTATCTTCTTACAAATCCAGATGGGCTCCACTCTCTAGCTCAGAATGAAAGAAAATCCTTTTTCATTGTTCAGTTCTAAATTTTAGCTTCCATTTTAAGGTCCTTGGAAATTTTGGAAATTTTCTATATTAAAAAACCAAAAGCTTTTTCCAAACTCTTAATTTAAAATGAAATACTTTTTAAATAAATTTAATTATCGGAAATTTTTAATTCTGCCTTAACTGTACGTATGTATATAAAATTATATTATAAATTGAGTTTCCGACTTTAATGTACATACATACATATTTATAAGTTTTATATTTGTTCTCATATTGCTTCAAAAATGCTTCAAAATACTCGTTGCTATTATTTCATAACCAGAAATGCATATTAATTTAACTTATCAAAACCAATTATTGCATATTTCAATTCATTTGGTTATTACTAGATTTATTTGCATATTTTTTTCATTTATATCATTTTAATACAAACAACAAATATTTACACTGGATTTAAGGGATTTTTTGCATATTTTCCTGTACCCTACACCGCCTTTTATATATATAAAGCCATGAACTCTTTGGATAAAACGCGGAATTAAGACTGAATGGGATTGAAATGATATTTTATAGAAAGTTTAAGCAGGAGCATATTCAAAAAAGTCAGTATTGCGAAACAGTCAACCGGGGCTGCTATAACGAAATAGTCAGCCAAGTCCACTGCTGCTGAAACACTCTACTGAAGTCACTGACCAAGGTGGTATACAATACACCAAATACACATTTTACACACTTATTCATCAAACTTTCGCAACACACATACTGCAAATTCTTGTTCTGTTTGAAGCGCTGCGATTCCTTGAAGACTTCACATAATTGCAGTAGGAATGTTTTATACAAAATGAAAGTTAGAACCTTGTTGTTTTGAAAAAAATTAGATATTTTTAAAGTAAATAATAAAGTAAATAAAACTTAGGTGGCGTTGGCTGAAGTAGTTAGCACGTTGACTACAAAACCGAAGGTCCTGGGTTCAATCCCTGTATCCAACAGTCATTGAATAACAACACCACGCATTTTTCTGATGTGCATTGGTGTCCCTTTGCATCAGTTGTTGTAGGAAAGTTCAAGTGATGAAGGCATAGTCACTGGTCACTGAACTATACCGACTTCAGCAGATATTAGTCCTAATTTAACATCAGAGCGCCCTCCTTCGTTGTGTAGCAGAATCATCGGCGAAGTAAAATAATTAATAAAAATGGCTACAAAACACAGCTTCAAAAATTTAATACGCCTCATTTGACACCAGATGGCGCAGCAACTCTACATTATCAAAAACGTGCAAAAAAGCAGAGTTGTAAAAGAATGAAGCTTTCCTCTATCTCTCCCTTCACCACCTGTCTTCTCTATCACTATCCCTTTCCTAAAGAAGGTAACACCTAGTAATAGTAGTAGGCATTAATTGCCTGAGTGTTACTTCTCTTTATTAAAAAAAAAAAAAAAAAAAATTAAACCGATTTCAAAAATAAGCCCTAAAAAGCTAATAATAATATATGTATACCTAGTTAATTAAAATATTTTTATATAGACTAGATAGACAAGCAATGTACCCAATATGCTAACAAGCAGCCTGAATAACCATTGAAATTGTTGTGCAAACATTCTTATACAAAAATGAAAAAAGATCATGAAAAAATTTTTCTCTATGTCTATTTATAGATATGAAATAACAAGACACCTTATAAAATCAAGAAGATTTCCTTATTAAAAAATCAATAAGATGCTTTACACCTACTCAAATAGGAACCTACTAAAATCAAGAAGAAAACCTTATTGAAAAAATCAATAAGGCAAGCTAATAAAATCAAGAAGAAAACCTTTTTAAAAAATCAAGAAGGCAATTTAATAAAGTCAATAAGAAATCCCTATAGCTTACAGTTTATAAGAAACCCTAATATAATCAAGAAGTTGTTCTCTATGGATTGTTTTTTTTTGGTGCCAAAAATAACGGAAGTTGAGTAAAAAAAAGTTGTGAATAATAAGATTTCTTCTAGATTTTATGTGGTTTTCTTCTTGATAAAATAATAAGATTTACCACATAAAAACAATAAGGAATCTCTATGAAAAAATCTTCTCTTCTTTCTGCTGGGATACCCCTTAGCCTAAACATGGTTCATAGAGAAAATCTTCTTGATTCTATGAGGTAGTTTTTTCTCTGTGTTAGTGACACCAACTTCAAACAGCACTATAGGTAAGATATATATTTATTTATTTATTTACTAATATTGATATTATAGATAAATACAATAACAATATAAGAGGGGTAGAAGCACTAGCTACTAAGGCCATCGGCTAAAAGATATATAAGAATATTTTATTTAACTAGATCTATATTATATTTAGCTTTTTAGTGCTTATTTTTGAAGTCGGTCTAATTTTTTTATTGAGTTTTATTTTTACTTTTTTAGTGAATACTTTTAATAAGCAGAAAAACATTTTATTTAATACTAAACTTACACGGGCGTAGCCCCGCCTACTTTTTTAACACATGCTTGATTATTTTTTTAAGCTCAGGGTGGCTGCCAAGTTTCGTAAAAATTTATTTAGTAAAAGCAGGTGAAATATAGTATAAAATTTTATGGGGCGTGGATACGCCCACTTAAAAAAACTAAATTGTGTATTTTTAAGATTTCAAGGTGTGTGCCAAGTTTCGTAAATATTGGTTAAGTATAAGCCCGTAAAACGCCCCACTTTTTTGAACGCAAGATTGTGCCTTTATTTAAGCTTAGGGTGTGTGCCAAGTTTCGTAAAAATCCGTGAAATAGAAGCTTGTGAAATATATTAATTAGTTTTAATGGGCGTGACTCCGCCCATTTTTTTTAATTTTAAAATTTTGTAATTGCAAAAACCAAAGGTGTTTTATAGGTTTCGCAGGAATCAAATAAGTAGAATATCATAAAGTTATATTGAAAAAAAATTGTGGGCGTGTCCCCACCCATTTAATTGGTCTAAAATTCACTGAGTTATGAAGATACACACCTAAAAAAAATATAGAGACGAATTGTTAAGCTCCTCCTTTTTTTGAAGTCGGTTAAAAATATAAATTTATTTGACGTTATAGGGCACTTCCCTGGTCGGCTAATACTTAAACCGTTTTTGTTTGCTTATCTTTTTATTGTTATTTGTTTTTGTGCTATTGTCTAACCATTTTCATATTTTTTATTTTCTCCTTTTTTTTTGTATGTTTTGTTGTCTACAATGTTTGTGTTAATTTTTTGTCGCTAAATCTGTTGTTTTTTGTGGTTTGGGTTGGATGTGTTTTTCATTTCTATTTTTTAGCCGAAAATTTGCATAACTTGGGCCCAGTAAATATAATAGATACGGATATATTTTTTATTGCGATGGTAGTGGTGATACTTTATGTAACGATTTGTTATTGATAAAACCACTGAAATTCATGTTGTTGGTCTTAAACGCACCTGTAGCACCCTATTCAATTTTTAAAGTACATACATCTACATATGTACATACATATGTGACCTACTCCGAGAAAAGGGATCTAGTGTGTCAAAAAAATGGGTTTGGACTTATGAGTGGATTCTGGTACCTAAAAGGGTGTAGAATAGGACTAAATGGTCCTTTTTCTCGGAGAAGGTCACATATGTTGAATATTTGAACATTGTAATATTTTGAGCTAAATGATGATAGAAAATATAAGTTTAGTAGCTGAAAATTCAGGATGAGGAAAGGTATTTTCATTGTTAGCAGTGGTTCAAAAGAGAAAATATTTGGTTTCTAAATATCATACAGTAATTACAAAAACATACAGTAATTAAAGAAAAAAAATTCAAAAAGCACTGCTGGATTTTGGTTTAATTTCATACACAGAGAAAAAACTGCCTCATAGAATCAATAAGATTTTCTCTATGAAACGTTTTTAGGCTAAGGGGTATCCCAGCAGAAAGAAGCGAAGATTTTTTCATAGAGATTCCTTATTGTTTTTATGTGGTAAATCTTATTAATTTTATCTAGAAGAAAACCACATAAAATCAAGAAGAAATCTTATTATTAACAACTTTTTTAACTCAATTTCCGTTATTTTTGAGAAAAACTTCTTGATTCTATTAGATTTTCTTATAAATTGTAAACTATAGGGTTTCTTCTTGATTTTAGTAGGTTCCTATATGAGTATGTGTAAAGCATCTTATTGATTTTTTTAATAAGGAAATCTTCTTGATTTTATGAGGTGTCTTGTTATTCCGTTTCTATAAATAGACATACAGACAATTTTTTCATGATCTTTTTAATTTTTGTATAAGAATGTTTGCACAATAATTTCAATGGTTATTCAGGCTGATTGATAGCATATTGGTTACAGTGCTTGTCTGTCAGGTAGAAGTTTGCTGGTTCAATACTTGGTGAGTAAGTTAGTTAAGAGTATAAACCTAATGTGTATGTATGTATGTATGTATAAATAAATAACATCTTCAACATACTACATACATACATACATATATATGGTATAGAATTTAAATGAAAATACATAAGTGCAGAGAATAAAGAAGCAATTTTTTTTTATTTTTTATTGAAAAAATCAATAAGATAATCTTATTAAAACTACAAGATTTCTTCTTGATTTTTTCAAAAAGGTTTTCTCTATGAAATTAATAAGATTTCCTTATTGAAAAAGAACCATAGATATTTCTTATTTATTTTGTTCTATTTTATGAGGTATTTAGTAGGCACTGTTTTCTCTGTGTACTTATAACAACTTATTTATAGAGCAATTTTCCGCTAAAATTTAAAAGCTTTATTTTCAGTGCACATTATTATCAAATTATCACTCCTTCTGTGCAAAAATAATAATAATACTCACAGCGGTCTGTGGATAAAAAATAACATTATTTATTATTGTACTGCCAAACAAATTTTTACTTATGATGATTTGATCGAAATTGCAACTTGATTTATGATAATGATTCATTTATGAAAGTTTCACAATGACAATCTAGCTTGACTACACCACCGGGCATTTGAAAACATGATAATCTCTCAGATACATTTTGTTATGACATAATAGCCTTTATAAGACAACTATATTTTTAGCACAGAGTAGGAAAAACTTAGAATAAACCCCTTATCGCGTCCTTCGGCCAAAATTTCGTAGTCGAAGTCGAATTCGAAGTGCGATACCTACGATAGATAAGTTGCAATATGATATAATTAAACACTTTTGAAGGGTAATAAACTTCACCTGTATGCAACATACGCCAAAACCAAACTAGGATTACTACTTCCTTCCAAAGGATATCCTTTAAGCCTTCCTACTGGAAAATCATATCATACATAACGTTTCTGTGTTGACAAAAAAAAAAAAAAATACAGAGGCACAAAATCTAATGCACTCAAACGAATACGAATGTATTTCGTTGCTGTATTATGTTGGTTACATTGAAAGAACAATAAAAAATATATAAATAGAAAAAGAGCAATTGCGGAATTGTATCCAACAACAGAATGTAGCATTTCATTTGGTTTGTAACGAGCCCGCTCATTTTTTTTTAAACTATTTGTTCTATTGTTTCTATACCTATAAACATATTCATTCGCATAAACATACATATGTATGTTTGGAGTTATGTGCTTTTGTTGCTATCGGATGTTATCTCATACATCCTTTATATCCTTTACATAAGACTTTACATGCCTTTTTTATGTGTATTTATGTGTGAGTGTGTGTTATTCAAGAGCACTTTATTACTTCAAACACTATTCAGCACCAGAGATACATTTAGACATTTTTCATTACACTGGCATTGCTCTAACAATTATTTTCTATGTTTTTCAGTGTTTGTCATTTGTTATTTATTTGTATTCATGGTTTTTCATTCGTTTGCGGTGTTTAAAATTTTTCTGTGGTTTCTTAAATTCATAAAATTAAGATTTTTTAAAAATTACAAGGCTTCATAGGAAATATTTGCTGAAACTTGGTTTTTTTCTATATTTTTTTAAATTAATCATCAAGCCTATGAGGCTAAATATGGATAATATTTTAGGCAACAGTGCAGGATAGTGTAACTTAGATGAAATTGGCAGCCCCTCTGATTTAAAAATTTAGTTGTTAACCAAAATTTTAAAAAATGTGGCATTTATCCTGAAATATACAACTCGTAAATAAGTACATTAGCCCAATTCACAATCTTGTGCAAATGGTCTTGCATTGTAGTATGTGCAAAATGTTGCAGTATATTGATACTCACCACTAAGAATTGTTATGTGGTAAGTATTAATATACGGGGTGGGCCAAATGAGACCTAGTGCTGCGTATTGTAGTCGTTGTAGGGGGTCTTTCGGTAGAAGCTGTTGCACAATTTGAACTTTGTATGGATACGTCTTAAGATCCAACTTTAAAATTCGCTGTAATGTTGTTCTGGGTATACCCAATTGGCCGGAACGGCGACGAGTTGAGACATATGAATCATTTGCAACACTCTGCTGTACAGCTTTCACGTTGTCTACAGTACGAATATTTCGATGAGCACTTCTTCCTGGACGGTCGGCAACTGAACCTAGTTCCTCAAAACGGCGAACTAAACTTGTAAACATGGAAGATGTGGGCGCTGATCGTACGTTAAAAAAACGGCGATAATTTCGCTGCGTCAGAACAATTGATCGTTGAGAATAATAATAAAAATCGATAATTTTAACGCATTGTTGTGGACTGTACGTATTCATTTCAAATTTCCAAGAGTTCAGTTATAATCTGCAAAAAGAAAAAATAAATTATGTTAAAAAATAAATAACTTATTTGTGTTTCACATCAGCTGGTCTTATTTGGGCCACCCTGTACCATACTATTTGGCATATGCTACGATGCTAGACTATTTGCGCAAGACTGTGAATTGCGCTATTATGTCAAAATGCCCCTTTATGGCATGAGAGCGACATAACGATGGTACAAAAATAAAAAATAAAAAACCCGACTATGATCAACTTTGAAACCTTAAAAATCCTTAAAGATAATTTTCAAATACCTGTCGGATGGTATCATTTTGAAATGTTTGTTGGCCGATAAATTGAACTTTGACTATTGTCATATCTTTAGTGACACTCTCGGGAATCATCAAAATCGGCCTCACGTTTTATATAGTCCCGCCAAAGAACATACATATATACATAGCCTAATAAACACAATACCTTTGTTTGCATCGTGCAGTAGGGTAAAAATGCGTAATTATTTTTTTTTCGAAATCGCTTTTTTAACGTTTTCTAATAGCCAACGTATAATGCTATAAACACATATACCACAGCACGCTACATGACTACACAGCTACAAGTGATGCTGGCAACAAATGGTGCCTGGTAGACAGCTAATTAATTATTTTGAAGAAGATAAAATAGTTTATTCAATAATATAAAAACAAATCAGTTTGTTTCTTTATACATACTGCTATCACAAAATTTAAAAATCATGTTGAATCAAAGTTATTTCAAGTTGAACAAATGTGAATTTAAAATTTCGTTGTTTGCTTTTTGAAATGTTTGTTTTTCGTTTGTTTCTTGTTTTGTTTGCCTGGAAGAAATACATATCTTAATATATGTATGATGGTAGTTTATATCAAAGTATATTTTTTAATTAATTTTATATGATACTGACATAACACCAAGAACCATGTTGAATCAAAGTTATTTCAAGTTAAAACAACATGAATTTAATTTAATGTAGTCATATTATTTTATAGATTGTTTAACTTACGTGATTGGGTGTATTGGCTCAGGCATCAGGAAAGAGGTGTGTATTGTAGGCCAAGGTTTGAACTCGAACTCATGGTACTCAACGAGCATATCGCTGCAGCCGCAATAATCTAGAATATTCTTCAGATACACAATAAATAAATAACATCCTGAATTAAATTTTAACTCAACATGATTTAATTGACAATTTATACTTTTTAACCCCCGACTAAACAAAGGGGTGTTATAAGTTTGTAGTGTGTATCTGTGTATCTGTGTGTCTGTCCGTGTCCACGTACAGACCAAACGGCTGGACCGATTTCGATTTATTTTTTTTTGTTTGAAAGGTGACTTGATCGAGATGGTTCTAAGCTATGTTTCCAGAAGATGGTTCTGAGCTATGTTTCGGTCCAGCCGTTTAGAAGATATCACATCTTCTCTGGATATATTCGGGGGTTTTTAAAATTTTTAATTTTTGTTATATAATTTATTTACTTTCATTTAATCTAAAATTTGTTTGAAAGTGAAGTTATTAAGCCAGTAATATGCTACATGTGGTTTTTACCTGCTGTGTACTGCAGGCTTTAGAGAATTTTTATTGTTTCGTTGTAGGGATGCCATTCAAACTTTAAGCAATGCGATTTTAATAACAAGAAAAATACTGAATGTTTATTATTCTTTCAAAAAAAAAACTTCACTAGAACCTCGGATAATAAAATATTATTTTTAGTTTTAATTTGACTGATGGCTGATTTATATTTTAAGTATTTTTTTTTTTCAATTACAAGTATTGAAAATTCTTTTGTTGTTAATGTTTTTGATGTTTTACCACTAAAAAGTAGGCAAAACCATAATATAAAGAAACATTTTTAAAATGGTTTTCGTTTATATTCATAAATGAAATCCATTCATCCCATTTAAATACTTTTATTTTTGTTTTTAATATGTACAAATGGTTTTTTTGTCTAGAAGAACTAAATAAGCTTTGAAATTAATTTGAATGTAAAGCTGGCATATTTTATATCCTACACTTTGGGTTTAGCATAGGGATGGGCAAAAAATATCGATATATCGAAATATCGATATTTGAGAAAATAAATATCGATATATATCGTCGATATTTCAAAAACCTATATATCGATACATCGATTCTTATTTACGAGTATCGGGTTTCGATACTTTTAAGAGCTATAGCCGTTTTTTAACTGTGACCCAACTAAAGCAGGTGACTTTGGATTGTGTGGGGATAAACCTAAAGGCAGAATTTGTTTTTACTTTCAGTTCTGTTACGAATCAGCTGATCTGACTCTTTTTGGTTTATAAAAATCATATACATATAAGCCATTAGTTTTTCTCTCCTTAATTCTATTATGTTGGGTACACATTCCTCGATGCATGTCGGTATTCACTTTATGAATGCTAAAACTTTACAACACTTTCCCGGGAAATGAAAAAGTCCGGGAAAAGAAAACAGAAAGTACAGACTAATGAAGTCTTAAGGAGCTACAGTAGGTTACGTATAACTTAACATAAATAGTTCTTTTGTATTAAATTTCTTAAAGTAAGTAATTGTACATTCGAAATTAATGCAGCAAAAAAATATTGATATATCGAAATATCGATGTTTTCAAAAAATATGTATCGATACTGTTCAAAAACATCGATACGATATATATCGATACATTTTCTTCATTTGCCCATCCCTAGTTTAGCATATGTGACCCGGTCTATGAAAAGGTGGCTTATGACTCAAAAATAAAATTTCGAGAAATCAGCTGTTAAAGATAAACAATGCATTTCCTCAGTTCCTCGGTAATTGTTCTACTTCGTTCTGTTTCTTTTTTTTTTTTGGTAAAATCATTTTTGTAGCGTTCAATCCTTTTTTTTCATTTTCAATTCCATGTATTATCTTCATTCTCGATTTGCAATAAAATCCTGTTTTTCTTTCATTTGTGCTCTTCTTTCTTTACATTTTTAGTACACTTCTAAGCAAGTTAGGGCTTTCTGCTTTTCACCATGTTAAAGAGCATCTCAAAAACTATCCGAACCAAAAAAAAAAGTGAAAAATAATTCTTTGAGTCATAAGCCACCTTTTCATAGACCGGGTCACATATTATAGTACCAGAAATATGTCTGCAACTTACACTGGTTTTATTTTGTTACTATGCGCAAGTATGTTACTTGTGCAATGCTTTTGAATCCATGCTAAAAATTGCCCATTTGTGGCCTGATAGCTTGAACTAGTGCATCTACTGAACACCAGAGGCGCTGTAACAAAGCTATAAAAATTAATAAAATACAAAAAAATATTTAATTTCTCTTTTTTGTAAAGTTGCAACTTTAAAGCTTTCATATCCACAATCATGGCAAGTGATATTTAATTTTATTTCAAAAAATAATAAGTACCATAGTGGGAAAATGTAATGTGACATTGCCTTTTCTTTTCTATTGTTTTTCCTTTCTTTTCTGTCTGCCAGCAATTTATTGCGATAAATGAATGAAAATCCACTTTAAAAAATAAATCACAAAGAAGTGCAAAATCATGTTTAGCGTATTAAAATGGAACATGTCATTTTAAATCTTGCCAAGACTCTAAACGGAATTATGTATGAAAAAAGAAAAGCTTCATAAAAGCTGATTTAAATAAACAATGCTAAAGTATGCGTGTCCTTGTTAATAACACTGCTGTTCACTTTTTTCTTTTAAGCAGCAGAGATAATTTTTATTTTATCTCAAATTCTTATGAACATACGAGAATTTAAAGGTTGAGCTTTTTATTTCTGTTAAACTGTTTCGTTTGTTTTAATTACTTTTTAATTATTTAAATTAGTTGGTAAATTGAAAATTAACTCATTCATGAGTTGTTTAATGCCGGCCAAATTAATTTTACTACCAATTTTCAACTAAATTTGCGTAACATTTTTTTTAAGCAAAAAGTGTGCGTAAACGAGTATTTTCGGCAACAAATTTTGGACTGTATGTACTCATTATATGAACGCGTGTAGAAGTATGTTTGAATGCCTGTAGAAGTAATATTCAGCAACATTTTCCTGTCGCATTACCACGTAAATACATACATATCATCAACCAACCAACCGACAAATGTTAATTCCACTTATAATACGAGTACAATAAACTTTATTATCATTAACATTATCGCCGCCATAGTCATCATTATCATTAGCAACACCACTGGAATTACAAATTTTCATTTGGCTGTTGTCTCATTAACACATCGTAATTAATTGCTGGCAACAAAAACCGTTGACAGTTACTGCAAATTCATATTTAAATGCAGTAAAATGTCTTTCTTTTAGCATTTACATAAATTTAGAATTTCTTTAATTTTTAAACCGACTTCCAAAAAGGATGGAGTTGCTTCTCAATGATGTTTCATTTGCCAGCCAATTTAGGAAATTGTTTTTATCTGAGAGGGTAGTATAGCTTCCATTTGATGAAATTTTCATAAAAGTGAGTGGGACTTGGGATCTTGTAATGAAACAATCTTGTGCTTTAAAGTGGGCGGGGCCATGTCCATTAGCATTTTATATTCTATTTTACTTTGCTTCTACTTAACCGATACTTGCTCAACTTGACATACAACCTGAAGTCTCAAAACGACACGATTATGGATTTAGTAAACTGGGCGTGACCACATGCCCATTAAAATTTAGTTTCATATTGTGTGTGGTCCGTACAACGCCCACTATACTTTAATACTGGCACCAGAAAGCCATTTCCTTAAAATTAAACTAACGAACATATTTATATATGTGTTACCTTTACTTAAACTGACCAGATGGTTTTTCCAAAAAGCGGGACATGATCGATCAAAAAGCGGGATTTCGAAGAAAATACCGCAAAAAAGCGGAATTTTAAAATAAATACCTTTTAGAAAGCGCATACAGAGTTTCGTATGTACTTAGGAAACACAGCTTTCAACTCAAACGAAACGCTTTTAAATAAACAAATTATTTATTAACACAAATATTTGTATGTGTATGAAGATAAATTCGAATTTAAATAGCAGAGACAGGAACCAAAATTTCTAACATAGCATGTTAAGCACATAACAGAGCACTGTTAGCTATTTAACAGTAGTCGATGAATGGATTAGAATTCCAAATCCTTGGAACTGGATTAAGATAGATATTTTTTTTTTTTTGCAAAAGTCGCTCTAAAATATACTTTATGCAATTATAAAAGAATGGTGATGGAAATATGTCTGGTTGAGCCAATAAATTAGATTTAAGAAAATATAATTTTCTTCAGAAGATGAGTAGTCATTTGGGTAAAATATGAAAGAGCAGACGTACTACACCATATAGGCGTGGTACTCTGGAGGGTCCTAAATGTGATCCAAGTGTTCACGTTTCTCAAATAATTTTGGGAATTAAAATAATCGATTTTGAAAAAAAATGCTTTTTTAAATTAATTTATTTTTGTTTTGATTTCTCTGTACTTAAAAAGTAGAGTACGAAAATAAACGAAACAAATTGTTTCATTTTGTTTTGTTTCGTTCTTTGATGTGAGTGAAACAAAACCAATAAGAAGGTATGCTCAATTTATGTTTGTTTTCTTTTTGCACATGAGCACGAACCGTTTTCATTCAAACGGAATGAAAACGTTTTGAAATATTTGCGGTGAATTTGACATCATCATATAATATAATTTTATTGCATTGTTATTTAACACATTAAGTTTATTTTATATAGCTAAGTAGCATAGCTATAACTGGGTGTCCTAAGACACCTCTCTTCTTTTGCATTTTCTGTTTTTTTTTTAAATTAAAGGTGTTGATAGGAGAACTATTCAGCTTAGTTCTAAGTGTTCCCCGAGATAGTGATAGAAACTAAAAGTGAGAGCGAATTTGGAATTTTCGAAGTCAGATATTTTGTTTCCACATTGCGAATAGTGCTGCCGGTGGGAAAAACAAACGGAATCCCCATTTTGATAAAACAATTTTATCATTTGCACGTATAGTAGGACGGTATGTTCCATCCACAATTTACACAGAGTTAAAAAAAATTTGTGATAAAAAAGCTAAGAAAGGGATAACTTTAGTTAATTTTTTTTATATTAAGTTCCCAGTAAAAAAAGACATTCCAAGAAAGTCATGAAAATGTAGAGTTTGCGATCTGGAAGTAGTGCAAATTTCGATCCCATCTAATGATTTTTATATAGGGTTGTCATTGCAAGAAGTTCCCTTTTTCGATGCCTAGTCACCGAATTGGAAGCGATTTTAAGAAAATGTCCTTTTTTGTGTTTTATGATGATATTTTCATCTAGAAAAAATTGTTAATAGTTACCTATTTTAACAATCAGTTTCTTTTTATAGGAATTTAAACGCGAAACAGTATTTTCATGTAAATTTAAACAAAGAACTTCAAAATTTTAGACTAAAATTAGTTCATAAGTTTCTTCAAAAAAATCGATTTTTTTAAAATTCTGGTGAGTAATTTCTTAAACTATAGAGGAATTACAAGGTTTTGTATGACTAACATAAAGTTCTGGTTGGTTTTCTGTAGGGATGTAACGAATGTTCGCATTCGCTTTCGCATTCGCAAATTATTCGCTTACTTTTGCTATTTGCATTCGCTTTCGCATTCGCTAAAATGTAAGCGAATTCTTCAAGCGAATACTAACAAAAACAAATTATTTCTTTTATGAAAATAGTTTGCAATTAACAACGTCAAAAAAACGAAAATTATTTTAAGCCAATTAAAAAAAGATACATACAAGAAAAGCATTCTAATCAAAGCCTTAAAATTTTAATGGAAAAGTTTTCTATAAATAATTTCTCGTATAGGTATCAAAATTAAATCAAATTACAGCGGTGTTTGGAAATGTTTTTCAGTTTTTGGAAAAGAAAAGGCAGTGTTGGATTTCTGCTTAAGACTAGTCTGTTCAAACTTTTGAAAAAAAAAACAAACAAATTTCAAATCCAAACAATCACCCTTATTCCATTTGTCGACATCGACGTCACGTTAACACAATACCAAAAAATTGGGACCTGTTTACTCGCTCTCGAGAATAATTTTGTGACAATGGCAATATATTTCCGTTCCCTTAATTTTAGTAAATGGCATTCGCCTGCCAACAGGAATCAGTTGTTTTCGAGAACGGTTATACAAGCCCCAATTTTTTAGTATTGTATTAAAGTGACGTCGATGTCGACAAATGGAATAAGGGTGAATATTAAATAGTCCTTGTTTGTTGTAAATGTCACGCGAAACAAGTGCCACTCATATTATTTGTCATGAAAATTTAAATTATTGAAGATATATTTCATATGTTTTTCATAAGATGAACAGAGTACTACTTCTGCAAGATTTTTTCAGGAAAAATTCATTCCAAGTTTTCTTAATCTGTATTTTGACAGCATTTCACATGTAATTTTGAATAGAGTACCAGGCTTTAGAGCCAAAGTACCAATTGGTTGATTGCCTAACATTTTGTAAGCTTATTATTAATTATTATCTATACTTACTCTTATATAAATTTATTTGCAATTGATATTTTAACGAAATGTAATATTTGCATTCGCTTTCGCATTCGCATTCGCTTTCGCAAAAATTAAAATGTATTATTTGCTTTCGCATTCGCATTCGCTAAACTGGTATTCGTTACATCCCTAGTTTTCTGCTAACTATCGGCAAATTAAAAATATCGATTTTTTGGAACCATTGAAAATGTAGTTCCTTTAGAATGACTTCCAATTTTTTTACTGGGTTGTCAACATAATAATCAAGAAGTCAGGTCATCAAAATGCAAAAAATTAAAATTGCATAAAAACACATTTTATGAAACCAAAGAAGCATCAGAATGCATTTCTCTATTTATTTATTCCATGATATGAAACTTTTGTATTGTATATGTTATATGTATATACATAATTATTATTTAAGTAGGCACTCAAAAATACAATTTCGTATTTAATTAGAACTTGAAAATAATTACAATTTGATTAACAAGTAAAAAAATGGGGGTTATAGTCTTATTTGGAATAGTAGCTTAATATGGGTTTACTTTGGTATATTTCAACTTGAATGTATTATTTACAGTGTATAGAACGACGTTTGCTTAAAAAAATTTCTCGCCAATTTTTGCAAACTTCGCGATAAAACCGACTTTTTGCATGTTTTTTATTGCTACGAGTTTTGTCAATATTTCAAAAATATTAGACTTTGTTATCAGCAGTAGTAACTTGCAACTTTCAGCTTGCAAGCAACTTGCAACTTTCAGCTTGCAAGCAACTTGCAGGCAACCTGCAAGCAACTTGCAAGGCACTTACAAGGCACTTGCAAGCAACTTGCAACCAACTTGCAAGGCACTTGCAAGCCACTTGCAGGCAACTTGCAAGGAACTTGCAAGCAACTTGCAAGGAATTTGCAAGCAACTTGCAAGCAATTTGCAAGCAACTTGCAAGGCACTTACAAGGCACTTGCAAGCAACTTGCAAGCCACTTGCAAACCACTTGCAAGCAACTTGCAAGCAACTTGCAAGGCACTTACAAGGCACTTGCAAGCCACTTGCAACACACTTGCAATGCACTTGCAACGCACTTGCAAGGCACTTGCAAGCAACTTGCATGGCACTTGCAAGCAACTTGCATGGCACTTGCAAGCAACTTGCGTGGCACTTGCAAGCAACTTGCATGGCACTTGCAAGCAACTTGCAAGCAATTTGCAAGCAACTTGCAAGCAATTTGCAAGCAACTTGCAAGCAATTTGCAAGCAACTTGCAAGCAATTTGCAAGCAACTTGCAGGGCACTTACAAGGCACTTGCAAGCAACTTGCAAACCACTTGCAAACCACTTGCAAGCAACTTGCAGGCAACTTGCAAGCAACTTGCAAGGCACTTACAAGGCACTTGCAAGCAACTTGCAACACACTTGCAATGCACTTGCAACGCACTTGCAATGCACTTGCAAGTAACTTGCAAGGCACTTGCAAGCAACTTGCAAGGCACTTGCAAGCAACTTGCATGGCACTTGCAAGCAACTTGCATGGCACTTGCAAGCAACTTTCATGGCACTTGCAAGCAACTTGCAAGTCACTTGCAAGCAACTTGCAAGTCACTTGCAAGCAACTTGCAAGTCACTCGCAAGCAACTTGCAAGGCACTTGCAACGCACTTGCAATGCACTTGCAAGCAACTTGCAAGGCACTTACAAGGCACTTGCAAGCAACTTGCAACACACTTGCAATGCACTTGCAACGCACTGGCAATGCACTTGCAAGCAACTTGCAAGGCACTTGCAAGCAACTTGCAAGGCACTTGCAAGCAACTTGCATGGCACTTGCAAGCAACGTGCATGGCACTTGCAAGCAACTTGCAAGGCACTTGCAAGCAACTTGCATGGCACTTGGGCTTACTTTGGTATATTTCAACTTGAATTTTCAGTGTATAGAGCGACGTTTGCTTAAAAAAAATAAAGGTTAACAGAGAATTTGCAATTTCTCTCCAATTTTTGCAAACTTCGCTATAAAACCGACTTTTTGCATGTTTTTTATTGCTATGAGTTTTGTCAATATTTAGACTTTGTTATCAGCAGTAGTAACTTGCAACGTTCAGCTTGCAAGCAACTTGCAACTTTCAGCTTGCAAGCAACTTGTAACTTTCAGCTTGTAAGCAACTTGCAGCTTGCAAACAACTTGCAAACCACTTGCAAGCAACTTGCAGGCAACTTGCAAGCAACTTGCAAGCAACTTGCAACCAACTTGCAAGGCACTTGCAAGCCACTTGCATGCAACTTGAAGGGAACTAGCAAGCAACTTGCAAGCAATTTGCAAGCAACTTGCAAGGCACTTACAAGGCACTTGCAAGCAACTTGCAAGGCACTTGCAAGCAACTTGCAAGCAACTTGCATGGCACTTGCAAGCAACTTGCAAGGCACTTGCGAGCAACTTGCATGGCACTTGCAAGCAACTTGCATGGCTCTTGCAAGCAACTTGCATGGCACTTGCAAGTTGCTTGCAAGTGCATTGCAAGTACGTTGCAAGTGCCTTGCAAGTTGCTTGCAAGTGCCATGCAAGTTGCTTGCAAGTGCCATGCAAGTTGCTTGCAAGTGCCATGCAAGTTGCTTGCAAGTGCCATGCAAGTTGCTTGCAAGTGCATTGCAAGTTGCTTGCAAGTGCCTTGCAAGTTGCTTGCAAGTGCATTGCAAGTGCGTTGCAAGTGCATTGCAAGTGTGTTGCAAGTTGCTTGCAAGTGCCTTGTAAGTGCCTTGCAAGTTGCTTGCAAGTGCATTGCAAGTGCGTTGCAAGTGCCTTGCAAGTTGCTTGCAAGTGACTTGCAAGTTGCTTGCAAGTGCCATGAAAGTTGCTTGCAAGTGTCATGCAAGTTGCTTGCAAGTGCCAAGCAAGTTGCTTGCAAGTGCCATGCAAGTTGCTTGCAAGTGCCTTGCAAGTTTCTTACAAGTTGCCTGCAAGTTGCTTGCAAGTGGTTTGCAAGTGGTTTGCAAGTTGCTTGCAAGTGCCTTGTAAGTGCCCTGCAAGTTGCTTGCAAATTGCTTGCAAGTTGCTTGCAAATTGCTTGCAAGTTGCTTGCAAATTGCTTGCAAGTTGCTTGCAAGTGCCATGCAAGTTGCTTGCAAGTGCCACGCAAGTTGCTTGCAAGTGCCATGCAAGTTGCTTGCAAGTGCCATGCAAGTTGCTTGCAAGTGCCATGCAAGTTGCTTGCAAGTGCCTTGCAAGTTGCTTGCAAGTGCCATGCAAGTTGCTTGCAAGTTGCTTGCAAGTGCCTTGCAAGTTGCTTGCAAGTGCCTTGTAAGTGCTTTGCAAGTTGCTTGCAAATTGCTTGCAAGTTGCTTGCAAGTTCCCTTCAAGTTGCATGCAAGTGGCTTGCAAGTGCCTTGCAAGTTGGTTGCAAGTTGCTTGCAAGTTGCTTGCAAGTTGCCTGCAAGTTGCTTGCAAGTTGCCTGCAAGTTGCTTGCAAGTGGTTTGCAAGTTGTTTGCAAGTGCCTTGTAAGTGCCTTGCAAGTTGCTTGCAAATTGCTTGCAAGTTGCTTGCAAGTTCCTTGCAAGTTGCCTGCAAGTGGCTTGCAAGTGCCTTGCAAGTTGGTTGCAAGTTGCTTGCAAGTGCCTTGTAAGTGCCCTGCAAGTTGCTTGCAAATTGCTTGCAAGTTGCTTGCAAGTTGCCTGCAAGTTGCTTGCAAGTGCCATGCAAGTTGCTTGCAAGTGCCATGCAAGTTGCTTGCAAGTGCCACGCAAGTTGCTTGCAAGTGCCATGCAAGTTGCTTGCAAGTGCCATGCAAGTTGCTTGCAAGTGCCTTGCAAGTTGCTTGCAAGTGCATTGCAAGTGCGTTGCAAGTGCATTGCAAGTGTGTTGCAAGTTGCTTGCAAGTGCCTTGTAAGTGCCTTGCAAGTTGCTTGCAAGTTGCTTGCAAGTGGTTTGCAAGTGGCTTGCAAGTTGCTTGCAAGTGCCTTGTAAGTGCCTTGCAAGTTGCTTGCAAATTCCTTGCAAGTTGCTTGCAAGTTCCTTGCAAGTTGCCTGCAAGTGGCTTGCAAGTGCCTTGCAAGTTGGTTGCAAGTTGCTTGCAAGTGCCTTGTAAGTGCCTTGCAAGTTGCTTGCAGGTTGCCTGCAAGTTGCTTGCAAGTGGTTTGCAAGTTGTTTGCAAGCTGCAAGGTGCAAGTTGCTTACAAGCTGAAAGTTGCAAGTTGCTTGCAAGCTGAAAGTTGCAAGTTGCTTGCAAGCTGAAAGTTGCAAGTTACTACTGCTGATAACAAAGTCTAATATTTTTGAAATATTGACAAAACTCGTAGCAATAAAAAACATGCAAAAAGTCGGTTTTATCGCGAAGTTTGCAAAAATTGGCGAGAAATTGCAAATTCTCTGTTAACCTTTATTTTTTTTAAGCAAACGTCGTTCTATACACTGTAAATAATACATTCAAGTTGAAATATACCAAAGTAAACCCATATTAAGCTACTATTCCAAATAAGACTATAACCCCCATTTTTTACTTGTTAATCAAATTGTAATTATTTTCAAGTTCTAATTAAATACGAAATTGTATTTTTGAGTGCCTACTTAAATAATAATTATGTATATACATATAACATATACAATACAAAAGTTTCATATCATGGAATAAATAAATAGAGAAATGCATTCTGATGCTTCTTTGGTTTCATAAAATGTGTTTTTATGCAATTTTAATTTTCTGCATTTTGATGACCTGACTTCTTGATTATTATGTTGACAACCCAGTAAAAAAATTGGAAGTCATTCTAAAGGAACTACATTTTCAATGGTTCCAAAAAATCGATATTTTTAATTTGCCGATAGTTAGCAGAAAACTAGGGATGTAACGAATACCAGTTTAGCGAATGCGAATGCGAAAGCAAATAATACATTTTAATTTTTGCGAAAGCGAATGCGAATGCGAAAGCGAATGCAAATATTACATTTCGTTAAAATATCAATTGCAAATAAATTTATATAAGAGTAAGTATAGATAATAATTAATAATAAGCTTACAAAATGTTAGGCAATCAACCAATTGGTACTTTGGCTCTAAAGCCTGGTACTCTATTCAAAATTACATGTGAAATGCTGTCAAAATACAGATTAAGAAAACTTGGAATGAATTTTTCCT
The DNA here is from genome assembly GCA_944452675.1 of Tachina lurida. NCBI lineage: Eukaryota > Metazoa > Arthropoda > Insecta > Diptera > Tachinidae > Tachina > Tachina lurida. Next base: position 90,421,551 of record OX101754.1, read on the forward strand.
GAAAAAATCTTGCAGAAGTAGTACTCTGTTCATCTTATGAAAAACATATGAAATATATCTTCAATAATTTAAATTTTCATGACAAATAATATGAGTGGCACTTGTTTCGCGTGACATTTACAACAAACAAGGACTATTTAATATTCACCCTTATTCCATTTGTCGACATCGACGTCACTTTAATACAATACTAAAAAATTGGGGCTTGTATAACCGTTCTCGAAAACAACTGATTCCTGTTGGCAGGCGAATGCCATTTACTAAAATTAAGGGAACGGAAATATATTGCCATTGTCACAAAATTATTCTCGAGAGCGAGTAAACAGGTCCCAATTTTTTGGTATTGTGTTAACGTGACGTCGATGTCGACAAATGGAATAAGGGTGATTGTTTGGATTTGAAATTTGTTTGTTTTTTTTTCAAAAGTTTGAACAGACTAGTCTTAAGCAGAAATCCAACACTGCCTTTTCTTTTCCAAAAACTGAAAAACATTTCCAAACACCGCTGTAATTTGATTTAATTTTGATACCTATACGAGAAATTATTTATAGAAAACTTTTCCATTAAAATTTTAAGGCTTTGATTAGAATGCTTTTCTTGTATGTATCTTTTTTTAATTGGCTTAAAATAATTTTCGTTTTTTTGACGTTGTTAATTGCAAACTATTTTCATGTTAGTATTCGCTTGAAGAATTCGCTTACATTTTAGCGAATGCGAAAGCGAATGCAAATAGCAAAAGTAAGCGAATAATTTGCGAATGCGAAAGCGAATGCGAACATTCGTTACATCCCTACTGCTAACTATCGGCAAATTAAAAATATCGATTTTTTGGAACCATTGAAAATGTAGTTCCTTTAGAATGACTTCCAATTTTTTTACTGGGTTGTTAACATAATAATCAAGAAGTCAGGTCATCAAAATGCAGAAAATTAAAATTGCATAAAAACACATTTTATGAAACCAAAGAAGCATCAGAATGCATTTCTCTATTTATTTATTCCATGATATGAAACTTTTGTATTGTATATGTTATAATTATTATATTATTATTATAATATTATTAACTTTCAGCTTGCAAGCAACTTGCAACTTTCAGCTTGCAAGCAACTTGCAACTTTCAGCTTGTAAGCAACTTGCACCTTGCAGCTTGCAAACAACTTGCAAACCACTTGCAAGCAACTTGCAGGCAACCTGCAAGCAACTTGCAAGGCACTTACAAGGCACTTGCAAGCAACTTGCAACCAACTTGCAAGGCACTTGCAAGCCACTTGCAGGCAACTTGCAAGGAACTTGCAAGCAACTTGCAAGGAACTTGCAAGCAACTTGCAAGGAATTTGCAAGCAACTTGCAAGCAATTTGCAAGCAACTTGCAAGGCACTTACAAGGCACTTGCAAGCAACTTGCAAGCCACTTGCAAACCACTTGCAAGCAACTTGCAAGCAACTTGAAAGCAACTTGCAAGGCACTTACAAGGCACTTGCAAGCAACTTGCATGGCACTTGCAAGCAACTTGCGTGGCACTTGCAAGCAACTTGCATGGCACTTGCAAGCAACTTGCAGGCAACTTGCAAGCAACTTGCAGGCAACTTGCAAGCAACTTGCAAGCAATTTGCAAGCAACTTGCAAGCAATTTGCAAGCAACTTGCAGGGCACTTACAAGGCACTTGCAAGCAACTTGCAAACCACTTGCAAACCACTTGCAAGCAACTTGCAGGCAACTTGCAAGCAACTTGCAAGGCACTTACAAGGCACTTGCAAGCAACTTGCAACACACTTGCAATGCACTTGCAACGCACTTGCAATGCACTTGCAAGTTGCTTGCAAGTGCCATGCAAGTTGCTTGCAAGTGCCATGCAAGTTGCTTGCAAGTGCCATGGAAGTTGCTTGCAAGTGCCTTGCAAGTTGCTTGCAAGTGCCATGCACGTTGCTTGCAAGTGCCATGCAAGTTGCTTGCAAGTGCCTTGCAAGTTGCTTGCAAGTGCCTTGCAAGTTGCTTGCAAGTGCATTGCAAGTGCGTTGCAAGTGCATTGCAAGTGTGTTGCAAGTTGCTTGCATGTGCCTTGTAAGTGCCTTGCAAGTTGCTTGCAAGTGCATTGCAAGTGCGTTGCAAGTGCCTTGCAAGTTGCTTGCAAGTGACTTGCAAGTTGCTTGCAAGTGCCATGCAAGTTGCTTGCAAGTGCCATGCAAGTTGCTTGCAAGTGCCATGCAAGTTGCTTGCAAGTGCCTTGCAAGTTGCTTGCAAGTGCCTTGCAAGTTGCTTGCAAGTGCCTTGCAAGTTGCTTGCAAGTTGCTTGCAAGTGCATTGCAAGTGCGTTGCAAGTGCATTGCAAGTGTGTTGCAAGTTGCTTGCAAGTGCCTTGTAAGTGCCTTGCAAGTTGCTTGCAAGTTGCCTGCAAGTTGCTTGCAAGTGGTTTGCAAGTGGTTTGCAAGTTGCTTGCAAGTGCCTTGTAAGTGCCCTGCAAGTTGCTTGCAAATTGCTTGCAAGTTGCTTGCAAATTGCTTGCAAGTTGCTTGCAAGTTGCCTGCAAGTTGCTTGCAAGTTGCCTGCAAGTTGCTTGCAAGTGCCATGCAAGTTGCTTGCAAGTGCCACGCAAGTTGCTTGCAAGTGCCATGCAAGTTGCTTGCAAGTGCCATGCAAGTTGCTTGCAAGTGCCTTGCAAGTTGCTTGCAAGTGCATTGCAAGTGCGTTGCAAGTGCATTGCAAGTGTGTTGCAAGTTGCTTGCAAGTGCCTTGTAAGTGCCTTGCAAGTTGCTTGCAAGTTGCTTGCAAGTTGCTTGCAAGTGGTTTGCAAGTGGCTTGCAAGTTGCTTGCAAGTGCCTTGTAAGTGCCTTGCAAGTTGCTTGCAAATTGCTTGCAAGTTGCTTGCAAATTCCTTGCAAGTTGCTTGCAAGTTCCTTGCAAGTTGCCTGCAAGTGGCTTGCAAGTGCCTTGCAAGTTGGTTGCAAGTTGCTTGCAAGTGCTTTGTAAGTGCCTTGCAAGTTGCTTGCAGGTTGCCTGCAAGTTGCCAGAATACCAGTTTAGCGAATGCGAATGCGAAAGCAAATAATACATTTTAATTTTTGCGAAAGCGAATGCGAATGCGAAAGCGAATGCAAATATTACATTTCGTTAAAATATCAATTGCAAATAAATTTATATAAGAGTAAGTATAGATAATAATTAATAATAAGCTTACAAAATGTTAGGCAATCAACCAATTGGTACTTTGGCTCTAAAGCCTGGTACTCTATTCAAAATTACATGTGAAATGCTGTCAAAATACAGATTAAGAAAACTTGGAATGAATTTTTCCTGAAAAAATCTTGCAGAAGTAGTACTCTGTTCATCTTATGAAAAACATATGAAATATATCTTCAATAATTTAAATTTTCATGACAAATAATATGAGTGGCACTTGTTTCGCGTGACATTTACAACAAACAAGGACTATTTAATATTCACCCTTATTCCATTTGTCGACATCGACGTCACTTTAATACAATACTAAAAAATTGGGGCTTGTATAACCGTTCTCGAAAACAACTGATTCCTGTTGGCAGGCGAATGCCATTTACTAAAATTAAGGGAACGGAAATATATTGCCATTGTCACAAAATTATTCTCGAGAGCGAGTAAACAGGTCCCAATTTTTTGGTATTGTGTTAACGTGACGTCGATGTCGACAAATGGAATAAGGGTGATTGTTTGGATTTGAAATTTGTTTGTTTTTTTTTCAAAAGTTTGAACAGACTAGTCTTAAGCAGAAATCCAACACTGCCTTTTCTTTTCCAAAAACTGAAAAACATTTCCAAACACCGCTGTAATTTGATTTAATTTTGATACCTATACGAGAAATTATTTATAGAAAACTTTTCCATTAAAATTTTAAGGCTTTGATTAGAATGCTTTTCTTGTATGTATCTTTTTTTAATTGGCTTAAAATAATTTTCGTTTTTTTGACGTTGTTAATTGCAAACTATTTTCATAAAAGAAATAATTTGTTTTTGTTAGTATTCGCTTGAAGAATTCGCTTACATTTTAGCGAATGCGAAAGCGAATGCAAATAGCAAAAGTAAGCGAATAATTTGCGAATGCGAAAGCGAATGCGAACATTCGTTACATCCCTACAGAAAACCAACCAGAACTTTATGTTAGTCATACAAAACCTTGTAATTCCTCTATAGTTTAAGAAATTACTCACCAGAATTTTAAAAAAATCGATTTTTTTGAAGAAACTTATGAACTAATTTTAGTCTAAAATTTTGAAGTTGTTTGTTTAAATTTACATGAAAATACTGTTTCGCGTTTAAATTCCTATAAAAAGAAACTGATTGTTAAAATAGGTAACTATTAACAATTTTTTCTAGATGAAAATATCATCATAAAACACAAAAAAGGACATTTTCTTAAAATCGCTTCCAATTCGGTGACTAGGCATCGAAAAAGGGAACTTCTTGCAATGACAACCCTATATAAAAATCATTAGATGGGATCGAAATTTGCACTACTTCCAGATCGCAAACTCTACATTTTCATGACTTTCTTGGAATGTCTTTTTTTACTGGGAACTTAATATAAAAAAAATTAACTAAAGTTATCCCTTTCTTAGCTTTTTTATCACAAATTTTTTTTAACTCTGTGTAAATTGTGGATGGAACATACCGTCCTACTATACGTGCAAATGATAAAATTGTTTTATCAAAATGGGGATTCCGTTTGTTTTTCCCACCGGCAGCACTATTCGCAATGTGGAAACAAAATATCTGACTTCGAAAATTCCAAATTCGCTCTCACTTTTAGTTTCTATCACTATCTCGGGGAACACTTAGAACTAAGCTGAATAGTTCTCCTATCAACACCTTTAATTTAAAAAAAAAAAACAGAAAATGCAAAAGAAGAGAGGTGTCTTAGGACACCCAGTTATAGCTATGCTACTTAGCTATATAAAATAAACTTAATGTGTTAAATAACAATGCAATAAAATTATATTATATGATGATGTCAAATTCACCGCAAATATTTCAAAACGTTTTCATTCCGTTTACACTCGACAGGCTGTCTTCTCTGGTTCGTGCTCATGTGCAAAAAGAAAACAAACATAAATTGAGCATACCTTCTTATTGGTTTTGTTTCACTCACATCAAAGAACGAAACAAAACAAAATGAAACAATTTGTTTCGTTTATTTTCGTACTCTACTTTTTAAGTACAGAGAAAGCAAAACAAAAATAAATTAATTTAAAAAAGCATTTTTTTTCAAAATCGATTATTTTAATTCCCAAAATTATTTGAGAAACGTGAACACTTGGATGTTAGAAATTTTGCAAGCCACTTGCAAGCAACTTGCAAGCAACTTGCAAGCAACTTGCAATCAACTTGCAAGCAACTTGCAAGGCACTTACAAGGCACTTGCAAGCAACTTGCAACACACTTGCAATGCACTTGCAACGCACTTGCAATGCACTTGTAAGCAACTTTCAAGGCACTTGCAAGCAACTTGCATGGCACTTGCAAGCAACTTGCATGGCACTTGCAAGCAACTTGCATGGCACTTGCAAGCAACTTGCAAGTCACTTGCAAGCAACTTGCAAGTCACTTGCAAGCAACTTGCAAGGCACTTGCAAGCAACTTGCATGGCACTTGCAAGCAACTTGCAAGCAACATGCAAGCAACTTGCAATGCACTTGCAAGCAACTTGCAAGCAACATGCAAGCAACTTGCATGACACTTGCAAGCAACTTGCATGGCACTTGCAAGCAACTTGCATGGCACTTGCAAGCAACTTGCATGGCACTTGCAAGCAACTTGCATGGCACTTGCAAGCAACTTGCATGGCACTTGCAAGCAACTTGCATGGCACTTGCAAGCAACTTGCAAGTCACTTGCAAGCAACTTGCAAGGCACTTGCAAGCAACTTGCATGGCACTTGCAAGCAACTTGCAAGCAACATGCAAGCAACTTGCAATGCACTTGCAAGCAACTTGCAAGCAACATGCAAGCAACTTGCAATGCACTTGCATGCAACTTGCAAGCTACTTGCAAGTAACTTGCAAGGCACTTGCAAGCAACTTGCAAGATAACTTCGAACCAACTTGCGAAGCACTTGCAAGCAACTTGCGAGAAACTTGCAAGGCACTTGCAAGCAACTTACACAGCACTTGCAAGCAATTAGCAACCAACTTGCAACCAACTTACAAGGCACTTGCAAGCAACTTGCAAGGCACTTGCATGCAACTTGCAAGGCACTTGCAGCCAACTTGCACAGCACTTGGAAGCAACTTGCAAGCGACAATTTTGCTTGTTTACATACCCGCCAAGATAAAAATGAGCTTAATCTTTTTGAGCTTTTTTTTTGGCAAAATCGGCATCTTCTGTAAGTCGATATTTCCCAGCGTTGTTCAAGCGTATACACAACCATTTTCGTTCAGCGGAAGGATAAAACTAATTATCTGTTAAATCAGACATGAGCTAAGTGTTGCCAGTCACGGAATAAGCACTAGTTGAAAAAAAACGTTAGATGGCGGACTAAAGCAATTTCATCGTGTAAATTTAGTCACACAATCGTTGAAGCGAACTTTTGTAATATTTAAGAAACCATGAAATACCGAATTATATTTATTTGACATAAAGTCTTTATTTATTTAATTTGAAAAAAAAATTAAATATATCACAATATACATTAAAATTATAATAACAATCCAAACTTTCGGGAGTAGTTAATTAAAATTTTTAATTGAAAAAATTGTATAGCCGACAGGTACCATGAAATAAGTCTCAAATGAAATAACTCCCAATGAAATAACTCCCAAAATGAAATAAGTCCTAATGATAAAAAATTAAATAACTTCCAATTGTTCAAATGAAATAACTCCCCAAAAGAATAAAAAATTACAAACAAAAAGAAAACAACACGTTATTAGCGGAATAACTAGCTTTTGAATTTTCTCCATAACCTGTATCTCTATCTAAGGTTCCTTTCTCCACCAAAGTAATCCCCGACACAGCTTCCCCTACTACAAAAAAAAAATATTTACCCGAAGAAGACACACACAGGCGTGTCGAAATATTGAGTATAAATAAATATTGTTAATTTTATTTATAAAAAATACCTCAAGCTTAATAAAATAATAATTACATAAAAATAAAAGGTCAAAGAAAAGTTACAAAAATCATTAATTTGAAAATTTTGCTTGTTTTTTTTTATTTTGATGAGTTCCAAGAGCGGGAACGAAATGCATTGCTTAACCATAAAAACAAGCGAAATTTTCATATAAAAAAAACATTCAGAATTTTGATATTAAAACGGGATTATAATACCAATTTCTTATCTGTATCAAAATGAATTTGACTGCCACTTATGCCATTTTATAAATCTGCATGCCACCAAAGTCTTTATGTTTATGAGAAAGCGTGTACATTTAACTTCCCGTTTTCTCAAAAATTTCCCGCGAATTGTAAGCAGACTTTTGCCGGGAACTCCCAAATCCCAAAGCTTAAGCAGAATCCAAGATAAGGCTTACACCGCACTTCCGCTGCTGAAATTTTGAAGAGTTTCACTAGATCAAGAAATAAATATATTCAATAAAATATATTCTTTCACCTTAATTTTCACCTTAAGAAATAATATTCTGCACAAATTTCGCTGAATTATGTATCTTAATTTCTATATGTGCGCTAACGCTAATATTTCCTTATATCTTTTTATTATACTATTGCTTCGGCCCAATATTATTTCTTAAATATAGAATCGGATATTTCCATTTCTTCCTTGTGTTTTGCTTAACTATGTAAAAGTGTACAAATGTAATTGAAAATAAATGTAAAAATCAAAAACAGGGACATTTGATTTTGCAAATGTTACCATTTTCCAGTAATTTTCAAATCTCTAGCCAGTGTCGCCAGTTTAGGGAATTCGTCACCAAATTAGGGATTTTTTTTCGCGATTTGGGCTGAAAAATTTAGTATTGGGGATCTGGGGATTTCTTGGGGATGATAACCAAACTTTAGGGGATTTTGTTCATAACTGATGGTAACAAGAATGATTTTGGAACTAAGAAATATGCGTCTGGCAAGTCTAAAAATATGTGTTACTATATAAAGATTTGTTATACAATAAAACGTAAAAAAAAATTAAACCGACTTAAAAAATAAGCACTAAAAAGCAACAAATAATATAGATCTAGTTAAATAAAAGATCTTTATATATGTTACCTACAGTGGCGTTTGAAGTTGGTGCCAGTAATACTGGTACTAAACACATAGGAACGTGCCCGGTAAAAAAACTGCAAGTAATTTTTATGTACATATGTATGTGCTTAGTTACCAATGTTCCTGGCACCAACTTCAAACGGCACTGTAGGTGCCTTTATTTAACTAGATCTATATTATTTGTAGCTTTTTAGTGCTTATTTTTGGAGTCGGTTTAAGTTTTTTTTTTAAGTTTTATTTTTACCTTTTTAGTGCATACTTTTTTATTTAGAAATATGGTCCAGTTTCGTAAAAATCGATTAAGTAAAAACACGTGAAATATAATATTAAATTTTATGGGGCGTGGCTACGCCTATTTTTTAAAAACAAAATTGTGTATTTTTAAGAGTTCAAGGTGTGTGCCAAGTTTCGTAAATATTGGTTAAGTACAAGCACGTGAAATATTATACTAAAATTTAATAGGCGTGCCCCGCCCACTTTTTTGAACGCAATTTTGTGCTTTTATTAAAGTTTAGGGTGTGTGCCAAGTTTCGTAAAAATTGGTGAAATAAAACCCTGTGAAATATAATATAAAATTTTAATGGGCGTGGCCCCGCCCATTTTTTTAAAAGAAGATTGTGTCTATTTTACAGCTCAAGGTGTGTGCTAAGTTTCGTAAAAATCGGTAAAGTAGAACCACGTGTAATATTATAATACATTTTAATGGGCGTAGCCCCGCCCATTTTTTCAACTTAAAATTTTTGTAATTACAAGAACCAAAGATGTTTGCTAGGTTTCGCAGCAATCAAATGAGTAGAAGATCACAAAATCAAATTTAAAAAATTGTGGGCGTGACCCCGCCCACTTTTTTCAAATGGGACCAATGGAAAAATTTTTACAATCGGTCTAAAATGCACCGAGTTATGAACCCACACACCTAAAAAAAATAGAGACGAATTGTTAACCTCCTTCTTTTTTTGAAGTCGGTTAAAAATACGGCAACCATAGTTGTGTAAAGAACCGAAGAATGTCAAAAGCACAAAATTAATTGTAACAAAACCAAAACAAAACCGAAGTTTTAGACATTCTTCAGCTACAAAGCACATGAAGCAAAAAATTATCAGCTGCAGTAGCGCTGCTACCTGGTTAGATATACCTTCATAGCTATGGGCATAAATGATTTTTTTTTAATAAATATGGGCATTTCCTGGGGTCACGAACGTACGTTCGTACGCTTTTGATGTGCAAAGAATATAGAAAACAAAACTTTTCCTAGCATTTATTTTGCGATTTGATAGCTCTATGTTTAGTGCAAAAAATTTAAGCTCTAGAAAAAAACTGGCAACAGTGTCTCTAGCAATATCACAAGCCGTAATGCATTTTCAATTAAAGATAAACTTGTGTAGGATTAGGGGAGGGGGGTTGCGGGGAGGTGCAATTGTAAAGCTTTGATAGTTATTCGCAATAATTGCTTTTTGGCCCGAATACATATCACAGAATTTAATGCAGCTTCCAGGAGATTAAATAAAGTAGCGTATGCATTTCAAATGTCATACGTTTTGTTTGTTATACGAATAAATCTAATTAATTTTTTTTTTTTTTAAAAAGAGAAGTAACACTCAGACAATTAATGCCTACTACTATTACTAGGTGTTACCTTCTTTAGGAAAGGGATAGTGAGAGAGAAGACAGGTGGTGAAGGAAGAGATAGAGGAAAGCTTCATTCTTTTACAACTCTGCTTTTTCGCACGTTTTGAATAATGCAGTGTTGCAGCGCCTCTCTGATGTTAAATGAGGCGTATTAATTTTTTGAAGCTGTGTCTTGTAGCCATTTTATTGATTATTTTACTTCGCCAATGATTTTGCTACACAACGAAGGAGGGCGCTCGGATGTTACATTAGGATTAGTATCTACTGAAGTCGGTATAGTTCAGTGACCAGTGACTATGCCTTCATCACTTGAACTTACCTACAACAAACAACTGACACAAAGGGACACTAATGCACATCAGAAAAATGCGTGGTGTTGTTATTTAATGACTGTCGGATACAGGGATTGAACCCAGGACCTTCGGTTTTGTAGTCAACGTGCTAACTACTTCAGCCAACGCCACCCTCAATTAATTAAATTAATTTTGAAACATTAATTTAACATTCGTTTTATAAAGTAGATGATGTTTTAAATACTCTGAATGTGCCAGTAACATTCAATAATATGTTTTACTTCTAAAGTATATTTCACTAGTTTATTATTTGTTATTTAATTACATATTTTTATTTCTTAACACCCTTATGCACAAACGATTGTTAAACTTAAAGTTGGTTTAACAAAAGAATATTGTATGGCAAAACCGGTCTTAAAGCATGCTTTAACTTTAACAATCGTTTTTGCATAAGAGCATAAAAGTTTTGCAAAATACTTACCATACATACATATACTCTTTATTTTCAGATACAACTTCATCGTTAAGTTACATGGGGTAAGTGGATTTAAAGATAACTTAAAAAATAACTATGATTATATTTTAAGTAAAGATTTGCTATAAATACTTTTAAGCCGTTAAAAAAAGAACCGTTTAAGTAGTTAAATTATTAAATAGTTTACAGTTTAGGACATTTCAACGTTGTTCATTGTTGCGCCTGTTAAAAATAAATAAAACCAACAGAGATGAAAGAAATAAGCATCTTCAAATAAAGACTGGCTTAACAACTTTTTAGTTTATGATGCGATAAATGCAGCAACTCCATTTTAATACTTTAATAGCTGCAAAGATAAAGTTTTCTTTAGTTGTTCTTTTAGTTTTCGCCATAAGTAGCTGCGCCATCCATAATACAGTGTAAAAGTTGTTTTTGAAGTATCCTTTTTATATTTATTTATTCCATTTGTTTTTGTTTTAGCGTATTAAGTGTAAAAGTGGCAACATTATTTTTATTATTTTAAACTTATTTTTGTTCCAGTTAGTTTCTGCTTATTATTTATTGTTGTGGCTACAATGTTTGTGTGTGGCAACAAAACTTTAGATAAACAATATTAAATACATATAAAAAGCGTATTTTTTGTTTAGTTCATATTGTTCTGATATAGACGATTTACTACTTTTGACACTCCAAAGCACTGGGCATATGTTAGAAAACTCGATTCACAGATTGATGCCTCCTGCACTTATTAAGCAAAATTGTCGATTTCAATTGCTTGCTACTCAAAATCGACGCATTTAGTTAATTTAGCCTATATATGTATGTATGAGTAAAATATCATTTCGTTAATGTTCTTGATTGGTTTTTTAGATTCGTTATCTTGGTACCCTAATTTACCCGATATGCCTAGTTTCAAAATGCTGACATTCTGGTGGACGATAGAAAACTCAATAAGAAATGTTTTAAGCCTGAGCACTTTTGGAATTCGCTGACAATTGACGGGTTTTTGCGCTCTTCTGAATAGTAAAAATTTGCATATTAGATAGTTTGACATGGTAGGGATGATATGGTTGGTCACTTTACTTTCATATGACTGAGTAGACGTTTTCATGAAAGCATTACTGATATCGGGAAGTGTAAACTAGAGGACATCAGGGGCTTCATCATGGGAATTCGGTGTTTCAATGACGGATAATAGGGCCCACTTCTGGTTACAAATTGGGGGGGGGGGAGCGGGGGTAAATATTACTTTTTCTAGGCAACAGAAGAACCCAATCACAACGGACCCAATCACAATGGACCCAATTGGGTCTCCGAGTGGAGGTGCTGTATAGCACCACCCTTCCTAACCTAACTTAACCTACTTTCATATATACAGTGGGGAGCAGAGGTGACTACATGTTTATATTTGCTGCATTTGTAGGCGATTTAATTTTTGATCTTTGAATTATGTTGATTATTCAGTTGCTAACATAAATGATTTTAAAACAAAACAAAAAACTACATAATCAAAGAAAAAACCAAATGAAATGAAAATAACTCTTATTTATACTCACTTTTGTACATACAGAAAAAAATACCAATGTAAAATCAACATGCAAAAAGTTTGATTCAAATTCATTCAAATCAGATTAAATTTACAAGAAATAATAGCCCAATTCACAATCTTGTGCAAATGCTCTTGCATCGTAGCATGCAAAATTGCAAAATTGTATAGTATATTGATACTCACCACTAAGAATTGTTAAATGTATATTAACCATTTTGCAAATGCTACGATACAAGACCATTTGCACAAGTTTTTGAATTGGGCTAATATGTTGTTTGAGTGCGTTGGTGTTTATTTGCTTTGTTCATAGCTGCAATACACTTTCGGGCTTAGTTGTGTAGGTTGTTTTTGTATTGTTGTTGTTTTTTTTATGTTTATAAACAGCCGACAAACTGCTGCTGGCCGTGTACTAGTCTTGCAGTCGGAGGATCGCAGGTCCGAATCCTGGAGTTAAATCAAAGTATTTTTTTTAAACTAAAATCATTTTGTTTTTTTTTAACTAAAACGAAAATTTTTCAAATAAATTGGATGTTAAATGATCAATGAAATAATCCCCCCTGTTCCTCAAACCGAACGATTTGAAATCGCACAATTGTAGAAAACTAACTCCTACAATATAAATATTTTTTTAGATTTTTTAAATTTTTTTTATTATATAGATTCTCAGATATCATATCTGAAAGAAAATTATGGTGTATGTTTTTAAACACGTCTGCAGGACCATTTTTAATTTTTAGAAAATGAGAAATTTACTCGGATTCGGTTTACAGAACATAGTACATATTAGTGTGTTTCTTAAGAATATTTAAAGTTGATGTGGCTGCAGGGGTAAGCATGTTGACTACCATGCGATGAGTTCCGAGTTCAAATCTTGTCCGGGGAAGTCAATTTATATAAAAACGTTTTTCTGATGTCTATGTCAACCACGAGTAAGTTTAATAATTAATAAAATACATTTACTACATTAAATTAAATTGATGTTGTTCCAACTTGAAATAACTTTGATTCAACACGATTCTTCATTTTGATTTTAGCAGTACGTATGTAAATGTTAAATGAACGTGAAATAAAGTTATTTAAAAAGGAAAAATTTTCTTTGACAATTACTATAAATCATGTTAGATTAACATCAAACACATATAAAGCAAAATCATTGGCGAAAAATATTTGATTAACCTTGTTTAAGTAGATTTTGAGTTCACATTTTTCTGTGTGTACCTTCAGGGTTGTTACATGGTGGCATGTTGGTCAATTGCAGAAAATTGATATCATCATGAGAAAAGAAGACTATTTGAATATTTTGCACACCCATTTTCCCGATTTTCTAGACGTCAACGCATATACTGAGAAAGAAGTTGTGTTTCAACAGGATGGCGACTCGAAACACACTTCAAAAATTGTTAAGGAATGGCTGACTGGAAAAAATTTTCAATTGATTCAGTGGCCTCCGCAAAGTACCGACCTCAATCCAATTGATAACTTATGCTCAATTATGAAAAGACGTTTGGCACAATATCGAACGGTTCCATCTAACTGAATCGAGTTGTGGCAATGTTTACAGCTGGAGTGTCAGAAAATTCCAGTGCATTTCAAAATAAAGGGCTATGGACTACCTACTATAAATACAACATATTTTAAATGTTGCTTGAAGGTACAAAATTAATCGCTTCTTTATTATTATTATTTTTATGTGCCTAAAAATGCAGCAAATACGAGTACAAACATTTACTCACCTCTTCTCCTCCCCACTGTATGTCATGCATACGTATACTTAATTTGGAAATAGTGAATATCGATCACGCCTTGAATTTCTGTCCCACCTTGTTCCGCTTTATTGGTTTTTGAAATTTTAAATTTCTTATTAAAATACATAAAAGCTTATGCACGTACTACACCATATAGGTGTGGCAATCTGAAGGTTCCTAAATGTGATCCAATCGGTCACGTTTCTCAAATAATTTTGGGAATTGAAATAATCGATTTTGAAAAAAATGCTTTTATCGTAAATTTTTTTTAAAGAAGTGCTCATTTTGGTAAAATATGGAAGAGCACACGTACAAAACCATATACATAGGTGTGGTACTCTGGAGGGTCCTAAATGTGATTCAAGTGTTCACGTTTCGCAACTTGCAACTGCAGCTTGCAACTTGCAGCTTGCAAACAACTAGCAACTTGCAGCTTCCACCTTGCACCTTGCAAGCAACTTGTAACTCGCAAGCACTTTGCAACTTGCAGCTTGCAAACAACTTGCAAGGAACTTGCAATCAACTTGCAACTTTCAAATTCCCAAAATTATTTGAGAAACGTGACCGATTGGATCACATTTAGGAACCTTCAGAGTACCACACCTATATGGTGTAGTACGTGTGCTCTTCCATATTCTATCCAAATGAACACTGATCTTCTCAAGAAATTTCACCAAAAAAAGCATGTTTTGCAAAATCGATTATTTCAATTCCCAAAATTATTTGAGAAACGTGAACACTTGGATCACATTTAGGACCCTCCAGAGTACCACACCTATATCGTGTAGTACGTGTGCTCTTCCATATTTTACCCAAATGACTACTCATCTTCTCAAGAAAATTATGTTTTCTTAAATTTAATTTATTAATTTTATAATTTCATAAAGTACATTTTAGAGCGATTTTTCCAAAAAAAGAAAAAAATATATATATCTTAATCCAGTTCCAAGGATTTGGAATCCTAATTTATTTATCGACTGCTGTTAAATAGCTAACAGTGCTCTGTTATGTGCTTAACATGCTATGTTAGAAATGTTGGTTCCTGTCTCTGCTATTTAAATTAGAATCTATCTTCATACACATCGAAAGATTGACCTAGATTTTCAAATAAAAATCGTTGCCTGTTATATCTAAATAAACTTTTATTTACTGACAATATTCCGTCAACGTCTACTCGGAATAGAGTCTGCCGCAATTAGCAAAACCAAATTTTTATTGAAACTAACGTACGAAATAACTGCTTAATATATGAAAAAAAATACACTGCATGTAACATTGGAAATAAGATTTAGATGGCGAAAAATAAAAATTTTGACCAAGACATAAGCTTGTAGACATATTAAAATCAAAAAATTCTAGAAAGTATTGGAAGTATGCTCTGAAAGCATAAATTATGCTATAAAAATTAGAAAATATGCGTATAAGACTGATACATGCAAAAACATGCTTTAAAGGGTAAAATATGCAAAAATATGCAGTATCAAATCAATACTAAAATTCATTAAAATTTCTGAAACGGTTTAATATCTTGTCGCTGCATTAATACTCGTACGTCACATAAGATAAAACATGCAATTAAATATTTGTAGTTTCCCTGGTTATGACTATGGAAGTATGGTATGGCACGTCTGAATGAACTTTCATCTGAACTTAAATTCAATTGACAGTCTTGATTTCCTGTTGCAGAAAAATCTCATGTTAATGACTAATTCTAGGCAGATCAAATTTTCAATTTGTGTTTACTGATTTTTGAACAAGTAATTAGTTTTTTACAAGAAAATTTGTCCTTATTATTATTAATATTTTTTAGCAGCATAAAATATTTTAATCTAAGATTTGTCCTAAACATTATCTACAATCAATATATTAAATTCAGTTTCAGTATTTCAAAATCAATTTTCCACTTATCGTTTCAATATGAAAGAAAAATAACTACATTTTCTAATCGTTCACTTAGTCACAATATAAGACAACTCACACCCCACCCACCTGTATACCATGGAAAGTAAGTAATTTTTCCTGTTTGGTTCTCAAACTCATTGCTATTTTTTAAATCGCTTCATCTTCTTCTGGGACATGTCATGAATTAAATCTGATATTTTCCACCCTCAACAAATGATTTATTTACATACAAATTGTATACGTCATCTTCATGTCATTGATAGAGAAAAAACAAAACAAAAAAAAAAAAACACATAAGAGATGAAGAAACAACTAAAACACACACACTTTTTGAAACATTTTTAAATATTTATGAAAATAATTATTTTTAAATTAAATCCACTTCCTTGTGAGTCTATAAGAGTGACAGTTTTGAAAGTTCTTTATTTGTTTTCTGTTGTGTTTGTGCTTGCTAATACATACATACATATGTATATACAATATTTACCTTGAAACTTCATTTGTCCTTAACAGGATTTTAACACACACATACACACTGGCACATACATAAGTCTTGATAGTCACTTATTATATCGTTAGCCTTCTTGTTCGCATTTTTTTCTTCTATATCGCGTTTGTTATTTTCTTTGCTCATTGCAACGAGTTGTAGTATTTGTATTTGTTTGTGAATCTCCTTTTCTTTTCTTTTTTATTTCTTAAAAACACTCACCTTTAAATCAATGTTGACAAAACTTTTATTGGATAAGTTTGTTTGCAAAATAAAAAAATATATATAAAACTTAAGAATTGTTGAACAAAATTTACAGAAAGCCTTGAAGTACGGCCAAAAAGATTGTATTTTCGATAATCAGGCTGATAGGGTTATTAAATACGATCCTTTAGCTGGGACTGAAAGCATAACCTCCAACCTCCAGGCAGTCAGGCTTAACTGTTTCTTCATACAGAGTAAAAAAAAAAGATTTGTAAATACAATTAATTTATTTGTGAATGCAATTAAAATATAATTAAAAAAGCACCTACAACGATTTTTGTAAATACAAACACACATTTGTAACATAAGAAAACAAAATTAACTCAATTATTTCCAATTAAAATGATTGTGTTATTCACAATTGATTTTTTTAACAGAAAACAAAAATTTTTAATAAATTTGTTTTTTAAATTCTAATGTAGATGTAAAAACACATTTATTTTTTTTTAAATATTTATTTTGTAGAATTTGGTTTTTTGTTAAAAGTTGTTTCCACACAACCCTCGAACCGGCAACCTCTTTACTAATAGACTGACGTACTTACCACTCAGCTAAACAGCAAATCGTTATTAGATACGCAAACAATGAATAAACGCAAAATATGCACAGAGAAAAAACTGCCTTATAGAATAAAAAAGATTTTCTCTATGAACCGTTTTTAGGCTAAGGGGCATCCCAGCAGAAAGAAGCGAAGATTTTTTCATAGAGATTCCTTATTGTTTTTATGTGGTAAATCTTATTAATTTTATCAAGAAGAAAACCACATAAAATCAAGAAGAAATCTTATTATTCACAACCTTTTTTACTCAATTTCCGTTATTTTTGGCACCAAAAAACCAATCCATAGAGAAAAACTTCTTGATTCTATTAGGTTTTTTTTATAAATTGTAAATTATAGGGATTTCTTATTGATTTTATTAGGTTGCCTTCTTGATTTTTTTAAAAAGGTTTTCTTCTTGATTTTAGTAGGTTCCTATGTGATTATGTGTAAAGCATCTTATTGATTTTTTAATAAGGAAATCTTCTTGATTTTATGAGGTGTGTTGTTATTTCATATCTATGATCTTTTTAATTTTTGTATAATAATGTTGGCACAATAATTTCAATGGTTATTCAGGCTGCTTGCATATTGCGTAGAGTGCTTGTCTATCAGGTAGAAGTTTGCTGGTTCAATACTTGGTGAGTAAGTTAGTTAAGAATATAACATAATGTGTATTTACGTATGTATAAATAAATAACATCTACAATATACTACATACATATGTATATGGTATAGAATTTAAATGAAAATACCTAAGTACAGAGAATAAAGACGCATATTTTTTTATTTTTTTATTGAAAAAATCAATAAGATAACCTCATAAAAACTACAAGATTTCTTCTTGATTATTTCCAAAAGGTTTTCTATAAGAAATTAATAAGATTTCCTTATTGAAAAAAACCATAGAGATTTCTTATAAATTTTGTTCTATTTTATGAGGTATTTAGTAGGCACTGTTTTCTCTGTGTGATTTCTTATATTTGTTCTACATGTGCGCATTGCGTTATGATATAATTTAACAAATAACTTTGTTGAGTAAAAAAAAAACAAGATGCGACGTTTTCGGCTTCTTGTCGGCATTTACACGTATACAACACGAGCAATCAAAATAAACGACAACAATAGCACATTAGCGCGTTGTGTCAATCATCAAACAAGATAAACACCAACACAAACAAATGAAATTAAATGATATTTTATTTATTTATTTATTATTTATTTACTTGATATTAAAATTATATAAAATATAACACTAATATATACATTGATCGCACTGGCTGCTAAGTTCATCGGCTAAAAATGATATTTTAAAATTGATAAATATTGTATTAAGTTAATAACAAATATTATTAAAATTAATTTTTTTTCAAGAACATGGTTTTGTTAATCATAATTCTTGTTTTTATCTGTGTAAATTAAAATAGCGACCCGATTGCTACAAAGAACCGACGCGCGGCTGCCAGCAGCCTCTGACATGAGATCAGACAGTACCAGATGGTGGCTTGTCGAGAATTCCCTTTGAAACTCTTCTCATTGTTTGTTTTTAATGGGCAATAGAAGGGAATCTCAATGGACCCAATTTTGTCTCCGAGTGAAGGTGCGGTAAAGCACCACCCTTCCTAACCTATTCTAACCCCTCATTGTCCGCGACTGCAAGCAGCTCCCTTTTATATTTGGCAGATGTTCCACTATACGCAACGTGTGGACGTACGCAGCACCACTCAGCTGTACTTTGTAGAGAGTGAGTCAAGAAAACACGACATAGGTCTCTCATATAGTTTGTTTCACCATCCCGCCCGGAGGCCCTATATTCTTCATAGGAATGAAAGGAATTAATAATAATTGATTTATATATAGATCAGCTATGTCCAAACATACTGATATTTGCATTTCAGGTAAACAGCTTTGAAAGCTCTTAAGTTTGTTCTTGTTTCTTTGCAAAGTAGGAGCAAGCATTGTTGTCTTTTGTGTTGTTGTTAGGAATGTTGTACTCTCGTCGGTGTGAAAGCACAAAAGCTCTTTTCTAAAAGTTTGCACATTGTGCATATGGCTTGGACGTAGCTGATATAGATTATTAAATTATATAGAAAGAAAAAAAATCATTCTAAATATTGGTGGAAAGTCATAGTCAAAACAAAGTATACTTTAAGAGTTTAGAACCAGTATTTTATATGGTAATACTGGTTTTAATTTCTTAAAGTTTACTTTGTTTTGACTATGACTACGCTCCGTTGTGTTCCTAATAAATAAGAAAAAAATCAGTGGGTTAAGTTACGTTGGGAAAGAGATCTTGAAGTAATGATACCAGCACTTTTCTCGTAAATTTCTCATTCTTAGTGGAATACTGTCATTGAATTACTGAACTTTTGCGTTAAAGTTCTTTCCTTTATCACCTCTCATGGAAAGGTCAACACAAAACGATACAGAGAAATCTAGTTTGCTGCTTTCGTAAGGCCTACGATTTGTTTAACATTCTTTAAATTTACAATCGAAGCTTGAAAGTTCGCGGCTCTATCCACAATCTTCACTTCAGAAAGGAGGCAAGGAGCAATTCCTAGGCTTATCAATTCAAAAGCTTTTCAGCTTTGCTTAAACGAAAGTTTATTAAATATCCTTAAAAATTCCTGAGCTTTCGAATTATTTCCCAAAAGAACCTTATCCAAAGAATTGTGCTATGTTTACGTTACCTTAAGCCCGGTACTTAAGTATAGTGAAGCCTTTAAAGTACTTGCAGAAAAAGTACTCAGTGTGTTTTTATTAAAAGTAAAGTAAACTAGAATATGAAGAAGGAAACTTTTGAAAATTTGTTGAAAAGTATGTAGTTTCATATAAGTAGAAAAAAAGGAGGAAAACTCTTATGTATAAAAAAGCGAATGATAAGTAATTTTTTCTTCTGCCTTAATACGTTGATTCAGCTGATTTATCTGTATTTGTGTTTTGATTTTTTCAACAGAAAAGTTTCCATGGCTAATTTGATTTGTGATAAATGCTTTTATTTATAATTTCTTTGCTTTGTCAAATGAAAAAAAAGGATCAAACTGTTTAAAAGTTTCTAAAGACAGCAAATCATCCAAGGAAAGAAAAAATCAATAAGCCAATATTAAGTTTTCTTTTGCATAAAACTACAAACGTATGCTGAATGATTTAAATGAATATAAACCCAAATTATTATAAGACAAATTTGAATTGATTGAATTTAAAAGTGAATGCATTTGCTGATTAAAAAGACTATGATTTTGTTTATCTGGTTAAAAGTGACACATAAAAGAATATATTCAACAGTTTATTTTCTATATCCTTCTTCATATTTTATGTAGCACACAAAAATTTTCTTTTTAATGAGTTGTCACATCTGTAAATAAGTGAAAAAATCTTTTAAGGATTTTTATCTGTTCTCTTCAGTGATTGATACATAATTTTTTTGTTTCTTGTTAATCAATTAATCATGATTGTTTTATGTGTTCCTTAGAAAAAATGATTGATTGGAACTTGGTAGGGGAAAAAAAATTTCCATTTTGTTATTAGGGAGGCAGTATGATTGCCTCTATTATCGAAAGCTGACTCCAGCTGTTAGTTAGTATTGTCTCAAAATAATAACGTATATAATTGATTTTTATATTATTATTATTATTATTATTATTATTATTGAAAAAAGCTTTGTCGAAATATTTTTACTGGTCTTATCATTTTAAATATACATACATATATGTAAATCAAATATTTCATGTGCATTTGAAATTTATGGAAAACTTTCAGATTTAATATAAAAATCCTAACTACGCAAATGAAAATATTTTATGTTAGGTTAGGTTGAAAAGAGGTGTCACTACGCTAATAGTCGGAGACATATATGTACATCAGCCAGAATTGGCCTGTTGTGCAATCTCATGTGATTTAAAAACGAAACCCTCCTTTATAGGAACTCAATAACATTTACGTAGTCCCTAAAACTTTTCCACTTTATTCCTATAAGGTGGGTAATGTCCAGTAATGTGTCATCTCTAAAATAACGGCATCTCGGCTGGAAAATTATAAATAAAGTGCTCCATTGTTTCGAAGTTCTCCACTCATGCCCTTCATTCATTGTTATCTGTGGCAACAATCTGATACAAATGCCTTCGTTAATTAGAGTGCCCGGTTAAAACGCCAATGAACTTTTCTAGCTCGGGCTTGTTTAGTTTCAAAATCCAATTGTTTTGTCTTCTTCTGGCTCGCCCCATAGAACTGTGGTTAAATTACCTAGATTATCACTTTTCTATCGTAAACTGTCGGCCACCTTTGCCAAATTTTGTAACTCAATCTTCGTTGTCTTGAAAGTCTTTACATTAATTAGAGTTACTACTGTCCGTAGGCTAGGAAGGGCGCTGTATAACGCACCTCCACTCGGACACCCAGTTGGGTCCATTGTGACTCCCTTTTATTGACCCGTTAATAGTAATACTTTACCGCTATTATGAAGCCCCTGTATACTCCAGCTTACACTTACCGATATCACTAATGCTCTCATGGAAACGTCTGCTCAAAAATCTAAGTCGTTCTAGTTCGAGCAATGGCGGATAAATGTTCAATAGTTTCTGGTTCCTGTTCACCCCCGCAAATCCTAAAGAAATCCGGAGTGCTAGTTTCCCAAATTCTGGACATAGCTCTAACCGAGCATTGACCAATCAATGCACCTATCACGACTCTCATCGCCTTCCTATTCATATCCAGTACTTTGACCCTATTTTTGCTGGCTCGTCGGTAGTTTCATTTCCCTCAAAACTGCTGTGACCGGGAACCCAACATAGTCTGACACTATATTTGTCCATAAGCAAGTTGAGGGCTCTCCTGCAACCACTAACAACTTTCTATTTGACATTGTGTCCCTTCAAAGCTGTTAGAGCTGCCTGGCTGTCGACGTAGAAGGTTAACTTCTCACATTCAACTAAATTCCTGGCCCTGAGGATCGCCAAGATCCTCAAGTTTGGAAAACGCTGCATTCATTCGGCAGTCTGAAAGAACTACGATGTATGTATAACAAAAATTTCTTTACCCCCCGTCTAGACAGGCAATAAATTCATTAACATATGTTGCAGTTAATGTCAAAATATTTATGTTGCCATTGATAAT
This sequence comes from Tachina lurida, assembly GCA_944452675.1. NCBI lineage: Eukaryota > Metazoa > Arthropoda > Insecta > Diptera > Tachinidae > Tachina > Tachina lurida. Next base: position 90,443,732 of record OX101754.1, read on the forward strand.
TATTGCGAGCATGAAACGTTAAACTCGGGTGTTAATTTATGTTTGACTTTTCTGTATTGCGTTTGACATTTGGATAATATTAATGAAATTGAGAAAATAATATATATTGTGTGTGAAATAATTTGTATTGTTATAAGTTAATTAAAATATAATTTTTTTCGATTAACCAGATATTTACAAGTGAATAATATTTTTGTTCTGCCAGTCTAGACGGGTGGTAACAAAAGTCTTGGGAATGATATGTAAAAGTATTTAAAAGTAACTCTTAAGCTCACATACTTGGCTTTCATATCATATAACTTAACTTGTTAGCTTATAAGATGATGACAAATTTGAGTTTCTTACAACTGAAATAATTTTCTAATTTAAATCATAACTTTCTCTACTTTTGCCCTTTCGTTTACATAAATTATGCAATAATTTTAATACAAAATAAATGAAATGATCATATACATACATATCGTTACTAGAGATGCTAATCGGGACAGGTTTTTTGAAATCCCGGGCTTCGGGATTTAGTGATGGAGTCTCAAAATCGCGAACCGGGACCCCGGGATTTTCGGGACTTACAAAATCCCGAAAACATTGTGAACAAATGTGCGTCTTTATATTAAAAATTATATTTTGTTTTACAATTTAATTTTATTGCATATTTAAAAGGTGCATACAGACGAACATATGTATGTACTTATGTAATTCAGACATATAATTGCAAATTTTCATTGAAAAGTGCAATGTATGTAACATTTATTTCCTAGAAAAGAAAACGCCACAAGATATATTATGTATATACAATATAATATTATCTACTAAAATATTTATTAAAAGCAAATTTTCAGGGAGTATCTAATCATTTTTAATATAGACGATGACAGTCAAAAAGATTATTTATGCAAAAAAGGGATTCAGATAATCCCGAAAATCCCGGGCTCTAAAATGAAAAAAAAAACCCGGGCTCCGAGATTTGCATAGTCCCGAAAATCCCGGGATTTCCCGTTTAGCATCTCTAATCGTTACCTTAATATTGAAAGGACCTGAGTCATTATATTTTTGAAATCGAGTTTTTTCTATATACTTTAATAATGGAACATCTAGTGTATCGAATAATTCCAAAAAAATCGATTTCAAAAAGTAATGAGTTAGGGCCTTTCTATATTAAGGTAACGATATGTAGTTATAATTAATAAAATCATAATATCTTGTTTATTATAGATATGTATATTCACGTAAATTTAATTTTCTTTTCTGACAGAATGTTTATTTTAATGTTCCGAAACATTCATCATATCAAAGCGAGTACAATGTATCATGTCCATGTTTGTTTGTTTCGATGAAGTTTAAATGTCAGGACTACAGCCAAAATAGTAAACAATTTTTGAACATGACGACACATCAAATACTTTCGTCCATTTATAAAAAGATATGTCTGTATATATGTACATCAGTATGTATGTATGTATAGTATTTTATTTATATTAAAACACAGAATGAACTCAAAGAAAAAATAGAGCAACAACTTCAAATTGTCTGTAAATGAACGTTGGCATTAACACTAAAAAAATATATATATACAAAAAAAAAAAATAATAAATAAATACGACCAAATAAGTGACAGCATAGAAAAAGTTTTGAAAGCGTCGAGTCATAAGTTGTTCATCACTCTTGCGCTGCTTTTGTTGCACAATGATTGTTATAAATTATAAAAAAAAAAAAATTAAAGATCAGTGGTGTTAAACCATGAAAACGCACGACTGCGGGGACAGAAATATGGCCAGGAGCTGTAAAGACAGTGAAAATTGCCTTGGCTTGACAAGTTTCGCTTACTCAAAGAAATGTTACTAAGAAAAGAATTACAAGTAGGGGAAACCTCCTCTCTAAGTATCTTTATATAGTGAAGTGTAGTGAACATCAGCCTTGGGGGTTGTTTTGTTGCAGTTAATTTTGTATGTTGCAAGTGTAATTATATAAGTTGTGCTTGGCTGTATAAAGTTCAACACCAACTTTCTTTTTCTTTTTTGCTTGGTGTTGTCTAGTTTACAGGATATTCAACAGCAACAGCAACAAGAACAACAATAGAAGCAACAGCGGCAACAGTAAAAACTGCAACAACATTTCATGTTTCAACTGTGAGGTTTTTAAAGCGTTTAGTTGCTGCTGTTGTTGTTCAATGCATGCATTTATTAAGCCAATCATGCCCCGTTATGGTAGGAGCTAAAGCAATTTCTGATTAAATAAATTTTTTCTTTATTAACTATTAGAACGTATATATGGATCTGTCAATAGGGAATTATGAACTTTGCTAGTTGAAAGCGTTGAGTTTGTTGATGTTACCAACCGTCATTTATTCAGTCTGTTTTGCTAAATCAATGTCATTGTATAAATCGTTCAATAATACGTGCAAATAATAAAACTGTTTTATCTCAATGGGTGTTCCGCTGATCAAAACTCGTATGTTTACCAAAAAATGACAATAAGTACTAGACAAATCTATGTATGTATGCTAATGCCCTAATTCAGTAAGAAGATTTAGGACGTTTTTGTTTGAAAATGCTTCTGAGTTCTTGTCTTTGAAGTCTCTAAATTATTTTCTTCAAAAATGGTTGTTGTCTTTGACAATGAAAAATATAAATATTATTGCCATGTTTTTAAAACATAAAAATTCAATTAAATTATTATACAATAGTTTGAAAAATATATGAAAAAATATGTGTTGGATATAATGTTTAGAACAAAATCATAAAGCAAATACACGAACCTTCTAGCATAGACAACAAATAATAATCGTTTTAAAGAATCAAAACTGCTTCTTTTTTCGTCCATAGACAAGACAATACATTCGTCGAACAGAATTAGGGCATAAAACTATTTGGCCATGTCGTAGGAAGTCAGTCCGGCTCTTAATGGGGTAGTTCACTACATTAAAAAAAATTTCCATGACAAGTTGCTTGCGCTCGGCGTTTGTATTGACCTTGAAGGAGCTTTTAACATTGTGAGTACCGACACTCTTATCCAATCTTTAGTACAGTTTCAAGTTGACCAATCTATTATTGATTTAGTAAACTTCATGCTAGCAAACATATGTATTGTTACGTTTATCCTTTAAAAACGTCCGTTCACCCGAAGATTTGCAAATGAATAAAAGACCCCAGTGTAGTAATTAGGGTTAAGAGTGACACTTTATTTACTAATAAATGCACTTATACTAATCCAATTCAAGAGCTTGAATACACACACATAGATTACTTAAATATACTACAACTGGTTACCACTACATCTTCATCGCTGTTGTATAATCAGGTTTCACACAACTGACTGCACTGGTTTCGTAACAAAACTCTCACTCGGCTGTTTGTCACACACAAGATTTATTCTGCTGATACTGTTTATGCAACACTACAGAGTCACCGTAATTAAATACTTTCGCAAGTTTTCTTCACTTTCAACCAGCGTGACCATATTAGCTTATTTTGAGCTAAATTTAGCTTATTTGTTTCAGATTTAGCCTTAAAATTTTCATTTAGCTCTTAGCTTATTTTTTAGCTTTTTTTAAAAACTCATTTAGCTTTTTTAGCCTTTTTTTAGTCTAAATTGCGTGTTCTCTAAAAATATATTAAAAACATAAACAACTTATAAAAATTATAATTTTTAGCATTGTAAAATAGTTTACAAAAAATACAAAATGTAAATTATACGACAATTTTATAACAGAAATGGAGAGAAGATAATGGCAGAATGGTTAGAATTCCAATGGAAAAAGTTAAATTCATATTAGTGGCCAAAACACTTTTTGAGTTTTTTGGGTATAAAATTATTTGACTTGAGTTGAACGTTTCAGCGGCATCAATTAACTTAAAACAAAAACCTGAAATAGCCTTAAGCATGGATAGCACTATGTACCGATTTTCGTCGGGCCACCTTAATAAAGTCATAAGTAATAAGCCAAAATGGCATTATTACTCAATTAATTCTGGAATAAGTCTATATGGGCTTATTACCAATGCAGTGTGGCGCAATTATATCCTTGTATTTCAAGTAGGCGATAAATTAGAGCAAAATCTTTACTTATGACTTTATTTCACTGATCTGACGAAACTCGGTACATTGTGCAGATAGTGTGATCCATGCTTTACCTTAAATAGCATTAATTCACTTAAAAAGCTTTCGTATTTTAGTATAAATGGTTTTGCATTTTTAAAAAATTTTTAAGATTATTTTGGGGAAGTTTTTGTTTTGTTCTTCATTAAATCTAAAATATAATAATTAATAAATAATTTCATTAAGCAAATATTCTATATGTATAATAAAAAAATATGTTTGTGTAATATTTAACGTTAGTTTAGCAATAAGAAACTATTGAAAAGTGATCAAAGAAGTGGAAAAAAGTTTAGCTTTATATTCTAGCCTAAAATGTAACTTTTTAGCTTATTTTAGTTTTTTTTCAAACGTGATTTAGCTTAATATTATTTTAAAATCTGGTCACACTGCTTTCAACGATGTTGACTCGACTATTATTTGATTCAGACTGACTGACTCTTACACAGGGTACCTCCTTTGATACTATAGGTATTGGTTCTAGAATCTAGAATATTGGCTATGTGCCTATATATGGCGCAATGAAATGTATGCACTTACTAAAGCCAAATGAAAGGAAATGTATTGCCGCATAACCATCTCTGTTGTCGTTTACTGTTGGTATCCAGTCTTCTAACACAATCTGAAAAATTCATGCTGCTGTTTCTAGGTGTTTGTAGATAATTGGATTTGCCGTTATTTTGAATTTCAGAGTTATTATGTAACGACTTTTATGTTGGTAATACGGTGTGTTGTTGCTAATACAGATATGTTTCTACCATGTACTTGCACTTTTATGTGTATGTGTGTATGTTTAGTTCTTTAGCTAAATACTTCTAGATAGTTTCTTTTATCTACCAAATGTTTTATTTATAAAAACATTTACATTAGCTCTGTTCGAATATTTTTGAGTAACAGTATAAACTGCGGTATGCACTACACAAACATAAGAAATAGGATGCAACGTGGGATGCCTCAAGGGGAATAGTATCACACCTTATTTGGATAACAACTATACAGATTCTGCTAGGGGAACTGATCACTAAAGGTAATGAATTTGTCTTATATGCAGACCTTAACGAACTTCGGCCAAGAGGACTGAATAAAAACGGAGATGGCTCCTTTCACAAGTATGACATATGTTATGCGGTATATATATCATAGTTTTCAGGGAAAGATCATACTGGTTTTTGACGGAATTAAATACTTCGGAGTGATCCTAGATCGGCATTTGTTATGGAGAGACAACATAGAGGAAATACCCAGGAGGGATAATTCATGCTCATCTCTCTGCAGAATCGCTATTAGCTCCAATGCAACATATCGGTTACATATGAGTGCGATTATACACGTTTAAATATACTCATCGGTATTTTGTTGGAGTTCAATAAGGAGAAAGTGCAACAATTAAATTTTGGTGAAAGTTCAACAAATGTGCAGATCCTTTGAGACCATTCTTTATAGAAAACTTATAGACATTGGTATTATATACGAATGACCTCTTGCTGCAGAACATCTAGACCATTATTTATGTAAAGCAGTGATAACCACTCCATAGCCTCGCGAGGCAGTCAATAATCGTATTTTTCACACAGACACGGTCGGAAATTCATATGTATACAACAACTTTGTTCGTTTCAAAACATCAGTCTCTGCTCAAGCTTTGTGAAAGCAACACCACGCACGCTTGTTTGGCTTTGTTTTTTGTTTCTTTTTCGTAATGAACACAAAAGCACACAGAGCAACAATGTTCAATAATTCTGCTTCTGTTTGCGACCGCACACAAGCACATAATATCTTTGTCTGCGTGTGTGCGTGCGTTCGGGGCTTGGTTAACACTGATGTAAAGTCTATAGACCTTCGTATTAGATACGAAGCAAAACGTCTACAAGTGACTGAGAAATGGATATAACACCATCAGACAATTTGGACGTCACTGGCGAGCTATTACCAGACATTGAAATTTAGAATAAATACAACTTTTGAATAATTGATATTACTGCTAATTCTTTTTGTTGTGTAGAATTTGCAAAAAAAAAATATTGGACTGATATTTTGTAAAGTGATAAATGTATTTGTAATAAACATTCAGTTCAAAACGGTTTTAGCACAGTAGAGAATTATCAAATCACATTTTCCATCCCTGTCATACAATTAGTTCAACATCGTTGCCATTTTTGCGTTTTACCTATTCATATTTTTATCCGCACTGATGCTTGCAAATAAAGTAGTCCTGTATGTGCTCGTATATAGCCGAATAAATACTAAGAGTATTTTTATACTTATGCGTGCGCTTGTAGATGATACAGTTCACAAGATCTTTTTATATAGCCGATGGCATTAGTAGCTAGCATTTACATCCGTCATATCGTCGATGTTTTAACTAACCGACCTAACTGACATGTTTTTTTTTTTAAATGAGTCAATTCCACTACTAGACTTTATGCGTCATAATATACCTTGTCCACAATTTATATGACTGTCGACTAAGCATGACTGTCGACTGGCTCGACAGTCCATAGGAATACATGTAGAAAACAATCATCATGTAAAATTTTAAAAATGTTAGATAGGTCAGTTAGACAAAACAGCGGTGATATATGGTTGTTATATTTAATTATAATATCACCATTAATAAAGAAGCAAATAAATAAATACATTTTAAAACTTATGCGTACTTATGTATCTGATACAGTCTAAAAATTTTAGTTACATCCATTTGTGCTACGTAATTTAATGAATATGTATGAACATAGTCATTGGTTTCTGGCATATCCAGTTTAACCTTGATAAGTATATTGATGGTCACAAGTAAAAAGGCCCTAACTCGTATTTTTACGAAATTTAGTTTTTCAGTGATTCCAATAAATTTCAACCAAGTACACCTCGTCACAAAAATTTATTGCAATAGGATAAAACATAAGGCTTTTACAAGCAGTTTTACAAAGCAGTTGTACAAGCACTTGTACTGTTTATAAGTATGTTTTCACCTTCTCCTTTAAAGTTACAGTTATTTGAGTTAGGGCCTTTCTACTTGTGACCATCGATATGTATATATTTTCGTATGAGTATAGTTTTACTCTTAATTGTATAATTGTAAATAGGCCTTTATAGTTATTTGATGGCCGATATTCAAAGGGCAAGTGATACTTTTGTTATTATATAATGTCAGCAAAATGCAAGACCTGCCTTAAATATCTCCGTTGTCCATAGAAGTATGCTGCAGCCTCCAAACCGGTTGACTTTACAGACCACATCTTGAAGAATTGGGTTGTGACTTGAGCCTGCATCCGTTCAAAATTCAACTAACCCAAGAGCGGACGGTAAACGACTAGAGAAAGTGAGGAAGGTGCGCTGAATTGGCAAACACTTTCTCGTATTCTAATATTATTTATCAATACTGTTTATACAATTCTTTTATATTTTGTTTTTGGATTGTCAGCAATATGGTGATAGAGAAACTGCATAAGAGAAAATAATATTAAATAAACAATAAATTATTACTCTTATCTTGTCACCTTTAAAATTATTTATTTTAAATTTATAGACCACGTGGCTATTTCAAAAATTTCACATTTCTTATCTTAACGGAAATGAAAACCAAAAGTCAAGTCCTAAAAGTAATCTGAAATAATAAAATTTGCTGATGCTTGGAAATCGAGCCTGTAATGTCGTTACATTTTTCCTCCAACTAATAAACATTTTCCGTTTGCCATGAGACGGCGTTGCATATTTTCCACCTCCTTGAAGTTTGTATTTCTTTGACGATGATAACGTAATTTCCTGTATATTTTTTTTCTACACATTTGTATATTTTTTTTTGTAATTCAACATTGCTTTCTTAGTGTTCGCAGAGTGTTTTATAATGTTTCTAGTTAAAGTTTTATTATTAGTATTATTTTTTTCTTCTTTTGTTTGATTATGCATTTAAAGCTTTAGTTCGAAAGCACTGTGTAATTGTACTTGTTTTATATTTTAGTCCTTTGTTACAAATGTGAAAATTAAAAGACAACGTGCTACAAATTTTACCCTTAGGGATTGTCAGTATTTTACAACTCAGTTTTTATTTTATACAGTTCTTTTCAGTTGTGGCAGTCGACAGTTGGCTAATGTATAGTTACATATAGCATTTGGTAAAATTATGGTTAGAGCTTTGTTGCATTTTGCTGTACGATAAATAAGGAGTTCTTTGATATATTATTTATTATATAGATATTCGTATATTTGTTATACTTTCGGGCAATTTACTCATTTAAAAAAGCAGTCTGTTTTTTTACTACTTAATAATCATCTGCATCATCTTTAAGTACAGTAGTATCCGCTTAAATATGTCCCGCTCCGTAAAAATGGCAGTCAGTCATCAACAGCGCCGTAAATAAGTACAGTAGCTCTTGCTTAAATACGAGCCCTTCCCTGCTTTAATTCACAAAAATACCGCTGGCAACAGAAATATTTGTATTGATAACTTGTTTTCCTTTAGCTACGAGTAATACGACATCTGAAAGTTTATTTTAACTATGTTGTTACGTTTATTTATATCTTTTGAAAACATTATTTGTGTAGGTTCGCATATTTGTAATTAAATAAAAATTTACCAGTGTATAATTCTTATCAATTCAGAACACTTTGTTTACTCAACATTGATATAAAGAATTTTTAAACATGTTAAATTATTGACTGCTGGAATACCATGAAGTTAACTTTGCTTCCCTATTAGCTGATTAATCGTCCTTTTGATAATTTTTGTTTGTTTTTTTTATAAATACACTTATTCTCGATTTACACGATACTTTTTTACACGACTTCACTTTTACACTATTATTTTGGTTTTCGTGTAAATTGAGAGATTTATGAAATACCTCGATTTACACGATTTCTTATGTGTTTTATTGAATATTTTTGTCTCTAATAGAACGTTTGAGAATAGCACTTATTTTGTTTAATGAATAAAGGTTTATTTTTGTGTGTTTTGAGTAAACGCTTCCGATATTTTGAAAACCAAGTTAAAATACATACATAATTTCTTAATAAAATCAATTTTTTACGCGATTCTGGGGACAAATCATGGCATTCGATACGTCTCGTAAATTAAAAATATTTCCATATAAACTCTATTGAAATATTTTTAAATTACAAGTCGTATCGAATGCCGTGATTTGCCCCCTGCCTTTATTTCCGATTTACACGATTTTTCATACAAAAATTTAAAATTTCGATTTACACGACTTTCTCAGGAACGTATATGTCGTGTAAATCGAGGGATAGATGTATTCGACTTGTTTTTATTTATTTTTTAAATTTGTGCTCAATGAAAAAGCCACGTTCTCTTTTGTATTGTTGGAATTTTTCTATTATGTACGTGGAAGTGAATGTGCCTTGGATTTTTTTTATCTTTAAACCTTTACCTTTTAAAGCTATGCTATTTATTGCGCGGTGCAGGAGTTAGGACTCGTAACAAAAGTAATCTACACTACTACAGTTATAAATTTATTTTTGTTTTGATTTCTTTGTACTTAAAAGCAGAGTACAAAAATAAACAAAACAAATTGTTTGATTTGGCTTTCTTTCGTTCTTTGAAGTGAGTGAAACAAAAACAATGAGAACGATTGCTCAATTTGTTTTTGTTTTGTTTTTGCACATGAGCACAAACCAGAGAACACAGCCTATCGGCTGCAAGCCAGCTAACAGCCGCCACCGGGCACAAACAATACATATGTATATTTAGTCGTACGCAGCTATAAAATAAAATAATGGGAAATTAATGGAAACATTTTGAAATATTTGCAGAGAATTTGACATCATCATATAATATAATTTTATTGCATTGTTATTTCACACATGAAATTTATTTTATATAACTAAGCAGCATAGCTATCACCGGGTGTCCTAAGACACCTCTCTTCTTTTATTTCTTTTATCTTATTATATAACTGAGTATTGTGTTTTAATAAATAGTTAGTTTAAATCTTCCTGAGTTTTTCATTGCAGCCATACATACATATTTGACAGACAAAGTAAAGGAGGCTTTCCATCAGGTCTGCTTATCTAGGCCATGTGTCAGGCCAATTAATCTGGCCTTACGCCAATTTTGCAGAGGTAGGCCTTCCGCCACACCTGCTAAGGAAGGCCTTTAATCACTTGTCTAATGGTCGATAACGAGATGATTCCATCATGATTTTTCAGTTTAAGATTATGTCATTCGATAGCGTACCAATTTATTACACTCACAGAATAAAATATCATCGAAATGCAACCAACAAAACAAATTGTTAATATTTAATTTAAAAATTAGCAATAATCATTGTTAAATTTTTGTAGTCAGTTAAATTATTCAACAAAATTAATTGCTAAATTATATCATAACGGAATGCACACATGTAGAAGAAACAAGTAAACATATTTTGTGTGTATCAGTGATGCAAAATGTGGCACAATTGGGCCATTTGTGGCACTTTTGGATGTTTGATGGCCCTATGATAAGGCAAACTCGTGGGTAAAAACCTTAGGGAAATTACCTGTGTGTAGAAATTACGGGCATAAAAACTACTTTTATTTTTGGAGATTTTTATTTAAACTGCGGGGGGGGGGATTATTATTATATATTTCGATTCGAAACGAAAACTGTTCGAATTTGTATGTTGTTAACATTACAATTCGAACACATTTCCGTTCTATTCGGATTACATAACAACCCGCCTGGTTTCCGAAATCTGCGCCAGATAATGTTTTGAGTGGGGAAACCAATAGTATTATACTACTTGCTATTAAACTTTTTCAAAAGGAAACAGAACAAGTAAATACGAGGGCGGTTCGGAAACTTCTTAGCCTATCAATGAAAGAGAATAGTTAGTTTTTCAAAAATATTTTTATTTTTCAATATAATCTCCTGAAACTTCAATACACTTAGTCCAACGCTTTTCTAGCAATTCTATCCCTTGATTAAAATAGTTTTCCTCAAGGTCTTCAAAATAGTGGTTTACAACTGTAATTGCATCTTCATTTGAGGTAAAACGCTTGCCAGCTAGGAATTTTTTTAGATTTGGGAACAGGTAAAAGTCACTGGGAGCCAAATCGGGAGAATAAGGTGGGTGGTCAAGCAACTCGTACTTTAATTCGTTGATTTTAGCCATTGTTAAAACACTCTTGTGCGCTGGTGCGTTGTCTTGATGAAAAATTATTTTTTTGTGTTGTAAGCCAGGACGTTTTTCTCGAATTTGTACATTTAGTTGATCCAAAAGGTTGCAATAGTACTCTGAATTTATTGTTTTACCCTTTTGCAGATAGTCAATCAATAAAATACCGTTGCCATAACCTTACCAGCCGATTGAATTGTTTTTGCCTTCCTTGGGGCACTTCCTCCAGCTTCAGTCCATTGTTTGGATTGTTCTTTTGTCTCTGGAGTATAGTGGTGGATCCATGTCTCATCAACAGTTATGAAACGACGCTTAAAATCCATTTTATTTCGCTTAAAACGATCCAAACAAGCTTGAGAAATGTTCATTCTTATGCGTTGTTGGTCGACTGTTAACAAATGCGGCACCCATCTTGCAGAAAGCTTTTTCATCTGTAGTTCTTCATGCAAAATTAAATGGACTCGATCATTTGAGATGTCCATGATATTAGCTATTTCACGCACTTTTATTCGTCGATCATTTAATACCATATCATGCACTTTGGCTACAATTTCTGTTGTTGTTGCTGTTTTTGGACGTCCACTACGTGGTTCATCTTCAATGCTTGTACGACCACGTTTAAATTCAGCAACCCAATTTTTTACTGTTGCATATGGAGGAGCACTTTCACCTAACACATTCACCATATCATTATGAATTTCTGGTCCCGATATGTAAATATTTAATGAGACCACGCATTTCTAATTTTTCCATTGTTAAAAAATCGCGGATGCGTCTTTTGTGAACACCTGTTTCTATATGAAGCAATTGCCAGATCGAAACAAAATTTAACATGTGTTCATAGCAGAGATGGAAGTTTCCAAAACACTTAACTTTTTTCTGTTTATACCGCGCTTTTTGTGCTAGACTAAGAAGTTTCCGAACCGCCCTCGTAATGAATATAGGGCAATATCGCAAGTTCCAGAATTTAAAATGCTCAAAGATTTAAGTAGAAGTAAATTTTGTAAAAGGATTTCTACCATTAAATATCGTTTATGTAAACATTTGTAGACAAATTAATACAGAATTATTTAAGGATCTCCTTCTATTCGCCAATCCTCAGCATGTGTGGAAAGAATCTTTTCTTTCGACTGAAAATTTATATTGAAATCAACAATAAAATTTGAAAAATCGCTTTTGTTTTCAATATAAATTTTCAGTCGAGAGTTTTCTTTCGATATTGTGAAACAGGCCATAATAGAAGAAATCGTCGTCATGTAAAAAATACTGTGTCATATTTAATACAATTAAAAGATTTAATGAAATCTAGTTCTAATAATTGTTATGATGAAGATATTTTAAAACCTTACACAAAAAAAATGCTTTTAAACAGGAGTAAAATGAGGAACTATTGTACTAAGAATTTAGAGGTAATGTTTAATAAAATTAGAATTACATAAATAATGTTGTTTAACTAAAATTTATTTTCTTAAGCAACATACATAATTTAACAAAAAATACTTCAAAAAATTTCAGCTTTTGTCGCCAATTTCTGTTTTTGTCTAAACAAAATAAATCACATATTATTAATACATACTTTTGTTTTTATTTAAATTAAAAGATTATAGTCGAGTACATTAAAAAACTTTGTTGGCCCTATCAAAGGTATTTTGGCCCTTTTGAATCGTTAATTTTTCTCTAAACCAAAAAACCCAAAATGCATCAACTGGTGTCTACTCATTATTTGCGTGCATAATAAAGTGTTGCTCTTTAGCTGAGAGGTAAGTAAGTCAGCTTATTAGTCCTGAGGTTGCCGGTTCAACGCCAACCAAAGAAATTTAGTGTTTTTCTCAGGCAATCACAAAATCGCTTCGAGGATTGTGATTGTGTATAAATAAAACATTGTTAATATAACAAGTATGATAATCAAAATTTGTACGGAAATCCAGCTATTCACATTGTTAATATAACAATTACTTTAATTGAAATAACTTTGAAATCGAACAAAAATAAATGTTGAAAAAATAAACAAATTTCAACAAACTATTTGTTGATATATTTAATTGAATATATTTTTCAGATTTTCCTTTAACTTACAATTTCGTTAATTGTATTTACAAAAATCGTTGTAGGTTCCAAATCAATTAATTTTTTAATTGATATAACAAAAAAATTAATTGTATTTACAAATCATTTTTTTCTGTACTGTTTGACAGCGACTGCCATAATCTCAAACTGAAAAAACGTGATCGAAGCAGCTCGTTATCGAAAGCGACGATTAGACCCTAGGACAATTAAGTAAGAAAGTCTGGAAAGCCTGGACCGCTAATGACAACGAGGGTAATAAATAAATAAATAAGATTTGTATGAAAAATATTTTTTTCGGTTCGAATTAAAATTTTTGTAAATACATTCTTACATATTTACGAGTATATATTTTTAATCATTGCCTGCATCCATTCAAATAATCTTTCCTTTTTAAATTAAATTCATAAAAAAAAATATTAATTGTGCATATAAAATTCGCTACAAATAAATGTCATCCACTAATTTTACTAATACTGGTTTTTTTTTTTTGTAGAATTGTCATTTAAATTGTTTTTTTTTAATTTGCTTTATTTTGTCCATATCAGTGTCAAAGCTGCAGGCTTTTGTAGTCTTTTTGTTGCTGAAACTCTATAAATACTAAAGTAAGACAACAACAACAAGTTATTGCATTTTAAATGTCGCTCTTATTTGTTGCAAATCCTAGTTGCAATTTATATCTAGTGCCATTGCTACAGACAGCAACAGTAGGTTAAAGCATAACAACTTTTCATTTGTATAAGTAGTTATAAAATAAAATTTCTAACCAAATATAACAAAGCATATGTATATCAAAATAAAAATTTATTCATTTTCCTTTTAATTTACTTTTTACTTGTGAGAATTAAAAAGAAAAAAGCTTGGTTATTGAAAAATATGCCGGATGAAATAATATTGGTAACATTCTATGAAGATCTTGGAAAAAAAATAATCGCAAAGAAGGCACACTATGAGAAGTCTTACAGATCAGTCTTACAGATCTTTTCATTAAATGAAACAACGCTTCCCAAAGTTGTTGTGTATTAAACTTTTTTTCTTATGGCTCATACTAAAAGTGTTTTGGTTCTAATTACCAAACCGCCATGAGCCAACTAACCATTTCTAGATCAATCGCTTATAGCAGCAGATTGATAATAAAACGGGAAAAGTCTGAAATTACATTTCCACAAAAAAATTAAGGAATTATGTGTGAAACTAAATTAGGCTGAAAACATAAAAGTATTTATTTTATGAATGGACATAAGGAAAGATGTTTGTCACCGTTCAAAATTTGTGGTTGAAGTCTACTGATGATTTGGTTGAAGCGCCAATGAAATGCGTATATAGACATGATAACCACCAGCAAATAACTTTCAGTTATTGTAAAAAAAAATAACATTAATAAAATTTCGAGAGTTATTGGAAGTTGCTATTCATATGTTCATAATTCATCACTATGTAGTGTTGAACACGTCACAAATAAAATAAGATATAATATCTAATTAAGTTTTGGATTTATTTGCGTAAATGTAACGACATGTTTGGCATTATCATATGGTAATCGGTGAAAATTTCGGGAATAAAACGAAACGCAAATATAAACCAAAGTAAATTGAGAAACAGGTAACCTTAACACTACAACATGTACAACAATACATTCACCTTTAACGTGAATAAAAGTTCACGTGAAAAGTGTTACCTTTCCCTAAAATTGCGATCGCCAATGTTTACATTGTTGTTGTGTCAGTATACGATTTTCTAACTTTGTTCGCCATTGTTTGTTCACGAGAAATATTTCACGTGAACAAAATTCCGATAAGGGGGATTAAATTCAGTAAAGTGCGACTTTGACTCGCACACTAACGGTTCCGTACGGACACTACATATGCAATACTATACGAACCTTAGCCTATATAATCGAACATCTTACTTGATATATAATTTTTTTTTTAATTGCAAGTAGCCGGTAAGTTTGGTGCTTTTTTTATTAGTTTTGACGTATTTTTGTTTATGAGACTCTTTCGGATTTTCGACGTTTTTTTAGCTTGACATTTTTTTCTTTCTGGCGATTTATTTTAGTTTTATAGATATTGTTTTGCTATGGCGATTTGGTTTGGTTTTTGGCGTTTTTTTTTTGTTTTAGACGATTTTTTTGTTTTGGCGATTCTTTTATTTTTTAGTTTTAGCGCTTTTGAAAATTTCAAGAGTTACCAAGATGCAGCAAGTTGTCAAAATTACATTAACTGATGGAATACCCTTTAGTTTTTTTAAATTTCAGTGTTAATTAAAGTCCTGCACAAGACCATTTATAAAACCTTTCAAGACATGAGAGATTTTTCAACTGTTTTACTACAGCGAAATATTTTAAAACAAACACTAAACAACACTGTTGGCAAGACAAACAATTGAAACAAATGCCTTCCCAACAAACATTATTGTTTAGCGTTTGTATTAGAATATTTCGCTGTAGTAAAGCAGTTGAAAAATCTCTCATATCTTGAAAAGTCTTATAAATGGTCTTCTGCAGGACATTAGTGTTATTGATATAGTACGCATAAAAATTCACTAACTTTGAAAATTGTATTTATATTACATAGGGTTTCAAGATGTTACGATGTTTTTTTAGAACACCTTATAATTTTTAACTGTCATATATTTGTTGTTGTAGCTGCCAAAATCTTACATATTCTGTAAAAATTTCAGGTCCATAGCTTTTACGGTTCTCGAGAAAACAGGCAGTGACGGAAATACAGACAGATATACAGACGGACAGCGTAACAAAGGGTTCCTTTTCACCATTGGTTTACGGAACCCTAAAAACAATATGCAGGTCGCCCGGCTTCAACTAACTCAACAACAACAACAACAACAACAACAACAACAACAACAACAACAACAACAACAACAGCTGACTAAAATAACACGATACATGGCAGATGAGTTACTGGGCCTTATAATGAATGGTTGGCGTATTTCGACTTCGACCACGATGATTTTTTTTTCTAGATTAATAAAAAATTTTGGCAATGCTCTTTAGTCTATACAAAATCGTCGTAGACGCAGTTGAAATACGACACTCGTAATTAGGAACATTATTTTACTATATGTACATATATTAAAAAATAAAGCAAAGTCAGTTCAATTTATGGACATTTAATTCTGAATTATGAACAGCTGATTGTCATCAGGCTGACAAGGTCTCCGGTTTCTCCATTTACCTTGATCTAAACAACACAAATAAATGCGACGCAAAATGAGTCTCTGGCGTACCTTAAATTTTAAAATTACGCCGCTTTCAGTCAGTGATCGGCAATGAGTCGTTTTTTCGCTAGCACATCATTTAAGCTCAACTACGCTGATTTACGCATACTCACGATTACATTGATTTATAAGTATGGGTTGAAATAAATATGAATGAGACGTCGACATCATAGTCGTACCATACTTACACTCATGAATCACCTCAATTTGATTTCTAATTTCAGGAAAATACTTATACTACTCACATTGATTCAGCTCACTCAACTCATGCATGTATGTTTATATAAAAGTTTAGTCGTTAAACAGCAACAGAAAAACACACAACCCCATAATGAGACTTTTAATGTTCGTATGTGAAGTTCGCATTGTGAATCATACTTATTTTGCATCGTCCATAGGCATTGAGTTAAGGAAAGTCGAAGTCAACAACGTCGTTAATGTTGCTAAGTATGAGTTCGATGCGCACTTCAAACTTTCCAGTGAATATGATTCATAGACAACATTGCAATAAGTATGAGTGCGTATAATTACAAGAAATTATAAGTCATGATTCAACTCTACTCACTTTTTCACTACTCATTGCTGTTCTCTGCTTCCAATGCCAAATCTCAGTAAATTATTTTTTCAAATATGAGCGGGAAGCTTCAGCATCCCGGAACAGTTGTTGGAACTTTGTTATTTCAAAGGAACTTGCATTTTTATTGCCTAGCATAATTTTAAATCCTTCCTCGCATTTTTCGATGGAAGTAACTTGTGTACGATTCAAAAATTAAAACGTTGTCGTCTGTAGAAATGGAATAAATTAATTGCCGACATATTTGAGATTTCATTTCTGTTGACAATTTCACTACAAATATTACGAAAATTAATTTTGTAATAGATTTAATTAGTTTTTAATATTGCTTAAAAATATACTTATTTATTTTAAAAAGGACATGTGACCAAAAATACAAAAAATTATTTAAGCATAACTCTGAAAAATGTTAAATTATTTTTTTAAATAAAATATCCCAAATTTTTGCTTAATGGAGAAACAATTTTTTCCAGTTTAATACAAAATCATTTCAATATGCTAGTTAATTCATAAAATATATAAGCAAAAATATTTTAATCTTCCACACACCTTCTGGCGTGTTGTAATGCCGGTCACGTCTTCAATATGTCCCTTTTTTTCAAACAATTTATGTGTTTTTCTCCAATACTTTTACAATTTTAACTTGACTCTATTCCAGTGAAAGTGCTGGAGTTATTAAAGCGTGGAATATCTGCATTTTTGAAACGAAGAAAAAATAATTTTCAAGCAAAAGGAAGAAAACGAACATCCGATAGTTAAGAATTATGAATGCCACGTGACTTTTAGCTTTACATGATTTGTAAATAAAGCTTTAAGTGAATTAATGGTGGAAAGCTACTTATAGGAAAATGTCATTTGAAAGGAAAGTAATGTAAAAAAAACTCTAAAAGAAAATCAATTGGGCAGTGTTGGAAATGAAATCTTTGAATGACGACACAAAACAAGTTTCGTGTATCGATTCCAGTGATAGTTCAATAAGCTCAAAACCTAATAAGAATAATAATTAAGGACTAAAAACCTAAGCACTTACTCTGCAATATGAAGTTAGTTCTTGTAAGCCGATTGCGATTGTTAAACATTTCTTTGCTCAATTTTTCACATTGCTTGATATGAGTGCCATCTTGACAGCTGTTACTTGTTTTGTCTTATCATGTCATTATGAATAGACTGAGATCTTAACAACGTCTAAGAATTGGGGTAATTTTTTATGAAAAACATTCATCATTTCGAGAAACTCATCCTCTGGGCAATTAATTTGAACAATGTGTGCTCTTGTTCCAGTGTTATTTTACGACAAACATTCTCTGTGATGTTGGACAGTGTGTACCCATCAATCAAATAATAAAAAACTTCGCATTGCACAGGTCCGTACGTTTTGTTGCTAATCAATCAGCTGTTTGTGTGAATGAAACGAAAGAATCTTTTAAAGCAATATAATAACATTTTACATCAAAGGTGAAAAGAAAGACAGTGAGATATATATGACAAAACAAATTAATTAAAAATTTAAATGAAGCCTGCTAATGAAATCTTGCAATAAAAGACCGTGCACAATAAGATTTTTAAACTTTCCTTCGGAGCCTAGTTTATCAAAGAAATGGAAAAGTTTTTGTGTCTGTGATGTAAAAATTAATGCGTCTCAAATCTGTGTGGCGCATTTCAAACCAAATGATTTCGAAAACTATTTGCATTTAAAAATGGATAAGTTAAGTGAGTTACAAACATTTGTACAAAATAAAAAACAACATGATATTTTCGAAGGTCGTCACACATCCATAATTATGAGCAGCGTGCACAGCAAATCCGAGAGCGTCAAAACAAAAAAAATTTTAGTAGTACAAGTTGAAAGTTTAGGAATTTAAAAATTTGAATTCAACCTTTTTAGAGATAAATTATTGGGATATAATAAAGAAATGCCTTGTCCATAAATTGGCATTACTGTTTTTTGCCTCAAATTACAAATAGGAATAGTCCCTTCGAAATGCATTAATTAAATCTATGTAACTTAACAGAGTCCTGTTAACAGGGAATCTGAATCGCTTTTGGAGTGCACCGGGCTTGGAAAATATCGTGTCCAAAGACAATCTTCCCGATATTGCTGAGTATTAGAACGAACAATTCCCAACGTATTTTTGGGTTAAGCATTGGTGGGCGGACTATGGAATCCGTCAGAAAAAATTATGCATGACATGCAATAACTTGAAAGTATTTTTGAAACAAACAATGGAAAAGAACTGCTTCTTCGAGAATATTTTGTAAAGTCTCACATCGAACAGGTTTATCGCATTGATTGTAACTTCGCCATCCTCGTCCAGATATCTTAAAAAATAGTCATTTTATGGGAACTACATAAATTTTTTAGCATGCGTGCCGAAAAAGCAATGTCCCGTGCTAACTGTCACTACATCCCGTATGGAAATTAGGCAACGGTGAAGTCCTTTTTTTTTGTTGTTGAAACATGACCATAATATTCTTGCTGTGAGACACGTTGGATCTGTTATTCTTTACGGAAAATGCATGTTTTAGAAGTTTTCAGCCGGAATTTAGAAGGATGCCGCAGAAGTTGTCAATGTCTTCGTCCTGAAGCACATTTTCTCTTTTGCTGGTTTGTCCATTTTTCAATTTTCTACATTGGTCCAATATACTCGCACACAGTGTGGGGTGATTTACTTCCGAGATATGATCTGTTATATACATTCTGTTAGGGATCTCATAACAGCTTTGCTATCAGTTATAAACCGCATATTTCTATCAAATAGTCGAACCAAGGATACAAAATTAGTTGCTGTTTTTGTTGAAGCTATTTTTGCTTGAAGTTATGCTACCATTACTAGGAAGCCGAAAGATAGTTTTTAGGATGAATTCTTCAATAAAGATTCCTTCACCGACCCTCTCCACCCTGTTGGAACAATCTGTAAAAATAAAACGAAATCCAGGTTGTATATGAGCATTATCTTCCAGAATGTAGCAAAATTTTCTCTTGCAGATAGGAAGTAGAGTGTAATAATCAATTCAGTATGGGATGAAACTCATATCATGCATAATGCTAGCTAGCATAACCTCAATTCTACATGTTCCATGCGCCTGTGATATTTAGTTTGATGGCGGAAAAAAGCACAATTACTTGGTGAATGAAACTTTTACTATGTCGCTCCATAATGGGCAAAAAGGTTTAAGCGATATAATTTTCAAACAGAATTTTTTTAACCAAAATCGATTATTAGCAAACGTAAATAATCAATTTTTGTCAAATAAACGAAATTAAAAAAATGTGTCGGTTAAGCTTTTTTGGCGGTTATGTGTGCGATGTATTTTTAATACTGAAGGACTCGAAAATGTCACATAGCCACCTTGGCTTGTAACGCAGTTTAATTTTCCAGCTGAGGTAGGCGTGAGCTGTTCCAGGATCTTACCAAAGGTCTGCTTCCTTTGTAAATGAAAACTCTTAGATGTCGGCTGCTTTGTTATTTAATTTAACACAGTATTTTTTATTTACGAAACTTACTTAACTTAACTAATTGAATATACACATATTGAACTAAAATTATGTGTCGATCTCGATGGTTTTCCCCACTAGGCTTCGGTTGTTGCCGGGATGCAAATATGAGCCGCCTCCTAGCTTCGGGTTGACTAAGAGTTAATCGGTCCATTTCACAGAGTTCAAGTCCGTTCGGAAACGGAATTGAATCAACCTTAAGATATCGAGTCCTAGCCGGAGTATAACCCAGAACACCAGTGCTCCCAACAGTCTGGACACATCTGACATAATCCCGTATTTTAGTTTTCTTATTTAGACACCATCTCCTACAAAAATGGGGTGGATTGAATTCCTTTTCCGAACGGAATTGAACTCTGTGACATGGCCGAATGATTAGGATTGTGAATGCACGACGAATGCGGGAGATCGTACATTCGGCTACATACAGCGTTAATGACTACGACTATGAATGCACGAATAATGCGGAAGATCGTTAATAACAACGATTGAATGCACGAATAATGCGGAGGATCGCACACTCTGCTAAATACATCGCGATGTATTTAGCAGAGTGTGCGATGCATCGTTAATAACTACGATTGAATGCACGAACAATTCGGAAGATCATACACTCGTCTAAATACAGTGTTAAGGCTCAGTTACCCGACCGTAATGAAAAGTAACTGCAACGTAGAAAACAGCTGATCGATATTTTTATATGAAAAGTAGGTTACGTTACATTACATCTCTATAACCATTTTCATTACTTTTCACATAACAATGTCGATCAGCTGTTTCCTACTGTTGCACTTACTTTATATTACAGTCGGGTAACTGATCCTTTAATAACTACAATACAGCATGCATATAACCACTTCGGAACAAGAAACAATCGTACTATATCGTGCCTTCCTCCCCGACTGAGTATACAACTTGAAGTCTTATACCGTTTCGCTGATTAACTTGATGAGACTTCTAAAGTATATTTTTGTCAATATGTATGTTTAACCTTACTGCCAACAAACCATTAGTGATGTACCCTACATTAATTGGGTTGGTATGTACCACACAGTCATTGTGTACGTAACACAATATATGACATATGCAATTTTGTGGCGGCACGTTACAGGCTCTCTCTGAGGAAATTTAATTGGAAAGTCCACTTTTCGGTGGCTTTTTGCATCTGTATATCAGTGATAACGTGGCGAATGCTGTCGTCCAAAGCTTCAATTGTCTAAAAGACTTTGTCCAAAGAAATAGTCGAGCAGTATGGAATCACATAAACCACTACGTGAAATTATTTGTTTGTCGAAAGTTTCGTTCAATAAATCAATTATAGCACGCTCTACGTGGCATATTGCCAGGTCTCGGCTGTTGTATATTTCTTTCAACGGAGATTCCTTGAATTTGTAACGATTTCTCTTCAGCATTAAGAAATCCAAAAAAAAAGCACTGATCATGGCCAAATGATCTAATTTGCGTCTTCCTCAATATTACGCACTATAGCAGCAACAGTTTCTGCGGTATGCACTACTGTGTATCACTGATGGTACTTGCTGTCTCGCATAGTAAAAGAGGTGCTCGAATTAATTGTTCTTGTGGACGAGTATGACCTAAGTAAAATAGATGAAGAGCGCTATGAGTCTCTCGAACTGAATCATATTTTTCGTGCAAAATGTGCACAATTTGCAGGCGTTGTTCAAGTCTCAGTCTATTCTATGATGAAATGGCAAATAAAGCTAAACATAATCTGCCGTATTGTAAAAAAATAATTTGGATATGAAGTGTATGTTAAAACAAAATTTCCATAAATTTTTTTATTAAAGCACACTTGAAGTACAAGTTATTTTTTGTACAGTATGACCGAAAGAAATTGCCGGTCTTAAAAAAGGCGTTCATAGCCAGCAGTATTACCAGCTTCGAATTCTAAATTCCGAAAAAGCACGATATTAGGGGGATACATTTTGTGTGCAATTTTTTAATTTGGTAATTGAAATATCAACATTTTGGGAAGTTACTATATATTTTTTTTAATTTTAATTTGCCTAAACTTATTTCAAATTATTTTCTTCAATATTGGACTTTGTTAAAGCCATTGTTTTCTGGATTTCAATTCGTGCAGCAGTAATTTATTGGTGCGTGTTACATAAGGATAAAAGTTCAAACATAAAACACTCAACATGACATCTCACGGATGACATTACCTAGAAACCAAAATTGCTAACCTTTCGTCTGTCAGCCCTTCTAACAACTACACCGCAATCTACGTGAATACTTACATATGTACACTCGCTAAAATTCACATACATACATACAAATATTTAGTCGGAGTCTTTTATATTGTAGGAATAAACACACGTTTTAACTATTAAATGAATGAATTACAAATCAAATAAAAACGCATATACATATACACACTCCCACACACATACACTCACACATACACACACACAGAGACACACTGACATTTGTTCGTTTGTATTAAAGGATACACTTTCAATTTTAACCACTCATTTCTTTTTTACTACTGAAAGTTTCATTGTTTTTTTTTTTTTTTTTGCAAAAGTGTATATGTGTGCATGTGGGCTTTTGTGTGAGTCTTTTGAATTTGTCATTTTGTTATTTGAACTCCGAATTTTTTTTTCGTTCACTTACCAATTTGTAATAAAAAAAAATGTATGGAAAACCACTGAAAAGCGCTTAAAGAAAAATCCTGACACATCACGAAAGGACATGTGCTATAGTTTTCCTTTCTACTCATGATTGGATTTTTTTTCTTTTCTTCCTAATTTCTTTTTGTTGGTTAGTTAGGTTATAAAATTTCTATTAACACTTCTGATAGGATACCCTACAGAAAAAGTAAAAATTATTATTTTGTGATATTGACCGAAAGACGCAAACTGATTGCTTAATATTATTAATGCTTGGGACAGAAAGGAATGGATTCTGCTGATGTTAGTTGAGCCTTATATGTATTTATTTACAATATCTATGGCAAAAAGAAAAAGTGTTTAAGTCGATAAATCACTACAATTTCACCCTCCGCATTTCCTGCAGGGGTGTTACCATTAGAGTTTTCCTTTTCCGTACGTACGTGACATACGTGTGTATGTACGTACATACATACACAGAGAAAAAACTGTCTCATAGAATCAAGAAGATTTTCTCTATGAACCGTTTTTAAGCTAAGGGGTACCCCAGCAGAAAGAAGCGAAGATTTTTTCATCCAGATTCCTTATTGTTTTTATATGGTAAATCTTATTAATTTTATCAAGAAGAAAACCACATAAAATCAAGAAGAAATCTTATTATTCACAACTTTTTTTACTCAATTTCCGTTATTTTTGGCACCAAAAAAACAATCCATAGAGAACAACTTCTTGATTCGATTAGGTTTTCTTATAAATTGTAAACTTAGCGATCTCTTATTGATTTTATTGGGTTGCCTTCTTGATTTTGCTAAAAAGGTTTTCTTCTTGATTTTATTAGGTTCCCTTATTGATTTTTTCAATAAGGTTTTCTTCTTGATTTTAGTAGGTTCCTATATGAGTATGTGTAAAGCATCTTATTGAATTTTTTAATAAGGAAATCTTCTTGATTTTATGAGGTGCCTTGTTATTTCATATCTATAAATAGACATAGAGACAATTTTTTTCACGATCTTTTTCATTTTTGTATAAGAATGTTTGCACAAAAACTCGATTCGCTTGGTATCGAGTGACATCATCTGACAATTTCTTGCTATCGAAATTAATTTATGTTTCAATGAAATTTCGATCACGAGTGCAGGAAATAGGCCCCTGGGTACTTACAGCCTATTTGTGTAAGACGTTGGCAATGAAAATCTTGACGTTTTCGTAATAAATTAAAGAAACCATGTACAATTTTTCTCTAATCTATTACAAAAACGCCAAGATTTATAACGTAAACGTCTTACACAAACAGGCTATTAATTTTTTTTATTATATAGGCTAAGGTTCGTATAGTATTACATATGGGCATTTCCACAGGAATGTCAACTTTTTGTAGCGTGCGACACCAAGCAAATATGCTTGTTTTTTCAAAGAAAATTTAACTTTTTTTTTACTTCTTGATATACATATATGTGTAGGCCCTCAGCAGCTGTACGTTAGGTAAAATTTTAAGAAAAATCGTGCCACGTTGTTCAGAAATACAAGGTTAATTGCTTGCTGTCGCACGCGACAAAAAACTGGAATTTCTCGGAGAAATGCCCATATGTATATAGTATCCATACGTCCGTATGTCGCACTTTACTGAATTAGTTTTTTTGTTGTTATATGATTATTTAGATAAAAATCTTCCCTTATGTATTATGATGGAATACTATTAAAATCTAAATGCAACCAATTCGCTTGTGCCTTATTTGACCTACAATGTCTATTTTTTTCAAATTGATTCACATATAATTTTTTTGTTTTTAGAAAATTTATCACAGAAGATGTAGAATATATAAAGAATTTCTGTAGAAAATTTTACTAATTGCTTCACATTAGTTGCCTTAACCAAGTTCGTTGGTTTGGTACAACTATAACTATAGATCTTTAACTTGCTGTGGTACGTTCTTTTCCCAACGGTCCTTGCTGGTCGTTGCTATTTAGTCATATAAATAAACATTTATCCTCTGAACTTGCAAAGGCATATACTTGTTGAAAGCTAAGTTATAAACACACATCCATTTGCATCGTTATTATACTAAATTTAATGAATTACTGTTTTCCAAAAAACATTTCCTTTTTTTCTTTTTATACGAGCATAGCAACGTTTATGTCACTCTTTCGGTGGTTCACTCATTCATATTTTTATTTTATGCCGGAAACATTATCTTAAAATGACACACATGTGTCAAAGTGCTCAATGAATGAATGAATGGATGTGTAAAATTTTACACCAGGGACAGACATTTATTTAAAAGCGTAGCAAATTGTTACCTACCATCAATAAATATACTTTAGAACGAAAAAAAAATGCGACAAACACTTTAAGATCCCAATAAACTAGAGTGCTTTGCATAAAAATTACCCGCTATCAATAGACAAAAGTAAAAAGTTAAGACGATGATGTTGCTCTACACATATTCATATACAATTTATAGAAAGCATAAAGTAAAAGTGAACATTATTATTATATTTTTCAATTTTATTAGCAATATTGTGGAAATGTTTGTGCGCAACAAGAATGCATATAACAGTGGTGGCAAAAAAAAAAGAGACAGCAATTGCAAGTGTGCTGGAAAATATTACTTTTTCACTACAATCAGTCTTGCAGAGCTATTGCAACTTAAAAAGTGTTTTTTTAAAGAAAATATAGAGCTTTTATGCCAATGAAAAAACGTTATTGGTAAATTAACAAATTTTTACAGTAAATCTTACCAATTGCGTTGCTTGTTACAGTTTTAACAACCAACACATTTGGTAAAATTTACTAATGCAAAACAGTTAAAAAAATTAATCCAAAACTGTTTCATAGTCCAATTTTCACGTTTGAGTTACCTGTAACTGATAAAACATAAAAATTTTTAGAACAGCCACGCACAGTGTGCCAAAACTCAAAAATAAATGTTCCCCGATTTTCTTGAATTTTTGATATATGATAGACAAGAGAACAGGTGATACAAAAATATGCTGATAAGAAGAAAACAAGAAATAATAATGAATTTAACGGTTATCAAATATTTAGTATCAAGAGAAGCGAAAAAACAGGCTTTTTAAATTAGCAATTTTAGTGATTTTATTATTGTTGTAAAAGTTTTTGTATAATTTTTTTTTTTTTTTAAATTGGGTTCTTTCTAAATAGTATTGGTTAAATTTTGGGTAGTATAATACACAATTTATTAACCAACTGCTCGGAGGAAGCAAACAATTTTTATACAACTTTGAATGGAGTTTGACGAAATTTATTATTTGACTAGTTGTCGGAAGTGTACATACAATAATTGAAATTTATTTGCTGGTGGTTCAAAATTTGTGGTTGAAGTCTACTGATGTTTTGGTTGAAGCGCCAATGAAATACGTACTATATAGACATGCTAAACCACCAGCAAATAAATTTCAATTATTGTATTTTTAATGGAGTAGAACTAAATTGTTTCACCGAGTTTAGATTTAATACTACCAACAAAATATTAAAGAGAGTCTATAGTTTTAAAATTAAAAAAATTGGGTGCTACAAATTGCAACCTTGTTTTTTTTTTGCATAAAGTGTGTAGACATGAGCATGTGTTTAATACTTACATTTTAAGTAGGTATATGTGTAATATTATTAAAGAAATCCAAGAATTAGTAGTTTTACTAAAGAACGTTGATGATTTCTTATAACATAAATAAATTTGACGTTACCACGGTGCGTACTATTTTAGTTAGGTGTGGCTACAAAACAAAAACGATGTACCGGAGTTTCGATTTTTAAAGATTTTTCACAGTTTGCTCAAAACTTTTTTCGTTCGGATTCAGCGCGTTAAAATACATATAGATCTTTGGGTCTGGTCAAATTTACAGACCACTTTTTTCACCTTGTATGGGGGCTACTAATAAAAATTTGCGGACCATGCCCATTTTTTCTACCAAGTTTCCTTTATATATATATTATCCATACCAAATATAATTCCGATATCTGCTCCGGAACGAGAGCTATTAATTTTGGCCGCCTAAAAGTGCTAAAAGCCATACTGTGCACCGGCTATCGCAATCCCAATTTGTTAAATTAAGATTTCTTAGCACCTTATTAGAGTCTCCCTAGCCAATGGATCGTTAGTTTACTAATTTATAATACTGGGACCAATTTCTTATCAAATAGGCTGCTACATTAATTTGACGTTTTTACTACCTTAGCCACAACGAGGCTTAAAATTTTAACAAGACAAAAGGAATACAGTTGAACTTCCATAACTCGAATCACCATTGTCCCAAAAAAAAACTTCGACTTACGGAGACTTCGACTTGCAAAATTGTATGTGATTTGTTCTTTCAACGCTACTGCCAACCAAACTAGTTCGAGTTACAGAAAATTCGAGTTAGAAAAGTTCGAGTTATGGAAGTTCGACTGTACTTATAAAGGAAAAAGGAAGTCAAATTAACAAGACATCATAACAATACAACTATTATTTACAGTAAAATTAGCATTTGAAATTAGTTGGTTGAACCAATCTTATTATTTTGTATGTATTTTTTTTAACTATATAAATTTGTTAAATTAATTAGAATATAAACATATAGATGAATAACAAATCACTAACTATCGCGGATAAGTGAAAAATAATTTTTTCTTGGAAGTTACAACAATAATTTGCACTTAAATTATGATAACAATTTCATATTGGTTAAATTAACCAACCATATTTTTATTATATGTCAGTTTAAGCTACTAGATTCTTTTATGCATGTAAATCAATTTAATAATTTTAGTTTTGAGAAAAATGAAGTAGTAGCGTTTCTACGGAAATACGTTAGCATGTGATTTGTCTGGATTGTGGATAAAATAAACTTTTTGCACTGATGTTCAGAAAAATATTGAGGGTATTGCTTCGAACTGTGCAGAGGAAAGGGTTAGGTTAGGAAGGGTGATACCAAAAATGCACTTCCACTCGGAGACCCAATTTGGTCCATTGTGATATCCTTCTATTCAACATTAAAAGTAATATATTCCCCCCATTTGTACCCTGAAGTGACCCTATTTTCCGTTATTAAGCTACTGAATTCCTATGGTGATGTTTGCTAGTTTACACTGATGTCCGCTGGTTTACACTTCCCTATATCAGTGATGCTCTAATGGAAATGCCTGCTTAGCTATTTAAGCCTATGACGTTGCAGCTTTGGGCAGTGACAGATAATATGTTCAATGGTTTCTGGTTCCTCTTCATCCTCGCACATCCTACAGAAATCTGGAGTGCCAGTTTCCCATATGCTCTCACGGAGCAGTGACCAGTCAATGCGCCTTCCTATCAATGCCCAGTAGCAGTTTGGATCTTCCTGATTTAAGTTCTGGCTACATAGTCCTCGATACTCTGCAATCCCACTACTTCGCCATGAACTGTTGGTCCTGCTTTCTACCCAATTACTGACTTCTTCCCTATAGTACTGACCTATCGTTAATTTAACCGATCTGTCACTCATTCTCTTATCTGACGCCGACCCCAACTCATCGGCAGCTTAATTTCCCTCAACACTACTGTAGCCAGGACACTATATTTGTCCATAATCTAGTTGATTGTCCATAATCCTACAGTCACTAAAAAGTTTCGATTTGACATTGTGTCCCTTCAAAGCTTCTAGCGCTGTCTGGCTGTCGACGTATAAGGTTATCTGCTCACCTCAAGCTACATTCCTGGCAACCAGTTCCATGACCTTAAAGATCGCCAAGATCTCAACTTGGAAAACGTTGCATTTCTTCGGCAGTAGTGAAAAGGGTTGCAAGGATTAAAAAAGTATCCTGCAATAAGTTTCTCAAATTAAAACAAAAATATGAAACAAATATACTTCTCCCGTTTGCCCCAAACTGTATGTGTTTGCTTATAAAGTTGTTGAAAAGTGGGTAAATATTAGAACCCTTATAAAGCCATACGAATACTACTTAATATTTATTTATATTGATATTGGCACAACGTATTTAAGAATACACAAAATACAAAATACAAAAAATTCTTCGAACACACATTGAAGGAAGACAACTTATACTCGTAATTTACAGAAAATATTAGCACTGAATATATGCATATGAGTAAATATATTTTAACAAGGTCTTAATGCACATTAAAAAATGAGTCCTTGCAATGCATATGTTTATATTAAAAATAAAATACCATAAATTATTGAAAATAATGCCAAATACGTGTTGTTGATGTTAAAGTCTAAAAGTATTAATTTATGCTCGCATTGAATGTTGTTTTGTTTTGCATACAAAAAGTTTTACTAAACTGTTGAAAAGTTTGATTTCGTTCCTTTTAAGAAGCAAGGAATAAAATAAAAAAAAAATATAAAACTAAAAGAAATCAATTATAATAAAACATTAGAAAATTTCTAACTGAATAACGCCTAAATAGAAATGTCATTTCAATGCTTAAAAACTTTTATTCTTGTTGCCAACTAGCAAAGTGTCAGAAATGCCGCAAAACATCTGTGCAGAGAAGTTTTATTCTTTGCAACCAATAAGAGGAAAAAAAACTAAGAAATGATAAAATCAAAATAGAAACTTTGTCGTAGAAATGCTAAATAGTTGAAGAGGCGTAGTAAATTATAATGGCGGGGATGTTTTTTTATATTATAACTAGCTGACCCCGGTCCGCGTTGCTGGCCCTAAGCAAACATTAGTGTTGTATATGGCATTGGTGGTACAATATGAAAATTGGATTTTGCCCACGAATAAACTAAATATTTCGCCATCTGCCGGACGAACTTCAAACTACACAGAAACGCTCCTCACGGCCCATAGAGCATGTATATAAAGTTTGGTCTAAATCGGTGCAGTAGTTCTTGAGTTACGGTGCAAAATCACAAAAAAAAAAAAATACACAGAAACACTCCTCACGCCCTACAGAGCATGTATATGAAGTTTTGTCATCATCGGTGTAGTAGTTCTTGAGTTACGGTGCAAAAACACAAAAAAACTAAAAATTGCGCCATCTGTCGGACGAATCACTATTTCTGAAAGGGGCGTAGCATTTACCGGGGTAAAATATATATAAAAACACGCACAGGTCTTTTACGAATATTTTGCGGGGTGGAAGACGAAAATCTGTTGGGGCATTGAAGAGTTTACCCATAACAAATAAACGTGTTTTTGTATTGTTGGCTCAAAATCAATGTATAATATTTTCTTAATGTATTGATTTTTAAAGAATAACTTAGTTATAATAACAAGGTATTTATAGTTGAGTAAATCCAACGTTTTAACAAAAAGTAGTAGCAATTTAAAAATGTCCAAATTATACTGAGATTTGCTATGGTATATTGCATTCAGTGTGCATAATGATGTATGATAGACTTCTCATTTAGTTTATATTGAAATAAGTATAAGCTTGTATTTTAAGTTTACACAGAGCTTAATACCGATTATTATAAAACCTGTACCTGGATTTAGTAACTTTTATTACGATAATCGTATCGCTATAACAATAGTTATCGACTTTGCTATTCAGTAACATATTTTAACGATATTTGCTGTCGGTTGAAGTAAATTAAACAAGCTCAAATTCATTTAGTTTTTCTTTAATTCTTCTTTGTACTTTTCGCTTAGTTTGCCATTTTTTATGCAGCGATACTACATGACATGCAATTAAATGGCCAGTATAACAGAGATGTGCACTATCGTTAAAAGAAAATTACAGAATCACATTATCGTTACCGCAAAAGAATAAATATATCGATAAATATTACGAATTTCGGTTCGCAAAAAGTAACTGAATTCAAGTACTGGAAGCTTATGTGTTTATTTACATATTAGAACCATTTTCTTTGTAAAAATATACTGCGATTACAAGTTTAATTGTAAGAACTAACAACAAAAATTTGCTACACGCTGGTAGATTGTTCTCATATAGCATTCGGAGGCAGAATTCGTGATGAAAATTGAATTTCGGCTATCGAGTGATTAAGGCATACTTCAATACGCAAAATCTGCAAAGATATATGTATATTCAAGACTGATAACAAAGCTCGAAGAGATGTAGGATTATTCCAATATGACCCTACATGAGCCCACTATAGGAAATTGAATACCAGACAAACTAGCAAAAAAAAAAAGGAAGAAACATTCAGAATTTCCGCGGCATCCCTCCGTATTCTTGCTGGCACTATCGGCAACGACCCAATACAGGTAGCAAAATTATCCCAAATGTCCCACAGCAAGAGCTCTATGGCCTTGTATCAACAGTTCTCAACGATCACTGCCTACGGCATTCTTGCTAAAAGGAGGGGAATTCCATATTTTTACATTTAAACATTTTGTGTGAGTTTTATGTGAGTTATTTTGATATTTAAATAACAAAAATTAAAAATTTTAAAAACCCCCGAATATATCTAGAAAAGATGTGATATCTTCTAAACGGCTGGACCGAGTTTCTTCAAACATAGTTAAGAACCTTCTCGATCAAGTCACCTTTCAAACAGAAAAAACTAAATCAAAATCGGTCCAGCCATTTGGGCTGTACCTGGACGCGGACAGACACACAGATACACAGACACACACTACAAACTTACAATACCCCTTTTTTTTTGGGGGGGGGGGTTAAAAAATAAAAATAAAAATAAACAAAACACAATTATTGCTTAATTTATCTACTTCCGCTTATTAATAACTAACGAATAAACACAAACTGTCTTTACTTAATTACTTATTACTTCTTCTCTTTATTATCGACGACACGTTGTCTTTACCTTAAACGATGTATACTTCAAGCTTAGCTGATATACACTGACTTGCTCATTTATATCGCACACTTACATTCAAAACAAAAACAAATGTTAAAATTTTTTTTCTGTTTCAAATGTAAGTGTGTGACAAGTCGAACGTTGTCGACATCGTGAAACAGGCCCGAAGTGTTGCTTAAGGCACGTCTCAAAGTTCTCGAATCATGATCAATTCTTTTGTGTGGATTTTTCGAGAAAATAATTTTCTTCATATATGTATATAAGGACCGGTTTAATATCTACACTTGCTAGTGTAGATACATTTGGTTAAGTAAATATATGAACTTCCGAATCTTTCGTCTATTTGTGAATCAGAAATAGTTGAAATTACCAACTCTCCGAATATTTCGTGTGTTAATACCATAGTTAATGTAAAACGTAGTTAGCCGACTACACAAACTTCCGTAGCTTTCATATATTGTATTCAACTGAATACACGTGCTTTCAAATCCTTCATGTGTTTGTAACATGTAACACGTATTTAGGTGACTATAAGAAAGTCTGATGCTTTCGTGTGGTTATAACCTAGCGAATGTACAGTGGCAGATTTATGTCGCCCTAGGCCCCGTGAGGTATGCCGTCCTTTTTGCTCTATGAGGAAAAACTTTTTTAAATTAAATATGAAATTTATAACTTTAAATTACACTGTGTTCGATAGTATTACCAAAAGGAAGAAAACCCCTGTACGCAGTTTGGCGAATTTGGTGACCAATTAATTTTCATGAACCTCCTCCAAAGCTTTCGAAAATCAGTGCGCCCTCAAAAAAATGGTGTCATCAATTTTTGGCCAACAGCTAATTTAGACTTAGCGATAGGGCTTTACTATATATGACAATAATGTAGCTAAGAGGCCTACAAATAAATCTTATTAACATATTACGACGAAAAAAATTATTTCTTCATGCACTTTTTTTTTGCAATAGGAAAGTAAACATTTGTTTTATTTTTTTCAAAATAACTTACAAGGACTCCTAAGTTCTTGCTAACAATATTTGGCAATATAATCTGAACGTGTCTAGGCACCCTAATGGGTCATACATACCACTTTTTAACTAAAATATTTTCGTTTTTCAAATTTTTTTTCGAAAATCAAATAATTAATGCACACTTCTAGTAAAAAACGAAAATTTAACATCCGAATTTATTTAAAGGAGCAGTTGTGTATAATTTTTCGTTTCATGCATTCGCTTTGACTGCGACTGTTTATATTTTCAGAAGCAGAAGCGTAAGCAGAAGCAGAAGCAAAAGCAATTACTCAAATCAGAAGTTTTTAAACGCTGCTTGTCAATACCTCCTAATTAGAGTGCGGTCTGGTTTCGTAAATAAACATGTCAGATATACTCACCCGAACTGTCGTTAAATCTCAACAATGCACAATGGTCTACTGAAGTGTTTTAGAATATTATCTCAGGGTTCAGGGCCTCACGGCCCTATACGTAAATCCAGCACTGCGGATGTAACCCATATTTGAGGCCATCAGCGCAGAAGTGGTGCAACCCACATTTACTTATTTAAATAATTGCTTGTTTTAATTGGGCATCTGAGTGGTAGCGATGATAGACGCTCAGTCTAGAGGTCGTGGGTTCAATTCCCGCCATAGAGCTTGGGTATTTTTCGCAGACAAGCTAATCGCTTCGCGGGTTTTGTTGTGTTTGTTAAAAAATAAAAAAATAAAAAAAAAATAAAAAAAATTAACTTGTTCAATAAAATATTAACGGCCCTATGTATAAGCCAAACTTGGCATGAAGTTATCATAAGTGGCAAAATTTAACATGATCATAAGGAGTTTTGCCATGAAACTTCACATTAAAAATCATTATTAGGACTTAGAGGTGGGTTAAAATTAGGTAACACGACCATTTTTAATGTCAAATTGTATGGAGGAACTCGTTAACACCTAATTCAATTTCGTCACTTATGCCAACTTCATGCCAATTTTTGCTTATACATAGGGCCGTAGTTGTTTCTTAAAAATACATTGAAATTGAGTTATTTAATTGCTTTATTACTGTGCAATATTATGATATGTGCAAAAACGATTTTTCAGCTAAATTTTTTCTATAATACCAAAATGTGTGGTATAGTTGGAAATGTAAATAATGTATTTATCACCAGAACAGCAACAAAAAAACGAATGTGGATTACACCACTTCAGCGCTAATAGCCTCAGTTAGGAGTCTAGACCAACCTGCAAGCCTGTCGTCTAATCGGAGATCGTATTAAGTTGAAGATACAAGTGTTTTGTCTGTAATTTCAAATAACGATAGAGTGAATTAAATGTTTTCACAATATACATTTACAGTTTTTGAATATTAAAAAAAATTGAATGGCTGAAGGTTAGTGTATCATTAATATTAGTAAAAAGCTGTCAAGCGTCAAGCGACGTGAGCGTGAGTGATTAAGTGGTAAAAATTTTCAGGGGGCTAAGAGGGAGGCTTCCGAAGTTTTAATACAAAAAATCAATTCAATTGGTCCTGCCGCTTATGAATTTTATTTAATGCTAAAAACAAAATATGGTAGTAGTGTGCAGACCAAAAAAACATCATGGAGTTTTTGTCACACAAAGGAAAAATTCTATTTCAAGAAAATTGAATTTTTTTGCATTGTTTACTGGGAAAACGTGGATGACGGGGTACAGGTGGAGCAAGGCGTGCAACAGGAGGTCGGAAAGGTACGTGAGGAGGAACAACAACGTATAGTCAGGGGTAGGTGGTGGGACAATTCTGATCATATACGGTTGATACACGTTCTTGGCACAAAAAGGCAGATTATGTAAAGGAGTAGCAGGAAGAGTAGCAGAGAAGAGCAGCAGAAGCAGAGCAGAGGAGGTAGACAGAGGCAGTACAGGAGATAAGTATAAAACCAACATAGGAGAGAAGCAAGACAATAACGAAGTGATCAACACACATTGGCAGAAAGTAATGAACACACATACCAATACATAGAAAGACAGGCGGTAGATAAAGGATAACAGTCAACAAGACAACAACAGAAACAAATATATCATGCAAGTGAGAGATTGTAGCCAACAAATCCGCTACCGGTTAGAACATACCGGAAATCTAGCAGGATTGCAGCATGACTTGTAGCTGAACAGCAGTATAAAAGAAATGTAAAATTAAATGTAAGGGATTGGTGTAGTGAAAATGAAAGTGCAAGGACGTGGTGACATTGGACGGTTATGAAAATATAATTAAATTCACATCAGTGCTAGTATAATAGCAGGATTGGTAACACTAATTTTAAGTGATTCGAAAGGAAATAGTAAGACGGATCACATCCGTGTTATATCCCAGTGAAAGGAGTTTTAGGGCACTGATTCAGGGCGAAAGTTTTGTATTTAGAACGTTTTCCCAGAGGTATATACCCGGAAACTTAGAGAGAGATTACGTGCTTAGGGCACCGAACAGTGTCATCACCGAGCGTCACCTATCGCCACCAATTACCGCAATCAAATTGAATTTATCTCAATAAAGATTTACAATTGAATAAAGAAAGTGAGCAAAACAATAAACTACAAATAAAGTCATTGGAAATTATTTTATGTAAGGACCCTCGACAGGCTAAGTCTATCCCAGCTTCAAACCCGGAACAAGCGGAGGTTACTCACAGTAGGTGTAACCTACGAGTACAACGACAATATTTTTTACAAATTTTAAAATTTTGATTGTAATAATTACTTAACCTCTTTTTTAATGCTAAGGTATATTTAAATATCTGCAATAAAAATATACATATCGTTACCTAAATATAGAAAGGCCCTAACTCACAATTTTATAGAAATCGAGATTTGTTTTCGATACATAGTATGTTCTTCTATCGAAATATATAAAATACTCGATTTCAAAAATATAATTAGTTAGGGCCTATCTATATTAATTATTATTAGTATATCATTTTAATGTCAAATTTTTTAATCTAATTTTTCGACCTTTTTATTTTAATGTTTCTTATAATACCACATTCATTTTTATAATTACTACGATCCTGTGCAATTTGGATTAAAAGTTTATTTATAAAGAAGAAAAAAATCCTTTTTAACATCAAAATAAAAATTGCATACGTCTTCAACTTGCAAGTTGAAATGCATTTTACATGATTAACTAACTCCTCCCCCCTTTCCCCTACCAACCCCCTTCAATAGCTTAGTTACTCACACATTTTCACCCTCCAGCACTTAGAAACATCATTGCATTACATTTCATTACATAATGAATGAATAAGAGAACGGTTTCCCTTTAATCAGCCGAAGGAAATAATTCAAAAGCAAAAACATTTTGTAAACCAAATTGGCAACACGTCGGGGAGGCAGCTGCACTATATGTATATATTTGTAGTTGTGGTAATGGTGGCCTTCTTTAGCTGTCATAAAATTTGAATACTTATAAAAATTGTTAAATATAAAATTAAAAACGCCGCAGGACATTTAAAGAGCTGAAGCAAAGAGCAGAAATTAGAATAAAACAAGAAATTAATTTTAAAGCGAAAGGAGAAGAAAATAAAGGAACAAAAAAAATGCTTCCCCACAAGTCCTTATCATTACAATTAGTGTCAACTTATTCGAAAAGCTCCTTGTGAAAGTGCTAAGCACAGCTCGTTTATTTTTCTTTTGCACTGTGTAACATCAATGAAGGTGTTTATGTGATATCACATGGCGCCCCTAAGGCTTCATTTTTTTGTGGATTTTTTTTTTTTTTTTGGTTACAGTATTCCCTCGAATAAAGCAGAGCAGGTATAACAGGTGTCGTATTTTGTAACATCGAGGTTTGTCAACTATTCCAGTTAACATACGCAATATGTTTTTTACATCTGATATGCCAAATTTTTCACTCCAAAATACGTACACGTGTTATCTTTAAGACATTGTCTCTGTAAAATTCAGATGTAGAGTCGGCTGACAAAATTTCACTTGCTCCAGCATATTGGCCTGAAGTTACTAGATCCCTCTATTTTTAATTACGGGTGTGGGCATCCCGGAGCACTAGCTGGAGTGATGTGGCTTTTTTCCGTTATAAAAGGAAACAGGTCTGTTGTGACCACCAGGTGCAGCGTCACCTAAAACTGCCCCTGAGTTCAAAAGACGATAGAGGTGAAGCCTTTCGGGGTGGAACTTCGAGGTCTAACCAGAGGCTACTTCTGGTTCCACGGGTGCCGGTTACCCGACAGCCGAGCTGCTCTAGGAGTTTGGGTGTATGTAGCGGTCTTCAGGATCCTTTACCAAAAGGTCGAGTTCGTCCCACCCCACGGGGTCAAAGGGATGATTTTGAGCTGTATGGATTAGGCACTGGATTGTTGGTGACACAGGCATGCGTTCTTCTCTGATGAGTGGTTGAGCTGTGCCGGCAATGGTTGAGGAATTATCTTGGGGACCTCGCTGTAGGTGTATACACAACACCTGTGGCGTGAGAACCGGGAGAATAAACATGGTGGCTGTGGTTGCTACCAAAAACGCTGGGAGAATAGTCTTGGCTTCCCAGTATTAAATCAATGCTAGTGATTAGCGTGACGCGGTTAGCCAGACACTATTTGTATGTTGCCATACAACAGATAGTACTGTTTTGACGAAGTCATTACGACAAAGAGTTTAGACAGCTCAAAGTACTA
This sequence comes from Tachina lurida, assembly GCA_944452675.1. Classification (NCBI taxonomy): domain Eukaryota; kingdom Metazoa; phylum Arthropoda; class Insecta; order Diptera; family Tachinidae; genus Tachina; species Tachina lurida. The sequence continues at coordinate 90,481,316 of OX101754.1, forward strand.
CTTGAACATAGTACAAGGATAACTATATTTAAAGATTGCAACCTATGTGCCTTGTGGAGTGGACACATGGTTCATTCTAAAGGGTACATGACGGCGATGGTTTGGCGTCTTACCTACACCCGTAATGGCAGGTACTTACGATAATCTAGAAAACGTCTGTCCCCTGCCGCTATTCAGCCCTTGCTGCTTATATCGGATAGTATTCCTATGCTTGAAATATCCTTTGGTCGGAACTGTTCCACTCACGTCGGCTTCGTGACTCAAAATCTCTAACATGGGCATTGAGGAAAACTGAATTAACTATCTAACTGCTTATGCTCACTTCTGTGACTAAAACTTCTCTCAGGTGTACACAAGAGATACTGACTTTAATTATCTAACCACTTATGCCTACTTTCGTGACCAGGAAACCACTCACTTGAACTTTCTCGATATTAATTACAACTACTGCTTCTAACGTCTGATTTCGTTAATATTAAATCACTAAACGGCTTTAAGATAACTTACATAGTGCTAGGTTCTATTTTTTTTCTAATCTCCCGCTTTTGAGACTAGCAAATCACTGAACGGACACAGATCTACCAGTTTAATATTTTTGTTACTAGAGAATCAGTAAACATGTATTATAACACAACTACGCTACCACGAATTTGCATAGTACTTAACTAGATAATCACTTAAAACGATACTCACTATGTGAGACGACTCTTCGCTACGATGTCTTCAACTTGAATGATCTTTATTTTTAACCGACTTCAAAAAAGGAGGAGGTTAACAATTCGTCCCTATATTTTTTAGGTGTGTTACTTCATAACTCGGTACATTTTAGACCGATTGAAAAATTTTTTTTGTTGTCTGAGAGGGTATAGCTTGGTCCCATTGTAAAAAAGCGGGCGGGGACACGCCCACAATTTGATTGCCGCGAAACCTATAAACCACCTTTGGTTCTTGTAATTACACAATTTGAAATTTGAAAAATGGGTGGAGTTGCGCCCATTAAAATTTATTATAATACTTCACGCGGTTCTACTTTACCGGTTTTTACCAAATCTAACACACACCCTAAACCCTGAAAAACACACAATCTTGCATTAAAAAAATGGTTGGAGGGACGCCAAATATCTTCTACCATCAGGTCTTTGCATTGAAGTCGGCTTTTTTTTTTTTTTGCATAAATTATTATGTAAAAATATCTTTCTTTTAAACTGATCGTTTGAGTGATTCGAAAAAAAAGTTGTGCCAGGCACTGTCTAGAATTAAAGAAAATGTAAAAATAATTCCAAAAATATTTTTTTTATTTTGTTTCCACGCCTACAAATACCGCCATTTTTAGTCCGATCATAACATTTTGTATAGCGGTGCTCATGGCTCTGTAAGGGTTACATTTCTGGTTTTAATAGTTTTTACTACCACGTCATATTCTACTCATGACTTTTAAAACTCGGTTCGTACTCACCCTAATGCTAGATATTTTTGAATGAAAGTCATGACTGGAGTATGACGTGGTAGAAAAAAAACTAATAAAGACAGAAATGCAACCCTTACAGAACCATGAACACCGGTATACAAATTGTTATGATCGGACTAAAAATGGCGCCACAGTGAACAAAATACTAAAAGGGCGGTATTTGTAGGCGGTATTTTTGGAATTGTTTTTACATTATCTTTAATCCTATTGAGTGACTGGCACAACTCTTTTTTTGTATGGAAGGCGAACCACTCTACCGATCGTATAACAGAGTTATTATTGTAATATACTTTACATAAAAATATTCTTAGTGTTATGCAATTCAGGGATTAGCATTTGCTAATGATCGGTAGGAGTAAGTGATTGTGTTAATGAACTTTAAAAACCTACGGATCTAAGTTTTTATGCAAATTATGACATAATGACTTTTAAGGAATGCTCAATTCCTTAAATCGACTGGAAACACAGAAACCTATGCTTTCTCCGCCACTTTGGGATACAACAGGAATATTATCATTTGCTCTTGAGTGACGTGCACGTTTTCGATTCTTCACTTCACTAACTTGTCGCAACAGCTGAAGTTTTCGCGATCACAGTTTGCAAAGCTAAAGCATTTTTGGATAATTTTGAAGCATTCCCTCGGCAAGCAATTGTAAAACTGATAGAGCGATCCCTAGTATCCACCAAGAACTTTTGACTCAATGACCCATGATTGATTCAAGACCTCATAGATGAAATCTGTGAAGTTATGGGCGACATACAGAAGCAAAGGTACGAATTGGTGATGCAAAATTTTACGGATAAGAATATGGCCCTACAAACGTAGCCATGATGAACATTTGACTGATATTATTTTTCATTGATAATGGCACTCTCTCGTCTGGGAAGTGAATAACTAACACATGACTACACTTAAAAATCCTATATAAAGGGTGTTCTTTTTAGAGTGTAACAGCTTTGAGTTGGCATCACTGCTGCTTCCACTTAACATGATAGTTGCTTTTTTAACCGACTTCAAAAAAAGAAGGAGGTTAACAATTCGTCTCTATTTTTTTTTTTACGTGTGGAGGTTCATAACTCGGTGCATTTTAGACCGATTTAAAAAATTTTTTTGTTGTCTGAGAGGGTATAGCTTCCCATTGGTCCCATTTGAAAAAAGTGGGCCCACAATTTTTTACATTTGATTTTGTGATCTTCTACTCATTTGATTGCTGCGAAGCAAACATCTTTGGTTCTTGTAATTACAAAATTTTCAAGTTCAAAAAATGGGCGGGGCTGCGCCCATTAAAATGTATTATAACATTACACGTGATTCTACTTAACCGATTTTTACGAAACTTAGCACACATCTTGAGCTCTAAAATAGACACAATCTTCTTTAAAAAAAATGGGCAGGGTCACGCCCATTAAAATTTTATATTATATTTTACAGGGTTATATTTCACCAATTTTTACGAAACTTGGCACACACCCTAAGCTTTAATAAAGGCACAAAATTGCGTTCAGAAACGTGGGCGGGGCACGCCTATTAAATTATAGTATAATATTTCATGTGCTTGTACTTAACCAATATTTACGAAACTTGGCACACACCTTGAACTCTTAAAAATACACTATCTTGTTTTAAAAATAGGGGTGTAGCCACGCCCCATAAAATTTAATACTTAATTTCATGTGCTTTTACTTTATCGATCTGTACGAAACTTGGCACATACCTTGAACTCTTAAAAATACACAATTTTGTTTTAAAAAAGTAGGTGTAGCCACGCCCCATAAAATTTAATATTATATATCACGTGTTTTTACTTAATCGATTTTTACGAAACTGGACCATATTTCTAAATAAAAAAGTATGCACTAAAAAGGTAAAAATAAAACTTAAAAAAAATTAAACCGACCTCAAAAATAAGCACCAAAAAGCTACAAATAATATAGATCTAGTTAAATAAAAGATTTTTATATATGTTACCTACAGTGCCGTTTGAAGTTGGTGCCAGCAACATTGGTAACTAAGCACATACATATGTACATAAAAAGTACTTGCAGTTACCGGGCATGTTCCTATGTGTTTAGTACCAGTATTACTGGCACCAACTTCAAACGGCACTGTAGGTAACATATATTAAAATCTTTTATTTAACTGGATCTATATTATTTGTAGCTTTTTACACCAGAGCAACGCGTGCTAGTTGTTGAAATTTTTGATCAAAATAATTGTTCTATTCGTCCAACTCATCGTGCACTTCTTCCATTTTCCGATTAAGCCCATTTTTGGTTGAATGGGTACGTGAGTAAGCAGAATTGTCTCATTTGGGGTGAAGAGAGTCCACAAAGCTAATGTTGAGATGCCATTACATCCACAGAATTTTACTGTTTGGTGCTCGTTATGGGCTGTTGGAGATATGGGCCCATATGTCTTTAAAAACGATAATGGCCAGAATCTTACTGTCAATGGTGAACGGTTTAGGAACATGAATCGAAAATTTTTTCGTACCTCAAATATGTGGCATTAATTTTGCTGATATGTGGTTCCAACTGGACGGAGCTATATGCGACACAGCGGGCACTACAATTGATTTACTCAAAGAAACTTTTGATGAAAAAATAATTTCACGTAATGGTTCAATTAATTGGCCACCAAGATCGTGTGATTTAACCCAATTGGATTATTTTCTTTGGGCTTATGTTAAATCACTTGTCTATGTCGATAAACCACAAACAATTGAACAGCTGGAGATCAAAATTCGAAAAGTTATCGGTGAAGTTCGGCCGCAAATGCTGCGAAAAGTTGTTGAAAATCGGTGTTCCAGATTGCGCCTTCTACGCGCCAGTCGTGGCGGCCACGTGACAGAAATCATATTGAAAGATTAATTTCATAAATTTGTTTTTTTTCAATAAAGCCTGTTTCATTTATATTAAAAATATATTTTCTTGTGTTATTATGATTTAAACTCGTGTCACTCTATAAAAAACAACATTTATTTTTAACATATCTCAATAAAGCTTCTTATTGGAATATCCCAGCTAGCATTTGGGTGATAATTTTTTGCAGAAGGCCATTACATGATTCTCCTGAGATCACTTTTGATGATTAAAAACTCATTTGTCACTTGGGCGATTGAAAAAAGATTCACTTATAATTCATCTATATGATCAAGTAATGATTTCTTGAAAATAGAGGAACAAGATGCAAATAAACCGCAAAACGGTGATTTAATGATTTAATACTACCAAAAAATTGCTTAAAAATGAATCTGCAAATCGCATCATAAATGATTCTTTGGTATGATTCATCTGTATGGTACCATTTTCTCACAACGGGAGTATCATTTATGATCAAAAAATTAGCTCATATGTGGTTATTTTTCCCGTGAAGCTGATTCGCTGTGATCCTTTACATAAGACTTAACGTCAAATAAATATACTTGAAAATTTTTGCTCAAAAAAACTTTTAGTTCTTACCTTAAACAAATATCAGTTAAATAGATCCTTGCTATAAAAGGCATACCTGTGTTTTCCTTGGTGTTGCATCATGACATACATACATTCGCAAGCCTGGGCCAGCACGTTACATACATACATACACACATACATACATTCATATGTGTATCCGTTTATGTGTTTGTATTGTATTTATACAATAAGTGGTTGATGGTTTTGGTTGTTTTGCTGCTTATTAGCGACCTCTACAATTTGCTAACGTTTTTCCAGCAATTTACTTGTCTCTCGGGGTGTGCTACTAATGAGCACTTTTGCTTTAAAAGTTGGCTTCAATTCCACTCTTCTATTAGTCACTCGTTCATGTCGTTATTTAACAAAAAAAAATTATTTTTTTTGCTTATTTGTTGGTATTTTATTTTTCCTTTTTGTTTGTTGTGTGGCACTCTCATAGACAGGTTGTTTGTGGTTTTCCAGTACTTTAGCACGTTTATTTTGTTTTTCATTTTTTAAGTTTTATTTTCAGTTTAAATTGTTGGCCTGTACAATAAATGATGTATTGGAGCAGTTGTTTTTATTTAAAATTTGGAGTACTTAGAAAATTGATAAAGGGTTAGAGTGATTTCAAATAAGAAGAGAGTTAGGTTAGGTTAGGTTGAAGAGAGTAGACATTACGCTCATGTCCGGGACATACACAGTCCAGGACTATTGTGCGCTCTCATGTAAATTAACAAATGAATACCACCTTTATAGAAACTCAGTCTCGTTCACGTGGACCCTCAAACTTTTCCAGTCAATACCTCTAAGATGGTTAATATCCGTTAAGGTGTCATCCCTAAATTAATGGGAACTCGGCTGGACGAAAGCTGAGCAATGACATGCCCTGCATTCATTGTCATTCTGGGGTCCAATACGGTGCAAATTCCCTGGTAGATTAGAGTGCCTCGTTAAGATGCCGGTCTAATTTCCAATCTCAGGCTTTTTTAATTTCAACCTTGTTTTGCCTTCGTTCGGGTTGCCCCATATAACCTTGGTTAGATTACCCGCGTATATATCACAATTCCATCGTAGAAGCACACGATATTATTTTATATGACAATCGCGCTATTTCACAATGTATTTCCCCATACGATAATCGAGAACAATATTGTGCTGACTCTGGGGGTCTACTCTGCAATTCGAAACGAAAGCGAGTGCTTTCGAATTCTCATGTTAATAACATACAAATTCGAAAGCATTTTCTTTCATTTCGAAATACAGAGTAGACACCCTGGTACGGCAATCATGTCAACGGTTATTAGGCAACTAATGCGCCAATATTTATTAAAAATATTGTTTTATTTAGTTACTTTAATATCCAACAACCTAGTTACTTTTATATATCACAAGAAGTGTAAGTTTCCCAACCCTGGAACCATCTTTTTTTATTTTTCTGATCTCTTACACCAATCTCTTTTAAGAATATAAGATATGTTTAATTTATAGAAAAAAGGAAAAATTAGTTTTAGTAAGTTAATTTTATATTACAAAAAAGTTAAAGTTTTCCAACCCTGGAAACGTTTTTTTAATTTTTTTTTTAAATTTGAAATACCAATTTTATTCGTACTGAAGAATAAAATAAGTTAATTTATTAAAAAAAATAAAAATTAGTTTGCGGTAGTTACTTTTATATGGCAAAATAAAGTTTAAGTTTTCCAGCTCTGCAACCGTCTGCTCGATTTTGCTGATTTTCAATACCAATCCAATTTGGACCATTTCTTACACACCAGTCCAAGAAGCTAGAGACAGCTTCACGTACAGATAGAGGGACATGCGAACAGACGGACATCTGTCTAATTTCTTTTTCTTTTTTTCTTGAAGAACTTGGCTTGTAGATTTTTCAGTTTTTCATTTGACCTGTTGAAAATTTTTCAATATTAAAGCTCTGTGCTTTAATACTGTGCTCAAATCGTTACATCTGTGATCTTCTCGACATCGTACGAAAACAAATTAAGTGATACTTCAATCGTATCAGCTGAATAGAATGTCAATACGTTCACGTATGTCATAATCCGAAAATGGTGTTTTTATTTGACGAGTTGTACGTTAACGGATGTGGCGATTCGACACCAAGTCTTGCAGTTTCAAGTGAGTAAATTGCATCTACATATGTATTTGTTTTCAATTCAATACAATTCAATACTTTTGAATAATTTTATAATTAAAAAACATTTAATTGTATTATTAGTTGTATTGTGTATATAAATATTGTCAAAAATTTAAGTGCGACGAAGGCTTTAATGTTTGTTAATGTGGGTCAGGTAAATGTCTTATATGGAATTAGTAGCATTTCATGTAGCATGAATTTTATTTTAGCAATGTTACTATTTAATTCTATTGATAGGAAACACACAATTACTTACTTCATACAACATCATGTGTACGAGTACTTAAACATTCATTCGTATGTAGTATGTATGTATGGTTTATCCATAATTATTACATTGTTTACGTAAATAATTTAATTAATGGTGACTGAATACGTATTAATTGGTGCCTGTAAACAATATGATATCCTGATATTTATCTGTTATGTGTTTGTTATAATTATTTAATGATAAGTACATGTATGTTCGAAAAAAAAACATTTCATTAAGGATAGTCATATATTGTTACTGATAGTGACTATTTATGATTAAGGGTGGAGCAAAAGTAAAAAAAGAGTTCAGTTCTAAAAGTTTACCTCAAGTAATCTATATCTAGATAAGCTGATTTTGAGTTAATGATACCTCTGTAACCTGCATATTCGAAAGTGCCCCTGGTCAAAATCTTAATTAATTTGTCTGATTTTTCAGGAAGTTATAGCAAAATTAAGGTTATACTTTGGTATATTTCAACTTGAATGTATTATTTACAGTGTGTAGAATGATGTCGGCTTAAAAAAATAACGGTTCACAGAGAATTTCCCAATTTAACTGTAAAAGAAATAAATTTCTGAAAATCGACTTGAACGCTTAAAAGTAAAATATGACTTAAACTTAAATTAGACGTGACATACCCATAACGCCATAGCCATAACCAAACCAAAATTCAATTGGTTTCTATAGTGAGAGTTATGGCGAGTCTCTGTCACTCTAACTCTCACCATAGAAATCAATTGAACTTTGGTTTGGTTATGGCTATGGCGTTATGGCTATGTCACATCTAATTTAAGCTTTAAGCACTTTTTCCTTATTGCCACAGATATACATATGTACATACACATATATATATAAATTAATGTTTGTTTATATGCCCTCTATGAAAATTTTATAATCTCTGCGCTTTCGTATTTTAGTTGATAAATATGAATAATACCTATAATAATATAAAATTCTAAGCATTTTTTGCTTAAAAAAATTTACAAGAAAAAATGTATATGCTCTCAAAAACTCGTTAATTTTTTTCTGGAATATACGTTTAAGAAATGGAGACATTTTATAAATACCAGTTATCTGTCAAACTGTGAAATCCCATATTGTTATAAATACTTTTAAGCATATACAAATTATAACAACATACATGCGTATCTATGTATACATGTCCTTTTATGAATAGGAGTTCGTATGCACTATTTATAGTACATCAAATATACAGCCATTATATATAAAGACATACATATAAAGATGTTCCTTAAAAATTGGGACGTACTGTACTAGTTTATGAAAAGTTTTAATTTAAGACGCAAAATCACAATATAACAATACGGTATTTTTTAATGTAGTCCAAAATTTACATTTCTTCATTCTTCATGGTTGAGTTTCGAATAAAACAGGGAGGGACCTTGCCGCTAGCTTAATATGAAGTTTAAGTAACGTTCATCCCAACATGAAAAATACCGATGTTTCGTATAGTTTTTTTTATGAGTGAATATTGCCCGTGTAATAATGATCCTACCTTTATGTAAATTTTAAAACCTTAAGTATTAAATGCGGAATTTTATATTGTGGAATGTTAACACCATCGGAATTTTCGCATTGAGTTTTCCATCATAGACAATTTCCGTATTTCTTTTATGTTATGGAAACTTGTTAAAAATGTAACGGAATTATTAATAAGCGAAAATATTCTGTTGGTGTTTTCTAAAGTTGTCAGAATTATATATAAATTTTTTTTCGGTATATATTTTTAATATTATTTGATTTTTTTTTTTTTAAATATTTATAAAAATATTAATTATATCTTTGTCGAAAGCCAGGCAGCGCTTCTATCCGTAAGATCACATATCACTTCGTCTATTCCAGTCGGGCAGTGTAAAGGTTTGCTATCTAGACTGAGTGCTCAGGCTGACCTCACCCTCATCTGGGTTCCAGCACAAAGCATTTTTTTAGGTAACAAACGGGAGGACGAGCTGGCTAGAGCTGGCTCTTCTTTGAATGCCTCCAATGCCGTATCGGTAGCCATGCCGTTTTGTGCTATTAGAAGCGGTATATTCAAGCACTATCTCTATAAGGCTGAATGTAAATGGCGCAATATAGTCACGTGCAAGGTTGCTAAGAAGATGTGGCCTTGCTACAATGATAGGCGCTCATTACAATTAACAAATAGGAAACGTAGGAACATCTCGAGGCTCGTTGCAGTCATCACGGGACACTGGACGGTCGACAGACATGCTAGTAGGATAGGTCTGTCCTATAATGAGTTCTGCCGAAGTTGTCGAGAAGAAAGCAAAGAAGAAACAATCTTCCACTTTCTTTGCGAATGTCCAGCTTTGCATCTCTCGAGACCATTGATGTCAGTTTCATGGCACAATTGTGCAAACTAAAATCACACACATTCTTATTCTCTTCCATTTAGTCGTCGATGAGACAGCGACGAGAACACATGCGTAGCGGGTGTATTAATTTGTTTATAGATACAGTGAAAGAAAAGAAGTGGTATGCGAAAAGTATTCTATGATCACCAATGCTTTTCGCGATATTTAATGTGTTTGATGTTGTAAAACGTTTAAGGAAAGAAATTAATATGTATTTAAAAGAAATTTTGACTTTTTTTGGAGCATTTTCACTAAACTGCACTTTCTATTTAAACTTTAAAGACCAATAACTCGGGAAATATGACCTGCAGCAAATTTTTTTATTAAGTTTTTTTTTCTTATTTTTCACATTACTATCTGATAAGCTATTTAAAAATTCTTTTTTTGAGATTTTTCAGAGTTTCCTATGAAAAGTTCAGAGCCCGATAACTTGAAAAATATGGGTCGCCGCCAACTTTTATATTTATTTTTTTCACCTTATTTTTTAATTTTCTATCACATAGGCTCCTTTTTATTTATTTTTAGCTACTTCAATAAACATCATTTATTCCAAATAATTATTTTTCCTGTGTACTTTCGAGAGCAACGAGACAACGTTTCTCACACATACAACTATAGTTTTATTTTTGACATCACTGCTCGAGACACAAATTTTTAAGAAGTCATGTACTAAAGTCATGCACAAGACTATATATAAGACGTTTCAAGACATGCGACATTTTTCAAAAGCTTTACTACAGTGAAACATTCTAAAACAACCGCTAAACAACACTTGGCAAGACAAACAACTGAAATAAAATCTTGCCAACAGTGTTGTTTAGCATTTGTTTTAGCATGTTTCGCTGTAGTAAAGCGTTTGAAAAATGTCGCATGTCTTGAAACGTCTTATAAATGGTCTTGTGCAGGCCATTATCATGTACTAGACGATCTTTCAGATTTATCTGAGATTAGGTTGAGTGACCTTATCAAATATCTCAACACGACACTTTGGATCTAGTAACGATCACCGTATCAGAATACCTAGATACGGTTCCACATAGGCTGCCAGCGGTGAGTGTAGTGGTCCTTTCAAAAAAGAATCATCTATATTCTACTTGAATACCTGCTTGTAGTAGGCAGCCACGTAAACCAACCAACCAACTAAATTAATTAAATCTTTTTAACATTTTTAATTAAGTTTTTAATTGAATCTGGAAAAATATTTCAATTAATTTGTTAATTAATTGGCATCTATAAAAATATTTATTTCAATTTTCGATTAGTTGGTTCCTTAAAAACATTGCAATTAATTTTTAATTAAATATTTAAAAATACATCAATCTATCTTTTATTTAATATTGTTACGCAAAAATGTGCGAACAGAGCTAATGTGAGTGTTTTTTTATAAAGTAAATATTTGGTGGATAAAAAAAACTATATAGAAGTATTTAGCTAAAGAACTAAACATACACACATACACATAAAAGTACAAACACATGTTAGAAATAAATTTTGTATTAGCAAGAACACACGGTATTAACAACATAAAAGTCGTTACATAGCAACTCTGAAATTCAAAATAAAGGCCCATCACATTAACTACAAATACCTAGAAACAGTGACATGAATTTTCCAGATTCTTTCAGAAGACTTTTTGATCAGTTGGCTACTAATAGTAAACGACAACACATATGGTAGGTAGCAACATCTTTATGCAGCAATACAGTTTTTTCCATTTGGCCTTATGGAACCGCTCCCTATAAAAGGAGGTACCCTGTGTGAGAGCCAGTCAGTGTGAATCAGATAGTATTGGAGTCAACATCATTGAAAGTGAAGACAACTTGCGGAAGTAATTAAGTAAAGGCAGTGAGTCTGTAGTGTTGCACTGGTATAAACAGTGGACAACAGCAGAATAAGTCTTTTATGTGACAAACAGCTGATTGTGACGTGTGTATAGAACAGCGAGGTAGACGTAGTGGTAACAAGTTTTGGTATACATATATAACTAATCTATGTGCGTGTATGTAAGCTCTTGATTTTGATTAGAATAAGTGTTGGTAGTAATTAAAGTGTCTTTCTTAGTCCTAATTAGTTCATTGGGGTCTTTTTATTCATTTGCAAATCTTCGAGTCTACGGAAAGGCGTTTTAAAGGGTAAAAACATAACAATATATATTTGATTACAAATAATTAACTAAGAAATCAATTAATTAATCTTTTATTAAATATAATATTTTTTAACAGAAAAAAAATTAAAATGTTAGAGTTAATAAGCTGCAATTTTCGTTATGGGTAGAAAACTAATTAGTTTTTTAATTTAATCATGCTTACACTTTTTTCTGTGTACCCAAACTTTAATGCATCCAAATTTTAAACGAACTGTTCCTTAAATGTACAAAACCATCGTAAGTATGTGTGTTTGTAATATCCCCCATATACCAGGTGCTTACTTAATAGTTGTTATGCCCTGTGGGGTGTCTTAATTTATTTGACTTCAATATCAAATACATTTTTATTTTTCCGTGCGTGCATATATTTTTTGTTTTCTATGGCAAAATTTATTGAATATGACAATTTGTTTGTTTGTGGGGAGAATTGCAAATGATATCGAAAGTACACAAACTTTTGTTAAATCAAACACAAGTAAACATGATATGGTATTGGTTTCCTATATGTTTGTATGTATGTATGTATATATTTAATTGTAGTGTGTGTATGTGAATCTATAGCTGCCCACTTGACCGAGACTTTCGTTATTGATATCGATTTCAAATAAATGTCGAACATTTATTGTGTAAAACTATCGAGGGTGACACTCAGAGACGAATCGAAAAAGTTCATCTGTTCCTAAGTTTTGTCCCAAAAAACATACGATTTCGAAGTTTCACTAGCAAGATAATATCGATCTAATTTCGATATCGCAAAAAGGCAGCAGAAAAAATAAAAACACAGATTTATTTTTTATTATAGCTATGCTATTTATTGCGCGAAACAGGAGTAAGGACGTGATTTTCGTAACAAAAATAATCGGCACTATAACAGTTATCAATTTATTTTTGTTTTGAGTAGAGTACGAAAATAAATGAAACAAATTGTTTGATTTTGTTTTGTTTCGTTCTTTGAAGTGAGTGAAACAAAAACAAAACAAAAGCAATGAGAAAAATTGCTCAATTTATTATTGTTTTGTTTTTGCACATGAGCATAAACCAAAGAACACAGCCGATCGGCTGTAAGCCGACTAGCAACCGCCACCGGCCACAAAACAATATATTAATTTATTCGTACGCCGCTAGAAAATAAAGTAATGGGAAATAAATGGAAACGTTTTGAAATATTTTCAGAGAATTTGCCATCATCATATAATATATTTTTATTGCATTGTTATTTCACACATGAAATTTGTTTTATATAACTAAGCAGCATAGCTATAACTGGGTGTCCTAAGACATCACTCTTCTTTTTTAACTTACTTAAATTTTTTTTTTATTCTTTAACTTACACGCTGCAGGCTTTGAACATGGTACCTCCATTCTAACAGACTAACGCATATCCACTAGCCTATCGCAGCAAAATTTTCTGTTCAATTAGTGCACATATGTATGCATGTGTTTTTATTTTATTTTATAACTTACAGTGCTTGACATGCCTCCAACTTGGTAGCTCTAGACTAACAGACTAGCATACAGCCACTCGGCTGCCATCACACATTCGAGAAACTATCGAGAGAAGTTCGAATTTCGAAGCTTTAGCGAACATTAAATTTTTTTTTAGATTTGCGAACAAATATCGAACAATTTTGTTTCGAAATTTCTTCGCTTTAGGGAACATTGCTTTTTATCGAATCTCAAGTCAAGTGGGTAATTGCAGTGTGTGTATGTGAATGTTTAACTGTATCGATATGTATTAATATGTTGCATAATTAGTAATATAAGTAATTAATATTTACTGTCCTTTGAAATCTGACATAATTCAATTTACTTATGTATGTTGTTGTTTTATTATTATTATTTTTTATTTTCTTTGAAGTTTTGGTGCAATTTACATCATTGTCATGTTTAGTTTTCTTTTATATCAAGTGAAAGGAGATTTTATTTTGCATTAAATTGAAAATATGAATGATAAGATACATATATTAAGTGAAAGCGTTAGTTTTGTTTTGAAACACACATTTGTAATTTCTGAAAGACAATCCCTCTAGTCAGCCTAGAACCATATGTCTCTATGTCAACACTCTTTTCTCTACCGACAATTGCACTAGTTGAAATGTCGACAACTTTCCTTTTACGCGCGAGTAGAGATACGTTAGACACAATAGTTCTGGTGTATTTCTGGGGACATTGTCAATGAACGCGTCAATAGTTTGTTTTTCTTTTTTATTATGCTATGCAATTGTTTAAAAACTTACGTACATATGTGTGTACGTATCTATGCATTTCAGTTTGTTGCCTCAACCCTTATAAAATTGTAGACGAGGGTCACTAGTGAATCTTTAGTTCAAATGTCTCCATATGGTAGTAAAAGAATAGTGCTAAATTCTACTGGTAGATTTTCAATGACAACTCTATGTGATAGTCAATAGGCCTTTACATTGGCTGGGGTAAACCCAGTCAGTAATACTATTGACAACGTCACTAGTAAATCACTACAAGTTTACTATTTACATCGAGCGAGGAAATATCGATATTGTAGACTAGAACCCCTAAAATTTACTAGTTAATCTCTGCTGTAAATGTCTGTACGTGGTCCCAAAAGAACTACTTAGTCAGTAGTTCTACAGTCTAGTGGTGGATTTTTAATGACAAGCTAATGTTAAATGTCAATAGATGATTACATTTGCTGGGGTACACCTGATGAGTAGTACTATTGACAATGTCACTAGAAAATCACTACAATTTCACTATTCGCATTTCCTGCAGCGATAATACATACATGTATTTGTACGTCACTGCTTAAAGATCTGGTGGGTTAAAAAAAACTCCATCAAAAACGATTAAACCAATATTATTTTATATATTTCCATCTTATCCAACTTAGACATCTGGAAATTGACATCATGGTGAGAATTTAACATATACCGAGTTAAAAGAGAAAAAAAGAAATAAATAAATAAATTCCATTAAAATCAACCGCTGCGAACACAAGTAAATAGTAACAGGTAAAAATGTTAAGATAAACGAGCAAAATGAACGACATTGAAAAGGAAATTATTTTTATTTCAGCTCCAAGGATAACACAAAGCAAATTAATGCATGACAATGCGCGCACATAATATGAATGCAAAGTGAAAGAAACAAAAAATAAATAAATTATAAATAATATGTAGTATAAAATATATAAAATGAAACAATAGAAATTAATGTTGATGTAAACGAACGCAGTTTCATTTTCAAATGAAAAATAATAAAATTACGTGATGACTGTGTGATTATTTAATGGTGAAAATAAAACGTTTAAGTGAGGAAAAAGCGAAAAAATCTATGTTGTTTGAATTCTGGTTTTAGAACAAAAATGTTAAATGTGACTTTAGTTTAAAATAATACTGAATTTACATGATGCAATTTTTATGAAATTAGTTGCATGAAAGATTTTTCATTTGCCAATAAAAGTCGTACAAAATTAAATTAGATTAAAATTAGTGACAAAAAATTATTCAGGGTTCATGCTACATAATTATTTCTGTATACAGAATTATTGATAAAATAGTGATATTTATTACTATTTTGTCTAGAATTCTTGCTAGCAAATATAAAAACATTCGTGCAATAAATATCTTTACAAATGTTATAATATAAATTTGGTATTACATACAGACATCGCCTCATACTACTGTAGTTAATTTGTACTACAATGTTTGTTTTAAAAATCTGAATTATATAATTATATATATATATATATATATATATATAATTACGTTACTAACTGACTGACTCACTGCTACATCAGCACCCAACCTAAAAGTTTGAAGCTTGATCTCTAGGCTTACGTACAAACCCACTTATATTGTTTTCACACCCAAAGTTAAAATCTTGTTTTAACGTTAATTCAGAGTTTAAGCAACAGGTTGTCTAATAAATTTGCTCAAAATATCTCCTGCTATAGCATTTTCCTGCATTTTATACCCATAGCTGTTGAGTAATGATTAGTAATCGTAATGATTACTTTTTTTTGAAAGGTAAAGTAATGATTAAATTACGATTACATTCAGTTTCGCACGATTACTAGTTGATTACGATTACTAATAATGGACAGGTAATCTGAATTACTTGAAATTACAACAAAATAATCAAAAATAATCAAAAGATAATCCGATTACTTCTAATGATTACTTTCAATTCTTTTTGATTATTTATTAAGTTTATTGCATTTCACTTATATTAAAATTTAAAATATTTAATAATTTGACAAATGAGCAAAATTTTGTAAAGAGCTTGAAAGATATCTGTTGCTATATTTTTTAAAGTTATTCAAAAAATTGGCGTGTATATGTTCAAAATTAAAAATTGTCGTGTCTTATTCCAGAAAGTGTTCAAAATTTCCTTGTTCCAATTTGAACTATTGGGCCTTATTACGAGTGTCGTAGTACGACTTCGACTACGATGATTTTGTATTAGAGCATTGCAACATTTTTTCTTTAATCTAGTACAAAATCGTCGTAGTCGTAGTCGAAATACGACACTCGTAATTAGGCCCACTATTTGAAATTTTTCTTGTGATATTTTTCTTTTCTGATTTTCAAAAATATTTTTTTGTGAATTCTCAAATAATTTTTTGAAAGTCTGTGCATTAGATAAGAAGTTTGTGGCTGTTTAAAATGTGTGGTTGAAGTCTACTCAACGGATATAGACAATACTCAACCACCAGCAAAAAATTTCACTTCATGTTTTTCTTTATATTTGTTTTCTCAGATTGATATTATTAGTGTTCTTATATAACCGAATATGTTAAGAATTCCTTAAATTTCTTTAGAACTTTTTCAAAATAAAGTAATGTTAATTCAAAATGTTTGAAAATAGTCAAAAAGAATAAAAAGTAATCTTTGAAAGTAGTCGGATTACTTTTTGATTACTTTTGATTCTTTTTGATTATTTTGTAGTTATTCAGATTACTTTTCGATTATTAGTACTCACAATCAATTATTTATAACAAATTCTTTTGAAGGCAATTATATAATGAGTACAGTTCTTTTCCAAATGTAATCTAGTTGATTCCTAATCGTAATCGAAATTTAACAGCTCTTTTTATAGCACTTTGACAAACTGTACAACAACTCTTTTTGATGGTATGAAAAACTCAGAAATTTTACAATTACAATGCGTTCTAAAAGGGAAATTATTTGATATTTTATAAATAAACATTTTAAAATTATGGAACTAATTATACATAATTATAATTGGAAATCAAATAATTATATATAAAAAATGCACAATTACATTATAAGCTACACCTTTTTTTATCGGCAGATGGATGTCAGTCATATCGTCGATTTTCACTGTCAAGAGGTCAAAGAAAATCGTTTCGTTGTTTCCCGTCCAAAAGATTTATTTTCTCCCCAATTTTTTTTTATTATTGTTGCGATTGCAACAAGTCGAACATCTTTCAACCGGTATCTGTTCTTCTTCACTGGCATAAACATTATCAGCTGCTGTCGGTAATTTAAACTTGGCAGCACTAAATTTAGCACAGCGAAAACAAGGTTGCACTTCATAAAACCAACTTAAAACCATTTCAAAAATGGCTTTAAGTTGGTCTTAACAACATTAATTTGTGTGGTAAAACCAGATTTTAACAGTTGGTTTTAACGTTAAATGCAAATTTTATTAAAACCATGTCAGTGTGAAAATACTACGAGTATTAGAACGAATTTTTGAAAATTCCAATTCCAAGAGGATAAAAACGTGTAAAATCGATAAATTAGTATCTCCAAATATATGCTAAAATTCAAACAATATCACGATTTCTACTTAGAGAGTGGCGTTGGCTGAAGCAGTTAGTACGTTGACCGAAAGTCCTGGGTTCGAACCCGGTCTCCAACAGTCATTAAAATAGCAATACCACCCGTTTTTCTGGTATATCCTTTGTATCACTTGTTGCGGGAAAAGTTCCAAATGATGCAGGCATAAGGCACTGGTCACTAAAACTACACCACACCCGCTTTAGCCGAAGCTACTCCTAATATACATCAGAGCGCCCTCCTTAGTCGGTATAGTATAGCAAAATCATAGGCGAAGTCAAATAGCTAATAATATGGCTTCTAAATACAGCCTCCAAATTAAATACACCGCATTTAACACCAGAGGCGCTGCAACAACACTTCATCATTAAAAGAAAAGCGTGCAGAAAAGTAGAGCTGTAAAAGAAAGAGGAAAGCTTCACCTCTATCTCTTCCTTCACCACCTGTCTTCTCTATCACTATCTCTTCCCTATCGCTCTCTCTCACTAAATTCTCTTCACCACACAGCACAAATGGATCACTGTATTGGACACAAGTGGCCTCTAAATTTAACCCTTCCTTACCAGCAGCCTGTTAACCTAACCTAACCATGATTTCTACCCTCTCAATATACAGATATTCATACATACATTCTTTTAGAGAGTGAAATAGAAAAATGCAAGTACATTTTGTGATCGTCTTTGCACTCGATTTATATTTGCCTACACTTTATATGACAGTAGACCGCATTAAATTTCGTACAAATTAATTAGAAAAATTCAATTAGGGTATTCACACCAGTGTCTTAAGTGTCCTTAGTGTCATACTGTCTTAACATTTTAACATAGTTTAAAAAAAATTGTTGTTGAGACTCAAACAAAAAGGTCATAAAGTAATAAGACTTTTATTATTTATTTATTGTTTGTCATAACTACATGTAGAAATGCATCAGAGTTTACCAAAGGAATTGTGTGAGAGAGAGAGAGAGAGCAAGCAATATACAAAGGTGATAAAACCAAAATAAAAATAAATTAAATATTTATAATTGTAAATTATTATTATTAGCGAAAATGTGTCGTTAACAAAGTATTGAAAAATAGAAAATCTGTAATAAAAGAAATTGGCTTAGATATTAATTTATGCTCCTCCAGTTACCACAAAGTTCAAGTTTTGTCCAAAAAAGTCTTTAGGCAAACCAAGTTACCTTTTCATAGAAATCTTTGCACAGAATTTGCATAGCACTTGACATTTATTGCCTTCATTCATGTTTTTCTTTTTTTTCCAACCAATTAATAATTATTCACCTCCTAGTCCGACCTGTCCCATTTAAATCTTTGAAAATTTATTTGTATGACCATCATAGCTTTTCATGTTTGTGTTGTTTTTCTCTAAGATATCTTAAAGCTAAATTTTACACAAACAAAAAAACGTAATCATAGATACATTCAAAGACACAAAATATATCTTATGGCATAATAATTCTGTAATAATCTGTCAACGACATCTGTTGATGTCATAAAAATGAAAAGGAGGAAGAGCACAAAATAAAGAAGAAAGACAAATGCATAATTCCAAAGACCTTTTCCATAAAGATGTTTTTAGCTTTTTACTATTATCACATAATGCTGGTAAAATGTCAATGATAATGATAATAGTAATAATGATGGTAATTTGTGACATTTCTATACTTATTAATGCGTGTGTGTGTGTGTGTGTGTGTGTGTGTGCATGTCAGACCAAATATCACAAGAACACATTAATACATCTACAACATAAATTTAATATTTATGTGGACGCCCATTTTACCACCCATTTGACAACAACAATTTAAGACAGGCATGATGACTTTTCTTTGTAAATAAACTTATTGATGAGTGGGTATGTGTGTTTGTTTGTATCTGTGTGTCTGAGGGTGGGCAGCCTGATAATTTGTGTGGTTTTCGTAATGATTGAGGCTCTTAAATGTTAAAATGCAGCAAAAAATAAAAGAGACAAGAAACGTAAATTGTTGAGTTAATTGCAGTGATAAAATCATTGATAAAGTTGCTTCCATAGAAATGTTGAAAATTGCCAGATTAAAGAAATTAATAAAAAATTAAAAATAAAGTTTTACATTTTCTTCTCAAACAAGTTTGAGACTAAAATTAGATTATTCGAATTATTTAAGGGCAATAAAAAACTTTTTTAATATGGAGATTTTATCTTCATTGATCTTTTGTGGTTATCTTTATAGCTATGCTGTTTATGTCATGACACAGGAGCTAGGACGCGAGCCGGCTAACAGCCACCGCTGGCCACAAACAATACATTAATTTAATCGAATGCAGACAAGAAAATTATGGGAAATAAATAGAAACTCTTTTTAAGTATTTGCGGCGAATGTGACATCATCATATAATATA
Source organism: Tachina lurida (assembly GCA_944452675.1). NCBI lineage: Eukaryota > Metazoa > Arthropoda > Insecta > Diptera > Tachinidae > Tachina > Tachina lurida. The sequence goes on from OX101754.1 coordinate 90,501,306, forward strand.
ATTTTATTACATTGTTATTTAACACATTAGGTTTGTGTTATATAGCTAAGCAGCAAAGCTATAACCGGGTGTTCTAAGACACCTTTCTTCTTCATATTTTAATCCAGTGATTAACATTTAACATGCCATCTAAGAAGCATTTAAATTTATTATAAAAATTTTGCAATATAAAAATTATTTAAAATTATTCGATAAATATCTTGCCTAATTCCAAGATATTTATAACAATTTTATATCTTGTTATTTAATGACAACCATTAAAATTCAAGATAAAATTTAATGTACGAGGATAGCAGTATGAAGTTCTTTTCCATACCAAATTTTTCGTATTTAATTTTGCAGAGTTAAATATAAAGTCAATTAAATGTCTATAAATTTCACATAAAATGGATATTCGTATTCGAATTCGCGAATATCAAAAATTAACATTCGACACATCACTAGTATGTATGTATACATACATATCGTCATCTTAAATGCGAACGGACGTAACTACACTTTTATATTTTTTTATAGTAGAAACTAAAAGCTTATACTTATATGTTTTTAACCATTTATTTGCTTTTTATAGATATTTAAGCTTTTGTGTTAGTTACGTTCCTTGCGTTGGCTGAAGTAGTTAGCACGTTGACTACAAAACCGAAGGTCCTGGGTTCAATCCCTGTATCCAACAGTCATTGAATAACAACACCACGCATTTTTCTGATGTGCATTAGTGTCCCCTTGTATCAGTTGTTGTAGGAAAGTTCAAGTGATGAAGGCATAGTCACTGGTCACTTAACTATACCGACTTCAGAAGATACTAGTCCTAATGTAACATCAGAGCGCCCTCCTTCGTTGTGTAGCAAAAATCATCGGCGAAGTAAAATAATCAATAAAATGGCTACAAAACACAGCTTCAAAAATTTAATACGCCTCATTTGACACCAGATGGCGCAGCAACACTGCATTATCAAAAACGTGCAAAATAGCAGAGTTGTAAAAGAAAGAAGCTTTCCTCTATCTCTCCCTTCACCACCTGTCTTCTCTATCACTATCCCTTTCCTAAAGAAGGTAACACCTAGTAATAGTAGTAGGCATTAATTGCCTGAGTGTTACTTCTCTTTAAAAAAAAAAAAAAAAAAACAAATAGTTGAATTTGTAATTAAGTCCGTTTTAATTTCTTTAATAAAGTCGTCACTTTTGATCACAGAGATCTAAATATTTGTGTGCACATGTAGTTTGATAAAATGAACCATAAGCAATCAAAAACTCGATTTCCAATATTTATGTAGTTACGTCCGTTTGCATTTAAGGTGACGATATGTATGTATGTAAGTAACACTTATGATCCTTGATTGAATGTATTTCCTTAATCAATTAAATAAATAAATCAGAAAACATATAATATTTTTCTTTCACGTAACATTTTCAAAGCCCTTCTCGCCCTACGCGCTCTACTCGCTCTTCTCGCTCGGCAGGCTCCCAATATTTTACCGAGTTACATTTTCAATAAACTGTTGTCAATGATTGCTATCTGCTCGATTATGTTAATCAAAAAGTATTTATTTTTTTGAGGAATAAATAAAAATCAAGAAATACTCGTAATGATTAAAAAGTAGTTTTTAAAATAAAAATTATAACCGTTACGGTCCCTGAACAAAACTTAACAAAACATAAAAAAGGACGCTCAGTGTCATGGGACACCGGGTGGGAACGTAGTTCCTTACGTTTTACCTACCTTAGAAATTGTCCTTAAACCCTAGTGGGCTTATTTTTGAAAACATACATATATATATATATAAAGGTTTGAATCTTCAGAATCAAATCTAACCATGTTTTATATATACATACATATATACATATATTTGTTCCTTTTAACTCCCACAAGGAGCATAGGGCCGTAATCCATGTTTAAAGTTTCATAAAAATCGATCAGATAGTTTCAAAGTTGCAGAAAAAGTGTATAGACTATGTGCTTTCCCAGACTCAGATCTATATATGTTTCGAATGGCATCAAAATCAGATAGATAGTTTCAAAGAGAAAGAAATTTCCCCTTACCACCCTTCGTTGTCCTATTTTTAACAAAATTTCAAGCCTATGTCTTCTTGTAGATTCAGATCTATCTATGTTTTGAATTTGATCAAAATTGTATAGGGCACGAAATTTCCCCCACCTCCCCTCGTGGTCCTAGTTTTGAAAATATTTATAGCTTGTGTCTTCTTTTGAACTCAGATCTATCTATGTTTTGAATTTAATAGTTATATAGTTTCTAGGAGGCAGAAATTTCCTCGCTACCCTCTCTCGTGATCATGTTTTTAAAAAACAGATCTATGTATCTTCTAAATTTTATCAAAATCGACTCCGTGGCTTGGCAATAAATTTACTTTCGCATTTATAACATTATTTAGCGGAGACACATTCAGCTACCACTGCCACGAACCTTAGCAAAGACACAAATCATATGGGATATTCCCAAAAACTAGGCTAGGAACTCCCAAAATTCCAGTACTTCCCCGGCACTTCCCCGGCACTTCCCCGGCACTTCCCCGCAAAATCACGGCAGCATTGAAAGTCTTAAAAACCCGCAGTGGCAGTACCATCATGTTATGTAGTTTTTACCAGTATATTTGTAACCAGAATTCGCCAGTATTTTTTAATTTTCAAACTTTTATGTGCATGGCGCGCCATAAGGAACTTACGCTCTAAAAAAAAACATAACGTAAAAAGTAATGCCTAGCCAGATTCCTACAGCATCGTGCGTTCTTTTTCATGTTCTTAATCCCGGAAACATTAACACATCAAACGCTCTCAGGCAGTTAGTTAAAATATGTGACATATCAGTCAAATACAAGTTCGACAATTGAATGTGGCCTTCCACTTCAACACGATGATATCAATTTCTCCTGATAATGCATGTACAATAGGGATATAACTTTTTAACAATTTTTTAAAATTCCGATAGAGCCAAAAAAGATCACATACCAACTGCGATGGAGTTTTGAAAATTTTTAATTTTCTTTTATAATAATAAATAAATAAAAAACACCGTATAAAATTATGAATATTGGATTGAGAAGGCCTCAAAATAATTTTAGATTATGTAAAATAATATTTTTGTTAGTTCAAATCCGTGCTTTAAAATGTTTTTCAAGAAAGGTTTCCAATCCAATTGGTGCGTGCACTTGTTTGAGAAAAATTACAAAAGATTATGATTTTCGTGATTACTAGGACATGGTTGAAATTGGTTATACCCCTAATGTACACATGTATATCCAATATATTTTTTGAGTGGTCTTAGCTGAAAAATTTAAATATACCCTTTAGAAGTTTCCTTCAATGAATGAGAACCAGGCATTTTTGTTTAATTTTTTTCCCCACCAGTTTACATTTACATCTTTCTTCCATGCTTTGAGAAAATGTTTTTACAACACGAATATTTTGTGGTTCTTTACAATGTTGTTGTGCAACGAAAAATCCCTGAATTTCTTTAGAAATATTTTCATACGTACAAAATGAATGTGGCTAAAGACAAGAAAGTTGTGTGAATTGCCATAAGCAATTTAGAATAATATCAGCGATATTATTTTTTAGCAATGTTTGAAGTGTGTTGACTGATGATGTCGTCATATACACTGCTAACACTTTTGACGAGGAAAATGCTTATAGAAATACGTTTGTTTTCATCAGTTTTTTGTATGTACTATTTTTCCAACAATATTAGAAGAAAATTATTAACACCTTTACAGTAGAGAATATACATACTTTATAATAAATACATTTTCCCTTTTTGTGAATGGCGTCGTCGACCTCACATCAAGTCGACAGTAAAAATTGTCACTTGCCTACTCCTTGATTTTTTATTTTTTTTAAAAGAACAAACACAACCCGCAAAGCGATTAACTTGTCTGCGGAAAACACCCAGGGTCTATGGTGGGAATCGAACCCACGAACTCTGGAGTGAGAGGGTAGCATCGCTACCACTCAGCCGCAGGAGCACCCAACAACAATCGGCTACTATTAACATTCTACATTAATTTGGAAACCCCTAGAGATTTGTAAGAGATTGTCAATAATAAACAATTGTTGAAGATAAAGAGTGGACAAGTGACAATATTTACTGTCGTCTTGATGTGACGTCGACGACGCCATTCACAATAAGGGGAATTATATGAAAGAAAAATTATTTTTTATTTATTTTTTCTGCCTATAAAATTATAACCCACTCTCATTTCATAATTTTTTTTGTCTCCACCTTAAAATTTAGTTTACCAGATTGCATTATTTACAAAAACGGAAAACAAATGGAAAAGTAAATAACAATAAATAAGAATAAATAAAAAATAGTAAATAATAATAAATAAAGGTAAACACATCAGGTTCAATGCTCGTTCCATCAAAGTTTGCTCAAAAGAAAAGGCTGTTTTGTTTGTCATTCGTGACTTTTTTTCTAATATTGAATTTTTTGGTATGGGATGTAAATTTATCAATTTCAAATCGCGCCGACCTAAAAAAAATCCACTGAAAGATGATATTGATGTTTTTTTTATAGTTTTCGAGGCTAAGAATATTTTATTCTAACTTAAATTCTATTTCACTGTACCGTGCGTTTTGCGATTTGGCTATTATTAGTTTTGTGAAATTTGTGCGTTATCGAAAACAAAGGTTAATAAAATCGTGAGTCCTATAAATTATAAATACTTGGAATGCCAAAAAAAGTTATTAAAACATATGAAATTTAACTGTTTATTGAAAAATTTGTAGCAGGAATTTCATCAATTTGCTAAGGATTCTTCACTACTTACTTCAATATTTACGTATACCAAAAATTTTAATGAGTGGCGCATGAAAGCAATAATTTTTGGAAGAAAAAAGTTATATTTCACTTACTAATTTACAAATTAATTAATTAATTTAAAATTTTATTATAAATAAAAAGAACCATGGAAACATGTCAAATATTGTAATTCGTGACTTGTTTGTTTGTACAGATTTTAATGTGATAGTTTCCAATATTTGCATGCTTTTGCTATTGTTTTGGGTTTTAAAGGCAATGAAAACTAAATTTATCTTAACAGAGATCCAAAAAAATTATAGAGCAAAATTAAAACTAAACGAAGAAGGCTGTGCAAAATATAAGCAAAAAACATAGGAAAGTAAGTCCCTGTCAATTCTTGACAGGGAGAGAGAGAGAGGTGAGAAGATTGGGGAGGGGTACACACCCAGCAAAAAACTACCCATTACCATGAGAACTACTTGCCATATAATGACTTACTTTTCTGATTACCAAATTTCATTACTCGCTTACAAATCACATTACATAAAATTTTAAAAAATTATGTACAATTTGCTAAATGAGGAGAATAATTTTTTTAGATTAAATAGACTACGTGAACAAGTTGGCAAATCAAAAAAGTAAGTACTTCTAAAGAATCGATTATTTTAGTCTCACGCCTTATTAAAATCATTAAGTTGGTAATCCAGTAAGCAACAGCTTCCACCAAAAATGCTTAATTCCAAACCCGATTACCTTTTCTGAAATATTTTGCTGGACAGTTTCATGTGTTCGGCAATTCAGTTTTGTTTTGAAATTATTACTTGTTAATTTAAATGTATTTGATGTTTTATTTTATTTTCTTTCTTCATTTATAGGAAAACCTCAAAATATAACAACAACTAAATAGAATTGTTAATTTTTCAGGGAAATTTGTGGTGTAATCAAATTTTTTAATTCATAATTGCAAAACTAGAATTTCCTAACGCGGACACTTATGCAATTTCAAGACATAATTTTAAAAAATTGCAGCAACAAAAATTGCTAGTCTGGATGCAGACTGAAGCGAATAACTCTTAAAACAACTAATTTAATTTTTTTATATTTTGGTTTTGTATTAAAACAGTTCTTCTATGCAATATAAACGTGGTGAAATAATAGCGTTCTAAAGTGAGGTAACGAATGACAAAAGTATTAGGCGGCGATATGGTAAAAACCATAAATAACATAGTTTTTTTAGGTGACCGTTTCCACAATATACAGACAATTGGACATTCATTGTATATTTTAAAATTTTAAAATAATAAAGTTGGTATATAAAATATCAAATATATTTTTTTTAATTTTGGTACGATTCTAGATGAATTTTACCCATAATCATATCTCTGTTTAATATCAATATCTTAAGCAAATTTTTAAAGTTTTCAAGTGTGTTGAATTTTTTTTTTTTTGGGAATAATGTGGATCGATTTAAATTCGTTTTAAACAAAAAACAAATAATTTAAAAGTAATTTGTACAAAGCCCAAGTTTTTATCAAAAACTTCATCCGTCAAAACTATTGAGATCTAAATTTCGATTCAGTTCTTGTTCGGTTAATACGCATGACTAGTATTTGTCATCGCATTTCTAGAAAACGTTTTCCATAATTCTCTCCTACATTAGAAATTTAAAAATTTTGCCTGCTGCCTAGAAATGATAATAGTTTATAAAAAAAACAACTTTATTCAGATTAAAAGGTGTACCTTGTCAATAAATATAATACATAATATGTAATGCAAACTTCTTTTAGCTGTTAACACAGATACACTAATGTAATATTTCTCACAGTGTAAGTTCCCAATTCTCGTAAGCTTTTTTAGCAGAATATTTGGCGTACAACTAGCCTCAAATGTCGTCAAAGCTTATAAGTGTTAGAACATCAACGAAAAGCGGACTATGAGTAAATAAGAATAACCGGGGCAAAAAAGATTCCTTATGGATTAGATGCTAAAAAAAAACAAATTTTTTTCTCTAAAGCTAGCGCGTGGAAAGGCACACAACAACGTCTATTGAATGAAATGTGCCATTATACTGCTATGGCCAACATGATGATATCAGTGCATCTGTGGAGGAAAAAAGCAACAAGGAAAACAAAAACAATCTTAAGGTTTTAACACACATTTATTCAGCTTAAGCATACAGGAAGACAAAAGTTAAGGGACTCCATACAACGAAATGAAAAGAACGCATCATCCATTCATTCATACATTTCATTTTTTGTTCTGGCTTCATTTTTCAAAAAGCGAGCTACCATCAAAAACTGTTGTAAATTGAATCTATGTATGTTTGTATGTGTGCGTGTGTGTGTGTGTGTGTGTAAACCATTTCATATGAATAGAGATTAAAATTTAATTTTTAATTTAAGAGATTTTGTTTGCGTTGTTTATTTTGATTGCAACAAAGCAACAAATAAAAATAATAAAAGATGTTTTGTATAGTCATTTGTCCTTTGCTGCACGAGTACTCGTAGATGTTAAGTTAAGTTTGCGCTCTTTTTGTTCTTTTAAGGTTTTTCATTAAAATTTTCTTGATTCATGATTTAAAGAATTGTAGAGTTTGTAACCGCAAGCGAAATAAGCTTCAGAAAGGCTTCAGGGAAAATACAATAATTCCAGCCTTTCCAATCAACAATTCCTCACAGCATGCGAAGCTGCAATTTATTCACCTTCACGTACAAATAATCACGTGAATCTTCAATTGTAGTTTGACTTCGTAGCGCAATGTAATTTTTTGTTCGTTCACGCACTTTTCCAGTATTAACACACAGAGAAAACAGTGCCTACTAATTACCTCATAAAATAAAACAAAATTAATAAGAAATCTTTATGGCTTTTTTTCAATAAGGAAATCATACTAATTTCATAGAGAAAAGATTTTTGAAAAAATCAAGAAGAAATCTTGTAGTTTTTATGAGGTTATCTTATTGATTTTTTCAATAAAAAATAAACAAAAATTACGTCCTTATTCTCTGTACTTATGTATTTTCATTTAAATTCTATACCATATACATATGTATTTAGTATATTGTAGATGTGTAAATACACATTATGTTATATTCTTAACTAACTTAATCACAAAGTATTGAACAAGCAAACTTCTACCTGATATACAAGCACTCTACCCAATACAATAACAAGCAGCCTGAATAACCATTGAAATTATTGTGCAAACATTCTTATACAAAAATGAAAAAGATCATGACAAAATTGTCTCTATGTCTATTTATAGAAACAAAATAGCAAGACACCTCATGAAATCAAGAAGATTTCCTTATTAAAAAAATCAATAAGATGCTTTACACATACTCATATAGGAACCTACTAAAATCAAGAAGAAAACCTTATTGAAAAAATCCATAAGGCAACCTAATAAAATCAAGAAGAAAACCTTTTTAAAAAAATTAATAAGGCAACATAATAAAATCAATAAGAAATCCCTATAGTTTACAATTTATAAGAAAACCTAATAGAATCAAGAAGTTTTTCTCTATGGATTATTTTTTTGGTGCCAAAAATAACGGAAATTGATTAAAAAAAGTTGTGAATAATAAGACTTCTTCTTGATTTTATGTGGTTTTCTTCTTGATAAAATTAAAAAGATTTACCACAAAAACAATAAGGAATCTCTATGAAATAATCTTCGCTTCTTTCTGCTGGGATACCCCTTAGCCTAAAAACGGTTCAAAGAGAAAATCTTTTTGATTCTATGAGGCAGTTTTTTCTTTGTGCAAGAAACACAAATAAATTAATTTTTTTTTGTCAATAAGAATTAGAGAGGATCAGCCGTCAAATAAAGATTCAATTGCTTTTCATCAACCATTTCCGGCAACGCGCAATTGTAGCCGAACAAAACACGAATTTTCGCTCATAACTATGTGATTGATGAGTTTATTTGATCGTCTCTAGGGCACTTTACAAACGTTAATACTTTCCAAACAAATTATGTGAAAAATACCTTCTGCTATCCATAAAGATATACCAGAAGATCCGAAGAGAACGCTTTTCGCTTTAAGACTTCCTCACTTCTACATTGCGAGGTCTTTCAGATATTAACTGTTCCGATCAAATATGGTTCCTTCTTGACTTACAGCAGCGCTATAGATCGGATGCAATAACATTTCTTTTTTCAATCCATGCACTGACCCGGCAAATCTGAAGTTTGTACCTCTGGAATTTTAAGCAATTTTAATTTAATCCTATTTTTAGAATTTTCGAACCATCTCCAATCATCATATTTAAGTTATGAAGAAAATATAAATATATATAATATTTCTAGGATATGCCCCGTTTTAAAATGCTAAAATTTTCACAGACTATAGATAACTCAATAAGAAATATTTTAATCTTGGCACTTTTAGGAATACGCTGACTTTAAATTTATAATTGACGACTCTTTGCGCTCTTCTGAAAATTACAAATTTGCATAATGTATAGTTTGACATGGTAGGGACGATATGTTGAGAGCCTTTTTGAATTATATACTATTATTTTTTATCTTTTGGGTTAAATTTCGGTATCTATATATCTATATGTATGAATGTACATGTGCAAAAATGGATCGTGATCACTCTACAACACTACTACAATATCCCTGCAAATAATATTGGACTACGTGGTCCAATCTGGAGGAAACAGACTAGTTACAACATGGTCCCATATAATGCAGTCATGGATCGAGTCGTTTTCATACAAACCTTCAATGCTGCACGCTAAGTATTCGTTTTTAAAAGATTATGATCGTTCTTCTTATGCACTTCCAAATTGTATGCCAGCAGTCTATAACTATTAGGTAGTTATTAGGTAGTTTTAGTGTTAGTTAGATGTAATGCAAAGTTGGATGATGTGGATCAACCCTAGGACATCGCAATGTTAAATCGACCATGTTCTATCCATGCATTGGGATTATATTTGGACTAGTCCTGGTCCTTTATGGAGTAGTCCTTACATACATTCAGCCGCGTTATTTGCAGTGATTGTAGAGTATCTAAATAAATATTTGTGTGCATATTCATGTAGAGAGTGTTAAATGTGTTAATTATGAGCTTACATTTTTAACAGACAACAGTTTTTGTTATATGTAACTACACACTTGAGCAACTATTAAACAAAGAGAAAAGAGCAAAATCGTTGCTTTTAATTTAAAGCATTTTAATATCTTTGTCATGAACACATTTTCTATATTCGAATTTTTTGTGAAAACACATTTAGAATCTATTTTTTTTACTATATACATACATACATGTAAAGCAATCGTAAGCAGTGAATAATAATACCCTACATCTGTCGACTGGCCTCTGCCTTTTTTACCTAATTTGGGTAATTTTATCTCAAGTCGCTACATTCGTGAACTTACAACTTGTCACGTTAAAGGCCAGGACTCACTATCCTATTGCAGGACTTTTAAAAACATGCAACTCTGCTCTAGTGAATTATTGTTGTCTTTGGAATATTTCCATGAACTCCATTATACCAGGATTGTATTTTCTGAAAAGTCGTACGATTGTATAGGATAGTGAAAACCTAACCTTAAAATAAATTTTTGTATTATGAAGTATGTGTACGAAATAAAATTTCTACAAACTGTTGTCCCTTAACAAAATTCAGTACGAGAGCATACAGATAAAAAAACACCAATGTAAAATCAACATGCAAAAACTTTGATTCAAATTCATTCAAACCACATTAAATTTACAAGAAATAATATGTTGTTTCAGTGTGTTGTTGTTTATTTGCTTTGCTCATAGCTGCAATACACTGTTGTGCTTAGTTGTGTGGGTTGTTTTTGTAATTTTGTTGTTTATTTTTGTTGTTTATTTTTGTTTGATGTTCGCAAATAGCCGACAAACTGCTCTACCAGTCTTGTAGTCGTATCACAGGTTCGAATCCTGCATTTTTTTAACTATAACTTTTCAAATGAATTTCATGTTAAATGGTCAATAAAATAATGTTGTATTAAAATTTGAAGAAATTTATTATTTGACATATTGTCAGAAGCTTATATACAATAATTGAAATTTATTTGCTGGTGGTTTGGCATGTCTATATACGTATTTCATTGGCGCTTCAACCAAATCATCAGTAGACTTCAACCACAAAATCTGAAAAGCCACAAACCTCTTACTTAATGCATAGACTTTCAAAAACTATAGGAGAATTCATAAATTAATAATGTTTTTGAAAATCACTAAAGAAAAAAAAATAAGCTTAGTAGGCTTTGAAACTGATACAAAACCCAGCAAATAGTTTATATCCAGGTGAAAATTCATAGCCAATTTGTATATACTAAATTAGTTTTTTTGAATTGACTCTGTATCTAGAAGACTAGGAAACAAATTGACCTTTAAATTACGTCTTAATGAATTTTTTAACAGTCTTATAGTTTCAGAGATATTCCGAAAGTTTTATACAAAAAAAAATAATTTTTTTCAAAAAAATTTTAAAAATCGTTTGTTTCTTAAAAGACTCATACAAATTTTAAACGGAAGAAAATTTTATATTTTATTATTAATTGTGATACCTTCATATGTTATAAATAAAACGAGCCAAATTTATTAAAAATCATTCCATTAATTCTGAATTTATTCACAATTAAATGCTAGCATACGAGTACACTTTACGAAATTTTTTAATTTAAATTTATTTTATTCTGTAAAATATACTCGTATGCTACTACTTAGTTGTGAATAAATTAAAATAAATTCAGTAAAGTGCGACTTTGACTCGCGCACGAAGGGTTCCGTACGTTGGGCTTTGAGCATTTTTTTTAATACAGTGTTTGTTACGTTTTTTCAGCTGAAATAATTTTTTTTATTGTTTTTCGCTTTTTTCTCGTTTTGGCGATTTTTTAAATTTTGGCGATTTTTTTTTTAATTTTGGCGTTTTTTTTCATTTTTGTTATTTTTTTTGCGATTTTTTTCATTTTGGCGATTTTTTTTTCATTTTGGCAATTTTTTTAATTTTGGCGATTTTTTTAATTTTGGCGATTTTTTCATTTTGGCGATTTTTTCATTTTGACGATTTTTTCATTTTGGCGATTTTTTCGGTTTTCCGCGATTTATTTTCGATTTAGAATTTTTTTTAATTTGGTGCTTTTTTTTCGTTTTGGCGATTTTTTTTTTGATTTTGGCAATTTTTTTTCGGTTTGGCGATTTTATAATTTTGAGATTTTTTTGTTTTACCGTTTTGAAAGAAGATTGCTCTTACGGTTTCCAAGATACAGCAAGTTATCAAAATTACATAGTCAAAATTACATTAACTGATGGTACACCCTCTAATTAAAATTTTTTAAATTTTAGTGTTAATTGTTGTAGTCTGTATAAAAATACACTAACTTTACAAATTTCAAGTGCATATACACACAATTGTATGTATGTATATTACATGGGATTTTAAAATTTTTCGTTGCTCGTTTTGGCACACCCTTTAATTTCCAACTCTCATGTATTTGTTGTTGTAGCGGCCAAGGGTCTACACACTCTGTCCAAATTTCAGGTCCATAGCTCTTACGGTTCTCGAGAAAATACCCTGTGACGGACAGACGGACGGACGGACAGACGGACAGCGTAGCGAAAACAATAGGGTTCCTTTTTCACCTTTGGTGTACGGAACCCTAAAAAAAATGCATCTTAAAAATGTTTTTATTATAAAATATGCAAAAATATGTAGTTATTAAAAAATATACAAAAATATGCACTTTGATTTGATGACTACAAATATGCATTTGCATGACTTTTACTTAGTTTGATTCTTGGTTGTAGGGCAAGATTTAAACCGCATTACTCATCCTTAAATCCTTACTTATCTGTTACTTTAATTACAAACAACATCCATCAAATGCAACTGTTAAAGACATTTTAACAACAAAACAGCATTGAACTAATTTCAGTTTTTTTTTTGCCAACAATATAAATCTTAATACATAAAGCAATCAAATACAAAAGTCTCCTAAGGTTTGGCTAAAAAAAACAAAGAAATTGCAAACATTCACATGGAACATGGAACATAATGTCATGCATTTATTTTTTTGTATGTATGTATGTATCGACGTTCGTAAGTTTGTATAGATGTGTAACTTTTGATCTGTTTGTGCTTATTTAGGTTGTTTAGTAAAAACTCCAAACAACAGAAAAGTTACCAAATTCAGCACTTGTTATTTTAGAACCGGTATAAACCGGCTTAAATGTTCCATTCGCTCATACTCTGCTGCGAATTTTTACCCTCTAGTCAGCTTAGAACCATATGTCTCTATGTCAACACTCTTTTCTCTAGCGACAATTGCACTAGTTGAAATGTCGACAACTTTCCTCTTATACTCGAGTATAGATAGGTTAGAAACAACAATTTTGGTGTTTTACTGGTGACATTGTCAACGAACGCGTCAATAGTTTGTTTTCTTTTTTATTATGCTGAGCATTCAATAGCAAAGTTGCAAGCCTATCGTCATCTAGCCGACGTCAGTAGACAATTACATTGGCTGGGGTACACCTGGTCAGTAGTACTATTGACGACAATGTCACTAGTAAATCACTAAAATTTCATTATTGACATTGAGCGAGAAAATATCGATATTGTAGACTAGAGCCCCTAAATTTTACTAGTGAATCTTTGGTGCCAATATCTCCATGTGATCCCAAAAGAACTACTTAGTCAGTAGTGCTACAGTCTAGTGGTAGATTTTCAATGACAAGCTAATGTCAAATGTCAATAGATGATTACATTGGGTGGGGTACACCTGGTCAGTAGTACTACTGACAATGTCACTAGTAAATCACTATCATTTCATTATTCGCATTTCCTGCAGGGTAGTTAAAGCGCCTATAAATATACTACATACATAAGTATGTATATAGTGCTTTATTTAACACACTCGTGGAAAATTTGTGAGAAAATTGGAAAATACTCAGCATGAAAATGTAATGAATGGGAAATGTATATTTCTTTTGTCTGCATAAACAACCAGAGTTCCCGGCAGAAATCGAACCTGCGTCCCCCCGATTACGAGATTAATCGTAGTACGCTGCCTAAGAGTCAGTTATTTCCATAAACACTTTGCATAATAGAACACTAATTTAATTTATTTAAACTTTAATTTCCATAAAAACTTGTAGAATAGAACAGTTCACTGTTTTCATTATCACCGTTCTGAGTTAAGTATCAAATTAACGTTATAAACAAGTTTTAAAATTTAAATAGAATACGGGAATTGTTTATGCAAAAAATAATAAGAAGAAAAAAACGCGAACAATTGCAACACGCAGAAAAAAGATAGACTTTCTCCCCTAAGTAAAGTAACATAAATGTTATTCAGCGTGAAATTACCGTCAGCTTAAATGAACCTATCCATTAGTATCCCAGCTAGCATTTTGTATCATAATCGAATCTTTTCCGAATCAGCTTGAAGGGAAAAATAACCGCATATGAGCTCATTTTTCGATCATAAATGATACTCCTCCCGTCGTGACAAAATGGTACCCTACAGATGAATCATACTAAAGAATCATTTATGATACGATTTGCTGATTATTTTTTGAGCAATTTTCTGGTAGTATTAAATCATGAAATGAATTTTTGGCGGTTTCTTTCCATTTTGTTCCTCAATTTTAAAGAATTCAATATTTGATCATATAGATGAATCATAAGTGAATCCTTTTTCAATCACTTAAGTGATAAATCAGTTTTTAGTCATCAAAAGTGATCTCAGGAGAATCAAAAAGAGATTTATGCAAAAAACTATCAGCCAAATGCTAGCTGGGATGGAACGGAGAAGGAAATTTTTTAAGAAATTTATTTAATTTATTGCAGCTGGAAGACAGTAACACCTGAGCATAATGAAAGCTGGCGAATTTAATGGCAACGAAGGAAGATATTGCAGCGGATGATGTATAAAAAATTTAACCCTGAAAGGTCTCACTTATTTTTATGATATTAGGTCATACTTCTTCGTCGATTCGACTACGTTATTATTAAAAGTGGCAGTAAAAATTATTCACTTACTAAAAAATTTAGAGTTGATTTTTTTTAAAGATATAAATATAAATAAAGTTATTACCGCAATACTTAACTCAGGCTTTTTTGACAGGATTTAAAAGATTTGCAAAAACAGTAAATTAAAAAGCATATAGACGATATAATTTATTTATATATTAAAATTGATCGGTCGGTACACATTTTCAAAAGCATCATTCGTTAATTTATTAAAGATGCATTAAGGTCTTTGTGGAGCTCCCATACCGTAGAAATTGCAAACATTCACTTGGAATTGGAACAGCATAATGTCATGCATTTATTTTTATCGTTTTGATGACGCAAATTAAAAGAAGAGTAACTTTCTCAACACCGAGCAATTTAAAGTAAGCATACTCCTAAAACATGATAACCTCAGGTGCTATACGAAAAATGGATACCAAATTTGTGTATTTAACTGAAGAAAACGGCAAAATTGCAACAAGCGTCGTCGATTCGACGAGGAATGACATTTCAGGGTTAAATATCCTCTCGGGAACAGCTGGATTATTTACAATGGTATAGTTTTGACTTGTGTTTTTTAGATTTTTTTCGTCTTTTTCGTCTTTTTGTAGTTTGCACAATTTTTTAGTTTTTTATTTGTTTTAGTTATTCTGACACTGTTTTGTGTGCACAGAATATAACTTTTTATTAGTCTGTAATTTCATATTTTTTAGTTAGCACTAGCTCCACAAAGCGCCATCTATCGGCGCAGACTAAACCTTATTCCTTATCTACACATTCTAGTCAATAATAATAAGGAAATCTTGCAACACTGGTCCAACTGCTTTACACCTATTGTGCATCATATTTAAGATGGAACTAGTTTTTATTTCAGTGGTTGATGTGGTTGTAAAAACAGCAATGAAATGCATCTAAACGAGCTTAGCCAACAACAAACAAACTTCCTTAAATATATATTAAAATGTTTAGAAAATAATTAATTTTTCTGTTTCAATTTCATACGTTCCACAACGAAAGCGCTGATGTTGATCATCCATGATATATGCTTAGTTACTTACACCTACTGCAACAATAGACTAAGTCCAAAAAAGTTTGCTGCATCTATTCAACCCTTCAAATTAGATATTTTACAATTGCAATTCAAAATCTGCAAAAAATTAAATCGTTTGACCCACTAAAGTGGCAAATTGCCCCTTTTGTGCGCTTTTTTTAAAGTGAATTATATAATAATATATTAAAAATAAGAAGTTTAGTGTAGTTGTCCCGTTTTTTTAATGCTGCCCCCTTTTTTTTCGATAAATCCCCTATTTGGTGCCACTTTTTGAAAAATGTCATCGGCCACCCTGAATATAATCCCCAAACAAATTTAACTTCATAACTCAACATCGTGAAACAAATTTTATTTAAGATATTTTAAGAGCTCCTAGGATAAATAAAAAAATTCTTCTATAATTTTTTTAAGTTTTATTTTTGTGTGGCGAAAATGGGTTAAGAAGGAAATGTGAAGAGCGTCAAATATGTTGGCGATAAAAGCTTAAAATTAAAAAATAATTCCACTTACAATATTTTAGAAATAAAAACAATAATTGGCTTGGACATTTGCAAAATTTAATGTAGTAAACAGCCGAAAATATAATTTTTTTAAAAAGTGCACTACGGCAACATTGATTAAGTAAAACCGTAGGGTTACTTTAAAGGTTCAGTTTACTGACTGTAATATAATGTAACTGCAACGGTAAGAAACAGCTGATCGATATTTTTATGTGAAAAGTAGGTTATGTTACATTACATCTCTATAACCATTTCCATAACTTTTCACATAACAATATCGATCAGCTGTTTCCTACCAATGCAGTCGCATTCCATTACAGTCGGCTAACTGAGCCTTAAATCTGTTCTGAAGTAGCAGATATAATTTTTTATTAAGCATGAATTTTTTAAGTTTAAAACTATATATTGTACCAAAATTATTCAGTTGAAATAAAATCAATAATTACATTTAATTAATAGTTGTTATAGAGATTAAATGGTTTGTAGCATGTTTGTAACAAGGCGTGATAAAGGGTTAACGGAAACACTTGACCTATTTTTTTTGGGTAAAATGAAACTGTGTTCTTATTGTAACATCCATCAATTACATTTAATATTGAAAATAATGCCTTGAAAGTAAAAAGGATTGCATTGTGATAGTTTTGTTGACACTTTTTAGCTCGTTACGTTAGTATATGGCAATTCTCAATTATGTTCGAAAAAATTTTTTATAAGCGCATGACTTAGTGTTATGTCATTGAATCATAAGTTTGTTTCAATAATGCAATAATAAATAAAACTAATTATAAATGGTAAATTTTATTTATAACTATGGCTATAGCTATAGCTGAGCCGGGCAATCGTCTTGCCCTCAAATATTTTACTTTTTTTGAACTTCATACTACTGCACATAATGGTCACTTATTGGGACAAAAATAAAACAAAAATCTATCGGATAGTGACACGAACCAAGCGATCCAAAGCTCTTATAGTTCCAGAAATCATGCGTTACCAACAAACACACCCAACGATTTCATATATGTGACCTTCTCCGAGAAAAAGGACCTAGTGTGTGAAAATGAAGTTTTGAGAAAAACGCATTTAAAAAATAAAATTTTAATGTTTTTCTCATTTTTATCTATTTTGACACACACCCGTTTTTGGACACACCTGGTCCCTTTTCTCGGAGAAGGTCACATATATTGAAGAAGATAATTTTACTGTTAAATTGACAAGAATTTTAATTGTATCACTTACATTGTGTAACAACTAAGACAACCAATATGATTTTTTTAAATTTTCTTAATGGTCAGAATTTGCTAGAATAAAGAAAATACTTCAATCCAACATAAAGCAATTTTAACTATTCTTTTCTATTTACCAGATTTTAAATTTGTGCAATATTACTTAACGCACGCTGTTTTAATAAAAATACGCTGAAACGCTAAAATAAAATAACCGAAAAAAGCGAAAATTCAAAGACGCTAAATAAATAATGAGCATTTGGGGTATTAAAAATTTAATGCAAAAAACTCTGTGCTTACTTCACCGTCCGGTAGATCAGGGTTAGCAGGTTTTTACAACATATGGCTGCTATACTTTACTTAACTTTCAGTTACAGTTACTAAAATTATTTAGAATAAACTTCTCTTCATCAGCAACAGTCCAACAGCTTACTCAACGACCGGCAGTGTGGATTTTGTAGAGGCCGCTCTACGGGAGACCTACTTGCCCTCCTCTCGGAGAAATGTTGTAATTCAATCCACCATTTTGGCGAAAGTAAGGTGGTGGCTCTAGATATCTCCAAGGCGTTTGATAGAGTGTGGCATGGTGCACTTTTGTCAAAATGTATTCCCCTTGGAGTCGGTGATAACTTCTCTCGATTCTTATCGAGTTTTCTCACGGATCGCAGTACAAGAGTTGTTATAGATGGGATCTCATCAAATGAGTTCAAGTTAAATTCAGGGGCACCTGAACAGAACAGGTTCTGGTTCTTTCACCAACTCTATTTCTAATCTTTCTAAATGACCTTTTTTGTAAAACTTTCAACCCTATTTATTCTTTCGCGGACGACAGCAGCATTTGCCATTCTTTCTCATTCAGCAATAGACCTAGCCTTCCGGAGGTTGAGGCTATGCGACAAACAATGAAAGAGACATTAAACTACGATTTATAAAAAATTTCTGAATTGGGCCATACGAATAGGGTCGATTTTAACGCCCGTAAGACCCAATGCTGTATGATTACTCACAGACGCATGACCGTAAATGCTGCTGCCTCTGTAACTATGGGTGGTATAAATATTAAGGAATCGGAAGCTCTTGATGTTCATGGCATGAAAATTCAGTGTGACGTTCGTTGGACTGAACACATTTTTCAGGTCTCAAAAGAAGCATTCAAGTGCCTAGGATTTTTAAAACGGTGCAAGCAATACTTCAGTCCATGTGATCTTCTTACTATTTATACCACTTATATCCGACCGAAAATGGAATACAACTCTCATGTATGGGCCGGCGCTTCAAAGTCTATTTTGGGGTTGCTCGACCACGTACAGGAGAGGGCG
Source organism: Tachina lurida (assembly GCA_944452675.1). NCBI lineage: Eukaryota > Metazoa > Arthropoda > Insecta > Diptera > Tachinidae > Tachina > Tachina lurida. Next base: position 90,520,158 of record OX101754.1, read on the forward strand.
AAGAAGCTCATTGGTGACAATAGGGTATCCAATTATATTGATTCATTGGAGCATCGACGCAATGTGGGGTGCATTTCCGTGTTCTAATGAAATTAGGGAACTTGCTCCTGAAACCCGAACATTTTTACGCACAACACGAGCTTCATTCAGGGCACATCCTTTTGTGGTCGATTGGCCAATAAATCGCACTACGCATTACAGAGAGAATTCTACAGTTTTTCCTGTCACTTTCTACGTGGGAAAGTTTAAATCGAATGTCCACAGACACTACTCCCTCTATCCTCCTCTTCATAACCTATTTTCCTAGTTCTAGCACAATGCATTGCATGAATAGGGGTTATCCTCTGAGTGCTGGTCCCACCTACAAAAAAAAAAAAATAATAATAATGAATTACAACTTTGCCATGCTTGTAACGTTCAAGTATATGTATGTTTGTGAGTTTATTTCAAAATTTTAGAATTGACCGTAACAAATAAAAGTATGTATGTAGATATGTATGCATAAGTACATATCGTTACCTTAATATAGAAAAGCCCAAACTCATTAATTTTTTTAAATCGAGTTTTTTTGTATATTTCGATATAAGAACATTTAATGTGCCGAAATATACAAAAATCTCGATTAAAAAAAATAATCAGTTAGCGCCTTTCTATATTAAGGTAACGATACACAAATGTTTTTATTGTTCTTGCAATAATTTAATTTTTGAGGAGTGAAATTAGTTGAAAAAAACACAAACATGTGCGTGTTTTTCCAAATTTTTGGAATGCATTTCATCTTTTAACTGCATAATGCTGTTAACCATTTCCATTACCAGGCACTTGATGTCAGTTGCTGGTATGCGATGGAAAAATATTGCAACAATTTCCATGGTGAATGTGTAACGAGTTGTTGCAAGAGGCCTTAACAGTGTTTCCTCTCCAGTTTATATGCTTTTGCTGGGGGGATGATGGTATATATGTGTACATGTTTGGAAATGTTGAAATCTTTTTCAAACATATTGTTAATTTGTCAGTGACAGCAGCAGAAAGTAATATTTATTACACTGAGCAAAATGATTGAACAAAGTAAAGGAAGTTTTGCTTGTTTTTTTTTCCTTTTTTGTTGGCAACGTCTATATGCAATTCGTTCCAGCTTGAAGAAGTCGTCAGGAGACTTCAGCCCAAAGTTTTTGAAATAAACTAAAAAATTTCGTATGTTCATATTAAAGACCTTATTCATAAAAAAATTGTTTTGATTTATAAAAGGTTTATAAAACACATTTCCATTCAAAATTTGTTTTGTAAAACCTTTATAAAACAGAATTATTTTTTATGGGTAAGGCAGTAAGACTATTTATACGTTTTTGAGAATCACATATACAAACATAATAAGAAACATCGAAATATATTTATTTGGCGTTTAATTACTAAGCACTATTAAGAATTTTTGCTTGTTATGTTTTTTTTTTGTTAAGTTACTTCCATATGTATTTCGTTGCTGCTTATGGAACTGAGAGGTTCAGAAAGCTTTTTGGTTTGCATTTCTCTAAAAAATCCTAATTTTTTTTAAATAAATGTGCAAAGAGCAGCTAATAAACTTCCGAGCAAAATAATAATCGAGATTTAGAAGTAATTGTTTATTAATAAAAGTCTCTATTGCATTTTTATAGCTTCTTTTTCTGTTTTTGTAGTGTAGTTTAATACAACACAAAAATAAGGGCTTCGGAAGCGCAAAGAAGCACACAGTGCATCCCCTCTGCCTTACGAGGATGCAATAATGTAAGCGAATGACGAAATCTAACACAAACACTACGACGTCAGTCGATTGTTTATACTCAGACTCTCACAGTTTTTTATAGCTCATCCTCTCTCGCTTACCTGTATACAAATTTGGATGCGAAGGAAATTTTTACGTCCAGTTTAAAAAAAAAATGTGCTTCAGTAGTTCAGTGGGTAGTGTTCTAGCCTAACATACGGAAATCCTGGGATCGACTCCTGATAAAGACATGCTTCCAAGTAGTCCAATATTTTTGCTGAATTCAGGTCACTCCGGCAGGTATGAAAGAATCATATTTTAGATCGACGTGGCAGAGCTTCTACGCGGGGAATCCTATATAAAAATCATGCAAAATTTCATGCATCGCGTAAGCGCTTGGCTACCAAAAGAGCACTTATATAGGTGCTTCCAGCGAAGCACCATTTTTTGCTGGGTTTGAACTATGCATAAAGAAAAAAACTATTTGTAAAAATGTTTGCCGTAAGGCTCAATATTTCTGCCCATCGATTTAAGAATGGATTGCTAACAATTTACGAAACTTGATATTTTCTCTTTTCAAAAGCTGAACGAACTTATTGATTTTGCTATTTCCGGCTTTTAGTTTTTATCCTATCTAGACATTTTGAGTTCAAGTGCATATAGTTATTCTGATTAGTTTTACTATATTATACAGGATATTCTTTTTCTCTACTTGAAGTAGAGTAGTAGAAGTAGTTTTACTTGTGAAAAAATAAATATCATTTATAGTTTTCGCAAAAAATTACGATGTATCTTGATTTTTTAGGAAACTGAACTCAATATCATGAAGTATTATAATTTTATTTATAAAAAATATATTGATTAAAAAAAATTTAGGAAAATAAAAAAGGACATATCCTATTGACTTTAAATTCACTGAATTAGTATCAAAAAAGTAAACTTCTTGCAATGACATATCCTTGTAAAAATTATTGTAAATAATAATTGAAATTTGCGCAACCTCTGGATGACAAGTTCAGAATCGTATTGGCTTCCTCGGAAGGTTTTTTTTACTGTGGATGTCCGTAAATATTTTTCACACGTAAAAATCATATCCACAAGTAACGCTGCAACATTGGCTTCATATTGGTTGGTATAGGTCAAAAAGCTTAACTCACCTAACTAGAACCTCCAATTACATGATGCCCAAAACATAATTTAATGGAACATAGAACATAGTTCTTTCCCCATCCAGAAGGCAATGGGAAAGGGAAGAAATAGCAAATAATAATGATGTCATAGTCTACACTCATGGATCAATAATGATCCGTTTTGGGTTTGTAGTTTTCTAAAGTGACCTACGACGCATGCAGCTATCTTAGCATCGTCCCACAGGTGCAATTGTATATCAGGATGAAATTCTGGCCATTGTAGAGGCAGCTGGAATGATGTGCGAAAGAAACGCTCGAAAGAAAATCGGCATTTTTTCGGCATCCCGTAGCACTTCTTGTGCTAATATTAATTGTTACCACTACTCTAATTTTAACTCATTAGTTTAAGAATGTGTTATCCAGTGTCGTGAGAGCGATATCCCTCTTTTATGAATTTCTGCGCATAGAATTTGCATCGGCAATGGTCGTGCAGAAGAATTAATAAGGTCTATAGATGTCTTTAATGGGTTGGTGATCGTATTGCCGTTTGGCACCGTTAAATAATACTCACAAACACTATCTTGAATATTTTCGAGGATATTAGACTTTTATTGGAGGCAGTCCTTCTTTATTTTACTGGGATTATACACATACATTTTTGTTGAGCAACATTTTAGTTTAATGGATTAAGTACATGTGCCACAGCAGGTTACAATACAACCCAACTACAAATTTTGTTGACTGCTATCGTCGCGTGTATTCAGCTAATTATTAATTATGTTGATAAATTGATACATTGACAAATACAGCAACATCATAGTCATCTCATATTGAAGTTTAAATAATATCACAGTGCTCGCACTTTAAAATATTGCACATACATATACATATGTATAAAAATAAAATTACTTATTTAAAATGAACTTATATTACATTTTTACATAACGTACATATCAAAGAATGACAATGAGTACTCAAAAAAAAAAAAATACATGCATACGCAACTAATCTCAATTTAAGCAAGTGCGCATTATCCTAATTGTAGCGCAAACAATTTTTACGCTCACATATTTTCTCTCAACCAACTAAAGTCGATTGCAACATCTCTACTTCGTTTATGCAGAAAACGAAAATACGCTACAACTACAAATAAAAAAACACATGCGTGTCGAACTAATTAGCTCCCTGTCGTACTTATTGTTTGAGCATAGTTATTCACAGACTATGAATGTTTAATCAGTCAAAAAATTAAATAGAAAAATACAGGGATACTCGGGATATTTAATCACCATTCGCCACCGTATACAATCATTTGTGTATAAAAAATGGAACGGAAGATGTGTGGGTGTGTGTGTGTGTGTGGCTGTTTGATAACATGTTTCATGTGTGTTATGTAAATAAAAATAACCCTGCATACATGCATTTATTTATAGTCGATGCAATATTCAGAATATTTTTGTCTTCGTGCGTTTGATTGCAGCTCACACAGTGTTTAACTTTTAGTTGGTGTCGTTTGTGCTATGTAATTTTAAAAATGTGTATAAACACAGTTGTTGAATATTTATGGTAATGTAGTTATACGTATTCGGTTTAAAATAAATGCATGTTTTTGCATTTTGCGTGTTTTTTGGCGCCCAATACTCAAAGAGTACTTAAAAGGATACTTTTGCAATTTTCTGATAAACATACATATATACATACATATATTTGTATATCATGTAAAAATAGAATATAATAAATTTCTTTATACGAATTTCGAGATGTTTTTTCTGTTAAATAATATTCAATAATTTTAAGCTATCATCCATTTATACATTAGCCCAATTCACAATCTTGGGCAAATGGTCTTGCATCGTAGCATGTGCAAAATGGTATAGTTTATTCTTAACAATTCTTAGTGGTGAGTATCAATATACTATACCATTTTGCACATGCAACGATGCAAGACCATTTGCACAAAATTGTGAATTGGGCTATTATATCTTGCGTTATATTGGTAGCACTATATTTGTTCATTGTTGCTTATAAAAAAAAACTTATGATTAGTTTATAACTATGATGGCGTGAAAATAGCTGTTTTCATAAAAGAGTGGGTCCTATTTTTAAAAGATTGGGCTCGGTAGGTTGTAGTGGTCTATGTGTTTAATGCTTAAGGCAACAAAAACAGTTGATAATTAATATGGTGGCTTCTATTTTCATTGTAATCGTATGTATACATGCATATTATATTTTATCGATTGTAAAGTCAAAAGTTGCTCAACAGAATGTGTTTTATGTTAGCCAAGTGCTTAAGAAGCCTCTACTTTAATGCTCGCTTATAAGTAAATAACTATGGTGACTTGTCTGCTTTTCACGAGCCATGACAATTTATGGCATCATTATTTTACGTACTTTTGAGGCATTTGTTTCGTTTTGATATTAAAAGACAATCAGTGACACTTATAATTTCTTCTCAATCCATTTTATTCAGTAAATTTAAGACAAACACACATGTACTCTCCACAAACTCTAATTAAAAGCAAACTCAACTTTTTCAATGCAAGCATACAGCATGTTTTCATAATTTCCCAAGTGATTTAAGACTTATAAAGATGTAAAGATGAGGAGTTATATGCTCAGACCAGTCGAGTAGAAAATAAATCAAATTAGCTGACACTAACAAAAAGATACATTCTTGTTGAATATAAAATGCACTCTTTAGGCAAAATAGATATGCAACTCAAAAATTCTCATATACATACGCATATTATATTTACTCCTGCACATGCATTTGATGTCTGCTACAACACCGTATGCCTGCATTCATTCACATACATGCATACAAATGTATGTATGTATATATGTGTGTATGTGTGTGTATATCGATGCGACAATTACTCAATAATTCATTAGAATTTTCATTTCCAAAAACAGTAACAAATGCTTGAACAAAAAGCTAATTCGAAATGATTTCATTTACATTCACACACACACACTCACAAAAATACCAGGAAATACATTCTAACACCCCCTTGAAGGACACGTTATGCCTATTAATGGAATAACAATTTTTAACTTATACATGTTTGAGGCATGAGTTTATTATAATACTCAAGGTTGTTGCAAAATTCAAATCAGAATTGTAATTTATGAGAATTTAAAATCGATTCTTATATGAATCCGTGTCATGGAACCATCTTGATTTTGCCTTGATTCGAAAATAAATTCCATATTCGAATCAGCTGTTTTGATTTCTTTACATTTTTTTTTAATTTAAATTTAAATAATTTAAATATTTGGGTAAAAAGCAAACACTTTTTTATTCACACTACCCAAAGTCTAACATTTCTGATTCTAAGATCTGATAAAATCTGTTTTGCGGCCCCAAAATAAATTGTTTTTTTAAATTCAATTCAGATTCCACACAAACCCCAGTTGTTAACATTTCCACAAGATTTTAGAAATTTTCATCATTATAACAAGAGGTTTTAAATTTTAAAAATTTTAATTTTTAAAGTTTAAAAGTACTTCGATCTGGCTTTCTACTGTGAACATTAAATTTAAATTTTCAATTGGCAGTATTGTTTAAAAAATAGTTGTGTTCGTGAAAAGTTTGGGATTTAAGGATTTCGATAGCCTTAACGTTTTAATTATTATTTTTTAATTTTCTAAAATTGCCATCAGACATAGCAATTCTGGTTGAGTCGTCTTTAAGTTTATTATCGAAACATGTGTAACACATTTATTTTTTCTTCTCTCTCTCACTTCTTCTCACCAAAGTTGATCAAATGGATGTTCTTTCCTATGAAATATTAAATTATTGAAGTATTTCCTTAAATCCTTATTTATAAGAACTATAAACATTTTACCAAGGGTTAATAAGCAAAATTTTGTGTAGATATCTTTTTTAAAACCCCTTTATAGAGTCTTAATAATTTTTATAAATTAAATATTTAAAATAAAATAAAAGAATAAAATAATAAATATAGTGTCAGACTATGTTGGGTTCCTGGCCACAGCAGTGTTGAAGGAAATGACATTGCCGATGAGCTTACAAGAATAGGGTCGGTATTAGATAAGGTAATGTCAGAAAAATCAGTGAAATTATCGCTAGGTCATTATTATAGGGAACTCAGTAATTGGGTAGAAAGCAGGACCAACAGTTCATGGCGAAGTAGGGAAGGTTGTAGAGTCTCGAGGGGTATGTGGCCAAAACTTGACTCAGGAAGATCCAAACTGCTACTGGACTTGAATAGGAAGGCGATGCGAGTCGTCATAGGCGCGTTGACAGGTCACTGCTCGGTCAGAGCAAGAACAAGCATTGAGGAAACTGACATTTCAGATTCAGAACCAGAAACCATTGAACATATTATCTGTCACTGCTCAAAGCTGCAACGCATCAGGCTTAGAAGGCTGAGCAGACGTTTCCGTGAAAGCATTACTGATATCGGAAAGTGTAAACTAGAGGACATCAGAGGCTTCATTATGGCAATTCGGTGGCTCAATGACAGATAATAGGGTCACTTGTGGTTACAAACTTTTTTTTTGGGGGGGGGAGGGGGTCGGAAGTTAAATACTACTTTTTTTTGGGAAACAGAAAGGAATCACAATAGACCAAATTGGGTATTTGAGAGCAGGTGCGGTATAGCACCACCCTTCCTAACCTAACCTTACCTAATCTAACATCCTCATTGTCCTCATCACGATACGACAGCTTCTGCAGAAATTGTTGTAACAGTACCTTGCTAAGGCGGACAAAAAATGGACTTTTTCCTTCGTATACAGTTCCATTTGTTGGACCATCTAACATCACGTCTACCTTGTATTAGTTATATCGCCATCTCGGTTAGAAGCGTCCAGTACTCGTAAGTCAAGTTTGATGTCGTTGAGATACTCGATTGTATTTAATTGCAGCAAATTCGAATATTTTCTTTATATACTACATAGTACTTTGACATGTTAACAGCTCTTCGCATCGCTGAGACGGAATTCTGTTTTATACAAGATTCGGGAGCATTGCAATTTTAACATTTTTCCGTGTAAATTCCATTGAAATATTTTGAAATTTCGTTGGACAGCGACCGCCGTAACTGCCCCCTTTGTTAACTAGCTGGAAATTAATGCTCTTCTGAAAGAAATTAACTTTCTTGTTTGACCTTGCTCTGTCTGTTAACACTTCAAGCATATGTTCGATGTTATGATATCCTGTCATACGATCGTGCCTGACATAGGTTAGAAAGGGTGGTGCTATGGCGCACCTCCACTCGGAGACCCAGTTGGGGCCATTGTGATTGTCTGACATATCAGCGTCAAATCTTCTTTTAGAGTTGAGGATGAGCGATAGTCGGTATTTTTTGATTACAAAAGTAAAGCATGGTCAAAGACATCTCTTTACCACTCATTGATTGCTTACAGCCTAGTCGCAGAGTTCATTGTCATTTGCTGGACTGTGGGATCAACTGGCAGCCAGTACATCATTCTGAATAGTGCTTTGGAAGGAGTCATACGTGGTGCATTTGTTATCATCCAAGTATCAGTTAGCAGGATTCCCTATGGCTCTTTGCAGTAGGAAAATCTTTCAAATAAGCACTGTCGTTAGAGTTTTAAATTGAAATATAACAAAGATAAATGAATTAATACCATTAATATTAGTTAGTTTAATTATTTTTGTTCGAGCTTTATTTGTTTCATTGTTTAGTTTTGACTAAACAATGTGTGTTTTAGGAAGTTAAAATTCGAATTCTTTAAAGAAAACAAATAACACCAATTAACTTTGTATTTATTTTATTTGTAAATATTCTCACAACATTAGCGTTTTTGTCTTTAGTCTACTTCTGATGTCAGTCGATGCCTATTTTATCTTTTTATACTCATTTTTCAGTTCAAATGGAATATGTGAATTGTGTTGAGTCATCATACTAAAATTTTCTTAAAGCTTTTTTTGTAATAAAAGCTCAATTTGACTATCTCTGATTTGCAACAGCTTTGCCGATTTAGGGATGGTAAAATTGAGCTTTCATTACAAAAAAAAATCTTTCACCAATTTAAAAGTGTTCCAGAACTGTAAATCGCAACTTAAAATTTTGCGATATAATGTAGAATTTTCTTTTCTATCGAACTGCGTACTTAGGTCTTGAGGTTTCATTAAATTTATTTACGCCTCTCCTCTTTGTGTCAGTTGCCTGTAGCTTACAGGCTTTTTACACTGATATCTAATTTCTACCAACAATATCTGAGGACATCTTCTCATAGGATTTACACAGTTCTAGAAACAAGGATATTTCTACATCCTTAAAAAATGTTTGTAACTCATTTTATTTCGAAAGAAAATTATGAAAAAGTGAGTGTTAGTAATAAATTTTGTTAACTTTCAAAATGAAATGTATTTCTCTTAACTCCATAGATTCCCTCAGCAAATCTGAGTTAACTTGTTACATTTTGAAGTCATTAAGACAAACAAACATACCTTAAAAAAATACATAATTGAATTAGTTGTAATTTAAAAATTTGTTTAATTTATAAATATGTTATGCGTAAAAATCTTTTCAGACAATTCAAATAAAAATATTTACTAAACAAACATTTATTATAATATTTTTTGCCTTCATGGCTAAGAAGGCAAAAATTATTATGACAAAATTCTTGACAACGAAACGAAGTTGTGATTGCAAACATTTCAGAATATTCAATAAAAATCTACTCTGAAATGTAATAAAAAAATATGTTCTTTTTAAGCATGTAATTAAATTATGAAAGGACATAAGACACATAATAAGTCATAAATCAAATTTACATTATTCCACTGAGACTGTTTGTTTTAGACATACAGACAGACATTTTACGTAGCATATTGCTGCAACTACAGACACAAGTGCATAATTTTCCATTCCAGATGGTAGACAGTAACAAGAGTTTGACTATTAAGGACATTGTTAAAGGATATGGAGAAAGTGTGGGCAGTACATAAAAGCACAGACAATTGTATATGTGTAGAAATCGTTTATTTAATTTTTTTTTTGGAATAAACGAAGAATTTCCAATTGAAATAAAACCAACAGAATTTTTTTTATTCACATAAAAGACTTTAAATAAAAGATATTCGATAAATGGCAATTAGTACGTCAAAGCCACGCTCGATAAAAGCTTGTGCGGATATTGTGCAATCTATTAAAAAAGTAGCTGCTCAAAACAATATCCGAAATTAAAGATTACGATCTTAAAAGTAAGATTACGTTCTTGGTTTTTAGAATTCATTCTAAGATAGCAGATAAGTTATCGAAACTGTAAAAAAATCATAAAACTCAATCTCGAAGCGTTGTTCTTCAATGCAAAAATGAGATAAACTTATATCGAGTCGATGGAAATGAAGAGGCGAATGAGCTTGCAAAGATGGGATCATTACTGAATAACATCACACTAGAAAACAACAAACCTCTTTGAGAATTCAAAAACGAATTCTAAGAAATAAATGGCTACAAGACAACACCTCTGAGATTGACAGCATTTTACTGTTGGAAGAGTGAATGAAACTATCTGAGGAAACTCAATTAGTGAAGAGACAAAATATATTCTAAATTTAAAAAGGCCAAAACTTAGAAATTTGGTTAGCATAATAAGAGGACATACAGAATTAAAAAGTCACTTGACCCTTATGTATGTTGTTGACGATACAACATATAGAGCTTGCCGAGTAAATTATGAAACTCTGCAACACTACTTGTGTGTGTGTAAAACATTTAGTAAAATTTGAAGGTAAATCTTCCAACTGGAAAATATGCCAGATATAGAATATCTTATGGATTCGGACGGGCTGAGTTCGATAGGTTTTTTTTGTTTTGTTTTTATAAGCGATCGTAAAGATAAATAATAGCTGTTACTAAAGTCTCAGTAAATATAATGAATACTGATAACTCACAATCGAATTACAGGAGTGACGAAGTCTAGGGCAAACATTAGTCAATGTGTCAAAGATTTAATGCTACACAGAGAAAACCGTACCTACTAAAAACCTCATAAAAAAGAACAAAATTAATAAGAAATCTCTATGGTTTTTTTTTCAATAAGGAAATCTTATTAATTTCATAGAGAAAACCTTTTTGAAAAAATCAAGAAGAAATCTTGAAGTTTTTATGAGGTTATCTTATTGATTTTTTCAATAAAAAAATAAAAAAATTGCGTCTTTATTCTCTGTACTTATGTATTTTCATTTTAATTCTATACCATATATATATGTATGTATGCGTGTAGTATGTTGTAGATGTTATTTCCCCAGTTGGCCACGTATTTAAGACATCTTTGACGACGGGTACAAGACAATGGTAAGTCGTAGAAGGCATATTGAAGACAGCCCCATACAAATCGTCGACGAAATTTTCATACAAATAGCGCCTAGATCACACAAGACGAGATGGGCGACAATGTCGCTCAGATTGTCGTCAACACTGATTTATTAAAGACAAAACTTATATGACACTGTCGCTGAGATTGTCTTCAACAAAGACTTATTGAAGACAAAATGTATGACACTGTCGTTCAGATTGTCGTCAACACGACTTTATTGAAAACAAAACGATGGATACTCTCCAAGTATTGAACCAGCAAACTTCTACCTGATAGACAAGCACTCTACCCAATATGCTAAAAATAAGCCTGAATAACCATTGAAATTATTGTGCAAACATCCTTATACAAAAATTAAAAAGATTATGAAAAAAATTGTCTCTATGTCTATTTATAGATATGAAATAACAAGACGCCTCATAAAATCAAGAAAATTTTCTTATTAAAAAAATCAATAAGATGCTTTACACATACTCATATAGGAACCTACTAAAATCAAGAACAAAACCTTATTGAAAAAATCAATAAGGCAACCTAATTAAATCAAGAAGAAAACCTTATTGAAAAAATCAATAAAGCAACCTAATAAAAGCAAGAAGAAAACCTTTTTAAAAAAATCAATAAGGCAACCCAATAAAATCAATAAGAAATCCCTATAGTTTACAATTTATAAGAAAACCTAATAGAATCAAGAAGTTTTTATCTATGGACTGTTTTTTTGGTGCCAAAGATAACGGAAATTGAGTAAAAAAAGTTGTGAATAATAAGATTTCTTCTAGATTTTATGTGGTTTTCTTCTTGATAAAATAATAAGATTTACCACATAAAAACAAGAAGGAATCTCTATGAAAAAATCTTCGGTTCTTTCTGCTGGGATACCCCTTAGCCTAAAAACGGTTCATAGAAAAAATCTTCTTGATTCTATGAGGCAGTTTTTTCTCTGTGTAGATCAATTTTATTATTATATGATTTAACAAAAAACCTAATTAACTTCTCCTTGAATATAATGTGAAAACGAAATAAATTCGCACTTCTATTATTACAAACTTTTATTTTTGCCATGGCCTGGGAATTAATTTCATAAATACTTTGTTTAATTAAGACTTTACATGTACTCTTTTCATATGATTTGGATTTTGTTTTGAAAACCATTTCGGCAGCAGCTATTTTATTTTATTGACTCACCTTAATTTCATAAAGACACAATAAATATAGTTTTCAATAACATTATACGAGTACATTTCGATGTTTACGCAGCAACAAAAGAAAGATTAAATATTGATAATGAACTTTTTTATTGCCATAAAATTTATTTGAATTTATTTCATCTCTTTTGTTAATATTTGTCTAATAAGTGATCTACTTTGCCTCACTCCCACGCACCTTTACAAGGTCACCACTGTTTGTTGGCAAGTAGACATGACAAGCAAAAGTCTTTCAAAGGAGAGAAAAAAAAAACAAAATTAAGAACCATAAAATAAAAAAGTCACGAATGAGTTTTAATTCATTGTTATAATTTTCACTGTAATCGCTTGGTGCGGCCGGCTTATGGGCAAAACGTATAAACATGTCTTGATCAATTAATTGGGTTAATGTGTGTAAATTATATAACTGACCTGCGGCACTGTGATATTAAGATTTAACATTATTTGAATTTTATTAAATGAAATTTTTATACGCATTTTTGCTTGTAGGTATAAAGATACAATATAACTTTTTCGATTATTTAATATTTTTTTCATTGCACAATGGTCCACAACTACATTTTTCAAGCCAAAATAATTAGTTGAGATGATTTTTGACTAATTTTAATTTTTGACTATTGTTCTGGTAGATGTTGTCGTGTATAACAACAATCTGTATTTGAAATTTTCCAAGCAACCCCAACATCTTCAGTTACGGATAAAAACCCTGTTTTTCGTACCCGATAACTGATTTGGAAAGAACTGACTAAGACCAGAACATAGCAGAAACATGACCCAGGTATTTCGATTGCATTCATTTTTGAAACACACTTGTTATTTAAGAACATACTGGGCCGGCAGTTGGCGTGATCAATTTTTGGATTGCGGCCTTGCTATTTTAGAAAAAAAGGGTTTAAATTTGATATTTACAATCAAAATGGGTTTATTTTTAAACACTCTGGTTACTTCCAAAACGAAACCTTGTAAAAACAAATTTCTCTGTGATAGCCTTGATAGTACTGCCTTTCAAATAAGGATAAATATAGGGTAGGTAGCTTTGCCAAAAAAGAATTATAACTACGAAATAATTAACACACTTTTTATGCAAAAAACAAGGAAAATCTACTTATTTTTATTTAAATTTAACTGAGTTTTACTTTTCAACAAAAAATTTATTTTTCCAGAATAGTGAAATTTTTGCTCTTAAGCAAAAAAAAAAAAATTTGCAAATCATACAAGATTTGGTTTCCCATTTGCAAAACAATGAGCCAAGGTGGGTAAAAAGTCAATTTAATTTATTTACTGTTAAATTTTATAAACTGTAATCGGAAACCCATAAATTTAGTAAATTTGAAGTTCTTAGGTAGCAAAATCTACTTTGCCAAAAATATTTTTTTATCAGGTCAAAAACATCGGCTTGCACTATGGGCAATTTGACACATTTTATAGATAAAAAGTAATAAAAAATAAAAAATAAAAAATAAAAATCAAAACAATAATGACATTTTTTATACTCTGAATCAATAGAAAAAATATTTTACCAAATCAGTTTTGAATAAATAAATTAACGGGTGATTTGCAGATTGTTATTGTTAACGCTCAGGCAATAAATGCCTACTAATGTTGTTAGGTGTTACCTTCTTTAGGAAAATGATACTGATAGAAGATAGTTGGTGAAGGAAGAGATAGAGTAAAGCATCATTCTTTTACAAATCTGCTTTTTGCACTTTCCTAATAATGCAGAGTTGCAGCGCCTCTGGTGTCAATGAGGCGTATTAAATTTTCAAAGCTGTTTTTAGAAGCTATTTTATTAGTTATTTTACTTCTTCGATTATTCCGCTACACAATATCGACGAATGAGGGCGCTATGATGTTACATTCGGATTAGTATCTGCTGAAGTCGGTATAGTTCAGTGACCAGTGACTATGCCTCAGAAGAATGCGTGGTGCTATTATTTAATGAATGTCGGAGACCGGGCTCGAACCCAAGACCTTCGGTTTTGTAGTCAACGTGCTAACTACTTCAGCCAACGCCACCGAATTTTTTTTAATAAAAATGAATTTTTAGGAAGCTTTCAAAGCTTTGGCCATATTTGGCTGTATTAAAACTATCGGAAACATAGAAAGCAAAGCATTTTGTGTTTATTTCAAAACTTTCATCCTATTCATTCAGCATAAAATAAAATATAATTTGACTGATTTAAAAGAGAGAGTCCGAAATTGATCAAAAAGTTTGTCAGTGAGATGACGGAAGTCACAGAGGAGTGATGAAAGGACTTAGAAGGTAGTCTTCCAAATTAGTCACGTCACGTCGCTCAAGCCGTTTGCCTGTAATTAGTTTTTCCTTAGAAAACGGATGAACATAATTTAATTTAGTGGCTTGGCGTAGGCTTAAATCTTTCAGTTACTCAAGGTTGCCCTTTGGGGCTTTGTGGCTCCATCTTTTTTAAATACATAAAGTATAAGCTGAAAACTTAAGACCATTAACACATCCTCATTGGACAGCCCGTTTAGAAACTGCAGCATTATAAATTTTTTTAAATCCCCCATACAAACAAGTCCTGAAAATTACATTTAATAAAAGGGATATAAAACCACACAAAAAATTTTCTGTAAATGTTTATAATATTATGATTTCAAAACGTTCAGCTAAGTCTCTAACGTTTTCAAATCACTTCGATATTTTTGCGACTATTATATTGCGAACGTTATAATAAATAAATTGTTCAATGTCCTGTTGGTTAGGACATCGATGTAATCGATTTTTTTTGAAGCGACTCTGTCAAAGGGAAGTCCCCCCAGGGAAGTCAATTTTTGGCTACGGGCTTGGAAAACCCCGGGCCCCAGCTGGGGTAATGTGGCTCTTTCCATAGATATACCTTTGGTACATTACCCATAGAACTTTTGTGTTACTACCCGATCTTTGGCAACAGCGCAAAGGATGTGCACATATTTATAAAAGGAAGACAGGTTCCTGTTGATGTCAGTCAACTACCCTGAGTTCAAAAGATGATATAGGTGAAGCCTTTATGGTGAAACTTCGTGGTATCACCAGATGCTTGTCTCTGGTACCACGGGTGCCGTTTGCCCGACAGTCGAGCTGCTCTGAAGTTTTGAGTGTATGTAGCTATCGTCAGGATCCTTTGCTAATACGCCGAGTTCGTCCTACCCGACGGAGTTTAAGGGATGATTTTGTTGTGTGTGGATTAGGCATTGGATTTTTGGCGACACAAGCATGCGTTCATCTCGGATGAGTGGTTGAGCTGTGCCGGTAATGGTTGCGGTATGCTCTTAGGGACCTCGCTATGGGTGTATACACGACACCTTAGCGTGAGAACTTTGAGAATTCAACGTAGTGGTTGTTGCCACCAAAATCGCTGGGAGAACAGTCTTGGCTTTCCAGTGTTAAATCAATGCTAGTGGTTGGTCTGACGCGGTCAGCCAGACACTATTCTAGGTGCTGTTGCCATTCAACAGATAGTACTGTTGTGACAAAGTTATTACGGCATAAATGTTTAGATAGCTCGGAGCACCTCAGCCAAGTGCTTGACGTAGTACAGGGATAACAACTATGATCAAAAATTGCAACCTAAGTGCCTTGAAGAGTGGGCACTAGGTTCATTCTAAAGGGGGTGCAAGGAGGCGATGGTTAGCGTCTTTCCTACACGTGGTGTTTACACCAGCGTGATATAAGGCCGTAACTGTCTCAGGAAAGTCCTACTCAATGTACTGTCAGCTTTGTCTAAAGTTGTGGAAGCCATAGTCGCAAGTACATCGTAGGATTTTGGGGGAAACGTTCACTGTTGCTCTTTTCATCGCAACGAGTTGAAAGTCGAATGATAGTTCTCAGTTCCTCATCGGCTGGTTGCTTCTAGAAGTTTCTTAACAAAACAATAGAAGTTGAAAAGTGCCTCCATATAAATATCTGGGGCCAAATGTTGAAATCACGTCACCAAAGTGATATTTATATAACAACAAAAACAACATTTTGAAAATTTGCTTTTGTTTTTCATACAAATTCTAAGAATTATAAAACATCAGGCAAAGCCTGACTTTTTTTGTATATTTTGTATAAAGAACAAAATAACAAAAATTAAACATTTTAAAAACCCCGATATACATATCTAGAAAAAATGTGATATTTTCTAAACGGCTGGACCAATTTTCTTCAAACATAGCTAAGAACCCTCTCGATCAAGTCATCTTTCAAACGATCAAAACTAAATCAAAATCGGTTTAGCCGTTTGGTATGTACGTGGACACAGACAAACTTATAATATCCCGTTTTTTGTTCGGGTGTCAAAAAAAAACAATTTTTAAATTTTTATTTTAATCGGCCATGTCACAGAGTTCAATTCCGTGCGGAATCGGAATTCAATCCACCCCATTTTTGTAGCAGACGGTGTCTAAAAAAGAAAACTAAAATACGGAAATTTGTCAGGTGTGTTCAGACTGTGGGAGACGGTGGTATGTTGGGTTATGCTCAGGCTAAGGCTTGACATATTGAGGTTTATTCAAATCCGTTTCCGAACAGAATTGAACTCTGTGACATGGCCGAATATTTTATTTTTATTTAACGCGCCTCAAAACAAATACGAAAAAAAAAAAAATATTGGTTGTTATTTTTTTTTTTGTTTTCATAAAAAAGTATCAGCTTAGTGACGTGATTTGGGCAATTGCAGCCTAAATTAAACTCAATGGCAAATAATATAATAACAATTATTTTTAATCATGAGATATTTTTGCACACAACATCAATCCATACAAATAGTCTTTACTGTTTATTCGACATTTCTTTTAACTATTTCGTGTATAAAAACAAGCAAAATTTTGTTAAGGGTATCAGTTGACCAACACATATTCAACAATTAACTACGTGTATCTGTGCAAAATACCTACAATCTTATAAAAAATAAACCAGTTCAATAAAATGGCTTTTAAATTTATTACGTTATTTGCTTTGTTGGCCGGCGCTAATGCCGGTTATTTAGCACCTGCAACTTATGCTCCAGCTCCTGTTCTTGAATATGGTAATTCAGGTGCAGAGTCCGCAGCCTATACACATGAAAATGTGGTCAGATCATTTGATGGCACTGTTTCGTATCACCCAAAGTCTGGGGTTAATTCTTACAACAGTGCACACCAAATGGATGCTCACAACAACAATAATGCATACGCTCCCGTGGTTGCCAAAACTGTTGCATACGCTGCTCCTGCTGCGACCAAAAATGTTGTAAATCCTGTAGTTTATCATCAGAATGCTCCCAAAATAACAAAAACTGTTACCTATGCCGGTGTTGATGCAATAAAACCTATTGAAGAGCCCGAAGTTTATACTCAGGATGCCCCAGTTGTGGCTAAAAATGTTTATACACATGAAAAACCGTTCGTGTATTCCCAACCCGCTGTTCATAAGACTGTTGCATACTCCACTCCAGCTGTTGCAACTTCATACAACCATGGACCTGATGCTACCACTTATTCCCATAAAGCACCGGGAGTTTCTGGTTATGGCACCAGCCATACTGTTCATTACTCTCCAGCTGACATGGTCTCCCACATGAGTTTCGATGGCTTTGGTACTCATTGGGGATATTAGATTGAATTAATTTTATTTTTAGTAAATTATTACTAATTAAAACTATGTAAATTAAAGTTGTTAATGTTTGATTATTAAAAATTATTTGAATATTTTATTAGTATATTTTTGTTTGAAAATATATTATTTATAAGCAGAGAAATAAAGAGTTGGATTTTCTTGAAAGAGTGAAATATGCACTGAAAAGTTACATTACATTCAGTTCTCAGGATAAACTTTCGGCCTTAATTAGCAGAATGCAAAAGTTTAAATTACAAAAAAACAAATATCAGATAAGCTCCTTAAAATTTAACATAATTGAAGCACAGCCGCGAATAACGTTGTAAAAGACAATTTAAAAAAACCAGTTTTTTCACAGATTACCATTAACATAACTCTCTTGCGTTGTTCAAACATCAAATCATCCAAAATTATGCATCTTATCGCCGTCAAAATACAATTACAATCCAATCAGTCGGTGGGAAACTTTGTAAGTAACTAATAAAATCATGCAAACGAAATTATCGAAAATAGTTGATAAATGTAGCAGAGATACAAAAAGAAAATCTAATGCTAGTTATCATTATTTTCAATAAGCTAAGAAAATTTTAACGAAAAAATCAATCTTGCTTCAAAATACGTTTTATGGCTCTCCTGAAAAATTATTATTTTGTCACTTAAAACCTTAACCTTCAATTGTTTTTCTTTGTTGTTGTATTTTTTAATTTTTAATTTATTAACCAACTTCAAAAAAAGTTAAAATTTTATCAATTTCTTAGTATTTCAATTATTTTCTTTATGTTTATTTCTTCCCTCAGAACTCAACTATGTCGTAGTTAAAAAAAATCTTTCTAGGATCTTCAATAAGATCATGAACTTCTAATCTGGAGGTAGTGCAAATTTGGATAATTTTTAATGATTTTCACATAGGGTTGTTATTGTACGAGGGCGGTTCGGAAACTTCTTAGCCTATCAATGAAAGAGATTAGTTAGTTTTTCAAAAATATTTTTATTTTTCAATATAATCTCCTGAAACTTCAATACACTTAGTCTAACGCTTTTCTAGCAATTCTATCCCTTGATTAAAATAGTTTTCCTCAAGGTCTTCAAAGCAGTGGTTTACAACTGTAATTGCATCTTCATTTGAGGTAAAACGCTTGCCAGCAAGGAATTTTTTTTAGATTTGGGAACAGGTAAAAGTCACTGGGAGCCAAATCAGGAGAATAAGGTGGGTGGTCAAGCAACTCGTACTTTAATTCGTTGATTTTAGCCATTGTTAAAACACTCTTGTGCGCTGGTGCGTTGTCTTGATGAAAAATTATTTTTTTGTGTTGTAAGCCAGGACGTTTTTCTCGAATTTGTACATTTAATTGATCCAAAAGGTTGCAATAGTACTCTGAATTTATTGTTTTACCCTTTTGCAGATAGTCAATCAATAAAATACCTTTGAAGTCCCAAAAAACCGTTGCCATAACCTTACCAGCCGATTGAATTGTTTTTGCCTTCTTTGGGGCACTTCCTCCAGCTTCAGTCCATTGTTTGGATTGTTCTTTTGTCTCTGGAGTATAGTGGTGGATCCATGTCCCATCAGCAGTTTTGAAACGACTCTTAAAATCCATTTTATTTCGCTTAAAACGATCCAAACAAGCTTGAGAAATGTTCATTCTTATGCGTTTTTGGTGGACTGTTAACAAATGCGGCACCCATCTTGCAGAAAGCTTTTTCATCTGTAGTTCTTCATGCTAAATTAAATGGACTCGATCATTTGAGATGCCCATGATACTCTTAGCTATTTCACGCACTTTTATTCGTCGATCATTTAATACCATATCATGCACTTTGGCTACAATTTCTATTGTAGCCTTAAACCTTTTTTATGTAAATATTTAATGACACCACGCATTTCTAATTTTCCCATTGTTAAAAAATCGCGGATGCGTCTTTTGTGAACACCTGTTTCTATATGAAGGAGTTGCCAGATCGAAACAAAATTTAACATGTGTTCATAGCAGAGATGTAAGTTTCCAAAACACTTAACTTTTTTCTGTTTATACCGCGCTTTTTGTGCTAGGCTAAGAAGTTTCCGAACCGCCCTCGTAAGAAGTTCTCTTTTTTGATGCATACTCAGTCAATCCGAAGTCATATTCATAATGTTCAGTAATTCTAATTTTTCGTATGTTCTTTTTTTCTTTTCTTATTTTTTTTTTAAATCTAGACATTTTTAGTAACTTAAAATCTAATACTTCATAACAATAATTAAATTTTTCGAAAAAAATCAAGACATATAACATAGGTTTGTCATTGAAAATCTACCAGTAGACCTTTTGCACTCTTGGTGAGGTAGTTCTTTTACGACCATATGGAGACATTTGAACCAAAAGTTCTTTAGTACATTTTAGTGACCCTCATCTCCAATTTTATAATGGTTAGAGCAACAAACTTAAACACACATATATATTTGTTTAATATGATTTATTTTGTTATTAAAAACTAAATAATTTATTTTTAAATTATTTAGATATTTTTGAAATATATAATAGGTGTGTTCATTTACTTTCCCAGTAGAAACTAGCAACGAGAGGGTAAGACAGAAATTTACAAAATTACGCTCCTAAATATGAAAAAGTAAATGAACGCTTTATGCTATAAACACAATTGGGGCGAACGACGAATTTCGTTCACGTTGACGAATTCGTCGATAAGAATTCGCTGAGTAAATGCGTCGTATGAAGCACAATAATGACGAATTTACTCACCGAATTCTACTGTCATAATTGATAAAGTTGGTTATTGTGTATGCAAAGAGAGAGAGAAAATTGTTTTTTCGTCGTTCGTCGGCGTACAAAATAGGAATAAACCTATCTCAGAGTTCGTCACACACGACGAATTTCGTTCTACGGCGGTGTTGTGTTCATTTCATATGCACACATGTGTTTTATTTTTTATGACGAAAGTTCGCACCGAAATATTCGTCGTTCGTCCCAGTTGTGTTTCTACCATTACTTGTAAAAACTTGCAAGAACATTTTATGCATATCAGAACCATAGATGGAAATCATGATACAATTGCACTTTTTCTGATGTATTTCGTTTGATAATATTTTGAATTGCAATTTCTTTTAGAAATTTCATGTATTTTTATTTACTATTTTTATGCATTTTTCATAGTGTTTTAATTTTAGTCATTAACAAATATAAAAATGCCACTTTCCATCTCTGATCATATATGAGAAACAAGCAAAATTATTTGCCATTAAAATTGAATTTTACATACGTATACATCTTTTTTTTAGCAAAGAAATGCACATTTTTCAGTTTTCCTTTTTCATATATATTTTTTTAAATAATTTATTTTACAACAAAACGCACAAGAGGTGTTTGGATAATTCTTGCAAGTAAAAATTTTACTAGTAATAATTTGTAAGAATTGTTTTTGTCTTTTTTGACGCTCTCTCCTTTTAAACTTTTTGAGTTATTGAACACTTTCCAGTATCAATTTTTAGTAAGTGAACAAACCTAATATTGTATTGTAAAACATATTAATTGATATTAAAAGTTTTCATTCGAAACTAAAAAACATTTTTTAAAATTTGAAACAGTCAATCAGAAGCGGCAGCAGCTAGCCGCCTATCGACTTGCAACTCTGCCAGTCTATAGAGTCTATATTCAGGCTATGGTGTCATAGTTACTGACTTTTTCGTTCACAAATTGAACAACCATAATGTTGCGCCGTCAACAAGACACACAGCTCGTGCCACAATTGATTTCATGAAGGAACCGCATAGTTTCTACTATTTTCTGTGGCGGTATGTGGAACCGCTAGTCTACGCCAATAACCCTGAAACGATTGACCACTTAGAGGACAACATTCGCTGTTGTCCTCCGATATAAGGCAACAAATTTTGGTAAAAGCCACCGAAAATCGAACCCACAGATTAGACTACGTCTGAGCCAGACGTGACGGTCATATGCCAGAAGTCATATTTAAATTATAATGACATAAGATTATCTTACGAATAAAGTGATTTTCTTGTCAATTTAAAAATTTTATTCCATTTCAAAGTTGTATACTACTATAAAAACAACCGTTTTAAAACTGAAATAAATATCTGTTAACTAGACTTTAGTTCACACAAAAAAGTAATATGAATAATTTTGTAATATCAATTCAAATATTCGTAATATCAATGAAATAATTTATTAAATTTGCACCTATAAATAATTTGATAATATCAATTAATTTTTTCCAATCAAATTAATTAATATAATTAAAAATTTAATTGAATCAATTAAATTCTTGATTGAAAACATTAATTGGTGAATACTTTTTTCTGTGTTGGGGGGAAATGCTGGCATTTTTCTGTGCCGTTATGTACTTCATCATCACACATGTTTATCTACTTGGGCAGAAGTTGTTTGTTAACATCAGATATTTAACATAAATTTTTTGTGAGATTGTGTATACAATTATTTATGTGGTATAACTTTTCTCTGCCCAACCAGGTAGACAGACATCTGTGCTGATGAATTACTTAGCGGTACAGAAAAATGCCGCTAGAGTTCAGTTATTTTTCTTGTCTTGTTTTGAAAATTCAATTAATTAAAAAAATATTAAATTTCATATAAATTGAAAATACTAAACTTAAGCCCGAATAAGAAATTATTCCTGTTTAAAATTCATTCTTATTCCTTTTTATGCAAAAATATGTAGCTTCCATTTGGTTGCATTGCAAAATAGTGGGCGGGAATAAGCCCATTTCATATATTTTTACCAAGGTTGGCAAACGGTATCGTAAAAATACCGATACCGATTCAAATACCGCTAAAATTAGATACCGGTATCGTTACCATACCATACCAAATCCATTTCGGTTAGAAAATACCGGTATCCAGACTACCGTTTACGTCTATACCGGTACGTATCGGTATACCGATTCCGGCCAAAAAATAAATGATAGTTGAGTTGTAGTTGCCAAATTTTTATTATGTATTACAACTTTTTTCACCATGAGAAAACTGCTTTTTATCAGTTGTATTTTGGTTTTTATTTCGACCATTGTGTTCCATTTGCTTTACTATTCCAGACGCCAACCAATCCCATTTGCCAACCAATATTATTGCCATGTTCATAAAACATAGAATCTCAAGAAAAAATAGCAAGGCCAAAACTAAAAATATTTAAAATGTTTTGTAATGTATACATACTATGGTTTCAAAACATATAGCATAGATAAGAACCTTTGTTTTTCGTGCATTGTTTCGAAGCCAACTAAAATTAGTTGTTATTCAGAATACCAAAAAAACAGTTGTTTAAAAGTTAAGTTGTTTCAGTTTCAATCCAACTTGGTTGAGCTGTAAACCGTAATATGTGCAAAAATTGCAAAAATATATTTCAATTAACTTTCTTTCTTTGGTGTTGGTCTTGTTTACACATTTCACAGTAATATATAAGGTTGGTAGAGAAAAAACTTCTAAACTTTTATATTTGAAGTTAAATATTCCTCTCTTGAGGTGAAGAAAAGTACTTTTAAAATGAAGGAATACATTTTGGCGACCACTGTTGTACCAATTTTGTACTCTGTGTTTATATACTACATCTATTAAATTGTACTTTCATCATCCTGGAAGTTTATTTACCCCGAAAGCGTATAAATAAAACGCGAAATACATCATACAGGTAGTTTTTTAAAAAAAGTCTTATAACAAAATATTTAAAACAGTCCTGTGAATTACTCTTATTCAATTATGTTTTATAAACAAAGTTATAAACAATATAGATCCAGTACAAAAATATTGCCTAAGAACGTGTCCAAAGTAGAAAAGTGTCGAAAAAAAAACCGAAAAAATCATATTTGGTGAAAAAAAATACATATTTGAAATTTACTGAAACAAGATATATCTATATGGTTCAAAAAATCTTAGTCTCTTCTTTCTGTATCCTTTTATAAATTTAAAATCGGTTGATATTTAACTTAGTTGGAGGTTGATAAGTGTCTACGAAAATAAGTGTACGAAATACCGGTTTTTACCCTTAACTCAAGATTTTGGAGGTGTCTGGAAAATTTCAAATACAATTTGTATTGTTATACTCGACAATACCTAGCAGAAAAATAGTAACACGTCCCAGGTATTTCCATTTCATCAAAATTTGTCACTCAGTGTAATATATCAGTATAGACAAAACTTTTATTTTTACTATTTGGTTTAATTAACCAAAATGTATACTTAATATACATATATAAACTGCAGTCTCCTTGTTTTATTTTTTTAATAAATTATTTTTTAATAATAGTATAAAAACATACATATATATATATAGAAACAAATAAGTTAATATGCTTTTATACGAGTACATATGTATGTTAATGTAAAAATACTCCCTTTTTGAAGTAATTTAATAAAAAAAGATTTTTTGTAATGTCCACTGCCTGAAATAATAAATTTATCAGTAATATCCGGTATACCGGTATTATAAACTCGATAACGGTATGTACCGGTAACACCGATACCGAATTAAAAAAAATACCGATACCGCTACCGATACCGAAATTTAAAAAATAATTGTACCGGTATCAATACCGATACCGTTATTTTTTTCGGTTTCCAACCTTGATTTTTACTTATCGGAGTCGCTACGAAAGTTAGCACACACCTTGTTCTTTTGCAGTGGCACAATCTTGAACTTAAAAAAATAGGATTAACCACGTCAGTTAAAGGTCAATATTATATTTTACATACTTCTACTTAAAAATTCTAACAAAACATGGCACACACCCTCAGATTTCAAAAACCTCCATATTCATAAAATTTAAAATGAATTTGAAATGTACATTTTATTTAAAATTTATCATACAAAATTTTCCTAAAATGGATTTCAAATTCATTTAATTTTTTTATGAATATGGGGGAAAGCATTTAGTTCGTAATATACGGTGATAAATTAAAATTAATAGAGGACAAAAAAATTGTTTGTTAGGGCAGGAAAATGATATTAATATTTAATCTACATTAACGATTTCAAAGGTCGGCTAAAGTTCCCTCTACAGCGCTGGGTATAATACACTCGAATTCCTTTTGTTCTATCATTGAATATTTCAAACCTGAAGATAGCAACATGTATGTGTGATAGATATTTATGCTTGTATGTATTTATTCGATATTTCTTTTAACTATTTTTTGTATAAAAACAAGCAGAGTTTTGTTAACGGCATCAGTTCACGATCTCTAATTCAACAATCAACTACGATCATTTTTTCAAAACACCCACAACATTAACAAAAAATAAACCAGTTCAATAAAATGGCTTTTAAATGTTTTACCTTATTTGCTTTGCTGGCCTGCGCTAATGCCGGTTATTTGGCACCTGCAACTTATGCTCCAGCTCCTGTTTTTGAATATGCTAAGCCTGGCGTAGAAGCAGCGGTATATACACATGAAAATGTGGTCAGATCATTTGATGGCACTGTTTCGTCTCACCCAAAGTCTGGGATTAATGCTTACAGCAGGGAACACCAAATGGATGCTCACAACAATAATAATAATGTATACTCTCCCGTGGTTGCCAAAACTGTTGAATATGCTGCTCCTGCTGCGACCAAAAATCCTGTAAAGCCTATAGTTTATCATCAGAATGCTCCCAAAATAACAAAAACTGTTACCTACCCCGCAGTTGATGCAATAAAACCTATGGAAGAGCCCGCCGATTATACCCAGGCAGCACCAACTGTGGCTACAAATATTTATACCCATGAAAAACCGTTCGTGTATTCCCAACCCGCTGTTCATAAGACTGTTGAATACTCCACTCCAGCTGTTGCAACTTCATACAACCATGGACCTGATGCTACCACTTATTCCCATAAAGCACCGGGAGTTTCTGGTTATGGCACCAGCCATACTGTTCATTACTCTCCAGCTGACATGGTCTCCCACATGAGTTTCGATGGCTTTGGTACCCATTGGGGATATTAGATTGAATTAATTTTATTATTAGTAAATTATTACTAATTAAAATTATATAAATTAAAGTTGTTAAAATTTTTTTATTAAACATTTTTTAAAAACATTATTAGTATGTTTTTGCAGTTATATAAATTAAATTATGTTACGGTTTGAAAATATATCATTTATAAAGCCAGTAGAGTTTTTTAAGTGTGTGTCCTCAAAAATATTCTCTGAAAGGTTACATAAAATGTTTTCTTAGATTTCAATAGACGTGTGGTTCGACCACTTTTTAATTTGTATAAAAGTCATTACTTGAAAGATAATTTGGTCAGACACGTGAATATGTCACAACGAATCGCAGAATTATGAACTATGAAGTTTTCTTTGGCAACAATGACGTTCAACTTCGAAAGATTTTCGAGTAACGGCTTCTCGAATGCGCAAAAATTATTTTCATAGAGTGTTTTAAAATTGATAGCGAAATTAGTATCTCATACACTAATGATGTTGATAAGCTTTGTGAAAGCTTATGTTACAGATACATATGTGTATCTGTTGTTCTCATAAACAATAGTTCATGTTCAAAAGGCGAATTTTTTATTTAAAAGAAGGTAGAAGTTGTGTTATTTTTTGAGAAAAAAAGAATTATATACACATGTCCATATTTCCCAAAATATTCTTAAACATTTTTAAAAGCATTTAAAATATGTTTAACAATTCTACATATTTTTCTGATGAATAACCATCATTCACCGACTTCAAAAAAGGAAGAGGTTTTCAATTCGTCTCTTTTTTGGCATTGTTACTTCAAAACTTGCTACATTTTAGACCGATTGTAAAAATTATTTGCTGTCTGAAAGGGTATAGCTTCCATTACTTGAGGGTTACACGATCAAGTTTTGCCTTTCAAAATTCAATACATTCACACTTTTTCACTAATACATTAACACTTTTAGAATTTGATGGGACTTTGACTTCAAATTTTCTTTCCAATTGTGTATTCAAATTTATAGACAAAAAACAACTGACACCAATTTCAATGAGCACACTTTTCGTTTTTGTTTTCAAATATTCTGCGGGATAGTATTTTTGTGTTCTTTTATTACACATAATGTTATATTCCTCCTAAAAACTTTAATTAACTTTAAATAAATATTATAAAGAACAAAAATATGTAAAAAATATAATGATGTGTTGCGGTTTATAGGCCTAAATAGAAGCCATGAAGTTGTGTGTTTAAGCTGTTTTCATATCAACGGCATATTGAAAATAAATTTGCTTGAAAATTGCGTGCAGCCTACGTCACAGCCTTCAATTTAAATTATTTTTGACAACCAGTATGTGTGAAAAACTTGAATGCAAATCTTGGTCGTGTAACTGTAGCGTTAGTTCTCATTGCAAAATAGTCGGCGGGAACACGCCCACTAATTTTTTATTTAATTTCATGATCTTTTACTAATACGATTGCAGCGAAACATAGCAAACACCTTGGATTTTTGTAATAACACGATTTCGAAATTTAAAGAATACACGGAGCCACGTCTATTATTGTGCAAATGGTCTTGCATCGTAGCATGTGCAAAGTGGTATAGTATATTGATACTCACCACTTAACAATTCTTAGTGGTGAGTCTGAATATACTATACCATTTTCCACATGCTACGGTGCAAGACCATTTACACAAGTTTGTGAATTGGGCTTATATATTATTGGAACGTTAGTTTTTTATGGCGCGCCATGTACATAATGCCGCTAATACTGGCTACAAATACTGGTAAAAACTACATACCATATTGGTGCTGCTACTGCAGATGTTTTAGATTTTCAGTGCTGCCGAATTTTACCTGAGAAGTGCGCAGGGAATTCCTGGAATCTTGGGATTTTTTTAAACCTATTTTGTGTCTTTGCTAAAAGGTCCGTGACTTGGATAACTGGTTCGTGGCAGTGATAGTGTGTATTAGAGGGTCTCGCCCAACAGGCAACAAAAAAAAAGTTCTCCGTACACCAGCGAATATAAAGTATTGTTCCAAGGACATTTCAAAAAAATAATTCTATTTTTTTGTCAAACGTAGGGGTCGCCTTTTTAGTTTTTTCGTTAACTTATATTATAAATGCGAAATTAAATTTATTGTTTGTTTGTTTCTCTTTAACGGCTAAACCACGAAAATGGTTTTGATGAAATTTAGCACGTAAACAGATCTAAGTCTAGCAGGATGCATAGATTATATGCTTTATAAAAACTAGGACCAGCAGGGGCGGTAGAGTTAAATTGCTGCCTCTCAGAAACTGTCTAACTGATTATGATGAAATTTAAAACATAGCTAGATCTAAGTCCAAAAAAGGACATAGGCTAATACTTTTTTTCAAAAATAAGACCACAAGCGGAGATAGGGAGAGATTTCTTTCTCTTTGAGACTATCCATAAGATTCTGATGAATCTTGTGGATAAAAATAGATCTGAATCTATTAGAGGACATACACTATACATTCGTTTAAAACTATGATCACGAGGGGAGGCAAGGAGAAGTAATTTTCTCTTTGAAATTATATAACCGATTATGATGAAATTCAAAACTTGGACAGCTCTGAGTCTGTGAGCATACAAAAGTAGCCCACTAGGAGGTAAGGGGCAAATTCTAAGGTAAGTTAAATGCAAGGAACTACGTTCCTACCTAGTTGCAAATAACACCTTGGGTTATTTTTATATTTCATGTGCTTATATTGGACAGATTTTTGTGAAATATTTCACACACACTGCCCCTTAAAAAACACACATCCTTGTATTTCAAAAAGTGGGCGAATCACGCCCATTAAACTTTAATATTATATTGCATTTGCTTGTACTTAATGTATTTCTATTAAACTTTGCCCACACCTTGAGATCTTAGAAATACACAATCCTGCATTCCAAAAAAAATGGGTGTAGCTGCGCCCGCTAAAATTTAACATTATATTCAACTTTGTTTTATTTTACCGATTTTGACGAAACTTGAGGTTTAAAAAATTCTTAATCTTATGTTCAAAAAATGCCCCAACCACACGACCATGAAAAGTTACTATTAAATTGCATGTACTTCTATTTTTTCGATTCCCACTAAACTGGAAAAAGACTTTCTTTCGCTTCTTAAAATGACATAATTATATGCTTAAAGAAGTGGGCAGTGGGCCATGCCCTTTGAATATTAATACTATATTTCACATACTTCTGCC
Source organism: Tachina lurida (assembly GCA_944452675.1). Taxonomy (NCBI): domain Eukaryota; kingdom Metazoa; phylum Arthropoda; class Insecta; order Diptera; family Tachinidae; genus Tachina; species Tachina lurida. The sequence continues at coordinate 90,549,261 of OX101754.1, forward strand.
TTGAGTTGTAAAAGTGACGCGAATTTAGAAAAGTGGGCGGACACTGATATTTGCCAAATTGGGTTTATACCCTTGCCCCTAAAAATATAATATTGGCTAAACCGACTTCAAAAATAAGCACTAAAAAGTTTAAAATAATTAGATTCAGTTAAATAAAGCATTTTTATATGTGCGTTGCTCATAATAATATTCAAAAGTTGGTGACAATAATATTATTAAACAACTAGACGCATAAATAAGTAAATATAGAATTCGCTAACCTGATTGAAAAGTTTAAACATTTATTCATTTTAAAAAATATAATTAAATGTTTTAACTTTTCACTTCTGTAATTCTTTGCTACTGAATAAAAATTGCTATTAAATTAAAAAAAAATACAACTCATTTCCCTTCAAAGGATATATTTCGTTTCATATTAGTTTTAACAAAAAGAAACCGCTTATTTTCTCTTGGTAAGTATTTCAAGTGTTCGACTGTCCACGTTATCGCAATTTCACTGTATGTAAATGTATAAGCTTAATCAAACTATTATTTCACATGAGATTAAAGGTCGAAAAAACATAAGCAGCAAATCCTTGCTTGCAAAATCCTTGGGATTTCGCCCAGTGGTATTTTTGAATTCGAAGATTATTTAAAAATAGCTTATCCCGACTTTAGGACTTTTTCGTTTTTTTCACAGATATTCCCGACTTTAGGACTTTTTCGTTTTTGCCACAGATATATGTATATGCAATTTAAGCTTCATACGTAATGGGTGTTTTTTATTGAGGTACAGAACTTTAAGTTGGCATCACTTTTTTAACTGGCGGCCATTTTGTCAGCTGTCAAGTGATTAATATTTAGTTTGGTTTGCCATTTCATCATGAACAGGTTGACAAAAGAACAACGCTTGCAAATCGTGCAAATTTATTTCGAAAATAATGGTTCAGTTCGCGAAGTTTACCGCAAGCTCCGTCCATTTTATGGTCGACATAATCGTCCATCAGAGCAATTAATTCGGTTAACCATGGATCGTTTTCGCACTACGTTTACTCTATGTGATAATACGCATCCGCAGAGACGTCGAACAGTGCGCACCGAAGAAACAATTGCCGCTATAGAGCAAAGTGTTAAAGAGGACCCGAATGAATCGATTCGCCACCGTGCACAGCAATTGGAGCTTTGTCCATCAACTTTATGGAAGAATGAATGTGGATGAGTTGTGGTTCCAACAAGACGGCGCTACATGCCACACAGCGCACGTCACAATCGATTTATTGAAGGAAACATTCGATGAGCGCATAATTTCGCGGAATGGACCTGTCAATTGGCCACCAAGATCGTGTGATTTGACACCATTGGATTATTTTCTTTGGGGATATGTGAAGTCGCTCGTCTACGCCAACAAACCAGAAACGTTAGGGGACTTGGAAGCCAACATTCGTGGCGTTATTGCCAACATACGGCCCCATATGCTCGAAAAAGTGGTTGAAAATTGGACCTGTAGAATTGGCTTAATTCGAGCCAGCCGCGGCGGTCACATGCCCCGAAATCATATTTAAACATTAATGGCATAAAATTATCCTTCCAATAAAGCCAAATTGATGGACATTAAAACGATTTTCTTGTGTTTTATTTCAATTCGAAGTTCTATATCTCTAAAAAAACACCCTGTACATGTACTGCGCTTGTATAACTATGTGTGGCAAAAAGAAAAAACTGCTTAAGTCCAGTTAAGCTGATTTTGAGTTAATGCTACCGCCAAAATTTGCATATTTGAAAGTATCTCTGGCTAAAATCTTAACTAATCTTTTTTAGATTTCTAATATCATTTGGAAAAATGGCTTAATTTAGGCCATACTTTTATATATTTCAACTTGAATGAATGTATTACTTACAGTGTGTAAAACGATGTTTGCTTAAAAAAATATGGGCTAACAGGGAATTTCCCAATTTAACTGTAAAAGAAATAAATTTCTGAAAATTGGCTTGATATTTTATAACTGCTCTCCTGAAAAACAGTAAAATATGACTTAAGCACTTTTTCCTTATTGCCGCAGATATTATGCCAAAACAATAATTTTATTATCAAACACGAAAACTTTGAGCATTTTTCCTAGAAAATTGTAGCAGTAATGCGAGAGTATTGAAAACGATATGAGTCAATAGCAAAACTTTTTCTTAAGAAAATGAAGACTAAAAATTGTGACATGCATATTTTCCACTTAATTTATTTCATGTGAAGTGGAAAATGTGTTGTAATAAAAACATAAATTATGATAAAAAAATTTTTATAAGAATACTCGCACCCTCCCACAAGCAAGGTAAAATGACAATTGCCCGTATGCGTTCAACAAAAAAAAAAAGTACAATAAAGCGCAATACTGGTCTTTTGGGGGAGTAGCTGGCAAAAAAAAAATAAAACTTTTCTATTACGATTCTTAAAAGTTTGCCAAATATTTATTCATTCATACAAAAATTTTTTCACTTTTCTTCAGCGATATGCTTGCTCCACATTTTGCAAATAATGAAATTTTATTTCTGTTTTGCTGCTTGTTTTCTTTTAATGGGTGATGATGAATATTTATTAGAATTTTCCAAAAAAAGAGAAAGAAAAAAGCCAAATGAGAAACTTTTGAAGCCTTCACTTCTGCTTGAGCATAATATTCAATATTTTTTTTTGCATCTTTTGTAAGTTACTTTAGTTTGGAGTTCATAATTTTATTTGGCAAATTGATATTAATTTTCCTCGAGAGTTCTATTAAAATATAACTAAAATAGAAACAAAAACAAACAATATCCATATATTACAATTTGAATGTTAATAAGTAGGGCATGCATACAATAAAACAAAATCATGATATTTGATATTAAACAAAAGAGTTTATGAAAACTGAACAATAAGTATTTAAGACAACAACGAATTTCTATACGCTTTGCAAATTTTTGCAAAACCGATCAACAATTAACAAGAAATCATATATAAAGTAAATTTTAATTTAAAATTCAATATCAGTTCCTTATTATCACTCACAAAACAACGTATCATGGTGTTTAAAGTTGTTGCCTTCTGTACGCTTTTGGCTTTTGCCAGAGCTATTCATGTATCGCCTGCCTTTTACGCGACTTCTCCAGTGATAAAGTACGTGAATCCTGCTATCGATGCTGTTGCTGCTACACAACAAAATGTTGTGCGCTCCTTTGGCGCTACAGTTGCTTCACACTCCAAGTCAGTTGCAACTCCTTACTTCAGTGTGACTAAAGAAGAAAATCGCATCAGCAATAAGGTCTACACACCTTCTAACCCTAACAATGTCACTTATGCTGCTCCTACTGTAGCCAAAACTTACACGGCTCCGTCTACAGCCAAAGCTGTTACTTACACGGCTCCCGCTGTAGACAAGCAGTTTACTCATACTTCCCCCGTAGTAGATAAACCTGTTGAACATTTTGCTACTGCACCCACTTTTACTGTCTCAGAGCCAGTTTATAGCAAAACTTTTGTTGCATCCACTGCAGTGAGTGTTAACACACATGCTGCTCCCGCTCCTGTTGCATATTCTCATGCTGCACCAGTTATTAAGCAAGCCGTTGCATATTCTCCAGCTGCCAGTGTATCTCATGTGTCCTTCGAAGGCCACGGTGCACACTGGGGCTATTAACTATTTTGGATTCATATTATTTTTTTTGTTTAAAATAAATAAAATGTTGTTTATTTATTTATTTATTTTTAATTTACTGTAATTAAAATTATAATAAATCTTAAGGAGTAAAGCACTAGCAACTAAAGCTATCGACTAATAAAATGTTGTTATTTTCATAAATATGTCATAAATACTGTGTTGCGCAAATTAGCTATCTTATTATGTTTTTTTTAATAAACTATCAACTAAACAAACAAAAAATTAGTAAAAGTGGAAAATATGATATCCCGTTTTATGACATTTTCCATGACTTTTATGTCAAACATTCTCCTAAAAGAATGCGACTGTCTGGGACTTACTGGCATAAACTGGAGACTTTAAGCAGTTTTAAGGAAAGAAGTCTGCAATATTTTTGGCCCTGCCAAAATAAGAAGTCCTTTATTTCAACCTAACCTAAGAAATCATTTGTCATGGCTCTGTAGCGTTCGCCAGTGACTTAAGCGTATTTTTCATGACACCATCAAATGGTGTCTGATTAAAATTCACTATAGTTCAACTAAATCTAATAATGTCTCATTTAATTCATCATGGGCACGTGACAAAAATATGTTCACTTGGCGATCACTGTTCACTTTCTGCTTCAGAATGCTGGAAAGCTAAGTCAACTGTAGAAAGCAAAAACAAAGTAACATAAAGCCACTACAATAATACTTATATGTATGTACCGATGGTGCATCGAATAAGTAAAAATAATTAATGTGATGATCGTAAAAGATAAGTAAGAATAGTTAAACATACATTGGTAGAGTGATATAACTTCGTGCTAACCTAAATAGAAAATGGAAAAACAGAAAATGAATAGTGATACTTACAAATGTGTTTGCCAAAGGCAAATCAATAATTGTATACACAATCAATTCTCATATTCCACTTTCATAGATTTTCAGGTTAAATAGCTGATGTTAATAATAATCTCTACCCCAGTAGATAGACATGGGTGCTGATGAAGTGCGTGGCTGCACAGAAAAATATCGGTATTTCCCCCAGCTAATAGTGTCTAGTTTAATTTTTCTTCTCTTCTTTAGATACTCACATTAATTAATAAAAATATTTCATTCATAAGAATTGAAATTACTGAACTCAAGCCTGATTAAGAAATTATTTCTGATTAAAATTCACTATAGTTCAACTAAATCTAATAATGTCTCATTTAATTCATCATGGGCACGTGACAAAAATATGTTCACTTGGCGATCACTGTTCACTTGGCCAGAACTGCTTCAGAATGCTGGAAAGCTAAGTCAACTGTAGAAAGCAAAAACAAAGTAACATAAAGCCACTACAATAATACTTATATGTATGTACCGATGGTGCATCGAATAAGTAAAAATAATTAATGTGATGATCGTAAAAGATAAGTAAGAATAGTTAAACATACATTGGTAGAGTGATATAACTTCGTGCTAACCTAAATAGAAAATGGAAAAACAGAAAATGAATAGTGATACTTACAAATGTGTTTGCCAAAGGCAAATCAATAATTGTATACACAATCAATTCTCATATTCCACTTTCATAGATTTTCAGGTTAAATAGCTGATGTTAATAATAATCTCTACCCCAGTAGATAGACATGGGTGCTGATGAAGTGCGTGGCTGCACAGAAAAATATCGGTATTTCCCCCAGCTAATAGTGTCTAGTTTAATTTTTCTTCTCTTCTTTAGATACTCACATTAATTAATAAAAATATTTCATTCATAAGAATTGAAATTACTGAACTCAAGCCTGATTAAGAAATTATTTCTGATTAAAATTCACTATAGTTCAACTAAATCTAATAATGTCTCATTTAATTCATCATGGGCACGTGACAAAAATATGTTCACTTGGCGATCACTGTTCACTTGGCCAGAACTGCTTCAGAATGCTGGAAAGCTAAGTCAACTGTAGAAAGCAAAAACAAAGTAACATAAAGCCACTACAATAATACTTATATGTATGTACCGATGGTGCATCGAATAAGTAAAAATAATTAATGTGATGATCGTAAAAGATAAGTAAGAATAGTTAAACATACATTGGTAGAGTGATATAACTTCGTTCTAACCTAAATAGAAAATGGAAAAACAGAAAATGAATAGTGATACTTACAAATGTGTTTGCCAAAGGCAAATCAATAATTGTATACACAATCAATTCTCATATTCCACTTTCATAGATTTTCAGGTTAAATAGCTGATGTTAATAATAATCTCTACCCCAGTAGATAGACATGGGTGCTGATGAAGTGCGTGGCTGCACAGAAAAATATCGGTATTTCCCCCAGCTAATAGTGTCTAGTTTAATTTTTCTTCTCTTCTTTAGATACTCACATTAATTAATAAAAATATTTCATTCATAAGAATTGAAATTACTGAACTCAAGCCTGATTAAGAAATTATTTCTGATTAAAATTACTTATTTTTATATCGTACTCCTGGTTAGAGATTTTCTGTTTATTTCAATAAAAAAACTATATGGACATCGTTAAGCTTACAACGTACAAAAAAGTATTGTTTTTAATTTCTGTTCGAATTCAAATTTGTTTCTGGGTTTAGTTTATTTAGGATAAAAGTGTCATTTTGAGCAAACCAAATTACATGTGATAAGTTTTAAGGAAAAATCACACTCAGGACAATTGTAGCTATTCTGACGAACGGAGCAACATGCTGTTTACGAAGGCCACTACACTTTTATTAAAAGCGTTCACGTCTTCAGTTCACTGGGTGTGTGTTATCAGTTCAATGCAAATGGAATACGTGAATTGTGATACGATGTGGAGTACATTTTATCAAGCTTGAGTGACGTTAAAAAATTCATCAATTTTAAATTATTGTTTTGACTATCCAGATTGTCACAAAGATCACACTCAAACCGTCATTTACACATATGGAAAATGCGAAATATGGATGAGCTTAATTGATAATAAAAATTTTTTATAATGAATTTGCTTAATTTATTCTTGTGACTTAACAACTTCTCGTAGGTTTTGTTTTAAAATTTTCTCTTAACTTCTCACACAACCTTGCATTTCATAAAAATAAAGATATAAATTCTTAAAAAAATTATTTTTCCCCTTCCAGTTGCATAGCTTATGCTAGCTACCAAAGGTGGCTCTTGACTGACACTTGTTGGTACACACCATCAGTGAAACACAAATATGGCCGCTGACTGTCAGTCATGTTCTATAGTGTGCACTCTACTTTATCCTAATCAAATAAGAAATAAATATACGGCCATGTCACAGAGTTCAATTCCGTTCGGAATCGGAATTAAATAAACCTCAAATGTCAAGACCTAGCCGGAGCAGACACCAGCATACCCCCGCCTTCCCTAATCAGGACACACCTGACAAATTCCCGTATTTTAGTTTTATATTTTAAACACCATCTCCTACAAAAATGGGGTGGATTGAATTCCGATTCCGAACGGAATTGAACTCTGTGACATGGCCGATATTTTTGCTTTTACCTAGAAAATTTCCAATCCAAATGAAATACGAGAATTGTTTTGGATATTTCAACAAGTAGCCTAATTAGATTTAAAAAAGTATATATTTGCTGTTTCTGGTAAATCTATAAAAACAAATTTTTAATCACTAATAGAATGATATTAGAAATATCTTTTACCCGCGGCTTCGCTGGCGTTAATTTGATATTTTGGAAACTATATTTAAAATTCATGAATGTTTTGTTATTTGTTGTAACTCACTGATAATGTTAAAAAAAACGATGAAACGATAAAAATGGCGATAAAAAATAAAAAAAAAACAGAATAAGAAACGGTTTTAAAACTGTTTAAACAATCAGACTCGGAACGAGAATTGCCCTAACCAGCCCAAAAATGTGTTTTTCGGACAAAATCCCAAATAAATATAAAAAACCGGTTCCCAACCGGATAAAAACTAGACACTGTTTGCCGCTGTTGTTGTTTCTATTGGTAAAAGAATTTTCAAAGTCGGTTAAGCGGTTTGAAAATCCGTGGCAAATATAAAAAGAGCGGTTCCGAACCGGATAAAAAAAAATAGCATATGTCTTACGCTGGTAATGAAGCTTTTTATTGGTGAAACAACTTTCAAAATCGGTTGAGTGCCTTGCGCGTGAAAGCGTAGCAAAAAACAAACAAACTCACTTTCACATTTATAATATATATTATATGTTATATATTATATATTATATATTATATATTATATATATTATATATTATATATTATATATTATATATTATATACTATATATTATATATTATATATTATATATTATATATTATATATTATATAAAGGGTCCGCCATATAACGTTTTTTTTTTCAACTAGTGCTTATTTCGTGAATGGTAACACTTAGCTCATGTCTGATTTGACAGATAATTAGTTTTATCCTTCCGCTGAACGAATATGGTTGTGTATACGCTTGAACAACGCTTACAGAAGATGCCGATTTTGCCAAAAAAAACCATCTTTTCAGATGAAGCTCATTTTGATCTTGGCGGGTATGTAAACAAGCAAAATTGTCGCATTTGGGGCACAGAAAACCCGCACAGATACATTGAAAAGCCGACGCACCCAAAACGAGTCACTTTTTGGTGCGGATTTTGGTCCAGAGGCATAATTGGGCCGTTTTTTCGAAAATGAGCAAGGAGTGGCCGTTACAGTCAATGGCGATCGTTATCGGGCCATGTTGAACGAATTTTTGTTCACAAAAATTGAAGAGGAGGATATTCTCAACATTTGGTTTCCACAGGGCGGCGCTACGTGCAACACAGCCGAAGCTACACTCGATGTTTTGCATAGCATTTTCAAAAAAAAAAGTTTTCTGGCGGACCCTTTATTATATATTATATATTATATGTTATATATTATATATTATATATTATATATTATATATTATATATTATATATTATATATTATATATTATATATTATATATTATATATTATATATTATATATTATATATTATATATTATATATTATATATTATATATTATATATTATATATTATATATTATATATTATATATTATATATTATATATTATATATTATATACTATATATTATATATTATATATTATATATTATATATTATATATTATATATTATATATTATATATTATATATTATATATTATATATTATATATTATATATTATATATTATATATTATATATTATGTGTTATATATTATATATTATATAAAGGGTCCGCCATATAACGATTTTTTTTCAACTAGTGCTTATTTCGTGAATGGTAACACTTTGCTCATGTCTGATTTAACAGATAATTAGTTTTATCCTTCCGCTGAACGAATATGGTTGTGTATACGCTTGAACAACGCTGGGAAATATTGCTTACAGAAGATGCCGATTTTGCCAAAAAAAAACCATCTTTTCAGATAAAGCTCATTTTGATCTTGGCGGGTATGTAAACAAGCAAAATTGTCGCATTTGGGGCACAGAAAACCCGCACGGATACATTGAAAAGCCGACGCACCCAAAACGAGTCACTTTTTGGTGCGGATTTTGGTCCAGAGGCATAATTGGGCCGTTTTTCGAAAATGAGCAAGGAGTGGCCGTTACAGTCAATGGCGATCGTTATCGGGCCATGTTGAACGAATTTTTGTTCACAAAAATTGAAGAGGAGGATATTCTCAACATTTGGTTTCAACAGGGCGGCGCTACGTGCAACACAGCCGAAGCTACACTCGATGTTTTGCATAGCATTTTCAAAAAAAAAAAAGTTTTCTGGCGGACCATTTATTATATATTATATATTATATGTTATATATTATATATTATATATTATATATTATATATTATATATTATATATTATATATTATATATTATATATTATATATTATATATTATATATTATATATTATATATTATATATTATATATTATATTTTATATATTATATATTATATATTATATATTATATATTATATATTATATATTATATATTATATATTATATATTATATATTATATATTATATATTATATATTATATATTATATAAAGGGTCCGCCATATAACTTTTTTTTTTCAACTAGTGCTTATTTCGTGAATGGTAACACTTAGCTCATGTCTGATTTGACAGATAATTAGTTTTATCCTTCCGCTGAACGAATATGGTTGTGTATACGCTTGAACAACGCTTACAGAAGATGCCGATTTTGCCAAAAAAAAACCATCTTTTCAGATAAAGCTCATTTTGATCTTGGCGGGTATGTAAACAAGCAAAATTGTCGCATTTGGGGCACAGAAAACCCGCACGGATACATTGAAAAGCCGACGCACCCAAAACGAGTCACTTTTTGGTGCGGATTTTGGTCCAGAGGCATAATTGGGCCGTTTTTCGAAAATGAGCAAGGAGTGGCCGTTACAGTCAATGGCGATCGTTATCGGGCCATGTTGAACGAATTTTTGTTCACAAAAATTGAAGAGGAGGATATTCTCAACATTTGGTTTCAACAGGGCGGCGCTACGTGCAACACAGCCGAAGCTACACTCGATGTTTTGCATAGCATTTTCAAAAAAAAAAGTTTTCTGTCGGACCCTTTATTATATATTATATGTTATATATTATATATTATATATTATATATTATATATTATATATTATATATTATATATTATATATTATATATTATATATTATATATTATATATTATATATTATATATTATATATTATATATTATATATTATATATTATATACTATATATTATATATTATATATTATATATTATATATTATATATTATGTGTTATATATTATATATTATATAAAGGGTCCGCCATATAACGATTTTTTTTCAACTAGTGCTTATTTCGTGAATGGTAACACTTAGCTCATGTCTGATTTGACAGATAATTAGTTTTATCCTTCCGCTGAACGAATATGGTTGTGTATACGCTTGAACAACGCTGGGAAATATTGCTTACAGAAGATGCCGATTTTGCCAAAAAAAAACCATCTTTTCAGATGAAGCTCATTTTGATCTTGGCGGGTATGTAAACAAGCAAAATTGTCGCATTTGGGGCACAGAAAACCCGCACGGATACATTGAAAAGCCGACGCACCCAAAACGAGTCACTTTTTGGTGCGGATTTTGGTCCAGAGGCATAATTGGGCCGTTTTTCGAAAATGAGCAAGGAGTGGCCGTTACAGTCAATGGCGATCGTTATCGGGCCATGTTGAACGAATTTTTGTTCACAAAAATTGAAGAGGAGGATATTCTCAACATTTGGTTTCAACAGGGCGGCGCTACGTGCAACACAGCCGAAGCTACACTCGATGTTTTGCATAGCATTTTCAAAAAAAAAAAAGTTTTCTGGCGGACCATTTATTATATATTATATATTATATGTTAAATATTATGTATTATATATTATATATTATATATTATATATTATATATTATATATTATATATTATATTTTATATATTATATATTATATATTATATATTATATATTATATATTATATATTATATATTATATATTATATATTATATTTTATATATTATATATTATATATTATACATGATATATTATATATGATATATATTATAATTGGCTTCCATATTAAATTTTGTAATTTAAATTTTATACTAATATTAAGCGATTTAAATGAAACTATTGATAATTTTTTAAACTTAAATTCAATTTCCCATGAACCAAATGTTTATGTGTTTATTCGGTTTTAAATTATCCACACAATTAACCACAAAGCATTTCATTTTTTCAAACAGCAAATTTTTTCTTACTCTACTGAAATTAAATAACCACAATAATGAATAAATTTATATTTTCCCTTTAGTTTATTTTTTTCGCTTTGGTATCTGCATTCAGCATTTTAATATTACGCCTTAAATAGCGCACAACTGGCTGACTGACAAACCAACAAACGCACCAGCAACTATAGAGCGTTAATAGACGTCATTTGTACAGAGTTTGTATGTATGTAAGTGGCAGGAGTAAAAGTAACAATTGAAAGAAAGAGGAGCAAACTGAAAAATCAGCTTGGCAGCTTAAATTGTAAATAATGCAAATTTGATTAAAATCACAAACGTCAACTGCAAATGACAGACAACACTGTGTAATCAGACACACACACACACACACAAACATAAATTTAGAACATAAAACGCCTTCACTGAAACCTATACACATTTACAACCCACAAGTACAAACAAACACTAGAGCCGCTACACACCCTGGGAATTGATATGCCAATACGATGCAATTCAATAACTGAAGGGCATTTGGTGGCTTGGAATTACCAACTCGTTACATTCAAGTTAACTCTCCTCTCCTCTTTTTTGCTCTAACGCTGTATATAGTTGTTTTGCTCGTCAGTCATTTAGCAGTCCGTCCGTCCTAGTTGTTGTTTTATTTACCGCTTTGTTGCTTAGCAACTTACCGCAAGGCAAGTATGCGTGTAATCCTTGCTAATCATTTTAAATTTGACATCCAGCTTATAGCATCTCCTTCTTTCTGCTTCTTGCTATTTTTCAATCTCATTCTGTGCGTACAGACATATTTATATGTATGTATGTTTGCGTGTGTGTGCCATTACTTCCCAGCGGTAAAACTCGGAAGACCTTCTTGGTGCAGGCCTTATTAAAGGACTCTTTCGCATAAAATATACGATTCACATTCCACACTCCCTTCTATGAGAAGGGTGAAGAGAAGGAATAACATGTTTTGTTTGGTTTTTCTACCAAAGCAAAAGCAAAATCCATTAATTTGAAGGCCTTCCAGAATATCTGGCGAAAGAGGCAAGAACAGAAGGCCTGCTCCGCAATGACAACGCGTGTAAAAAATAAATGATTATGGAATGGAGCGATCAGGCCTTCTACATCCAAAAGAAGGCGTACAGAGGCCTTCTAGAAGGCATCCTTACTCCTTCTAGTTCCCGCTGGATTTTAAAATAGAAGCGACAAACGGCAACTCCAATGCTTGTGTGCATGGAATGATTTGTGCAGCGCCAATGTATGTAGTAAGTAATTCTGCCAAGGATTATTTTGAAAGAAAATAATTGAATTGATATTTGACACAAAATGTTGCTGTACATATAACTTAAGATAATGTAAAAATTATGTTAAATCGAGATTTAAATTTAAAGTCAACTTATAAATTTGTTCATTTACTAAAAGTAAATTTCAGTGCTTGGCCAGTGTTTATATGCCCTCAACTTTTAAGTGTACAAATGTATTTTAAGGACTTTCAAGGATTTTGTTTAAATCAGTATTTAATTTAGTTTTGATATTGAGCAAAGTTTAGAGCTCTGAAAGGATCATTACCACAAGAATACAAATTTTTTTTACTCATGCAGCAAACATAATATAATAAATGACAGATAGGTTAAAAAATCGTGCAAGTTAATAAATAAAAATCTTATTTAGGAAGTATAAATTTAAAATATTTGTATTTCTGATTTTGTTTGTTTTTTGTTTTTGTTAGGTCAAATCACCACTTTTTCTGCGCGAAATGCAAACCGCCTACCAAATCATGGTATTCAAACCAAATTCTGAAGAAATTCTTCTAAATTTAATTTAACCCATTATCGACCAAAAATTAACCCTTTAATAACAACGGTGCATATATGCATTAATAAATTTTAATTTTAACAAAACATTAGCTAATTGTTTAAATTGAGTTCATTTGGTAAATTTAAATTAAAACAATTCTCTTTAATTTCTTTAATTTCATCAAGAGTTCAGTCGTTTTCATACAAATGTTACCCACTAAAAGGAGGCCTTAGTAGCAAAACGCAAAAGATCGCACTTTGATATAAACTGTAAATAACTCATTGGTTATAACTTTATTTATACTTTAAATTTGAAAGGGATCAAATGGGGTCAACATTTTTGAGGGCCTGCATAAAGTCAGTGCTTATCATAAATTGCACCATTCAAGTTACAGCTCATTATAATGAGTTAATTTAAAGCATAGCGATATAAATATAAAGCACTTTTTCATGAAAAATAGTAATACTTACTTGTCGTTTTGTTTTCCATTTCACAGCAATTGCACTTAAAGTTGACCGCTTTCTACTGAACTAACAAGCTTATTTTTAGAAAAACTTAAATCTATTGACTTTGATACAGAAATATGCGGCAGTGCTTAATATTTTCCGAAAATTAAAACAACGTGTCGTTATTTTAAAGTTACATTTTTTTTATTACTTTTGTACAGAAAAAGTGAAAATTTTACCTAATGTGGTATGTTTGTTAGGGATATCAGTATTCATTGCTGTACTTTTTAATGCAATAATGCGAAAGCCATAGGCGTAGAAAGGACTTTTTATTATTTATTTATATTACTAATGAAAATCATGACAATTAATAAAAATATTTCATTCAATAGGAATTGAAATAATTGAACTTAAGCCCGATTAAGAAATTATTTCTGATGAAAATTAACTATAGTTCAATTAAATTTAAAATGTCTCATATTTAATTTTTTTTTAATGCGCTTAAACGAAAAATTTCAGCAAAAATTAAATAAATCGCTGAAAAATGCCGAAATAAAAAATCGCAAAAATTAAAAAAGTACTAAAACGAACAATTCAAAAAAAATTAAATAAATCGCTGAAATACAAAAAAAATCACCAGAAGTAAAAAGGTCGCCAAAAAAACTAATAAAATCTCCAAAAACCGGAAAACGCCCAAAAACAGAAAAAAACGTCAAAACTAAAAAAAGCGCCAAAACTAAAAAAAATCGCTAAAACTAAAAAATTGTCAAAAACCAACAAAAAAAAATCGGCAAAACGAAAAAAATCGCTAAAATTAAAAATAAATTCAGTAAAGTGCGACTTTGACTCCCGCACGAAGGGTTCCGTATGTTGGGCTTTGAGCATTTTTTTAATACAGTGTTTTTTACGTTTTTTCAGCTGAAATAATTTTTTTTTGATTATTTTTCGCTTTTTTCTCGTTTTGGCGATTTTTTAAATTTTAGCAATTTTTTTCATTTTGGCGATTTTTTTCATTTTGGCTTTTTTTTTCATTTTGGCGATTTTGTTTTTCATTTTGGCAATTTTTTTCATTTTGGCGATTTTTTTAATTTTGACGATTTTTTCATTTTGGCGATTTTTTTTCATTTTGGCGATTTTTTTATTTTGGCGATTTTTCCGGTTTTCCGCGATTTATTTTCGATTTAGAATTTTTTTTTTAATTTGGTGCTTTTTTTCGTTTTGGCGATTTTTTTTTTGATTTTGGCGATTTTTTTTCGGTTTGGCGATTTTATAATTTTTAGATTTTTTTGTTTTACCGGTTTTGAAAATTTCAAGAAGTTTGCTCTTACGGTTTCCAAGATACAGCAAGTTATCAAAATTACATAGTCAAAATTACATTAACTGATGGTACACCCTCTAATTAAAATTTTTTAAATTTTAGTGTTAATTGTTGTAGTCTGTATAAAAATACACTAACTTTACAAACTTCAAGTGCATATACATACAATTGTATGTATATTACATGGGATTTTAAAATTTTTCGTTGCTCGTTTTGGCACACCCTTTAATTTCCAACTCTCATGTATTTGTTGTTGTAGCGGCCAAGGGTCTACACAGTCTGTCCAAATTTCAGGTCCGTAGCTCTTACGGTTCTCGAGAAAATACCCTGTGACGGACAGACGGACGGACGGACAGACGGACAGCGTAGCGAAAACAATAGGGTTCCATTTTCACCTTTGGTGTACGGAACCCTAAAAAGCTCTAGACTAACTTTGGTGTTTATTTTTTCATTAATAATTATCACATGTAATTTGCTTAAAAAGCGATACGAACTTTAGCCTGATCAAATTATAAACCAAGACAATTTTTTTAAGTGTATCTATACATCAGTTAAGATCTTCGATTATATAGGCTAGGGTTCGTATAGTCCGTAGTGTCCATATGGAACCCTTCATGTGCCAGTCAAAGTAAGACTACACTGAATTTATTTCCTTTTAGTTTCTTTTATTTATACTTTTCTTTGGACTGGTTCTTGTAACTGTTTTAATGCACTTATTACTATGATCACAAACTATAAATATAAATAACTTCTGTGCTCCTTCCAAAAGAGAGGAATTGAGAATACGTATAAAATCTTTTAGAAAGGAGTGTGGAGGCCTTATAGAATCCCTTGCTGAAAAGACAGAGAAGAAAAGGCCTCTGCACCCATGTACATATGTGTAATAAAAAGATTTTCTTCGTTATATAATACACCCATAAAATATTTCGGCTAACTTTGTTAAAACTTCGTTATTTATAACTTCCTCCTCACATTTACTTTTTGTTAACTGTATAACTAATTTCTTATCTAATGCCCAGTTTTGTTTTCCTTTTTGCTTTAATTGTTAACATTCTTTAGTCTATTTTCTTCTCTTTTTATATACTTTTATAATGTTTATTATTTCGTATCAAAGAATAATTATACCCATCTGCTTATTTGATGTAACTATTTACTTTTGTATTTGTACTCGAAATTTGAACCCGTAACTATACACTTTCTCACTAGCACTTTAATTTATAAGTTATCAATCTTGTTGTACTACGATCGTTAAATACCCTGCAGGAAATGGATCTGACACAAGACTAGTCACGTGACCGGTCCCCAAGTGATAGGGACCAGTCCGAGTTCTAACACTTCCTATGAAGCGGACCAGTCACTTTTACATGTGGATGACCTAGGATGGGGTTAATGTTAATTGATACTTTGTATGCACCTTGTGACTTGTCACTGAACTATCCCATAGGGACCTATTCGATGTATAATAATATAAATATAAATTATTTATAAATGTAATTTCGACATTTAACTGTAACAATTAACGCTTATAAATTTTTTATTGTTACAAATGCAATGAGATTTTATTTTTAATCTGAAAATTTTTTGAGATTCGAACCGACAACCTTATGAATGACAGGCTTGCACACTACCCACTCGACCACAGGGCCACTTATATTTCAAAACTATAAATACCAGTTAAGCTTAGGTTAATATTTAAGTATAGTCACGGGACTGGTTCCAGAGTCACATTGAAGGGAGCAATTAACATTATATTTACACTATTTGATAGGTCCTGTATTCGACCACATCGAACATGTTCAGTGCAGTTTACTATAATATTAGACCGAGTCCAAATTAAATTGGCTCAATATCAAGACGATACATCACGAAAATGGTCAATATGTCATCATTTAAACGATATGTATTTTTTCATCATACACTACTCCGTACTTTTGATAACACCCACATTTTCTCCAGTTATAGGACGAGTAGGTTTGGATCAATTGTCACCAAATTTTCTGCAGGGTAAATATAAATATAAGTAAGAAATATAAAACCTTAATATAATTAGTTAGCCGCTGACATTCGCAGATAGTGCTTCTATGCCTTATGTATTGTTTTTATACATATTTAACTAGATATATATAATCACAATATTAATAATTAAATCGTAGTCGACGATTTTGTGATAGACTAAAGAACATTGCACAATTTTTTCTTTAATCTAGTAATCTAGTCGTAGGACACTCGCGATTCGGCCCAATGTTAAGTGACACGAGTTAAGGGAAATTATTATTGCATAATGGTCTCAACACATTACAAAATACATATACATACATATATTTTTTCACACCATAAAGCAAAAGCCATTATATTGTATCCAATATATTGTGCTATCTACTAATATAATATACACACATGCCATTTTATTGTATAACATCAAATATTGCACAATAATATTCCAAATGCATGGTGGTGTGTGAAGATAGATTTCGAAACTTAAAACCCAAGACACAAACCAAATCCACTAACAGAGGTCATTTAACCTGATAATACAATTCTGTTAGACAGAAACAACTTATAGGTTTATTTATACTCCATAAAAGACTCACAAAAAAAATAAATAAATAAATTATTAAAAATGTGTAAAAAAAGCTAGAATCTTGTATTTATGAAAAATTAATTTTTTTCTTGGACATTTTGAAATTTCGCATGAACTTATGTCCTTTTGCACTTAATGCACCCCTGAATCCACATAATCAAAAGTACACTTGGATAAAATCTCAATTATTTTGTTGGATTTTTCAGGAAGTTATAGCGCAATGAATTGCTGCTTATTTTTTTCGACTTATGGTTTGATATGAAATAAAAGCTCAATTTAACTTATACTTTGGTACATTTCAAACTTAATGAATCATTTGTAATGTGTATAGCACCATGTTTTCTAAAACAAACAAAATTTAAAACCGAAGCTCTCACTTCAACTGTCAAAGAACCAAATTTTGTGAAATTCAACTTGAGAGTTTAAAAATGCTTCATCAAAAAACACTTGAATGTGTATTGACAACTTTTGCTTAATGAAAAATTAACAACTGAAATTGTCTATTTTACTTATAATACCATAAAAATTGGTTGTTTTAACTACAAAATTTTTTCTGTTGCAACAACAATTCAGAAACTAGTGATTTGAATAAGATAAGTTATTTGTTCATCTAAGTTCAAACAAAAAGTTTGCACTAAAAATAAAATAACAAATCCTCATTGGTTAGATTAACTAAACAAAATTTTAACTGAACTTTCAACAAAATCTTACAATACGAGGGCGGTTCGGAAACTTCTTAGCCTATCAATGAAAGAGAATAGTTAGTTTTTAAAAAATATTTTTATTTTTCAATATAGTCTTCTGAAACTTCAATACATTTAGTCCAACTCTTTTCTAGCAATTCTATCCCTTGATTAAAATAATTTTCCTCAAGGTCTTCAAAATAGTGGTTTACAACTGTAATTGCATCTTCATTTGAGGTAAAACGCTTGCCAGCAAGGAATTTATTTAGATTTGGGAACAGGTAAAAGTCACTGGGAGCCAAATCATGAGAATAAGGTGGGTGGTCAAGCAACTCGTACTTTAATTCGTTGATTTTAGCCATTGTTAAAACGTTCTTGTGCGCTGGTGCGTTGTCTTGATGAAAAATTATTTTTTTGTGTTGTAAGCCAGGACATTTTTCTCGAATTTGTACATTTAATTGATCCAAAAGGTTGCAATAGTACTCTGAATTTATTGTTTTACCCTTTTGCAGATAGTCAATCAATAAAATACCTTTGAAGTCCCAAAAAACCGTTGCCATAACCTTACCAGCCGATTGAATTGTTTTTGCCTTCTTTGGGGCACTTCCTCCAGCTTCAGTCCATTGTTTGGATTGTTGTTTTGTCTCTGGAGTATAGTGGTGGATCCATGTCTCATCAACAGTTATGAAACGATGCTTAAAATCCATTTTATTTCGCTTAAAACGATCCAAACAAGCTTGAGAAATGTTCATTCTTATGCGTTTTTGGTGGACTGTTAACAAATGCGGCACCCATCTTGCAGAAAGCTTTTTCATCTGTAGTTCTTCATGCAAAATTAAATGGACTCGATCATTTGAGATGCCCATGATATTAGCTATTTCACGCACTTTTATTCGTCGATCATTTATAGTATCATGATATAGTACATGCACTTTGGCTACAATTTCTGTTGTTGTTGCTGCTTTTGGACGTCCACTACGTGGTTCATCTTCAATGCTTGCACGACCACGTTTAAATTCAGCAACCCAATTTTTTACTGTTGCATATGAAGGAGCACTTTCACCTAACACATTCACCATATCATTATGAATTTCTTGTCCCGATAAACTTTTTTTATGTAAATAATGGGTGTTTTTTATTGAGGTATAGAACTTTAAGTTGGCATCACTTTTTTAACTGGCGGCCATTTTGTCAGCTGTCAAGTGATTAATATTTAGTTTGGTTTGCCATTTCATCATGAACAGGTTGACAAAAGAACAACGCTTGCAAATCGTGCAAATTTATTTCGAAAATAATGGTTCAGTTCGCGAAGTTTACCGCAAGCTCCGTCCATTTTATGGTCGACATAATCGTCCATCAGAGCAATTAATTCGGTTAACCATGGATCGTTTTCGCACTACGTTTACTCTATGTGATAATACGCATCCGCAGAGACGTCGAACAGTGCGCACCGAAGAAACAATTGCCGCTGTAGAGCAAAGTGTTGAAGAGGACCCGAATGAATCGATTCGCCACCGTGCACAGCAATTGGAGCTTTGTCCATCAACTTTATGGAAGATTTTGAAGATTTTGAATGTGGATGAGTTGTGGTTCCAACAAGACGGCGCTACATGCCATACAGCGCACGTCACAATCGATTTATTGAAGGAAACATTCGATGAGCGCATAATTTCGCGGAATGGACCTGTCAATTGGCCACCAAGATCGTGTGATTTGACACCATTGGATTATTTTCTTTGGGGATATGTGAAGTCGCTCGTCTACGCCAACAAACCAGAAACGTTAGGGGACTTGGAAGCCAACATTCGTGGCGTTATTGCCAACATACGGCCCCATATGCTCGAAAAAGTGGTTGAAAATTGGACCTGTAGAATTGGCTTTATTCGAGCCAGCCGCGGCGGCCACATGCCCGAAATCATATTTAAACAATAATGGCATAAAATTATCCTTCCAATAAAGCCAAATTGATGGACATTAAAACGATTTTCTTGTATTTTATTTCAATTCGAAGTTCTATACCTCTAAAAAAACACCCTGTATTTAATGACACCACGCATTTCTAATTTTTCCATTGTTAAAAAATCGCGGATACGTCTTTTGTGAACACCTGTTTCTATATGAAGGAGTTGCCAGATCGAAACAAAATTTAACATGTGTTCATAGCAGAGATGTAAGTTTCCAAAACACTTAACTTTTTTCTGTTTATACCGCGCTTTTTGTGCTAGGCTAAGAAGTTTCCGAACCGCCCTCGTAAACTCGGGAATTTAAACGATTATATTAATTTAGAAGATTTTCGTACAATGCAAAATTAGAGGCTAACAAAAATAATTATTTTTCCGTCCTCTAACACAATGTCCTGCCGTAAATAAATCTCAAATTTTCCCAAATACTTATTCATATCGCAAAGCTGATGTGCCTGAAATCTTATAAGACTTTGTAAGGCATTTAAAACAAAATACTTTTATTGCGAACGTTATCAACATTTTAACTCATTAATTCATCTTATTTTTAAATAAGGAATTTACCCAACAAAAAGTGAAAGAAAAATTACATTAAAATAAAATATTTCGCTGGCTGTGAAAAGAAGAAGTAAAATAATAAAAATTCCACGAAAGCAGCACAACAGCAAATAAGAAAGAGCAAAAATAACTCCTAGAACACAACCACAGTTCCAGTGGTATTGTAAACCATCCTTGAGTATAAAATCAAATTAGGTGTAAACGAGTAAAAATCTCTAGGCAATAACCACCAAGCAGCAGCAGCAACAACAACAACAACAATAACTTTTTTTCTATAGTTACACAGTGTGTGTGTAAGTCTGAATATCCTTTAGCAATAGTAGATAATATTCCGCTTAAAGGGATCAACGTGTCAGTCTGTAGAGAAAAACTGGGTGGCATGAAAAAGAAAAAGAGTAGACAAAAAACCACAACGAGAGAGATGGGAAGGAAAAAGAAGAAAGAAAAAAGTTCAAAAATATAATGAATAATTTATTATAGTTGGCAAGCTTTTACGGGAAATTAAAGTTTTGCGGATTACAAACTTACCAACGCCTTTGCTTTTTTTTTATTTGCAGTATCTGTTTTAGGTTTTTCTATGGAATGCTAATATTTACGGGCGAATAATATTAAAGTATAAGTATATGTAAGACGAATTCATAAATATATAAAAAACAGCTTGTTGATTATATCTTGAAATTGTTAACAAATTCAAACATTTTGTAGATTTTATCCATTTCCTGCTTTTTTGTTT